>OX387239.1:280894598-282206523 GCA_947561735.1 Cenchrus americanus | reverse complement strand
TGGCAATGATGCCACCAACCACGAACTTGTCGGGTAAGACACACTCAAAATGTACAAGTTCCCCCACCGGAAAGCCGGATCTCATGAGCTTGTTCCACTACCCGAACGGTTATCATCCATTCGATAGTCGTGATACATCTCAATAACATAAAGTTCACGTCCGGCCTCCCGGAACCGCATACTTGCGATCTAGGGCTTCCCACAATTCGGAGGCTTTGGTGTAGTGCATGTACACATCACACAGGCGATCGGACATGAGGGACAACGAGCATCCGATTCTTTGTGTTGTTATCCAACTCGGCATCACGGTCTTGCTCTTCGGTGAGAGGGAGCAACGGGGAGATAACCCACCGGATCTTCATCGACATGAGCCAAAACTTGACCCGTGTCCGCCACCTCTTAAAGTTGTCACCCCCGGTAAAGCGCTCGGAGCTTCATCACATCCGAAATCCCACCAGCCATGTTAATTATCTCGGGTTTACGGTTTGTTGCAAAATTAACATGATCTAAGATTAATTTGATTCTAGGAAAACTACTAGCAAAGAGGAACGGATACGCTAGTACTCCAAAAATACAAGAGGAATCAACAAACCCTACACATGCTAGGAATACAAAAGACGAACAGATCCAAACATCCATCATTGCATGTGCGAGGAAGAGATGCAAACGGTATACTTACGGTGCAACACACACGAGATTGCACGGAAGTCGAGGACGATGTAGATGTAGTCGATGTAGGCGCGGACGAAGTCGGAGTAGAGGAAGCGGTGACGAGCGGTCGCGAGTACGCTTCCCCGAGAAACCGATCGCCGGCACCCGTGCGGACGCGGATCACCGGCGTTGGTTCGGAGACACCGCTCTCCCTCGATCGGCCGCACGACGGACGGAGGAAGTTAATGTACGCAAGTTAATTACTCCGCTGGAGCGTTTTATACCGGCTTTAGAGTGTAGACCCGTCACGGGTTGAGCTACACCTAGCACTTCATGTTTCGCTCGCTCACAACTATGCAATGGACGAAGCCTTGAATTGCCGGTCTTGTGTAAGCAAGGTTCCCATGGGTGCATCGGCGATACTTGGCCGCCAAGAGCCATGCCTCGGATTGGAGCATTACGGTCATGCTCCGTGTCCATTCATGAACTCATACGAGATTTCCCACATCTCATAGACCGCGACCTCACGGTCAAGTTCATATAGGTGTGTCCTTCCAAGGTACCCTGCGGGCGAGTACCTTGCCGATTTCCCTCGGCCTTAGGACCCATTAAGACAAGCTGTCATCCTTCCATGCGATCCGGAGAGTACGCATCTATTAGCGGAACCGGGTACATATAGTGTACTCTCTAGTCATTCTTGCGGCTTGTTTTTCCCATCACCTTGTTCACGGGATCTCCGATCAAGAAGGTGGGTTGCCACCGAAGAACAACTCATAAGGGTCTCAA
Source organism: Cenchrus americanus (assembly GCA_947561735.1). NCBI lineage: Eukaryota > Viridiplantae > Streptophyta > Magnoliopsida > Poales > Poaceae > Cenchrus > Cenchrus americanus. The sequence goes on along the minus strand of OX387239.1, from coordinate 282,205,086 downwards.
CCCCATTTCCTTCGATGCACCATCTATCATCGCACGCGGCGGTCCCTTTGTAAAAGGGTCGGCAATGTTCCTTGTAGTGTTGATATAATCAACGGCCACCACACCGGTGTTTTTCAAATTTCGACGGATTTCATCTCGTCTCTTTACATGCCTAGAGGATTTCAAATTAACCTTTCTGCCTACATTTGTGATCACGAGTTTGGTTGTCGCGGTACAACCGGATGGCCGTACCGGTTTAGCCACCATAGGCATATCCATTAAAAGATCTCGCAACCACTTGCCTCTACGGTGGTTGCTTCTAGTGCTACAAGTTCAGCCTCCATGGTAGATTTCGTCAAAATTGTTTGTTTACGAGATCTCCATGAAGCTGAAACACCTCCAAAAGTGAATATATATCCACTTGTAGCTTTGATCTCATCAACATGCGAGATCCAATTGGAATCACTATACCCTTCAAGTCCCGATGGGTACCCCGTATAGTGAAGTCCAAGTGTTGTGGTTCCTCTCAGGTATTTCATTACACGCTCTAGTGCAGACCAATGCTCTTCTCCGGATTCGAGGTGAATCGGCTCAATTTGCTTACGACGCATATGAAATGTCGAGGTCTAGTTGCACCCAGCCAAATACATGAGTGACCCAATGATTTGTGAGTACCTTAACTGATCTATCCCTTGTCCTTGATTCTTGCGAAGCTTCAGACTGGGATCATATGGCGTTGGAGAAGTTTTACAATGCGAGTACCCAAATCGACTCGAATTTTCTCCACATAATGGGACTGATTTAGAGTAACCCCATTCTCGCCTTTCATCAGTTTGATGTTAAGAATAACATTGGCCTCTCCCAAATCCTTCATATCAAAACTTTGAGACAAAAATGACTTAACTTCATTTATCACTTCGATACTAGTCCCAAAAATTAAAATATCATCAACATATAAGCACAAAATTACTCCGTGACCCCCACCAAACCCGTAATAGACACAATTATCGGCCTCATTTGCCACAAAGCCAGGCGAGGTCAAAGTTTTATCAAACTTATCATGCCATTGCTTTGGAGCTTTGTTTGAGACCATATAAGGATTTCTTTAATGCGCACACCTTGTTCTCATGTCCGGACACCACGAAACCTTCGAGCTGCGTCATATAGATTTCTTCGTCCGGCTCTCCATTTAGGAACGGGCTGTCTTTACATCCATTTGATGAATATGAAACCCATATGAGGCAGCCAAGGCAACAAGCACGCGTATCGTGGTTATTCTAGTGACGGGTGAATACGTATCAAAGAAATCCTCATCTTTCTTTTGTGTATAACCTTTAGCTACAAGCCTAGCTTTAAATTTATCTATGGTTCCATCGAGGTTTGAGCTTTTTCTTAAAGATCCATTTGCACCCAACGAGTTTACACCCAACGGGACAATCACATATCTCCCATGTCTCATTTGACATGAGGGACTCCATTTCACTATGGACGGCTTCCTTCCGGTACTCTACATACGTCGATGCATATGCCTGCGAAAGGGTTTTAGGTGTGTCATCCGGTTAGGAGGTAACTTGGCAATGATGCCACCAACCACGAACTTGTCGGGTAAGACACACTCAAAATGTACAAGTTCCCCCACCGAAAAGCCGGATCTCATGAGCTTGTTCCACTACCGAACGGTTATCATCCATTCGATAGTCGTGATACATCTCAATAACATAAAGTTCACGTCCAACGCTCCGGAACCGCATACTTGCGATCTAGGGCTTCCCACAATTCGAGAGGCTTTGGTGTAGTGCATGTACACATCACACAAGCGATCGGACATGAGGGACAACAGGCATCCGATTGCTGTGTTGTTATCCAACTCCGCATCACGGTGCTGCTCTTCAGTGAGAGGGAGCACTGGGGAGATAACCCACCAGATCTTCATCGACATGAGCCAAAACTTGACCCGTGTCTGCCACCTCTTAAAGTTGTCACCCCCAGTAAAGCGCTCAGGCTTCATCACATCCGAAATCCCACCAGCCATGTTAATTATCTCAGGTTTCTGGATTGTTACAAAATTAACATGATCTAAGATTAATTTGATTCCTGGAAAACTACTAGCAAAGAGGAACAAATACGCTAGTACTCCAAAAATACAAGAGGGATCAACAAACCCTACACATGCTAGGAATACAAAAGAGGAACAGATCCAAACATCCATCATTGCATGTGCGGGGAAGAGATGCAAACGGTATACTTACGGTGCAACACACACGAGATTGCACGGAAGTCGAGGACGATGTAGATGTAGTCGATGTAGTCGCGGACGAAGTCGGAGTAGAGGAAGCGATGACGAGCGGTCGCGAGTACGCTTCCCAGAAACCTGATCGCCGGCACCCGTGCAGGCCTTCAGAACACCGGCGTTGGTTCGGAGACACCGCTCTCCCTCGATCCGCTGCACGACGGACGGAGGAACGGCAGAAGCTCGGACGGCGGCGCGCAGCGGAGTAGATGAGAAAATGAGTTGTGGCGTAAGTCTTCCCGTCAAAAGGACGTCTCCTTTTATATAGAAGACCCTAAACCGCCCATGTTTCGATGCGGATATCCGGGAACCGCCCCCGGTATCTCTCGACGTCCTCCCACGAAGCCGCCCGCACGTTCGAGGGCGTGATTATCCCGCTCCGAGGGCGGACGTGGCGATCTAGGTGTTGGCGATGTGGGCCAAAACAAAACAGTACGAAAAAAGAGAAACACCGGTTAGGAACCCGTCGCGATCGCGCATCGTCGCAAGTCACGCGATAAATCACGCGAAAATACGCGACGCGCGCGCGCGTGCGTGTGTGTTCTCTTGCTCATACTCAATCACTTGAAGTACTCTACAAGAGCCTCCCTTTTATGTTGGTCCTCATCTCCATAGAATAGCAAGGTGGCACTAAACCTCCCTTGCATTCCCTCCACACCACATTGACTTTCCTATATGGAAGTGGCCCAATTGATTGCAGCCCAATGGAGTGCACATAACAAGTGCTTGGGCCATATATTCCAACAATGCAACCATGCCTTCCAGGTCGGGTCCTCCCCTTCATTTGTGCTGCTTCTTTAAGGGATGCCTGCTCGTGCAAAAGAAATTGAACTTGACCAGCTTGATCAATCGCATTGATGCCCATCTCTTGCAGGACACCGTTGACCTCGGTGAGGCTGGAGATGGTTCTGATGTTGGCCATGGTGACGGATCGGACGGTGGGATATCCTCAGCAGTATGATCGATCTTTCAATGTGTGGATGCAATTATAGCTTAATTTCCACCCTCGCTCTCTTGCCAAATGCGATCTGTCTTGGTTACAAAAAGGAATTAGTTGGGCCAATTTCTGCCTCTCCACAAGCAACCAAGCTTAATTATCTGCCAAATAACCACTTCGAGATGGTGTTCTTTTTTGAACGAAATCGAGATGGTGTTCAATTCCTACCAAAATCGAAGCCCTTCTTGGCGGCAGCGCAGAAACCGACGTGCAGAGAAGGGGCTGCGCGGTGCTGAGGATCTCGGACGGGAGGCGGAGGCGACGGAGGACGGCGGCGCCGGTGCCGGCCGGATCTTGACCGGGAGGCGGAGGACCGGCAGCTGGTGGAGGCGTACGACGCGCCGGCGGATGGGGTGGCGCGATCTGGATGGGAAGGACGGAGCGGCGGCGCTCGCGGACGGGGACGCGCGGAGGCGCTCGCGGACGGGGACGCGCGGAGGCGCTCGCGACGGGGAGGGGGAGGCGGATGCTAGGGTTCTAGATAGGGCGGAGGCGGCATCGCGTCGTGGAGACGAGGGAGGCGATCGAGGGTGAGGCTGCTAGGGTTTAAACACTAAAATGTTGTTGGCTGGGAAAACGTAGTGTTTCGAACGGCGTTTTTTCTACGACTAGCAGAAATACCCGTGCGTTGCTACGTGTCTTTATTATCTATGCTCAAGTTGTTATTAGCATGCTCCTATATGCCAGCTTAATTTGCTTCATAATCTAATGGTGCAACATAACTATGAGAGATAAGATCAAAAGACCTAGCCAGGTTTTGTTTCCTTACCACACCTCCTCGATCATTCATCGGTGCTCTTAATGATGCTCAGGGGTAAATAAAGTCCGCGCAGCATCTATTCTCCTACTATATACCTTTGTGGTTTTGTCTTTGTTTCCGCTGTCACACAACTTACCAATATTTTTAGCTTTATTTTTTTGTCAAAGAAAATTACGGAGTAGCTTATTTGTGGACGCATCTACATCCTTTGAGTCAGAAAAAACTTTTTAAGACAAAGATAAACATTGTTTACTGTAACATATATGGTAATTGGAGTACTGAACTTAATTCTAATATGTTAAATTCGACAAAATGTGATCATTATACATAAACAAAAGCGTAGCTCAAGTGGTTGGTATTGCTCCTGCAGTTGAATTTGTTTTAGGTCGTAGGGGCTCAGATTTCCCCGTTGACAATTATGAGATGAATGTAATTTAGCCCAACTGGCCGGTCCAATTATTTTGTTTGCAGACAACCCATGGTTCGAAAACAAGTCGTCTCATCCTCTTATACTGTTAATTTTTACATGGGCCTTTGGGCTGTTTTTAATTGGCTACATGGGCCCATGGGTAGTTAATTGGTTCTGTTCAGTCCCGCTGGTTGCGGTCGGTTCTAGCCAGGAGGGCAGCGTTATTTTTTATTTTTGGCAACATTGTTTGCTCGGTTTTGGCTCACTTGCGCCGGTTCGTGTGGGACAGCTTCGGCTTTTCTCCGAATTCGTTTCAGTCACCGCAGACGGACGAAAATTATGAGCAGAAACAGTCCTTGCTTTAATATTAATTAATTAGGTAGAGATTAATGAGTTCGCGAACAAAAAATGAGGGCATCCCAAAATTTAGTTCACCTAGTGGTAGCGATAGAATTAAACACATGGTAGAAATTTTCGTAAAAATGAAATCTTCTGGTTTGGACGCGCAAAACAATTTGAATTGGAATATTCAAGACTTTGGTTGTAGGACAGGAACATACCCCTTTGTCTACCTTGGCATCCCAAAGTATTATAGAAAACTGAGTAATAAAAACTGAAAATTCATCCAAGATAGATTTGAAAAGAGACTAAGTGGATGGAAATGCAAGTCACTATCGGTTAGGTAGATTGGTTTTGATCAATTCAAGTTTATCAAGTTTACCAATGTTTATGATGTCTTTTTCCCAAAGGAAATTCTCAATAAAATGGATTATTATAGATCAAGATCTTTTTTAGCAAAATGATCAACATAAGACATACATATTAGTTAAATGAAAAATTTTGTGCCCACCAAAAGAACAAGGTGAATTGCGCATATAAGGTCTAGAACTACAAAATAATGCATACTTAGTAAGTGGCTATTTAAATTGTGTGTTGTGGACGGGACGTGGCAAGAACTTTTAAGAAAAAAATATATCAAGAACAATATATTAAGTCAGGTCATAAAGAAACAAGGTGACTCGCATTTTTTGGGTGAGCCTTATGAGTGTGAAAGACCAATTTCTTAGTCTGGGAAGATTTAAGTTGCAGGAATGATCAAATATTGACAAGTACATTGGTGTCGTCTGATAGGCCGTCCCATACATTTACACATAATCTTGGGTCGACTCAACAGTCAACATGTACAATTAGTTGTCTCGTGAGTCGTCTGTTATATCTTTATAATTCCTTAATTTGTGTATATAAAAAGGAAATATTACGTGTTGCATGGCAACAACAACTCATACAATGGTTGTGAAGTTGTCTCATGAGGTAGTTGTTTTTGTTAGAATAAATGGGCCTAGAGCCATTTATGATAATAATGAAAGAATTAAAGCCCATTCGTTTAATGCTAGGGAAAAGAGAGAGATATGGCCGCGTCGAGTGCTTCTGTCACTCCGTCGAGTGCTTCTGCTACTCAGTCGAGTGCTTCAGTGACTCAGCTGAGTGCTTATGCAGCAGCGTCTGCTCGTGTCGTGTCGAGTCTAGTTGAGATGAGATGAACAGGTTGTGCGGTGTGGTCGGTTGGTCAGACGGACGGACGGATGAATGGACGTGATGTGTTGCGGGGCGGGAGCATCTTTTTGCTGTTAGCTGTTGGAGAGGAATGATACCGCTTTAAACCGCGACCATTACTAGACCTTAACAACAGCGCCTTAAACCGCGATCGTTACTGCATGAGGCGCATTAACCATGAGCATTAACCATGACGTCCAGGTTCATTCCCCCACGCCTGCTTTCCTATATAAGTCTCCCTCCTCCTCCTGCTCAGGGGGCCAATTCACATTAGGTACTCCTGTTAAGGAGACCTTTCCCTCTCTCCTTCTGTTTGTTTGCTGCTTCCTTTCGCATTCCCATCGCTTGCACCGCGCGCACGGTACAGGCGAGAGCAGAGCCTCCGGAACCTTGCCCTGCTGCTGAGATCCTGCTCGAGATAGGTGGGCGATGAGGTTTTTGGGGAGCGTCTTCACACGACTGCTCGCTCCCGTCCGACTACTTCCTCTACGTCGACTACGAGTGAACGACTACTTCATCTACAGCGGGTCTGCACTGCGATCATCTGCCTGCATCGACTGTGCACGACTACACCGATTGAGATCACTCACAATGGGTGATAACGGAAAATCGGGTGACGCCGTCACCCAATCTTCCACAGGGTACTCTCTCAAACCAATGTTCATGTTTATTGGTTGTATAATCATGAATATTGTTATGTTTAATTGTTGTTTAAACTTACACACAAGCACATGGATTGTTTCACTCACCATAACATTGAAATGTCTATTAAATTATGGAATTAAAATATACCAAAACATTGCCTATCATCTAACAATCCAAAAACCTTATCATGTTGATAGGACTATGTTTGGTGCAACTAGCTTTGCGAATGCAATTAAACCGAAGCCTTTCGATGGTTCCAACTTTAAGAGATGATGTGAATTGGCCACCTTGTGGCTCACTGCCATGAACGTGTCGCCACCGGAAAAGCCCTCGAGGGTGTCTCGGAGGAGAAATTCAATGCAGATGATAACATGTTCCGGGGTGCCATCATTAGCGTCCTAGTTGATAACTTGGTGGATACCTATCTTCAGAGGAAGACGGGGAAGGATATTTGGGAGGCTCTTGAGGCTCAGTACGGAGCTACTGACACCGGCGGAGAGCTGTACGTAATGGAACAATTTCTAGACTACATGATGGTTGAAGACCGTTCTGTGGTGGAACAGGCCCATGAAGTACAGGCGCTGGCTAAAGAGCTTGAAAACTATAGCAAAGAGGCCCCATGTGTGTTGCCCAACAAATTTGTGGCAGGAGCAATTATCACTAAGCTGCCACATTCTTGAAGGGATTTTGCTACCTCTCTAAAACACAAGAGAAATGAATTCACTTTTGATGACCTTATTGCGACTCTCGATGTTGAAGAGAAGGCGAGAGCAAAGGACACACGTGAAAAGGCAATAGCCGGCTCCTCAAGCGCAAACTTTGTGCAGAGGGGCAATCCCAAGTTCCACAATAATCAGAACAAGAGGAAGAAGCCTTCACAAAACCCGCCCAAGGCTAAGGAAGCCGACGGGCCTAATAATAAGAAGAGAAAGCCAGGAGGTTCTTGCTATACTTGTGGCAGTCCGGATCACTTTGCTGCAAAGTGCCCGGATCGTAAAGATCGCAAGGTTCCAAAGACAGCGAACATGGTTGTTAGCGAGGGTGGAAGAACATCGGGGTATGGTAATTTCTTACCTACAGTTCTTTCAGTGTGTTCTTCACCAGAGTGGTGGATAGACACCGGTGCTAATATTTATGTATGTGCTGATATTTCTATGTTTTCTTCTTACCAGGTCGGGGGGACTACCTCCTTGTTGATGGGGAACGGTGCCAATGCTTGTGTTCTTGGTGCTGGTACGGTCACTCTGAAGTTCACTTCGGGGAAGACCATACAATTGAAGACTGTGCAGCATGTACCTACCATCAAGAAGAATTTAGTCAGCGAGTCTCTACTGTAGATATGGCTTTAAATTAGTCTTTGAGTCAAATAAATGTATCATTTCTAAGTTTGGTACTTTTGTTGGAAAAGTCTATGATAGCGGAGGCTTGTTCCGCTTTTCTTTATCGTTCAATAATAATGTTGTGAACCATGTCATGAATGATGAATCAAATGTTTGGCATTCAAGGCTTTGTCATGTTACTTTTGGTTGTATGATGCGCTTAGTTAGTTTGAGTTTAATTCCAAAGTTTACCTCTGTCAAAAATTCTAAGTGTCATGTATGCATTGAATCGAAACAAACTCGCAAGCCACACAAGACTGCTAAGGCGAGAAACTTGGCACCTCTAGAATTAGTTCATTCTGATCTTAGCGAAATGAACAGTGTGTTGACAAAGGGTGGTAAAAGATATTTCATGACTTTGATAGACGATAGCACTAGATTTGTTACATCTACTTGTTAAAATCAAAAGATGAAGCGTTACATTACTTTAAGATCTATAAAGCTGAAGTAGAAAATCAACTTGAGAGAAAGATCAAACACCTAAGGTCGGATCGAGGTGGCAAATATTTCTCTAATACTTTTGATATATTCTGTGAGGAACATGGTATTGTTCATGAGAGGACACCGCCTTATTCACCCCAATCCAATGGGATTGCCAAAAGAAAGAACCGCACGCTGATTGACTTGGTGAATGCCATGTTAGAAACCGCGGGACTATCTAAGGAATGGTGGGATGAGGCGATACTGACAGCTTGTCATGTCCTGAACTGTGTGCCTATGAAGAATAAGGAAGTAACACCATTCGAGGAATGGGAGAAGAAGAGGCCAACTCTTTCATATTTACACACTTGGGGTTGCTTGTCCAAAGTCAATGTGCCAATCAACAAGAAACATAAACTTGGACCAAAGACGGTGGACTGCGTTTTTCTGGGGTATGCTTTTCACAGTGCCGGATATAGGTTCTTGGTAGTAAGATCTGGAGTGCCTGACTTGCTTGTCGGCACAATTATGGAGTCCAGAGACGCTACATTCTTTGAGAATATTTTTCTAATGAGAGATGAAACAAGTTCATCTAGGCAAGAGTCTGTCGAGAAGGACGACTCCACCAAGTCGATGGAACTCAATGAGCCTACATTTATTGAGCATCCTGAGGAGGACAATGATGAGGCTCCTAGGAGGAGCAAGAGACAAAGGACAGAGAAATCCTTTTGAGATGATTTCATCATATATCTCGTGGATGACACTCCTAAGACCATTGCAGAGGCATACTCTTCACCTGATGCTGACTATTGGAAGGAAGCAGTGAGGAGTGAGATGGACTCTATTATGTCAAATGGCACTTGGGAGGTTGTTGAACGTCCTTACGGGTGCAAACCTGTGGGATGTAAATGGGTGCTCAAAAAGAAGCTTAGGCCGAATGGTACTATTGATAAGTACAAGGCTAGACTTGTGGACAAGGGTTACACCCAAAAGGAAGGAGAAGACTTCTTTGATACTTACTCACCGGTCGCTCGATTGACTACCATAAGAGTACTACTTTCCGGCAGCCTCTCGGGGTCTTCTCGTTCATCGGATGGACATTAAGACAACTTTCCTAAATGAAGAGTTCGAAGAGGAGATCTATATGGATCAAGTTAGGAAGGGTTTGTAGTAAAGGGTCAAGAAGGAATGGTGTGTAAGTTAGTGAAGTCTCTCTATGGCCTCAAGCAAGCACCTAAGCAATAGCATGATAAGTTCGATAGAACTTTGACATTTGTTGGCTTTGTTACAAATGAAGTTGACAAATGTGTGTACTATCGCTATGGTGGGGGCGAAGGAGTGATTCTGTGTCTGTATGTAGATGACATACTTATCTTTGGCACGAGCCTTGAATTGATCAAGGAGGTCAAAGACTTTCTTACTCAAAAGTTTGAGATGAAAGATTTGGGAGAAGCTGATGTTATTCTTAACATAAAGCTGATAAAGGGAGAAAATGGTGGTGTGACTCTGTCACAGACTCACTATGTTGAGAAGATGCTCAGTCGGTTTGGCTACAACAATTCTAAAACTGCACCAACTCCTTATGATGCTAGCTTGGTTCTGAGGAAGAACCTGAGAATAATGGTGGATCACCTGAGGTACTCCCAGATCATTGGTTCATTAATGTATCTGGCCAGCGCCACGAGACCTGACATTGCATATGTAGTTAGTAAATTGAGCCGATTTGTTTCAAATCCGGGCAGTGAACACTGGTGTGCTCTCGAGCGGGTAAAGCGCTATCTAGTGGGAACTATGAACTATAGCATTCACTATTCCGGAGATCCCAAAGTCTTGGAGGGTTATAGTGATGCAAACTGGATCTCTGATGCTGATGAGTTAAAAGCCACAAGTGGATATGTGTTCACACTTGGAGGTGGCGTTGTTTGCTCGAAGTCTTGCAAGCAGACCATTTTAACCAGGTCAACACTTGTCGGTGTTTTAGACCGGCAAACCTACCAAGGGGTACCCGAGGTAGTAGATTGTGCGGTGAGGATCGTGATCGGGAGACCGAGAACTCGAAGGTATGCGCAAGGACACGGGACACAAGATTTATACAGGTTCGGGCCGCCAAGGTGGCGAACCCTACGTCCTGTTTGGGGGATCAAGTATGGCGCCCTGCGCTTGGTGTTGGGTTGTCCCTGGTGGGATTGGGGATGTGCGGCTAGGTACCGGCCCTTCTTTATATAGTCCGGGGGGCGGGTTCCTAGTCGGTTACAAGGCAGAGTCCTAGTAGGAGTACACGGAGCGAGTCCTAGTAGGAGTACGGGGGAATTCTACCGAGAGTCCGTCTTCTACTATTCTTCCTTCCTTGCATGAGTACCGGGGTGTATGCCCGACAAGCCCCCGAGCACGTTGGAGTCGAGAGTAGTAGTTCGAGTAGTCTTGAAGCCTCTTCGAGTAGTTCTTGAGCATCCTCGAGCATCGCTTGGAGAAGCCTTCAATAGTACTTGAATCGCCGCGAGGCCGGAAGGTGGTCTAGCTCAATCAGTCTTGAAGTCGAGATTATATGGAAGTGCGATTGCAAAATCGCACTCCATACGGAGTAGCCCCCGAGCCTTAGGTTGAGTTGCAGACTCTAGCTGAGGGTCAATCTTGATTCTGAATCTTCTGTCTTGAAAAAATTGAAATGATGGGTGTAGCATAGCAGCCCCCGAGCCTTGAAATGATTAGGTAATCAATCCAAGGGTCTTCAATGTTCGCGAAAGCCATCATCGGAGTACTCCTGCAGCGTGTAGCCCCCCGAGATAAGAGAGCCGTATGAGCCACGTCGAGTAGTTATTGGTGCGAGCCCCCGAGATTGAGAGCGAGCGAAGTCTACTGGAGTCATCCTCGAGTAGTATGTGAAATGCAGCCCCCGAGCTAGAGAGATTCCAAGTAGCAGTTTGGCGTCGAGCCGTGGAGCTTGAGAAGTAGTCGTGCCGTCAGAGCGGACTTTAGTTGCGACCGAAGTCGACTTTAGATGCCGGCAGAGCGGACTTTAGAATGCGACTTAAAAACCGAAGTCGACTTTGTACCGCGCGGAGCGGACTTTGAGATGCGACTTGAAATCCGAAGTCGACTTTGTGCCGCGCGAGAGCGGACTTTGAGATGCGACTAGAATAGTCGACTTTGTGCCACGCGGGGTGGACTTAAGATGCAAAAAACGAAAAGCACTTTTCGGAAAGCCAAAGTGAATAAAAAATCGGAGAAAACTAGTAGTTTTGCCGCCGGAGCGGACTTAAGATTGCGACCGGAGTCGGCTTGTGCCACCGGAGTGGGCTTGAGTACACGAGCCATGGATTTCGGACCCAAGGTACGATTGCCGCCGGAGCGGGCTTAAGATTGCGACCGGAGTCGGCTTGTGCCACCGGAGTGGGCTTGGATGCGACCGTTAGCGTCGACTTGTGCCACCGGAGTGGGCTTAAGTACACGAGCCATGAATTTTCAGACCCAAAGTAGAGTTGCCGCCGGAGCGGGCTTGAGTACCTGAGCCATGGATTTCAGACCCAAGGTACGATTGCCGCTGGAGCGGACTTGAAGGTGCGACCGGAGTCGACTTGCGTATGTGGGCGATGGATTTCAGACCCAAGGTACGGAGCGCGAGTACTTAGGGTACTTGGACCCATGGTACAGAGCGTGAAGACCACGTGCAGCTAGGTTCCATCGTCGCCAGGACCCGAGGGCCGCTTACAGCTAGGTTCCATCGAAGCTTACACACGTAGTATGCCATCGAAGCAGGCGAAGATGCGACCGGAGTCGACTTTAAGTTGCCGCGCGTAGCGGACTTTAGAATGCGACTTTAGAAGTCGACTTTAGATTGCCGCGTGTAGCAGACTTTAGAAACTGCCTCCTAGGGATAGCCCCCGAGTTGATGAAGTAGACTCGTGGAGACTTGATCGATATACCCCAAGAGTAGTTAGCAGAGTGTAGCTCCCGTGAAAACCCGCCGAGAAGCATACACAAATGAGTAGTTGGCATGTAGTCCTACATGATGAGGAGAACAAGCCAAGAAAACAGTAATCATTTGGATAAATGACTTAGCTGTTGCTGCCTGGGCAGACTGATGATGAAGCCGTGGCGATCGGCGATGGAGCCGCGACGGTTGTTGTTAAAGTTGACTAGTCGAGTTGATTCCGACTAGTTGTTGGGGGCGTGGCATCGTTGTTCTCGACTAGTTTGGAGAACTAGTCAAGATGAATGGTCGACGCGATGCGACCGGAAGACGACGTCGTGGCGGCGCGAGGCATACTCGAAGTAGAGCCGGTGTTGCCGCGAGACAAATAGTCGCGACGCACGCCGTGGCCGGAGTAGAGCCGGTGTGTCCGCAAGAGGAAGTTGCGGCGCACGAAGTAGTTGACGACGAACCCCGTGACGGGCCGCGCGACGTGCCGAGGCACCCGGACGCGCGGCGTAGGCGAAGTAGTCGACGACGAGCCCGCGTGAAGCGGAGTAGTCGACGACGAGCGGCGCGACGAGCCGCGTGACGAGCCGCGCGACGTGCCGAGGCACCCCGGACGCGCGGCGGAGGTGAAGTAGTCGACGACGAGCCCGCGCGAGGCGGAGTAGTCGACGACGAGCGGCGCGACGAGCCGCGTGACAAGCCGCGCGTGACGCGCGCGCGACGTGCCGAGGCACCCGGACGCGCGCGCGGAGGCGGGGTAGTCGACGACGATGAGCCGCGCGCGGGGCGCAGTAGTCGACGACGAGCGGCGCGACGAGCCGGCGGACGAGCCGCGCGACGTGCCGAGGCACCCGGACCCGCGCGAAGATGAAGTAGTCGACGACGAGCCCCGCGCGCGAGGCGGAGTAGTCGACGACGAGCGCGCGCGCGCGCGAGCCGCGTGACGTGCCGAGGCACCCGGACGCGCGGCGGAGGGCAAAGTAGTCGACGACGAGCCGCGCGAGGCGAGTAGTCGACGACGAGTGGTGCGACGAGCCGCGCGACGTGTCGAGGCACCCCCGACGCGCGGCGAAGATGAAGTAGTCGACGACGAGCCCGCGCGAGGCGGAGTAGTCGACGACGAGCGCGCGCGACGAGCCGCGGGACGAGCCGCGCGACGTGCCGAGGCACCCGAAGCGCGGCGAAGATGAAGTAGTCGACGACGAGCTCGCGCGAGGCGGAGTAGTCGACGACGAGCGCGCACGACGTGCCGAGGCACCCGGGACGCGCGGTGGAGGCCAAGTAGTCGACGACGAGCCGCGCGCGAGGCGGAATAGTCAACGACGAGTCGCGCGACAAGCCGCGTGACGAGCCGCGCGACGTGCCGAGGCACCCGGACGCGCGGTGGAGTTGAAGTAGTCAACGACGAGCCCGAGTAGTTGACGATGAGCGGCGCGACGAGCCGCGTGACGAGCCGCGTGACGTGCCGAGGCACCCCGACGCGCGGCGTAGGCGAAGTAGTCGACGACGACGAGCCCGCGCGAGGCGGAGTAGTCGACGACGAGCGGCACGATAAGCCGCGTGACGAGCGGAGCGACGTGCCGAGGCACCCCGACGCGCGGCGAGGCGAAGTAGTCGACGACGAGCTCGCGCGAGGCGGAGTAGTCGATGATGAGCGGCGCGACGAGCCGCATGACGAGCCGCGCGATGTGCCGAGGCACCCCGACGCGCGGCGTAGGCGAAGTAGTCGACGACGACGAGCCCGCGCGAGGTGGAGTAGTCGACGGCGAGCGCGCGATAAGCTGCGTGACGAGCCGCGCGACGTGCCGAGGCACCCGGGACGCGCGGCGAGGCGGGGGGTAGTCGACGACGAGCCTCGCGCGAGGCGAGTAGTCGACGATGAGCGGCACGACTAGCCGCATGACGAGCCGCGCGACGTGCCGAGGCACCCCGACGCGCGGCGTAGGCGAAGTAGTCGACGACGACGAGCTCGCGCGAGGCGGAGTAGTCGACGACGAGCGGCGCGATAAGCCGCGTGACGAGCCGCGCGACGTGCCGAGGCACCCGGACGCGCGGCGGAGGCGAAGTAGTCGACGACGCGAGCCCCGCACGAGGCGAGTAGTCGACGATGAGCGGCGCGACTAGCCGCATGACGAGCCGCGCGACGCGCCGAGGCACCCGGACGCGCGGTGAAGACGAAGTAGTCGACGACGAGCCCGAAGTAGTCGACGATGAGCGGCGTGGACGAGCCGCGTGACGAGCCGCGCGACGTGCCGAGGCACTCGGACGCGCGGCGGAGTTGGGAAGTAGTCAACGACGAGCCGGAGTAGTTGACGATGAGCGCGCGACGAGCCGCGTGACGAGCCGCGCGACGTGCCGAAGCAACCGGAAGCGCGGCGTAGGAAAATTGATTACGCTTTGACAAGAGCAAGGCGACTTGCTTCAATGGATCTCGGCGAGTCGACGAGTAGATTGATCTTGTTGACGAGGGTCTTTCGAATTCGCCGGTGGTGATGATCACCCCTACCGGCGCGCCGGTGTCGGTGTTTTAGACCGGCAAGCCTACCAAGGGGTACCCGAGATAGTAGATTGTGCGGTGAGGATCGTGATCGGGAGACCGAGAACTCGAAGGTATGCGCAAGGACACGGGACACAAGATTTATACGAGGTTCGGGCCGCCAAGGTGGCGAACCCTACGTCCTGTTTGGGGGATCAAGTATGGCGCCCGCGATTGGTGTTGGGTTGTCCCCGGTGGGATTGAGGATGTGCGGCTAGGTACCCGGCCCTTCTTTATATAGTCCAGGGGGCGGGTTCCTAGTCGGTTACAAGGCAGGAGTCCTAGTAGGAGTACACGGAGCGAGTCCTAGTAGGAGTACGGGGGGAATTCTACCAGAGTCCGTCTTCTACTATTCTTCCTTCCTTGCATGAGTACCGGGGGTGTATGCTCGACAACAATGGAAGCGGAACTCGCGGCATTGGACACTGCCACTAGAGGCTGAGTGGCTTCGTGAACTCCTAATGGACTTGCCGATAGTTGAAAAACCGATATCGGCAATCCTAATGAACTGTGATAATCAAACGGTGATTGTCAAGGTGAACAATTCAAAGGACAACATGAAGTCATCCTGGCATGTTAAGAGGCGGTTGAAATCTGTCAGGAAATTGAGAAACACCGGTGTCATAGCTTTGGATTACATCCATACATCTAAGAACCTGGCAGATCAACTTACAAAGGGTTTATCACGTATTGTGATAGATCATGCATCTATGGAACTGGGCTTGAGACCCACGTGAGTTTTTCCATAGTGGTAACCTGTCTTATGTGATCGGAGATCCCGTGAATTAAGATGGTGAAACAAGCTATGGTTTGACCTAGAGAAGAGAACCTTTGAGAAGGCTCAGTTCATGGAAAAGATGCATTTCTCTTCAAACCTGTATGGCAGGCTGGTATTTATACCTTAATGTGGTACAAGTGACTTTCATGAAACAAGGAAGTTGTTTTTTGAAGCAAAGACATAGTCCTACAGTATGTCTTGAAGGAACACACCTATATGAGTATCGACTACTGGTCATAGTCTATGAGAATTGGGTGATCTCTAGAAAACTCATGAAGAGGCACAGAGTGTGACCCATAAGCTCCAACCCGCGGGGATGCTATGTGCAGCCAAGTATCAGTAAAGGGCTCTAGCCAAGATTAGATGCACAAAACTGTCAATTCAAGGCATAGTCCATTGTTCAGTTGCAAATAAGTGTAACTTGAGTTCCTGGTGGATGTTCAACTTAACAGTCTCCATCGTAGTACTGGTATATCGAAAACAATAGGGAAGATGAGAGCATTTCCAATGTGGCTTAAAATTCTTGGTGGGGATTGTTAGAATAAGTGGGCCTAGAGCCATTTATGATAATAATGAAAGAATTAAAGCCCATTCGTTTAATGCTAGGGAAAAGAGAGAGATATGGCCGCGCCGAGTGCTTCTGCAGCTGCGACGAGTGCTTATGTTACTCCGTCGAGTGCTTCAGTGACTCAGCTGAGTGCTTCTGCAGCAGCGTCTGCTCGTGTCATGTCGAGTATAGTTGAGATGAGATGAGCAGGTTGTGCGGTGTGGTCGGTTGGTCAGACGGATGGACGGACGAACGGACGTGATGTGTTGCGGGGCGGGAGCATCTTTTTGCTGTTAGATGTTGGAGAGGAATGATGGCGCTTTAAACCGCGACCATTACTAGACCTTAACAACAGCGCCTTAAACCGCGACTGTTACTGCATGAGGCGCATTAACCATGAGCATTAACCATGACGTCCAGGTTCATTCCCCCACGCCTTCTCGCCTATATAAGTCTCCCTCCTCCTCCTACTCAGGGGGCCAAATTCACATTAGGTACTCCTGCTCAGGAGACCTTTCCCTCTCTCCCTCTGTTTGCTGCTTCCTTTCGCATTCCCATCGCTTGCACCGCGTGCACGGTACAGGCGAGAGTAGAGCCTCTGAAACCTCGCCCTACTGCTGAGATCCTGCTCGGGATAGGCGGGCGATAAGGTTTTTGGGGAGCGTCTTCATGCGACTGCTCGCTCCCGTACGACTACTTCCTCTACGTCGACTACGAGTGAACGACTACTTCATCTACAGCGGGTCTGCACTGCGATCATCTGCCTGCATCGACTGTGGACGACTACACCGATTGAGGTCACTCACAATGGGTGATAACAGAAAATCGGGTGACGCCCGTTAACACCAAAATTTGGTAAGGAGTCCGACTTGTGGGTCCGGCTCGATGAGGAGTCCGTCCGGTGGAAGGAAGGTTTTTTCGGATGTATTCGGCGGAAAGATCCGCGGTCGGTCGTCCGCTTCCGTTCGGCAAGGGAACAGTTGAGCTGATTTTGCGGGATTGGACGGTGACGTGGCTCAAGCAGGAAGGACGAATGGATGGATAAGCGATTAAGCTTAGAGATAAGTTAGGCAACAAATCCATTCGAGGTTGTACTTGGCAGGGTATAAATATGAGCCCTGAATGTATGTAACGAACACAATCATTCTTCAATACAAACCGGCCTTACGCCAAACCCTAGAGTCCATTTGTCGTGTCGTCGAGTTCTTCGAGAGGGTTCATCGATCCGTCGACCTCCGTGAGTACCGCAACCTTGTATCATATCTAGTATCATGCGGTGGATTTAGATCTGATGCAAGTAGTCTTGATACCATGCTTCGTGTCATGCGGTAGATTCAAGCTTGGTTCAAGAAGGTTTCTTGTTAGGTCATGAGCCATGCGGTAGGCTAAGATCTGGCTCGAAGCTAGTTATTGGCTCTATTGGATTTTGGCAAGATCCAATAGATTCATTAAGTTACCCCGTGTTGCTTTGAGTTTTTGCTTTACGTCATGTAACACCTCTTTGCCCAATCTAGATGGGTTTGGATCGGCTTTTTACCTTTTGGTGATCTTTATGCGAGTCAAGTTCGTGCTTTGATTTATTTCAATACGTGGATCACGTGCTCTTCGGATAGCCGAAACCGAATCAATCTAGGTTGCTACGTGTTGTGGGTTCAAACTTGCCAACGTTTGCATAAATCTTGAAAGAACTGAGTATCACGCGGTAGATGCAGGTTTTTGGGTTGCTTTGGAGCTAGTCATCCGGTGGATTAGATTTCAAATCAATCTGATAGATTTATTTCACTTGGTAATGTTCGTTCCTTCTTCATGGACTCGAATCCAGTGCATTCGGCCGTATTCGGTTATGCTTCTCACGAGTAGAACACGTGCGTAATTCATGCTTTAAATAA
Source organism: Cenchrus americanus (assembly GCA_947561735.1). Classification (NCBI taxonomy): domain Eukaryota; kingdom Viridiplantae; phylum Streptophyta; class Magnoliopsida; order Poales; family Poaceae; genus Cenchrus; species Cenchrus americanus. Next base: position 282,186,984 of record OX387239.1, on the reverse strand, counting down.
TGTATGCTTTTAGCTTTCCATATTTAGATTGTATCATGCGGTGGATAGATCTATTTGTGGGAAGTGGTGCGATCCCCATGCGAGTTGTATCATGCGGTGGATAGATTCGTTTGGCATCGTACTTGACGGATTTTAAAGCACCTAGACATGCGGTAGACTAGTGCTTTGGATCTATGCATGCTTATTCATTACATATTTATGTTCATGCTTTACTTCATTTATTTATTTAATGTCGATCACCACGGGGATCGGTCGTGATCTCACGCACGTGCATCTTTGTCCAAACAAAGACCGATCGCCGTCATGCTTACGTCATCCATTCGGCTATGTTACTTTTTCCTTTTTTAAGCTCCCGAATGGTGTCGGTTTGTCGGCGATAGCTTTCCATAGCTATATGTCGTCTTACTTGGCTTCGTGGCCGTAAATATGGAACTGTCTGGTACCACCCGGCAAGTTCCAAGCTTTGGTATCTAACTACTTTCTCTTTTTGTTAATTTTCGGGGAAAATTGACCGGCACGTCTCGTGATTCTTCGCGTGTGTGAAGCCGCCTTGTTCGGCTTGCCGTGTGTTTGGCGCTAGGTGCACATTTTGCGTCAACACACTTTTTGGCACGCCCCGGTGGGACCACGGCCGAAAAGATCGGGATGCCCGAAATCGCGGATATCATGGATGTCAACATTGAAGATCTCTCTCCGAGCAACGGCGGCAGTTCTAGGACGCCGTGGACCAATTCCAACGAAGTGTCTACCGTCCTTCAAGAAGAACAAGTGGCGTCCCGTACCCGAAGAATGACATGCCCGGTGGTATTGTTGCCAGGGGAGAGCGACGCCACGACCCGGCGAGGAGAGAGAGGAATGACCGCAAGCGTTCGGGATTCTGCGGATCACGTTTTGAGCAAGCACCACAAAGCTTTCCTTGGTGCGTTCCAGCAAATGATGGTGGCTGTCTTTGGCCCAGGCATGGAGCAGGCATTCAGCAAGGCACCCATCCAAGGGGGCACCGTGGAGTTGGGCGAATCCAGTTCTCAGCCGCCAATGCGGAGCCAGCCAGCCCAGCCTCCTCCTCAGAGCGCTGGGGGTCAAGCTTTCCGGCCTCCTCCACAAGGTACGGGGGGTCGGCCATCTCGGCCCCGCCGCAGCGGCAGGAGGACGACCAGTTCAGCCACCGCCACAGGGCAGCACGGGTCAACCTGTGCAACAGCCGAACCCGTACCAACCCACGTACGGGGACTTGGCATTCGGCTCGCCTGGGGCCCCGCTTGCTTCCGGCCACAGGATTGCTCCAGCGAGCAAGCGGCTACGAGAGGAATCTCTACGGTGGAGGCTACCACGAGGTAGGGAACTACGGTGCCATAGACGCCTTCCCGCATCCGGGTTACGCACCGACCGCAGCGCACGGAGAGGACGACGCCCGGCGCGAGAAGATGGCCGAGTTGATGCAAAATCGTTCGGCCTCAAACCGAAAATGCGGGGACCCGCCTACAAGCCGCCGTTCCCGCAGTGGTACTTCAACGTTCTCCTTCCGCCAAGGGTGAAACCTCCGACGGAATTCACGAAATTTTCCGGCAAGACGACACAAGCACGGTAGAGCACATTGCTCGTTACCCGATGCGGCTCGGAGAATGCTCACCGAGGAAGCGTTCAGGTTCGGATACTTCCCCGCGTCACCGACGGGCCCGCATTCCGGTGGTTCTCGTCCTTGCCCCCCGAGTCGGCTAGCGAGATGGAAGGACCCGTAACGGAAATTCCACGCCCACTATTTCGGGGGCGGCTCGGAGAAGAAGCCGATCGATCTTGCCACCCTGAAGCAGAGGCACAGCGAGACGCCATTGGAATTTCTCAGGAGGTTCAGGGAAGTTAAGGGCATGTGCTTTTCGCTCAACTTGCCAGATGACCAGTTGGCCGACATGGCCGTTGCCGGGATGTTGCCGGCCGTGCGTGAGAAAATGTTTGGTATGGAATTTGAAAACCCGGGGCCGCGCCTGTCTCAAAAGCTGTCATTAATGAGCAACCAAGTGTATGGCTTCAAGAAGGATGCCGGGTTTGGCAAGCAAGATGACGTGGCGGACATCTACAACCGCTTCTTGGACAAAGCCGACCCGATAGAAGATTCGATGATGAACCGGATGTGGCCGCAGCCGAAATCATGTGGGGGAAAGAACCATTAACGATGAATCAATGCTGGGTCAAACAGACCAAAGGCACCTATGATTTCGACATCACGAAGGCTGACAAGCTGTTTGAGCTCCTAGTGAAGGAAGGCCGAATCAGATTGCCTGAGGGGCACTCCATGCTTCGGCCCGATGGGGTGAAGGAGAAGCGTTACTGCGGCTTCCACGACAGGAACTCACACTCCATCAACGACTGCAGGGTCTTCAGGATGAGGATCCAGAAAGCCATCCAGGAGGGACACCTCAAATTTGACAACAAGATGAAGCTGGATGGCCACCCCTTCCCTCAGAACATGGTGGGCTTTTCCGTCAACATGGTGACGGCTGAGGAGAAGGGCAAGGTCAAAGTCTTGACCTCAGCCAGGGCTAGGCAGGATGGAACAGTGGACCCGGAGCGACAAGTAACTTTGGAGCAGGTGCATGGTGAAGCCCCCCGCATTCTCAAAAGCCACATCGAAGCTGGGGAATCATCCAAAACCAAGCCCAGGGTGACCACGCGCATCCTCCTCAACAAGTGGTAGCGCCAGTTGGAAAAAGAGCGCTACCAGAAGCGACGATGCGAGGAGGAGAGGCGCAGAGCCGAAGAGGAAGCACACAGAAGGGACCTGGAGCAATACACGCGCGAGCAGGAGCGCGCGCACTGGGGATGTGCGTTCTTCAGGCACTGTTGGAACGAGGGTTTGAAGCTGCCCACGCTGAGGAACTGCCCTGAATGCAGTGACAGGTATTTTGAGTACAGGCAGGAGACTGCCAATCGCCGATCCGTCCATGAGAGAATTGGAAGGATCCATCCTAACGAGGATCGGCGCCAAAAAATTGAAATCATTGATCATCCCAGGAAAAGGCAAGCTGATTTAAGGTGGGCTGATCAAGAGGAGGACGAAGACGAGTACATCTGGCAGAAGGGGCAATGGTGCCCGCCTGGCCTAAGGAAAAGTCAGAAGAGACGGGTTCAGCGCTTGAGGAACCGCGAACTGAGGCAGGCTGGGATCCAAACAAGGCAGGTGTGGCGTCCAAAGGATCAACCTGAAGGGTCAAAGCGTTCGGCTCCAACATGCATGGTATATTTTCTGCCGAATGAGTTTATGGCTCCTGCTAATCAGGTTGTGCAGGAAGAGGCGTCCCTAGATGATGAGCAGATCGAGGGGATGATGGCGCAGCTGGTGCTAGCCAAGCAGGCCATCTTCAACAAACCGGCCAAAAATCGACACATGAGGCCGCTGTACTTGAGGGGATATGTCAATGGCAAGCCATTGACCAAGATGTTTGTCGACGGTGGAGCGGCAGTCAACGTAATGCCGTACACCACCTTCATGAAACTTGGCATGGGCCCTAGCGATCTGACGCCTACAAGCATAATACTGAACGATTTCGCTGGGAATCCTTCAGACACCAAGGGATGCGCTCATGTGGATCTGACGATCGGGTCCAAGACATCGCTCACGACCTTCTTTGTTATCGAAGGTAAAGGAGCCTACGCCCCTCGCTTGGACCGGGACCGGATTCATGCCAATTGCCGCGTCCCATCCACCATGCATCGCCAGCCTTATCCGGTGGGTGGATGATGATATTGAGGTCGTCCCGCGAGATGACTCCGTGAGCGTTGCGAACATGGAACCAGCTTTCTGGGAATACCAAGGCATTGATTGTTTCTCAGGGAAAGACTGGGGAGAAGGTCCTGTTGAACCTGTCAGCAGTGATCAACAGCCGATTCAAGCAGTCGGCTCTTATAGTAATTTTTAATGGAGAACCCCGTCGATGGCACTGATGGCAAGTTGGGGCGAGGATTTATGTCGGCTGATAAATTAGAAGAAGTTGACATTGGAAGCGGTGATAAGCCAAGGCCGACGTTCATCAGTGCGGACTTGCAACCAGACTTCAGGGAGGAATTAATTAAGGTGCTCAAGGAATATAGAGATTGCTTCGCCTGGGATTATTCGGAGATGCCTGGACTGGATCGTTCCATTGTTGAGCATAGGTTGCCCATCAAGTCTGGTTTCAAACCGTACAAGCAACCGCCCCGGAAAATCTACAAGGATGAGGTATTGGCCGATGTGAAGAAAGAAGTTGAAAGATTACTTGATGCAAACTTCGTTAGGCCATGCGAGATATGCGGAGTGGATTTCTAACATTGTCCCCGTTTACAAGAAGAATGGGAAAATGAGGGTCCGCATAGATTTCGTGGACTTGAACGAGCTACTCCGATGGATGGTTACCCCATGCCTATTGCCGATTTGTTAGTTGACGCCGCCGCCGGCACAAGGTCATCGGTTTCATGGATGGCAATGCGGGATACAACCAAATTTTCATGGCAGGTAGAGGATATATCGAAAACGGCCTTCGTATGCCCCGGCCATATAGGCCTATTTGAATGGATAGTCATGACTTTTGGATTGAAGAATGCCGGTGCAACTTATCAGCGAGCCATGAATTACATCTTTCACGAGTTGATCGACAAAGTTGTTGAAATTTACATTGATGATGTGGTGATCAAGTCCCTAAGTCATGACACACATTTGAAAGATGTGAAAAGGACCTTGGAGTGTACCCGAAAGCATGGTTTAAAAATGAATCCAAATAAGTGCGCTTTTCGGGTATCGACTCGGAGAATTCTTGGGATTTTTGGTCCACGAAGGGGGGATTGAAGTTGGCAAGAAGAGCATGAAGGCCATCGATGAAGTTGTTCCGCCAACTAATCTCAAGGAGTTACAATCATCGCTCGGCAAAATTAACTTCGTGGGGAGATTCATTTCAAATTTGTCACGTAAAGTTTTGCGATTCTCTCCATTGCCGAAGCTAAAGAAAGATCGAAGTTCACGTGGGGCGACGAACAACGAGAAGGCTTTTGATGAGATCAAGCAAGACATGAAGGAGCCGCCGCGTCGGTCCCTCCTCGACCGGAGAAGCCATTCAAGTTGTACGTGGCGGCCGATACCCAAACCATTGGATAACCCTTATTCAAGAATTCGAAGGGAAGGAACGGGTAGTAGCATATCTTAGCCGAAAATTACTTGATCCTGAGACCAGGTATTCGGCTGTAGAGAAGCTGTGTCTGTGCGTATACTACTCGTGTACAAAGTTTCGGTACTACTTGTTGAATGCCGAATGCATTGTGTATTCCAAGTTTGATGTAATAAAACATATGTTATCTATGCCAATTTTGAACGGCAAGATTGGCAAATGGATTTTGGCTTTATCAGAGTTCGAGTTGAAGTTCGAATCGGCAAAGGCTATCAAAGGTCGATCATTGCCGATTTCATAACTGAACATCGCGATCCATCAATTGATTTGCTCGAAATCACTCCTTGGGCTTTATTTTTTGATGGATCATCATGTGGTAAAGGTGGGGGAGTAGGGATCCTACTGATTTCGCCTCGAGGTGAGATGTTTGAATTTGCCACCCCTATACAGCCCACCGTCACAAATAATCGGCCGAATACGAAGCATTACTTCGAGGGCTTCAATATTTGAGAGAAGCCGGGCCGTTTCGATTGAGGTTTATGGAGATTCGTAGCCGGTGATCAAGCAATTGAACGGCCAATACGAATGCAAAAGTGAAGCACCGAGGAGTTACTACGAAGAATGTAGGGAAATCTTGAAGAGCTTTCCGTTGGTAACTCTACAACACATTCCTAGGGAACATAACGAAGACGCGTTTGCTGCGTATGTGCGTGCACTAGGGACGGATCTTGCGGAGAATGATTGGAGAAAAGAGATCGTCGACTATTTGAAGGATCCATCCCGAAAGGTCTCTAGGAAGCTCGTGTACAAGGCCATAAAATTCGTTCTTCTCGGATGACAATTTGTTTTACAAATCATTAGATGGGGTGTTGTTACGATGCTCGGGTCCGAGAAGAAGCGAAGAAGATGATGAGTGAAGTGCATGATGGGATATGCGGAGCACACCAATCGGCCTACCGCATGAAATGGGTTGTCGTGCAAGCCGGGTGCTTTTGGCCGACGATATTAGAGGATTGCTTTGAGTATTACAAAGGATGTCGGGATTGCCAAAGGTTTGGAAATATTCAAAGGGTCCCCCGCATCAGCATTGTATCCCATCATCAAACCATGGCCATTCGGGGGCGGGGGTATAGACTTGATTGGCCGCATTAATCCACCATCTAGCAAGGGGCATAAGTTTGTGCTTTTGGCTACGGATTATTTTACTAAATGGGTTGAGGTGATCCCACCGAAAAAGGTGACGCCGGAAAACATGGTTGAATTTGTCAAGGAGCACATCATCTATCGATTTGGAATCCCTCGGACCATCACAACCGATCAAGGGGCTCAATTCGTGTCCCCGGAGTTCGCAGAATTTGCCGAAAGCATGGGAATCAAATTGTTTAACTCTTATCCCTATTATGCCCAGTGCTAATGGTCAAGCAGAGGCTTCTAATAAGATCATGATCAAGCTAATACAGAAGAAGATTGATCAGAAGCCAAGGAGATGGCATTCGGTACTCAGTGAAGCATTATGGGCTTACCGAATGGCCCCTCATGGAGCTACAAAGACTTCTCCTTACGAATTGGTTTACGGGCATCATGCGGTTCTACCTTGGGAAATACAATCGATTCAAGGAGGGTTGTGTTACAGAAAGATTTGAGCTCCAAGGATTACAGTGGCCTAATGATGGACGAGCTAGAGGATTTACACATGATCCGTCTTAGGGCCCTGGAAAACATTGAGAAGAACAAACTGCGGGTTGCCAAGTACTATAACAAGAAAGTAAAAGTCGTGCAATTTGCGGATGGTGATTTGGTTTGGAAAGCGCTATTGCCGATTGGAACTAAATACGTTGAATTCGGTAAATAGTCCCCTAACCGGGAAGGGCCCTTTCGCGTGGTCGATGCGTCCCCGGTAACGCATACATATTGAAAACTTTACTAGGAGAGGAATTTTCCGCTGCAATAAATGGAAGATATTTGAAGAAATACTATCCTAGTATTGAAATCGATCGATGATCCAGCAGTGGGATTACAAGCATCCGACACAATAGATAGCCGGCGCTCAAGAGCGAGGCCGCCTTCGTAACAAATACACAAACAAGGAGAAATGGCCAGTGCCTAGATGCATTGCCCTTAGCACCAAACTACTTTACAACTGCCTCTTGCAGGTTTACATTCAACGACCCTGGTGATCTAGACTACGAGGAGGTGGGAAGCAGAAGGCGTGGAGGAAGAAGCGAAAGTATGATTCAATCTTTTCTTTGCTTCTTCGATTGCTCCCTCTTCGCTTGCTCCAAGACCACCGTGACGGCAACTTAGAATGCACGGGGGTGACCATGATTTGCGGCCTCCACCAAGTTGTCCCAAGCCACTTTCAGAGTTGTTGTACCCGTCGCAGACATCTGAAACAGAGGTATGGGTGTTAGAGGCAAGAAATCCAGATGTGGGCACGAAGTCAAGAAGAAGTCAGAAACATTTACCCCCACTAGTGCCTCCAGAGCCATGCGACGCTCGCGTTCGGCTTGGCAACAAGCGGTGATGTCCCTGAGGCCGTGCTCCGGTGTGCCGAACGCGGCGGCGCAGTTGATGGCTGGTCCTCTGTTCAGGCGTGGCATTCTCTGCTTCGAGGGAGGAATCGGAGGAGATGTACTCAGGCACGTCTTCGGTCCCGATGATTTCTTCAGGGAGCAAATCAAGGCTGAAAGAGGAAAAGAAGAGGAGATGAAGCGCAAGATCATATGGAAAACGAGGAGTAGATCAAGGGAAAACTCACCTTCGAATCGTGCGTTTCTTTGGAGGGTTGCCCTCCTGGGGTTTCTTGCCTTTGTCCATGGCCTTGGGGTTTTTTCCTCTGGAGACAGGAGAGGAAATGAGAAGTGATGGATGAGTGTGCGAGTGGATTTGCAGGGCATCCCGGCAGGCTATTTTATTGACCGAAGGGGTGCATTGGGAGTGATGACTGGCCAAAGATATACCGTTGGAATACCAAGCGGCGTGGTTTTCTCCCCAAATGCGAAGGGTTTTCACTTGAACAAGTACTTACGGATTGCCGATTCGGGGATCTTCTCGTGGATTTTTGCGCCAAGGGGCATCCGTTCTCGCGTGTTCGGCTCAAGACAGTTCCCTGGATACGTTTAAGGAAAAACAAGATTCACGGATGCAAACATGAAGAAAATCATTGCGGTGCAAGCACGTAATTCAAAAGTTCTTTATTTATTGCCGATACTCAAACATCCCTAATACAATCTAATCGAAAGCCTCGTTCAAGCACGGATTGGGGATGAGTGATTTCGGCAATGGCGTCGCCGTGGCCATCGAGGCGCTCCAAGATGAGCTCAATCTCCTCAATGTCTTCGGCGCGCCGCCCCGAAGCCGCGCGGCCTGGTGGAGTAGTCGACGTCCATGTGCGTCGCCATGGCAGCCAGGCCCAGGGTGGTGCCCAAGCGGACGCCATGGGTGGCCACCTCATCAACGCGGTGCTCCACCGCGGCAAGGCACTCCGCCGGTGTGTCACCGCGGGCGTTCACCTTGTCGGCCAGCTGCTCCACTAGCATCTTCAGCTGGTTGAGCTCGGCATCACGGGCTGCGAGGTGCAAGAAGAAAGGAGGTTAGCATCAAAGGCCGGATTGGATCAAGGATTGATTTCAGAGCTGTACCGTCGATGGTTTCCAGCAGCTGCTTGCGCTGGTCCTCCCACTCCAACTCGGCTATGCCCACCTTTTTGGAGACGTCCTCCAGCTCGCGCTGGGCCGTCTCCAGTTCCGCCTTGAAGCGGAGAGCGTCGAGTTCCCCGTAGGGCACGGGGGAGTGGCCGTCAGACTCCGAGGAGTCGTCCGGAGGGGCCGATTGGCCGGCGCAGAGAGACGATTCCACCGAATCAACTCCGAAAAGGAGATGATCGTCAAAACAAAAGAAGATCAAAGTTGAATCAAGGGAGAGGAATTGACGATCATTGCCTCCGTGCGCATTAGCGCTACTCTCCTCCGCCTCATCGAGGCGCGGCGTCGGCTGAGGCGGCGCACCATGTCGTTCCGGGGATGTGCACTTTTTGGAAAGAAGAAGAGTTGAGATTGGCAAAGATTCGAGAGCTAAAGGCTTTGTGGAGAGCTAGGGGCACCTACGGTTTCATTTATAGGCCCGGCAAGACAGCCTCCTAGCCTCAAGTCGTGGCTCGGGATCGTGGCGCATATCCCAAGAAAATCGGAAGGTGGAAAGGTTTCCTTGACTAGTCCGCCAATGGGTCGCTTGGAGTTCTAGGCCGAGTCATATTTAGTTGACCGGCTCGGCCGAGAGGAATCAAAATGCCATTCGGGTATTGGCATTTCTTTGCCGAATGGGTCATTCAAAGATTACATTTGAAGGAGCGCGAATGAAAAGGAAATAAATTGCAAGAACGAGATATTACAAGAGCGACCAATTCGGCCATACATCAATTAAAGCATCTAAATGTTCAAGTATTTCGCAATTACACTACGGACATTTGATGTTGTTTGGCGAAAATTATCCAACCGCTCCGGCAATCTTTCCGGGCACTAGACAAGGTGGTGAGTTCGCATCGCATTGTTTCACCTTGGCTATAGCCGATTTTGCTTCTTCTTGGGTCTTCTCTATCAATTCAGGGGAGCTCGGCTATTTTCTTGTTATCGGCCTCTATCTCACCTCGATTGGTTTCTCGTTCCGCTCCGCAGCAAAGCATTCCCGGCAATTTTTAAATCACAAGAAGCTTGCAGATTGGCCAATGTATCCTTATGGCTCTCGGTCCGAGATTGTGCCCCTTTCATGGCTTGTTCAAAGATCGGCCCTCTTCTTTTCAACGGCAAGGCGGGAGCGCACCTTCCTCAAAGCTTGCCTTATGGGCACGTAGTGCATTTCCGTGCCGGAGATAGATGCGAGTGAGGCGCCGATGTCCTCGGGGAGTTCTTGGCTAATAGATTCGAGCATTTCTTCAAAGTGATCGAGATCCTTGAACCGATCTCGTGCATCTCTTTCCAAACTGTGCAAAGATCTCCCCGAGCTTTTCTAGCACTTCCTCCGACGGGGTTTGATGCACTTCTTCCGTCACCTCGGCAATCGGATTGTTCCCCATTGACGACTTGATGATGATGGGGCCCGATCCTAAGAAAGCAAGATTGCCGAGTCGAGAGTGCCGAAGGTAAAGGTAGCGAGAGTTAAGTGCAAATAAGTACCTCATGTCCGGTTTCTTGAGTCAAAGCGGGACTTTGTTCGGGGAGCAACCACGGGCGAAGGAGGTGTTCCAAGTAGAGCTGAAGCTTCGAGTGAGAAGGCGCCGATGGCTTGCCGGCAACTCAAGGGCATCCGGTCGAAGAGGAGATGGGTTCACCTCTACCGGGGTTGATGTCTCTCGCGTGACCAGCAGTGATTGGACCCTTGGAGGACTTGATGATTACGGTTGGATTGGGAGACTCATCTCCGGAGAATTCATTGCTCTACGTAGGGTGATTGAGTCCCCGATGAAGATGAGATCTCCACCGAGACAGTAACTCAACCCCGGGTGGAATTGTTTGTTGAGACACCGGGATGTCCACGAGTTGTTCTTCCATTGTTTCTTCCGCAAGTGCCAAATTAAAAGATAAATGCCGTTGTTCATCCTCAAGAAAAGGACAAGAAAGGTCATACCGGAGGGTGGGGCATTGGCGGTGTTCGGAACCGAAGATTGTTGGGCTCGGTCCGAAAATGCACAAGATATGATTTATCGAAACGGAGTAATCTTGTGATCAAGAAAGGAAAAGATTTTTACCTCAACAAGGACTTTCTTGATAGTTCTTCTCCTCTTGGCATTTGGGGGAGCTATTAGAGACAAACCTTGCTCTCCTATCGACAGCAAGGCCGGGAAAGGCTTGGGTCTCGTTGTGGCAAACCCGGCCATTAGCTAAGCCGTAGTTGGGGACCCGAATCCCGTCCGAGATCGGGCCTACGACATTGTAGGCAATATTCCCGGCTCGAGGGGCAGTGCATCGTGTTCGTGGGTAAAAGAAGTAAGATCGAATCATGATTAGAGGAAGAAATGTCGATCCAAGGGTTAACTATATTACCTCTGAGGTTGGCTGGAAATCAGGCATCAATCCTGCACAGAACAAGTGAACAGGCTCATTGAAGATATGATCATGGAATTCTTGCCACCAGGAGTTGAAGGTGGAGTGAGCTATTGTTGTGGGTACAAAAGGCCAGGTGTAGACAGTGGGACTACACACATAATGGAAGATTCTGCTACTGTGCATGAGTTCTTTGACTTCCTCTCTGGGCTTGAGAAATTCATGCAGAAACAGTCTTGGGGGCATCTGGCCACATCCAAGTTGCCGAGCCATCACGTTGGGCCGATAATATTCATAAGTGCTATGGGTCGCCCCTTCCTCCATTGAATTCAGTGGCGTAATGCATGGGCGGATTATGAAATTGAGGATCTCTAGGAATCTCCCATCTTGGCATCCAAGTTTCAAAAGAGAATTCACAAGGGAAAGTCAAATTGTCATTGTCCGGATAAGGGAGCCGGAGAGGATTTTGGAAGCCTTTGAAGAATAGCTCGAAAAGCCGGGCCGATATCATGTTGAATAAGAACGGCTTGAAGCAAGCCTTCTCCATAAGTCCGGCATCCTCTCGGTGGCTTGGAGTTCCCCTTCAAGATGATTGGATGAAGGGAAGAGCCGGGTGTTCAAATCAACACCAACGATCCGATGCATGTGTAGTCGCAGCCACATTTGAACAAACCACCAAGGACCGTTGACACATGCTATTCTCCGGCCGGTGTACATCCGGGTGACAGCTTGATGAAGCATATGGTACACACCGCCTAGGAGAAATTTCCCAAGGGGGAGGCGGTTGCCACCGACCGCTTGAGAAGCCATTGCGATGTGATTCAGGGTAGGCTCATTGGCTTTACCACAGAAGATGAACCTGCATAGCCACATGTTCGTAAACGCCCTATATTCAATTTCACCAAGGGGGCCGTCCTTCATGTGGTTCAAGATATAGTGCTTGTATCCGCTCCCTGGTTTCACCCCCGTTTGTCGTGAGGAACTTCTAAAATCCCGGTGGTTGAACGGATCATGTAATGTCAAGGCCGGTGATCATATACACATCGACCGAGTTGGAGACATCGGCCGTGGCCAAAGAGGAAAGCGTTGACGCCGTTTGACCAAAAATGACAAGCTTCTATCAGGAGGTCTTCATTCTTGGGGGTCTCGGCCAAAGATAATTCCGAGCACCGAGCAATGCGAAGGGTATCCCAGTTTTGGGTCCTGGCACTCTTGTTTGCAAGAATCCTCCGGTACCAATTTTTCCACCGCGATTGGAGGCAAGGGCCGCTCTTGAAAGCATCTTGCCACCGAGGAGGCGGGGACAGAGCCACTTTGAAAGGGATTCTTTGAGATTCACCGCGATGAAATCTCGAGGATCGGAGTTTCCCACGAGACCAAGGTAGTAAGATTTTGAATTAGCCTCAGTGTGAATCAAAAGCTCAGTGGAAGGCTCCTGAAGGAAAGCGGAAAAGAAATCTCAGGTAAAATTGAAACTTAAATGCCGATTGAAGCTTACGGGAGGAAAATTTACCTGAGCAGCTTGGTTTTGGGCCGCCATTGGGGATTTGAGCTCGGAACAAGGGGATCTAGGGTTTGGATCCAGACGAGGATTCCGGCGGATTGCGAAGAGAGAGAGCAGGTGCTGGCAGATTTGATTTGAAAATGTTTGTGGCTGGAGTCAATTCCGAAACAAAATCACTTTTATCCCGCAATTGAAGGGCCATGTGTTAACACCAAAATTTGGAAAGGAGTCTGACTTGTGGGTCCGGCTCGATGAGGAGTCCGTCTGGTGGAAGGAAGGTTTTTTCGGATGTATTCGGCGTAAAGATCCGCGGTCGGTTGTCCGCTTCCGTTCGGAAAGGGAACAGCTTGAGCCGATTTCGCGGGATTGGACGGTGACGTGGCTCAAGTAGGAAAGACGAATGGATGGATAAGCGATCAAGCTTAGAGATAAATTAGGCAACAAATCTATTCGAGGTTGTACTTGGCGGGGTATAAATATGAGCCCCGAATGTATGTAACGAACACAATCATTCTTCAATACAAACCGGCCTTACGCCAAACCCTAGAGTCCATTTGTCGTGTCGTCGAGTTCTTCGAGAGGGTTCATCGATCCGTCGACCTCCGTGAGTACCTAGGCAACCTTGTATCATATCTAGTATCATGCGGTGGATTTAGATCTGATGCAAGTAGTCTTGATACCATGCTTCGTGTCATGCGGTAGATTCAAGCTTGGTTCAAGAAGGTTTCTTGTTAGGTCATGAGCCATGCGGTAGGCTAAGATCTGGCTTGAAGCTAGTTATCGGCTCTATTGGATTTTGGCAAGATCCAATAGATTCATTAAGTTACCCCGTGTTGCTTTGAGTTTTTGCTTTACGTTTAAATTCATGTAACACCTCTTTGCCCAATCTAGATGGGTTTGGATCGGCTTTTTACCTTTTGGTGATCTTTATGCGAGTCAAGTTTGTGCTTTGATTTATTTCAATACGTGGATCACGTGCTCTTCGGATAGCCGAAACCGAATCAATCTAGGTTGCTACGTGTTGCGGGTTCAAACTTGCCAACGTTTGCATAAATCTTGAAAGAACCGAGTATCACGCGGTAGATGCAAGTTTCGGGTTACTTTGGAGCTAGTCATCCGGTGGATTAGATTTCAAATCAATCTAATAGATTTATTTCACTTGGTAATGTTCGTTCCTTCTTCATGGACCTCGAATCGGTACTGCTCAGCCGTATTCGGTTATGCTTCTCACGAGTAGAACACGTGCGTAATTCATGCTTTAAATAATGTATGCTTTTAGCTTTCCATATTAGATTGTATCATGCGGTGGATAGATCTATTTGTGGGAAGTGGTGCGATCCCCATGCGAGTTGTATCATGCGGTGGATAGATTCGTTTGGCATCGTACTTCACGGATTTTAAAGCACCTAGACATGCGGTAGACTAGTGCTTTGGATCTATGCATGCTTATTTATTACATATTTATGTTCGTGCTTTACTTCATTTATTTATTTAATGTTGATCACCACGGGGATCGGTCGTGATCTCACGCACGTGCATCTTTGTCCAAACAAAGACTGATCGCCGTCATGCTTACGTCATCCATTCGGCTATGTTACTTTTTCCTTCTTTAAGCTCCCGAATGGTGTCGGTTTGTCGGCGATAGCTTTCCATAGCTATATGTCGTCTTACTTGGCTTCGTGGCCGTAAATATGGAACCGTCTCGGTACCACCCGCAAGTTCCAAGCTTTGGTATCTAACTACTTTCCCTTTTTGTTAATTTTCGGGGAAAATTGACCGGCACGTCTCGTGATTCTTCGCGCGTGTGAAGCCGCCTTGTTCGGCTTGTCGTGTGTTTGGCGCTAGGTGCACATTTTGCGTCAACAACGCCGTCACCCAATCTTCCACAGGGTACTCTCTCAAACCAATGTTCATGTTTATTAGTTGTATAATCATGAATATTGTTATGTTTAATTGTTGTTTAAAAATATACACATGCACATGGATTGTTTCACTCACCATAACATTGAAATGTCTATTAAATTATGGAATTAAAATATACCAAAGCATTGCCTATCATCTAACAGTTTTGCTCATGAGGTGGTTGTTTCGCGAGGCAACAATCTCTTTCTCTCTCTCCTCACTCTTTCCTCCACATCATAAAAAATCCTATGCTGCATGGGACAACCTATGATACTACTGACATGTACCAATGTACTTGCTCTTAGGTTTTGGAAAGATATGTGGCTGGGTAATCAGACATTGAGCTCCCAGTATCCATATAGGTATAACATCGTTTGTAAAAGATATGCTATAGTTGCAGAAGTTTTAGTTCAATACCTTTAAATATCTCTTTTCAGAGACGTTAGTGGGTGATAAATTATGATACTGACATAATCTTGTAGCAAGACTCTTGAATGTAAATTTAGAGGAGAGCAGAGACACCGTTGGCCACTTCATGCTAATGGGTATATGCACTTGATTAATACTTGGGTAAAGGTCACAAGAGAAATTTGACATGCTAAGCTTGTCGGTGTTTTAGACCGGCAACCTACTAAGGGGAGTACCCAAAGTAGATGAATGTGGCCTCGCCGAGATCGGTAACTCGAAGGAAGAGACACGTGGCACACAATTTAGACAGGTTTGGGCCGCGAGGTGCGTAATACCCTACGTCCTGTATGCTGCGTAGCTCTGGATTGATTGGGTACGATTACAAGATGATGCAATCTTACGCCGTGAGATGAGATTATCAAGAGAGGGGTCCCTGCCTCGCCTTATATAGTCTGGGAGGCAGGGTTACAAGTCGGTTTCAGGGTGAGAGTACTAGTCGAGTATGTCTAGGAGTCCTCTATACAGTGCGGGACATGTAGAGCTTCCTAACCGAGTACTTCTCCTCTGTAGTCCTTGTGCTTCACGCCAACAGGTGCCGTGGAGCGCAAGTCGGGTAGTCCCAGGGGCCTACCGAGTAGTCGGTCCTGGTACCCACATCGGTAGTGGGCCCAGGGAGGTCCATACGACAAGCCCCCGAGTACTTTGTAGTCGAGAAGGATAGCTTTAAGTATTCTTGACGGCCTTAACGAGTAGTCCTCAAGCGTCCCCGAGTACTACAAGTCAAAAGTCCTCAAGAGTAGTCGAAGCATCCTGAGGCTGGAATGTACTCCAGCTGATGTTTGAGCAATCCTGAAGTCTTCTCGAGTAGTCCCAAGCATCCTCGAGTGCTGCCCTTGAAGGTCTTCAACAATGCCCGTGTTGTCTTGAAGCCGAAACTGATATGGAAGTGCGATTGCAAAATCGCACTCCATATGGAGTAGCCCCCAAGCCTTAGGTTGAGTTGTAGACTCTGGCTGAGGGCCCATCTCAAGTTTTGGCAAGAATATCCCGAAAAATCCGGAGAAAAACTGAAGGACACGTGGCACGGAGCCCCCGAGCCTTGAGTCGAGTACTTCCTCTCGAATTGAAGGGTCATCTTGTAGAATGTGTCCTGAGATGCTCTTGAGTCTTGCCGCTTCCCAGAAAGTCGAATTGGAGTAGCCGAGCCCTCGAGGTGAGGCGTGTCGACTAGTAGAAGTTGAAGAGTCAGGCGCCGCCGCTGAGTCAGCCGCGCGCAAACTTATCCATCCGGCCGTTGGAGGCCGCGTTGACTTATAAATGGAAGCCAAAACCTTTAGGGTTTTTCACCCCGTGCAGCTGCAGTCATTCCTAGCAGATCTAGCCAAGGATCGCCGCTGGTGCGCACCGCCGCCATTGAGTAGAGCGCAGATCTGAGTGCGCCGCCGTAGGAAGCCACCACAATAGCCCCCGAGCGAATGCGCGTGAAGACACCGTGCACCTGGAGGATGAAGCCGTCTCCGTCGAAGACCACGAAGGCCGCCGGCGGGAAGAAGAGGGCCCGTGAAGAGGCCGCCGGACCGCCGCGGGGGATATCACCGCCGGTGTCCCCGCCGCGGCCAGATCCAAACTGTGAGTGGAAGAAGTCCAAGGCGAAGACCGAAGACTTGCTGGCCCTTCTCAACAGTGGATTCCTGCGGGAGAAGGAGGTGGACATGTGGAGGGCCGCCGCCGGGGATCCGTATCCCATGGAGAAGAATCCGGACGAGATCCCGATGTTCGCACGGTTCGCGGAGCGCGGACTGTCTCTCCCGGCGAGCGACTTCTTCAAGGGGCTCATGGGGCACTACGGCATCAAATACCTCAACCTCAGCCCCAACGGTATCTTCCACACCGCCGTCTTCGTACATTTCTGTGAAGCCTTTCTAGGGATCAAGCCCCATTGGATCTTGTTCCGGAAGTTCTTCCGGGTGAAACCGCAACCCAGCGCCAGCAACCCGCGAGTAGTCGGGGGAGCAGAGATCCAGATGAGGGAGGACACCACTGAGCAGTACCACTCGTACAAGTTGATAGATTCCAATCAGGATTGGAAGGCTAAGTGGTTCCACGTCACGAACCACCATCTGGAGCTGCCGAAGCCGAGCGGGAAGCAGCCCAAGCATCGTTCGTGGTGGAACTCGGAGCTGACAATGCAAGAGGGAATCCAGCTGCCCGAGTTGTTGGCACGGATCAAGGCGCTGAGGGAAGCCGGACTGAGGGCCGAGCACGTGGCCTTCAGCTTCATGAAACGCAGGGTGCAGTGCTGATGGCTCGCGACACCCTGGGGTACGAGTACACCGGCGACGACGACACGTCGCGGATGCCTGGAGACGAAGTCGACAACGACGACATTGTTGACAGGTTGGCCCGGATCTTCAAAGACATGCCGGCGTATACGCCGTGCCCCGTGCCAGAGTTCTCCGCCGCGCGCCCACCAAAAGAGGTTAGTAGCCACGTCCAGAGTCGAGTACTCATACGCAAGAGTAGTCGCACTGATGAGTTGTTCTTGCAGGATGACTTGAAGAAGTTTGTCTCCGAGCCGCCATCGCCTCCCGAGCTAGTCGAGGTCCCGGAGGAGGGGAAAGCCAAGGCCAAGGAGCGGCGTGAAGTCAGCGAAGGAGACGACACAGTTGTCGTCGAAGACACGTCCGAAGAGGACGACGACGAGGAGACGTCGCTGGACCGCTTCCAGCTGCGGTCGAGGTTCAGCCGTCCTAGCTTACCTCACATCCCTCTCGTTCAGGATCAGCCGGCTAGCCTGGAGGCTAGTCTGCCCACGCTGCCGAGGAGGCCGCGCAATGCGGCCCGCAAACGCGTGGCCAAGAAGTTGAAAGTCACGGAGACCACATCCCAAGAGGTAAGCCATCTTGAGTAGTGTAGTCGAGTTCTGATGTCTCGAGTTCGTATGTTGACGATGAAGCTTCCTTGCTTGCAGGAGATCCCACCTTCCGAGCCCGTTGAGCAGGGCGACGAAGGCGAGTGGGACACGGTGGGGGAGGTTGCTGGTAGTCGAAGCCCAGCCCCCACTGTCGAAGAGCTTTTGGCGCAGATGGAGCGCCAGCCCCCGCCGCTCGGGGGAGCGCGGAACCCGCCGCCGCCGCCGCGCGAAGAGGCGGCGGTCGCAGAGGCGCGGGGAGGAGGCGCCCGCCGAGGCCGGACTGGTCGACATTGCTAGCATCCTCAGCGCCCCAACCGTGACGGTGATCCGGTCGAGCCTGTAAGTGTTGGATCTTCTCGAGCAGTACTTGATGTGGTAGTCGTACCTGATTGACGACCGGCTTGTGTACTCTGCAGGAAATCGACGGACCTGTCCTGGAAGGGGGATGAACCCGCTGCGGCGGTGGCGGAAGAAAAAGTCGCGCCACCCGCTGAGGAGTCCGCTCCCGCCCCTCAGGCAGAGCCCCGAAGCGCTGACCGTCGAGGCTACGCTGCCCGAGGCCAGCATTGTTGAAGGTAACTACTCTCTCAGGAAGAATTAGCTCAGAGGAGTAGTCATAGTCGCCAGGCATGACTGATGCACTTGTTCCCTTGTCGATAGGTGCTGAGGCCGAGGGAGGCAAGATCCCGTCGGCGGTGCCCGTAGAAGACGTGGCACCGGGAACTCAGGAGGCTGCCGTAGTAGCCCCCGAGCCAATGGAGGTGGCCGCCCGAGAAGCCGCCGCGACGACTGGAGGGGAAGGGAACGCCGCGCCGCCAGAACCCGCTCTGGAGGTGGTCGTCCGTTCGCTGGAGATACAGGACGCGGAGCCAATCCGCTCGGCGCCGATGACCGGAGCCGCTACGAGTAGTCGTGGTGGGATCGAGTTGTTGGCGGACGATCTGGTCGACCCAGCAACGGTGGCTCGGCACCTAGAAGCGGTGCGCCAAGCTGAGCGGTGGATGAAGGTGAGTAGTCATAGCTCTTGAGTAGTCAATCCTTTAGCGTTGAGTACCCATCTGATGTGTGTTGTCTGCGCAGGACGTCGCTGAGAGGTCCAGGGAGAAATCCAGTATGCTTCAAGGCTTCGGCGACGCCGTGCTCCGGGCGGAGGCATTGGAAGAGGAACTCGTGAAGTCCCGGAAGCAAACTGTCGCCATGAAGTCGAAGCTGGACACCGCCTTCGCCAAGTACCACAATGACATCCAGGAGATGCAGGCGAAGAGCGACGACTTGGTGCGAAAGAACAAGTCTCTTCGCAACAAGAACAAAGGTATGCCTTGGTCTTGTTGAGTACTTATTGGAGGTCGAGAGGTAGTCTAACCCGCTGTGCCTTGTTGATTGCAGAGCTTGAGACTCGAGTTGATCAGCTGAAGGCTTCGAAGACTGATCTGAAGAACCTTTTCTACCGGGGAGCGAGGAGGCCCCCGCTGTACCGGAGTTAGATTATAAGGATCTTGCTTACGAGTGCAACAAGCACATGGAGCTCCGTATTGCATCAAACCGTGACCTCGTCAACTGCTACAAATCATTGCAGAAGCTGAACGAGGATTGCGAGAAGCTGCGGGCCCAGCTCAAGGAACTTAAAGAAGCCGCGCTCCCCATCGCGAGGCTGCTGGTGCCTCATCCTTGCGGTCCCAAGATAGCGCCGCTGGTGGACCCGTTGAAGGAAGCACCCAACCGGCTGGCGACCTACGTGAAGCATTTGGCGAAGTCAATCCCGAACCAAGTGCTGGCCTTCATGAAGTCGTACTTTCTGAAGGCTCCCATAGATGTAGTCGCCGGCGGGCTAGCCGCCAACTGCACCGACGAGCAGTACGCGGAGCTGCTGGAGCAGATGGCGCCTATCGCGGATCAAGTCGCTGTGAAGCTCAATCTCCAGTAGCCCTGTAATAGTTAGCTCATAGCAGTAGATGTACAAAAACAATTGTAATTGTTTAAGTATGAATGAAGAAAAGCTTCCATCAATGAGTACTCGTTGCCGCGATCTTGGAGTGCGGAGTCCCATCGTGGAGTTGTCGCGAGTAGTCGTACTTGGCAGTAGTCCCGCTGAGGGAAGTAGACAGTAAAGCAGTTGATGGACAATCAAACTTTATTACTGAAGAAGTACGCCTGGATGGCCAGGGCCGTAGTTACAGAGTAGTCGCCAGGACCCGCATGCCGCTTACAGCTAAGTAGTGCTAGGGCGTAGAGCCGCTTACAGCAGTAGATCCGTAAGTAGCCGTATAGGCTGGATCTAGGAGTACATGGTCTCTCAGTAGACCGCCGCTAGAGTCCTTTGTCGCTCGTCGCAGCCCAGGATCCGTAGGTACCCGCATGGGCTGGATTCTGGAGAGTAGTCAGGAGACTGGCGCCTGGACCCAGAGGCCGCTTATGGCAGAGGGGTCTTGATGTAGTCGTGTAGACTTGAGCCCCTAGGGTAGTCGTATAGACTAGGCATAGAACCGACAGAGTTGGTCGACGTTCCACGAGTTGTTGACGTCTTCGCCTTCAAGTGTCTGGAGGCGGTAGGAGCCCGGTCCGGTCACCTTTGCAACTGTGAAGGGACCTTCCCAGGGCGATCTGAGCTTGTGTAGTCCTTCCGTGTTCTGGATGCAACGGAGGACGAGATCACCAAAGTTGAAGGATTGTTCCTTGACGTTGCGATCGTGGTAGCGTCGTATACCCTCCAGGTACCTTGCTGATTGGACGAGGGCGGCGCAGCGAGCTTCTTCGAGCCCGTCGATGTCAACTCATCTGCTGTCTTCAGAGACGCCTTTGTCGTAGTGCTCCACTGCTGGTGAATCCCATATGACATCGGCAGGGAGGATTGCTTCGGAGCCATAGACCAGGAAGTATGGAGATTGCCCTGTTGGCTTGGAGGGCTGAGTACGTAGCCCCCAGAGTGCATTGGGTAGTTCCTTTATCCACTTGCCTCCTTTAGAGTTAGCAGCGTCGTGTAGCCGCTTCTTGAGAGCGTCGAGCACCATCCCGTTGGCGTGCTCGACTTGTCCGTTGGCCCGAGGGTGGGCAACTGAGACATATCGGACGTCGATCCCGCTGTTCTCGCAGTACTCCCAGAACTGGTGATTGTTGAAGTTGGAGCCCAGGTCTGTGATGATGCGATGGGGTAGTCCGTAGCGATGCACGAGTTCATCCAGAAGTCGAGTACTCTGTCGGCCCTTGGGGCATGTGACCGGCTTGACCTCGATCCACTTGGTGAACTTGTCGATGGCCACCGAGCACTTCCGTTGAATCCACCGTCGCAGCTTGGTAGTGTCCCAATCATGTCGAGCCCTCAACAGGGCGAAAGGCCGGAGTTGGTGCTATGGTGACTAGCTTGTAGGCCGGGATGTGTTGTCGCTTGGCAAAGTATTGGCACCCTTGGCACCTTCGACGAGTTCTTCGGCGTCGCCCAACCGTGGGCCGCAGAAGGCTCGTCGAAGGCCTTGCCGACCGGCCGTGCGGGAGGACGCGTGGTTGCCGCAGACGCCTTTGTGGATCTCCTCCATGATGTCTTTGCCTTCTTGTCTGGGTACACACTTCATGAGTTCTCCTGAAGATGCGCCCCACCTGTAGAGCTTGTCTCCGACGAGGACGTAGGACTTGGCACGGCGGATGAGCTGCTCAGCCAAGTTCTTGTCCGAGGGAACCTTCGCTCGCTGAGGTAGTCGATGAAGGGTTGCCTCCGGTCCACGTCGATCATCATGACCTCCGGCCGCGCGGCGGATGCGCCGGGACAGTGGTCGGTGGCGCCAGCTCCGGAATGGATGGCGCGTGCAGCTCGTGGACGAAGACACCCGCTGGTACTTGAGCGCGAGTAGAATCAAGCTTCGACAGGACGTCCGCTGCAACGTTGTTGTCGCAAACGATGTGGTGGAACTCGAGACCATAGAACTTGTTCTCGAGCTTGCGGACTTCTAGGCAGCAGGCGTCCATGTTCTCCTTGTTGCGGTCCCAGGACTTGTTGACTTGGTTGATGACCACTGCGGAGTCGCCGTAGACTAGTAGCCGCTTGATGCCCAGTGAAGCCGCGAGGCGGAGCCCATGTAGCAGAGCTTCGTACTCGGCTTCGTTGTTTGAGACCTTCCAGAAGATCTACAGGACGTACTTGAGTTGTTCGCCCGTTGGAGAGATCAAGAGCACCCCTGCACCTGCGCCCTCGAGGTTGAGTGAGCCGTCGAAGTACATCACCCAATGCTCTGGTCGCTCGGTGGGAGTAGGTAGCTAATTCTCCCGCCACTCCGCCATGAAGTCGACTAGTGCCTCCGACTTGATGGCTGTGCGTGGCTTGAAGTCGATGGTGAGGGCGCCGAGTTCGACTGCCCACTTGGAGATTCTTCCAGTAGCATCTTGGTTCCGCAGGATGTCGCCGAGCATGTAGTCGGTGACGACAGAGATCGAGTACTCTTGGAAGTAGTGTCGTAGCTTCCGCGAGGTGATGAGTACTGCATACAGGAGCTTCTGCACAGGATGATAGCGTGCCTTGGACTTTGACAGGACCTCGCTGACGAAGTAGACTGGGCGCTGGACTGGATAAGCGTGGTCGTCTTCCTGCCTCTCGACGATGATGGCAGTACTGACCACATGAGTAGTCGCAGCGAGGTAGAGCAACACCTTTGCGAGGAGCCGTGAGGACTGGTGGCTTCGATAGGAAGTCCTTGAGCTGGGCAAGGGCTTGGTCCGCCTCTGGAGTCCACACGAACTTCTCTTGGTGCTTGAGTAGTTTGAAGAAGGGGAGCCCCCGTTCTCCAAGCTTCGAGATAAATCTGTTCAAGGCCGCCATGCACCCGGTCAGCTTCTGGACGTCTTTGATGCACGTGGGAGCTTTCATGCTGGTGATGGCGGAGATCTTCTCTGGGTTAGCTTCCATGCCGCGTTGGCTGATGATGAAGCCGAGTAGTTTGCCCGAAGGGACGCTGAAGACGCACTTGTTCGGGTTGAGCTTCCAGCAGTACTCGCGCAGGGACGCGAAAGTCTCTTTAAGATCGTCGATGAGGGTACTGGAGTTTCTGGTCTTGACGACCACATCATCCGCGTAGGCTTCAACGTTCTTGTTGAGTTGCCTCTTGAAGCAGGCCTGGATAGCTCGTTGATAGGTGGCGCCGGCGTTCTTCAACCCAAAGGACATGGTCGTGTAGCAGTACGCGCCAAACGGGGTGATGAACGCGGTCTTTTCCTGGTCTTCTTCCTTGATCGCGATCTGGTGGTACCCGGAGTAGCGTCGAGGAAGCGAGCGAGTCGCGCCCCCGCCGTGGAGTCGATGACTTGATCAATCCGCGGCAACCCGAAGGGGTCCTTGGGGCAGTGCTTGTTGAGATCGGTGTAGTCGACGCACATCCTCCACTCGTTCGAGTTCTTCTTGCAGACGAGGACGGGGTTGGCGAGCCACTCAGGATGGAAGACTTCTCTGATGAAGCCAGCCGCGAGTAGTTTGGCGAGTTCCTTCTTGATGGCATCCCATCTGTCGTCGGCGAAACGGCGGAGGTGTTGTCGCTTGGGGGTAGCTTTAGGATCGACGTTGAGGCAATGCTCGATCAACTCCCTGGGCACTCCTGGCATGTCCGCTGGCTTCCACGCGAAGATGTCGCGGTTAGTCCGGAGGAAGTTGATGAGCGCGTCTTCCTATTTGGGGTCGAGGCCGGCCCCGATGGTGGTGGTCTTGCTACCGTCGCTCGTCTCGAGGTCGATTGTCTTGACGTAACCTCCTCGGTGGCCGAGGCTTGTTGGCTTTGTCCGACTTCTCAGGGATGTTGAGTTCACTTGGGGCAATCTTCTTCGACGCAGCGTAGATCTCCATCATAGCATTGGGTACTTGATTCGTAGAGGTGATCTCCACGGCTTCGGTGTCGCAGTCGTGCGAGATCTTCAAGTCCCCTTGGAGTGTGAGTACACCTGCTGGGCTTGGCATCTTGAGTACCAAGTAGGTGTAGTGGGGTACTGCCATGAACTTGGCGATAGCAGGTCTGCCGAGGATGGCATGGTAGGAAGTCTCGAAGTCCGTGACCTCGAACTTGACGTACTCGGTACGATAGTTGTCCCGAGATTCCCCAAAGTTAACTGGCAGGACCACTGAGCCAAGTGGGATAGCCGCGTTGCCGGGGATGATGTCGTAGAAGGGCGAGCTGCTCTTGGTGATCATGTTGGTGATGTCGAGCCCCATTTTCTTCAAGGTCTTGGCAAAAAGGACATTGAGCCCGCTTCCACCATCGATGAGGACCTTGTTGAGCCTGGAGCCCGCGACCACCAGCTTCAGGACGAGGGGGAACCACCCTGGTTCGGAGAAGCTGGTCCATTGATCCGCGCGGGAGAAGGTAATGGGTACCTCCGACCACGTGAGAGGGGTCGGAACCGCTGGTTCAATGCTCATGACTTCTCGACGGGTAGCCTTTTGTTCCCGTCTGCTGGGTAGTCCACCGAAGAGGACGTTGATAGTCTTGTCAGGTTCCTGGAAGTCGTCGTTGCCTCCGCCGTTCTTCTTCTTGCCTTTCTTGTCATGAGGGTGCGGTGGCTCTGGAGTACTCTTGAGTGCTCGCCTGAGTTGGTAGCACTGCTCGGTGGTGTGGTTGCCGTCTAGATGCCACGGGCACTTCTCTTTCAGCAAGTCTTTGAAGCCGCCAGAGGTCTTTTTTGAGTTCTCCTTCGCAGGGCGCTGGATAGCCGCGACGGTGTTGTCTGGCTTGCGCTTGCGATTGGGACCGGAGTAGTTGTTGTTGTTGCGACCGCCTTGGTTCCTGTTGTTGCTGCTGCCACGGCCAGTGTTCTACTTGTTCTTGCCACGGATGGCATTGTACTTGGCGTTGGCTTTGTCTTCTTCGTCCGCCCAGGAGGTGATCATATCCTTCAGATGAGTGATGGACCTGGGGCGGCGACGACCGAAGTCTTCGAAGGTGCGACCGTGGTAGAGGCCGTCTTGGAAGAGGTCGATGACCTCCTTGTCGGTGACGTCGACTACGGTGGCGCGCTTGTCGAAGAAGCACCGCATGTACTTGCGAAGGGTCTCGCCTTGTTCCTGCTTCACCATGACCAGGTCCATGCGAGTACCCGAGCGGCCCATGGCGCCCGCGAAGTTGCTGGTGAACGGCTCCTTCAGCTGGTCCCACTTTTCGATCGAGTGCTTGTCCAGCGACTCGAGCCATGTGAGCGGAGCCTGGTCCAGGCAGAAGGGGAAGTAGAGGCACTTGGTGTCGTTGTTGCCGCCAGCGTTCTCGATGGAGAGGGTGTAGCACCTAAGCCACTGGATAGGGTCCTGCTTCGCGTCGTACTTGGTGATTCACAGAGGCTTGAATTTCTCTGGGAGGAGGAGGTTACGAAGTCGCGCAGAGAAGGCGGGGAAGCCGTCGTTGTCGCCCAACGTGGAAGCCTTCTTGCGCTGCAGCTCCTCGATCTTCTGGCGGGCGTCGTAGCCGCCCTGTGAGGCTCTGGAGGCGTGGCTGTTCGTGTGGTCTCGACCGGCGCGACCGCCCCCTCCCCCGGCCCTCCTGTTGGCCCCGTGGTTGGAGCTTCCGCCGCCGCCGCCGCCGCCGTCAGGGTCGCGGTGAGGGATGATCTCACGATTGCCGCCGCGCGGCAGCCGCTGTTGCCACCCTGAGAGGGTCCACCGGCGTTTCCACGAGTACGGTTGGGATTAGCCGGCAGCTCGGCTCGAGTACGGTTGCGGCCAAGGTCGGGCGCCGCGACTTGTGGCTTCGTTGTCGCGGTTCTCGGCGGGGGCGGCTGGGTGACCCTGTTGTCGACTCGCATGAAGTAAGCGTCTTCAGCGAGCTTGGCGATGACTTCTCCAGCGCGTATCCCCTGAGCTTGGCGTGCGATCGATGTGATCGACATGAGGCATTGCTCGGGGGTGGTGTGTACCCTGCTCTCGACGGCCTCGAGAGCTTCTGCGAGGTTGCGGATGGGGAGGTTGTATTGGAGATGCCAGCGCCGTTCATTGCGCTTTCTGTTACGCTCACGTCGAGCGTCCCTGTTGGCGTCGGTCTCATCCGCAGGTGCTTCAGCAGACAGCTCGTCTGCGGAGATGTCTTCAAGGTACTTGTCTTGTGCCGTCCCTGAAGGTCCTGGCGTGTCGCCGGCAGCCATGAAGACTTGGCGATCGGGGTTGCCAAGGCTGGAGTCGGAGCTCGCCACCTCAGTTGGAGTGTACGAGTCAGCTCGAGCAAGTGTTGTTCCCTCATGGAATGGGAGCGAGTCGAGGTAGGCGACGTAGCGTGAGTTCCCACTTATCAGGTCGGCGGGCTTGCGGTCTGGCCAGTAGACGAATCTCCCGGCAGGTGTGGACGTTATAACCAGCCCAGAAGCCGGCCCTGATAAAGGTTGCTCAGTAGTGTTGTCCTCAGACTCGGGATCCTCAGGGTCCGACCCGAAGTCGAACTCGTACGCGGAGTCTGAGTAGAAGCCGGAGAGGGGGTTGGAGTCCGAAGCGTGGCCGGGGGCGGCGTCGGAGTCCGAGTTGTACTCGGGTACGGGCTTCTTGCCAGCCCGGCGTGTAGAGGGAGCCTCCGTGCGGGCCCTGCTGAGGTTGCGGGGGCCACGCGTGGAGCGCTCGGGAGGTGGGGAGACCACATGCGATGGCTGAGCAGCCGGCTCGCATGCGATAGCCCACGGAGACGTCGAGTTCGAGTTGGAAGCGGATCCGAGCTCGAAGCCAGCGTGTTGGTCGAAAAGCGAAATTTCGCCGAACTTGCCGGCGAGTTCGCCCGTGACAACTTCAGGAAGCATCACGAAGTCGGTCTCCGGGTTGGGCGGCATGGTGAGGTGGCGTTGGAAGGACCCCGCGCCGTCAGCAGTGCAGACCCAAGCGCTGAAGACGAAGGTGTCGCCGCGGTTGAAGGCGACGGTTGGCTTGATGTAGACGAGGAGGCGTCGAGTTCGCCATGTGATCTCGGGGAGAGAGCCCCTACCCGGCGCGCCAGCTGTCGGTGTTTTAGACCGGCAACCTACTAAGGGTAGTACCCGAAGTAGATGAATGTGGCCTCGTCGAGATCTGTAACTCAAAGGAAGAGACACGTGGCACACAATTTAGACAGGTTCGGACCGCGAGGTGCGTAATACCCTACGTCCTGTATGCTGCGTAGCTCTGGATTGATTGGGTACGATTACAAGATGATGCAATCTTACGCCGTGAGATGAGATGATCAAGAGAGGGGTCCCTGCCTCGCTTTATATAGTCCGAGAGGCAGGGTTACAAGTCGGTTTCAGGGTGAGAGTACTAGTCGAGTACGTCTAGGAGTCCTCTATATAGTGCGGGACATGTACAGCTTCCTAACCGAGTACTTCTCCTCTGTAGTCCTTGTGCTTCACGCCAACAGGTGCCGTGGAGCGCAAGTCGGGTAGTCCCAGGGGCCCACCGAGTAGTCGGTCCTGGTACCCACCGCGGTAGTGGGCCCAGGGAGGTCCATACGACAAAGCTACCTTCGAATATTAAAAATCTTTACGTGGTATTTAAAAAAAGGATGTGCTTACAAAAAATAATCTTGTTAGGAGAAATTGGAACAGTAGTAAGATTTGTAGCTTTTGTTGCTCTGAAGAGACTATCAAACATCCCTTTTTACTGTGTTTATGAGAGATTGCTCGGGAAGGCGGTCCAATCATTTTATGCAGGTTTATTCAGGGGAATGTACTGGCTTCTATAGTGGGCACAATCGCATCACAATGAGAACATAGTAATCCAAGCATGTCGAACCTTGGAGACATCAGTTCTTAACTTCTTTGCCTCATATATGGATGGTCGTTTAGTTTGCAGATCGTTGTTTGATACCGTATTCAGGGATGAAAGCAGATTGGATCGGATAATACAGTTTCCACATCCATATTTATATATTTTTTGTCGAATGCGGAGCAAAATGGATATTGCACGAATGAGGTTACATATGCGGATTTGTCGGATGTCAAAAATGGTGCGGAGTCGGATCGGTGTCGGAGCATATGCGGATTAAAATAGTCAGATAATACATGCTCATGTTCAATTTCTTATGGTGATCAATAATTTTTAAAACAAAGAAGTAAAGTAGCAACATAAAACAAAAAATACACTAGTTCACAACTAATGAAGTGATCATCACCGTGGAGAATAGTCGAGAATGACACTCCACACTCGACATCGAACAAAATTATTATGAGGTCATAGTGTATTGGCCTTATTGGGTTTGTCATAATAATTGGATATCCTATCATGAGCCTCGTATTATCCGCGTTCAATTATCGGATGATCCATATCCATCGACCTACGCTGACATCACATCCTACTCCGCATCCGCACACAATCGGATTCAGATTATCCATATCCTCATGGATATCAAAAAAACTCTTTCCCATATCCGCAAAAAAATCGGATTCGGGTCGGATCGGATGCGGAAATTATCCACAGCACTTTCACCCCTAACTGTATTTGAACCAATTGATTTGGCAATTGTCATGAATAACGTTGAGTAACCAAGTGTAATAATTTTAGGCAGATTTCCACTTTTATGGGGTTGAAGCCGAATGTTTCCATTATCTATTAAAATTACGCACGGCAAATGTCTCATACTCCCTCCGTTTCAAAATATTGTCGCTGTTGACTTTTGTTTACAACTTTGACCATTCATCTTATTCAAAAAATATCACAAACATGTAAAATGACAAGTCAAGCTTAAAATACATACAACATTAAAACATACAACAAACAAAATAAATTGTACTTACAATTTTTTTAATAAGACGAATGAAAGAACCCTGAACTGGGATGGCGACACGGGCGTCGCGGGCTCCCGCGGGGGCCGGCAGCTAGCCCTCCGCTCCGCCCAACCTCCGGGGGCAGGGCCGCCGGCCAGCTCCGCCGGCCTCCCACCCTCCTTCCTCCTCCTCTCCCCACACCTCCCATGGCCACCGCCGCCGGAACCCTAGATCCGACCGCCACCTCCACCGCCGCCATCGCCCTTTCCACGCCGCGCTCTTCCTCCGCCACCAACCCCTCTGCGCCGAGCCCCTCCTCCGCGTCGGCCATCTCCACTGCACCGAGCCCCTCCTCCTTCGTCGCCTCTTCCGCGCCGGGCTCCCCCTTCTCGCCGGCCGCCCCCTCCACCGCCGCCCCTTTGCCGCCGCCGTCGACCTTCGCCATGCCGATCGCCTCAGAGCCCGACTGGATCACCTGGAGCGGGTCCCCCCTTCCGGCCTTCAGTTCCTTGGTCGGGTCCCCCCTTCCGGCCTCTTCCGCCATGGGTGGACCTCTCTTGCCCAGGTCGACAGAGCTGGGGCCGTCCTACCCCTCAGCGTGTGCGTATCGGGTCATCTGTGCCTCAGCTTCCTCTACCTCGCCGTGCCTCCTCTCCCCTACGTCCCAACCTTAACGTCCGACCACCACCTCCTTTGGCCGCTCCAAGGAGCTGCGGTGGGCTGATTCGGAGGGTGACGACGATGAAGGCTCGGCACGGCCTTCCACCTTCGCCGATGTCGTGCACCGCTTACCACCGCCGACCTCCACCGGTGGGCGCAAGGTCTGGTCTTCCCCTTCGTCGACAGCCCCTATGTGCCCCGCGCAGCAGGCTGGCGACCGCCGCCGCCGCCCGTGGCAGTCCAAGAAGAGGGGTCGCCGGCGGCCCCGGAACTTGTCCTCGGCCTCCCGCTCCGCGGCCGGATGACCGGGCGTGGGCCTCACCCCCCTCCCCGTCTGGACGTTTGTGTGCTCGAGGCGCAGCGGGCGGCCGCATCCCGGTGCACCAGCGTCTCGGGCCGCGGGTGCCTGACGTCGTCGCTCACCTACCTCGTCACCGATGCTTCTCCCCGCCTGACAGTGACGACTGGAGAAAGGTCCTGCCTTGCCAGTCTTTGCGACCCGCACGGCCGCGGACCACAGCGTCTCGTCGGGACCCCGCTCCGAGACGCTGCCCCCGGCGCAGCTCGACGGGCGTTGCCTCAACTGCCTGCCGTACAGTCACCGTCGAGCCACCTGCACACGTCCCACGCGGTGTCTACGCTGCTTTAACCCAGACCACATCACCAGGGATTGCAAGCGTCTGTGCACGTCGCCGACCGGCAGCTCTACTGCTGGGGTTGTTCACCTTCCACGACGCGTGTTGCGCTACAGTGCTGAGGGCTCCTCCGCGGTCATGCCTCGCGGCTCCACCGCATCGGGTTCTACATCGAGGGGAGATGTGACTCCCTGGGGGAGCGCCGCTGCTGGGCCGACCCCCTCCCCGCAGCCGGGTCGCTCTCCGCCACCACCGCTGCAGCTGGACGCCTTCGCGGTATGCTTCCTCCTGCAGAGGGACACACCCATGTGTGGGGGCCTCGATCTGATGTTGCTCGAGCGGGAGCTTTGCTTCTTGGCTCCACAACCGAGGGCAATTGAACCGGCGTTGGACACTTCCCCACCATCGACTGCGGCTACGGTTCAGGTGAGCGTCTCGACGGACCATGATGAGCCGACCGGCGGTGACATTGTAGTGTCCGCCTCGCCTGCTTCCTCTGAAGATCGCCTCGACTGCTTCTTGGATGCAATCCAGAAGAAGCCAGCCTCTCACTTGCTCGCGGCTCCGACCCATCCCGCGGTACAGCCGGCACCATCTGAGGCCCCTAGGCACAGCAACTCAAGACTCGCCAATAACAAACTCGCCAGAATCCCAATTTCCCGCCGTGGCGAGGTCCTACTCACGCGCCGCTTCGACATGGAGGCGAGCGAGCTCGATGGTGTCTTCAAGGGCGGCTTGACAGGTGACTTTGCTGACAAGGTTCTCGACTCTCTCCCCATACGGAAGGCAAGCGCCAGCATGGCTCGAGAGGGGCTGCTCATTGTTTGAGCCGCACCCCCCTCACCTAGGTTGTCAGTGTAGCGAGTAGTAGCACTATGTGTTAATTTGTTCACCCAGGTCTCACTTTCATGTAATCTCTAGCGGGTGAGTTGGGCGTGCGCCTGGCCGGTCACACGTTGTTGTAACAATCTATTTTCATCATCTTAATATAAGGGTCAATTGCAAGGCTGCCCTCGTTTTGGGATTCAATTCCGTGTTTGCCCCTCTTTTTTTAACTTTGCACGTTTGCCCTCGTTTTTCAAAAGTGATGCTTTCAGTTGCCCCTAATCTGTGAAGTGCCCGTAACGGTGTTAAGTTCGAGCTGAAAAGACAGAAATGCCCTTGACACAAATGACATAAGAATCAACGTCAATTTTTTTATAGACTTATTGGGTACTCATTTTGGACAAATGACAATATAAATTGGATTAAATACAATATATCTTGGTAAATATATTTTTGCGCAATATATTATCACAAATGACAACACATGAATAGAAATTCATATAATTCATAAAATGTGCCATCTTGCAAGAGTTGACAAATAACCACATTAAGTTTTCATGTCTCGATCACAGCTAAACATACCAAAATAAAGGCACCACATGCTAAGTTCTCATGTCCAGATCATGGATGGACTTACAAATACATAACTAATTATTACATAACCCAACTTGTGCTCAATTGTACACATTGAGCAAAGCAGCAAGCCTTGAAGCACTTTTTCCTCTTCCTCTTCGTCCTCCTCTGCCCCTTCCAGTTGGTGGTCTTCCTCCTCTAACTTGAGTGGCGCCCTCCCCCCCCGCCCCTTCCAGTTGGTGGTCTTCCTCCTCTAACTTGAGTGGCAAAGACTTGAAAAAAAGTAGTGACCATGTTCAAGACATGTACAATTAGGATGTGAGCATGGACATTTTCAAAGTAAAGTGAAAAGTAACATACTTGCTTGTTTCAGTATATGTATGTCCACCTCCCCCAATTTGTGATTCTCCTCCAATATTACTTGCACCATCACTTTTTCAGATAAGAACAAAGTCATCAGGTGGTATGTTCAACGCACAAAAAAAATAGTAAAGAAGTATATGATGAAGGACATACTTTGCTGAACCAGTAGTGGATGAGTGGGTTCCTATAGGAGGGTCATTGCTCTCCACCTCAGATGCATTATCATGAGATGCAAACATCTTTTTCTCCTTAGCAGTCAGCCCCCCTTGGCACTTCTTTGCAATATGGCCTAGTTCACCACATTCAGAACACCTCTTTCTTTTTCTAGCACCTGGTTCATCTGATGCCTTAATTCTAGTTTTCCTTGGCCTCCCAGGCTTCCTTCTCAATTTTGGCTTATTGATTTTGTATCCAAGATCAACACGTGACCAGAAATGCTTTGATGTCATAGGAGTAAACACACCTGAATATGCCTTCCTCAGGTTCTCAACAGAGAAATAATTATGGACAAAGTCATCCATTTTCACCTCTCTACTTAGCTTTGCTATGAATGCTAAAGCATGTTTACATGGCTGTCCACTCACTTGCCATAGCCTACAACTGCATGTCTTGTCCTCCAAATTAACTGCATACCTAAAAGATGCTCCTGAGGATGTAGGTGCAGTTACTTCAGCAGTGCTGTTGCCACATCTCAAAACTTCATAATCCTTGATAGCTTTGCTTTGACCAGTTAGAGTCTCTATGATACAAGGAATGATGTTGCCCTCCATTGACATAGCATTTTTCCTTCTCTTATCAAATGTGGATATGATCAACTGCCTTATCATATCATGCATCTCCAGAATTTGCAAGTCCTTACATTTTCTCACCCAGTTGTTGAAAGACTCAGAGATGTTGCTGTTGATGTAGTCAACCTTGCATTGATCAGAGAATTTGCTTCTACTCCACAAGTAAGGATGATGCTCATCTAAGTATGCAATTGCTGCAGGACACTTTTCCTGTATTCGTCCAATATGCCAGTTGAATTTCTCAATAGTGCAAGCCTTGGCAGCTGGCCACATGTTATAAGTGAACACATCACCAGAATAAAGCTTCTTGAAATTCTTCCACAAATGCCTCATGCATTCCCTATGTTCGACACTAGGATACACAACATTTACAGCCTCACCTAGTCCTTTGCATGCATCTGTGCTGATAGCCAACCCAGTAGGTGTACCAATAGCAGCCTTCACATTCTGAATGAACCATGTCCAACTCTCTGCTGACTCACTTTCAATTACTCCATAAGCAACTGGAAAAAGGCGACACAATCCATCTATAGCAACAGCAGCTGCCAACTGACCCCTAGACCTCCCTGTCAGGTGTGTAGCATCTATAGCAATATAGGGCCTACATCCTTGCAAGAAACCATCAATGCATGGTTTGAGGGCCATAAAGAATCTCCTAAAACAGACATCCCCTTGATGAACTTCAGTATCCAACTCAACAACGCTTCCTGGGGCTGATTTGAGTACCTCTGCTCGATATGTGGGCAGCAAGTCATAACTGTCATCCCACTTACCAAATATCATGTCTTCAGCCTTTTCCTTACCCCTAAAAACCTTGTTGTAAGGGACTTCGAAACCATACTTCTTCTTCAGCCTCTGTTGTAACTCTGTAGGTCCCATGGTTGGGGCCTCCTCCAAGTATTCAACCACCCTTTCAAAGAACCCAATTGTTTGATGCCATTGTTTGACCACTCTGGTTCACTGAACTGCAATCCACCTTGTGCTTCGGACCGTTCAGCTTAACCTGCAAGGAAATAAAGCATGTACAATAGATGACTTTGTACCAAAACATCACGATTTGAGGAAAAAATTGCCAAACAAAATAAAGGAATAAAATAATATACCTTGCAGCCAATATATTTCTTCTTGCTAGTAGAAGCAAAGAATGTCCACTTGCAGCCTTGTTCAGCTCTCAAGCACTTGGCTCGAAATCGCTTGTTATCTTTCTTCACAGTATAAAAAGCATAGTCATTCAAGATTGCATGGTGGGTCAACGCCGATTTGCACTGATTCACATCAGGAAACACACAGCCAACATCAACACATGGAGCATCAACATCATAAGAGCAAATAGGAATATCATCATTGTCATCATCAAATATTTCATTGTCGGGTTCAAAATCGGGGTCGAGCAATCGTAGTCGAAGCTGCATTTGCATCCGATTCGAGTCAGAAGAGGCAGCCAATTCTGAGTCATAACTGCTATCACTCAGTACTTCATCTGAGACTTTCGTGTGGACCTTCTTGTCTTCCTTAGCAGGCTGCTTTGTAGAGTGAGATTGCGTTGGATCTATGAAAGGATCCAAATCAATGGGTGCAGTACTTGGAAGAACCCGAACAAAGAGGGTGAAGCCTCGCGCTTGGTGGGTGAGAACCGCAATGGCCCTTCGAAGTCATTGATTTGACCAACAATATTGACTTCTCCCTTGTCTTTATTGAGCTCAAACCACTCTAGCACTGCTCGTCGGTTGCAATCTCAATACAATCATACTCCAATGCCCGCCACAGAGAAATATATTGCTTAGAACCCCACACAAAGCTTTCACCAATGAAATCTACTAACTGCAGCAAGCTGTAATCATGACTGTCAACAAATGTGATCAAGGTTTCCCTCCTTCTATAGGTTTTTGGACCCCCATCGGGCAAGCTCCAATGTGACCGAACTAGGACAACAAGTTTAATACGATTGCAACTCGGCCTACAAACCATATTAATTCGATTCGATAAGCCTGACATCCTATGTTAGTTGACAGTCTACTGCACTGAGGAGGAAAACGAAGAAAATTACCCAAGCCGCCGCATGTCGAACCACGCTCGGGAACCTTCACAATGCCGGACGGACGCCGTCCCTCCCGAAGTCGTCGGAACCGCGCCGCCCACGGAAGAACTCGCGGCCCGACCCGACCGCCTCCCGCCGCCCGACGCGCGGGGACGCCCGCTCGGACCCGACCGCCTCCCCGCCCGCCGCCGCCCGACGCGCGGGGACGCCCGCTCGGACGACCTCGGGCACCGGGTGCGCCCGAGGCCGCGATCGGGTCGCCCGAGGCAAGGCGGAGGCGGGCGCGCCGCCGCCGCCGCCGAGATCCGGAGGGCCGCGCGCCGACAACGGGCGCCTCGCGGGAGGAGGCCGCGCGGCGGCGGCGGCGGCCGCGGCCGCGGCGGCGCGCGCGCAAGGGGAAAGGAGGCGGCGGCGGGTGGTGGTGGTGGTCGAGGGTGCGGATGGCGGCGGAGTGGACGCCGTGCGCCCCGGCGGCGGCGGTGAGGAAGGTCGGCCGGCGGATGAAGGGGAAGGACGACAAGCACTACAGCGGCGGCGGCGGAGGAGGAGGGTGCTTCTGCATCTAGACGACAGAATAAGAGCGGATGAACAGATGACGCCGGTGGGAGTTTGGTTGGATAAGGGGTACCTGCGTCTTTTCCCCTTTGTTCTTTTTCTCAAACAATTGTTTTTTCCTTAATTTTTTTAGGACATGACGGAATTGCAAAACGAGGGCAAACGGAAGCTTCACTTTTGAAAAACGGGGTCAAACGTGCAAAGTTAAAAAAAAGAGGGACAAACGCGGAATTGAGTCCCAAAACGAGGGCAGCCTTGCAATTGTCCCTTAATATAATGATACACAACTCTCCTGCGTATTCGAGAAAAAAAATAAGACGATTGATCAAAGTTGCAGAAAAAAAGCGACAAATATTTTGAAACGGAGGGAGTGTAGCACACTTGAGGGTGGCGCCGATTAACACCATTAATCAACAGTGAAGAAGAAGAAGCTCCCTTCTAGTTCTTGGTCGGCGGCGTAGCTAGGAATGAAAGAAGAAGCCGCGTGGCTGCTCGGACCGGTTGTCTGCTCGTGCTCGACCCAGCCCAATTAGCTACTAGCGTCTTTCTTTGACTGACCCGGCCGTTCGACGCAGCATGTCCGTACGTGTGGCCGTGTGTCTTGGTTTACGTTACGTACTACGTCGTTGGGGCCTCTTGCTTGACTCGACTCACTGACGTCTGGTCTCGCATCCACACCACACCAATCCAATTCGTTCCCATTAGCTTCGTTTTCCCCTCTGACTCGCTCGTCAATTCACTCATTCATTCATTCATTCATGAGATTCATTCATTCATTCGCAGATAGAGTCCAATAATAATGCAAATGCGTCGAGATTTAACCTTTTACCAGTGCAATATAAAATGCGTCGAGATTTGACTTTGACCTGCTCTAGATCTGCTCTGCTCATCATCTCCCAACTCGGCACAAAAATATGACCAGCAGACGAACTATGTTGGTTTATTTGGTCTTCCTATTACTATGCGATGAATAACCCATGCGCATTGCCGCGCGAATTCTTTAAATAAAATTTTAAGTGACAATGTCAAAATTCATTTGATTAAGTGTGCTCAATTACTCTGGTTGGGTAATTAAGACTACTAGACAAGGAATGAAGGTATAACGGCGCTCATCTAGGACAAGCACATTCGTTGTGTTGCTTGGCACGTATAGGAGGAACAACAACACCAACAATTTAGAGTTAAAAAGAAAAAGGTAGGGCAAAGAAAAATGCATGGCAAAAGAAGAAAAAAAATATATTTACTGCATGCATATCTTGATGCCTCTTTGGGTTTGAGGACTTTTACGGTGCCTCGTACTACCCTATACTACCGTCTAAAAAGGACTAGTATGAAAGGATCCGATGATCCAGATTAATTCTATATTACGAACAAGTCCATGGTAGTATAGGTAGTATGCAATGGTAGTATAGGTAGTATAGGGTATTTTAGTCAAAAATAATAATGACAATTGTATAACATTTTGATAATGGTAAGGATATTATAGTAAAAAAATAACATATCCATTTTGTTGACAGTGCGTTTTGTTTAGAAATATTTCTAATCCTTCTCTGTTCAATAACACGTCACATTTTTTTCACTTGAAGTCACGTCAAGGCCATCTCTTTCTTCCACCTCTGGCCGAGCAGAGCAGGCCACCTCACCACCGGACTAATCCCGCCGGCCCAGACCACCTCCCCCAAATTCCTCTCGCCCCGTCCTCCACTGCCCTCGTGGAGCATCTCCTCGACCTATTCGGCTATTCCACATGAGCTCCGGCCACCCCTTGGCCTCGAATCGCAAATCCCGCACCCGCCATTGGTGACACCGAGCCGAGCTCGAGCTCATCGGCTACCAACACCTCTCGGTTCCCCTCCTCTCGAATCAACCCCCAAAACCAAACAACAAGAAGCCAATGGAGCTTCCCAACCCCCTCACTCGTAGACTCGCCGGATTGGCCACCGCCGAGCTCCTCCGCTACGCGCCGCCGCCGAGCTCCGTCGCCGCTAGTCGTTGGCCCACTTCAACCATCCTCCGTCCATACTAGCCACGGGAATGAGGTCCCTCCATTCATTTCACCTCCCCGACCCGCAAAGAATCCACTCCCGCTACCACCTCGCCGGAGTCGACCTCGCCGCCGGCCGCCGCCCGCCACTACACCACCGCCGCCCGGCGCGGTCCTCCTCCGAACTTGCCGCCTTCGTCAAACCAACTCGTGGTGAGCCCGGTCCGCCCCACCCTCGTCGCCGGTGTTGAGCTCCGCCGACCGGAATCGACCGGACAAAAATGGGGCCGATGAGAAATATGGCTATGTCTCGCATGGATGCGGCCGCAGGAAGTGTCTCCCGGCCCGGCTTCGGGCCGCCTCTTCGTCGTGCCCCGCTTGCCACCGTCGTTGGTGTCTCGCCGACTCGCCTCCATTGCCCCGAGTGGTGGCCGATGGCCATGGCGCTGCCGGCACCGTGATGTGGCCGGGGGGCAACAGGAGGGATGAGGACAATCGGATGTGTAATTAAAAAAAAATATAGTTACCAAATTAACCTTCATTATACTCCATACTACTCTTCGGTAGTATAAGGCACCATAAAAGGCCTCTTGGGTTTTACTCATCCACCGCTCGTAACCTTCTTGTATCATTGAAATCACGCATGGAAATTGCATGTTTAATTTATGGTAACCGACGGCGCGGCGTCTGCTAAATTGAACACGTGCAACATGCTGGTGGTCCGTCCGGAACAGCCAACGCATTCAGCAACCACACCACCTGTAAATTCCGATTCCCATCAGCCACGTGTATCATGCGATTGCCAACACGAGCTTAATTTATTTTTTCTTCTGTTTCCTTCGTCAAACGACAAAATTATAAAAGGGACAGCATTCCATCAATTTTTTTCTCTTTTGTTCAACAAAAAAAAAGAATAAGTTGTTTTATTTGGGTACACGCCGATTATTGTAGGCCCAACGCATGCAGAATGATCAATCGGTGGATCAGCTGCAGAAATTCGGGAAAGCTGCAGCTTGTAGATTCTATCGCAAAGCTGCAGCTCGTTGGAGATGGAAAAAAGAGAAGCAAGGGATCATAAAAGCTAGCAAAACATTGTATATGCTATATGGTGAGAACAAGCAACTAGCCTGTTAGTTTTCTCCGATCCATGGAACGGAATGCAGTCACCTCTGCTTGACTGGCTGGCTGATGGCGAGATGCAACTGAAACGGCGGCTAAGGTCACTCTTTGGCTGCTGTAGTGGCGTGCTCAACAAATCCGGTCTTGTTAATATTCTACAGTACTGTACTATGGAATCTTCTTTGCTTGTCCTTGAGCTTTCTGAGACCAAAATAAAGATATTACATTAAGATTTCATTTCGTATTAGTTTATAGTTATTATCACAACACGCTAGACGAGTTTTTAGCTCGACAGTCTGTTTAGTAAGAATTCCTGATTGTATCCAACATGTTGTGATGTCAGATTGTAATCAAACCTAATTTGAGCTTAATGAACAATCTTTGTTCTTCGCGAAAAAAAGAATAGTAAAAAAAGGAAATTGAACCATCCACGTAGCATGCAGTAGAGGATAACCAACAAACGTTTTGTTTGTATACGCAAATTTGCAATGCAAATTCAGAGACTCAGAATATCAGTGCCTTGGGTAAATGCCTACCAAAGGGAGAAGATTACCGAACTTTTTTTTTGTCCTCTTCGCTTCCTAAAATATTTTGGGAAGCGTTCGTCGTTTCGTTTCTTCGTAGTTGTCGCAATCACTTCAAGCAGTGGAAAGAACAAAAGTGGACTCGTCAAACATTTCTTTCACGTCTGGAAAGAGGAGGTTTCTATAGCTCGCTACAAGTCGATGAAGTAGCTATTATCGGATCGCAGCCCTCTAGTATTGGTAATAAATCTGACAAGGGAATACTAGATACACCAGTAGAATCAGGTTTAGTCTACTAGAAACAGAGGAGAGCCAAAACTAAGTCAAAGGGGGAAGAGCAGTTTATGAGCATTTTAAGGCCGGTTGACAACACCCAATGTCTTCCCGACACAGATCTCATCTCGACTCGCTGCAAACAAGAGCTGAGTGGTCAAAGCAATATGTAGCGAAACAAAGCAGTGCAATGAAAAGATTTGGCAGTTTGGAAAGTTTTTGTTTAGAAAAAAAAGCTAAGAAGAATCTACTTCAACCCATATGCCCTTAGGCACCGGATACAAGTAAGTCACACTTGGAACCCGAACCAAATCTGACGTATCACATCAAACTATTCACTCAACACATCAAATTACTTATGTCTCATCTCATAGCATATGTTCTAATGCACATTTTTGTACAACCTTTAAATCTCAATATTATCCATTGATACAAATTCTAAAGGGTAGCAGATGAAGGCTGCTATTGCAGGCGGTGAGGCCTAGGTCCACGTGGTGAAGCGTCCAAGGACGCGATGACGATGACGATGATAGCGGCCGGGCGCCTCCCAGCATTGACCGCCCCCGACCACGTGCTCATCGCCGCGCCCGCCACCTCCTCCTCCCCCCCTACCTCTGCCCGTCCTCTTCTTCTACGATGTGGGGTCCCCATCCCCATCCCCTTCCACGCGCAGGCAGCAAGACCGGCAGCTAGCACACGTATATATCCATCCCCACCCGGCCGGCCTCATCCTCACCTCACC
The DNA here is from genome assembly GCA_947561735.1 of Cenchrus americanus. Lineage (NCBI taxonomy): Eukaryota > Viridiplantae > Streptophyta > Magnoliopsida > Poales > Poaceae > Cenchrus > Cenchrus americanus. Next base: position 282,147,336 of record OX387239.1, on the reverse strand, counting down.
GCTCCTCGGCTCGCTCGCTCGCTTCCGTTCCTCTGCTTCCTGCTCTGCTTTCCCTCCCCACCCACCCCTTCGCCAAATTAGCATGGACGTGCAGGCGGAGCTGCGGTCCGTCCAGAAGCCGCCCGCCAAGCCATGGCGCGGGGGTTCCTCCTCCTCCTCGGCGGCGCCCCCGCCGCCGCCGCCCAAGGTGTACCGCGTCGAGCCACGGGAGTTCCGGGACCTCGTGCAGAGGCTCACCGGCGCCCCACCACCCGCGGCCGGCGTGGTGCGGCCGCAGCCGCAGCAGCAGCACCATCAGGTGGCGGCCGTGCAGCCGGTGCCCGTCCGCGCTTCACGGGAGCAGCAGCAGCACCAGCAGCACCACCAGCAGCAGCAGCAACATCAACTTTACAGCTCGCCGTGGTTCTCCTTCCCGCTGGGCGGCGTGGACGGCGCCAACGGGCTCATGTAGCCTGCCTGCCTGCCAGCCGGCCGGTGATGGCAGCAAGACGAGCCTTTCTTCTTCTTCTTGGTTAGTTTGTTTTGCAACAAGCAAGCAGCAAGCAAGGAATGGAATCAAGCACGCAAGAGTCAAGTGTAGCGATGGAGCTAATCCTTTTTTTCAATCAGCCGTTCTTCGTTAGTTGTTGGGTTATTACAAGTCGTAGCAGCAGAGCAGACACCCTGGCCTGCATAGCAAACACATACTGTACACAGATGATGATGTTCAATAATAGTGTCATATATAGCATACTCCTACTGAATTAGCTCTCTGTTAATTACTATATAGTATGTATGTATGTATGTACGCACCAGTCAGTGTTGATACTTGATAGGCAACAGTGGTAGCACTGTAACAGGTGTTAAAGTATGTATCTACTCTGTGTTTGTACCCACTAGTCCACCTGCTGGAAATTAAACAAACTCTTCTCTTTGTTTCCCCTTGCAACAAGGGAACGAAAGGATCATGAATATACTTGTGCATCGATCTCGCTGAATGAAGAACAGATATGCCCTTTTGGACCATTTAATTTCCCTGTATGTAGCATTCGTTGGGAGAGGAGAGGACATCGATCGGTCGCTGTACAGTAGAGCTAAGCTCTTTCTGCTGAATGGGTAGAGTAGAGTGGGATGTCTGAATTCTGAATTCGAGATGGAGCTGCAGTTGCAGTCAGTCGTCACGAATGGAATGGTAGCTCTGACTGACGGGCGTGATCCGGTGGGGGTGAGGGAATGCCCGGCGTGCGTTCGTGCGTGTTGACCGGCCGGCCCACCGGTCCTGCTGATGTGAGATTGAAAGCCAACACGCACGCACGCACGCACGCCTGTCAAAGTTGCTGACCACGCGCCTCATCTTCTTTCTTTTCGTCTGAATACGACTGATCAAAGAATGCATTCAGACATTCTTTCAGAGCCTACGGCGCGGCCTCAGCTGCCTCAGGGGGCGTTGGAATCTTCCAAGCTATCCATTGCTAGTAGTAGAATTTTAGGCCCTATTCCTTGAGACCCTGACCCAACTCCACGGCTCCCATCAGAGAAACTGCATGACCAAAAAAAAAAGGATAATCTGCATGACAAAAAAAAACCAAAAAAAGGATAATCTGCATGACTAAAAAAAACAATACAGATGGAGATGCGGAGGATCGAACCCCGTGCCTCTCGCATGCAAAGCGAGCGCTCTACCATTTGAGCTACATCCCCCAACCTGATTATGTGACTCGCCTTTCACTTATTAACTTAACTAAGCACGCAGTAATTCGACCTTGTTTGCTCACCACAGTATCTTTATCTCTGCTATATGTTGCGGTTCGGTGCTTTTTATTAATATATACTTCATGAGTACATATAAAACACATGATAGAATTTTAGGCCAGGCAACCGACGCCAATTCCACACAAAAATGCTTCACACATCTCTTTTCTATGTGCCCAATCATAAAGCATCTGCCTCTGATGCTGCAAGAGTTAGCCTGTTCGACCGGCCGGTGGCTGGTGCTAAGCCGGTGGCTGATGCTTTTTTAGTACAACACATATTCTTACATCCAGTGACCAACACACAGATACACTGAGATTCAACATTGCACGACAAACATGCACAGAAGGCACAAAGAGGATCTAGTTCGCTACTTCTCTAACATTAGCATCAGCTGTGCAGTCAGAGCTTGTCAATTAGCATCTGCTGCCACAAAAGACACAAGTTGCTACCTCATAAACAGAAACTGGAGCATTTCTGGGCCAGCTGTTATGCCAGTCAGAGTAGATGTAGTCATCTTCAAGAAAATCCAGCTGATCTGGAGCATTGCCGACTGTTGGTGTAGGTGCTTTTGTCTGATCCAATAAAAAGACATTCTCCACGCAGCACCTTTTCAAACTCTATGTCACGCCCATGGAAATCATGAATGGCTGGATGCACAATTGTGATCCCTTTGCCTCACAGTAAATGCAACGGACATGCTCAGTGTCTTGATCCAGCGGATTCATAGGTAAGCACCAAGACTCGTTAGGGCTGTAGTTGCCACACTCAGCAAAAAAGAGCGTTGCAGGAGCACAGATAGATTGAGGGTCTTCACAAGTTGCAAGAAAATTGATATGGCTGTGATGATATCTGAAAGGATTTCCTTGGATTATAGCCTAAGGTTGTGTTGTACTCCGGGCCAGATACGAGTTCATTGACACCACATACAAAATGAAGCTTATACTTGTGTACCTTGTCCATGTTGAATTTGGCCAGTGCTATTTCCACCTTCCTGAGGACTAGTTTATGCTGTGCTCAGAACTGAGGGCATCCACGAGAGAACACAGCGTAGGTTGTGTTGCCTACCTTTTTAGGCTGGTAATGTGATTGCTGGTGCAACTCATCAGCAAAGGAAGGCATGAGTAAATTGGCAAGAGACTCAGCATTCTCAGAGGAGAGCAGGCGATCATTACGCATCATCCGTGTACAGTTAACCTGAAGCATAAGCACTGAGTCAGGTAATCCAAGAATCTCTTGCTGCTTATGCGGCACAGGTAGGGAACAGGACAGGTACTGACTAATGAGAGTCAGTGTCTAGAATTCTTTCAAGCTGTGGTTAAGAACAACTTAGAGGAAGTAGATTAATCATGGATACTTGGCTAATTCAGAGCCAAAGAACAAGCACATGGTTTACATTCAGTGTTGAGCATATATTCTATTTAATGTCAAATAAGTTTGTTTATCTAGCAGGAGCCTGCAGCCGGCTGCACTCTGGGTGTAATCTTTTAAGGCTCAAGCACCAGCATAACGAAACATTACCATTTGCAATATACAGAGCTGACCAATTGACTCTCTATCCGGTATCTTCATGTATGTCTTTTTCCCGAGGGCAAAATTGCAGGTGCACTGCCTTCTCATTTTATAAGAGAGGTTGTGTACATGTTGCAAGTTTTGAAGCTCAGAAATTAAGAAGAAAGGTGCTGACATTAATGTTAGACATGCAGTTTATGACGCTGAAATGTGCACTGACCCTCTAAACAGAAAGCTATGTTAATTTTTCAGTAAGTACCACAGACATAACTGCCAAGTTAGAATTTCTATATGTTGTCCATTGATTGAAATTTGAGAGATAAAAGATTCAAAAATTGCTTCACTTACTTAGTTTAGCAGCTACACTGAATGATTGGGATCATATACCAAGTGTAAGCTAAAAGAAAAGGGTACATCAGTCTGGCTTGTATGAGGTTGCTACACAACATTATGTATCAGACAACCTTAAAGTGATTGCTCAACAAAATTTCCCATTACATTTCGAAGCTAGCTGCAAGCAACCTTTTTGTTTCTCCTTTACAAATTACAATTGGGGTATTTGGTAGGTCAGAGAGATGGCAAAATGAGTCATACCTGAAACATTTGCCAGTTTGGATTTTATGTTTCTTCTTTTAACCAGGACAAAAGCCTACCCCAACTTGCTTGGGACAAAAGAAGTTGTTTAAACAGTTTGAAACAGATGACAAAATGTGTGTCACTTAGATTGTGTAATGCATGGCCACAAGTAGTGGCATTGTACTACTGCAAAGTCAAAAGTGTTCTCAACTTATCATCTATAGTAGTATAGTTCATTCCGAATAAAAGAGATAGTCCTAGAAACAGATCATTTCGATTGCAAAGTATGGTTTTCGCTTCAGTTGAATGAAATAATAAAATCCAGTGTGCCCCAGAAAACAGCATCGATGCTTCTTATGGAGTTCGAAGAGGGAGATGCCAAAGATGCAACCTGACATTTCATTCACCAATGTGGCACTTTGCAAAGGCATTTGCAGTATGATGAAAAACAGAATTAAAACCCATAACTAAATTCCTGAATTATCTGCAGATTGTCCTAAAAAATCACCTGCTGATTCGTTAGCACCCCAAAAGCAGGACATTTTCAAGGTGGAAAGAAAACTATGACAAGAGAGTAAAGCTAGACCTCACTTCCGCTGTGTTCTCCTAATCCAGTCCAAAACACGAGAGCAGTCATCATCCCCACGGAATACCCTGTTCTCTGAGCGGTAGGTTTTGAGATCCTTGGTTTTGTGTATGCAACTTTCCCTTTTCATTTCAAGTGATTCAGGAACCACCCTTGCATCAGGGTCATGGTAAGTATTACAAATAAATTGAACAACCGGCTCGAAGGGTTGTGAAGCGTCGACCCACTGGTAGATCCTCTCATTGCGGAACCAGGTTAGCTGCCTCTTTGCGAAGTTCCTAGATGTACTCTGAAACTTAGCCAGAAACTTGAGGAACTCTTGCGGGGTGCTGTCGCCTCCATTCTGCCGACACTGCATCAAGTACTCCATGGCTTGCTTGTAACCGATGGCACGAGTTGCAGAGTTGATGTGCGGATGCAGACCGATATCAAGCAGCCACGATGCTTCTGAAAGCAAACCTCCTGTGTCAGCCAGCATTTCTTCACACCTCAAATCAAGTGCCCGGTACAGTTCAATGCGTGGACTCGCAAGGAATATACAGAAGAAGTCATAATCCAGCTTCGCGTCTTCACAGTTTCTGTCAGCGGAGGCCTCAGTTAGCTCGGGGTCATGCTGCTCATGAAATGAATTGTATGGCAAGGCGAAGGCAGATGGAGGGGAGCCTGATGACCTGATAATCTCAAGCCTGCGGCTCAACCTTTTCCAGTTATTCACGGACAATTCCAAAACTTTAGGATCACCAGCCCGGGCCACTAGCTCCACCGCTTCCTCCCACTGACCACTCTCCCGGAAACCGACAAGCTCAGAATACACAGCTGAGGTGATGCCCATGGATGATTGCGGAACATCTGGCTTGCCATACATGTACCACCGCAGGTAGAGCCCAGTCCCTCCAGCGACAACAGGCACCCGGCCTCTGTCAAGAACATCCTGTGTCGCTCTACGGGCATCCCGAAAGAAGGACCCGGCCGAGTAATCCTCGGTGGTGTCCAGTATGTCGATCAAGTGATGCGGCACATCGTCCATCTCCGCCGCGGTCGGCTTGGCGGAGCCGATGTCGAGGCCACGGTAGACTTGCACGGAGTCGGCGCTGATGATCTCGCCACCGAGCCTCTTGGCCACCTCCAGCGCGAGCCTGCTCTTCCCAGCGCCGGTAGGACCCGATATGACTATGACTGTGTCCTTCTTCTTGTTCCCCTTCTTCTCGGCTGGCGGCAGAGAGGCGGTTGCCATGGCGACCTTCCTCGCGGAGTGGGAAGATGCGGGCAGCTTTTGGTGTGAACACAGGACGGGCCAGGTTCTCCAGATGGCGCGACGCGCAGTCCCGAGCTGCGGCCGCATCTCCCAGCACATGGTAGATAGAAAAGAGTACCTGCCGAAGATGCAGAGAGGATTTGAGACTGGCGCGTTTGAAATGAAAATACGACTGGGCAGCATCGGCAGATCCAGACAGTATAAGCCACGGGTGTTCATATGTGATACGTCTATCCGATAATTGCTTCGTAAAGAGTCGAATTTAGTGGGTGCAGTACATATGCATGCGATTGGGGTCAAATAGCTACACAACACTCGAGTGTTTACTCAACTCCTCAACTCCGGCGATGGCTCCGGCGAGGTTACGATTTTTGGGTTTGGGGATTGGGGGTGGGGTTACCTGGGAGCTGGGCGGCGGGGGACCCCCGGCTGGGCAGTGGAGGTGACGGGGGCGTCGAGCTTCAATTTGTTCGCGTCGGCGGCGGTCGAGGGCGGCGGGGAGACAGCGTTGCGCCGTCGGAGCTGGACGTGGAGCAGTTGGCGGCGGGGGGGGACGGCCGGAGTGCCGGATTTGAGGAAGAAGATGGTTGGGATAGGAACCGGGAGCGCAGGGGAGTGGTGCAGAGCGGGGGCGGAGGCGGCGGAGACGCCGCCGGAGCCGGAAGGGAAGGCGGTGGCGAGCGCGCTCGCGCCGCCGCCGAGACTGGGCTGCGGTGCGGGAGTTTTTGCGTCCTCTTGCGATGGGAAGCATGGGGAAGATGCTGAAGAGATAAGCAGAGAGATCGATCTGAACCATCGATGGCTGATCCTATGGACAGAAAAATCGGGTGCGGGAGAGAGTCCCCCGCACTGGAGCGCTCGGTAGGCAGGCCCATGCAAATAGTTGCGGTTCCGCGCAGAGGGAATGCGAAAGGCGAGGGCGTCCGCGTACCTGGTGGGTGCTCGTCGCCGGGAAATGGCCTAACGGCGAAGGGCGGCGGCGCTCGCCCTGCCGTCGCCGCCAGGAAAGAAAGGGGAGATGATGAACGGTGGTCGGTGGTGGTGTGCTTATGGGTCTATCGGGCTTCAAAACTTGTGCGAATTGGTACACAGCCCAACCTCTCAGCCCATCATCTGTGGCGCACCCAACCTAAGCAAGCCCAAGTAAAAAGCCCAGTCGTATTTTCATTCTTGCCCATAGGAAAACAATTGTTGAGGTTGACCATGCATTGCCGCTCCCTCCAACCACAACATAGTAGCCAGACTGATGTGACTTTTACCCAAAAATACCTGTTGCAATTTACACATCGTCAGACTTCAAGGGTCATTTTTTTTTCAATATATGTGTGCTGCAACTGCAACACGACAATTGTCAGCACACCTATCCTATCGATCGTATTACACACAGATTTTTAAATGGTAAAAAAACTGGCCTTTTTCCTTTTCTCTCACGTTTTGGTGGGCTGCTTGCCGGTTGGTTCCGAGAGAAAAATACAATAACACAGACCAGATTGAACCACATCCATCTATCGGACCATCTATATATTCTTCAGAGACTCAAGGCCACGCGATCAAAATTTAGTCTGTTTATTACTACGGGACTATATTGTGCTAAAAGAAATTCCGTAGACGCTAAGAGCAACTCCATCAGATGGAGTAAATTTCATCCCCTATATGAAGTTATTGGGGGTGGAGTAAAAATATTTCATATTTTCATCCTAAAACACAACTTGCTTCAGCAGTTTCCTTATTTTCCTTCCCAACTCGTGGGTCTCACAACTTCATATAGGGGATGAAATTTACTCCATTTGCTGGAGTTGCTCTAAGGATGCAACGAACTGACACACTTGTTCCTCAGTCACAAACTCACAGCACCATGTGTAAACTTTCAAAGTAACATGAGTTCTGGAAACTAAAGGATGTTACAGGAGGAATTAAAAAAACGATCTCTCAATATCATGGATCGACAAGACCATCCACTTCACAGACTCTTCATGGGTTTCTGCGACAGGTTCCTCCGACGTGTCTTTACTAGCGAGGTCTCCAACTCCTGTAGAGGATTCCCTAAACATTGTGACTCAATAGAAGAGAAGATGAATTGAATTTGAAATGATATAAACATATGGAATCCTAGTAGCCGCTGACCACCTATACACAAATCCATCTCAATTTAAGAAATGTGGAGGGATTAGTACTGTAACTGAACCATGCATTTGAACATAACATGTCGGTCTGTAAGCTTTATAAACATATGCTCCAGATGAAGACAGAAATGCTGTTTATTTCCTGGAAAGGTTGTAAAATTAATTTATCATCACATTTATCTGGATAATTTGGTTTCCAATTGAATTGTCAGTACACTTTATTCTCATTTGAATTGCCAGCCCGCTATCTTGTGTGTGGCAAAACGAAAATGAAACAAATATAATTTTACATACAAATTCATGCGCCTTAGGTAGATTGGAACACCTGACAGCACAGATTTTATTGATATATTTAAATCCTACCAGAAGAAGTATTAATATTACTAACGTTAAAAGCTATTGTCAAGTTTCATTTTCACGACATGAAACAAATCAAATAAACATTAAGTGAAGTACTATACTCCCTGGAGTTAGGAACTAAATAGTTAGGAACTAACTTTGACAGCCAATAATTAAAAACATACCATTTATCAATAATTAGAGACATAAGATACCATTTATTTGCAGAAACAACAATAAAACACAATTATAAGTGCACTGACCTGAACAGAAGTATTAGGAGACACCTCTTTTGACCAAATGCTTTCTAAATCATAATATTCTCTTGCCCTTTCTTCAAGTGCATGGATGACTATGCTTCCTGAGATAACCAAAATTTACACATATAAGGCATAAAACTCAATCATGTAGAACAACTCTGGCTAGTGTGGAGCTGAAATGATAGAAGGACAAGGCATGAAACTAAAGTTTAGTATCCAATATGCTCTATTTTTTTGGATAGTATGTTACTAACATCAAATTTTGGCTTCTACTTCTTATGTTGCCTTGCAATCGCCTAGATTTACTACTATAATGATACTTAATCTACTCCGTCATTGCTGTCTACTCCAGACAGCAAGCACTGGAAATGTAGCATTGATAATCAAATTAATCACGTTAACCGTGCTCATGTTGATGGGTCAAAACTGTACCCCAAAATGTAATTGGATTCTCAAAAATGATTTCAAGCTCCACAAACAATTAATGACCAGCTTCTCGATAAAATGAAAAACAAATTGTAGCAACAGAAAGATCATTGTGGTCCCACTGTTGAACTTCTAACTTGACAAAAAATTACAGTACATCAGAATGAAGTTGAACCTCAAAAATGAATCCTTTGCTAATCTCTTTTCTTAAAGTCTACTCCCCTTTGCTCCTCCCTCCGCGTTTCCGGGGGTACGTGTCACCCCGGGAGGCCTCGCAGCGGCACTCGATGGTCTATCTCCTCCCCGCGCGTCCTTCGGCCTTTTGCGAAAAAGCCCTCCCGTTTTCTGCAAATCCCTAATCAGTCCAACACGCCCTGATTGAATAGTAAACACGTTGATTTATTTTGCACGCAAGGCCTCAAGTTAATTTTTATTTCTCTTAAAAGGACAGATGGTGTTGTTTTTTCAGATACCCCCTAGGCATTTTTGCAAGCACCCCCTCCCACCACCCCGACCCCCACCCAAGACCCCCCCCCCCCAACCCTAATCCCCTCACTCCCATCCCCCACCGCGGCCGCCTCCTCCCCCACTCCTGCTCCGCGCCACCGCTGCCCCTCTCCCTCCTCGCGGAAGAGTAGCATGACACCAACGCGCCCACAAGTGCGGTGGCCTAAGCGCGTGTCCTGGAGGTACTCCTCCTTTGCCGACGAAGGCATCGAGGAGGTGGAGGAGGATATCACTGTCGAGTCCGATGGGGTCCCGATTCACCACGTCTGCGGAGGTTACTCGCCCTCGCCCTTCTCCCCCGGCCTTGAGTTCAACACCGAAGACGTCTCGATACTACCGCCGCCGACCGAGATGGGTTGAGCAAAGGCCTTCCTCCGCGAATGGCGGAGGTGAGCATCCCTCGCTTCCGATCTGTTTGGGGATGTGTAGTTTTACTGCCTGTGTGGTTGCTTGCATGTGAGTTAGGGTTCCTACTGGTTGAGTCAAATCTGAAGTGTTGCTTGCGTGTGAGTTAGGGCTCTCATCAGCCGCTTCGGAAAATCAGAGGTGGATTTTGGTATGGAAATCGGTGGTTTCTATTAGTTAGCTCAACTGATTTGGGAAGAAACTGGAATTTGTTGTTAAGGGAGTGGGTAGTAACAAGTTGTGGGCTTGTTTATAAGCTAAGATTGGGAAAAGTTGCAGGTCTTCTCTATCAGTTAGTTGCGTTGCTGAAAAGTGCTAATTGTTGGAAGGTCAAGCATTCGACATATGATTTAATTGTGATGTCTTACGTAGGATGGTAGGTATCTACTATACGCAAATTGCCATAAAATGTGAAACTTATGGGCATGATTAGTTAAACTTATACTACTTTAAATAGAAAATGGCATAGAGCGTGGAAATAGTATGAACAAGCTAACTTAGGTACTTGCATTCTAATTTTGAGCATGTCAATTGACAACAGGATTTCTGCTTTGTTGTTTCTTGATTTTAGGAATTTGCTGAGGGACAGTGCAAGAACGAATCCATTCAGTTTGTACCAATTTGTGACATGGACATTGCCCGCAGGGCACAAAAGGTCAAGTTTACATTGCTACTGGAGCTATTTGTTTGATATGTTTGCTCACTTCAACTCATGCTTGTGTCTGCGCTGATGGAGAGGGTGCCCAAGGATGGCGCCATCGAGAAGGGCGAGCGCCCATGGATGGTGAGGCTTCACCCCTCTCTCTGATCCACACAGTTTCTTGTTTTGTGGTGCTCTCCCCGTAGTAGTGTTATTTTGTGTGAATCACCGAATCAAACGTTTGATAGCTGCTTGCAGTGGTGTACCTTTTTTTATATGTTAAAGTTGTTGTGGTTGCAGTTTCAGTAAATTTTCAGCTAGTTTCAGGATTTCGTGACATAGATAGGGAAAGGTGTTGTAGATGAGTGCCTCATGTGTAGTTAAACCAGTTAAAACAGTTCTATAGATGACCAAGCATAGTAGACAGCAGTAATCTCAGTTTGCACTCTCTGAAGCTAAAAATTTGTAATGAATGTAATCTCAGTTTGCACTCTCTTAAGGTAAAACTTCCTAGGAACTTTAGATGCTTGGTCATTTGAGTGCTACGCTCTTATGCATAGCACTTCTTTTATGTGTCCACTATGTAACATCATTTCTTTGTAGGCTTCTGTTATTGGAGTCATGGTGATTTACGACCCACTAGGACCAAAGGGAATAATGGTATGCTTCTAAATATCCTTGAGATTGGTTTTTGACTGTTCCAGAATATGCTGGACAGATTCAGAAATGGGGCTGGATTATCAGGAGTGATAGCAATTTTTGACTGTCTTTACGTGTTAATGCCGCATGTTTCTCTTTGACATTAGTGATACCATGCTGACTTTCCATTCATCTTTGATCATTGCAGTCATATTTTGATTTCTTGGAGATTCACTCAAGAATAAACTTGATCGTCATTGGTTTCGGAAAAAGATTGCTGAAAAGATGAATGGAGTTTCGGGAGCAGAGTTGAAGTTTATCTTATTTGTGTGGGACCCCCTGGTGATGATTATTGCGATTGTGTGTTTAATTTCAGAAAATGAAATGAGAGCAATGATAGACAACAAATTTGAAGAAGAGATATATTCAGATTTAATTTGATCAGTAGCAAATTCATGTTGTAAAGAAATTATTACTTAGAGCTTTGACTGATGCACCATGTCCGATCATAGATCCTATATGATGCATTCCTTCGATTGTTCAAACGGTAGGGCGCGCATAGCGCGCCAAATGTTCTAGTGAAATTCAAACTTAGTTGATTTTTGGAAACAGATAGGAAGTGAGAGATGAATATAGCAAGATAACAAACAACTCTAAACTTAAGTTAGTTCACTTAGCCAGTACAGACAAATTATCAAACCAGAATAACGTACACATAATCAATCACAATTACGACATCAATGACAAGATACAAGTTCAGGGTGGAGCATTTCATCATAACTCTATTTTCAGTTAATAGCATGTCTCTGTAGAAGCACAACATGAAAATTGGGAGAAGAAACATGTTTTGTGCCATCAATCAGATGATACATTAAGAGACTATGTAAACTCTACACAGCTTTCACAGATTGGAGGGATGAAAATATGAGATGTTGCTGTTACCTGAATCAATGACAACCCACTTTCCAGCTTGCTGACCTTCCACACTTGGCATCAATATTCTGTCAGAGCCCTTCTGCTTCTGCTTTATCTGTAACAAGATAGGAGCAGACTCAATACCATGTCCGTATACATATTTTCCGTGACAACCCAACTTCACAATGTAGTCTAGACACAGATGGGGAGACTTAAAGAACAAACATACACAGTCTAAAAGAAAAGGAACAAACATACGTTACATGTCGATATAATAGAATAATATTTACAAAATCATGAACAAAAATAGCCAGAGGAGAACATTTATAGCTGACTAAAGATCACATTCTTCACTCATAGCACTGCCGAATCTGGTTGTATATCTCTTCTGCTACTGGTGCGTGTCAAAGGTGCAGTCAAATAAGCTGCTCTATAAAAAAACAATGACCCTATTTGACTTATATAAGGATGAGGTTGATTTATTCCAGTACATGCTAAGGGAAACGTCTGCCTAAACTGCTGAAAATAGAATTGGAGCATGGAGCAGTTCAAGGGTTGGTGATACGAATTACAGTGAACAATAAAAGAGCATATCCCCGCATATGAGAGCTAACATTGGGTACAAAATTCTTAATTTGAAAAGTTGAGAAAAAAAATAAATGTCAAAGACAAGTCTCCAAGATAAATGCGCAGGTATATGCGTAATGGAATTCTAAGGAATCTCAAGCCCATGGTTTTTGGTAATAGTATATTTTCTAATGTCTAGCAGATGGTACCAACAAAAATGAATTTCTTAAATCAATAAAAAAATCCTATGACCCAGATTGTACTGCTGATTCTAGAGCTAACTCCAGTTTCTTAGTGAGAAATGTTTCTGTATTATGCATGAATCCACATCTGTTACTTTGAATTATACTAGTCCTAATCCAGTTACCAATAAAATGCATCTTCAGCCTAAGGTTCTCTAGCTGAGTTGGTTAGAGGGTTCAGTGGCACCTCCCTAGGTCCTAGGTTCGACTCCCCGTGGGAGCGAGTTTAAGGCTAGGGTTAAAAAAAACCTCCTCGTCTGTCCCACGCCAAAGCATGCCCAACCCAGGCTCACAGTGCCGCCATGTAAGGGTGGGGTAGGGGTTCGGGGGTTTTCTAGACCTGCGTGAGAAGGTCACCTTCTTCTTATTAAGCAAATGCTTGGTGGCCGTCATACCCCCCACAGGTCTAGTTTTTTTATTTATAAAATGCATCTTCAAACACCAGATATTATTGATGCGGGAAATAGTGACTTTTATCAGGTACGAAATTTAATGAAAGAAGCAGGATCCAAATCTTCAAACCACCAGGAATTACATAGGTGTGGTCAGCATTATAGGCTAGGTACAACTGAGCTAGGATGGACCATATGTACATCTGGATGAAATTGAAATACCAGATGTACATCTGGATGAAATTGAAATACCAGATGTACATTGGGGTATTATTTTTCGTCAATTAAATTGAAATTGATACAATAAAAACAATCACAACCCAGGGTAGTTTCTAAATGATCTTGAGCAGAGCAGAGTAACAAACAAAATTCATAGTACCTGAATTTGCCTGGGGATTCGTTAATTGAGTTCCAACAATCCAACCTTCCCACCAATGTGAAGTAAAAAATTCGAACCATACCCATCATGTCAATCCAATTGCGGAATGAAACCCTTATAAAATCCTAGATGCAGGTCCAGGAAATGGTGGGACTAATGGCAACAAACCAAGAACCTTGCAAGTTCCCAATCACCAAGAATCAATTTACGCTGGTTGCGGAACACTGGAACCTTCCTTTCGCTCTTCTACGAGTGGGGTCAGGGGAAGAGGGGGATTCGGGGGAATACGTGCCTTGTAGAGGAGCGCCTGCGCGATGTTGCGGACGTGCCAGTCGGAGCGGCCTGTGGCGACGACCATGTAGTCGGCGCAGGCGCCGCCGTGCAGCCCGCCCTCGCCGACAGGGAAGACGCGCACGTCGCCCGCCCGGACGTCGCGCAGTACCTTCTCCACCTCCGGTAGCTCCAGCAGCGCCGCCGCCTGGGGCCGCGCGGGAGAGGATCCAGCGGATGAGGACGAGAGGAGGCGCGGGAGGAGGTGCGGCGGCGGGCGCCACCGGCGGCCCAGGGCACCGGATCGCATGGCAGGGAGCATCGTGTGCGGCGGCGGCGGTTGCAAAGGTTTTCGATTGCCTTTTCCCCCTTTCCGTTAGAGAGTTTTTGGCCGATTTGCCCACCTCAGACCACCCACGTTGGTGCTCCTCCAAATTCTCCTTCACAGAGTATTCCTACCTCGTAAGCAAGATCCTCTCCTTTATATTCACTTCTCTTGCACTCGTCATCCTTTATATCACCCACTCTATCCCAACAATCATATATTCTATTCCACCATCTCCAACTACCCTCCTCTCTTTCGTTTTTTCTTCTCCTCCCTTCTCCACCAGTCTCCTCCCCTGTCCTCTGCTTCTCTTCTTCCCGAGCCAGGGCCGGTGGCCGCCCCCAAATCCGAGCTTCGGTGGCGGCATCGCGGCGGCGGATCTCCGCGGGGAAGGTGTGGTGGGGCGCGCGGGCCGACCTCCTCTCTCGCCGGCGCCTTGCCCCCTCTCCCCGTGCTCGGCCCGATGGCACCGCTCCCTTCCCTCGCTCCTCCCCCCCTCCCCGCCCTTCGAATCCCCTTCTTCTCCACCGGCCGCGTGGGGTGCCCCTCCCTCCCCCTCGACGCGCCACCACCGGCGTCGTCTCCCTCCTCAACGCGCGGCCGGCCGACGGCGGATCCGCAAAGGAGGGGCACGACGGTGATGGAGGAGTGCGGCGGTGACGCGAGAGGCTTGGCGGCACGCCTCGGATGGTGATGGCGGCCCCGCGCTCTCCTCGGCTCCTCCGCCGCGACGCGAGCGCGGCCGGCCTTCGGCATGTGCGGGCTCGGCATCTCGGCTTCCCCTCCTCCGGCACTTGCCTCGCCTCGGCAACGACGACGGACGGCATCGGCGGCGGCGTGCCGGCGGCGGGCTGCGCTTCCAACTCCGCGGCCTCCTCGCTTCCCCCTCGTCCCGGTGTCCTCCTTCGCGCCGGCTCGCGCAACGCCGGCGGCGACGACCGGAGCTCCACGGCGAGGCTGACGGCGGCGCGGAGCTCGGGGAGTAGCGGCGCGAGGGCCGGCGGCGGACCTCCACCGCGCATCCGCCTCCTCTCCATCGCAAGGCCGTTGCCGGCCCGTGTGGTGGGGCCGGCGCGCGCTGCACGGGAGGCTCTCGATCCCTCCGGATACGAAGGAATCGGGGACCGACAGCATTTTCCCGGGAGGTATCCCGTTGCCCGCCGCGGGGGTGCGTTTCTGCAAAGTACAACGCGGCGGGGATGAAGGAGTGTTTGCCGTCCCCCGGTGCGGGTGGTCTCGGGAGCGGGTTTCGTCAGAGTGCCATAAGTTTTTGGCTTTGCCGGAATGCCCATCCAATCGAACCCGCTAAAATGCCTTGAACGTTATTTTGGACTTAATTGTTTTTCCCCTTGGCGTTACTTTTCTTTCCCCTTTTACCCCTGGCTCATCTTCTTCTTTTCTAACAAAGAGACGCACGGCATTTTCACGGGAGCAAAGAAAACGGCGACCGTGCGCTCGGCCCTTATCCCGTTCGTTCGCCAGGAGAGCGTCGTTGGTCCCTCACCGCCGCCGGTCCCGGTCCCCCACAGCCGCCCCCCAGCCAGCCGTGTCGTCGCGCTCGTGTGCTCGTCGTCTTCTCGTTCTGGCCGTGGCGACGACGTGGCTCGCCGCGGACGCCAGTGCCGCCACCCGCCCGGTCTTCAACGTGATGGACTTCGGCGCTGTCGTGGACGACAAGACGGACAACTCCAGGGCGTTCCTGAGGGCGTGTGCGGTGCCAGGGAGGCTCGCCGTCGTCGTCCCCGGGGCGGCGGCGGGGGCTACCTCCTCCACCCGGTGGTGCTCCGCGGCCCATGCAGGGGCTTCATGGAGGAGGTCTGCGTCGCCGGCGTCCTCCACGTGCCGCTCGGGCTCGCTGCCTTCTGCGGCTGCCGCGAGTGGGTCCACTTCTCCAACGTCGACGGGCTCCTCGTCACCGGCGGCGGCACGTTCGACGCCCGTGGCGCCACCGCCTGGCCGCTCAACGAGTGCCCCAGGAAGCGCGACGGGGGGCGGGGGGGGGGGGGGGGCTGTGGGGGACCGGGACCGGGACCGGCGGCGGTGAGGGACCGGTGACACTCTCCTGGCGAACGAACATGATAAGGGCCGAGCGGACGGTCGTCATTTTCTTTGTTCCTGTGAAAATGTCGTGCTTCTCTATGTTATAAGAGAAGAAGATGAGCCAAGGGTAAAAGGGGAAAGGAAAGTGGCGTCAGGGAAAAAATAAATTAAGTCCAAAATAATGTTCTGGGCATTTTAGCGGGTTCGATTCAGTTGGGATGAGCATTCCGGCGAAGCCCAAAAACTTATGGGCATTCTGAAAAAACCCGCTCCCGAGGTGGGCAAATCGACCAAAATCTCGTTACCAAGAGGAGAGTTAAGAGACAACGCGAAACCAAGGGGCTTATAGGGTCTTGTTTACAAATAACCACCCCTACTATTTTCGTATAGCCCCCTAATTTGGATCGCGACTATTAACCGCGATCCAAAATAGGGGGTAATTTGTAAATTCAAGGGGTTAGTGTGTAAATATTCGGATCGCGACCCGAATAAGGGTCTATGTACAAAAGTGTCAGGGGTATTTTTGTTGAGGAAATTCCTTATCGCCATGGGACCAGCGGCTCGCCAGAGGGTCGCCTGCCGTCGCCCGTCGCCGTCTCCGTCTCCGTCCGCCCTTCTCTTGCATCACCCTCCGCAGCACGCCGCCAATGAGGAGCCATGGTTTGCTTTCTATAAAAGCAGGGTCGATCCTTTGTAAAAAAAAAACGAGGAGCCATGGCCACGCCGTAGTACGCCGCCGGATAAAACGGAGAGGCCAGCCTGCCTGGCGAGCCTGGCTACTGAGATTGAGATCCCGTCGTCCTGCCGCGGTACCTTGTGCAGTGCTGCAGCCGTTTTTTTTTTTTGAAATAATGTGCTGCAGCCGTCCGCGCGCCATTTTCTGCGGTGGCTGAGCTCACCTCCTGAATGGCAAGCTCCCTGTTGCTCTGTTCACATCACAGCTCACGGACGGTAGTTGATGGCTTGATGCTCTGTTACTCTGCTCAAATGTTTTGTGTATCCATCTAGTGAAATGGATCTTGATCTTTGTGAAAACACTGAAATGGAAATTTTGGTAATGTGGGTCATCGGGTTGACCCACCACCACCAAAACCTAATCAGTTCATGAACAATCACACAAGAACCAAGAATCTCTTGCTGCATCGATGAAGCAGAGAAACATTTGGTTTCTTCTGTTCTTTAGCTGCAGTGCAGCAACTTGCCCCTCGGCGTCACTGCTCTAACTTCCAACAAGGGTTGTTAAGACATACCAGCCAAGACATTTTCGTCTCCGATAATAATCCGATCACATTGCACTATTAGAGTGAGCTTAAATGAGCACGATGCATGACGCCGTATGTTCCATTCAAATTTCGCAAGTCTCCATTACAAATTGCAACAAGACAACCACCGATGACAAATCCGTGGCAGGTTTATTGGGCAGCGACGAAAGCACTCAAATCAAGAGAAAGGAACACACGATAGCTAGTTGCTCGGGGCGACGATCCTCTCGATGGCCTGCAGCGACTGGATTGCCATGCGGAGGTGGTAGGCGAGCTCAGTGGACACGGCGGAGATGGGGTTGGCGAGGATCTCCTGCTTGAGGTCCTCGTCGGCGGTGGGCACCGGCGCGGTGGGGTTCTTCTCGAAGTTCTTGGCCTGCTCGCGGTAGGTGTCCATGCGCGGCGTGGCGAAGAGGCGGACGTCGTCGCCTTCGTCTTCGTCGCCGCCCCTGGCCGCGTAGCGCTGGCGGCCGTGGCAGGTCTCGGAGGCGAGGGCGTAGGCGCGGCCCTGCGCCTCGTAGAGCTCCTTCGTCTCCATGAGCTTGAGGAGCTGCGCCAGCTCCGCCCGGAGCGCGCTCACCAGCTTCTTGCCGTCCTCGAGGCGGTCCACCACAATGTCCTCCAGCGCGTTCTGCGCGTCCACTACCTTGTACCTCGCCTCCTCGAGCTCGCCGGCGTCGGCCAGCAACCTCGCCTGCCTGATCGCCTCGGCGTGGTTCCGCCTGGCGATCTCGGCCTGCACCTCCCGCGCCTTGCTGCTCTCACCAGGGGCCTGGGATGGGCTCGGGGTGCGCCGGATCTGGATGTCCTGCGGGAGCTGGGGATCCTTGGGCCTTCCCTGCGCGGTGAAGCTGTGCTGGGCCTCGGCTAGCGTCGCGTCGTACTCCTCGTCGAATTTGTCGCTCACATCCTGGAGCTTGAGGGTGATGACGACTCTCCGCCCTTCTCCGGCGAAGAGGGTGCCGAACTTGATGGTGATCTTGGCGGAGGAAGGGCCGTTAGGGGTCGTCGTGTAGTCGGTGCCGCGGGCCACCTCGATGGTCTCCACCTCCTGCTCGTCCGACTGGGGGTTGGGCGTGAAGGTGAGCTCCACGTCCTGCGCCACCACGGTGAGGAGCCCGGCCAGCAGCTGCGAGAAGGGGACGCTCACCTGGGATCCGTCCGGCACCGAGCTGAACGTCCCGCCGGGGGATTTCCTGGCGATGTCGCTCATCAGCTTGTGGTCGGTGTGCTGGCCGAAACCGAACGAGTAGACGGTCACCTGGCCGGGGTCGACATCGCCGGCGTTGTCCCCGGCGTTCTGGTGCCCGTCGGACATGAGGAAGATGTTGGCCGTGCGGGCATTGGTGTGGACGCGGCCAGCGAGCACGGCCAGCCCGGTCTCGAGACCGGCCTTGATGTTGGTCGGGCCGCGGGCCTCCAGGCCGTTGACGAGACCTTTGAGGTCGTCCTGGGCGGCGGCGGTCATGGACCGCAGCGGGTTGAGCCTGGTGGCGCCGTCGGAGAAGGTGACGATGGAGAGGCGGTCCACGGGGGTGAGCTTCATGATGACGAACGCCATGGCTCTCTTCATGCTCTCGAGCTTCTCCTCGGCCATGGTGCCGCTCACGTCGAGCACGGCCACCAGGTCCAGCCCCTCCCTCACGGCGGTGGAGGATGTCGCGTTGATCTCCACCTCGGCCGTCACCGTGTCCGCCGTCAGCGCCGCATCGTCCTTGAAGTACTTGGCTGGCTTGATCGTCACCAGGCCCTTGGTCCTACCTGCACCCCATCACGAAATGCAATCAAATCAAGATCATTCTATTCTATCGTTGTATCGGTCCATTATTCATCATACAACATGGAGTCAGGGGAATGGTGTAGCTAGCGTACCAGTATTGGAACATATGCACTGGTATTCCTGTAGCGAACATGGCCTCATATGCCATTAGTTCGGAGTTTGATTTTGGTGATTCATGACAACATGATCACTGGGACTAACCATATTGTTTGAGCATGTCTTTGTATACATTTCTAGGTCCTAAGGATGCAAGAAAACCACATGCAAAAATGCCAAAACAAAGGGTCCAAACCGAGCAAGAAAAGGAAAAGAGAAGACACCGTCGGATGAACCGACGGTCCCTCAAATACAAGCGTCGGTGCAATCGTCGGACAAGTTGGTGCACGGGGTCAAATCCTAGGTACGTCGGATGAACCGACGGTCCGTTATTTAGTAGTGTCGGACGAGTTGCGAGAGGAAGAGCAAGGAAGACAAGAGCACCGGATGATCCGACGGTCCGAGTGAGGACCCCGTCGCCTATCCGACGCTCGCTTGAATTCATACGAGACGCGCCAAGACGAAGCCTTCAAAGACCGGATGATCCGACGCCTTGGTCGGGGTTAGCGTCGGTCTATCCGAGCGGCCGGTTGGAATCTAACGGTGGCGACTTGGACGCGAGGCCTTCGGCACGGGATGATCCGACGTAGAGTCGGAGCATAGCGTCGGAGCCGCTTGTGTCGAGAACCTCAACGGCTAAGTGACGTGGGAGGGGCACCGGATGAACCGACGCCCGGGAAAAGCATAGCGTCGGATCATCCGACGGTACCTTTTTCAGTGGACGTTAGCCAACGGCTAGTTTGATGCCTTGGGCTATTTATACCCCCTCCACTCACCCATTTGAGGTGGCCGGATTGTGTGGAAGTGCAAAGGAGTTCAAGACACATTGAAAATCATATCCAATACATCCAAGTGCTTAATTGCTCATCCTTAAACTAGTACATGCTTTGTGTATGTGCTTAGTGCTAGGCTTAGCTTAGAGCTGAGTGAGTGCAAGGTTGTGCCAACCTTGTGAGGTGATTCTTGAGTGAATCCGGTTGTACAAGGTTCGCCGAAGCCTTGGGGCCTAAGTGGCTCCCGGCAATCGTCATCGACCCTCGGCTTGGTGTGGAGCGGCGAGGACACTTTGTGCGGGGGACGTGGAGACCCCCTTCCTTGGTGGAGAAGCTACTTAGTGGAGGCGGCATCAAGGTGACCAAGGGAGCTTGACAAGTGCCTAAGTGGCTAGCCTTTGTGGCGAGTCAAGTGGTGCTCTTGGGAGAGACTTGGTGACCGGGAAGCAATACTCTTGTGTGAGTGTTTCAACAACGTGGACTAGGGGTGGCTTAGTGCCTACCGATAACACGGGATAAATCGCGTGTCAAGAGTTTGCTTCCTCTCATCCCCTTTACGTTTCCGCATTTATTCTATTGCAATCTTTGTTTGCCTCTACTTTACTAGAGTAGTATCATGCTAGGATTGGCTATAGGTTGCAAACCTCCTTTTGGGATGGGAGTTTCACACTAGAACAAGCTAAGTTGCACATCTAGATAGTATGTTCTAGTTTAACTTTGTGTAAATTTAGTGAAGCCATAGGTTAAGGTTTTTAGTTGCCTAATTCACCCTCTTCCCCTCTTAGGCTAACGGGCATCCGATTCCTTACAAATCCGCACACATGGCTGCAGTTCGTATATTCGGCACACACGCACACTATGAACACAATGACGTAATATTCCTGATCAATATAATGTTAGAGAGAGAGAACAAGCATCATGCTTGTTTGTTTAAATAGAACATGTTATAAATATGGGTATATCACAAACAAAACAAAGCATTGTAAGGGCTATGGACCTATTAGACATTAATTATTTTCACAATTATTACTTAGATATAAATAAAACATGAGCCTTGATCATTAGAAATCACATCCCTAATATATAGATGATCAACTTCAATCAAACAATGATATATGTAATGCTTCTCACACACTTATTTGAATGTTGGTATAGTCCGCACCAAAGTGAACTGTTTTCAAGCTAGATTGATGACTGATTGGCCTTCATCACAATAAAGAGAAGTGTTCTAGGCCCTACAAGAGTACATGGCACATATGGCAAATATATTTCATATCACTAAAAATACAAATAAATTAGTAATTAAACATGATAAGCTTGAAAATAAAAAATGTAGTATATCAAGACCATAAAACTAAGTATTAACATGCTTATAATATTATTGTAAAAAAATTAACGTCTCACCCCACGCCAATGAGAGAAAACAAGGGATGTTTGTGAAGACCTAGAGCACACTCAGTCTTTTCTTACTTTATAACTATTGTACGTGGCAATAATGAATGACAACTCATCACTCTTTAAAAGAGATGACTCCATTCCATCAAACAATACATGTGAACTGTTTGGAACTTTGACGGCATACGAAGTGAACAATACAGACATGCATGACGCATACAGGATGACGTCATAGGATCATACAGCTGCAACAATTCATACTCCATCTACACCAAAGGACAAACGCCTTTATTATCTATGACAACTGACAAGGGATTAGATTTACATTAAAGTAGCGACGAAACAGTACTAAAATGCAAATAAGATGGTGAAGAAATTTAAACGAATTGAACCACAATACGCTATGCGTCACTTCGATCAGAACTCCGAAGAACTGCTTGCTCGATCCCTGACTAGCACCTCAAATGTTATGATTAATTTACATGCCGATCTCGGGCTATAAGGCTGGTCGCACTAGTCATACTCCATTTGCATACCATAAAAGAGAATATTCCATCTGGTCATCGAAATTTTGCAGTACAGTGTCAGTTTTCCCGCACCCGTCGTCTCCTAAATCTCCTACTCCAAACAAACTACCAGCAGTAGGCCCCACATGTCATACATTTATCCCCACCCAACCCACCCCCGCGGCCCCGCCTCCTATTCTCTCTCTCTTCTCTCCCTCCACCTTGCTCCCTCTCGCTCAACCGCCGCCGACCCTCCGTCTCTCCCCCACCGGCGAGCGGCGGTGGCGGCCGGATCCGGACCACCGCGCTGCCGCCCTTCCCCTGCTTCCTCGTCGGACGCCCTTCTCCCGAAACAGCAGCACAGCAGGTAGGCACGGCGGAGACCGGATCCTCCCTCCCTTGCACTCGATTCGGTGCGAGGGGAGGCGGCTGCGGCCGCAGCGGGAGGAGCACCGGCGGCCACGGTGGTCGGATCTCGGCGCAGGGGCGGTGGCGCCGGCGCACGTGCGGGGCCCCCCGGCTCCCCGCTCCCTCCGCCGCATCCATGGCCGGCGGCGCGGGGCCATGGTTGAGCGCGGCGTGACGGCCAAGCTCGGGGACGGCGACCTGGATCTGCTCGAGCCCGACTCTCCTCCGTCTTCTCCGGCCTCCACCTCGGGCCCGCCGCCGGCCATCCTCCGTCTTCTCCGGTTCCCCTCTCTCTCCCATCGGCGGCGGGTCTGGCGATGGCGTGGAGCACCAACGGCCGCACGCGGGGTGGGGCCGAAGGGAGCGCGTAGCGCACGCCCCATACCACGCTCGGGGTTTATTTTACCGGTAAGGGAAAAACTAGAGGTTGGTGAGAAACAAGTTTATCGGATTTCTTAGAAATTTTTCAGATTCGTCATTTTTTTCGGATATAAAATTTAGAGAAAAAAATCTTCAGTTTATACAAAAACAACCTAACATGAAAGCAATGCATAGAAATGGGATAATTTAGATTTATGAAAGGTGATAAGGTAGTACTAGTGGGTTCGAACAATTTTTCGGTGATAAAATAAAAAACCGCTCCCAACCGAGAAACTTGATTTTTGGATTTATCATTTTTTTTATCGCTGAGAAAATAAACCCCGACCATGCTCCATTTGGGGTACCCGGGCTTGGAATGAGACTTAGCGCAGGTACTCCAGAATCCCGGTGCGGCGTCTCCGTGCGCTATTGCCTACTGCAGCAAGCCGTGCCGCACCGGGTGGAGTACCCAGAGCTACCAGTCTAAATCTTTGGCACCGGCTCGGTTCATCTGCAGAGAAAACAACCAACACAAATTAGTTTCTTTGCAGCAGCTAGCAATGGCTCAAAGTCGCGGTAGCATCGCCTTCTTCACGACCTACCGGCCGCCGGTACCGTTGGACATCTTCTCGTGCCCCTCCGATCCGCAGCTCTCGTCGGCGCACAGCGAGGTGCTCCTCACCGACGGCCACTCCTACAACCAGAACTGCCGCCCCATCCCTGCCGCGGCGCTCAGCGAGCTCCTCACGTTCCTGGCCAAGAAGAACCCCGAGGCGTCATCCAGGTGCGGCGCCACGCCGGAGGACGCGGTCGCCGGCTGCGTCACCGGCCTGGTGTTCGTCTCCGAGCGGGATGACGGCCTCGAGACACTGCACGTTGCCCTGCGCTTCAACGGCAGCGCCGGCGGCGGCTGCGGCAGGGCGCCGGGAAAGGTGGCGGTGCTGCGCCTGGCCGACATCTACGGCGCCGGCACCTTCGGCGGCGCGCGCATGGAGGACAGCGGCTGCATCGCCGGAGGCTTCGAGGAGGACGGCCGCGCCGTCGGCCACTCGCTCGTCTACGTCTCCACCAAGGAGACGGTGAGAGCGCGGCGCACCCCGTGGACCGTCGTGTACAAGACCAACCTCGCCGACGGCAGGACCGAGCGCCTCACTCCACCCGATCAGTACGACCTGAGCCCGGCCGTGTCGCCGTCGGGGAAGAAGGTGGCGGTGGCGAACTTCAAGTTCCACAGGTGGACCGGCGAGATCCAGCGCCTCAAGACGGACATCGTCGTCATGAACGTGGACAGGCAGGCGCAGGGCGGCCTGCGGCGCAAGGTCCTCATCCGGGACGGCGGCTGGCCCAGCTGGGCCAGCGACCGCGTCATCTTCTTCCACCGCGGCATCGACGAGAAGCTCGCCGCCTCCGGCGAGGTCCAGATGACCTGGGGCGTGTTCCGCTACGACATGGCCACCGGAGAGGCCGTCCGGGTGACACCGGCGGACTTGGACGCCGTGACTCCGGCGGCCATCAGCGAGACCAAGGTGGCCGTGGCCACCATTCGGCAGAAAGCTGGGCAAAACGACGCTCGTCGCGTGGAGGCGCAGTACCGACACATCGAGATCTTCGACGTCGGCGCGCCAAACGAGCCGGCGCGCATCACCTGCAAGATCCGGGCAGATGAAGACTACTACAACCCCTTCGTACTCGACGGCGGTGCCCGCATCGGTTATCACCGCTGCCGAACCAGCTGTAGTAATCTTCTCCAGGCTAGTCCCCTTCCTTCTGGAGTGTTCTATTTTCACCTATATTTCTGCAGTACTAGCTCCAAAGAGGATGAGATTCTGGTATCATATGTTCTGGCACATGAGATTAATCCGGCCACTATGGTCGTTGTGAGCTCACGTCGAATCTGGAGGTCTTTTCCGGTGCCTTATACCACCGATGAGTGGTATGAAGTATAGAAGGGGTAATTTAGTACTACTCATGCATACCACCTCATACTACCGCTTGGTTTTACGAAGTATAAAGGGGTAATTTAGTACTACTCATGCATACCACCTCATACTACCGTTTGGTTTTACGAAAGATACAATTGATCTGAACCGTTGGATGTTTGTATACTAGTCCTTTTTTCAGAGTAGTATACCCTAGTATATGGCACTCCATTGCATTAAAATAAAACACAATATGAAGAGGGACTAGAAAATTCTGGTGTACTGTGCGCAATAAACAATTGACCATATTTATGTGTCCATGCATGCATGCTTGCAGGATGGATCTAATAACAGTGTGTCCAAGAACTTCCACAAGATACGATCTCCAAAATCCCACGAGGATGTGGGGCTATTCAGGGTGTCTGGTGTGTTTCCTACAATCTCCAAGGATGGCTCAAAGCTCGCCTTCGTTGATAATAGTTTCAAAGCCGTCTGGCTTGCTGACGGTCCAAACTTGCACAAAATCCACGAGGTATGGAATCAAACAATTGGAAAGACCAAACCAAAATAAAGTTGTAATTAATCTAGACTATTCCAAAATAATATTTCCTGTGACTACAATTTTATGCTTCCTGTCATTATTAATTGTGACTAGAACTATATTGCTCGTTTGCAGAAGAGAAGTAAAAACAATATCTTTTCGATAGTGTGGAACCAAAACCCCAAAAAGGACACTTTGTATGTCTGTGTAGGGCCGCCCTTTGATGCTGATAAGACACTGGACATCTATGCCGTCTCCAACGTTTCTGGGGAACACAAAGAGCAGGTGGTGAATCGTCTCACCAAAGGAAATTTCAACAATGCTTTTCCCTCCAGTAACCCGGAAGGGACCAAGTTTGTGTTTCGGTCAACAAGGCACGGAGGGGAGAAGAAGCACAAAAATCTGTACATCATGGAGGACTCCGACATGGGGGAGCACGGAGAAGGCACGGTGACGCGTCTAACGAATGGCCCATGGACTGACACCCACTGCAGCTGGTCACCTAGAGGGGATTGGATTGTCTTCTCGTCCTCCCGTGACAAACCAGCCCAAGCTCCAGAGAAGGACATACTAGACCCTGGCTTCTTCGCCATCTTCCTCGTGAATGCCTATAATCACGATGTTGTGGTGCGGGTGATGAAGAGCTCTGATACTATCGCAGGGCACGTGACCCACCCGATGTTCAGCCCAGACATGAGGAGCATCGTTGTCACCGCCGACCTTGCCGCAGTCTCCGTTGAGCCCATTTCGATGCCTCAGTTCCTGCACTCTGTGAGGCCTTATGGCGATGTCTTTTCAGTTGATCTTCGTGACACGGCTGACATTACCAAGAACAAGGGCATTGAGGAGTTCCACCGTATCACGCACAGCCGCTATGAGTACGCTATACCAGCATGGACTAAGTTTGCTACCGATGACCCTGATACCCAGTGGAGTCAGCTCATCACCAAGAGCAGCCCAGGGTTTGGGGCAGCATGCCCTCGTTAGGCACACATATACTTGTTGTTGCATTATATATTTTTTTCTCCTATTATATATCTGCTATGTAATCAGCTTTTTTGCTTGTAATGCGTTCATGTATTTCTTCTATTTGGATTTGAATAAACCTGGTACCTTAAGTTCATGATGTGTGTTTTTTTCTTAGAGGCTGCATGATGTTTGTTGTTCCATTATATTATCTTGAATTTATAACGTTTGTCTGAGCAGCTTGTCCCATGATTGGCACTCTTTGCACTACAGTTGAGGCCATCATATTCACCAGTGACCACAGACAATGTGGCTGTTATTAGCTGCCTCCAGTGGCAGACCCAGAACTTATGTAAAGCCTGGGTCTTTGTGGTCTTTTGAGGAACTATTCTAAATGTCGTCAAATGATGTACAATTTTGTAGTGAGAAGAGATAGAAGAACATATACTCAATCTCATCAGGTGCAATTTAATCATTTTTATCCCTCGAAATACATAATTTGTCTTGTGTGCCATAAAGCCAAGCCCAAAAAATCATGAAAGTCCCACTATATGGAATTGTTTCCGGCTTGGCAGAACCATAGCCGTCAATTTCCAGACATTATCAAAAGAGCTTGTATGCAATTTGCACAAGACATGAGCAACTAGACTTTCACAAAAATTTAGATAAAAGAGTGATCTAGTATTTCCATCTCAGTAGAGCAAGTGCATTGGTACACGTCAGCAGTCCCATAGGTCGTCTCATGCATTGCCACATATGAATGTAGTTCTGTTGATATCTGGTATATTCTGTTTGTGTTATCAAATTCAGTATTAGCAATGTTGCTCGGTTCTCATGACAATAAAAAGGTATACATTTTTATGTTTTGCTTGATTGGTACCATTGGGCTTGATCAATAGGACATCAGAGCATAACGGCAGTTTGCATCACATACTTGTGGTCCTACGCAGTTTGCCGTTGCAGGTTGTAAAAAATATAGTTTGCATCAGATACTTTTAGTTCTAAAATTTTAGTTGGGCTACCAGTAATTAAATCGATGCCATTTTTGCTTAGTGCGTAAATGTCTACTATGGTGCATGGTCTCCAGTAGTGCAAAAAAATATATATGACATCCATAGCTTAATTTGTAAACGTTCATGCTTATTAGTGCCACTCATAGCTTAATTTGCTACGATCGATTTTCATTCTCAAAGTTGATGTTCTGACTGTATGGTTCATAGAGCAGAATAATTTTTGGTGTTCCTGGTTGACATGTTAAAAGGTGTGAAATATCCTGTGAAGTATCATGTGAATAATAGAAGAGCAGAATAAATAGTGTTTTAGTATAGCGCTGAATAAATGCCGACCTTAATCCTTATGTACTATACCGAGTTCATTTGATTCACCATGTACTATAGGATTTAAGTTCTATTAGAGCAGCATTCAAGTTTTGCTATAGTTAGATAGTCTGCAACCTGTTCTTGCTTTTTTTAACTGCACCTCGCAATTGTGGTTGAATTTAATCTGGGAGTACAAGAGTTTGATGTGAATGCTATACTGACATGCTCGTGATGTCTGAATAAATAAACTGGACCTCTGTTTTTTGCCATTGGCTTGAGATATAGCATGAAATATGTGCTAGTGCTGGCTGCATTCTTTTTGGGTTTGTCTATGTGTCACCTGCGTGATTTGACGGCCTTTGTCACGCGTGTGATTTGAGGCCTCAAATCACACAAATTTGTGTGATCTACAAATCTGTGTGATTCTGGGTATGTCCTCACACAAATTCACATAAAAGATAAAACAGATAGATACCCAAATTAACAGAGAGACCCAATCTGTGTGATTTTTATCATGTCATCACACATATTTTAGTAGAGAAAAATCATACAGGTTTGCAGACACATAAAAACAAGAAAAACTGCACAAATTCTGATCTATAAAAATTACATAGATCAAGTGACAAATTTACATATGCTGAATCAATAAATTACAACAAATACATTAAAGTAAAAAGAGTAGACAATAAAGGTAACTTAATCTGTAATTTAAATCTGTACCAATTCGAAATTGAAATGACATTTTCAAATGATATTCAAAGACGTATTTAACTAACAGAGTCAGATTAAAAAAATACCGCCAACAAATGGCAGATTAAATAGATGAATGGCAGATTCAAAAAATGACTAAAAAAGGAACATATTTAAAAGGCTCAAATAGCAGATTCAACAGATAACTGAAAAATAACAAATGACATATGTTAATGACTCAAATGACAGATTTCACAAATGACATATTTGAATCCATCAAATGGCAGATGCAAAAAGCTGACACGGAAACAAAAGTCACATCTTGCTATTCATGAACAAAGACAAAAACTATTGATCCTAATTTCCGGCACTGCATTAATGTGAAAGCACTAGTTCATATAGACTACAAAATAGCTCAGTTCCTAATCAATAGGTTTTATGAACTAGTCATCTCAATTAACTAAAACCGATAATACCTATTCATGATAGCTGAAAAAATCATTAAAAAATGAACTGAAAACATACATTTTCAGTACATCAAACCGGAAACTTGAAATAAGAGTAACAGCCCAAACTTGAAATGCCAACTAGCTGCACTAAGGTATGTAATAATGTGCAAATCACTAGTTCGTATAGACTAGAATAAACTAAAAATGACAGCCAAAACACATAACAAGCCGGTGCATGCAAAGCAGGAGAAACAAATACATATTTATTCAGGTAATTTCACCTGAGACAAAACTGGAAGGCAATTCCTAGTAGCGTACAGGTGCATGCTACCAATTAAATGCATATAGATTTAACTTGCTAAGAACAAGTGTACTGCCCCACCACAACCAGCACTAGATGCAAAACACATAAAGTGCACCAGTGAAAAAAGCTATGAGAATAAACTAAAAAACCACCATCCAACATGATCTATGTTAATCTAACTCAACTCCTTTGCTTAGACAGATATGTATCGATAAGAAACATATGCCGTGAATCTGAAAAAACCAGATGCTACCAAACTTTCACCACCAAACTAGCTTACCTCCCCAAATTACAGATTCAACAGATGTCCCAAATACAAAAGTTATTCTATATGTAATGCATGTTAACATAATATTTTAGGTGTGACAGAAACCCCCCAAATGACAAATTTAACAGATGAAAATAACAAATCTAGAAAAAATACAAACAAAACATAACTCAAATTATATACAGCCAGAAGATGATTACAACTAAATATTTGAATTTTTACAATGCTATAGAGAAGGTAATACTAGTGAGAAATCAGTGTACATATTTAAAAATAGGCAAATTGTCTAAGCTAACTACTAGTGAGAAGGTAACTACTATGCATACAACATAAAAGAGAATCTGGAAATATCAGACCTGGAGCATAATTGGAACCTATGCAGCTAACAAGTTAAAAACATCTACATATAACCTGCTAAAAACCAGCACTCGGATACCGCTACATATACCATGAACCTGAAAAATACCTAAAAGGCTAAAACCAGATTCACCTCTAATGAATGCAGTTATTACTTTATTAAAAGCAAATTACCAGAGATAGCAGAAAAGAGGACAAATTTTTAGTAGATTACACTGAAAAGTGTATCAGGCAACCTAAATCTATGACTATGAATCAAATGGCTAAGGTTTCTCTTTTCTGCAATCAAGAAACCTATCACATGTACTTTTTAGTATATAATTTTGTGGTACTGCATTTATAAAAAAAATAGAAAAAGATGCATATAAGAAAAGCACAATAGTCCATTAAAAGAAAAAACACAAGGCCAAATAGATTAAAAACACATTGAGAGAAAATGACACCTTATATACAGATATGTAGTGTCCGCTATATTAAGGGAACTTACTCCTCACTAACAACTCCACATTAACTAATGTGATTCAAAACAAATTTCCCTGTTAATCTAACGAAAATGCATTAATATCATAAACTGTCGGATCATAGACATAGTAATATTGAAAATGGACACATCATACAAATGTCAGTGCAAATTAGGCTGTCAAAATGAGCAGTATGCACTATCAAAACTTAGGAAATATGTACCCCATAAGTACTTTGGAGAAACCAATAATCTCAAACTTATAATCAGACTCACGATATTATTGTTTAATCACCCATCTCAACAGTTACACAAATTGACACTGAACAGACTAACGTATAATAACTAATCCCTTTTGGCCTAAATCCAAAACTCAACACCATTAAGTAACTGTAAAATTGAATTGAACAATTTACATTTGGTTCAAAGTAGAATCTGACAAGGAAAAAAATTATAGGAAATAGGGTAACCAATTAAACTAAATATCAAGTAGTTATATTCAGTATTGGATCTCACCGAACTATAATCAGAAGGATACGAACATAACCCAAAAAACAGATGGAAGATGCCCCTAGCGCTGTGCTCGCGTCACTTCTTAGGCCGTGCACAACCTGCCTCGAAGCCATCCCACAGTCGCGCGTCCCTGGACGCTTAGTCGCGCCTCTACCCCCGCGATCTTTCGCATCTGCTGCAGCGCCGCGTCGGCGCTAGCACCACAGCCCGCTCTGCACTCGCCTCTGCAGTTGTCCGCACTGCCGCCTGTGCTGAAGCCGCGCCTGCCGGCCGAGCCGGCCGTCGACCGCTTGCCGTCTGGATCGGGACGGGCCGATCAGATACAAATCGAATGGGGAAATATCAAAATCACATACGATTGTTGTCGAACCTCCCAGTTCTAATCCATCAAGTCAGAAGGACCCTAAGCAACCAGCCCAGGAAAACATAGCGTCAAGCAAAAAAATCAGAAATAATAAGCGTAAACACCATCGCAAAATCAACACGGGTCAACAACATGCTGAGCAGCGTGGGAGGGAGTTTGTCGCGGGCGTAGACCTAGATCTACTGAATAGACATGGACTGAGGGGCGAAAACTTACCCGCCCAGAACCCTAGTTCCGTCACGCTTCACCATGGGTGGGAGCACGCAGCTCGGAAATAAGACATGCGAAGAGACCGTGGAGACTGGAGAGTAGACGGAAGAGACGACCAAGTATCAGCGCGAGAAAAAAAATAAATAGTGGTTCTGACTTCCAAAGTGGTTTTTCCACAACTGGGAGGTGCACCACTCTTTATCGTGCGGTGGTGGGCTGCGCCGAGATTGTCGAGATTTGCACCGCAAAGACACGCGTGAGTGGGACGATCGGCCAACAATCAATATATTAGTGTCTTAAAGACGAATCTCGATGCATGATTGAACGGTTGGAGATAAGAAAAGGTGCACCGTCGGTGTTTTGGACGGCAACCTACTACGGGAGTACCCGAAGTAGATGAATGTGAATCGCCGAGATCGGTAACTCGAAGGAAGAGACACGTGGCACACAATTTAGACAAGGTTCGGGTCGCGAGGTGCGTAATACCCTACGTCCTGTATGCTGCGTAGCTCTGGATTGATAGGGCACGATTACACGATGGTGCAACGGTGCGCCGTGGGTTGTATGAGATTGGATGAGGTGATCCTGGGATCGGTCCCTGCCTCGCCTTATATAGTCCGGGAGGCAGGGTTACAAGTCGGAGTAGGGAAGGAGTACTAATCGAGTACGTCTAGGAGACCTCTATACAAAGTGCGAACGTGTACGAGTCCCAACCGAGTATTACCCCCGTGTTGCCCTTGTGCTCCACGCCTTCGGTGTGTGCCGTGTAGCGCAAGCCGGTAGTCCGGTGGGCCCACCGAGTAGTCGGTCCCGGTACCCACCGAGGTAGTGGTCCCAAGGAGGTCCATACGACAAGCCCCCGAGTACTTTGTAGTCGAGAAGGATAGCTTCCAGTAGTCTTGACGGCCTTAACGAGTAGTCCTCAAGCGTCCCTGAGTGCTACAAGCCAAAAGTCCTCAAGAGTAGTCGAAGCATCCCGAGGCTGGAATGTACTCCAGCTGAAATTTGAGCAATCTTGAAGTCTTCTCAAGTAGTCCCAAGCGTCCTTGAAATCTGCCTTCGAAAATCCCCAAGAAATGCCTGTCTTGTCTTGAAGCCGAAGCCGCCGTGGAGATGCGATTTGCAGAACCGCAATCCACGTGGAGTAGCCCCCGAGCCTCGAGCCGCGGCTCGTCGAGGATCCATCTCGAATTCTTGGCAAGAAAATCCCGAAAAATCCGGAGAGAAAAAACCGAAGGACACGTGGCACGGAGCCCCCGAGCCTTGAGTCGAGTACTTCCTCTCGAATTGAAGGGTCTTCTTGGAGAATGTGTCCTGAGATGCTCTTGAGACTAGCCGCGTCCCAGGTAGTCGAGTAGAAGTAGCCGAGCCCCCGAGGTGAGGCACGTCGACTAGTAGAATGCGAAGAGTCACGCGCTGGCGCTGAGTCAGCCGCGCGTGGACTTATCCAACCGCCCGTTGCGGAGGCGATTTGGCTTATAAATAGAAGCCGAAACCCTTAGGGTTTTCACCCCAAGCGAGCCGCAGTCATTTCCGTTTGAAACTTGAAGTAGATCCACCCGCCGCCGTTGCCGCCGTAGTAGATCCGAGCGCATCGCCGCCCGAAGGATTTAGGGTAGCCCCCCAAGCGGATGCGAGTGAAGACTCCTTGTACTTGGAGGATGAAGCCGTCGCCGTCGAAGACGTCCAAGGCCGGCGGGAAGAAGAGGAGCCGTGCGAGAGGCCGCCGCGGCCGCCACGGATGCGGCGCCGCCCATGTCTCCACCGCGCGCCGATCCGAGCCGCGAGTGGAAAAAGTCGAAGGTCACGACAGAGGACTCCGCCGACCCCCGTTGAACGGGCACGGGTTCATCGGGGAGAAAGAAGTCGACATGTGGAGATCCGCCGCAGAGATCCGTATCCGATGGAGAAGGCGGAGGACGAGATCCCGATGTTCTCGCGCTTCGTGGAGCGCGGGCTTGCGCTCCCAGCAAGTGACTTCTTCAAGGGGCCGCCGGGTACTACGGCGTCGAGTACCTCAATTTGAACCCCAACGGCATCTTCCACACGTCGGTCTTCGTCCACTTCTGCGAGGCCTTCCTTGGAATCAAGCCGCACTGGGTGCTCTTCCGGAAGTTCTTCCGCGTGAAGCCGCAGCCCAGTGCTTCCAACCCCAGAGTAGTCGGGGGAGCCGGGATCCAGCTGAGGGAGGACGCCGCGGACCGACGCACTCGGCGTACAAGCTCGTGGACTCCAACACGGACTGGAAAACGCGGTGGTTCTACATCACCAACCACCACCTGAGCCCGCCGAGGCCGAGCGGACGGCCGCCCGTGCATCGGGAGTGGTGGAACACAAAGCCCACCATGCGGAGAGGGGATCCGGCCTCCCGAGCCGCTAGCGCGCATTCGGGTGCTCGGAGAGGCCGGACCGAGGGCCGAACATGTGGCCTTCGCCATGAAGCGCCGGATCCGGCCCGCTGATGGCGAGGGATACGTTGGGCTTCGAGTACACCGGCGACGACGACACGTCGCGGATGCCGGGGGGCGAGTTGGATGACAACGACATCATCGAGAGGTTGTCGTGCATCTTCAAGGACATGCCGGAGTACACGGCGTGCCCTGTCGAGGAGTATTCCGCCGCGCGCCCGCCCAACGAGGTGAGTACCAGTACCCCCCTCGTCGAGTAGTAGGCACTTGTAGCAGAGTTGCTGACGCCTTGTGTCTTTTGCGCAGGATGATGTGAAACGGTTTGTCTCCGGGCCGCAGCCACCGCCAAGCGGGATTGAGATCCCGGCAGAGGGGAAGGTGAAGGAGCGCCGCGTCGTTGGAGAAGATGACGATCCCGTCATCGTGGAGGATACCTCCGATGACGAAGAAGACGAGGAGACGCCGGCAGACCGCTTCCGCTTGCGGTCGAGGTTTAGCCGTCCGGGCTTGCCTCACGTGCCACTCATCCAAGACCCTCCGCTAGCTCCGGGAGGCTAGCCTTGCCGCGCCGCCGAGGAAGCCGCGCAACCCCACCAAGAAGCGGGTGGCGAAGAAGATGAAGGTCTCGGAGACCACGCTCCGGAGGTAAGTCATCTTGAGCGAGGTAGTCGAGTACCCAGTGATCGAGTACGGTGCTGACGAGTAGTCGTCCTTGTGTGCAGGAGGTGCCGCCAACAGAGCCCGTGGAGGAAGGCGACGAGGGCATGTGGCCCACGGTGGGGGGAACCGGCAGAAGCCGAAGTCCAGCCCCCACTGTCGAAGATCTTCTGGCGCAGCTGGAGCGCCAGCCCCCTGCTCCGGTGGAGAGCAGAGTACCCGCGGCCGCCGCCGTTGTAGAGATGGAAGCCACGGGGACGCGAGAAGACACCGCGCCGCCGGCCGCCACCATGGAGGAGGCGGGTGGCCGAAGAGGCGAAGAAGAGACGCCCGCCGAAGGTGGATCGTTGACATCGCCAGCATCCTCGGAGCTCCGCCGTGACTATCGTCGGTCGAACTTGTAAGTACCACGTCCTCATGAGTAGTACTCGTTGCGTAGTCGACGATTGCCCGACGAGCTTTTTGTGAATACTTGTGCGGAAAATCCACGTATCCGAGCCGGGACGGGGAAGAGCCCGCGACGGGGCGGAGGCGGGGAGGAGAGGCCGTGCCGCCCGTCGAGGAGCCCACCCCCGAGGCCCAAGCCGTGACCGAGCCCCCTGGCCGCCGAAGCGCCGCCGCCGCAGGCGGCCATAGTCGAAGGTGAGCACCCTTCTTGAAGCTGCAGAATTCCAGGACGAGTAGTCGTAGGCACTGATGCGCGTGTTCCTTGTTGACAGGCGCTGAAGGAGGTGACATCCCTGCAGGGGTACCCATGCGGGAGTTGACACCAGAGGCCCCGGAGGCCGCGGAAGGAGCCTCCGAGCGCGAGGGTGAAGTCGTCGAGAAGTCTGTCGGGGGAGAAGCGGCTACCACGTCGCCAGGGGTTGCCCTGGAGGTGGCGGTCCGATCCCCCGAGATCCAAGACGCGGAGCCGATCCGCTCTGGCGCCGATGACCCGAGGCTACGTCGAGTAGCCGTGGCGGGATTGAGCCGCCGGCCGACGATCTTGTCGAGCCGGCGATGTTGGCGCAAAGACTCGGAGGCGATGCGACGAGCCGAGCAAAGGATGAAGGTACGTAGTCGTAGCTTCCCGAGTAGTCCATCCTTCGCGTAGAGTACTCGCTTGACTTGATCTTGTCTTGTGCGTGACGTCGCGGAGCGATCCCGCGAGAAGTCGAACATGCCGCAAGGCTACGGCGACACCGTGCTCCGAGCCGAAGCCCCGGAGGAGCGCCTCGTGAAGTCGCGGAAGCACGCGGCCGCGATGCGCCGAAGCTCGACGCCGCCTTCGCCAAGTATCACAACGATGTGATGGAGCCGCAGGCGAAGGGTGATGACCCGGTGCGGAAGAACAAGGGCCTCCGCAACAAGAACAAAGGTATGCCTCTTGACTTGCTCGGGTACTTGTTGGAAGTCGTCAAGGCTCGACCCGTTGTCGTGTTTGCGAACTCGAGGGCCGTGTGGAGCACTCGAAGGCCTCGGAGGTTAGCATGAAGAACCTCTTCTACCGGGAGCAGGAAGCCCGCCGTGTACTTGAGCTCGACTACAAGGAGCTCGCCTTCGAGTGCGAGAAGCACATGGAGCCGCGGATTGCATTCGATCGGGATCTCGTCAACCGCTACAAATCTTTGCGAAGTTGAACGAAGATTGCGAGGCGCTCCGAGCCCACCGAAGGACCTTGAGGAGGTCGCCCTTCCGATCGCGAGGCCGCCGGTGCCGCACCCGGCGGCCCCAAGATCGCTCCTCCGGCGGATCGACTTCGTGAAGCGCCAAGCGGGCCGGGCCGCCTACGTCAAGCACATGGCGAAGTCAATCCCGAAGCAAGTGCTAGCCTTCATGAAGTCGTACTTCCCGAAGGCTCCAGTGGAGGTGGTTGCCGGCGGGGTAGCCGCCAACTGCTCGGATGAGCAGTACGCAGAGCTGTTGGAGCAGATGGCTCCCATCGCGGAGCAGGTAGCCGAAAAGTTGAACCTCCAGTAGCTCTGCATAGATAGCTTAGTAGCCATAATTGTACAGGAGACAGTTGTAATGAACTTTTCATGTATCAATGAAATGAAGTTGTTCCAGCAATGAGTACTCGTAACCGCGATCTCAGAGTGCGGAGCGCCCATCGTGGAGTAGGTGCGAGTAGTAGTACTCGGCTTTAGTGGTCCCATCGTAGGGAGCAAGGCAAGAAACAAGTTGATAAAAAATCAAGCTTTATTACCGAAGAAGTACACCCGGGTGGCCGTGGTCGTAATTACAAGTAGTCGCCGGACCGGAGGCCGCTTACGGCTAAGTGGCGCCGGAGCGGGTAGCCGCTGCGTACCGGTGATCCGTAGGTAGCCGTGGAGGCCGGATCGCGCATCCGTAGGTAGCCGTGGGGCCGGATCTTGGAATGTGGTCTCTTGATAGACCACCGCTAGAGTCCTTGACGCTCGTCGCAGCCCCGGGTCCGTAGGTAGCCGCACGGGGCCGGACTCGGAAGAGAGTAGTCCGGAGACTTGAGGCCGGGACCCGGAGGGTCGCTTGCGGCAAGGGGTGTTGATGTAATCGTGTAGACTTGAACCCCGAGTAGTCGTGAGACTAGGCGTAGAATCGACAGAGTTGGTCGACGTTCCACGAGTTGTTGACCTCTTCGCCTTCAAGTGTTTGGAGGCGGTAGGAGCCCCGCCCGGTCACCTTAGCCACGGTGAAGGGGCCTTCCCATGGGGAGCCGAGCTTGTGAAGTCCTTCCGTGTTCGGATACGGCGGAGGACAAGATCTCCAACGTTGAAGGAGCGTTCCTTGACGTTGCGATCATGGTAGCGTCGGATACCCTCCGGGTATCTTGCCGATTGGACGAGGGCGGCGCGCCGAGCTTCTTCGAGACCGTCGATATCAACCCGTCCGTCGTCTTCCGAGACGCCTTCGTCGTAGTGCTCCACCGCGGAGCGAGTTCCATATGACGTCGGCAGGGAGGATGGCTTCAGAGCCGTAGACCAGGAAGTAGGGGGATTGCCCCGTTGGCTTGGATGGTTGGGTCCGCAGCCCCCAGAGTGCGTTGGGTAGTTCCTTGATCCACTTGCCCCCTTTGGAGTTAGCAGCGTCGTGCAGCCGCTTCTTGAGGGCGTCGAGCACCATCCCATTGGCGCGCTCGACTTGTCCGTTGGCCCGTGGATGGGCGACGGAGACGTATCTGACGTCGATCCCGCTGTTCTCGCAGTACTCCCAGAACTGGTGGTTGTTGAAGTTGGACCCCGTGTCCGTGATGATGCGGTGGGGTAGCCCATAACGGTGTACGAGTTCATCCAGAAGTCGAGTACTCGTCGGCCTTGGGGCATGTGACCGGCTTGACCTCGATCCACTTGGTGAACTTGTCGATGGCCACCGCACCCTATTGAATCCGCCCGGCGCGGTTGGTAGTGGCCCAATCATGTCGAGCCCCCGGCAGGCAAAGGGCCGGGTTGGCGGTATGGTGATTAGCTTGTAGGCCGGGACGTGTTGTCGCTTGGCGAAGAACCGACATCCTTGGCACTTTCTCGACGAGTTCTTCGGCATCGCCCGTGGCCGTGGGCCAAGAGAAGGCTCGCCGAAGGCTTTGCCGACTAGCGTGCGTGACGACGCGTGGTTGCCGCGAGATGCCCTTGTGGATCTCCTCCAAGATGTCCTTGCCTTCTTCGCGGGGGACGCACTTCATGAGTACTCCGGAAGATGCGCCCCGCTTGTAGAGCTTGTCTCCGACGAGGATGTCGGTGTTTTAGACCGGCAAACCTACCAAGGGGGTACCCGAGGTAGTAGATTGTGCGGTGGGGATCGTGATCGGGAGACCGAGAACTCGAAGGTATGCGCAAGGACACGGGACACAAGATTTATACAGTTCGGGCCGCCAAGGTGGCGAGCCCTACGTCCCGTTTGGGGGATCAAGTATGGCGCCCGCGCTTGGTGTTGGTTGTCCCCGGAGGGATTGGGGATGTGCGGCTAGGTACCCGCCCTCCTTTATATAGTCCAGGGAGCGGGTTCCTAGTCGGTTACAAGGCAGAGTCCTAGTAGGAGTACACAGAGCGAGTCCTAGTAGGAGTACGGGGGAATTCTACCAGAGTCCGTCTTCTACTATTCTTCCTTCCTTGCATGAGTACCGGGGAGTATGCCCGACAAGCCCCCGAGCACGTTGGAGTCGAGAGTAGTAGTTCGAGTAGTCTTGAAGCTTCTTCGAGTAGTTCTTGAGCGTCCTCGAGTATCGCTTGGAGAAGTCTTCAATAGTACTTGAACTCGCCGCGAGGCCGGAAGGTGGTCCGGCTCATCGCCTTGAAAAAATTTGAATGATGGGTGTAGCATAGCAGCCCCCGAGCCTTGAAATGATTAGGTAATCAATCCAAGGGTCTTCAGTGTTCGCGAAGCCATCATCCGAGTACTCTTGCAGCGTGTAGCCCCCGAGATAAGAGAGCCGTATGAGCCACGTCGAGTAGTGATTGGTGAGGAGCCCCGAGCTTGAGAGCGAGCGAAGCATGCTGAAGTTATCTTCAAGTAGCCCCCGAGCTGGAGAGATTCCAAGTAGTAGTTTGGCGTCGAGCCGTGGAGCTTGAGAAGTAGTCGTGCCGTCGTAGCGGACTTTAGTTGCGACCGAAGTCGACTTTAGATGCGGCAGAGCGGACTTTAGGATGCGACTTAAAAACCGAAGTCGACTTTGTGCCGCGCGGAGCGGACTTTGAGATGCGACTTGAAAACCGAAGTCGACTTTGATTGCCGCGCGGAGCGGACTTTGAGATGCGACTTGAAATCCGAAGTCGACTTTAATTGCCGCGCGGAGCGGACTTTGATATGCGACTTTAGAAGTCGACTTTAGGATGCCGCGCGGAGCGGACTTTTGATATGCGACTTTAGAAGTCGACTTTAGGATGCCGCGCGGAGCGGACTTTAGGTGCGACTGCAGTAGTCGACTTTGTGCCACGCGGGGTGGACTTAAGATGCAAAAAACGAAAAGCACTTTCCGGAAAGCCAAAGCGAATGAAAAATCACAAAAAAACGAGTAGTTTTGCCGCCGGAGCGGGCTTAAGATTGCGACCGGAGTCGGCTTGTGCCACGGAGTGGGCTTAAGTACCGAGCCATGGATTTCGGACCCAAGGTACGATGCTTGCCGCCGGAGCGGGCTTGTGCCACCGGAGTGGGCTTGAGTACCTGAGCCATGGATTTCAGACCCAAGGTACGATTGCCGCCGGAGCGGGCTTGAAGGTGCGACCGGAGTCGGCTTGTGTACCTAGGCCATGGATTTCAGACCCAAGGTACGGGTGCCACCGTAGTGGACTTGAAGGTGCGACCGGGGTCGACTTGCGTACTCGGGCCATGGATTTCGGACCCAAGGTACGGAGCGCGAGTACTTAGGGCACTTGGACCCATGGTACGGGCGTGAAGACCACGTGCGGCTAGGTTCCATCGTCGCCGGGACCGAGGGCCGCTTACGGCTAGGTTCCATCGAAGCATACACACGTAGTATGCCACCGAATCGGGCGAAGATGCGACCGAGTCGACTTTAATATGCCGCACGGAGCGGACTTTAGAATGCGACTTTAGAAGTCGACTTTAGATTGCCGCGCGTAGCGGACTTTAGAAATCGCCTCCTAGGGATAGCCCCGAGTTGATGAAGTAGACTCGTGGCGACTTGATTGATATACCCCAAGAGTAGTCGGCAGAGTGTAGCTCCCGTGAAAACCCGCCGAGAAGCATACACAAATGAGTAGTCGGCAAGTTGTCCTATATGATGAGGAGAACAAGCCAAGAAAACAAGTAATCATTTAGATAAATGACTTAGCCGTTGCCGCCTAGCGGACTTGTAGATGAAGCCGTGGCGGTCGGTGATGGAGCCGCGACGGTTGTTGAAGTCGACTAGTCGAGTTGATTCCGCTAGTTGCTTCGGGGGCGTGATCGCCATTCTCGACTAGTTTGGAAAACTAGTCGAGATGAATGGTCGACGCGATGCGACCGAGGAAGATGACGTCATGGCGGCGCGCGGCGTACTCGAAGTAGAGCCGGTGTTGCCGCGAGACAAGTAGTCGCACCCCCGGCGTGGCCGAAGTAGAGCCGCCGTGGCCGCAAGACGAAGTCGAGGCACACGGAGTAGTCGACGACGAGACCGCGCGACGCAGTAGTCGACGACGAGCGCGCGACGTGCCGAGGCACCCCGACGCGCGGCGTAGGCGAAGTAGTCGACGACGAGCTCGCGCGAGGCGAAGTAGTCGACGACGAGCGCCGCGACGAGCCGCGTGACGAGCCGCGCGACGTGCCGAGGCACCCCGGACGCGCGGCGGAGGTGAAGTAGCCGACGACGACGAGTAGTCGACGACGAGCGCGCGCGATAAGCCGCGTGACGAGCCGCGCGACGTGCCGAGGCACCCGGACGCGCGGCGAAGACGAAGTAGTCGACGACGACCGAGTAGTCGACGACGAGCGCGCGCGATGAGCCGCGTGACGAGCCGCGCGACGTGCCGAGGCACCCCGACGCGCGGCGAAGACGAAGTAGTCGACGACGACGAGTAGTCGACGACGAGCGCGCGCGATAAGCCGCGTGACGGCCGCGCGACGTGCCGAGGCACCCCCGGACGCGCGCGAAGACGAAGTAGTCGACGACGACGAGTAGTCGACGACGAGCGGCGCGATGAGCCGCGTGGCGAGCCGTGCGACGTGCCGAGGCACCCGGACGCGCGGGCGAGGGCGGCGTGACGAGCCGAGGCACCCGGACGCGCGGGCAGAGGCGATGCAATCCGGTGACGAGTAGTCGCGCGCACCGGCAAGGTTGACGTAGAGCGCGTGCAGCCGGGAGACGAGTAGTCGCGCGCACCGCAAGGTTGACGTAGAGCACGTGCGGCCGGGAGACGAGTAGTCGCAGGCGCACCGGTGAGGTTGACGTAGAGCTCGTGGCCGAGTGACGAGTAGTCACGGTACACGGCAAGGTCGGAGAGAGCGCGTGCGACCGGTGACGAGTAGTCGCGGTACACCGGCGAATCGATGTGTACGTTGCTTGTGTGCGGCAAGCAAATCGGTCTTGAAGTTATCCGGTATGTTTCCGTGTGCAAGTAGCAAAGAGCTTTCGATTTGCTTTTCGACCGCGCATGCACGGGCAGCGGTCAACTTGTTGCTTGCATGCGTTGATCTTGGCGAGGCTTGCTTGCATGCGTTGGTCACCTTGTCCGTGCATGGCGATTTGAGTTTCTAGCCGCAAGTATTGAATTCGACGACTTCAATTTGGAAGCCTCTTGATTGATGCGTGTCCAACTCGGCCGAAACGTGACGGTCTTTAACTCCGAGATGGAAAAAAAAACTTGCCGTTGGATTTCGCCTCGGTCTTGATGTATATAAGGTAACCGCCTCTATTCCGCTTCGACTTGCGTAGGCGCGAAGTTGAATCCGCCATGAGCTCAAATCCGACACACGATATGTCCAATCGTGGACCAGCGTGCCGCCGACCGGGTATGGTGTCCGCCGATCGGGACCGCACGTCGCCGAATAGATTGATCTTGATAGATTGATTTTGATGATGAGGTCCTCCGAGTTCGTCGGTGGTGACGATCCGCCCCTACCCGGCGCGCCACCGTCGGTGTTTTAGACCGGCAAACCTACCAAGGGGGTACCCGAGGTAGTAGATTGTGCGGTGGGGATCGTGATCGGGAGACCGAGAACTCGAAGGTATGCGCAAGGACACGGACACAAGATTTATACAGGTTCGGGCCGCCAAGGTGGCGAGCCCTACGTCCTGTTTGGGGGATCAAGTATGGCGCTCTGCGCTTGGTATTGGTTGTCCCCGGAGAGATTGGGGATGTGCGGCTAGGTACCCGGCCCTCCTTTATATAGTCCAGGGAGCGGGTTCCTAGTCGGTTACAAGGCAGAGTCCTAGTAGGAGTACACGCAGCGAGTCCTAGTAGGAGTACAGGGGAATTCTACCGGAGTCCGTCTTCTACTATTCTTCCTTCCTTGCATGAGTACCCGGGGAGTATGCCCGACAGAGGACGTAAGACTTGGCGCGGCGGACGAGTTGTTCGGCCGCGTTCTTGTCGGAGGGGACCCTCTCGCTCGCCGAGGTAGTCGATGAAGGGTTGCCTCCGGTCCACGTCGATCATCATGACCTCCC
This sequence comes from Cenchrus americanus, assembly GCA_947561735.1. Classification (NCBI taxonomy): domain Eukaryota; kingdom Viridiplantae; phylum Streptophyta; class Magnoliopsida; order Poales; family Poaceae; genus Cenchrus; species Cenchrus americanus. The sequence continues at coordinate 282,105,140 of OX387239.1, read as the reverse complement.
TCGCCCACCGGTGGATGGGCCGGGACAAAGGGGTCGGTGGCGCGGCTCCGGGATGGATGGCGCGTGAAGCTCATGGACGAAGACGCCGCGGGTACTTGGGCGCGGGTGGATCCGAGCTTCGAGAGGACGTCCGCCGCGACGTTGTTGTCGCGGACGATGTGGTGGAACTCGAGACCGTAGAATTTGTTCTCGAGCTTGCGGACTTCTAGGCGAAGGCGTCCATGTTCTCCTTGTTGCGGTCCCGGGATTTGTTGACTTGGTTGATGACCACCGCGGAGTCGCCGTAAACCGCAGGCCGCTTGATGCCAAGTGAAGCCGCGAGGCGGAGCCCATGCGCCAGGCTTCGTACTCGGCTTCATTGTTCGAGACCTTCCGGAAGATCCGCAGGACGTACTTGAGTTGTTCGCCCGTTGGAGAGATCGGGAGCACCCCTCGCGCCCGCGCCCTCGAGGTTGAGTGAGCCGTCAAAGTACATCACCCAATGCTCGGTCGCACGGTGGGGAGTAGGTAGCTGGTTCTCCCGCCACTCCGCCATGAAGTCGACTAGCGCCTGCGACTTGATGGCGGTGCGTGGCTTGAAGTCGATGGTGAGGGCGCCGAGCTCGACGGCCCCACTTGGAGATTCTTCCGTGGCGTCCGGGTTCCTCGGGATGTCGCCGAGCGGGTAGTCGGTGACGACGGAAACCGAGTACTCCCCGGAAGTAGTGTCGTAGCTTCCGCGAGGTGATGAGTAGAGCGTACGGAAGCCTCGCACGGGCCGGTAGCGAGCCTTGGACTCGATAGAACCTCGCCGACGAAGTAGACGGGGCGCCGGGACCGGGTAGGCGTGGCCGTCTTCCTGCCGCTCGACAACGATGGCAGTACTGACCACGTGAGTAGTCGCAGTAAGGTAGAGCAGTAACTGCTCGCCCTTGTAGGGAGCCGTGAGGACTAGCGGCTTTGACAAGAAGTCCTTGAGCTGGGCAAGGGCTTGATCCGCCTCCGGAGTCCACACGAACTTCTCGTGATGCTTGAGAAGTTTGAAGAAGGGGAGACCCCGTTCTCCTAGCCTCGAGATGAATCTGTTCAACGCCGCCATGCACCCCGTCAGCTTCTGGACGTCCTTGATGCTCGTGGGAGCTTTCATCTCGGTGATGGCGGAGATCTTCTCGGGGTTGGCTTCAATGCCGCGCCGGGCCGATGATGAAGCCGAGTAGTTTACCCGAAGGTACACGAAAACGCACTTGTTCGGGTTGAGCTTCCGGCGGTACTCGCGTAGTGATGCGAAGGTCTCTTCAAGGTCGTCGATGAGGGTACCGGAGTCCCCGGTTTTGACAACCACGTCATCCACGTAGGCCTCGACGTTCTTGTTGAGTTGCCGCTGGAAGCGGTGCCCGGATGGCCCGTTGATATGTAGCGCCGGCGTTCTTCAACCCGAATGACATGGTCGTGTAGCAAGCACGCGCCAAACGGGGTGATGAACGCGGTCTTCTCCTCGGTCTTCTTCCTTGATTGCGATCCGGTGGTACCCGGAGTAGCGCCGAGGAAGCAGAGCGAGTCACGCCCGCCGTGGAGTCGATGACTTGATCAATCCGTGGCAACCCGAAGGGGTCCTTGGGGCGTGCTTGTTGAGGCTCGGTGTAGTCGACGCACATCCTCCACTCGTTCGAGTTCTTCTTGCGGATGAGGACGGGGTTGGCGAGCCACTCGAGATGGAAGACTTCTCCGATGAAGCCGGGCCGCGAGTAATTTGGCAAGCTTATTCTTGATGGCGTCCCGTCCGTCGTCGCAAAGCGTCGGAGGTGTTGTCGCTTGGGGGTGGCCTTTGGATCGACGTTGAGGCAAGTGCTCGATCGGCTCCCCGGGCACTCCCCGGCATGTCCGTCGGCTTCCACGCGAAGATGTCGCGGTTAGCCCGAAGGAAGCCGATGAGCGCGTCTTCCTATTTGGGGTCGAGGCCGGCCCCGATGGTGGTGGTCTTGCCGGGGTCGCTCGTTCCGAGGTCGACCGACTTGACGAGTACCCTCCTCGGGTGGCCGAGGCTTATTGGCGCCGTCGGACTTCTCTCGCGGGATGTCGAGTTCGCTCGTGGCAAGCTTCTTCGACGCGGCGTAGACCTCCATCATTGGGGTGGGTACTTGGTTTGTTGAGGCGATCACCACGGCCTCGTGTCGCGCCGTGGGAGATCTTCAAGTCCCCCCGGAGGGAGAGTACGCGGCCGGACTTGGCATCTTGAGTACCAAGTAGGTGTAGTGGGGCACCGCCATGAACTTGGCGATGGCCGGCCTCGCCAAGGATGGCATGGTAGGAAGTCTCGAAATCCACAACCTCGAACTTGATGTACTCGGTGCGGTAGTTATCCCGAGACGCCCCGAAGGCAACCGGCGTACCACCGAGCCTAGTGGGATAGCCGCGTTGCCCGGGACGATGTCGTAGAACGCACGCCGCTCTTGTCGAGCATGGGAGTGACGTCGAGGTTCATCTTCTTCAAGGTCTTGGTGAAAAGGACGTTGAGCCCGCTTCCACCGTCGATGAGCACCTTGTTGAGCTTGGAACCCGCCACCGTTGGTTTCGGGGACGAGAGGGAACCGTCCCGGCTCGTGAGAAGCTAGTCCACTTGTCCGCGCGGGAGAAAGTGATGGGTACTTCGACCACCCGAGAGGGGTCATGACCGCCGGCTCGATGGACATCACTTCGCGACGGGTAGCCTTCGCTCCCCGCCCGGCCGGGGTCCGCCGAAGAGGACGTTGACGGTCTTCTCGGGTTCCTGGAAGTCGTCATTGTCGCCGTCCTTCTTCTTGCCCTTCTGGTCGTGAGGGTGCGGTGGCTCCGGCGTATCCTTGAGTGCATGCCTGAGCTGGTAGCACTGCTCTGTAGTGTGGTTGCCGTTCGGATGCCACGGGCACTTCTCCTTCAGCAGATCCTTGAACCCGCCGGAGTTCTTCTTCGAGTTCCCTTTCGGAGGGCGCTGGATAGCCGCGACGGTATTGTCTGGCTTGCGCTTGCGGTTGGAACCCGAGAAGTTGTTGTTGTTGTTGTTGTTGTTGCGGCCGCCTTGGTTTGCATTGCTGCCGCTGCCGCCGCCCTGGTTCTGCTTTGTCTTGCCGCGGATGGCGTCGTACTTGGCGTTAGCCTTGTCCTCTTCGTCCGCCCGGAGACGTGATCATGTCCTTGAGGTGGGGAATGGACTTGGGGCGGCGACGACCGAAGTCCTCGAAGGTGCGACGGTGGTAGAGACCGTCCTGGAAGAGGTCGATGACCTCCTTGTCGGTGACGTCGACGACGGTAGCGCGCTTGTCGAAGAAACGGCGCATGTACTTGCGGAGGGTCTCGCCTTGTTCCTCGCTTGATCATGGCGAGGTCCATGCGAGTACCCGAGCGGCCCATGGCGCCCGCGAAGTTGCTCGTGAACTATTCCTTCGACCGGTCCCACTTGTCGATCGAGTGCTTGTCCGGGCCGACTCGAGCCATGTAAGTGGGGCTTGGTCCGTGCGAAGGGGAAGTAGAGGCACTTGGTGTCGCCGTTGCCGCCGCGGCCGTTCTCGATGGAGAGAGCGTAGCATCGGAGCCACCGGATGGGATCCGCTCGCGTCGTATTTGGTGATCCCCAAAGGCTTGAACTTGTCGGGGAGGAGCAAGGTTGCGAAGCCGTGGTGAGAAGGCGGGGAAGCCGTCGCCTTCGGCCAGCCGGTGGTCGACTTCTTCTCGCCGCAACTCCTCGATCCCTCCGGCGAGCATCGTACCCGCCATGAGAGGCACCGGAGGCGTGGCTATGCGCGTGGCCGCGGCCGCCGCGGCCGCCGCCGCCTCCGGCCTTTCTTGTTGGCCCCGTGGTTGGAGCCGCCGCCGCCGCCGCCGCCGCCGTCGTGTCGTTGCCGCCGCCACCGGCCGGAGCACCGGTGGGGGGACGACTTCTCGGTTGCCTTGCTCTTGTCGTGAAGGTCCCCCGGCGGTGGAGCGTCGACGGTTTGGGTCGGACCGGGATGTCGCCCCGAGTACGGTTAGGGACCGGGTCGGCCGCCGCGACTAGTAGCTTCGTTGTCGCGAGGCTTAGCCGGGAGAGGTTGGTCGACTCTCTTGTCGACCCGCATGAAGTAGGCTTCTTCGGCCGAGCTTGGCGATGACCTCTCCGGCGCGTATGCCCCGGGCCCCGGCGTGCGATCGTTGTGATCGACATGAGGCATTGCTCGGGAGTGGTGTGGACTCGCTCTCGACCGCTTCGAGAGCTTCCGCAAGGTTGCGGATGGGAAGGTTGTCCCCGAGCCGCCGGCGTCGTTCGTTGCGCTTCCTGTTACGTTCGCGCCGGCGTCCCCGTTGGCGTCGGTCTCGTCCGCGGGGCATCGGCGGACGGCTCGTCCGCGGAGATGTCCTCCGTGTACTTGTCCGCGGCCGTGCCCGAGGTTCCGCGGGTGTCGCCGGCGCCCATGAAGACTTGACGATCGGGAGTGCCGAGGCCGGGACTCGAAGGCGCCACCTCGGGGGGTGTGTTGGAGTCGCCCGGGGCGTGGTGTTCCCTCCCGGAACGGTAGTGAGTCGATGTAGGCGACGTAGCGTGAGTCCTCCTTTGTCGGGTCGGCAGCTTGCGGTCCGGCCGCAGACGTATCTTCCGGCGGCGTCGATCTTATAACCGGGCCCCGCAGGGCCGGCCCCGACAAGGGAAGCTCGGAGGAGTCATCTTCGGACTCGGGCTCCTCGGGGTCCGACCCAAAGTCGAACTCGTAGTCCGGTTCGAGTAGAACTCGGGAGAGAGGGCCGGAGTCCGAGAGGTGGTGGGGGACGGCGTCGGAGTCCGAGTTGGACTCGGTTACGGGCTCCTTGCCGGCCGGCGAGGAGTGGGAGCCCCTCGTGCGGGCCCGCCGAGGGCGCGGGGGCCACGTACGGGGCGTAGGCGTGGTGAGGGGGGCCGTACGCGATGGCCGAGCAGCCGGGACGCGAGCGATGGCCCATGGCGACGTCGGGTTCGAGTTGGAGACGGACTCGAGCTCGAAGCTCGGTGTGATGGTCGAAGAGCGAAATTTCGCCGAACTTGCCGGCGAGTTCGCCCGTGACAACTTCGGGGAAGCGTCACGAAGCTCGTCTTCGGGTTGGGCCGCATGGTCGGCGGCGCCGGGAAGGAGCCCGCGCCATCGGCGGCGCGGCACTCGGGCGCCGAAAACGAAGGTGTCGCCGCGGTTGAAGGCAACAAGCTTGGCTTGACGTGGACGGAAGCCGTCGAGTTCGCCATGTGATCTCGAGCGAGAGCCCCTACCGGCGCGCCAGCTGTCGGTGTTTTGGACCGGCAACCTACTACGGGGAGTACCCGAAGTAGATGAATGTGACTCGCCGAGATCGGTAACTCGAAGGAAAAGAGGCACGTGGCACACAATTTAGACAGGTTCGGGCCGCGAGGTGCGTAATACCCTACGTCCTGTATGCTGCGTAGCTCTGGATTGATAGGGCACGATTACACGATGGTGCAACGGTGCGCCGTGGGTTGTATGAGATTGGATGAGGTGATCCTGGGATCGGTCCCCGCCCTCGCCTTATATAGTCGGGATGCGGGGTTACAAGTCGGAGTAGGGAAGGAGTACTAATCGAGTACGTCTAGGAGACCTCTATACAGGTGCGGAACGTGTACGCAGTCCTAACCGAGTACTACCCCCGTGTTGCCCTTGTGCTCCACGCCTTCGGTGTGCCGTGTAGCGCAAGCCGGTAGTCCCGGGGGCCCACCGAGTAGTCGGTCCCGGTACCCACCGAGGTAGTGGGCCCAAGGAGGTCCATACGACAAGACCTTCTAGTTGTGGGAAGGATTTTTCGTTCGACTTCGACATCCGGACCCATACGTCATACAAACAAACCATTTCTATTGGTAGCCGCCGATTCAAATCAAACGGCAAATAAAATCGTGTGACGGCGTCCCTCTAAATCACACGTGTGACCCATAGCTTTTTCTTTCTTTTTTTATTGTGTTGAGTTTTATTTTTTTTTATGTGGCAGGAGCTATGGATCCACGATATTATATACACTCACCTCTTAGTGAATGGAGTTGAACATTCTCAGCAGGTGTCACCTACTAGTAGTGAAGCACCCACCCAATCTCGCTAGCTCAACAGCCAAGAGTTCTCAGGGATACAGAGAGTCAAGTACATACCTTGAATCAATTTGATCGGAGGATTTGAATCAACTTGCATTGATTGGAGGAGGATGGAGCAGCGGACAAGATGGAGCTAGCCTTGAAGATCAGCTTCAGGCACCGGCGACTAAAGCAGCGCGATCCTCCATCGACCGGCGATATATAGGAGGGCGCCCGTCACCTTTTGCATCGCGCGACATAGGCAGTCGCGGGCGGCAGCGTAGGGAGCCGACGCGGGCCTCCTGTCTCGTGGACCTGGGAGGTGTGTTAAAGTCTTTAAATTTAGCTAAAAATACAGAGACCGTCGGAGTTGCTCTAAATGATGTTCGACAAGTTTATTAATTTTTTACTCTGATTCAGGTTCAGTTGAAGCAATGCTGTTTCATACCAATGACGTGGACTGATAAACCTTGATATGATATGACGGCACAAAAACAAGCTTACACTTCACACGTATGCCGGAATTAGGAAGGAAGGGAAATTAAACGACGAGGCGCGCGTGCAGTGAGTGGCTGATTGCACAGGCCGATCAGAGCGGAGTTGCTGACTTGGCGCTTGGGGCGGTGATAATCCTCTCGATGGCCTGAAGCGCCTGGATCGCGTTGCGGAGGTAGTATGCGAGCTCGGTGGAGACGGCGGCGAGCGGGTTGGCGGCGACCTCCTTCTTGACGTCCTCATCGGCGGTGGGCACCGGCGCGGTGGGGTCCTTCTCGAAGTTCTTGGCCTGCTCGCGGTAGGTGTCCATGCGCGGAGTGGCGAAGAGGCGCACGTCGTCGTCGCCGTCGCCGCCCCTGGCGGCGTAGCGCTGGCGGCCGTGGCAGGTTTCCGAGGCAAGTGCGTAGGCCTTGCCCTTGTCGTTGTAGAGCTGCTTCGTCTCCATGAGCTTGATCAGCTCCACGAGCTCGGCACGGAGCGCGCTCACCAGCTTCTGCCCGTCCTCCAGGCGGTCGAGCACGATGTCCTCCAGCGCGTTCTGCGCGTCCACCAGCTTGTACCTCGCCTCCTCGAGCTCGCCGGCGTCGGCCAGCAACCTCGCCTGCCTGATCGCGTCGGCGTGGTTCCGTCTGGCAATCTCGGCCTGCACCTGCCGCGCCTTGCTGCTCGCACCTGGGCCTTGGGATGGCGTCGAGGTGCGCCGGATCTGGATGTCCTGCGGGACCTGGGGATCCTTGGGCCGTCCCTGGGCGGTGAAGCTGTGCTGGGCTTCCGCTAGCGTCGCGTCGTACTCCTCGATCTCGACGTCGTCGCCGTCCTCGTCCTTCTTGGTCACGTCCTTGAGGTTGAGGGTGATGAGGACCTTGCGCCCTTCTCCTGCGAAGAGGGTGCCGAACTTGATGGTGATGGTGCCGGTCGATGGGCCCTCAGGGATCCTCGTGTAGTCGGTGCCTGGGGCCACCTCGATGGTCTCCACCTCGGGGTCCGACGACTTGGGGTTGGGTCTGAGGGTGAGCTCCACGTCCTGCGCCACCACGGTGAGGAGCCCGGCCAACATCTGCGAGAAGGGGAGGCTCACCTGGGAGTCGTCCGGCACGGAGCTGAAGGTCCCGCCGGTGGATTTCCTGGCGATCTCGCTCATCAGGTGGTGGTTGGTGTCCTTGCCGAAGCCGAACGTGTAGATGGCGACATGGCCGGGGTCGACGTCGACCTTCCCGCCGGCGTCGTGCTGGCTGAGCTGCTGGTTCCCGTCGGACATGAGGAAGATGTTGGCGGTGCGGGCATTGGTGTGGACGCGGCCAGCGATGACGTCCAGCCCGGTCTGGAGGCCGGCCTGGATGTTGGTCCAGCCGCCGGCCTGGAGGCCGTCGACGAGGGCCTTGAGGTCGTTCTGGGCGGCCGGGGTCATGGAGCGCAGCGGGGTGCGCAGATTCACGTTGGTGGAGAAGGTGACGATGGAGAGGCGGTCCACGGGGGTGAGCTTCATGATCACGAACGCCATGGCTTTCTTCAGGCTCGCGATCTTGGACTTGTCGGGATTGTTGGTGTTGCCCATGCTGCCGCTCACGTCGAGCACGGCCACAAGGTCCAGCCCCTCCCTCACGGTGGTGGAGGACGTCGCGTTGATCTCCACCTCCGCCGTCACCGTGTCTGCCGTCAGCGCCGCGTCGTCCTTGAAGTACTTGGCCGGCTTGATCGTCACCAGGCCCTTAGTGCTCCCTGTGTTGGAGCTGGGAGGCTTCTCGTCATCGCTGAAGGCCATTACTCGGCTTGCTGCTGGCTGCTACGCAAGCAAGGAGGAAGGAAAGGAGCTAACAAGATCGAGCTTGTATCTGAGTGAGATGGATCGATGTGAATTCGTCCCTGACCCCCTGTATATATACACATTCATCAGAGATATAAGAGCAAGTGCCCATCTTGCAGTTTGAATGACTTGCATTGTTAAACTCGCAACGGTGCATTTTTTTTTCAAGAACAACCTTTAGAAAAATGGACCCGGAAGACTCGGCAAAGCTCAAACAATGACTTGAGTAGCCAGCATTCTCCCCCCTCCATAGTTTTTCTCAGAAGGCTCCTCTACGTTTCAGATCAAGGATTAAAATCCAGCCTCTATATCTACAAGTGGATATATACGGTCAAAGGTTACACAGAAGCGGAGTTCTTAGACTCCAAACCTCGCACCGAGGGAAACAAAGAAATAAGAAAAAGAACTCTAAGATACATGAAAAAAGGACGCTAAGCTTCATTCCTCTTCTCAATCCATGCTTCAAATCTTCAAACGCTTCCCAAGTCATTCCCCCACAGGTGAAGCAGATCAATATGACTTCCAAGGCGCTTCAAGAAGGATACGACGTCAAAGCTGCCGTCGCCGCCCCTCCGAAGAGTCAGAGTAAAGTTTGCACCTGGAAAATCAAAGACCTAGCAGAGAGACTTCCAACAAACGCCTCCAAGGAGGTACTCGACATCCGAAGACGCCGTCGCCGCTGACACGACACCGTTTGGTTAGGCTTTCGCCCGAAGCTCTGCCCCATGCCGACCCGACGACGAAGAGCAAAATGAACCGCAACACTGACCGAAGCCGTCGGTAGCGAGAGGGGCGAGCACTTAGGCTCCCCTCGACCTAACCTTCGACTACGACAGTAGAGTCGCGACACACTACTCCGCTTGCCGGCGGACCGACACTGACTGGTGAGGCTCAGGTCTTCGCACTAGGACGTCGAAGGAAGACACGCAACCCGCAGCAGCCACCAGCCGCTACCGTCACCACGCAGCTGGAGAACCTCGTTGCACTTAGGCCACAAGACAGATCCTCACACGGAAGCGCGAATTCGGTCGAGAGCGCCGTCTGCCACAAGCCACTGCCAAACTCACCTCGGGAGAAGACCCCCGGAGATCAAAACCTCCCCGGAACTTAGTCCAGGCAAGGTGGGCTCCGAGGACCACCACCCCTCAGTGAGCCACCGCCACCCCCGCTGTCGCCCACCCTGACGAAAGCCACGACGCCGAAGAACTGAGCCACCAACCACTGCCTACACCTTTGAAGGAACAACACGGAGAGGCCGACGATGTCGAAACTGGGTTGCTGGTGCCGGAAACGCTGCCAGACCCCGTCGCCTGCCACCAGACCTCACCGACCGCCTTCAGCCACCACCTCCCCCACTGAAGCCGCGACCACGCCACCACAGAGCCCACCATGGTGCCAAGGTCCACGCGCCTCCTCCTCCTCAAGGCCGCTGGCGCGCCGCCGCTGTGGCCCCCGCCCCCGCCCAAACCCGGCACAACCAAGTCACCACCTCGGCGTAAGGCCCCACCGTCGCCATCCTAAGGGCCGTGCAGAGCTCCGGCGGTCCCCTCCGGTGACGTCGAGGTGGGAGGAGACGGGGAGGGCGGGTGGCGGTGGCGGTGGCGGCTAGGGTTTGCCACCTGAGTCGCCAGAGGGTGCGACATGGGGGCCTTTTTTTTCTACGTTGAAGCAGCTAGCTTTGAAGGTGCGGCTCGTGTACGTTTTGTGCCTAGCTCGCTCGAGTATAAGTGTGGCTACCAAAGCAACTGCCAAATCCCCTTAATTACTCTCTCCGAGTCACAAATATGTGAAGTGTTAGAGGAGATATAAATGCCTGATTATTATGATCAGCAACTCTAATTAAGTTACTATTCTAGTTATGAAACATGGACTATATGTGTATGTACTCGTAGATTTGTATTTCAAGTACTGTCACAATGCAATGTATTTTTTTAAGATTTTGTAAACATATGTAGTGTGCATAGGAGGACTCAGGCATTTAAAAAACATACACATAGTTTTATTTGTGATTTGGGGGAGTACGTATAAAGCAACTTAATTTAAAGCCTCTAGGGTCGGAATGCAGATGACATCTACTCCCTCCGTCCCAAATTAGTCAATATTGATTTTTGATTATAACATTTAATCCTTCATCTTATTAAAAAAATAGTGTAAATATGCAAAACGTCATGTTATACTTAAAATAACTTTGATCACGAAGTAAGTCACAAACAAAACAAATGATGTATACATAACTTTTTGAATAATAGTGGGAGCCAGAAGGTATATTCTCACTTTCTAAGATAAAAGTTCAACAAGACAAAAATTGGACAAGCTTCGCAACAGTGTTTGCCATGGGAACCCTGATAGATCAGGGTGAGGAGACTATGAGAGAGATGCGACCATAGTGATCGATTCATCGACAGAGAGAGGTCTGGTGGGAAACATTTTCAGGGAGTATGCATATCTCCAGTGGCCTAATAATTCTAACAAGGACTTGCATTACTACGAGAAGTCATCCACCCGGCACATGTTAACTCTGTCAAACATAAATGGCCCAATAATTATAGCAAGGACTTGCTCACATGGATGAGCATACTTGATCCTTGTGAACATGCCAGACTTGATTGATCGGATCATAGTACAAACTAATTTGATCAACTCGAGCTCTATTTTCCAAGATTTATTTAAAGATTTAACAAATGCTATTTTACAGTGATGACTTCATAAATCTCGAAGATTTGACAGCTCACACGCTCATGGGCTGCTTGGTTGCCAGACATTGAATGCCACAACTATAGTATTTTCACCATGCCACAATGATTTGTGAGGTGGGCAAAACAGCCGCCACAGGTGTGCGGCGAGTCACGGCGTGTCGTGGCATTCCAAGACTACCAACCAAGCAGCCCCTCAATCTTTCAAATGTGATCATAAGGCTAACTCCAACAAGACGAGGCAAAATGCAAGAGGCATTCCTTCGTTTGCCTTGTGCACAACGGATGCAATACCAATGCAAAAATCCTCATCTCCAACAGACCAAGGCAAAATCAGATGCATCAGCCGTCATGCGCCGGCCGTTCGTCTCGCGCACCGGTTGTGAAGGCGAGCAGATGAGGCAAGGAGCGGAGCGCGGCCGGCTCGGCTCGGCAAGACCTCGGCGGGGAGCGGCCGTCGGGGCCGGGGCGGGTCCGTCGGCGCCCTCCATCTTCGGCGGCGGGGGGACCAGGTGCCACAGCGCCGGCCTGGATCGAGCATCCCGCCATCCCGAATCTCCAGGTTGGCAGAGGAGCTTCTCCATCTAGGTGGAGCGGACGAGGCGAGCGGCCGCCACCGTCGCCCTCCCCAGCAGGCCCTTTCCTATGCGCAGGGGGCCGCGCTCGCCGCTCGTAGGTGAGCAGGTGCCCCTCGTCTGCCGAGTCACTACGTGCAAGGACACGCGCCGCCGCATCACTGAGGACCCCAACTTCCACTCCCGCCTCCGCCTCCGGCAATCTGATTGCTTCCTCTCCCCCCTCTCTTGCGCACGGCAGACCGGGACATCACCGGCGTCGGCAGGCACGCAGAATCCTCACGGCGGGCGCGACGGCCTCCTCCCCAGTGGGTTCTTTCCTGTGCGCAGCCGAATGCAATCGAGGAGAGAGGCGATGCAATTTTGCATCCCCTCTCTCCTCCAAAGGCAAAATGCATTGCCCTTTGCCTCATCTGTTGGAGGCCGGCAGATGCGTGCACAGTGGCCGATCGTGAGGCAAAAATGCATTTGTGTGTTCTGTTGGACTCAGTCTAAGGTAAGGTTGCGTGCGTTTGTTTATAGGGAAAAGTGTTTGTGTATGTAAGTATCTGCGTCTATGTGATTCATAAAAAATATGACCATGAAAGAATAGATCTATATGAATTGTAAAAAAATGACCTCAAACGAATAGGTCATGCTTGCATGACAAAGAAAATGATGGACAACAATAAATCAATCTATCTAAGCAAAAAATATTGTACTTAAAAGGTGATAATAACTAATTAATTAAGATCACATTTAGCTTCCATTTTTTACAATTCACCCAATGTTGACACTAGCTAGGAGTATTAAATATAGATTAACTAGCAAGTTGGCCCGCGCTAATAGCGCAGCTAGATTTGATAAAATTATCCTTATATATATATATGACTTGTTATTCATCTATTTGAAATCATTAACACTCAATCTTCATGTAGATATTGGTGTCACGATTTTGAAATTAGTATTAGTACACCCGAATTTTGTTGTTTGGGTGTGGTCTTGGATTGGTGGATGGAAATCCAATAGCGAATGACACAATCAATGCTTTACTGCACCCTCACATACATTGCAAGCTCTGCAGCTTTGTATATTAGATTGAAATCGTAAATCACCCTCTCTGGCGTCTCTCGGTCCCTCCACGAATCTCTCTCTGCCTATCTCTTTCTTACTTTTGTTGACTGAATTATGTCTTTCTGATCCTGCAGATTCTGAATCCGACTTAGGCCTTGACCTTGTGTAGAGTCTCAATGCTCCACCTCCCAATGTGTGGATCTAACTCCTCTTAGCTAGTTTGTCATACCTGGCAATGATGCCAGTTGTTGGCGTAGACGATCTTGAAGGTTCCTCTCGATCTAGGGATATGCTAGTGTAGCGGTGGCATGGGTCCCTTCATCCCTCCTCTCTCTTTGCGCGCGCGCACACACACACACTCTCTCTCTTCACCCTGACAATGCCTCTTTCTCCCTTACTTTTGTCGTGCAAATTCTACTTCTCTAATTCTGCGGCTTTCGAGTCTGACTCAAAAATTGTTCTTGTGTAGAGTTTCAATGCTTCAACTCTTAGCGCATGGTTTTAACTCCTTCCGGCGAGCTCGTTGTACATAGCTATGATGGCAGTTGCTGGCGTAGGCAACTTTGAAAGTTCCTCTTAATCTAGGTACTGGCTCATGCAATAGTTGCATAGGTCCATCCGACCCCCCTCATCTTCCTCTCCACCCTGACAACACCTCCTTATTAGTTTCCCTCCTACTTTTGTCAGGCGAACTATGCCTCTCTGATTTCACGGCTTTTGAGTCTGACTCAGACACTAACCTTGTGTAGAATCTCAAGTGCTCCACCTCCAAGCGCATGGATCTAACTCCTCTGGGCTTGTGTAGAGTTTCAATGCTTCAACTCTTAGCACATGGATTTAACTCCTTCCGGCGAGCTCGTTGTACATAGCTATGATGGCAGTTGTTGGCGTAGGCAACTTTAAAAGTTCCTCTTAATCTAGGTACAGGCTCATGCAATAGTTGAATAAGTCCATCCGACCCCCCTCATCTTCCTCTCCACCCTAACAACAGTTTCCCCCGTACTTTTGTCGGGCGAACTATGTCTCTCTGATTTCGTGGCTTTTGAGTCTGACTCAGACGCTAACCTTGTGTAGAATCTCAAGTGCTCCACCTCTAAGCGCATGGATCTAACTCCTCTGGGCCAATTCATTATACCAGGTGGCGATGACATTTGCTAGGATAGGCAATCTTAAAGGTTCATCTTGATATAGGGACAGACTCATGTAGCGATGACATAGGACCCCCCCTCTCTCCGTCTCTCTCTCATTTTACCTTACTTTTGTCGGGTGAACTCTGTCATCCTGATTCCACGACTTCTGAGTCTCCGGTGTTGCATTGTGTAGAGTCTCGGTACTCCACCTCCCAGCGTGAGGATCCAACACCTTTCGGCGAGCTTTTCGTACCTAGCGGCAATGCCATTTGCTAGCTTTGATCCTCTCGTGTGTTGGGTGTTGTTGATCTGATTGCAAACAACTGCTAATTGGATTTGACTATTTATCTTTTTCTATCAAAATATATTATTATTGTATTCAAATTTAGATATTAACTAATCATATTGTAAATGAGATGTTTATTAAAGGAATGTTCTAATATAGACTCGTAAAATCACAACATATTAAAGGTGGAGAAGGAATTAATGACATATCAAATACTTGCAGTCGATTTGTGGTGGTCAAGCATATTATTTATAAACACAATATTAACTTTCCTTATTTTTATAACAAATTTAGTTTTTTGTTATTTGTATTTAGTATGGACTATTTTATTTAGATATTTCTCTTCTCAATCCGTATAGAAATCTACTTCTAATTTTCTTATTTTTTAAAATCTTGAATTTGTATATATACTTATTATTATATTAGATATTGATTCTTTGGATTGATCTAGACCGTCAGACCAGTGGTACCTTCATCTATCTCGAGGATTTGTCGGCTCACTCATTCGAAAGAGCTCATAGAGGGAGGGGCGAGTGTGTGTGTTATGTGAGCATCACTGTCTATACCATGTGATTAAAAAACTTGCTTTCATGTAATTTGTAGAGTCGTATTAATCTGTATCCCTCTTTTAGTTTTACGTGACATACTCCACAATCCATTAAGTGGAAGTCTCAAAAGCTTACCAAGGTTTGTTAGGAAATTAAAAAAATCCATGCGGATTCAAGTTCTTATTCAAGTCCGGCACCTAATGTCAGGCAATAAAAAATATTGCATATGTATTCAAGTACGGAGTGCCATAAGGAAAGGAAATTATAGATAAAAAATATTTCAATTTTTTAGAATAATATGAATCATTAGATCTTCATAAAATCAAACGGTCCAAACTCTTCTCTCTTTTAGATTAACGTGAGAATTCCTTTTTTCATAATAATATGAATCGTTAGATCTTCATAAAATCCAACAATCTAAATGGTTCTCTTTTTTAAGTAACTACTACTTTTCTTATTTTTAATTCCGAATTTATGAATTTAGTAATTGTATTTGTATTGAATATGGACTCTTTAGATTTCCTTATTGTAATTCCAAATTTGTGTATTCTTTGGATTAATCTAGACCTTCAGATCTTCATAAAATCCAAC
Organism: Cenchrus americanus; assembly: GCA_947561735.1. Lineage (NCBI taxonomy): Eukaryota > Viridiplantae > Streptophyta > Magnoliopsida > Poales > Poaceae > Cenchrus > Cenchrus americanus. The sequence continues at coordinate 282,089,934 of OX387239.1, read as the reverse complement.
AGTGTATATTCTTCTCTTTTTTGGATTAACGTGGGAATTTCTAGACCCTCTCGGCGAACGTGGTGGTTTCTTTTAACGCTCAAGTATAAAGATAATAGATGACAAAATCTATTTCAAAACCCTGGGTTAATTCGCGAGACTAATCTATTAAGCTTAATTAGTTAATCTGAGAAAGTTTGTTTGGTGAAAACCAGACGAGTTCCGCAATAATTTTTTTTATCAGTATCCACACCCCTTCCAACATCTTATAAAACATCACATGTGTCATTGCAAAGTTTTTCACCACTCCCAAGGTCTAAGCTACCATCCATAATGGAACATTTTTAACATACGGAGTACTCCCTACGTCCCATAAAAAGTGCAATCCTAGCTTTTTGAAAAAAAATCCCACAAAGAATGCAATTTTAGAAAATAGATCTAATTATCTTCCTAATTAAGTGGTCAGATCTGATTTGCATAGCTAGTGCGTTATGGCATCGGTTACGGTAAGCTGTGTGCCGTAAGCCCGTAAAGGATGGTGTAAAATTTGCTGCAGTGGTTGACAGCAAAAGCAATGGCAAAAAAGCATAAAACCAAATACACGGTATAGCCAGCATAATACTGGCGATATGGCACAACCGCCACAACTCAACTACCCTTCCCTTATGCGCACAGACGGAACGCCCCGAGCTGGATCTGGCTGCCGACGCACGCGTACCTCTGCACTGTCGTGTTACCGTCGGACCTCCCTCCGTACCAATACGCCTCGCTGCAACTCTGCTTGGTCCTCACTGGACGGGGAGGGTGGGGCCGCGGCCGCCGGATATCGAGAGGGAGGCGCCGCAGTCGGGGGAGGGAGGGGCCACGACCGCCGGAATTTGACGGGAGGAGCGGTGTCGGAGATGAGGAGGAGCAGCCGAAGAGGACGAGCACTAGCGCACGAAACTACTTGGGAGGACGAGCGGCGGTCCGCCTCCGCCGGGTAGAGAGAAGGGTCGCGTTGTGCCGGTCGGAGAGGGAGGGGCCGCGACCGCCAGAGCTCGAGAGAGGGGGGGGGGCGTCAGAGATGGGGAAGAGCTCGTCGCCGCGCTGAGCTTGCCCGCTAGAGAGATTGAAAGGATTGAGACAGGGGCAGGCGGGCAGGTGCGGTGCGTGGGTGGGGTGGCTTGAGAAGAGATAAGGTTTATTTTATTTGGTTTGCCCCTTTAATTTATATTAGTCTATAGAATTTCTATTAGCTTACATTCTAGTCCCTGAAACAAATATTTACTTGTATTTTAATCCCAAAAGACATAGAATGAATTTTAAATGAAGATCTTAGTTGGATGTGGATGGATAAAATATACGATTTTTGGTATACAACAAGAAGGAGTATTAACGACGGGATATGTGGTCGTTAAAAGTTCAAGGTATTAACGACCACAAAATGGCGGTCGTCCATGGTCGTCAAAGGCCCTGTGTTAATACGATTAACGACCACATCCAATTGCTCGTCAAACAATTCTAGCAGCCTGTTGGTGACATGCATGCATACTACGTGTGAACTACATCGTGATCGAGCTTGATTGAGCGGCTTGTATATGAAATATAACTATTTTTGCCTTCATCCGTAATCTTACATTTTTGAATATTTTTTACTCGGGATAATAAGTATGACTTAGAATAGATCATCAATCAGTTGGACTGCACTTTTGCAAATCATCCCTCCCACCTCCTCTGAGCCCTCCTTTGGATCAACATATCGTGTGGCTCAGATTGAAGTTTTTCATAGTTTGCACAGAGGGGTCGGTTTCCACGTGATATGTTCGCTTCTTCCAATAAGTTGCAAACTAAACATATATGACAATGCATGGATGATGCATGTGCACATAATTAAGTTTATGCTGACACAGTGTCATTATTTGTATGACCTAACAAAGTACTACGTACTACAATGGACTATAATTCTAATCCTACTAGTAGCTAGCAAGGACTTGCGTCAAGTCTTTTTAGTACCACTACCATACCATTTAATGTCTGAACTTAGCATTCAATGGTAACATGCATGCATCAATATATATACCATCAAATCTCGGTTTGGATAGCGGATTGGGTCAAGGCTGCTTACTTATCAGGGACGGTGATATTTCCCATGATATTGAGTCACTGGTGTGTGAGACCCATATGTCAAACATGATGTAACACATGATGCTAGATCCAAATCTGTAGTGTACGGAGTCAAATATCTTATATCACGTGTGATGCGATCAGCTAGCAATCCAATCAGGGACGAAATGACGTACTACATGTACGTGCATGCTGACTTCATTTTTGATCAAGTGACTTCAGTGTCCAGCTGTAATCGTCCGTCTCTACTAAATATACCATGCAGAGGAGTACCTTATCATGCATGTGACGTGATCAGCGAACCAGCCGAGATTTAATGGTTTATTGATGCACCATTGAATGGTAGTAGTTCTGGGTGGATGCAACGATGATGCCTCATAGTAGACGTACGTAAAGACTTGGTGCAAGTCCATGCTAGAATTATTAGGCCATTAATTACGTGGTACTTTGTTAGGTCATACAAATAATGACGCTTTATCAGCATAGTCCTTACTGCATGCATGTGCAGCTAGGAAAACTACATGGTAGGAATAATTAAGATGACGTGACATGATTCGAAGTAAATTAATTAATTAGTACTCATACCATTCTTAAGTCACTACCCGAAAACTAGACTTTGCCGTGCGTTTAGAGCGCATGACAAAGGTTAAAAAAACACACGGCAAAGGCCGCACGACAGATTTTTTCACGGTAAAGGGCCTTTGCCGTGGGTCAAGATGGCACACGGCAAAGAAATTACAGAACATGGAAATGATATTTATTTTATTTGCCGTGCGTCTTCTACGGCGTACCACAAACATTTCTGAGAAACCTAAAAAAAGAAAATCACAACCACACCACCATGTCTGCCACCGACGGATCCCGTCGTGGCTTGCTCTCCTCTGCTCCTTCTCCCCATCGTCGATGCTGCGCACCCGCCGCCGCCACCACCCGCCGTTGGCTGTGGACCGATGGACTAAAACAGTGAGAGGGAGGGAGGGAGGGAGAGAGAGAGAGAGAGAGAGAGAGAGAGAGAGAGTGGTGGGGGGACTTGCCGTGGTTGGTCAGAGAAGAGACGGCCGGTGAGTCGATGCCGCTGGAGAGGCGGCGGCCGGCGAATCGATGCCGCTGTAAGACCCGTCCTCCACGCCGCCGGATCTGCGGCCGGGGGAGCGCCGCAGCCTCCGAGGCCAGATCCAGCCACCATGTCTGCTCGCACCGCCGGATCAAGCCACCTAGCCCACCTGCGCGGATCCACACGCCCGGGCGGAGAGGACGAGGTAGTTGAAGGGGAGAAGGCCGGATCCACGCCCGCAACCACCGGATCCCACCCCACCTCGCCGGATCCCGCACCAACCGGGAGGGAGGGAGGCATGGGAAGGGCGGCCGTCGCCGGGGAGAGAGGGAGGGGCGCCCTCGGGAGCTCGGGCCTCCACCACCGCGTCGAGGAGCTCGGGCGCCACCGCTTGCCGTGGCCGGCCATGGAGAGGAGGGTGACGAGCTCGACGTGTAGTGGCCCCACCGCTCCCCGCCTCGGATGCTCCGCTGGTGCGGGAGGGTGAGGGCCGCCCCTGCAGCCCGGATTCGGCGCCCGCCCCTGCATCCCGGTGCGGCCACTGCGAGGGATGGAGATGAGCGGGGAGACGGCCACGACGAGGGAGGGAGATGAGCGGCAGGAGGGTGAGGGAGAAGCGCTGACGACACAGGACGGTGAGGGAGAGGGGGGGTTAGGGTTAGCATGGGGGGCGTCGATATATAAACGAGGTGGGAAAGTGGGCTGGTGAAATGGGCCGCGCCGAACTAATGGGTCGGGATGTGTGCGGGGATCCGGGAGCGACTCTTTGCCGTGCGTTTTGACACAGGCGCATGGCAAAGATGATTGTTTGCCGTGCGCCGCTTTGAAAACGCACGACAAAGGTAATTGTTTGTCGTGCATTCTATAAAAAGTGCATGGTAATCTTTCTTTGCCGTGCGCCAGCACACGGCAAAATATTTTTCTACAATTGTATAAAATTCATAAAAATTATCAACTAAATTTTAAAAAAATTATATAATTAATACAAACTAAGTTATGTTGGCTATTACTTATAGAAACAAGATTTGATGTCAAAACTCAATTTGAATGTCGCGTCACCTACAAATTTAACCATATCTTTCGTAACTCTACGAAACTTCATCGAAGATGTTTCAAGAAACAAGTATCATACATGAAAAATTGTTCAAAACCCATTCAAATTTTTCCTATAACCTTCTCATATGATATCATGAGATATTGACAGATCTCAAAAATTTCAAACTTCATTTGATTTTTTAAAAATTTTAAATCATTTGGACACATGATCATGGTCATGTTTTCTTGTCAAGGTGTTCAAAATTTCATTTGATTTCATGGAAAAGGTCTTAAATTGAACTAAATAACATAAATATCATTTCCCCACTTATTTTATTCTATTATTTGGATCACATGTAGTTCAAATTTGACTTCTTTCAAAAAATTACGTGAAATGAATTGGTTAAATATACAAAATAACTACAAAAATCTACCAAATTTTAACATGATGCATCACATGTTGTGTGCATAGAGTTGAAAAAGATTTCAAAGTGTGGAGAATTGTTTTTGTGAAGCAATTAGATTTGGGACTTAGGAATAAAGTGAAAACGCATAAGTTTGTCGTGCGCATAAAAAAAGCGCACGACAAAGTTTTAAAAATAATGATACTACATTTATTCTGGGAAAGAAGAGAGGGGTTGTGTTTGCTGTGCGCTTTTTCCGGACGCATGACAAACAAGACATATACTGTGTGTTTTTCCTTTGCTGTGCGTCTGTAACACCCACCCACCAAAACCGCACCGCCCAACCCTTCCGTAGGGGTGAGCACACGTACACATAGCACCCTGCTTACACTTTCGTCCTCGCTTCGTGTAAAAGGGTTAACCCTAGGGTGTTATGGCTAGTGAACAAAGGCTTATAAGTCGGCTCCACCCTTGCTCAGCTAGCAATGTAGCACTAAACACACGTACCTGCGGTCATGGGACACTCATGGGCCATCCAAATTGGGTCAGGTATGACATTCACCCCCCTCTAAGAACCCAACATCCTCATCCATCCAACTCACCCATCCAGTGTTGTCCCATACGCCATGCCGTGTGTCCCATCCTAGGCCCACACGCGCATGCATATGTCCGCACACTGACCCAAGCAAATGTCTAGGAACTTTCCCTCTCTTAGCGCACGACCGTACGTCTAGTGCCAACCCAGGGAACAATATGGTTCAAAAATAGGATCTGTGTGCCTGATGTGGGAGACCTTCGAGAGACCATCTTGAGAGAGGCTCATGATTCAGCTTATTCCATTCACCCTGGTAATGTCCGACAGAGGTACTCAGTCCACATCTCGTTTCTAGGAGAAGCTTCATGAATCCATGGGTACAAAGTTGAATTTTAGCTTAGCTTATCATCCACAGATAGGTGGACAGACTGAAAGGACAAATCAGATTCTGGAAGACATGTTGAGAGCTTATACTCTTAAGCATGGACGTAGCTGGGATAAGAGTTTGCCTTATGCTGAGTTCTCTTATAACAACAGCTATCAGGCTAGTCTCAAGATGGCACCCTTCGAGGCATTGTATGGGAGGTGCAGAACACCTTTGTACTAGAGTCAAACGGGTGAGAGTCAGTTGTTTGGAACTGATATCATTAAGGAGGTAGAGAGGCAAGTTCAAGTTATAAGGGAAAACTTGAGGATCGCTTAATCCAGGCAGAAAAGTTATGCAGATGGGCAGAGGATAGATGTAGCTTTCCAATGTGTACTTAAAGTGTCACCAATCAGAGGTTTGCGCAGGTTTAAAGTATAGGGAAAGTTGTCACCTTGCTTTATCCGGCCCTTCCAGATCTTGGAGAGAGTAGGAGAGGTAGCGTATAGGCTGGAGTTACCAAATCAACTTTCTGATGTGCATGATGTGTTTCATATCTCTTAGTTGAAAAAGGGTCTCAAACCTCATGATAAAGAGCCACTACCCATAGATGGATTGGATGTTAAGAAAGATCTTACCATTACTGAATGACCTACCAAGATCTTGGATACTTTGACATGAGTTACGAGGAATCGGGTTATTAAAATGTGCCCCATCTTTTTGATCCATCCGAATCTCGAGGACGAGATTCATTCTTAGGGGGTAGGATTTGTAACACCCTAAATTTACTATTTTTCAATTTAATAAAATTTATTAGAAGTTGTAGAATTTAATGTGAGCTTATTTAAGGATTTAAGGTTTTCTAAGGTTTAATGTGATTTATAGGCATTTAATTGTTTTCTAAACTTTAAATTAATGAATTATAGGAGTTCTTTGTGCATTAATGCTAGAGCATTGTTTTTGGTTGCTTGAATTCGAATCTACATTTGAATTCATTTGATTGAGTCTTTTTCAAAAATGGTAAAACTTTTCTCTTTCTCCCTCCCCTTTTATTTTCTGTTTTGCTCGTCCTATTAGTCGAAGTCCGGTGGAGCACCCCAAACTTCTCTGCTCTGTACGCCAAGAATCCCTCAGCTGCGGAGCTCAACTTCTAGCTTGGCCAACCTTGCGGCCCAGTACGGCCCAGCTACACCTAGCTCAACCTGCATCCGGCCTCCTTGCTCCTGCCGCCGACAGGTAGGGCCCGGAGGTCATCTCCCACCTCCGACTGAACCCGCACCGGGTCGGACCTGTTTCCGACTAGGCTCGGTGTCCGTGCTCGATCCCACGCCTGCTCTCCGCCTCAGCCTCAGGCCCATGCATCAGGGCGTCTCCGTGCCGCCGCTCTCCCTCAAGTCTTTCACCCCAAACCCTAGCCCAAAGCTCTGCTGTGCCATCGCTGTAACCCTAGTGCGCCGCCGCCGTCGATCTCCTCGCGCATCATCGTCTGGTCCGAGTGGCTTCGAAGGAAGGTGAGAGGTAGAGGAGTCCGCTTGTGCCGCTTGTGTGTGTCCTAGTGCCCAGAATCGCCCGCAACAACTTGCCGGACTCGAAGCTTCACCGTCGCCCGCCCATCTCAGCTATGCGGCGCCGTCGTCGCCTTGGACGCTGCAATAACCCCCTGGTGGTGTTTGTCGTGCTACCAGCCATCTCTAGGGCCAAACCACGTCCTGATTCGTGCTCGAGAACTCGAGATCATGTTTTTCCTGGCAAGCCGCCACCGCGCGCCGCCGTCCTGTTGCCGTCCGTCATTCGTGTCTGCCAGATCGCGATCCAGCGATCCAGGGCGAGTCAATCTGGTAGCTTACCGGTCAACAACCGGTAAACCCACAGCGTTGCCGTCTGTTTTGCTAAAGAGGCCCCCGGTTTTCTTTGTTTTACATTTAGGTCCTTCCACCGTTTAAACTTTCTTACATTTTAGTCTATTTTCTTGAAGTTAGACCCCTGGAAGCCTAGTTTCTCTGCAGATAAGCCCTTATACCTTGTTTAGCCCGTATCTTTTGCGTTCTAGCTCTGTTTTTGGTGTTCTTTATATCCATGTGTTCGTCTCGACGAGTAGATTAGATTAGTGCTGCTTTTGTTTCTGTTTGAAATGATTGGTGAACTGTTTCTTATTTAATTATGTGGTTTATTTGCATGTGAATGTGTGATGCATAGAGAACGTGCGTTTGAAGGATTTAAAGAACAAGAGATTAAAGACTCCGAGCAGCAGCAGGATTGTGAGGAAGGAAAGTGCGATTGGTCATTCCCGTTCACACCTATATAACATGCATTTAACCCTTTTAATTATTTATTGCTTTGCATTAATATGTTGGGTGTCTATTAAGGATGATGCCTAGTTTTTGTTTGACCACTACCTTGCAACCGGGTTGATAATTAAATTGATGGTAGATGATGCTTAGTTTGCTCAACTGGGTTGGTAATGACGACATGGTTACTTTTACTTTATGTTCCTATGTGATATGTGATGATTTAATACAAGCCCATAACTGTTAACCGGAACATGGAGCGACCACCCAGGAAAATAGTGCAACCACAAGACATATGACTCTATCTTGGCCAACTAATTAGAGGACTCTAGTGTTGGACTGGTGATTGGGGGGGCATGACTCGCGGACCCTCGTGCACTGGAACACACTAGGGGAGTCTTTGTAAAGGCCTCATAGCGTCCCTATGCAGCCACACCTCGCTAGTGTGGTATTGTGCCTACTTTTGCACAGCGTGGTTGGGTCCAAAGCTCTTCGGAGTTTTTACGCGACTTGTGGTGAAAGTGTACAACCTCTGCAGAGTGTAAAACTAACCGGTTAGCCGTGCTCACGGTCAAGAGCGGCCTGGACCCTCACATGATTAAATTACTTGAAGATGGAGAATAAATTGATGTTATCTTATTTATGATGCTGATACTCTATATTAATCGTGGGATGGTATAAACCTACATTTGCTAGTAAATAGCTGCTTAATAAAACCTGACCAACTAAAAGTGCTAACTGCTTATAACACGTCAGCCTTCCACTTTATAAAGCCTTACATGTTATATATGTTTCTCCCCTTGCTGAGTACAACATGTGCTCACACTTGTTTATTTATATTGCATCTACACCATCCAGATTGCTGCTCAGACTTGGAGGTTTTTGAGGAGTTCTAGGCGAGCGTGCCACCAGTCGACTGCCTGTGGAGTTCCTTTGAAGATCCGATGCTAGTTATACGCTCTGATGGTTCGTTTTTGAGACAATCGGTCATGTAATGGTTATAATTCTCTCTTTTACGCTTTGGCACTGTGATTCACTAAGTCATTACATGTGTGTAACTTTGATCCCGGCGCACATGTAGTTTATGCATTCAAGTTTGTTTTCAATTTCGGGTGTGAGCGTCTTATAAAAAACACACGGCAAACAAGCTCTTTGCCGTGCACCCTAAATAAAGCGCACAACAAACATTTGGGCGCACGGCAAAGAGCCGGTTTCCCGTAGTGAATAATATATGTCATCAGGGACAAATTAATAAATTAGTTATTTTTAACTAATTAGCTTGTTCCAAACATCATATATTTAAAGATGGAGGTATTATATCAACCCCTCAGACGAAAAATAAAATTTCTGGGTCTTTTGCTCTCGGTAGCATCAAGTCAATAAGTCGAATAAATGGATTTTGTGTTTGTTTGCTATAAGTATTGAGATGATCAGATCACATCTCCCACTGATTTTTTAACCATGTGACAGAGAAGGTAATGATGACATGAAAACAGTGTAGTCAATCGAACATTTTTAACATCGCAAAATCTAAACGGAAAGGCCTCTTCATTTAGGTTTAAATGGAGAGCCCTCCAAAGTTACTTCCCGCGACACAAAAGTTACTTCCCGGGACACAAAGTTACTTCATGTGACACAGACTTACTTTCTTTTACACAAAGTTACTTCCCCTTGTGTGCTTCTGTTGAAGGAAATAATTTTGTGCCGCAGGAAGTAACCTGGGAGGGCTCTCCATGTATGACTAAAAGTTACTTCCTTCTATGTGTTTTTTTCTGTTGAGAGAAGTAACTTTTGTATAGTAGGAAGTAACTAGGAGGGTTCTCCATTTAAGCCTAAATGGAGGGGCCTCTCCGTTTAATCGCCTCCTTTTTAGCATAGGATGCCACAAGTAGGGCTGGACAAAAAGCTCGAAGCTCCTTAGCTCGCTCGAACTCGCTCGTTAGTAGCTCGGCTTGGCTCAGCTCGTTAGTAAATTTGTAACGAGCCAAGCTTAGGTTTTAGCTCGTTACGATAACGAGCCGAGCTCGAGCTGGCTCGCGAACCGCTCACGAGCCCTAACGAGCCAGGGTTGCAACAGCCAACAAACAACCTAATAGATCCAATTTCAGATCACAACCTAATAACTTAGAGTACTAGATTGTTTTTTGACTACTTGGTTTCATTGTTGGTTGGCTGGTAAACATGTGGCATTTGTTAATTTCATACTTACCTGTTAACTATGATTTTTTGAATTTATAACCATTAACGAGCTCGCTCGCGAGCTTAACGAGCCAGCTCGAGCTTCTTAGCGAGCCGAGCCGAGCCGGTGAGCCGGGTTCCTAACTCGCTAAGATAACAAGCTAAAACGAGCTGAGCTCTAACGAGCCAAGTCAGATATAGGCTCCATATCCAGCACTAGCCGCAAGCCTCTCTTCTTCACAACTTCTTAAAATATTTAATCTATGTACATAGAAAGGACACATAAAGACATCAACTATTTTCATGTCATGCATGCATACCCGTCCTTGTCATTGCTTATATATGTAACGTGTCTTGTCATACAAAACAATGAATTACTTTAAGAACTGTACGGGACAACAAACAAAATAATAAACCTCACATTAATTATTTATTAATTATTTGCATGTTCATTGGACACGTACACATGCTGGTGCATGTGACCTACATTAATTCTAATTTATTGGTCGTCCCTGATGACATGACGATATGAAACAATACAATGTCATGCACTCATGCAGCATGACGTAGATAGGCTGCCGTCACATGAATTCCACTATGCACTCGTCACGTCCTCACCAACTTTTACAAAACTAACATAGACGGCCTACTTAATTAGTTCCTTCAATTTAAACTCCAATTCACTATTCGCCTATTATCTATCCGTCATATCGAGTTACATCTTCTTTCATAACACATATCAACACGCATTTTTCCACGTTATTCTAACACTATTTATTCACGCAAATTTGACGACCTAAACACCATGCCACAGACCAGCTGTAATTGTGGGTCTCTATTGAATATACCTCCTTGCTTGCCACATGTCATGTTGGTGTTTTAACGAGCCAGAAAGGACCTACCTTGTTTTTTTCCCCCAAGATCCAGTTCTTCTGTATCCAGTCTTGGTCCCTTATCCACGCGACCAGATTGATGCACACATGTTATAATTGATGATACTAGTTCAGACATTAACTGTTGGTTCCGGTTGGATGCCTAGCTCGTACTCCTTGCTAGAACTATTAAGCCATTGTACTTAGTACTTTGTTAGATCATACACATAATAACGCTTTGTCAGCATAACAATAATATTAGGAAACATGTATTTTTCATCCCTCAAGTATTGCAAAAGTGTGAACTTCATCTCTCGTGTTTCATTTGGTGCAAATCAACCTCTTAACTATCTGAACAGATGCATTTATCATTCTCGCTTTAGTTTAACAATGATTTACTGTCATATAATAGAAGTTTAGACCATGCAATTGTGACAACCCGCCTGAGAAAATACTATACTATCATCTAAACTAATCTACTTTGGTCATTAAGCGATAATAAAGTACCATCTCGTCGTAAGTTGCCGGGTCAAAGCCCAGTAAATCACTTGGGTAACACACAGAGGACCGAACAGATGTATTAAAACTCACATGAAGGCGAGTCCAGAGTACATTACACAGATTAAATCCAATTCTACCAGGACCGTCCCGGACATTTGAGAGGCCTTGTACCATGAAGAAAAACTAGGGCCTCACAAAACAATGGTCAAGAATTTTTTTTGTTAACTTTATCCTCTTTTAAAAAATCCATATGTTTTGTCAAAGTTAGCACAATAATGTGCATAAATAAAGCCACCGACATTTGAGTTTATGTTCAATGTGTTTCTGACAAATATTGCAAAGAAACGTTGATTTGATCCATATTATAATTAATCCATTGGGATTTGTGCATAAAGTTAGATAGTGATCCTATTCTCCAATTTTCGTTTTACTCATGCGAGTGGTACAGTTTGATTAAACAGAGACAAGCATGAGAAAGAGTGAGTATGTGCTTTGAAGTCTTTGGTGACCTATCTATGGAAGTGCAATTATACTATCAGTAAACAAGTTGAATACGATGCCTTACAGAGTTTATTCACTAGCACACTCACATTGCTTTAAGCTGCTCAATTAAATACTGATTGGCTGCACATCACAATGCATTATTATCACAGTGCCACCTAAAGTAGTTGTAGCGTATCTTTGTCTTTGCATGTAACATTTCTCTCGGAAGCAAACAATAATTACATGCTAACTACATGATTAGGAGGCCCTGCATGTTTTGGGGCCTGTACAACCGCAGGGACGGTCCTGAATTCTACCCTTAAGGGATAATTATTACAAATCATGGTTCATGACATGATAAGTAAAGTTTCAGAGTTCGAAAACAGCGGGAACTAAACTAGCGATACGATAGACATCACAGGAGGCCGCTCATGACGCCATCACTCGTCGTCATCCAGCCATTCCAGCTCCCAGCCAAGTGGAATCTCTCCAGGCCAAACAACATCACCTGCAACAACATTTATATAGCAACGCTGAGTATACTAATACTCAACAAGACTTACCTGTCGGGTGATAACTACATCACCAAACTCTAGACACGAGAGGCTTTTTGGCAGGTGTGTTCTTTTGCTGAAAAGCAACCTTACTTTCAATATTTTAGCTCAAATTCTAGTTACTTACCATTTCTAAGTGAGCCAACTATTGCAATCAAGAATTTTACAATACAACTAATCCACTCAGCAAGATTCACATAGTTCTATCATTAAGGGATATCATGGCCAGTTGATTAAGCAGTCTCAGATAATGGTGAGAAGCTGACAATCGATTGATTAAACCCTTGCAAGGAAACCTGGAGGAGTCAGACACTCGCATCGCCACGCATCGTCCCGTGCGGGTGACGCCAGGCGCCAAACCCTAGCGCCGCCGCCCCTCCTCCTACCTCCTCTCCCAGTCGCGCCGCCGCCCGAGGGCCGCTCCGGATGGCCGCGAGGACCCGGTGAAGGTGGTGGCGCGGCCTTTTCCCCTTCCACGAGGGCTCCGCGGCGGGCGCGGCCGTCTAGGGCTCGGTGGTCCGCGCCGGCGACGGAGGTCCCTCCGGCGCGGCGACGGCGGCGGGTGGTTGCCGATCCGGGCGCCCCCCGCCCGGATCCGGTGGCCGGCGCGGTGGGGGGCGCCCGTGGCCGTGTGGAGGGGGCGAGAGGTGAACGACAGGCGGCGGCCGGTTCAACTTTGGGCGGCGGAAGTTCTCGTGGCCGGCCACCGCGGCCGGGGGCTTCGACCCACGGGCGGTGCTGGTGTCAGCTCCGGCCGTGTCGGCGGCCTCGGTGGGCATAGGCGGTCGGGCGTTCGGGCGTCGGCGGGCGGCGGGCCGGCCACGACCGGCCTTGGCCAGCATGCGTCGGCCACGGCTGGCCACAGCCGGCCGTGGTGCTCAGCAGCTTCCCCGTCCTCTCTTCGTCGTTGTTGGAGTGGCGCTGCGGTGGTGGCAGAGCCAGGGGCTAGCTGACACGTGTTGGAGGCGCTGTGGTGGTGTTCTCGACTCCGTCGGGTCTCGTCCGGTGGAGGTGTTGCGGAGGTGTCAGGGTGCTACTGGCTGCCTTGGTCGCGTCCGTGTGGTGGGCATGGTCCGAATTCGGGCGAAAGCCTCCACTAACGCGTTTGTCGGTGGGCATGGTGGTGGCGCTTTTGGGTGTTGCTCTCCCCGCTGGGGGCATCATGGCGAAGCATCTTGTTGTCCGCCGCGCGGGGCTCTAAGGTGAAGACCTTGTCCTTCTTTGGACGTGCGACGGCGGCGCCTTGGCGTCATGCCCTCCCTGGAGGTGTCGTAGTTGGAGTCCCGCCCCGTTAGAGGTTTGCCCGGTGCTGCAGGTTGTGCTCTTGGTTCGTGTTGCCGTGGTGGTGCAGAGGGTCCACGGGTGCTTGAGGTCTTGAGCCGTCGTGCTTGGCTTGTGGTGACCTTGGTGAAGGTTGGGCGGAGGAGATACTCTCTTTGCGGCCTCAGATATCTGTCTTTGGCAGAGGAGAGTGAGGCGGTGGATGTGGCGAGGCCCCCACGCAGAGTGGCCAGGACCAGTGGTTTTCCTTGGTGCCGAGATGGAGTGTTCTGTTGTTGTTCCGAGGGCTCGACGGTTGGGTGTGCGGCTAGGGGATGACGGTCCCGTGGTGGAGGAGCTCGGGGGGCCGTTTGGGCTTGCAGCGGGCCACGGTTTCGCCGTGGCACATCGTTGGTGACAACGGCGCAGGCGTCGACGACTTGTTCTGTTCTCCTCTCCCAAGCGGTCGGTGTGGTGGTGTGTTGTGCTGTGTGCGTTGTTCTTGTTCGGGGGTTGTGTTTGCGTGGTGGTGTCCGCTTCGGCTTGTTATGTACCAATTGCTACTCTTTCTTAAATGATATAGCAGTGCTCCTGCTTTTATTTAAAAAAATAATTGCAAGGTAAACCTAAACACACGGAACGGCAAAAAGGACAGCAGAAAGTCAATTGGGCGCGCGGTCGCTCGGAGCGACTGCGCCGCTCGTGCGCGCCACTTGCTTGCTTTTCTTTTTTTAGTTTTTTTCTTCAATATTTTTTCTTATACATAAGTTATGTGCACAACTCGTCGAAATAAGTTATGCACATAATTCGGCGTTTACAGAAAAAATTATGCGCACAATTTATCGTTAGAAAGAAAAATATACGCACAAGTTATTCTTCAATTAGTTGTGCATACAAGTTGTACGCATAAGTTTTACGCGAATCAAACTTATGCTTAAAAATTATGTGACAAAATCTATAGATCGAAATTATACATCAAACTTGTGTGTATAAGTTATGATATTCCAAAAATAGAAATTTGTGGGAAGAAAAATATTTGCAGAAAAGGAAAGAAAGAAGGGGAGTACTCCCAGCAAAACCGGTCGCTCCGGTCGCTAGATAAGGATGCGCTAGTACATAACGCCTTCGCAATGAAAACGCAGTCCAGCACGGACAAATTTCAACACCTTAATCTGCGAAAAAAAAGAGGAGTCAAGGATGCAGCTAGTGAGCAAAATCATGGAGCAATGGGCCAGGTGATCGTGGGAGCAAGCTAAGGCGCCCTGGGCGTCTTTTTTTGCTGCCAGGTCGAGGTCGAGGTCGTCTTCTTTTTTCGACAGAATGATCGATTTGGATCTATCAAATTTTTAACAGATGCAGAAAAACGATGACTTGGTGGATCGATATGGCGCGAGCTCGTGGTCAAGCAGACCAACGTTATAAATCTGGCATCCGAGAGCACGCACATCCTCAGAGCAGAGCAGAGCACACAGCAATTGATCGATCAATTGATTGGACGCATGAGATGGGTGACCGCCGCGGCAGCATCGCCTTCTTCGGCACCTACAGGCCGCCGGTGCCACTCGACATCTTCTCGCGCCCCGCCGTTCCGGCGGCCAACTCCGACGACGAGCGGCTCCTCACCGACGGTGAGTCGTACAACCACAACGGCCGCGAGATCCCGGTGGCGGCGCTCAAGGAGCTGGTCGCGTTCCTGCGCAAGCGCGACCCCAAGACGCGCGACGCGTCCAGGGGCCTCGTCTTCGTCTCCGAGAGGGACAACGGGCTCGAGACGCTGCACGTGGCCCTGTACAGCGACGGCGAGCCGACGCCCAGGGTGCTGAGCCTGGCCGACATCTACGGCGCCGGCACCTTCGGCGGCGCGCGCATGGAGGACAGCGGCTGCTTTGCCGGCGGCTTCCAGGCCGCCGCCGGCCGCACCGTCGGCCACTCGATCATCTACGTTTCCACCAAGGACCCGGTGAAAGCGCGCCGCACCCCGTGGACTGTCGTCTACAAGACCAACCTCGCCGACGGCAAGACGGAGCGCCTCACTCCACCATCTCAGTACGATCTGAGCCCGGCTGTGTCGCCGTCGGGGAAGAAGGTTGCGGTGGCCAACTTCCAGTTCCACCGGTGGAACGGCGAGATCGAGCACCTCAAGACAGACATCGCCATCATGAACGTGGACCGGCAGGCGCAGGGTGGCCTGGCGCGGAAGGTCATCGTCAGGAACGCCGGCTGGCCGACATGGGGAAGCGAAAACGTCATCTTCTTCCACCGAGCCGTGACGGCGGATGACAACAAGCTGGATGTTTCCTGGGGCGTGTTCCGGTACGACATCAAGGCCAACAGGGAGGAACGGGTGACAAAGGCAGACATCGGCGCCATGACTCCGGCGGCCATCAGCGAGACGAGGGTGGCCGTAGCGACCCTCCGCGAGAAGTCCCTGTCGAACGTGTCGGCGGCTCCTCGTAAGAGGGTAGAGCAGTACCGCCACATCGAAATCTTCGACACCGCCGCGCCTGACTCGCCGGTGAAGGTCACCGTGAACGCCAAGGGAATGGCTGACCACTACAACCCCATAGTGCTCGACGGCGGCAGCCGCATCGGCTACCACCGCTGCAGGACCGACAAGCTCGTGCAGGACAAGAAGGGAAATGCTGTGGCCCCAAAGAATTTCGACAAGGTGCAGACGCCGGCGTCGCACAAGGACGTGGGGCTCTTCAGGGTGTCCGGCGTGTTCCCAACCATCTCCACCGACGGCTCCAGGCTCGCCTTCGTCGACAACGAGTTCAAGGCGGTGTGGGTCGCCGACAAGGACGGCCTGCGCGTCGTCCACAAGGAGCCCGGCGAGAACAAGGTCTTCTCGACGGCGTGGAGCCAGAGCACGGAGAAGACCGTCCTGTACATCTGTGACGGCCCGGCCTTCACCCGCCCCAAGACGGTGGAGATCAAAGCCATCGTCAAGAACGAGGAGACCGGCGAGTGGAACAAGCCCAACAGGCTGACCAAAGGGGACTTCAACCACGCGTTCCCGTCGAGCAACCACGACGGGAGCAAGCTCGTGTTCCGGTGCACGCGCGACAGGACCCATGGCGCGAGCGTGAGGCCGATGAACCACACCAACCTGTACGTCATGGAGGACGCCGGCGAAGGGGAGTGGGGCGAAGGCACGGTGACGCAGCTCACCGACGGGCCATGGGTTGACACGCACTGCAGCTGGGCTCCTAGCGGTGACTGGATCGTCTTCTCCTCCTCCCGCGACAAGGACCCCGGCGCGCCGGACAGGGACTTCGTCGACGCCGGCTTCTTCAGCGTCTACATCGTCAACGCCGGCGAGCGCGACCCCACCGGCAAGACGATGCCGGCGCCGGTCCGCGTCATCCACAGCGCCGACACCTTCAGGGGGCACGTGAACCACCCCGTGTTCAGCCACGACATGAGGAGCATCGTCTTCACGTCCGACCTCGCCGCCGTCTCCGTCGAGCCCATCTCCATGTCCATTTTCATTCACTCCGTCAGGCCCTACGGCGACATCTTCTCCGTCGACCTCCGCGACGACAAGGACGTCAAGAAGAACGAGAACATCACCGAGTTCCACCGCCTCACGCACAGCCGCTACGAGTACTCCACCCCGGCATGGACCAAGTTCGCCACCGTCGACCCCAACGAGCAGTGGAACGTGCTCAAGACCATCAGCGACATGGGCTACGCGCCCAAGTGCCCCTACTTGAAGAACGGCGCCGAGGGGTGGCAGATGGCCGGTCACCTCACCATCTCAAGGAGGTGCTGCTAGTTTCCGGCTGCGTGTCCATGGCTATCTGTCGGTCGATCCCTTGTCTCATTTCAGTTTTTCTCTCCGTGTGTGGCCTTTAATTTGAGTTTTATTTCTGAATTTCCACCACTAGTAGAAAAATAAGCAGAGCTCAGCTCTGCTCTGCTCTATCTGCTTGCTCGTTGTTTATTTGCCTTTTTCTTATAATAAACAAGGGATATGCTATTGTCGGTTTCACCTTTCAGTACGTGTTGCAGTTACAAAATAATGCAACCGAATGGCTTGAACTATATAAACTGTATTAGTGATGGTGATCAACCTCTGCTGACCAGCATAGAGATCTATAGAGTCGAATGTTCACTTATATCACCTATATGATCCGTTGAAAATCAACTTTGACAAAACTGAAATAATCATGATTAGAGGAAATGAGGTCAAAGAATCTCTCTACGCTGACTTATTCAATTGCCAAATTGGCACCCTACCAATAAGACAACTTCAGCCCTATTCAAGGCCCCTACTTTGCTAAGTAGGGGCGGCCTCAACTTTTTAAGACCTCTCATTTAATCTCCAACTCCAGCTTGCCCCAACTTTTTAGGGCGTCTGATTTGACCTTCAACTCAAGCAATAGCCCTAACTCCACGACTCCTACTTTTCTATGACATGTGGGACTCAATTGTCAGCGAGACACTTTTTTTAATTCCCCTCGCTTCTCTCTCTGCCCTCATCTCATCTCTCCAATCTTCTCTCTCCCAACTCCAGGAGGACAGAGCATGCACGGGAGGGGTGAGCTCTGGGCGGCCGACGACGGCACTCGAGGGCCGCTTAGCGGCGGTGGGAGCCCCAAGCTCTGCTATTCTCTCCCACCCAGCTTGAGGCGTCGCGGCACAAGGAGGGGCCGCACTGCGCGGAAGGAGCGGCTCGAGTGGAGCGGCGCGCGGTCGGGCAAGGCGAGATCCGTCCGGGCGTGGCGTAGGTAGGTGCGAGCTCCGGTCGTCTAGGCGTGGGTGCGACGCGAGCTCCGGTATAGCGTGACGCGGCGTGGAAGAGGCGGTCGGTCCCATGTGGTGGGGGAGATCTTGCGGCCGTCGATGGAGGGGTCCCGACAGAGCGCGGTGCTCTCCAGGCTGGGTCATGGTTGCTCGATTCGACATCCCCGGTGCTTGATTTAATACCTGGAGGCTTGATTTGATGACGACCAAGCTCGACTGTCCAGCGGCACTGAGGAGGGAGGACGGTGTGGTGGGCTGTTCCAGCGGTACGGAGGAGGGGGCGGCACAACGGTAAAGGGAGGGGATGAGCGGCCGACCTACGAGGGGGCGCGGGGAGGGGCTGTGAGGCCAGCTTGCGCGGCGGCCCGAGAAGGTGCCAGGCGACCACCTGTTCTCAATTCGATAGCGGAAGATTTAAATCGATGGCGAGGTGAGTCTGTGCTGTGTGCGCCTCATCGACATCCTTCTTCATGTGGTGGCGGATCTCGCTCAGGTGACGCATCTCCAGGTGGGCGGGCGGCGCATCCGCTGGCAGCTGCAGTGCATCCGCCGGCGGTAGTGCATCTGCCGGTGGCGAAATCCCGAGCTCCAACTGGGGAGGAGCGAGCTTCGCTCGTGGCGCGCTGGGAAACCGCCCAATGACTAGGTAGGGGCTCCCTTCTCCACCCGCAAGAGAAGGGGCAAAGGGGAAAAGTAGTGGGTGAACAGTGATAGAGGCTGGGATTGGGGCTCTAATGGAGTGCGTTTTTTCTTTGAGCCCCACTTTTTGAATAGGGGCTCAAGTAGGGGGACATTGGAGTTGTTCTAAGATATCTAGGGGTCTGTGTAGCGAACATGATCTCATATGCCATTTGTTCGAGTTTAATTTTGATGATTAATGACAACATAATCAATGGGGCTAACCATACTATTGAGCATGTCTTTGTAGGCATCCCGAGGTCCCATGGATATTACCACAAGTTAACATATCATAACACATGTTAAGCGAAGTTAACATACCATGAGCAAGTTAACATATGCATAGCAAAAATCCAAAGTTCAAGTGATGGCATGTTAAGTTCAAGTGATGGCAAATTGAAGACACAGAAACAACAAAAAGACACCGTTGGATGATCTGACAGTCCAATTTCTACATGCACCAGATTAAATCAAGAGGAGAAGCAACAGATAGCTCGCAGAAGACAGTAGCACCAGATGAACCAATGAGGAGGCAACAGTTCATACGACGGCCCATAGAGAAGACAGAGAGCAACAAATTGTAGAGGCTTAAGAACCGGATGAACCGGCGGCCATAGCAACGGTTCATCCGACGACGTCAAGCTAGCTAATAGAGACATTTGGAGTCAGAGCTTTTAAGAACCAGATGAACCGACGACACATGTGATACATCATCGGTTCATCCAACGGATGATTTGTGTCAAAAGAAGTGCAACAGCTAGATGACGCGGAGGGGCACTAGATGAACCGACGGTAGTGAAAAAGGGACCATCGGATCATCTGACGGTATGAGTTTCTGCAGCTTTTAGCCAACGGCTCTTTGGACGCCTTGGGCTATATATACCCCCTCCACTCACCCATTTGAGGGTTGCTACAGTATGAGGAAGACTAGAGGAGTGTGAGGCACGTAGAAGATCATATCCAAGCCATTCGAGTGCAAAAGTGCTCATCCAAAGACTTGCACATGCTCTATGTGTGTGCTTAGTGTTAGGCTTAGCTTAGAGTTGAGTGAGTGCTAGGTGAGCTAGCCTTGTGAGGTGATTCTTGAGTGAATCAAGTTGTACAAGGTGCGTCGGAGGCCTTGGGGCCTAAGTGGCTCATCGGGAATCGTCTTCGACCCACCGACTTGGTGTGGAGTGGCGATGTCGACACTTTGTGCGTGGGACGTGGAGACCCCCTTCCTTAGTGGAGAAGCTCCTTAGTGTAGGCGGCATCAAAGTGACCAAGGGAGCTTGGCAAGTTCCTTCGTGGCGAGCCTTTGTGGGAAGTCAAGTGATGCTTTTGGGAGAGGCTTGGTGACCGGGAAACAATACTCGTGTAGAGTGCGTCAACAACGTGGACTAGGGGTGGTTTAGTGCCTACCGATACCGTTGACGGTTAATGTTTGTATCAAAGTTCGTTCGTGACTCGCAAGCGTACAAGTCTCCCGTCGTAGTCAAGGGACCCTTCTTCCCTCGAGTGGTGAACCCAAGGTATCGAATCCGTGGAACAAATGTGTGACGCAAGACTTAATCTATTAAAGCCAAATAACTCGCAATCTTCAATAAAGAACCTAATGCATCTAAGTTAAAGACACAAAACAGATCTAATCTACAAAAAACCGGAGAAAACAAAGTAAGATTGGGTAGATAAACCGATCTAGAGGGATCGGGGTAAGCCTTTTGTTGAAGTTCCAAGCAAAAGAAGAAGTAGCAAATCGAATCTTAATAAAAGCCTCTTTAAATCGTGGTTTCCCGTCCAAATCCGAAAACATCCGCCTTTCGAGACCCCCGTTCGTCACAACGTATCCCTATTCATGCGGGGAGCTTAGGGCGAGTCAAAAGACAAGTCGAGATTCTTTCGGAGGATCCGGTGTGTACCTCTAGCCACCGCGGCTACAAGAACACCCTATGTAATCTATCTCGAGAATAGAATTGGAATAAGCAAAGCCGATCGAAAAACGAAATCTTCGAGGAAACACTTGATCGCTGAGAAAAGATTCAACTTGATAATTCAACTATAACAATGATACATACACAAGATCACCACCGGGATCCTTCCTTGATCTTGCTTCTAGCTCCGGGAACTCCGACGTGGTCTTCCGTGCAAGGTTCCCACGTCGGCTAGGGAAACCCTAGTCAACTAGCTCGACCCTCTCCTCTCCTAGATGGTGTCCCTCTCTTCTCTGCTTCTCGGCGGCCGAAGACGAAATCTTTTTTTGCGTGGCTCTCGGTGAGGGGACTATAAATAGCCCAATTGGCGGCTAGGGTAAAGGGCGACGGGTTTGGGCCCTAAATGGGCCTGGGCCGACCGGACTGGGCCGGCCGGCCTGGGCCCATTTAGGCCCAGCCCCGCGGGCTCCTTTGCCCGAGGTCGGTTCCCTTGCTTCCCGGATGCTTCCCCTTCGCATGTAGGTCCATGTCGTCGGTTTCTCTCCGAATTGGACTCAACTCCTTGTCTTGCAAGATTCGAAGACTTTTCCGGTCGGGGTCCCCGGAGTCCGTCATCTTCTCGGATCAAGTCCCCCGCTTCTTGGAGTTAAGTTTGCTTCATTGCATGACTTGTTCGGGGGCTTCAAGGTCTTGTCATGAGGTGCTTGATGAACTTATCCCGAAAGTCTTGCATTCAACACTAAATCCCTACATAAACATTAAACTCCAAAAACGACATGCACACGTGAACTTGTTATACCACGGGGGTTAGTACCAATGGATAAGGTATAAAACTAATGCCAACACCGAAGGTAAACTCATGGCTAGGTTGACGGATTTTCACCGTCAACATCTCCCCCATGCTTAAACCTTGCTCGTCCTCGAGTAAGCCTTCGATGGATATCATCATTGCCAAACAATGTTTAAACTCTCGCACTTGATTACACATGAGAAAACATAATGCTCTCAAAATTTTAATTCATTAAAGTTCCATAATGCACTAGCCTTCATTTCTACGGAGGGTAGATTCTTTTTAAGCTTATCCCACAAGTATTAACATGCTCACAAAGTTTTAAATAGATCTCGAATTTTTTGAAATGAAGATCGAGATAAAGAAAAACTAAACCAAATTCACAAATTTAAATCATCTCGTGTATTGCTCATAAACTCTCATCTCACTTGTCTCTCAAGCCTATATATTCTACTCCTTTCCCTCTCATATATATGTGGTAGGCTTTTATATGGAGCTTTGGGAAAGTTTAGTCCTAACAAGATTTTATAAATGAGGTGTTGTCAAAACAAGACAAGCTTCTCATGGTCTTACCGAGACTCGTCAAAAAGGTCATTGGAAAATAATGTTAAATCAAGGAGGGGAAAGAGAAAAATACACACACTTTAGATGAGTGGACATGTGCAAATGGCAAAGAGTGATCCCGAGGCACAAAGGAAGTCCTCGTTATCGGATTGCACATGGTTGGAAAATGAGAATGGATCTTTTTAACTTGAAGCCTTGAATGCACTCTTAGAGAACCGGGGAGTTCACTTTACGCACATATATATTTTTTTCCTCTTTCTTATATTTCTCATTCTTTTCTTTCTTTCTTTCTTTCTTTCTTTCTTATATATATATATTTTTTCTTTCTTCACCTTGGAAGTCACATACATCGCCGAATTTTTTCTTTCATCATTATATATATATTTTTTTAAAAAATACTCCCTTTTGAACTCTAAAACTGGACCGTACCTACCTCCTCCCCCATGCTTAGACGTTGCTCGTCCTCGAGCAAAGAGGCGAAAAATAAGGTAGGTACCGGAGATATTTTTCCTTGGAGAGATACTTGAAATCTTCAACGTTGGCACCGTCTTGCGATCTTCCTTGAATTGATGATCCATTCTCAACGATAGGTTGTGGTCAAGGAGGTAATCACAAAAAGATGATATTTGGTTTAAGGGTGGATATCCGGCGAAGTTTGTGAGATCACCGATGTGGGATACACAATGCACGGATAAGAGGCTAGCAAAAAGATAGATACGCAAAAACGGAATGACCAGCTTCTTAGTCTCGGGCCAGAGAAATCATGGCCTGCAATAACGCACTCAAAAATAAATCTTGTACACTAAGGTTCATGCACTCAAATATATATAAGGCTTTGGATAGGTTGAGCAACACACAAGTGATATTTGTGACAAGGTTAGCAATATTTTTGAGCATAAAAGACATCTTCAATCTATTCATAACTTGAGAGCACATAAAACACTATGGGTCTTTATTTTAATCATAACCTCCGCTGAAAATTAAGCTCGTATTTAAATAAATTCAGATCTGTATTTTTAGGAGAGCACTAGCTTAAACATGCATAAATCAACTACAAAGATGAACAAAGCTGCAATTTTAATCATATATCATCATGGCACGAATTTTGTAACTTTTCCAATGATAAAATCAAGGTGGTGTCTTTATTAATGGTGACATCAAGTTGAAATACATACTGAAAATAAACAAACATGCTTGCTGAAAATTAAATAAAAACAGAAAATACTACGCAAACACACATAAGCAAAAGCTGAAAATTACGAGAGAAAAAGAAAAGAAAAGAAAACTAAAGTTCCTAAATCTTCTAGTCCTCCGCCGGTGGTTGATGTTGATAGTCTTGATAATAATACCCTTGCTCATAATATGGTTGAACGCTTCCTCCGTCGAATTGATTTGGCTCCACAAGGTGAAGGCGTCCAAGTTCAAAGGCAATATTTGCGTTGCCTTCACCGAGTTGAGCTGCGTTAGATTGGATGGCTGCGATGTTTTGAGCATTTCTTGCAGCATACCCTCCAATAATGGCCATGCTTTGTTGTGGTTGGGGATGATGAGCGTAGGACTCCGCGAAGTTAGCGTTGGGCACAACATAATTTTGTGGGGGTACCGGTGCACCACCCCCCATGCTTGTTGTTGAGCCCCTCCGTAATAACTTGGCGGAGGAGGAACCCCCGCCAAATGGTTGCACATTGGGTTGTGCTCCACTTGCTTGTGCGGAGGATGTTCCCTCCTCTACGATTCTTCCTCTTTTGTTCTTCCTTGCGGGGACAAGTAGTCCCTCTTCCAACCAATCTTCCCTTCCTTCGGTGAAAAGCCTAAGCCTCTCATTCGGAAGGGGGAGGTTCACTATGGCCAACCGATAACCTCCTCTCTCATCTCCACTAATGTACTTGCCTTGCCGCAAGTACTCAAAACCGAGAGAGGTACCACGCAAAAGGTGAGCGGGGTTTCTTGCGATCCCCGCCGCAAGGAAAAGGCCAACATGGAGAGGTAACACCCCGAACCAATATTACCGGCCCCCGATGTTGCTTCACAACACCAACGGTTGATCATGAGGTAAGAGGGGTCAATTGGCTGCCCGGCAATTAAAGCCGAGTATAGCCAATTCAACTCCGTGTCGGTCACCTTTGTTTCCCTCATCCTCCCCAATACCCTCTTGCACATCCAAGAGTGAAATATCCGGATAATGGGGTTGCGGATGCAATTGCGTTGTTGATGGGCTTCTCCGGAGATCATGCCCCAAAATTCCGCCAACATGCCGGGAGGCATGTCAACTTTCTCCGGAGCTCCCTTGTGGAATCCAAGCAGCTCCCTTACGTGCTCGTAGGGAACCACTTGCTCGATTCCCTCCAAACGGAATGACAAGCTTTGCACCCCATCATCATCAACGATGGGTGCAATAGTCATCAAAATTTCCAAGGCGTAACCCAAATGGGTGTCCACCGATATTCCGTTGGAGAACCGCACCCACCCGAGGTGCCCCAACATGTAGTATATGTCGGTGCAAAAACCCAAGGTGTAGAGTGTTTGGTCGTCGAACTCGACGTTTGGCACAAGCCTCTTCTCAAGATTGGCGAGCCTCTCCTCCTCCGCCGCCGACAAGATGATGAAGCCGTACGAAGATTGTGTCGGGGTGTAAGGAGGCGGTGCGGTTGAGCGAGTCGATCGTCGTGGTGGCGCGGGCTGCTCCTCCGTGTGCCCACGAGGTTCGGTGAACCTCATGGAAGTGCTTCTTGCAGCCCTCATACCACCAAGGAGGAGAGCGTCGTTCCTCCTCGGTGGTGCCGTGTCCGTCTCCATGCTCCGGGAGACTCGGAAACCGAGTGCCTCCTCGAAGACGTGGTTGATGACGGCTTGGACGACGACGAACTCTTCTTCTTAGAGAAGAGACTTGTGGTCTTCTTCCACATGGTTGCTGCGCTCTTTCTTCAACTAAAATTCCGGGTCGCAACCGGTAAACTAGGTACTTAAACTCTTTGCTTCGGATGTGGACTTTGAGTGGATTAAGGATGTCGATTTTTTTTGAGCTATCAAGCTTGGGATGGTTGGCTAAGTCTACGGAGGTTCCGAGCACACAAACTTGAACACACAAACAAGGGAAGGAGAGGGAAGCTTGCTCGCAGAAAACGGGCGCCGGGGGCTGCTTTTATAGGGCAGGCCGGCCGGCTCGGGCCGGCCGGCCCGGGGTCCTCCGGCTCCTCCTCGGCGCGTCTTTCTCCCAAAGACGATCATTTCGCCTCCGCAACTTTCCTGCCTCGCGTGCTCCACGAGTTGCACCGCCCAAACGCTCTCGTCCACTCCTTTTCTTGAATTATTGGTCCTCCCACTTGATGCTCCATGCTTTGGGTCATGTCCATGCTCCCTAGCTCCACTTGCTTCACATGCCACCATGAAAATCCTGCAAAGTTGATGCTTGCTGCCCACCATGCTTGTCCTTTGCATGTGGAATTGGTGAAAGTTGATAAAAGGGGATCCAATGGTGCATGCATGATTAATTCAAACTAGTTGCCTCCATTTAGGTGTGTTTAAGGTTAAGCACTCCTCTAATTCGAAATTTAAAATATTTTTCAGAGCCATGCAAGAGCTCAAGCATAATTTTAGAGAAGTTTTTAAACCATTAAAAACAAATGTAAGTCGAAAATATTTTTCGACTACGTCGATTTCGGTCTCACCGGTAAAGTTTGCTCTCATCGGTTGAGAGCGAACGTTTTCCGGCTTGATCATGGGGGCATAGGTTTAGGTTCTAATTTTGGCTAAATAAGAAAGATTTTGAATGAAGCAAAATTAGAATAGGCTTAGAAAAATTCTAATCCTAGAGAAACCAAGGATAAAAATTTTTGAGACCAACCAAAAGCTTTGATTTCTAGGTTCACGCGAGTCCTACCACGTGCTGAATTTTATTAACACTTAAACATAAATCGTGGCTCTACTCGTGTGGTTTTAGCATGAAAAATAGGCCAACCTCAGCACCATAATGAGGGTGAAAGGTTGAGCTAAGGTTCTGAAATTATTTGGTTGAGGGGTTTCTCGAAAAGAAAAGAATCAAACAAGCACATAGGAGGGTTCATGCAAAGGGTTTATGATAAAGCAAACATTCAATTAAGAATTATGTCTCTAATATTGTTCAACCACTTCTAAGTCTAATGTCTTTGCGTAGTAAAACTCAAAAACTAAATTATTAAAAATACTCGAAAAACCCGGAATCGGGTTGTCCTCCCGTAGCTTATTCTTGACTCGACGAAACGGGTTGCCTCCCGCCTAGCGCTTCGTTTATAGTCTATAGCTAGACTTCTTCACTTGATTACTCCGGATCAACGCTCTTTGCGGGCGTTGCAATCTTGGGTACCCACTTCCGCACCATCTTGGGCGCGGGCTTGTCTTTTGGCTTGGTCGGCTTAGTCATTTTTTTGGTCTTCACGGGCGGCTTCTCTTCCTTTGTCTTGACGGATGCAACACCTTCTTTAATTTTCGTTACGTTCACTTTTTTCGGCTCCATCTTCTTTTTCAGCCCCTCCGTTTGTTTTGGTTCTATCTTCACTCCAATCATGTTGCATGCCTCAATCCTTGGACGGAACTTGAAGGAACTCCTTTCTCTGTTGATATCGAACATGATCTCCCCTTGCCAACATCAATAGTTGCTCCCACGGTCTTGAGGAACGGCCTCCCTAGGATGAGCGGCGGCTTCTCCCTCTCTCCCATCTCGAGCACAACGAAGTCGACGGGGATGAAGTGGTGTCCAATCTTCACGGGTACATCTTCAGCAATGCCCAAGGGATAGCGAATGGAGTTGTCACCCAACTCCAAACATATTCCCGTAGGCTCCATTGGTAGGCGTAACTTCTCGAACACATCCCTCGGCATGACACTCACACTAGCTCCAAGGTCGCATAACGCCTTCTCGAAGTTGAAAGAACCAACCGAACATGGAATTGTAGGGCACCCGGGGTCTTTTTGCTTCTCTAGCCCATAAGCAATAGCCGCACTACACTCCTCGGACATTTTGACATGATCTACCCCGAGTGTTGCTATCTCATATTTATTTGCAAGTATGTCTTTAAAGTAACGAGAATATGTAGGTACTTGTAGGGCATCTAGTAACGGCATGTTGATGCTAAGTCTACGCACAACTTCCACAAACTTCTCAAAGTGGTTGTCAAGTTTACCTCGGAAGTAGCGTGGCTTGAGTTGCGGTATCCACGTGTCATCCTCCGGCATCTCGAATTCGGGTTCCTCGGTGACGATCCCCGTAACCTTCTCTTTAGCAGCTCCTTCCACCTCGGTGGACGGTTTAAGCTTCCTTGCTCCCGCGGAACGTTCCGGATCTTCGGTCTCCTTCCCCGAACGTGTTTGAATGGCCTTCGCCGAGACATTTGGGTTGTCCCGGAAGCTTCCCTTCATCATTAGTGAGGCGCCCCGCAAGTTGTCCAACTTGCGTCTCGAGCATCTTCATCATGTTGAGCACTTGATGATTGGAACTTCCGACCTCCGTCACTTTGCTATCGATGTTCTCCAACACCTTGTCTATGGTCTTGAACTTGGTGACGGTGTCCTTGTTGATCTTAGCTTGCTCATCCATGAACTCCTTCAATTGTATCCGAAGCGGAACCGCGTTAGGAATAGATGAGCTTGCATTAAATTGAGGCCTACCTTGCCCGTAGCGGAAGTTCGGCAATTCTCCCTTCCTCATGTAGTCGAGCACTTTGGCTTCCTCCGGACAATCTTTGCGGACATGGCCATACTCTCCACATTCTTCGCATGTGGACCTTGCTTCGGCGGCCTTCAAGTCTTGAGCCTCTTTCTTTTCTATCTCCATCTTTTCCAACCTCTTCATGAGCGAGTCGATCTTGCCTTCAAGTATGTTCTCCTTCTCCACTTGCAAGACTCCTTTGACGTTCCCCATGGGTTGAGCAGGGTGTAGGCGCCCGGATGACGCCCACGTGTCATTATCCGCGACCTTCTTGAATAGCGTGAAAGCTTCGGTCGGTGTAAGCTCGATGATAGATCCTCCCGCTGAT
This sequence comes from Cenchrus americanus, assembly GCA_947561735.1. Classification (NCBI taxonomy): domain Eukaryota; kingdom Viridiplantae; phylum Streptophyta; class Magnoliopsida; order Poales; family Poaceae; genus Cenchrus; species Cenchrus americanus. The sequence continues at coordinate 282,061,619 of OX387239.1, read as the reverse complement.
GCATCGATGATCGTCCTTGACGCCATGGTGAGTCCTTGATAGAACTTTTGCACGAGGTCTTCTTTCGGGAACTTGTGATGTGGAACCGCCCAGGTGTACTCGTTGAAGCGCTCGAATGCCTCCGAGATAGTTTCTGTAGGATATTGAACAAAGGTGGCAATCTTATTACGCAAGCTTTGAGTTTTACCCGGTGAGTAGTATTCCTTCATGAAAGCCTTCATCAACGTGTTCCAATTTTGCACCGTCTCCGCCGGTTGAGAGTGGAACCATTGCAAAGCCTTCCCGAGTAGTGAGAACGGAAAAAGCCTTGCCCTCATCCCGATCTTGAGTCACCCCATCCATGTTGAAAGTCCGACACGGTTGAATGAATGCTTGGAGGTGAAGGTTCGGATCCTCTTTGCCGGTGAAGGGTGAATGTTGCACCATGCGGATTGTTGAGGTCTTGATCTCGAACGGTCTTCCGATCTCCTCGAGGTTCAAGATTGGTAGGTCGATGATGTCCGGGGGTGCATAGCTCCCCAATCTTGCGTTGTTCCGGTGGTTGGTCACCCATTGGTGGAGGTCGATTCTCCCGCGGACTTTGAGGTGGTGAATTCTTCGGAGATTCCTGCGATCCTTTGTCTTCCGACTCCGAATCTACAAAATCCAACTTTTTAGCTTGATGTGCTTCGCGTCTCCTTAGCCCTCGTAAAGTTTTTCCGGATCATCCACAAAATTATTGGGTTTGTTGGAGAGGTAGCCGTCCATCTCTCGTTAGGGTTAGCAATAAACAAAGTATGCAGAAAAAACTAGAAAACAAAACAAATCTATAAATACTAGAGTTAGACAAACTAGATTAGATGTATTTTGAGGATGATCAAAATTTAATAGATGCAAAAATAAAACAAAATCAGTACTGAAAATTACAAAAAAAAGTAATAAAAAATCAAATCTTGATCACTTGTTCCCCGGCAACGGCGCCGAGAAAAAGGGGCTTGTTGACGGTTAATGTTTGTATCAAAGTTCGTTCGTGACTCGCAAGCGTACAAGTCTCCCGTCGTAGTCAAGGGACCCTTCTTCCCTCGAGTGGTGAACCCAAGGTATCGAATCCGTGGAACAAATGTGTGACGCAAGACTTAATCTATTAAAGCCAAATAACCGCAATCTTCAATAAAGAACCTAATGCATCTAAGTTAAAGACACAAAACAGATCTAATCTACAAAAAACCGGAGAAAACAAAGTAAGATTGGGTAGATAAACCGATCTAGAGGGATCGGGGTAAGCCTTTTGTTGAAGTTCCAAGCAAAAGAAGAAGTAGCAAATCGAATCTTAATAAAAGCCTCTTTAAATCGTGGTTTCCCGTCCAAATCCGAAAACATCCGCCTTTCGAGACCCCCGTTCGTCACAACGTATCCCTATTCATGCGGGGAGCTTAGGGGCGAGTCAAAAGACAAGTCGAGATTCTTTCGGAGGATCCGGTGTGTACCTCTAGCCACCGCGGCTACAAGAACACCCTATGTAATCTATCTCGAGAATAGAATTGGAATAAGCAAAGCCGATCGAAAAACGAAATCTTCGAGGAAACACTTGATCGCTGAGAAAAGATTCAACTTGATAATTCAACTATAACAATGATACATACACAAGATCACCACCGGGATCCTTCCTTGATCTTGCTTCTAGCTCGGGAACTCCGACGTGGTCTTCCTTGCAAGGTTCCCACGTCGGCTAGGGAAACCCTAGTCAACTAGCTCGACCCTCTCCTCTCCTAGATGGTGTCCCTCTCTCTCTCGCTTCTCGGCGGCCGAAGACGAAATCTTTTTTTTTGCGTGGCTCTCGGTCGGGGGACTATAAATAGCCCGATTGGCGGCTAGGGCAAAGGGCGACGGGTTTGGGCCCTAAATGGGCTCGGGGCCGACCGGCACGGGCCGGCCGGCCCGGGCCCATTTAGGCCCGGCCCGCGGCTCCTTTGCCCGAGGTCGGTTCCCTTGCTTCCCGGATGCTTCCCCCTTCGCATGTAGGTCCATGTCGTTGGTTTCTCTCCGAATTGGACTCAACTCCTTGTCTTGCAAGATTCGGCACTTTTCCGGTCGGGTCCCCGGAGTCCGTCGTCTTCTCGGATCAAGTCCCCGCTTCTTGGAGTTAAGTTTGCTTCATTGCATGACTTGTTCGGGGCTTCAAGGTCTTGTCATGAGGTGCTTGATGAACTTATCCCGAAAGTCTTGCATTCAACACTAAATCCCCGCATAAACATTAAACTCCAAAAACGACATGCACACGTGAACTTGTTATACCACGGGGGTTAGTACCAATGGATAAGGTATAAAACTAATGCCAACACCGAAGGTAAACTCATGGCTAGGTTGACGGATTTTCACCGTCAACGTATACCACGAGATATATCATGTGTCAAGAGTTTGCTTCTTCACATCCCTCTTTATGTTTTCGCATTACTCTCTTGCAATCATTGCTTGCCTTCACTTTCCTATAGTAGTATCATGCTAGGATTACCTATAGGTTGCAAAACTTGTTTTGGGATGAGGGTTTCACACTAGATCAACCATAGATTGCACATCTAGATAGAAATGATTTAGCTTACTTTATGCAAAGTAGTGGAAGTCATAGGTTAAGGTTTTAAGTTATCTAATTCACCTCCTCCCCCTCTTAGGCTACAAGTATCCGATTCCTTATAGTCGGGCCCTGTCAGCACCAGCAGTTGCATGTTAGGGCTTGGTTAGTTCCGAAATATTTCACCGGACACTAATTAGGAGTATTAAATGTGGATTAATAACAAAACCCATTCCACAACTCCTATCTTAATATTTGAGACGAATCTAACGAGACTAATTATGTCATGATTAGACAATGTCGTGCTACATTAACCAATCTCTAATGATGGATTAATTAGACTTAATGGATTCGTCTCACAATTTCCGGTCCATTCGTATAATTATTTTATTAACCAGTCTAAGTTTAATACTCCTAATAGACCTTGAAGAGGACAAAAAATTTCACCACTACAACCAAACGGGTGCCAATTTGGCAATTGAATAACTTAGCGTAGAGAAAAAACAAGAAGAAGCTAGTAACTTGGAAAGGAAGTATCATGTCTAGCTCCTTTTTCTACCATATGTCTATGTACCTTCTTCAAAGACAATCACTAATAAGTTGGATAAGCAGAGGAGGCTGTTCTTCCGGAGAGGAAACATCCACAAAAGAAAATACCATCTGATACGATGGGAAATTATATGTAAAAGCAAGAGAAAGGAAAGTTGTGGGATTAGAAACCGTAAGAAATTAGCCCTTCACGACAATGAGCCGACTGCTAATCTCCATGCAACGAAACGACGATTGGATCTACTAAGACGAACTTGCATGATCACAAACGACAACAGAGACATAATTTTTGTTAACGAGATTCAGCCGAAGCCTACATCCTCGGGGTATGACTACGAGCGCTCCTCCCCAATATTGCAACAATGTCCGCTTTTGAATCCTGGCATCACGCTGTCTTCCCCCTGCGAGCGTGTCACTATGTCGTCATGGTTACGACAAATTTCTAAAATAATTGTTTTTTTGTACTTCTTTTAATTTCTCCACTACAAAAACATTATTTTGTACTTCATATTTCAAATTTATACTTATCTCGATTAATTTACTAATTTTAACAATTATGTGTCACTTAAAGAATTTTTGCCGTATTCGTCAAATTTGAACTGCAAGTGCATAAAGTAATGTAGTAAAGTTTGTGGAAAAATCGTATTCATGTAATTGAATAATTTTTAAGACCTTATCTATGAAATTGGATGAAATTATGAACATTTTGTTCGCGAATCATGAAAACACACATGCAGTTGCATTGTTTTTTAATTGTATAAAATGCAAATGAAGTTTGAAAATCATGAGATTCGTCGAGCTTGTGATAAATCATATAAGTTTTGAGCAAGTTGTCATAGATGGTGCTTAGAAACCGAAATATCTCGCTAGAAGTTTCAGAGTCTTGTGACACACTTGATTCAGTTTGTAGCGATAATAAAATTCAAATTTGAATTTGAATTCAAAGTTTTTTATTTAGGTAATATACAACTTATATTGTCACATTTTAATTTATGGTAATTTTTTGGATCCGTTTGATAAGTTTAGTACATTAACACTAATTATGAGGTTCAATTGAAGATAAATGAAAAAGGCCTTTGCCGTGCGTTTTCTATTTGGCGCACGACAAAGTTACCTATTTGCCGTGCGTTTTTTATGGCACACGACAAAGTTTTTTCCCCAATGTATGTCATCCTATGTCCCAAATCCAATTGCCTCTCAAAATAAATTCTTCTCACTTTGAATTTTTTCTACTCTATAGATACAACATGTGATACTTTATGATAAATTTTCGTAGTTTTTTATTTATTTTCTATATTAAACTAATCATTTGCATTCAAGCAAATTTTTCAAAGAAGCCAAATTTGAACTACAAGTGATTTAAATTATAGAATAAAACGAGTGAAAAATGATCCATGTAAAATTTTGGTTGATTTGAAATCATTTGATAATTTTAAAATATCAAACGCAATAAAATTTTTTAATGATGCAAAACATGTTTGCCGTGCGTTTTATTATGTGGCGCACGGCAAAATAAATGTTTGCCGTGCGTTTTTATGTTGGGGCGCACAGCAAAGCCCACTTGGAACCGGCCCAAATTCACCCGATCGCTGTGAGCCGTCGATCGCGATCTGATGGTCTACGTTAGACGAAGAAACACATATATAAACAAACCTCTAACCCTAACTAACCCCACACCTGCAGCCCCCTTCCCCCACCTCCTCTTGCACGCCGTCGCCCCTTCCTCCTCCAGTCGGGCCTCCTTATTCCTCACGGCGCCGCAGGCCGCAACCCTCTCCTCCTCCTTCCACGGCGCCGCACGCTGCAGCCCCCTCCTCCTCCCACGGCACCGCAGGCCGCAGCCCCCTCCTCCTCCTCCCACGGCGCCGCAGCCCCATACTCGCCGACGCCCCCTACTCCACCTCCCATAGCGCCGCCGGCCCCTACTCCTCTCCCCATGGCGTCGGCCCCTACTCATCCTCCCATGGCGCCCACGACGCGGGATCTGAGCCGGGAGTGGCCGCTCAAGATCCGGGCGGACCCTACTCCTCCCATGGCGTCGCCGCCCTTTCCCCCTTTTCCCATGACGCGGGATCCGGGCCGGGAGCGGCCGCTCAAGATCCGAGCGGCCCCTACTCCCATGGTGTCGCCGCCCTCTCCCCCTTCTCAAGATAGGGCCGGGAGTGGCATCCCAAGATCCGGGTGGCGGCGTCTCAAGATTCGGCCGGCGGCGGTGGCTCAAGATGCGTCCGGCGGCCTCCTTCTTCTCCACCCGGCGGCATGGGATCCCATGCTCAAGATGCGGCATGGGCGGTGCGTGCTCAAGAACCGGCATTGTCTCCAGATGCGTCCGTCGGCGGCGACTCAAGATGCGGTCGGTGGCGGCTCAAGATCCGGCCGGCGGCGGTGGCTCAAGATGCGGCCTGTGGACTCCTTCTCCAGGGTGCGGCCTCCTCCTCCTCCTCCATGGCGAGGTGGCCACCTCCCCCAAGCTCTGTGGCCTCCTGCGAGGATGTCGGGCGGCGGCGACTGTTGTGTCCAGGCGGCCTCCGGCGAGGATCTACGACGACGGCGGGATTTTTTTTTATTTGTGGGTCCGGCGGGGCAGCAGCATGGGGTCGGCGGCGGGCCTTTGTTTTTTTATTTTCATGAAAATGATTGTCGTGCGTGATTTGCATGTGGCGCACGGCAAAGGGCAGTGATTGCCGTGCACTTCCAACGGTGGCGCACGGCAAAGGGAGGTGATTGCCGTGCGTTTTAGACTACAGCGCACGGCAAAGGCCAGTTATTGCCGTGTGTTTTTTCTTCCGGCACACGACAAAGACCGTAACACGCCGTTTAGCCCCGGCGCCGTCAGTCACTTTTTTTTGCCGTGCGCCTTCCCTTGACGCACGACAAACATAGTTCACTGTGCGTTGTCAGACACGGCGCACGGCAATGGGACTTTACCGTGCAAAATGCTACCGTGTGCCCTTTGCCGTGCGCCCCGACGAAAAACGCACGCCAAAGCGTTTTCGTGCCTTTGCCGTGCGCTCCGGGCGCACGACAAACCCTCTGTTTCCGTCGTGAATGTTAGAAGGCATCATTCCCTAAGTGACGACTTCCGTCAAATTAATGAGTACTAGGTGACATTATATTGATGCATGGGAGCAGCAAATATTGATCCATGCATGATTGCATCTTCGTTCACACCTCACATACCAGAAAAACAGTAGGAGACTAGGAGTACTCCACCATTTAGTCTAGTACATAGGGCTGGGCACGAAATACCGAGAACCGAAACCGAACCGAAAAATACCGAAAACCGAACCGAAAAATACCGAACCGAAAAATACCGAACCGAAGAAAATCGGTTCCTGTTCGGTTCTCAATTCCCAGGTAATACCGAAAGAACCGAGGTAAATTCGGTGCTGGGCCTTGGTTTACCGAAGTACCGAATAAGAACCGAATTGCAGGCAGCACATTTGAAGTTGGCCCAGCAGCAGCCCACCATCTAACCCTATCCACTCCTCACCAAAGCCCCTCACGGCCACCCACCCTCCCGCGATGCCGCCCAGGCCAGGCACCCTCATGCGACGGCGCCTTCCTCGACTCCTCACGTCGCCGCCTTCCTCTTCCTCGACACCCCGCGAGGCCGCGACGCCGTCCTGTCCTTGACTCCCCGCGCCGCCATCTCTCCCTCTTCCTCCGCTCCAGGCGTGCGCGCTCTCTCTCTTGGGCCACCGCGAGCTCCTCGGTCTCCGAATCTGGCGAGAGGAGGGCAGGCCATGGCGGTCTGCTCTCCCACTATGGCGCCGACCGCTGAGCACCTCGAGGAGACCTCCTTCGCCGTGCGTGATGGACGAGCAAGGAGGATCCATGCGCATCCGCATCGGGCAAGCTAGCCGCGCCCGCGGGTGCGACCGTGAGCTCGGCCGGGGCTAGGGAAGAAATCTGCCGCCCCTGTGCAGGTTCGTGCATCTAGCATCAGTATTTTTCGGTAAATACCGAAACCGAACCGATTATACCGAAACCGAAAATGCTCGGTACTGATGTTTGGAAGGAACCGATCGGTACCTATTTTGCAGGAACCGAATTTGGGTGGGAACCGAAGAACCGTACCGATCGGTTCGGTAAATACCGAACGCCCAGGGTGACTAGTACATATAGTAAATAAAAAGAAGACCAGGGAAGAATATGCCCTGCATGACGTAGTTATGTTGCCGTCAGCGTCACATACATGACTCAAAATAAACGGGGCAAAAATACCAGAGTGCATGAAGCTAAACTACATACAGTATAATTCATGCTTCTTTATTTTATTTTCGATAACAGAAAGATGGAATTGTTTTCATATATATCGTGTCAAGATAAAGATTCATTTCTGCACCAATGAATTTTATTTTTGTCTTGAGATTCGTATTTTTTTCAGAATAGTTTTCTTATTTACTTTGGGAAGTTGTATGGCCTTTAATTTGCTTCCATGAGCCAAAGCCAAAATGCTAAGATCGGCAAGCCATTGGCAATAATTACTCTATTATTTCCCTGCGTGACACAAAAGTTTGATTATTAGTATTTTTGAATTTGTACATAACAAGTTCAATTCAAAAATAATATGTATAATAACCTAACAACATTTAACTTTGTGACACAAAGCTTATGTATATATACTCCTAACAGTAACAAAATAGGCTCCATAATTTTAATCAAAGGGAGCATCTTAATTTCTCCGACCTTAGCAAGGCCTCAAACGTGAACTTATATATTGACATTGTATATATGTCCACATCACAGTACACACAATTTGCTCAAGACCATGAATAAAAAAATGCACCCGGATCGCCGTTCATATATATTGAGGTGATGTCACATGATTCCAGATATTAGACTCAAGATAAAATGATGGCAGTTTCTTACAGGTGCAGGCCGTATATATGGAGAAAGAATGCATTTTCATCCCTCAAGTATTGCAAGAGTGTGACATTCATGCCTCACATATTATTTGGTGCAAATCAACCCTTTAACTATCTGAATTTGTGCATTATATTTATCATCTTCACTAGTAGTTTAACAATGATTTCGTACCATATAGCAGTTTAGACCATGTAATCATCTTGCTAACTGCTTAGTCACTTTTATGTTAATTTAATAATAAGATGAATACCACACGATTGCAATACTTCAAGGATGAAAAATGCATTTTTCTCTGTATATCAAGACCAGCAGCCAGCAAAGTTTATTAAGGCCCCAGCCCGTTCATAGACGGCAAGGAAAAGGGCCTTGCTATCTAGCACGTAGGCGCTCCGAGCTATCGGTTTGGAACCTCAGCACGTTTCTTTTCGAGGTCGCGAGCGCACTGAGAAACCTATCGACCTTTCCTTAGACTGTCTCCAACAAGGAGACTCAAACCCAAAAATGGGTTCACCACAGTACATTTGGGTCTAAAATCCTCCTCCAACAGAGGATGTAAACACAGGACGCAGTTTGCATCGCCCCCGACGCGCGAGGTAAAAGTGCCTCGCCTGCGATGTGTAAGGCATTCCTCTGGTGGTGGGCTCGACTCGAATCGGCCATGGCCGACGGCGGTGAGGGAAGCTCGCCTGCCCGTGCGCCACCGCTTTCCCTAGCATGGCATCCCGGCCAGGTGGCTCGTCGGTGGGGAGTCGCGACCGGCCGCTGGATCCGGGAGGGAGGGGAGAGAGCCAAAGAGGTCGCTGGCTTGATTCCGTCGCTGACGATGAGTCTCCGGTCAATTCTTCGCGGCCAGACCTTCCTCAACACCGCTTGGACCCATTTCACCCTCATCCCGGCGAGGTGGATCCGCAGCGGCTCGAGACGGGAACGGGAACGACGACGGCGAGGGCACGACGAGGAGCAGACAACGAGGGATCGGAGTAGCGGACGGCTGGCGAGGAGGAGGCTGCCGGGCCTCGGGAGGGTGGCGGCGGATCCGCCGTCGAGGAGGAGGGTGTCGGGCCTCCGGGCGCTTGCGGCGGCGGCGCTTGCGGTGCGAGGCGGAGGAGGCAGAGCTGGAAGGGGAGGGGAGGAAGCGTTTTTGCGTGGAGGCGTGCCAAAACCGTGAATGGGTCTCCTATTTGCATCCTGAATGTTGGAGTCAGTCTTACTCGGTAACGGTAACTGATGTGCACGCGTCATTCTTTTTTATTATCGTGCGCCCCGCATTAATCCCGGCTTCACCTGTCATTCGGACACTAACTACAGTGAGGAGCATCAATGAGTTGTACCAGGCAGGGGTGGCGGCTGTTAGGAGGGTGACGAGGTCCCCGTCTGAGGCACCCACCTCGTCGTCTGGATCCAGGGCTCGGAAAGGTGCACCCACTTCGGTGCCGTCGTTGTCGGATGACGGGGATGAGGAGGATGCGGTGCAGGATGAGAGTGATGAGGAGGAAGAGTTGCAGCGGGGGAGAGTGATGAGGGGGCCGGGGGGGGTGCGGATCGGGATGAGGGGGGAGGAGGCGCAGGATGAGGGGGAGGCCCATCAGGATGAGGAGGCGTATGAGCCTGAGGAGGAGGATGAGGAGCTGGGGTGCGGGGCAGGGGCTGTGCCGAAGGTCTATATCCGAGGCCCCGCTCGGCTTCCGGATCGACCCATACCGCTTGCCAACCGACCGGTTATTAAACCAGAGGGACTACGGTAACTTATCACAACTTTTTTCATCCGTTCTGTTCAAACTCACGATTGAAACTAATAATTTGCGTGAAATCATTTTGGCAGGGGGTGGGAGGTCGTGACTCCAGGCTCTCATAATCGTCTTCCCAATGGCATCTTGGGCGTTTTGTGCAGGCAGCACTACCCCGGGTTCGTGACAGTTGGGGAGGGAGAAGACGCTCGAGAGCAGTTGGTGACGACGTTTGACCACTACGCCCTCATGATCGATTTGCCCGATCCGACACGGAGGACGTTCCGGGAATAAGGCCCGTCGGGTGGTTGGCGAGTTTTGGGTGAGTCTTCCTTGCAACAAATTGTATTTCTCAATAAATTGAATTAATTGGATATCCTTCAAGTATTAACATTGCTTCTACATGCAGGATTTCTATAGAGTCCTTGAGGGATATGAGGACCGAGCGGCTGAGTGTGCGATGTATACGTGTCGGAAGCTTGTGACAGATATGATTTACGAGTCACGTATCTCGCAAAATGTTGCCTACAAGGCTAAGTATGGTGAGAAAGTTAAAAAAAGGGACGTCCGAAACCTGCGCCTCACTCGAGAACAATACATGGAGGTAAATGCAGAAAATTACTATTATTCATTCTTCTCAGATTAGATATGCCAACCTTTATGTTCTTGTATGGTATCCACTTGATGACGTGCAGGTGCCTCCGTGGTGGCTCGTCGAGATGCCTCGGGCTTGGAGTGCGATTGTGGACTTGTGGTTTGCGCCCGATTGGGAGGCAAAACACCTCGAGCGTCGGGAGAGACGTTTGAAGATGGCGGGACCGCCACACCATCAAGGCCCCCTTAACATCCGCGAGTATGCTCGTAGATGGGTATGTTAATCTATTTCTTTATTCTAACTCTCGCATCGCATAATTCTTCGTTTTCTAACTCTCGATTGTTTTCCCGGTCTAAGTCACATGAGAATCAAGCTTGCTGCGAGCTCGAGGCATATGGTATGGCACACAAGGGCGGGGCGACGTCCGACGTCACCTTCAACCCCGACGACCCGCCCGAGGCGTACACCAACCCGACAATCCGACCCCCGCATCGCAAGGTACACCATGGTGGCAAGGCGAGGTTCGTGGGCCGGACTTCGATCCGGTGAGAGAGCCTCGGATCCGAAACCGTCGTCGGGATTGGAGAAGGCGGGGAAACATGGACGGTACTTCGTTGGCGACTCTCTCCTGGTCCCGCGCGATGTTCCGACTCTCTCGCAGGTTCGATCTCGAGACAGGGGCACGAGCTCAGCCCCGCCCATAGAACGACGACCCAGTGTTACGGAGACCTTAAATGCTACCTTCCAGGTTATTTCTGTTTTATTCGTACTTCATTGATGTTTACATATGTTTCCTTGTATTCTAATTTTTGGATCAAATATTGTAGGCCCAACTTGCGGCGAGAGAAGGCAGAGCGGGAGAGGCGGGCGAGAAGAGTCGCGGGCGGTCGCATGATTTGCACGTGAATTACCAGAGGCAGTTAGATGCGATGCAAGAGTCCCAAAATCAGCAGATGGCCGCCATGCTCCAGTACATGCAGAACCTTGGCCACGTGGTAGCGCCACAGGTGCAGCTCCCTCCACCACCGCGGTGTTGGTCGCTCCACCTCCTCGACCGGCCGCTCTTTCTCCTGTGAGTTGCTTTCCAACCTAGCTTGCTCTTTTGTTTCTCGTATTGAGCTAGAACGACTTGATATAGATGCTTAAAAACTAGAATGACCTAGAATTACTCGTGGTGAGCTAGAAAACCTTGTACTTTCATTTCTTTCTTATTGTTGTATATAACTTATAATGTTAGCCAAACCTAGAATGACGTAGAAATTGAAAATGACTTGGTATACATGCTCATAATCTTGTATTATCATTTCGATTTTCAATCATATGCGAGAATCTGTCGGCGGCATCAAATGACGGGCCTGCGGGACACATGTCGCCGCCAGCTCCGCAGACTCAGTGGGGGATGCCGCTTGGCCGTCGCCAGGACACGACATGTCGCCGCCAGCTCAGCAGACTCCGTGGGGGATGCCGCGTGGCCCGTCCTCTTGGCCTGGGGTGCCACGGTACCCCCGCCACCGGGTGCGGGTGGGGGTCGTGGCCACGGCATCGGCCACCGCGGTGAGTTGCCTGGACTACTGAACTTTTATTTGCATTTCGACAGCCAAACTTGCCTGTGCCATGTGATGACTATGTACCTTCGATAATTGTACGTGCATTTGGACCTTCGATAATTGCCATGTGGTGGTTATGTTTTATGTGCTTGTGATGGATAATATTAATTGCCTGTGATGAGTATTAACGCACCGTGATGAATATTAAGCGCTCGTGATGAATATTAACGCACTGCGATGAATATTAATTGACCGTGATGATGTATAAGTGACGAGGGTAACCATAAGCTTCTTTGGAAAAAAAAAGCAATCTCCGTGCCGAGAGCCAAAGCCCGGGCTCTCGGCAAAGCGGGCTCGTGCCGAGAGCAATGGCTTTAGCTCTCGGCACGGAGGGGCGGGCCGGCGGCCCGGATAGGCTGCGTGCCGAGAGCCCGCGGCCCGGCTCTCGGCACGGAGCCAAACGCGGGCCCACTTGTCGCCGTGCGCGAGAGCCGGCCAGAAGGCTCTCGGCAAAGAGGTGGGGCCCACCCCCGCCAGCGGACCCCTGACACCACTCCTGTGCCGAGAGCCCTCGGGCCCGGCTCTCGGCACGGGGAGCCAAACGCGGGCCCACTTGTCAGCGCTGTGCCGAGAGCCGGCCAGAAGGCTCTCGGCAAAGAGGTGGGGCCCACCCCCGCCAGCGGACCCCTGACACCACTCCGTGCCGAGAGCCGCCCACGGGCTCTCGGCGAGAGCTCTTCTGTGCCGTGAGCTTTCTGCGTGGCTCTCGGCACAGGAGTGGGGCCCGCAGTTCACGCCGTCAGTTGCGGACGGGCCTGTGACGAGAGCTAAATGGGCCCTCGGCACAGCTGTGCCGAGAGTTTGGCCCGTGGCTCTCGGCAGAGCCGCCTGTGCCGGCCCGGCGGTGCGGGAGCGCTGCGCCGAGAGCTCCCCTCTCGGCACGGGCCGTGCCGAGAGCAAACGCCCCGTGCCGAGAGGATCGCGCTCTCGGCGAGGCGGTCGATTCCGGTAGTGTAGCACGCCGATGGACCCCCACATATATACCGCCCCAAACACCAACTTACTATATACGTAAATTATGTTTCTATAAGCATCAATTTGTGTACATGATTTATATAAACAAAAAATTACACACAAAATTATGGAGCAAAAAGTTATGTCAAAACAAAATTATTAATTTTATATATAGCAGATATATAAACAAAACTTTTTCACAGCTTATGCACATAAATTTTTTCGTATGACAATACATACGTATAAATTTTTGTCTAACAACGAGTTATGCCGTAACTTTGCTTCTGACGACGAGTTGTGTAGATAACTTCTCCGTAACAACGAGTTACTATGCCCATAACTTTGACCCGGACGACGAGTTGTGCACATAACTTTGACTTTAATTATGAGTTATGCAGATATTTTTTTTCCCAATGAAGAGTTATGCACATAACTTTGATCCTGACGACGAGTTATGCAGATAACTTTTCCTTAATGACGTTTATACACATATTTTTTTTCTGATGACGAGTTATGTGAATATTTTTTAGAAAAAGCAATTTGTACGCACATTTTTTTCCTAACAATTTATGTACATGGCTTATGCAGTTGTTTGCTCTCATGCGGGGGCCGACTGTTAGGTAGGGCTCGCAGGCGTGTGGTGCGAAAAACCAGTTTGGCCGCCTGTCCAACGCGCCCCTTTTTTTTCATTTTTTGTTTTTTAACAATTTTTTATACATAAGTTATGTGCACAACTCGTCCTTAATTATAGAATAAGTTATGCACATAATTTGATATTTACAGAAAAAATTATGCGCACAACGTATCGTTAGATAGAAAAAATATACGCACAAATTATTCTTCAATTAGTTGTGTATACAAGTTGTGCACACTAGTTTTGCACGAATCAAACTGATGCTGAAAAATTATGTGACAAAATTTATAAGTCGGAATTATGCATCAAAGTTATGTGTATAAGTTATGATATTCCAAAAATAGAAATTTGTGAGAAGAAAAAAACTTTTCAAAAAAGGAAAGTGAGAAAGAAGAGGAGCCCCAGCTGAACCGGTCGATGATTAGCGAGCCCCCGTGTGGTGGGCGCTTGGACGGATTGGTGATTTTGCGAGCGCGCGAGTGCCAAAATGATTTTGCGCTAGGAAAAGATCATCTCAAATGGACTTCGAGCCCCTCAGAGATCGTGAAAGAAAACCTTGAAATTTGATATATACTCCTTGGTATGCTAAATGTTGTCCTAAACGTCATCTAAATCATATATGGAGCGAGTAAAAGGCTCCAAAATTTGTAAAACGTGTACAAGGCTCCAAAATTTGTAAAACGTGCATCTAAAACAATTTAAAAATTTAGCACTAGGATACGCCACCAATCACAATATATAAGAGCAATTGTTTATATTTGTAAACTATTCCACATCGCAATAGGAACAATTTGCTCAAGACCAAGCACTATTAAAATAAGGGACCACCAATGACTACGTCATTGTGATATATTGAGGCTGATGTCATGCATGAGTTCAAATAATTGGTCATCAATATAGAACGTGACACTTTCGGTGCAGGTCATATTTATTTCTGGGCCCCTGTGTTTCAGACTATTACAAAGATCACATGGGGGAATAATTGTTCGTATTAAAAAGAAGATTTCTTATGTCAAGTCGATCATTTACAAATTATGAGAAGCTAAAACAAGTTTTAATTTGTGTTCTTTGTGCCTCTGTGGCAACATAGTACTCCAAATGTGGTTCATACTATAAGCTAGTAATTAGTTTAGGACAAAATAAAGTTCGAGCACCCCAAATATAGTTCCATTTCTCATTTGATTTTTCCGCAATTGTCAACTGATCCAAGCAAAACTATATTAACCTGACTAATGAAACCTCAGCATTTTCTAAGAAGACCAATAATTCTGGTTTGACATGCTTTTATGATAGCAGTTAAATCAGTTCTTTGTAATTTAAGCTAATATTATTCATTGTGTAATTTAACATGTGATATCAAATTTAAATGGGAAAACCACAAGTATCAATACATGCATCATTGCCTAATAAGAAGTCATCTGCTTTGGAAAGCCACAAGTATCAATACATCATTTGCATTGGTGACTTTGCATTGTCAGCAAACTGGGGTGCAGTGTTTCCGGTTAAATTAGTGCTATGAATGAGCAACATAATCAGATCTGCCCGTGTTCATAGCATACATGCATGTACTGGGAAAACTTGCTCCATGGAATTAACGTCAGCAAAATACTAATTGTTCATATGAAAATTCATAACTTGCATCCACTCGTGCAACCAAGTGCCACTGAAATAAAAAAGAAAATACAACTGCCCCGTCCTTGTCGAGAGCAGCAGACAGAGGACGCTTCGAACGAACCGTGTGAACAGGCACATCAACACGGACAAAACATTATAAAATATAGAAAATAGGCTCGCTTTATAATCCCATCGAATGCAATGCGAGTTACCGAGACTAGTATATATAAAATTACGCTTCTGAAATATGCATCGTAATTATTTTTTGACGCTTTCCTGTAGATGCTGAAAAAACGTCTTGCATTTTTAATCATGTTTACTGGACTGAAGTAGGGTTAATTGAGGTACTCCTCAAGTTGCTTGGTGCAGGCATGCAGTCTTTGGATAGGAATCTCAAATATTTTTTAAGAAAATCAAAATCTTTCTGAGGGATATGGGGTACCCTGCCCTATGGGTCCCTACGGACGGTCAAGTGCAGCCCTTATGTTAGAAGACCAACCGACATGTCAAGTGGACCCGTCTGACCTGACATGAAGATAGGCGTGCAATTCAAGCCAACCCATGTGGCATCAATTAGCCCGGAGATCACAGACTCTATCTGTAATCTGACTAGATTGTTTCCCAGGATGTAACCGACCTGAATTCGAGTCCACCGACTTGTAAACCCTAGCCCAACAGACTATATAAAATGGCCAAGGGTGTCTTCCTGAGGGCACGGGTTCATTGAGCAATACAATCGCCGCCAAAAACAAGACATAGGGTGTTACTCTCTAGAGGTCTAAACCTGTATAAACTCTTGTGTTTCTCCTGCTTGTCGCCCTAACAATCAATGTTCTTGATTCCACTATCCCTTTACCTGCAAATCAACCACTTGGGTCGCTCCTTGTTGACGACTGTTCGGATATCACAAATTCTGACCTTTATCGCTTTTCGACCTCATATGCAGTTCTTAGCTAGCCAAGTTTTTTTTCACAACATTTCAGTTTATAATAAGCTGGTCACTAATAACATGAAAAAGTGTACACAAACAAAATGAAATAATTAAAAGCAATTGTATATTATTTTCCATCCAGTCTTGTTGAAGATATCTAAAACAATGACGTCCAACACTCTGCTTGCCGAATAATGAACAAATTCCTAAATCCACACCCTGTAAGGCTAGCTGTAATAGGGATCAAAATCGCAGCCATCACAACATGTTGCTGGTGCTGGTCCCTTGTTTCCATACTTAATTAAACGCGTAAAAAACACAACATGCATGGAACTTTCTCCGCATTTTCCTGGAAGTTTAGTAGTAGGCTCGTTAGTTAGAATGTGCTGCAAGGAAATGACAAGACAACCTCCAGAGTTGAGAGTTGAGACTAGCTACATATATATTGCCTTAGCTCCAGAGTTGAGCTACAGCATCCACATGCTTAACGGGCGCAAGAGCAGATAGCCAGGCTTCTCGATCGTGTCCCGTCACTCGTCAGTTGTGATTGTGAACCAGCTTTATTCGGCGCACAGATCAGATAGCCATGTTGTCCTCCATTGGATCCTCTCATGATGAACCTCCTACCATCGCAATGATGGACAGAGACATTGCCACTGCGGCTCCCTATGTGGTTGAGGACTGCCTCGGCTTGCTGCAGGTGCTCAGCGACGGCACCATCCTCCGCTTCTCGCCGCCGCCTTTCCCGGCCGGCGACGCCTGCGACGATGGCCGAGTGGAGTGGCAGGACGCCGTGTACGACGCCGACAACAACCTCGGTGTTCGAATGTACCGGCCTCGCCGCCGCCAAGTATCAGCTAATAAGAGGGCGGCGGAGGAGGAGCACAAGAAGAAGAAGAAGAAGCTGCCCGTGCTCGTGTACTTCGCCGGTGGTGGCTTCTGCTTCGGCTCCTACTCGTACCCCAAGAACCACGCCCTGTGCCTCCGCATGGCCGTCGAGCTCCCCGCCGTGGTGTGCTCCTTCAACCACCGCCTCGCGCCGGAGCACCGTCTCCCGGCCGCCTTCGAGGACGCCATGGCCGCGCTCCACTGGCTACCCAACCAGGTCCTCCACAACCCGTGGCTCGCCGGCGGCAGGGCCGACCCGCGCCGGGTGTTCGTCTCCGGCACGTCCTCGGGCGCCTGCGTCGCGTACCAAATGGCCGTCCGGTTCGGCACCGCGGGGCTCCATCCCTTGAAGATCGCCGGGTACATCCTCCTGATGCCCTACTTCCTGTCGGAGGAACCGACCATGTCGGAGCTGAGCACGCCGGAGACGGCGTTGCTGAGCCGAGAGAGGAGCGACAGGTACGTCCGCCTGGCGATGCCGGCGGGGTGGAACAAGGATCACCCGCTGCTGAATCCGTTCGGGCCGTACAGCCCTAGCCTGGCGCCGGCGGATGTGGGGCGTGTCCTCGTCGTCGCGGCGGAATGCGACCTGGTAAGGGACAAGAACCTCGAGTACGCTGAGAGAATGAAGGCGTTGGGGAAGGATGTGCGGCTGGCCTTGTTCCCGGCTCAAGGGCATGCCTTCTGCGCTATCAAACCACTGTCACCGGCCACGGATGAGGTCATACGTCTCATCAAACGCTTCATGTTTTAGATGGATGGATGATGAATTCATCAGAGAGTGAGGATTGGTGTTTGTGTTGTCCTGCCTAGCTTGTTGGAAGATCATTTGTTTATGACTGCAGCCAGGGACGAAGCTAGGATGGCAGAGTTGGGGCTCATTCCTCTTCCGTCTTTCCCATCCCCTTCCCCTAGCTAGCCCCTAGATCACAACGGTAGCCCCCCGGTTGCCTTTGCCTCCGTCCCTGAGTGCAGCTTTTTTATGCATGTGTCATTGTACCCAACCGGTTAACCACACAGCTTCAAACCATTCCTGAAGCTGTTTAGTTCGTTGGTGAAAAATTTTGCAATGTCATGTGAGATGTCGGAAGATGTGTTTTGATACTAATAAAAAACTAATTTCAAAACTCGATTGAAAATCACGAGATGGATTTTAAGCCTAATTAATCTATCATTGACACATATTTACTGTAGCATAGTATTGTCAAATCATGAACTCGATTCATCTTGCAAAAAACCTCTATTGCAAATATGTGCAATTAGTTGTTTTTGTGTAAATTTAATACTCAATGCATGCATGTGTTCAAACATCTTATTTGATTTGTAATTAAACAAGGCAGTTACTGTTTGTAAATCATTCATCTGGTGTTGTAAATTACATTAAACATGATATACAAGGCGTGTCAGACCTATTCTCCTAGAGGTTTTGGTGAGGCTGTTTTATTGAACGTGCAGGGTCTTGGTACGCCTTCATGGGCGACCTCCGTGCGACTCCTTCAATAATTCCAAGCATCAGCATGTACATCGGAGATATGAAAAGCTCATACCCATTCTCGGCTTCTCAGCGATTCAGGCATCGCTGGACCTTGCGCTGCTCGACACGTCACCCTCGGCGGAGGCCGCGCGCACCTCATCACGCGAGAGCCTGGCGTTTGAGGTGCTGCCCTAGACGGAGCGCACGGGACACCCCTCCCACCACCCCAATCAGCCAATCCCGATCCCCACCCAGCCTGAAACCCTAGCTCTCCACTCACATCTCCCCGCCGCCCACTCTCTCCCTCTCTTCTCCTCCCCGTCGCCTCCCTCTCCCTCCCAGGTCTCTTGCTCTCCGCCATGCCGCCGCCTCCCCTCCCCTTCTCCCTCTCCTCATGCCTCCACCACTCCTCCCCGCCGCCACTGCTCCCTTCTATTTGCCGCCCCGCTTGCTCCCACGGGATCCAGCAGCGCAGGGGCAGAGGTGCCCCTTCCTCCATCTGGATCTGCCCCAAAGCTCCACCGCGTTGCCCTTCCTCTAGCACAGGCCGCTGCTTCCTGGAGCGGCGGGCATGTAAGGCCAAGGGGGCGCGTCGCGGTGCCTGGTCTCGACTGGTGGCGAGGGGGCGAGCACGGCCACTTCTTCCCTCGCCCGCTACCTCGACGAGGAGTCATCACCGGCTACGACGAGACCACCAGCTACAAGACCTGGTACGTGCTCGTGGCACAACTCCGCTCCTCCTTCCCCCAAGCCTGCGCTGCGGCAGTGCGGCAGAGGGCGAGCATAATGCACTCTGAATCCATGGCAACCCTGCCTGTTGTCGTTCTCCCTTCGCTGGTGATCCACGGGATGTGCTAATCTATCTGTGTGCTGTGTGTGACAGCGGTGTGCACGTAGTGGGTTGGGTGCAGGCGATGCGGAGCCCGCAGGAGAAGAACACACAGCTGGAGAACATGACCTGGAGGATCTAGAACCTCGCCAGGAAGGAGGTGCGCCTTTTCGTACTTGGTTCGTTTCTTCTCTCTTCTCGTGTTGCTTGTTATGTTTCTGATGCGGTGCGAAGGTGTGTTTTGATAACTCATCGGCATTTGGGCTACGGAAAGAGAAGCAGTGGGTTTGATTACCGTTTAGTTGGGACTGGGATTGATGTTGGCTTATGTGCATTTTAGAGAGCAGTAGGTTTGTTTGACAGAATGCATCAGTCATAGTGCTCATTGAGCTTTGATCTTTATAACTCTGAGTTGTTCCTAAGAGTGATTGTCCACGTTTGCATTGGTTATCCACTCTACGGTGTATAGAAAATAGTTTTCAAATCTTCCTAATCAATTAACTTGTCGGAGTTGCAAAGTGCAAACTGTTGTGCTCTTTTTCTTTCATCGGTTAAGCTTTACAGTGTATCTCCTAGATGCTTCATGTGTGCTAATTGTTTTTTCCACTGCCCCCTCTTCCATGTGTCCATGGTGGTTTTGCAAATATTTATACTGTGTTGTTGACTGTTGTTTATTTGTGATTGTTTTATCTCAATGCCTTATATTTGCCATACTTACAAAAGAAATTCCTAAAGAATCATGTATATCTTCTGACCTGGTGTTCTTTCTTAGTGTTCAGGTGCGTGATTAGCTTAGAAAGGAGACATTGCAACTTGTGAGTGAGTTATAACATTCTGTTTATATCGTAATGTTATTTCAATTGGCATCATAGAAAAAATGGTGTTTCAAAAGTGCTAATTGATTTGCTGCGGTTCAAATAAGATACATGTAACTCTCTTTTTTTGTGAAAAAGATGCATGTAATAACTCATTATAACCCTCTATGCATTGTAAACTGCATAAGAAAATTTAGAAAAGAAGCGGCGAAACTTGGAGCTTTGGAATCAGGGCAGACACTTTAGACTAAATCTCATCAAGGAAAATGGCTACCACTTTAAAAAATGGAAACACAAAATTTAATCATGATGTAAAACTAAAGCACACTGTTCTGTAGTCGTCTAATATTTCCATACATCTATAAGGGAAGTACTTTTATTTTTATTCGATGGTTGCTTTAGTTGTCTCAAATTTGCCTAATGATTTATGCTTACTTTACTTTGTCTGTCCTCATAGTATTTGTCCAGCGGCTTCATAGGAGTAACCAAGTTGTTCTTCGCCGAGCGGGGCTTCACATTGTTGTCGCTAAGGTAGGTTCAACTTTTCTTCCTCGTTAATGTCCCCAACTTTTGTTAGTTAGGTTTGGGTGAGAGGAGTAACCATGGTTTATTAGGCTCACAAGGTAAATGTTTAAGGAACTTGACTTGTTGGATATGTGTAAAGAGAGCAACTCTCTGCAAGTAAAGAATAGTGTTATGTGTCAATTCTGTATAATTTCTTCCCTCATGCCTTTTTTGCGCCGTTAAACTATTTTTCGTTTACACATTATTCATGTGTGTAATTTGTTTTTTCAAATTCTGCTTCACTCTTTAAGATGGGCTATGGGATTGGAAGTCAGCGAAGGGGATTTAACTGACCCTGATTCATTATACAATTTTCAGAAAGTTCAGTGTAGGATTTATTATACAACTACCTTCGTATTGTGTTTGTGTATGCGATATGCCCACATGTTTGTTTATTTCAGCTGAGTATTTAATGGATTTTTTTCTTCTTGTGGGGGATGGCATCCCTCTCTTCACCAGGCCGGTCGCAAGCACAGGCAAGAACTTACATTCCCCAGATCCATCATCCGAGAGCATGGGCAGGAGTGATGATTTTAGCACCTACAACCACAAGCAAGCTCTCTAATGAGTTAGTCTTCCTGCAAAGAAATCAATTGAAGATGTAAGCTTACATTTCCTCATGTCTGGTGTTATTTTTGGTACATAATTGATGACACTTCGTATATACGAGAGGATAGCTATTTCCTTAAAGAGTACTCTTCCTGAAATGTTTTTTTTGCCATAATCATTGTAGGAACACAAAAAATTGATATCAATCTTGACTGGAGCATAATACAGTTGAAGAGGTAAGCTTACATTTCCCCCCTTTTGACCCTTTTGATTTTACCTATGAGCTTTGTCTGCTTACATTTCCCCCCTTTTGATTTTACCTATGAGCTTTGTCTGGTGTTATTTTTGGTACATATATATAAATGGCACTTTGCATATATGATAGGATACCTATTTCCTGAAATGGTTCTTTTGCCATAATGCTTACAGGAAAAAAATTGATATTGATATTGATGGGAGCATAATACCTATCTATCCTGTCCATTATATTGTTCAGATAACTATTGTAGGAGTAGATACAATAAGTGTCATAAAGTTTATTCTGCAGATAAAAATAGTGGGAGATATGGTTAGCCGGTTACTTGGCTTGGTTTTATTTTTTACAAAGCGCAGATGAAAAAGTTAACCATTGGCCAAAGAAATACAATACAATATAGGGATTGTTTCTGTATTTAGAGTTACGGCTGAGAAAGTGATCAATTAAAAAATGTTTCCCAAAATAATGGAATGTTAATAATAGTTTGAATGTTTCCCAGCATTGCATGAGGCCGATAACACTGATCATGTTTGTTAAACATCTATTTAAATGGGTTTGATATTTTCATGGTAAATGATTCCTACAAACCTTGCTTTTGGGAGGGTGTCCGGCTAGGAGACATTCCTTTGAAAATTCAATTTCCTAGCCCGTAAGCCATGGTGGCCGATTACTATGATGACAAAGATTGGGGGTAGGATTTTTAGATGATACTTCCCGCTAATGAGATGGAAGTGTGGGCTTAACTATTAGAAAATGTGCAATGTCTACGGATGGAATGCTCGAAACCCGATGATGTTGAATGGCCATTTTTTTATCAAACGAGTGACATTTTTTCTTTGAATGGGCATAAGACGGATCAAGCGAGTTTCTGGAATGTTTGAATGGTGCGAGTCTTTGGGAATTTTTATTTTTGATTGGGATGATTCCCACTTCCCAATTTCGGGCCGACTCGCAAGGAAGCTTTGTTTCTTCGGAAATTTAAGTTCCCTAAATGCTTTAGTCTTTTCTTATTTGCAGGTTTTGTGTGGGCTTTATAGAAATCAAGATGGTTATTGAGGACATTTCCTAACCATTCAATGCAAGTATTATGGACATTTCCGTTTGCTCAAATGCCGCGATAAGAAAATGGGCAATCTCAGTTCCACGGTCTGTAACCTTAAACAAGTATAAGTACAGGTTCTTTCGAAAGACACGTATCGTTGTGAAAAGCATTGCACAATCACCGTTTGGCTATTATCAATGAGAGATTCTTTGTACTCCAAAATGTTCTCTTATAAGTATGTGTTGTTCAATGGTGCTCTTATAGGGCGCGCATCGCGCACCGGATTGTTCTAGTACCCTGCAGGGCTGGGTACTCCTCAAGGACTTCAGTGTGCCTCATGACATCCAGTTCTGCATTCTAGGATATGGCTTCAGACCATCCACACTCGTCATACTCTATTTTATCTTTCGAAACGGAATATTCTGTCATTGTAATCAATCTTCTCTCCTTTATTCTCAGTTTTTCCGCACTCATCTTCCTTCATATTTCACTTTATCCCAACCACCTGCTCATGAGATCCACACGTCAGCCTCACCCCCTCTTTCACTCCACGTACCCCCTTCCCTCCTCCCACCTCGCAAACACGGCTCCTGCCTCCTTCCTTCCTCCCTAGAGCCCCTCCCCTCTCTCTTTTCTGCTCCGGCGCACCGATCCGGCGGCATAGCAGTCACCCGCGGCCGGTGCGAGGGCAAGCGGCGGCGGCGCACGGTGTATCCGGCCTCCTGCAGGCGTGGAGGTCCCGACGGGGGAGCTGAGGCTCGCGGCGAGGAGGCACGCGTCGGCATCCTCCTCCTTCAGCCCTCCCTCTCCCTCCCCCTTCCCTGTGCTGGCGGAGCAGCTCGAGCTCGAGCTTCCGGCAGCGGCGCGAAGGAGGGGGCGCGCTGGATGCTGGAAGTCAACGTCCACGATGGCGTCCTTCCTCCCGGCGACGGGGAGGATGTGGTCGTGGCCCTGCTCCCCGGCGGCGACTTCGAGGACGCGCCTGCGCCCCTGCCCTCCTTCCTCGACGGCTCGATGGTGCGCCCCTCCCTCTCCTCGATGATCGGCTAGCGGAGCTCACGAAGAGGCGTGCGGCGGCGGTGTGCGAACCGCGGAGCCAGCTAGCATGGCGGTAGGAGCTGCGGTGGTGGCGTCGAGGAGCTCCTCGTCAGGGATGTAGCGGCGCAAGTCATGCGCCGCGGCGGAGGTCGCGCGCTGTTGACATTGCTAACGTCATCGATTAGAAATGGATATAAGATCCACCTCTATCGACGACACCAGAAATGCAAAGGTATATCTTAACATGATGCTAAGTGTATATCAGATATTGCTTTCAGATTAAACTAAAAGAAGAATTCTGACACGATTCATAGCATAGCTCGATATAGGTTGTCCGCCCTGACAAGTGTGCCTGAAAACGCATGGATATATGGTACTCTTATACATGCCTTGGATCTCTAGAAAAGAAGATATATATAAATAAATAGGGTATCTACAAGCGCACAGATATGAATATACCATTGTAGCATTTTAACCAGGAGTAAAACCAGGTATCGTATTTATATTTTACCATAGGGAAAGAAGCCTTTCTAATCCATAATAGCTAATGCATTCTCATCTCTCAGTTTTATAACGTAGAGTGACCAAAATATATCAATTGCTATAAACAGGCGTAAGTCACCTAAAATATAGATAATGATAGCATTGTTCAAGTCATAACATCATGAGCAGCTAGAAAGTGTCATTATAGCAAGAGAAACATAGCAAATTCTAGGTAGAGAGGATACTCCTCGGTAACTCTAAATTATATGTCAATGCAAACTATGATTAGTGCAAACATATAGCAATCATGGAAGAAGAACTATTATATTAATGCATGGGGAGACTAACCAGGAGGATCAAGGCCGAAACTTGAAACAACTCAAACAGTATAAGGCTCCACTAGTCCTATACATGGGGAGTGGACTACGAATGACTCAATAGTGCTGTCACCACCACGATCTACCACACGACCCGGCATATAGGGTGCAATCGCAGATAAATACAATATAAGCACCACACTTACACTATCTTTACCGTTTACCCATGTTAACAAATGATCTAGGTGAGGGCTATACGACTCCATACATGAATATAAAGGCAAATCAACTATGCTAAACATGTAATCATAATAAACACCAAAGCATATAATGTCGAATATAATCATTGATAAGAACATATGTTTGTATAACAAATGTAAGAAACTAGATAAGAACTTACAAGAGCGAAGCTAGATCAATATCTCGATCAGCCTCTAGATGACCAGGAGCCAAGTAGACGCCTTGCCTCCTCCTAGATCTAAACTAGCTAGCTACTCTGCTATATGGTGTTACTAGGGCGTAGTGTCTCTGACTTGATGACTTGATCTGATGTATGCCAGATTTAGATGCCTCTGCCAGGGGGTTGCTTATATAGTCCAGAGGGGTAGACGTGCGCCGTAGGATCAAACCGACCTAAACATGTGGTTTAGATTGATTCTCATAGACAATGGAGGAACATTCCAGAAGATGAGGCGGTTCGGGGCCCGGGGAGACCAACTGGCCCCACCACCAGGCCGATCGGTCTGGGGTGCCCCCCTCAAGGCTCACTTCGGCCAGGTGGTCTCTTGATCCTTCTAGATGCTTCTTTCTTAGGTGCTAAGCCACGTTGAGTTCCGGAGCCTTCTGGAGTCTTCTAGAGTGGTTTCTTTGCATATTTTCTGAATAGTCCCTGTAGATTCATAGATTCACCAAAACTCGTGGAAATTGTCAATATAAACCCTAATAAGGTGATCTAATTATATTTTAGTCCTTTTCCAATAAATGTGAGGGATAAAATTCATAGATAAAATGTATTAACAAACTCCCCCAAGCTTACCCTTTGCTAGTCCCTAGCAAAGATATGCTTTAGCGGGATCACGAGTTGCTACAACGCTTTCACACCTCAAAAGTACTATGGTTTTCAAAAACCAATTCTCCTCAACAAGATTGCTCTCTCTTACCTTTAACCTTTTAAGCATAGACTTTTTAGAAATCTTTAGCAGATAAAAGACAAAACAATCAAGTCAAGCAAGATATCTCAACTTCTTTGATCGGCTATCATCCTGGAGTTTTGCATTTTCTTAGATAAAACTCGAGAGATCCGTGTATGACCTTCTCAAGCATGGATTCACACTTAACAAGATATGGATGGTAGTTTGGGATGGATAAGGGTGAAAGGTGGTAAGACTTTTAGCCTAGCTCTTGGACTATTGTCACATCCGACTTTCCGAAGAAAACCAAGTGCAAACCTATATGCATGTCGGGATCAAGTTTCATGCATATAGTGACATAAAAGTGTATACGAAACGGTATCATGTAGGAAAAAGAGAGATTATCAGAGATTTACGCTTAAATCCCGGAAACGAAGGCACCAAACATCACGGGCGGTCGGCGGGGGTTGCGTACGCCTAGCACCAAGCAACATCTTCACAAGACTTCGAGAAGCGACTTCCTCCTTCGAGCAACAATGTTTATAGCAAGGGTGAGCACTTGTCGTACTCGGCAAGTGTGGAAAAAGATATGAATGCAAAGGCTTTATAGTGGACTGGGCTATAAGCACTTAAGCAATTTTAGTTGGTCAAGTTTTATTAGCACTCGATTACTAATAAAGTATAAATATATACCTACCCACATTAAGCATAAGATAAGAAAATACGCCATAAGCACATGGCAAGCATAACCAGAGAACACGATTTAAGTCCATCTTCAAGTTCATTATCATGTGAGGGTCCAGGCCGCCCGTGACCGTGGGCACGGCTAATCGATTAGTTTTACACTCTGCAGAGGTCGCACATCTTTACCCACAAGTCGCGTAAAAGTCCCGAAGAACTTTAGACCCAACCATGCGATGCTAGCTAGGCATCATACCACACTACCAAGGTGTGATTGCATAGGGACGCTACGAGGCCGTTACAAATATCCCCAGATGTAGGCTGCCGGCTAGGTTACCTGGTCAGTGCAACGTATAAAGCTCCCGGACGAGTACCGTGTCTTAGCTAAGCCCACACCTACGCCCGAGCAGGTCCATACGCCACTACCCGCCAGCCCCCAACCCTTATCAGGTAAAGCATACCTAACACCTAGTTCACTAATTAATAAGCCAAGACAGAGCCATATGTCTTGTGGTAGCACTGTTTTCCTGGGTGGTCGCTCCATGTTCCGATTAAACATATGATCTTGTATTAAACATCCAAAGATATAACATAAAGGTATAACATGATTCATCATTGTTGTTCATTAGAACCACCATAACCCAGGTATAGCAACTAAGCATAGCTACCCATCATAAAGATAAACCCGTTTGATCAAGGCACATGATAAATAACACTAGTCAAACCTTAAACATGGGTCCCATCATATTAATGCAAGCATATGCAATGAGTGATTAAACATAATTCTTAGGACAAAAGATCAAGGACACACTTGCCTTTAACCAAAGAGTAGTTGCTCAGAATCTTCAACTTCAAGCTCTTCCAAACTTCTCTAACGGCGTTCACTCTAAACGCATCAATCATCGGGCACAAACAAAACATCCGGAGCACACATGTTCTAGCAATCAAACAATCTAAATTAAAAACAGTACACCAATCATAAAAAACGTACTGAAAAGCAGTAAAAACTAATCTACGCGTTAGGATGAACTAACATGTCAGTGAAAGAATTACTGAGATAGGAATTGAATTGGATAAGATATGGATTTTAACAAGAAAAAGATTACTAATTGAACATGCCGCATGAACGATTTCACCATGAGGCAATATTAATCGAGAAAGGAATTATAAGAATATATAACTTGGAGCACAGACATATGGATGAATAAAGATTAAAGACGACAGTCCTAAAGATCAGTGAGTTTGGTTTGGTTGAGGTCACAAGATTTATGAAGCTTTGATATATGAGAAATAAATACAAAACAACCATCTTGGTTATTCCGTTAAAGGAAAAACCCCAATTAATGCATAGGCATGATGTCGGCACGGTGTCATCAACGGCAAGATAAAAAGATGCACTAACCGTGACTAGTTTGCTTTTGTGCATAAACGCGCATGTACTGAGATAAAGAATCATTATTGCTTAAGCATGATGTAAGCATGACATCACCAAGATATTGAAGTAATAAACAAACAATGTGGCAAAGGAATTGATGTTGTCTTAGCTTGTGTAGGTACGTGCATGGTGGCCGGCGAGGCTTCAGATGGCAACAGATTGGAGGCATGCGACAAGCCAAACAGTTGCAGAAAGCTTGAGGGCTCAGTTCGGTTTATGGCTCGAGCAACATAATCTCGACTTGCAAAAAGATATAGATGAGTGGTTACACATGGCCCCGGCAGAAGTTCATTCTCTAGCAGGCAGCGCACGGCACGGCGGGGGAAGACGCACGGCATGGCCGTCTCGACCTTGGCCGGTGATGGCGCACACCACAAAGCAGCGGCGGAGATCAAACTTGATGACGAACACGAGTAGGAACGGCGGTCGGGCCGGATGGAGTAGATGGGCTGCGCTAGAGGATTAGCTAGGTCGCCTCAAGCCGCACACACGGGATGACGAGGAGAGTCCATACTCGTGAGATCGAGATCGAGACAAAAGAAAGAAGGGGAACAAGATTCTAACCAGCGAGAAGATCAAAGGCGTCTTGTCCGTGTGAACCAAGGATGACGACCGGCGGCCGAACATCACGAGGACAACCGGCGTCGACGGGAGTCGAGACCTGACGGCGCGGCCTACTCGTCTTCTCATCTCGGAGGAACTCCGGCCGCAGATTGATGACGACGAGCAGCAAAGGTTTTGCAGCTTCACCTCATGGAGGTCTTGGCGGTGCTCCAACGCCACGAATCGGCCGGTTGATCGGTGGCGCTCGGCTCCGGCGAGGCGGCGACTTGGGTAGCGGTGGCGCTGCGCTTAGCAAGGATGAGGCGGCTGCGGGAGGCGCGCAGGGCACGAGTGGCCGCCCTTTATAGGTTCCTGGGGCTGCAGCCCTAGCGTGGCACGCACGCCGAGGGAGAGATAGGCGGCAGCACGTCGGGCTTGCCTGACACACGAGCAGCAAGCTCTGGCTGTTGGGCGCAGAGGGGCAGGCCGAAGTGGGCTGGCTGCTCGGCTGGAACAGGTCCGGTTCAGCCCAAAGGATACTTTATTATTCTCTTTCTAGAAAATACTTTTCAATGCAAACAAATCCAGAAAAGTCTAGAAATGTTTTTAAGGCAAAAAAAATATCTAGAACATCCCCAAAATTCGAGAGAGAAAGCCAAAGATGGATGAGGATATGAGGAAATCCAAATAAAGTAATTGGAGCTCATGAAAATATTTTAGAGCCTTCTAATAAATAGAATCAGCTCAGGGAAAATGAGAATAAATTCCAGAAAAATCCGGAAAATTCTCAGAAGGTTTTGGACAGCACCTAAACGCATTTTTGAAACCTTTTGCACTCAAGAAGCACCAAGATGCATCGGCATGAATGCAACACTCACAACTTTTATTTGATTCGGAAAATCAAATAATGATTTTTTTCCTATACTATATTTCCGTAAAGAAAAATAAATGTTGGAAAATTTTTAAAATTATGAGAAAATCGTTATTTAATTATTTTCTCTATTCACATCCCGAAATTGGAAATTTCGGGGTGTGACAAATCTACCCCCTTAAACGGAATCTCGTCCCGAGATTCGAAGAAAGAAAAAGCAAGGAGGAGGGAGATAAACAAAAACATTGCTCCCAAGGTAGGTAGGCGGTCTTCCACCTTTGTCGATCGGTGTGGAGTCTCCAATCTTTTTCTTCAATGATTGTTGGGGTCTTCATCATAATGAGCTAGGTGGGACAAAAGCAAGCACAAGGTGGGAAGGAAGGTAGAGTGATGTCTTCTTTTTTTCAACTTGCTCACTTCTAAATGACGACGGTAGCTGTAGCATTTGCTTGTTGGCATTGGTGTGTGCTTTAATTTCTTCTTCTGAAGTACTTCATTTGATCCAGGTGGAAAGAAAGAAAGACAACAAGGATGTGGAAGGTACAAAAAGAAACCTAACTAGGCAACCGATGTTATTGCGGATATAAGATCCACAATACACCAACACTCACATCAAAGAAGCGAATCAATCAAGTTCATAAAACCAAGCATCATCATGCAAACACTGAATTCCACCAATCAAGGCATAGCTAAGGGAACGATACTACACGTTGTTAATAAAGTCAGAGGGTATCCTTCTAATAGATCCGATGTAGCTCCCAGCAAGGATAGCCGTAAATAATGGATTTTTCCCAGATCAAGGAGTATGAAATTATGAGTTCATCCCAACTGGAATCACCTCAATCGGAGGTTTAGAACTCGAGATATGAATTAAACAAGATAGCTATGTCAGCAGTGTTGACAGATTCTGAATGCTCCACTAATTCGTATGTATTTCCCTGGATACAAAACGAATACTGCTGAATTTTGGACAGAAATTAATACATGAAATTCTGGAAGTAACCCAACTGATTTCATGTCAATCGGAGTTCGGTAGCTCGAGATAAAATTAAAACAGCGCTGATGTGTCGGGGAGCTGCGCGAATACATGGAATATCAAGGGTAACGGTTCTACCAATGAATCAAGGGGGTGTTATTGCTTGAGAGAATGGACAGGCGAGATCGAAGAAATGTTCAAGGAGAGTGAAGGTAAATATACAAGAATTCATGGTATGGAGAAAAGAAGATGGTTAAGATGTGAGATCATTCATCAGAGAAGTCAAGGATAAGGTAGGAAGGGACTTTAGATCAAAAGAGACCTTAGGAAACCTCCGTTTCAAACTAGGCATACGTCCTACAGTCGATACAGCTCTGATACCACTCTGTCACACTCGTTTTCCGAAGAAAACCAAGTGCAAACCTATGCATGCCAGGATTAAGTTTCATGCATATAGTGACATATAAGTGAATACAGAAACAGTATCATGTAGGAAAAAGAGAGATTATCGAGAGATTTACGCTTAAATCCCGGAAACGAAGGCACCAAACATCACGGGCGGTCGGCGGGGGTTGCGTACGCCTAGCACCAGCAACATCTTCACAAGACTTCGAGCGAGCTTCCTCCTTCGAGCAACAATGTTTATAGCAAGGGTGAGCACTTGTCGTACTCAGGCAAGTGTGGAAAAAGATATGAATGCAAAGGCTTTATAGTGGACTGGGCTATAAGCACTTAAGCAATTTTAGTTGGTCAAGTTTTATTAGCACTCGATTACTAATAAAGTATAAATATATACCAACCCACATTAAGCATAAGATAAGAAAATACGCCATAAGCACATGGCAAGCATAACCGAGAGAACACGATTTAAGTCCATCTTCAAGTTCATTATCATGTGAGGGTCCGGGCCGCCCGTGACCGTGGGCACGGCTAATCGATTAGTTTTACACTCTGCAGAGGTCGCACATCTTTACCCACAAGTCGCGTAAAAGTCCCGAAGAACTTTAGACCCAACCATGCGATGCTAGCTAGGCATCATACCACACTACCAAGGTGTGATTGCATAGGGACGCTACGAGGCCGTTACAAATATCCCCGGATGTAGGCCGCCGGCTAGGTTACCCGGTCGGTGCAACGTATAAAGCTCCCGGACGAGTACCGTGTCTTAGCTAAGCCCACACCTACGCCCGAGCAGTCCATACGCCACTACCCGCCACCCCCAACCCTTATCGGGTAAAGCATACCTAACACCTAGTTCACTAATTAATAAGCCAAGACAGAGCCATATGTCTTGTGGTAGCACCGTTTTCCGGGTGGTCGCTCCATGTTCCGATTAAACATATGATCTTGTATTAAACATCCAAAGATATAACATAAAGGTATAACATGATTCATCATTGTTGTTCATTAGAACCACCATATCCCATGGTATAGCAACTAAGCATAACTACCCAACATAAAGATAAACCCGTTTGATCAAGACACCGGATAAATAACACTAGTCAAACCATAAACATGGGTCCCATCATATTAATGCAAGCATATGCAATGAGTGATTAAACATAATTCTTAGGACAAAAGATCAAGGACACACTTGCCTTTAACCAAAGAGTAGTTGCTCAGAATCTTCAACTTCAAGCTCTTCCAAACTTCTCGAACGGCGTTCACTCTAAACGCATCAATCATCAGGCACAAACAAAACATCCGGAGCACACATGTTCTAGCAATCAAACAATCTAAATTAAAAACAGTACACCAATCATAAAAAACGTACTGAAAAGCAGTAAAAACTAATCTACGCGTTAGGATGAACTAACATGTCAGTGAAAGAATTACTGAGATAGGAATTGAATTGGATAAGATATGGATTTTAACAAGAAAAAGATTACTAATTGAACATGCCGCATGAACGATTTCACCATGAGGCAATATTAATCGAGAAAGGAACTATAAGAATATATAACTTGGAGCACGGACATATGGATGAATAAAGATTAAAGACGACAATTCTAAAGATCAGTGAGTTTGGTTTGGTTGAGGTCACAAGATTTATGAAGCTTTGATATATGAGAAATAAATACAAAACAACCATCTTGGTTATTCTGTTAAAGGAAAAACCCCAATTAATGCATAGGCATGATGTCAGCACGGTGTCATCACTGGCAAGATAAAAAGATGCACTAACCGTGACTAGTTTGCTTTTGTGCATAAACGCGCATGTACTGAGATAAAGAATCATTATTGCTTAAGCATGATGTAAGCATGACATCACCAAGATATTGAAGTAATAAACAAACAATGTGGCAAAGGAATTGATGTTGTCTTAGCTTGTGTAGGTACGTGCATGGTGGCCGGCGAGGCTTCAGATGGCAACAGATTGGAGGCATGCGACAAGCCAAACAGTTGCAGAAAGCTTGAGGGCTCAGTTCGGTTTATGGCTCGAGCAACATAATCTCGACTTGCAAAAAGATATAGATGAGTGGTTACACATGGCCCCGGCAGAAGTTCATTCTCTAGCAGGCAGCGCACAGCACGGCAGGGAAGACGCACAGCATGGCCGTCTCGACCTTGGCCGGTGATGGCGCACACCACAGCACTGGCGGAGATCAAACTTGATGACGAACACGAGTAGGAACAGCGGTCGGGCGGATGGAGTAGATGGGCCGCGCTAGAGGATTAGCTAGGTCGCCTCAAGCCGCACACACGGGATGACGGGGAGAGTCCATACTCGTGAGATCGAGATCGAGACAAAAGAAAGAAGGGGAACAAGATTCTAACCAGCGAGAAGATCAAAGGCGTCTTGTCCGTGTGAACCAAGGATGACGACCGGCGGCCGAACATCACGAGGACAACCGGCGTCGACGGGAGTCGAGACCGTGGGGACGGCGCGGCCTACTCGGCTTCTCATCTCGGAGGAACTCCGGCCGACGGATTGATGACGACGAGCGACAAAGGTTTTGCGGCTTCACCTCATGGAGGTCTTGGCGGTGCTCCAACGCCACGAATCGGCCGGTTGATCGGTGGCGCTCGGCTCCGGCGAGGCGGCGACTTGGGTAGCGGTGGCGGCCGCGCTTAGCGAGGGATGGAGGCGGCTGCGGGAGGCGCGCGGGGCACGGTTGGCCGCCCTTTATTTGTTCATGGGGCTGCAGCCCTAGCGTGGCACGCACGCCGAGAGAGAGATAGGCGGCGGCACGTCGGGCTTGCCTGACACACGAGCAGCAAGCTCTGGCTGTTGGGCGCGAGGGGCAGCCGAAGTGGGGGCGGTCGCTCGGCGGAACAGTCCGGTTCAGCCCAAAGGATACTTTATTATTCTGTTTCTAGAAAATACTTTTCAATGCAAACAAATCCAGAAAAGTCTAGAAATGTTTTTAAGGCAAAAAAATATCTAGAACATCCCCAAAAATTCGAGAGAGAAAGCCAAAGATAGATGAGGATATGAGGAATCCAAATAAAGTAATTGGAGCTCATGAAAATATTTTAGAGCCTTCTAATAAATAGAATCGGGTCGGGGAAAATGAGAATAAATTCCAGAAAAATCCGGAAAATTCTCAGAAGGTTTTGGACAGCACCTAAACGCATTTTTGAAACCTTTTGCACTCAAGAAGCACCAAGATGCATCGGCATGAATGCAACACTCACAACTTTTATTTGATTCAGAAAATCAAACAATGATTTTTTTTCCTATACTATATTTCCTGTAAAGAAAAATAAATGTTGGAAAATTTTTAAAATTATGAGAAAATCGTTATTTAATTATTTTCTCTATTCACATCCCGAAATTGGAAATTTCGGGGTGTGACAACTATATCTCTCTTTCTAAGATTTTTAAGATCCGGGCTTTCAATTCTTGGAGAGGTGGGCTCTACTCGGCCCGGACTTTTGTCCATTTTTCTCTCTCGTTAGAGATGTGGGCTCTACTCGCCCTCGGACACGTGTCCATTATTCATCTCCAAATTTATTTCTTTTAGGGAGGTAGATCCTTCTCGCCTAGTATGACACTTGTCCTTTTCTCTCCCTCTCTCTTCTCACTTTTTCCTCTTTTCTCTTTTTTTTTCGAATGTAGCCCCCAAAATCCTTTTTAAAATTGAGAGAGATATATCCTAGAGTTGCATGAGCTACATGGCTTGATGGAAAATGCGCACTTCTACATCGAAGCAACATAAATGGTGGAATGGAATGATCTTGATGTGTATGACAAGCTCTTAAGGATCATAGACACGTAAACTCATCATATAAAATTTCATGATTTTTAAGATAAATCCAGGAATCAAGCTTCACTAGGAAGATGATCAATAGCAACTCAACTTTTCATGAATCATCTTTCAAAGCCTAGACTCAGATTAAGCATATACTTGCACAGGTTTTGGGTTCATAGCAAATTAAGCATTTAAGCTTCAGGAGAATCTAGGTCTGAAAACTAAGTACATTTAAAAGGAATTACGGCAGAGCAACTATTCATCATCTCCAAGCATATATCATCAAGATCATTATTAAAGAGAAAAGCCAACTAGCAGACTCTATCATTTTATTCAAACTAAGACTTTAAATAATACTCAAATAACTAGTTAATATTAAACACCTAGGATAGTTATACTTATCGTGATAACTGGGGTGCTCTCCCCCAAGATGGATCTTGAAGTAATCCTTGATTTATCCTTGGAACTTGCTGGCCTTCGGGTCTTCCTTAATTTATCCTTGTAAATATTAGTCTCGCACATATCCGAAGGAGCAAATTCAAGGATTATGTTGTGAGACTTCATGTGCCCACTTCTTTTTGGTTTTTTTTTGAAATGTGTGGACCTTCATGTGCCCACGTATTTTTGTGATTTTTTATATGCAAAAGGGATGCTAAAACAAAAACATGTGAATGCATTTATTTATTTATTTATTTATGCCGCAACGGTACGGAGTACATGGGGCCTTAAAGAATGCAAAAGTAGAAAATATTTTTATGATCTTTTTCAATGCGGGTATAGGGAAATAAACATGCTAATCTAAATATGCAGTGAAGAATATAAAGATAAATATCGAGTTACCTCTCGGCGAGAGTTCAGAGTACTTACTGCCATGGCGTAGATGTAGTTGTCGGTGTTTTAGACCGGCAAACCTACCAAGGGGGTACCCGAGGTAGTAGATTGTGCGGTGGGGATCGTGATCGGTTGACCGAGAACTCGAAGGTATGCGCAAGGACACGGGACACAAGATTTATACAGGTTCAGACTGCCAATGTGGCGAGCCCTACGTCCTGTTTGAGGGATCAAGTATGGCGCCCTGCGCTTGGTGTTGGTTATCCCCGGAGGGATTGGGGGTGTGCGGCTAGGTACCCGGCCCTCCTTTATATAGTCCAGGGGGCGGGTTCCTAGTCGGTTACAAGGCAGGAGTCCTAGTAGGAGTACACAGAGCGAGTCCTAGTAGGAGTACAGGGGAATTCTACTAGGAGTCCGTCTTTTACTATTCTTCCTTCCTTGCATGAGTACCGGGGTGTATGCCCGACAAGCCCCCGAGCACATTGGAGTCGAGAGTAGTAGTTCGAGTAGTCTTGAAGCCTCTTCGAGTAGTCCTTGAGCGTCCTCGAGTACTGCTTGGAGAAGCCTTCAATAGTACTTGAAGCTCGCCGCGAGGGCCGGAAGGTGGTCCAGCTCATCAGTCTTGAAAAAATTTGAATGATGGGTGTAGCATAGCAGCCCCCGAGCCTTGAAATGATTAGGTAATCAATCCAAGGGTCTTCAGTGTTCGCGAAGCCATCATCCGAGTACTCTTGCAGCGTGTAGCCCCCGAGATAAGAGAGCCGTATGAGCCACGTCGAGTAGTGATTGGTGAGGAGCCCCCCGAGCTTGAGAGCGAGCGAAGCATGTCGAAGTTATCTTCAAGTAGCCCCCGAGCCGGAGAGATTCCAAGTAGCGGTTGGCGTCGAGCCGTGGAGCTTGAGAAGTAGTCGTGCCGTCGAGCGGACTTTAGTTGCGACCGAAGTCGACTTTAGATGCCGGCAGAGCGGACTTTAGAATGCGACTTAAAAACCGAAGTCGACTTTGTGATGCCGCGTGGAGCGGACTTTGAGTTGCGACTTGAAAACCGAAGTCGACTTTAGGGTGCCACGCGGAGCGGACTTGATATGCGACTTTAGAAGTCGACTTTAGGATGCCACGCGGAGCGGACTTTAAGATGCGACTTGAAAACCGAAGTCGACTTTGTGCCGCGCGGAGCAGACTTTGAGATGCGACTACGATAGCCGGCTTCGTGCCACGCAGGGTGGACTTAAGATGCAAAAAACGAAAAGCACTTTCCGGAAAGCCAAAGCGAATGAAAAATCAGAGAAAACGAGTAGTTTTGCCGCCGGAGCGGGCTTAAGATTGCGACCGGAGTCGGCTTGTGCCACCGGAGTGGGCTTAAGTACCTGAGCCATGGATTTCAGACCCAAGGTACAGTTGCCGCCGGAGCGGGCTTGAGTGCGACCGTTAGCGTCGACTTGTGCCACCGGAGTGGGCTTGAGTACCTGAGCCATGGATTTCAGACCCAAGGTACAGTTGCCGCCGGAGCGGGCTTGAGTGCGACCGTTAGCGTCGACTTGTGCCACCGGAGTGGGCTTGAGTACCTGAGCCATGGATTTCAGACCCAAGGTACGATTGCCGCCGGAGCGGTCTTGTGCCACCGGAGTGGGCTTAAGTACCTGAGCCATGGATTTCAGACCCAAGGTACGGTTACCACCGTAGTGGACTTGAAGG
Organism: Cenchrus americanus; assembly: GCA_947561735.1. Taxonomy (NCBI): domain Eukaryota; kingdom Viridiplantae; phylum Streptophyta; class Magnoliopsida; order Poales; family Poaceae; genus Cenchrus; species Cenchrus americanus. The sequence continues at coordinate 282,024,975 of OX387239.1, read as the reverse complement.
TGCGACCGGAGTCGACTTGCATACCTGGGCCATGGATTTCAGACCCAAGGTACAGAGCGGGAGTACTTAGGGTACTTGGACCCATGCTACAGAGCATGAAGACCACGTGCAGCTAGGTTCCATCGTCGCCAGGACCCGAGGGCCGCTTACAGCTAGGTTCCATCGAAGCTTACACACGTAGTATGCCACTGAAGCAGGCGAAGATGCGACCGGAGTCGACTTTAAGATGCCGCACGGAGCGGACTTTAGAATGCGACTTTAGAAGTCGACTTTAGATTGCCGCACGTAGCGGACTTTAGAAACTGCCTCCTAGGGATAGCCCCCGAGTTGATGAAGTAGACTCGCAGCGACTTGATTGATATGCCCCAAGAGTAGTCAACAGAGTGTAGCTCCCGTGAAAACCCGCCGAGAAGCATACACAAATGAGTAGTCGGCAAGTAGTCCTACATGATGAGGAGAACAAGCCAAGAGAACAGCAATCATTTAGATAAATGACTTAGCTGTTGCTGCCTGGGCAGACTGATGATGAAGCCATGGCGGTCGGCGATGGAGCCGCGACGGTTGTTGCTAAAGTTGACTAGTCAGAGTTGATTCCGGCTAGTTGCTGGGGGCGTGACTGCCGTTCTCGACTAGTTTGGAAAACTAGTCGAGATGAATGGTCGACGCGATGCGACCGAGGAAGATGACGTCATGGCAGCATGCGGCGCACTCGAAGTAGAGCCAGTGTTGCCGCGAGACAAGTAGTCACCACGCACGGCGTGGCTGAAGTAGAGCCAGCGTGGCCGCAAGACGAAGTCGCGGCGCACGGAGTAGTCGATGATGAGCCGTGTGACGGGCTGCGCGATGTGCCGAGGCACCCGGACGCGTAGTGTAGGCGGAGTAGTCGACAACGAGTAGTCGACGACGAGCAGCACGACGAGCCGCGTGACGAGCCGCGCGACGTGCCGAGGCACCCGGACGCGCGGGCGGAGACGAAGTAGTCGACGACGAGCCTGCGTGAGGCAGAGTAGTCGACGACGAGCGGCACGACGAGCCGCGTGGACGAGCCGCGCGAGGTGCCGAGGGCACCCGACGCGCGGCGTAGGCGAAGTAGTCGACGACGAGCGGCGCGACGAGCCGCAAGACGAGCCGCGCGACGTGCTGCGTGACGAGCCGCGCGACGTGCCGAGGCACCCGGACGCGCGGCGGAGGTGAAGTAGTCGACGACGAGCCCAGAGTAGTCGACGATGAGCGGAGCGACGAGCCGCAAGACGAGCCGCGCGACGTGCCGAGGCACCCGGACGCGCGGCGGAGGCAAAGTAGTCGACGACGACGAGCTCGCGCGAGGCGGAGTAGTCGACGACGAGCCCGCAGTAGTCGACGACGAGCCCGGAGTAGTCGACGACGACGAGCCTGCGCGAGGCGGAGTAGTCGACGACGAGCGGCGCGACAAGCCGCGGGACGAGCCGCGCGACGTGCCGAGGCACCGGGACGCGCGGCGGAGACGAAGTAGTCGACGACGAGGCCGGAGTAGCCGGCGACGAGCGGCGCGACGAGCCGCATGATGAGCCGCGCGACGTGCCGAGGCACCCCGGACGCGCGGCGGAGACGAAGTAGTCGACGACGAGTGGTCGACGACGAGCGGCGCGACAAGCCGCGTGACGAGCGCGCGCGACGTGCCGAGGCACCCCGACGCGCGGCGAAGACGAAGTAGTCGACGACGAGCCCGGGCGAGGCGGAGTAGTCGACGAGCGGCGCGACGAGCCACGTGATGTGCCGCGCGACGTGCTGAGGCACCCGGACGCGCGGCGGAGGCGAAGTAGTCGACGACGAGACCGGAGTAGTCGGCGACGAGCACGGAGTGAGGCGGAGTAGTCGACGACGAGTAGTCGACGACGAGCGGCACGACGAGCCGCGTGACGAGCCGCGCGAGGTGCCGAGGCACCCGGGACGCGCGGCGGAGACAAAGTAGTCGACGACGAGCCGGCGCGAGGCGGAGTAGTCGACGACGAGCGGCGCGACAAGCCGCGTGACGAGCCGCGCGACGTGCCGAGGCACCCCGACGCGCGGCGAAGACGAAGTAGTCGACGACAAGTAGTCGACGACGAGCGGCGTGACAAGCTGCGAGACGAGCCGCGCGACGTGCCGAGGCACCCGGGACGCGCGACGAAGACGGAGTAGTCGACGACGAGCCCGGGAGTAGTCGACAACGAGCGGCGCGAGGAGCCGCGTGACGAGCCACGCGACGAGCCGAGGCACCCCGACGCGCGGCGTAGGCGAAGTAGTCGACGACAAGCTCTGGAGTAGTCGACGACGAGTGGCGCGAGGAGCCGCGTGACGAGCCGCGCGACGAGCCGAGGCACCCGGACGCGCGACGAAGACGAAGTAGTCGACGACGAGCCCGGGCGAGGCGAGTAGTCGACGAGCAGCGCAGCGAGCCGCATGATGAGCCGCGCGATGTGCCGAGGCACCCGGGACGCCGCGCGTAGGGCGAAGTAGTCGACGACGAGCCCGGAGTAGTCGACGACGAGCGGCGTGAGGAGCCGCGTGATGAGCCGCGTGACGAGCCGAGGCACCCGGGACGCGCGGCGTAGGGCGAAGTAGTCGACGACGAGCCCGGGAGTAGTCGACGACGAGCGGCGCGGGAGCCGCATGACGAGCCGCGCGACGAGCCGAGGCACCCTGGGACGCGCGACGAAGACGAAGTAGTCGACGACGAGCCCGGGCGAGGCGGAGTAGTCGACGAAGAGCGGCGCGACAAGCCACGTGACGAGCCACGCGACGTGCCGAGGCACCCGGGACGCGCGGCGAAGACGAAGTAGTCGACGACGAGCCCGGGCGAGGCGGAATAGTCGACGACGAGCGGCGCGACAAGCCGCGTGACGAGCCGCGCGACGTGCCGAGGCACCCGGACGCGCGGCGTAGGAGGAGTAGTCGACGACGACGAGCCCGCGCGCGGCGCAGTAGTCGACGACGAGCGCCGCGACGAGCCGCATGACGAGCCGCGCGACGTGCCGAGGCACCCGGGACGCGCGGCGTAGGCGAAGTAGTCGACGACGACGAGCCTGCGCGAGGCGGAGTAGTCGACGACGAGCGGCACGACGAGCCGCGTGACGAGCCGCGCGACGTGCCGAAGCAACCGGAAGCGCGGCGTAAGAAAATTGATTACGCTTTGACAAGAGCAAGGCGACTTGCTTCAATGGATCTCGGCGAGTCGACGAGTAGATTGATCTTGTTGACGAGGGTCCTTCGAATTCGCCCGGTGGTGATGATCACCCCTACCTGGCGCGCCAGCTGTCGGTGTTTTAGACCGGCAAACCTACCAAGGGGGTACCCGAGGTAGTAGATTGTGCGGTGGGGATCGTGATCGGTTGACCGAGAACTCGAAGGTATGCGCAAGGACACGGGACACAAGATTTATACGGGTTCGGACCGCCAAGGTGGCGAGCCCTACGTCCGTTTGAGGGATCGGGTACGGCGCCCGCGCTTGGTGTTGGTTGTCCCCGGAGGGATTGGGGGTGTGCGGCTAGGTACCCGGCCCTCCTTTATATAGTCCAGGGGGCGGGTTCCTAGTCGGTTACAAGGCAGGAGTCCTAGTAGGAGTACACAGAGCGAGTCCTAGTAGGAGTACAGGGGAATTCTACCAGGAGTCCGTCTTCTACTATTCTTCCTTCCTTGCATGAGTACCCGGGGTGTATGCCCGACAGTAGTGGCCATTTATTGATCAGTCGATGACACGGGTAGCGATTGGTCTTTTGAAGGTGTACTTTGATCTTTCTTCCTCCAAACTTGTTTCTTTGGTGGAGACCTTTCTGGAGTAACAGGTTCAGAAAACTACGCTGGTAGAAGCTGAGCGGACTTCTCCTTAATCTCTTCTTCAATGTCCGTGACATCCGTCAACTTTGTGTTTAGCTTGCGTTGTAATCTCTGAAGGCGTCTCCGTGTCTTGTTCTTCATGGGTTACTCAGGATTAGTTTGTATTGAAGTAGCAGCGTACCTTTTCAGTTCTGAACTGGAAGTGGATCTCGCTAGTCCTGATGTAGATGATCGCTCTCGTTGTGTTCATGAACGGTTTTCCAAGCACGATGGGAGGATCTTGCGCATCTCTCATGTCTATGACTAAAAAGCCAGTCAGGACATAGTTGTCCTTTATCTTGACAGGTACATCTCGTGCAATTCCTTTCGGGAACCGTTGTGATTGATCCGCCATCTGCAACATTATATATGTGGAATACAAAGGCAGGCCACCATATATTAACTCATAGGTTACCTTAGAAATTAGGTTGATGCCCGATCCCGTGTCGCAGACAACTCGCTGGAAGTCCATTGATTGATGGAGCAGTGGATTGATGGAACTCCAGGGTCTTAAGGCTTTCGCAGTAATGGTGAAGGGAAGAGGTTCTTATTCTGTGATTGAATCGTGTTGATCATCCAAAATTCCCTCACATGTGATTGAGGTTGATTATTCTTCTTATTCCTCCTTCTAACTCTTCTCTTCTTCTCGACAACTGGCTCGTGTTCTTGAGGGTAAGGATATCCGGGGTGTGCAGGAGCTTCTAGGATTTTGTTCTTGCAACTGAATCTCTCCTTCCTCCCATTGATGGTGAAGATGATCTTAGCGGCGTCGGCGTAAATGATGGCTTTGGGTCGTGGCAAGAAAAGGACGTCCCAAAATGATTGGAGCGTTCTCACTTCCCCCAGTCTCGACAACAACGAAGTCGGCAGCCACGTAGGAGCGTCCTACCCCCAGACATACGTCGTCTAGGATGCCCTCGGGGTGGCATAGTGACAGGTCTGCAAGCTGCAAGCACATGGTTGTATACAATAAAGGTGAACCATTGATTTTCTTATATATTACCTTAGGCATTATGTTGACGCTAGACCCAAAGTCACAAAGTGCATTCTTGAAGGTGTAGGCTCCAATAGTGATGGTGATGATGGGCCTTCCCTGGATCTCCTCTTTTGGCGGGCATGCCCCAGTCAGTCCATCTTGGATCTTCTTCTATCTTATCTGAACACAGATCTGCAGAATAGATATCAACAAGATTTGCATATTCTAATTCTTCCGTCTGACCCGAAATCTTACCTAGGTTAGCCGTTGTTGACGGTGAATTTCCGTCAACCTAACTATGAGTTTACCTTTAACGTTGGCATTGATTTATTATTCTAACTAATGGAACTAACCCCCCGTATATAACAAGTTCACTCTTGCATGTCGATTTTGGAGTTTATTGTTTACACAGGAAATCTACGCTAAAGAGAAGACTTTCGGGATAAGTTCATCAAGCACTTTGGAAGAAGATCATGAAGCCCGACAAGAGTCAAGACACGTGATGAACACGACTCCAAATGACCCGAAGACCGAAGCATCAACATGCAAATCTTCAGGGACTCAACCAGGAAACGGCGAAGCTTGGATAGCAAGATTCAAGCCTTAACCGCGAAGGAAACAACGTGAAAGGCCCACATGCAAGTGCACACAAATAAGGAATCGCGCGAGAAGCAAGCCTGGAGGAAACCGGGGCCGAACCGGGCTGAAATGGGCCTAGGCCGGCCGGCCTAGGCTGACCGGCCCAGCCCATTCCGGGCCCAGTTCAACGCCCCCTTTGACCTAGCCGCCTCTCTGGCTAGCCAGAGCCCCCTTGCCAAGAGCCAAGAAGAAAGACATTCGTCATCCGCCGCCGAGGAGCTGAGAAGAGAGGGACACCGTTCCGGAGAGGAGAGGGTCGAGATGGTTGACTAGGGTTCCCCTAGCCGACGTGGGAACCTTGCATGGAAGACCACGTCGGAGTTCCCGGAGCTAGGTTCAAGATCAAGGTAGGATCCCGGTGGTGATCTTGTCCATGTATTATACTTGAAGGACCGATACGGCGAACCAGAGAGGAGGGGAGTGAATGGGAGCCGATAAAAATTCTTCTCGAAGGAGATAGATGCTCCAACAAGATGAACACGACTTCCAACACACGTCTCCGACTCAACTACCCAAGTTGGTCAAGACCACGTAGCCACTAGAGTGCTACTGATCCTAGGACCCAACAAACAACCTTTCGAGCCAAAACACACAAACACGCACAACGGAAACTTGCACGGCTTGCTGCCTGTGCTACACCGGTTAGACCGATGGCATGCGCCGGTCAGACCGGTGGACAGAGCCGGTCAGGCCGGTGGCTGCAGCAGTCGCACAATAATTGTTCCAACGAGCCTCAGTGACTTCTCTAGGCCCTGGAACCAAAATACCTCCAAAACACAACCTGCCAGGAACAAGAACCCTTCACAAAACCAAGGAAAACAACTCCAAAACAGCTAAGAACTGTCCAGCACCAACACAACCCAAAAACACACGAATTCAGCAACTCATCCGAGGAAAATCCCACAAAGGCTCACACCGGTCAGACCGGTCAAGAGCACCGGTCAGAACGGTGTAACCTGGGCAGCTCGGGATGAACAGAACCCGCGGGTCAACACCCCCAAATCCAAACCTCGATCTCCCGAATCACTCCACGGACTTGTGCAAGACTTTGGGGATAGTAGGAGCACCTCATTGGGAGTCCATAGCCAAGTTATTATCCACCAAAACTCGTCAAATCAAGAGGAATCGAAGAAATCCCGCCAAGAACTCCTCTAACCCTAGAGCACCGAAAACCCCAAAATCAAGCCCCTTTTCTCACGGAATTGGGAGGGGAATCAAAGGGAAAAGAACCATGAAGGATTCACACATACATCCCCCACCAAATCCCTAAGAGAAAGGTCCCGATAAACACTCCAAGAAATCCACCAAGAGAGGGCTCCGAAAATCACCACAAAGAATGAACGGGAACACCACATCCAAACCTTGAGGAACCACACCGAATCATCTATACATCACAAAGAGGTTCATACAAGGTCTAGCTTGCCGCCCGATCATCCAACCCTCTCACAAGATCTCACCATGAAGCTCTCAAGCTAGTCCTATGGAAATCCTAAGAAAATAGGAAGGGAAAATAGGAAAAGCAAATGAACTAGGGTTCCAAGAGATGGCTGCCATCCTCTCACCTCTTGGGTTATATAGGAGGCAACCGAAAGTCTAAAATACTCTTACTAGATAATTAGGGATACATGCCCCTCGAGGGTGAAATCGGAAATCTTTGTCATCACTCCATCAGACGGATGCCCGACGATCGCAACCTGCTTAGCCTCGACGCAGGCCTTGCGATCCCGATGCGTGTCCTCCGCTTCGAAGTCTTCGGACTGCGTCGTCGCACACTGGTCAGACCGGTGCTCCTCACCAGTCAGACTGGGTACCCACTGGTCAGATTGGTCAGACCCACCGGTCTGTGACGCCCCAGGTTTTTAATTACCGTCATTAACGCTAATGACCGGATAAGCCGAGTCAAACAGGTCAAACACCAGTCAAACCTAGGTCAACCTGGGTCATCACCTCGAAAACCTCACCAATGAACCCTAATGAACCCCTTGACCAAGTCTACACACACCCATGGTGGACCCTTGGCCAAAGACACGGTAAAAACCGGCTTAACCGTTGACGTCAGCGAATGTCGTCCGGAACTTTTGCCGCGTTCTCCAAAATTCACCTATACACTTCAAAATCTACCTTTATGAAAGTTGTCCATATTGTTGAAGGACACAACTTTCATGTAGATTGGCATTTCAAATTTTGAGTAGAAATTGGTGAAAAACTTGATCGACTGACAGTACCTCTGTTTTCTGAACAAAGGCATTCAATGTTGGCACGACGTTCCTGCAAAATCTGTTAAGAAAAACACCCTATAGCCTTTTTAGAAGTTGTAGAGGGTGACTAGATTCTACAACTTTCATGTTCACCGCTTAGTCAAGTTCTATACAAAAATTTGGAGAAAAGTTAGTTCAAATAGGGGCACAGTGAAAGTTTTTCGGCGCCAGAGCGCGACGTCGCGCGCGCGCGCGGCACCCCGCCCGCCTCGGCGTCCGAGCCCCCCTCACGCCTTCCCGAGGCTCGTTCCCCGAAGCCACACGCGTCCCAAGACGGTCTCGAAGCCCCCCTCCTTCTCGCACCGCGCGCCGTCCGGCCGGGAACGCCGGCGGACCATCGGTCCGTTCCAAGCTCCCCGCCCGACGCCATACGGAGCGCGAGGGTCGTCCTTGAGCCTCGCCCGCACCGCCCCTCCCCGCCCCGGCGCCGCGCCCCGCCTATAAAGGCGGTGCACCGGCCGGCCGCGCACCGGCGGTCTTGCGCACCGGCCGCACGCCGACGGTCGGCCCGTGCACCGCTCCCGAGCGCCCCCTTCTCTAGCTCGTGCCACTCGGTCTGTGCCGTCCGGCGGTTCCACACGGCCTCCCCAACCGCCCCCCGCACCACCGCGCCCTCCCTGCCGGGTCGGAGCGCCACCGGGCCGAAGGCCGCGGCGGCCCGGCCTCCTAGGCGCCGTCGACCGGCTGTTCCCCGGCGCTCTCCCACCCACCTGCGGCCCCAAATCGAACCCTAGTGCCCCCTAGATCACCCCCGTACCCTTCCCCGGCCAAGCCCGGCGGCGGCTCGCCGGAATTTGGCCAACCCGCGCCGGCCAGCCACCCCAGGGGCTACATTGCAAAAACCAAGATCTTTCCGAGGGCCTCCGTGCAAAAGTGCAACTAAAATAGTAAAGTGAGTTTGTTGATTCTTGTAAATTGCGTCGAAAATCATAGAAAAATCAGAAAAATGTAAAACAAATTTTATTGGATTCGTGGTGAAATATCCCACAACTTTTGTTATTCTTACCTGAGCTAATTCCTGATATGTTTTGTATGAAAAATACAAATGTGAAAAACCTAGATATGCAACATCTCAAAATCTGTAAATCCTCTGTGTCCAATTTTTGGATATCTTGTGTGTTAGGTCATGACTAGCTCCTATGCCAAACAATGCGCAAAGTTATGGTGTAAATCTTTTTATAAAAATATTTTTCCATTTCTGCCAGATCTGCATAAATGATTTTTCTTGCTAAACATATTTATGGTTTTGAGCTGAACTTGTGCACACTGTCTTTTAATACCAAAGTACACATCTGGTGAATTAATCATGATTTGTGGCTTAACATAAATATTTATACTCTAATTATGCATGTTTTCCTCTGTAAATTAATGAACCAAAATCATTAAAGTTCCTAGGTGAATATGCTGATTCTTTAGGCTTGTTTAGGACCAGAGAGCATGCATGAGAAAGTTTGGATCATTTTGATGCTTAATTATTTTTGTATGCATTTAATTTGAATCACCCGCTAGCTTTTGTTATTTTCAATAGTATTTAATTTCCAAGCATCCAACACTTGCATGTGGGTCCAATGGACCAGGATAGGTGCTAATATGGTTAAGAAACACTTCCTTAATTTTTGGTAATTTAATTGCTTAATAGAAGCTTAAAAGCCCTTTTTAATATTAAAGAGAAATTAAATAAAGAAAACCCCTAATTAATTCTTTTTCCTTTTTGAAAGTATTATTTAATATAATTAAAAGCTAAATAATTATCATTGCTGATAAGGCATTAATTCATGAATAAAAATATTATTCATATCCTTGCTTGTGAAAGGAAAGGGATTAAAGCCTTCACATGAAATGACAAGTATAATAAAAACCTTTATTCAAATGTGCAATAAAAGAATAACCCATGTACACGAATAACCTTCCCAAAAGGGAAACCCTATCTAAATGCTTGTTAAGGTGAATATGACCAACCCAGAGTTGGATAAGACAACAAACTATCACATCACCTAATTTTGCATTGGATTCCGTGTAGATCTTCCGGACGGAGATTACTCCCTTGTCCCGGAGACCGAGGAAGGAGGAGCGGAAGCTTCACTGCAGTACGTGGAAGTGCTCAACACCGAGGGTGCCCAGGCTAACCTAGCTGACGAAGGCAAGCTCCGGTGCATCTAACCTAGTTTTAAAGTTCTTTATTCAATTATCTATGAATGATTGTGCATTTACGTTCAGGAGTTGAATGGAACCCTAGATGCATGATCCATAAGTACCTTGTCCTTACTAGTATGATAGGTCGATAGCTGCTAAGCTATAGGACCATTACAAGTCGAGTGATGACCTCACTCGCGAGAATAGGTTCCTAGATAGGAATCACAATATATCCTAAATTGATTGCTCACGTGGTAAGAGCATGGGATCTGGGCTCCGGTCCAGTGGTTATGTGGGTTAAGTTTTTGAACGTACTAAGCACATGTCGGGTATGGGACCGGTAAGCCTAGTACCTTAATGAGGCGGCGAGGGATCCTACCATTACTACTCTTGGGATTCGCTCTCACGGCTAGCTACCGGTGGTGTATGGTGACTCCGGTATCTCGCGGGGTATGCGGATAGCTGCAAAGAAAGATCGTAAGATTCGATCCCAACCTGAGGATTTTTGGAAATGGCCTGGGAAAGTTGTCCTTTCGGGGGCAGCCTTCCATGTGTTTGGGTTTACCTTGCAAGGTTTAAATCAATCGATTGTCGACCTCTCACCGTTATCCGAGACTACTTACTCCACTAGTCATGAGATCCCTAATGATGGAAGATGATGAATACTATGTTTGAGTAATTGTATTGTACAACCTTGTTTGTACTAGATGGCTAATGTAGTAAAGATTAAACTACTAGAACTTGTGCTAAAATCTTGAAAATAAGGACCTACTCTTTGTTACTTTTTAGCAAAGGCAACCCGATCGCGAAAAGCCTTTCATGGTCTAGAATTGGTGAAGTAGTTATCACCGACGGGTAAGACTTGCTGAGTATTAGTATACTCAGCCTTGCTATAATATGTTGATCCAGGTAATGCTTTCGGTGATGTGTGGCCCGGAGAGATCCCGCCCGGCTGCGAGCTAGAGTGGGTGGAGGACGACTACTGAAAGCATCATGGATGGCCTCCAGTGGTGTCTTCGCTTCCGTTAGTTTATTTCCACTGCTTTCGAAAACTCTGAACTATTTCGTCTTGACAAAAACTATGGTTTGTAATAAGTAACCCCTTCAGGGTACGAATTTCGATATTAATGTTGTTGTATCTCTGGACTCGCCTTCGAGTGAGTTTTAATGCATATATTCGATCCTTGTTGCTTTTCAAGTGATTTACCGGGCATTAACCCGTCAACTAACGATAGGATGATACTTTATTATTGCTTAACGACCCAAGTGGATCGGTCTTAGGCGATAGTACGGTATTTTCCTGGGCGGGTTGTCACAGTTTGCATCAGAGCTTATATGCACCAGAGATTAATTAATAAACTTAATCAATGGTTTTTGAATAAAATATGCCAAGATTGTCTGATTTTCCAAAAATACGTTGGTCCGCTAAGGATAAACTAGACCGAGAGGCCCTAGAGGGAATTTTGGGTTCTTTCGGAGTGGCTTAATTAACTTATGGTTTATTTTGCTAACTTTCAGCACATTACTTTATGTCAGACTTACTTTCTTGCACAACCAAACTAGGAGCCACGTGTTTTATACGTGTGCTGTTCCGCATCACGGGAATTGCGAGGGTTGATGGAGTGATCAATTCCACGGATCCCATCTTCGCGTCTATTTATGAGTTGTGTCGCCACGTGTTTCATATGTGTGCATTCCGCATGTCGCTCATGTGAGGCAAGGATACACTCCATTCAAACAGAGGGTGTTCGAGGTTGGACGCTGTCCATGCAGCGGCTTAACGCATGGATACCGTTTCTATAGTGAACGGTAATGTATGTGGACGCTTTCGTGACGTGCTGGCACGAAAGGTTCGTTTTTTGCAGGTACATAAAAACGCTTCGTTAGTCGTTAAGCAAGTACCGTATAGCTCTCGACTAGATATTATAGGGAGAGACGAATAAAAGCCTTGCCACCGGCACTAACTTCGATTTTTGGCTTGGTTGCCATGTGAGGTCGGATAGGACGTCTTGCATGCATGTTAAAAATCGAAACAACTAAAATGGACCCAAAAATCGAAATTCCATATGCTCTCTAAGGAAGATTATGTTAGTGTGTGCTTTTTATAAATTAGAAGTACCTCTCATTCCTAGCTGTCATGCTGCCGAAATTTTGAAAAGTTTGTTTACCTTGTGCTAGGTTAATTAAACCAAATTGTTAAAAACAATTGCTCCTTAACTAGTCATCTTGTAATAGCAAGTCTCAATCCTAGTTCCGTTTGGGTTGGTTCACACTTTCCTAGGCACATCTAGATTCAGGACCATCCACCTTGTTCCTTGTTCCTTGTTCGATGCTCAACCTTAAAATTTTATTAGGTGTTAAAGAATTTATTTTTTTTGAACCGGGAAAACTTGGGAAGTTTTGAGGTTCCAGGATATTTGATTATGAATTTTTGTTCACAACTGCGAGGACCTCATGTCATTATGTATGTGGGCTCGCTTCGAGTTCTAGCATGCAACTGTGCCCTTGTGCACATGACTACCCAGTATTACCCAACATGAGAAAAGAGAACTTTTGCCATTCTACGAGGGAATGTCTTGATCTTAGAATTCAATCTTCAATATTGATTCTCCTATCAACATGTCATTTCCGTCGACTTGTATTTCACTCCAATACTTGTCCTTAAACATGTTGAAGCACTAAGATATTCTTCGTATTGACATCCTTGTCCTGGTTACGTCGAACTTTCAATCATGAGCTTATTCCCCGTGGTCTTGCTCACAACCTTTTGAAAAATAAATAAATAATTATGTCTCTTCTTGAGCATGCATTTGCATAGCATGTGCATTTGGGAACCTTGGGTGAACTAACATGCATACGCTTGGAGTGTTTTCAATATCCCCCACTCTATCCTTTGTGTTTGGTGAAGTTTTCATTCCATAACTAAAGGTGCCGTGACGGAACCTAGGGCGTCATGTGCGTTGCAGCCACATGATTGCCACTAGGAGCGCACTAGGTATCTTGGTTGTGAGAATCGCGACTCGCCACGCACACACTCCTTCTCAACCTGTGATTGTCCTCTCAATCACTAACCCGTTTTGTGGAAAACCGAGTCATGCTAACATGCATCGTAGGCACCTACTACCTGAGCATATGCATCGTGTCTTCATAAAAACGTGCATCACATCACTTTTTGAAAAGCATTGCATCGTAGTGGCACGGCCATGCCACATAAGGTTGCAAACAAAATAACGCGCGAGCAAGATCGTTCGGAAGATCCTATACCAATTTATCTCTCCATACTTTCTGCTTGCATCCCCAAGTAAACTTCGTGCAAAAGCTTTCCAGTACTTGTCGTCTTTGACTACTCTTACGGGCTAATTTTGAACCGATGGTGGTTATACTTATTGCCCGATAATCCCATCGTGTTTGCTCCCTCAGAGTAATTTCAGAACATCCGAGAGGACCACTCCTCTATTCCTCTATCTGTCCTTGGAATTTCTAATCTCGGGACGAGATTCTTCTTAAGGGGGTAGACGCGTGACGCCCCAGGTTTTTAATTACCGTCATTAACGCTAATGACCGGATCAGCCGAGTCAAACCGGTCAAACACCGGTCAAACCTAGGTCAACCTGGGTCATCACCTCGAAAACCTCACCAATGAACCCTAATGAACCCCTTGACTAAGTCTACACACACCCATGGTGGACCCTTGGCCAAAGACACGGTCAAAACCAGCTTAACCGTTGACGTCAGCGAATGTCGTCCGGAACTTTTGCCGCGTTCTCCAAAATTCACCTAAACACTTGAAAATCTACCTTTATGAAAGTTGTCCATCTTGGTGAGGGACACAACTTTCATGTAGATTGGCATTTGAAATTTTGAGTAGAAATTGGTGAAAAACCTGATCGACTGACAGTACCTCCTGTTTTCCAGAACAGGCCGACATTCAATGTTGGCACGACGTTCCTGCAAAATCCGTTGAGATAAACACCCTAGAGCCTTTTTAGAAGTTGTAGAGGGTGACTAGATCAACAACTTTCATGTTCACCGCTTAGTCAAGTTCTATACAAAAATTTGGAGAAAAGTTAATTCAAACAGGGGCACAGTGAAAGTTTTTCGGCGCCAGAGCGCGACGTCGCGCCGCGCGCGCCGGCGGCCGCGCGCCTCGGTGTCCGAGCCCCTCGCGCCTTCCCGAGGCTTGTTCCCCAAAGCCACACGCGTGCCAAGACGGTCTCGAAGTCCCCCCTCCTTCTCGCTCCGCGCGCCGTCCGGCCGGGAACGCCCGGCGGACCATCGGTCCGTTCCAAGCTCCCCTGCCCGACACCGTACGGAGCGGCCCGGTCGTCCTTGAGCCCGCCCGCGCTGCCCCTCCCCCGCCCCGCTGCCGCGCCCTCCTATAAAGGCGGTGCACCGGCCGGCCCGCGCACCGGCGGTCTTGCGGACGACCGGCGCACGCCGGCGGTCGGCTTGTGCGCCGGCTCCCCGAGCGCCCCCTTCTCTAGCTCGTGCCGCCCGGTCTGTGCCGTCCGGCGGTTCCACACGGCCTCCCAACCGCCCGAAGACCACCGCGCGCCCTCCCCGCCGGGCCGGAGCGCCGCCGGGCCGAAGGCCGCCGCGGCCCGGCCTCCCCGGGCGCCGCCGCCGGCCGTTCCCCGGCGCTCTCCCACCCACCTGCGGCCCCAAATCGAACCCTAGTGCCCCCTAGATCAGCCCCGTGCCCTTCCCCGGCCAAGCCCGGCGGCGGCTCGCCGGAATTTGGCCAACCCGCCGCCCCAGGGGCTACATTGCAAAAACCAAGATCTTTCCGAGGGCCTCCCTGCAAAAGTGCAACTAAAATCGTAAAGTGAGTTTGCTGATTCTTGTAAATTGCGTAGAAAATCACAGAAAAAATCAGAAAAATGTAAAACCGATTTTGTTGGATTCGTGGTGAAATATCCCATAACTTTTGTTATTCTTGCCCGAGCTAATTCCTGATAGTTTTTGTATGAAAAATACAAGTGTAAAAAACTTAGATATGCAATATCTTAAAATCTATAAATCCTCTGTGTCCAATTTTTGGATATGTTGTGTGTTAGGTCATGTCTAGATCCTATGCCAAAAACTGCACAAAGTTATGATGTAAATCTTTTTATAAAAATGTTTTTCCATTTATGCCAGATCTGCATAAATGATTTGTCTTGCTACATATATTTATGTTTTTGAGCTCAAATTGTGCACACTCTCTTGTAATACCAAAATACACATCTGGTGAATTAATCATGATTTTTTGCTTAACACAAATATTTATCCTCTAATTATGCATGTTTTCCTTTGTAAATTAATGAACCAAGATCATTAAAGTTCCTAGGTGAATATGCTCGTTCTTTAGGCTTGTTTAGCACCAGAGAGCATGCATGAGAAAGGTTGGATCATTTTGATGCTTAATTATTTTTGTATGCATTTAATTTGAATCACCCGTTAGCTTTTGTTATTTTCAATAGTATTTAATTTCCTAGCATCCAACACTTGCATGTGGGTCCAAGGGACCAGGATAGGTGCTAATATGGTTAAGAAACACTTCCTTAATTTTTGGTAATTTAGTTGCTTAATAGAAGCTTAAAAGCCCCTTTTAATATTAAAGCGAAATTAAATAAAGAAAACCCCTAATTAATTCTTTTTCCTTTTTGAAAGTATTATTTAATATAATTAAAAGCTAATTAATTATCATTGCTGATAAGACATTAATTCATGAATAAAAATATTATTCATATCCTTGCTTGTGAAAGGAAAGGGATTAAAGCCTTCACATGAAATGACAAGTATAATAAAAACCTTTATTCAAATGTGCAATAAAAGAATAACCCATGTACACCAATAACCTTCCTAAAAGGGAAACCCTATCTAAATGCTTGTTAAGGTGAATATGACCAACCCAGAGTTGGATAAGACAAAAAACTATCACATCACCTAATTTTGCATTGCATTCCGTGTAGATCTTCCGGACGGAGATTACTCCCTTGTCCCGGAGACCGAGGAAGGAGGAGCGGAAGCTTCACTGCATACGTGGAAGTGCTCGACACCGAGGGTGCCCAGGCTAACCTAGCTGATGAAGGCAAGCTCCGGTGCATCTAACCTAGTTTTAAAGTTCTTTATTCAATTATCTATGAATGATTGTGCATTTACGTTCAGGAGTTGAATGGAACGCTAGATGCATGATCCATAGGTACCTTGTCCTTACTAGTATGATAGGTCGATAGCTGCTAAGTTATAGGACCGTTACAAGTCGAGTGATGACCTCACTCACGAGAATAGGTTCCTAGATAGGAATCACAATATATCCTAAATGGATTGCTCACGTGGTAAGAGCATGGGATCTGGGCTCCGGTCCAGTGGTTATGTGGGTTAAGTTTTTGAACGTACTAAGCACATGTCGGGTATGGGACCGGTAAGTCTAGTACCTTAATGAGGTGGCGAGGGATCCTACCATTACTACTCTTGGGATTCGCTCTCACGGCTAGCTACCGGTGGTGTATGGTGACTCCGGGTATGTCGCGGGGTATGCCGGATAGCCTGCACCAAAGACTGTAAGATTCGATCCCGACCCGAGGATTCTTGGAAACGGCCTGGGAAAGTCGTCCTTTCGAGGGCAACCTACCGTGTGTTTGGGTTTACCTTGCAAGGTTTAAATCAATCGATTGTCGGCCTCTCACCGTTATCCGAGACTACTTAGTCCACTAGTCATGAGATCCCTAATGATGGAAGATGATGGATACTATGTTTGAGTAATTGTATTGTACAACCTTGTTTGTACTAGATGGCTAATGTAGTAAAGATTAAACTACTAGAACTTGTGCTAAAATCTTGAAAATAAGGACCTACTCTTTGTTACTTTTTAGCAAAGGAAACCCAGTAGCCAAAAGCCTTTCATGGTCTAGAATTGGTGAAGTAGTTATCACCGACGGGTAAGACTTGCTGAGTATTAGTATACTCAGCCTTGCTATAATATGTTGATCCAGGTAATGCTTTCGGTGATGTTTGGCCCGGAGAGATCCCGCCCGGCTGCGAGCTGGAGTGGGTGGAGGACGACTACTGAAAGCATCATGGATGGCCTCCCGTGGTGTCTTCGCTTCCGTTAGTTTATTTCCACTGCTTTCGAAAACTCAGAACTATTTCGTCATGACAAAAACTATGATTTGTAATAAGTAACCCCTTCAGGGTATGAATTTCGATATTAATGTTGTTGTATCTCTGGACTCGCCTTCGAGTGAGTTTTAATGCATATATTCGATCCTTGTTGCTTTTCAAGTGATTTACCGGGCGTTAACCCGGCAACTAACGACAGGACAATACTTTATTATTGCTTAACGACCCAAGTGGATCGGTCTTAGGCGATAGTACGGTATTTTTCTGGGCGGTTTGTCACAGTTGGCATCAGAGCTTATATGCACCAGAGATTAATTAATAAACTTAATCAATGGTTTTTGAATAAAATATGCCAAGGTTGTCTGATTTTCCAAAAATACGTTGGTCCGCTAAGGATAAACTAGACCGAGAGGCCCTAGAGGGGATTTTGGATTCTTTCAGGTGGCTTAATTAACTTATGGTTTATTTTGCTAACTTCCAGCACATTACTTTATGTTAGACTTACTTTCTTGGACAACCAAACTAGGAGCCACGTGTTTTATACGTGTGCTGTTCCGCATCACGGGAATTGCGAGGGTTGATGGAGTCATCCATTCCACGGATCCCATCTTCGCGTCTATTTATGAGTTGTGTCGCCACGTGTTTCATACGTGTGCATTCCGCGTGTCGCTCATGCGAGGCAGGATACACTCCATTCAAACGGAGGGTGTCCGAGGTTGGACGCTGTCCATGCAGCGGCTTAACGCATGGATACCGTTTCTATAGTGAACGGTAATGTATGTGGACGCTTTCGTGACGTGCTGGCACGAAAGGTTCGTTTTCTGCAGGTGCATAACAGCGCTTCGTTAGTCGTTAAGCAAGTACCGTATAGCTCTCGACTAGATATTATAGGGAGAGACGAATAAAAGCCTTGCCACCGGCACTAACTTCGATTTTTGGCTTGGTTGCCATGTGAGGTCGGATAGGACGTCTTGCATGCATGTTAAAAATCGAAACAACTAAAATGGACCCAAAAATCGAAATTCCATATGCTCTCTAAGGAAGATTATGTTAGTGTGTGCTTTTTATAAATTAGAAGTACCTCTCATTCCTAGCAGTCATGCTGCCAAAATTTTGAAAAGTTTGTTTACCTTGTGCTAGGTTAATTAAACCAAATTGTTAAAAACAATTGCTCCTTAACTAGTCATCTTGTAATAGCAAGTCTCAATCCTAGTTCCGTTTGGGTTGGTTCACACTTTCCTAGGCACATCTAGATTCAGGACCATCCACCTTGTTCCTTGTTCCTTGTTCGATGCTCAACCTTAAAATTTTATTAGGTGTTAAAGAATTTATTTGTTTTGAACCGGGAAAACTTGGAAAGTTTTGAGGTTTCAGGATATTTGGTTATGAATTTTTGTTCACAACTGCGAGAACCTCATGTCATTATGTATGTGAGCTCGCTTCGAGTTCTAGCATGCAACTGTGCCCTTGTGCACATGACTACCCAGTATTACCCAACATGAGAAAAGAGAACTTTTGCCATTCTACCAGGCCGAGGGAATGTCTTGATCTTAGAATTCAATCTTCAATAGTGATTCTCCTATCAACATGTCATTTCCGTCGACTTGTATTTCACTCCAACACTTGTCCTTAAACATGTTGAAGCACTAAGATATTCTTCGTATTGACATCCTTGTCCTGGTTACGTCGAACTTTCAATCATGAGCTTATTCCCCGTGGTCTTGCTCACAACCTTTTGAAAAATAAATAAATAATTATGTCTCTTCTTGAGCATGCATTTGCATAGCATGTGCATTTGGAAACCTTGGGTGAACTAACATGCATACGCTTGGAGTGTTTTCAATATCCCCCACTCTATCCTTTGTGTTTGGTGAAGTTGTCATTCCATAACTAAAGGTGCCGTGACGGAACCTAGGGCGTCATGTGCGTTGCAGCCACATGATTGCCACTAGGAGCGCACTAGGTATCTTGGTTGTGAGAATCGCGACTCGCCACGCACACACTCCTTCTCAACCTGTGATTGTCCTCTCAATCACTAACCCATTTTGTGGAAAACCGAGTCATGTTAACATGCATCGTAGGCACCTACTACCTGAGCATATGCATCGTGTCTTCATAAAAACGTGCATCACATCACTTTTTGAAAAGCATTGCATCGTAGTGGCACGGCCATGCCACATAAGGTTGCAAACAAAATAACGCGCGAGCAAGATCGTTCGGAAGATCCTATACCAATTTATCTCTCCATACTTTCTGCTTGCATCCCCAAGTAAACTTCGTGCAAAAGCTTTCCAGTACTTGTCGTCTTTGACTACTCTTACGGGCTAATCTTGAAACGATGGCGGTTATATTTATTGCCTGATAATCCCATCGTGTTTGCTCCCTCAGAGTAATTTCAGAACATCCGAGAGGACCACTCCTCTATTCCTCTATCTGTCCTTGGAATTTCGAATCTCGGAACGAGATTCTTCTTAAGGGGGGTAGACTGTGACGCCCCAGGTTTTTAATTACCGTCATTAACGCTAATGACCGGATCAGCAGATTCAAACCGGTCAAACACCGGTAAAACCTAGGTCAACCTCGGTCATCACCTCGAAAACCTCACCAATGAACCCTAATGAACCCCTTGACCAAGTCTACACACACCCATGGTGGACCCTTGGCCAAAGACACGGTCAAAACCTAGACTTTTCATGAATCATCTTTCAAAGCCTAGACTCAGATTAAGCATATACTTGCACAGGTTTTGGGTTCATAGCAAATTAAGCATTTAAGCTTCAGGAGAATCTAGGTCTGAAAACTAAGTACGTTTAAAAGGAATTACGGCAGAGCAACTATTCATCATCTCCAAGCATATATCATCAAGATCATTATTAAAGAGAAAAGCCAACTAGCAGACTCTATCATTTTATTCAAACTAAGACTTTAAATAATACTCAAATAACTAGTTAATATTAAACACCTAGGATAGTTATACTTATCGTGATAACTGGGGTGCTCTCCCCCAAGATGGATCTTGAAGTAGTCCTTGATTTATCCTTGGAACTTGCTGGCCTTCGGGTCTTCCTTAATTTATCCTTGTAAATATTAGTCTCGCACATATCTGAAGGAGCAAATTCAAGGATTATGTTGTGAGCCTTCATGTGCCCACTTCTTTTTGGGTTTTTTTGAAATGTGTGGACCTTCATGTGCCCACGTATTTTTGTGATTTTTTATATGCAAAAGGGATGCTAAAACAAAAACATGTGAATGCATTTATTTATTTATTTTTTTATGCCGCAACGGTACGGAGTACATGGGGCCTTAAAGAATGCAAAAGTAGAAAATATTTTTATGATCTTTTTCAATGCGGGTATAAGGAAATAAACATGCTAATCTAAATATGCAGTGAAGAATATAAAGATAAATACCGAGTTACCTCTCGGCGAGAGTTCAGAGTACTTACTCCCATGGCATAGATGTAGTGGCCATTGATTGATCAGTCGATGACGCGGGTAGCGATTGGTCTTTTGAAGGTGTACTTTGATCTTTCTTCTTCCAAACTTGTTTCTTTGATGGAGACCTTTCTGGAGTAACAGGTTCAGAAAACTGGGCTGGTAGAAGCTGAGCGGATTTCTCCTTAATCTCTTCTTCAATGTCCGTGACATCCGTCAACTTTGTGTTTAGCTTGCGTTGTAATCTCTAAAGGCGTCTCCGTGTCTTGTTCTTCATGGGTTGCTCAGGATTAGTTTGTATTGAAGTAGCAGCGTACCTTTTCAGTTCTGAACTGGAAGTGGATCTCGCCAGTCCTGATGTAGATGATCGCTCTTGTTGTGTTCAGGAACGGTTTTCCAAGCACGATGGGAGGATCTTGCCCATCTCTCATGTCTATGATTAAAAAGCCAGTCAGGACATAGTTGTCCTTTATCTTGACAGGTACATCTCGTGCAATTCCTTCCGGGAACCGTTGTGATTGATCCGCCATCTGCAACATTATATATGTGGAATACAAAGGCAGGCCACCATATATTAACTCATAGGTTACCTTCGAAATTAGGTTGATGCCCGATCCCGTGTTGCAGACAACTCGCTGGAAGTCCATTGATTGATGGAGCAGTGGATTGATGGAACTCCATGGTCTTAAGGCTTTCGCAGTAATGGTGAAGGGAAGAGGTTCTTATTCTCTGATTGAATCATGTTGATCATCCAAAATTCCCTCACATGTGGTTGAGGTTGATTATTCTTCTTATTCCTCCTTCTAACTCTTCTCTTCTTCTCGACAACTGGCTCGTGTTCTTGAGGGTAAGGATATCCGGGGTGTGCAGGAGCTTCTAGGATTTTGTTCTTGCAACTGAATCTCTCCTTCCTCCCATTGATGGTGAAGATGATCTTAGCGGCGTCGGCGTAGATGATGGCTTTGGCTGTGGCAAGAAAAGGACGTCCCAAAATGATTGGAGCGTTCTCACTTCCCTCAGTCTCGACAACAACGAAGTCGGCAGCCACGTAGGAGCGTCCTACCCCCAGACATACGTCGTCTAGGATGCCCTCGGGGTGGCATAGTGACAGGTCTGCAAGCTGCAAGCACATGGTTGTATACAATAAAGGTGAACCATTGATTTTCTTATATATTACCTTAGGCATTATGTTGACGCTAGACCCAAAGTCACAAAGTGCATTCTTGAAGGTGTAGGCTCCAATAGTGATGGTGATGACGGGCCTTCCTGGATCTCCTCTTTTGGCGGGCATGCCCCAGTCAGTCCATCTTGGGTCTTCTTCTATCTTATCTGAACACAGATCTGCACAATAGATATCGACAAGATTTTCATATTCTAATTCTTCCATCTGACCCGAAATCTTACCTAGGTTAGCCGTTGTTGACAGTGAATTTCCGTCAACCTAACTATGAGTTTACCTTTAACGTTGGCATTGATTTATTATTCTAACCAATGGAACAAACCACCCGTATATAACAAGTTCACTCTTGCATGTCGATTTTGGAGTTTATTGTTTACACAGGAAATCTACGCTAAAGAGGAGACTTTCGGGATAAGTTCATCAAGCACTTTGGAAGAAGATCATGAAGCCTGACAAGAGTCAAGACACGTGATGAACACGACTCCAAATGACCCGAGGACCGAAGCATCAACATGCAAATCTTCAGGGACTCAACCAGGAAACGGCGAAGCTTGGATAGCAAGATTCAAGCCTTAACCGCGAAGGAAACGATGTGAAAGGCCCACATGCAAGTGCACACAAATAAGGAATCGCGCGAGAAGCAAGCCTGGAGGAAACTGGGGCCGAACCGGGCTGAAATGGGCCTGGGCCGGCAGGCCTAGGCCGACCGGCCCAGCCCATTCCGTGCCCGGTTCGACGCCCCCTTTGACCTAGCCGCCTCTCTGGCTAGCCAGAGCCCCCTTGCCAAGAGCCACGAAGAAAGACATTCATCATCTGCCGCCGAGGAGCAGAGAAGAGAGGGACACCGTTCCGAAGAGGAGAGGGTCGAGATGGTTGACTAGGGTTCCCCTAGCCGACGTGGGAACCTTGCATGGAAGACCACGTCGGAGTTCCCGGAGCTAGGATCAAGATGAAGGTAGGATCCCGGTGGTGATCTTGTCCATGTATTATACTTGAAGGACCGATACGGCGAACCAGAGAGGAGGGGAGTGAATGGGAGCCGATAAAAATTCTTCTCGAAGGAGATAGATGCTCCAACAAGATGAACACGACTTCCAACACACGTCTCCGACTCAACTACCCAAGTTGGTCAAGACCACGTAGCCACTGGAGTGCTACTGATCCTAGGAACCAACAAACAACCTTTCGAGCCAAAACACACAAACACGCACAGCGGAAACTTGCACGGCTTGCTGCCTGTGCTACACCGGTCAGACCGATGGCCTGCGCCGGTCAGACCGGTTGACAGAGCCGGTCAGGCCGGTGGCTGCAGCAGTCGCACAACAAATGTTCCAACGAGCCTCAATGACTTCTCTAGGCCCTGGAACCAAAACACCTCCAAAACACAACCAGCCAGGAACAAGAACCCTTCACAAAACCAAGGAAAACAACTCCAAAACAGCTAAGAACTGTCCAGCACCAACACAACCCAAAAACAAACGAATTCAGCAACTCATCCGAGGAAAATCCCACAAAGGCTCACACCGGTCAGACCGGTCAAGAGCACCGGTCAGACCGGTGTAACCTGGGCAGCTCAGGATGAACAGAACCTGCGGGTCAACACTCCCAAATCCAAACCTCGATCTCCCGAATCACTCCACGGACTTGTGCAAGTCTTTGGGGATAGTAGGAGCACCTCATGGGGAGTCCATAGCCAAGTTATTATCCACCAAAACTCGTCAAATCAAGAGGAATCGAAGAAATCCTGCCAAGTACTCCTCTAACCCTAGAGCACCGAAAACCCCAAAATCAAGCCCCTTTTCTCACGGATTTGGGAGGGGAATCAAAGGGAAAACAACCATGAAGGATTCACACATACATCCCCCACCAAATCCCCAAGAGAAAGGTCCCGATAAACACTCCAAGAAATCCAGCAAGAGAGGGCTCCGAAAATCACCACAAAGAATGAACGAGGACACCACATCCAAACCTTGAGGAATCACGTCGAATCATCTATACATCACAAAGAGGTTCATACAAGGTCTAGCTTGCCGCCCGATCATCCAACCCTCTCACAAGATCTCACCATGAAGCTCTCAAGCTAGTCCTATGGAAATCCTAAGAAAATAGGAAGGGAAAGTAGGAAAAGCAAATGAACTAGGGTTCCAAGAGATGGCTGCCATCCTCTAACCTCTTGGGTTATATAGGAGGCAACCGAAAGTCTAAAATACTCTTACTAGATAATTAGGGATACATGCCCCTCGAGGGTGAAATCGGAAATCTTTGTCATCACTCCATCAGACGGATGCCCGGCGATCGCAACCTGCTTAGCCTCGACGCAGGCCTTGCGATCTCGATGCGTGTCCTCCGCTTCGAAGTCTTCGGACTGCGTCGTCGCACACTGGTCAGACCGGTGCTCCTCACCGGTCAGACCAGGTACCCACTGGTCAGATTGGTCAGACCCACCGGTCAGACCAGTCTAGAGGTGTTGCATCTTTGTCTTCGGTTCTTCGGTCTTGGCTTTGTGGATCAACCAAGGAACCTAGTGGTTTTCTGGTGAACCACCGGAAACCCCACGAACTCGGTGTAGCCTCCGCCAATCTCCACTCATGACTCAGCTCCCACGTACTCGCGGCTCGACCTTGGTTTTGAGGCTCAACCAAGAAACCGTCCATGACTTCATCTTGCTGTTCATGCCACCATGCGGTCCGCACTCGACTCCGCTAGCCACCGGGTCCCTCGAACGAAGCCTACTTGTCTTCTCCACACCTGGAGGCCTCACCGGCGATGACCTTTCGTGCTTGTTCTTCACCTGCACCAACACCAGTCAAGCCGCAACCTGCACCTGCAATACTTAGCTAAGAATCAGTCCACACAATGTTGTCAATCACTCATCACACTAGGAAGCGACCATCCACCAGTCCTCGAACCACACATGGTCCTCAATCTCCCCTTGATGAGTGCATTGACAACACCCACAAATAGTAACATGAGAGAAAAGAAAGAAGAAAAGAAACGAATAAAAAGAAACTCCAACAAGCGATCGAAAGCCAAACAAAGGCAAAGAGCAAGATCACTTGAAGAAGACAAGTCTCGGACCCCTTAGGCAAGGGCAACGGCTCGACACATCCAAGACAAAACTATGCTCAAGCAAAGAGCACAAATCACCAACCAAAGCTCGAAAACCACAAAGAGCTCCCCCTGCACACACGCAAGCTCCCCCTGAACCAATACAACTCCCCCTAGACGAATGCATGCAAAACACTCGATGAAAACAGAGCAGCTGCATCAGCTCAGCTCTGACCGGTCAGATCGGTCACCACCACCGGTCAGACCGGTGCCCAACATATGAACAGGGCCAGCACTCTGGCCGGTCAGACCGGTGACACACAGAGCCCAGAAATGGCTCGAAACCACCTGAAAACCTTCTAAATGCATTCAGTAGCCGAAAACAAGCTCAAACTTCTCCCCCTTGTTGACAATGCATGAATCAAGCCCAAAATGCAAAAAAAACAACCTAGAGCTTCTCAAATAGACAAAATTCAACATAGAATACTACACATGTCCAAATGAGCAAGTTAGATATTCTATAGCTTCATAATGACATCAACTACATGATCACCAAGTTTCAGAACCATTGGACGAAGCTAAGGTGGAATTGAGCAATTTTGCGAAAATTTACCCTCTCATGAGCAAAGTCCTAAACATGAGAAAAACATGTCGAAATGGCAAAGCCACACAAACTTTATGCTAGGACAACCATTCTGATCATAAGACCATCACAAACACCTACAAGCACCTCATGTCATGTCAAAGCCACCGAGCCATGTGCCTACTTCTATATATGAGACTTCTCATTGGTAGGCATCATGCAACGGTTTAGCACCCAAAGCAATTTAAATTCAGCACATACGACATGGGAGCACATTTTCCAAGCATTTTACATTTCATTTTCAGATTCATAATTGGCACATGAAATGTCTTTGCGACAAAAAAGGAACTTATGCCCCTCCACAAGATAAAGCAAGAGGGCTAAACATTCATGATGGCAAATGAGCCTTTGGCCCCATATGATCAAAATAAGCTATCCAACCACAAATTAAGCATAACCAAACCACTAAAACATGTCAAGATCATATAAAGGCATTTACTCACAAGAGAGCATACATATGACATTTTTCAAAAACATAGTCATCAACCATGGATATAAATCAAGATTTTCATGAGCTAAGCCAAACTAACCACATCATACCAAACAAGCTCACAAAGACATAGATAGCATTCCATGGTGAACAATGTATATAGGAGAAGCTTTTCCGAACAAATGCATATGATACAAAATTCATGCAATCTAAGATACAAGGATGCATTTACATCATGTTACATATGCCATGCCAAATGCAAGAAATGCACAAAGGAAAGTTATACATATGCTACAAAGGAGCTCTCACACCCCAACTCAAGAAATCAAACACACACCAAGCCCCCCTCCCCCTCCTCCCCGCAAACGAGTGAAAGTTGCTTGAAATGCACAAAGGAAAGTTGATCTAGTAAAGCCAAGTAACTCCAATCTTCAGTAAAAGAGAAACCCTAATGCATCTAGGTAAAAGACACGAAACTAATCTAATCTACTAAGACCGGAGATAACAAAGTAAGATTGGGTAGATAAACCGATCTAGAGAGATCGGGATAAGCCTTTTGTTGAAGTTCCAAGCAAGAGAAGAAGTAGCAAATCGAATCTTATAAGAAGCCTCTTTAAACCGTGGTTTCCCGTCCAAATCCGAAAACATCCACCTTTCAGAACCCCCTTTCTGTCACAACGTATCCCTACTCATCCGGGGAGTCTAGGGCGAGTCAAAAGACAAGTCGAGTTTCTTTCGGAAGATCCGGCGTGTACCTCTAGCCACCGCGGCTACAAGAACACCCTATGTAATCTATCTCGAGAATAGATTTAGAATAAGCAAACCGATCAAAAAACGAAATCTTCGAGGAAACACTTGATCGCTAAGAATAGTATCAACTTGATAATTCAACTATGACAATGATACGTACACAAGATCACCACCGGGATCCTTCCTTGATCTTGCTTCTAGCTCCGGGAACTCCGACGTGGTCTTCCGTACAAGGTTCCCACGTCGGCTAGGGAAACCCTAGTCAACTAGCTCGACCCTCTCCTCTCTGGGATGGTGTCTCTCTCTTCTCTGCTCCTCGGCGGCCGATGACGAATTGTATGATCCGTGGCTCTCGGTCAGAGGGCTATAAATAGCCCGAATGGCGGCTAGGGCAAAGGAGGGGACGAACGGCCCCTGGACTGGGCTGGGCTGACCGGCCTGGGCCGGCCGGCCTGGGCCCATCCAGGCCCAGCCCGCGGCCTCCTTTGCTCTACGTCGGTTCCCGTGTCTTCTAGATGTTTCCCCCTTCTGCATGTAGGTCCATGTCATCAGTTTCTCTCCGAATTGGGCATAACTCCTTGTCTTGCAAGATTCAGCACTTTTCTGATTAGGTCCTCGGAGTTTGTCATCTTCTCGAATCAAGTCTCTGGCTTTTTGGAGTTAAGGTTGCTTCATTGCATGACTTGTACAGGGCTTCAAGGTCTTGTCATAAGGTGCTTGATGAACTTATCCCTAAAGTCTTGCATTCAACGCTAAAATCCTGCATAAACACTAAACTCCAAAACCGACATGCACACGTGAACTTGTTATACCACGGGGGTTAGTACCAATGGATAAGGTATAAAACTTATGCCAACACCGAAGGTAAACTCATGGCTAGGTTGACGGATTTTCACCGTCAACATCTCCCCCATGCTTAAACCTTGCTCGTCCTCGAGTAAGCCTTCGATGGATATCATCGTTGCCCATCAATGTTTAAACTTTGCACTTGATCACAAGAAAACATAATGCTCTCAAAATTTTAATTCATTAAAGTTCCATAATGTACTAGCCTTCATCTCTACGGAGGGTAGATTCTTATTAAGCTTATCCCACAAGTATTAACATGCTCACAAAGTTTAAATAGATCTCAGAATTTTTGAAATAAAGAATGAGGTGAAGAAAAGCTAAACCAAGTTCACAAATTTACATCATCTTGTATATTGCTCATGAACTCTCAACTCGCTTGTCTCTCAAGCCTATATATTCTACTCCTTTCCCTCTCATCACATATATGTGTGGTAGGCTTTATATGGAGCTTTTTGGGAAAGTTTAGTCCTAACAAGATTTTATAAATGAGGTGTTGTCAAAACAAGACAAGCTTCTCATGGTCTTACCGAGACTCGTCAAAAAGGTCATTGAAAAATAATGTTAAATCAAGTATGGGAAAGAGAAAAATACGTACACTTTAGATGAGTGGACATGTGCAAAGGGCAAAGGGTGATCCCGAGGCACAAAGGAAGTCCTCGTTATCGGATTGCACATGGTTGGAAAATGAGTATGGATCTTTTAATCTTGAAGCCTTGAATTTCCTAATGCACTTTCGAGAACCGGGGAGTTCACTTTATGCATACTCATATTTTTTCTTTTTCTCATATTTCTCCTTCTTTCTTTTCTCATCATTTTTTTCTGTCATACATTCGGTAACGAGACTTTCACATCGGAGTTTTGATTTTTTTTATTTGCACCCCTTTGAACCTTTTTTTAATTGCTCCCCTTTGAACTCTAAAATTTCACCGTACCTACCTCCTCCCTCATGCTTAGACGTTGCTCGTCCTCGAGCAAAGAGGCGATAAATAAGGTAGGTACCAGAAATATTTTTCTTTGAATTCCTCAATGTTGGCACCGTCTTGCGATCTTGCTTGAATTGATGACCCATTCTAAACGATAGGTTGTGGTCAAGGAGGTAATCACAAAAGATGATATTTGGTTTTAAGGGTGGATATCCGGCGAGGTTTGTGAGATCTCCGATGCGGGGATACACAATGCACGGATAAAAGGCTAGCAAAAAGATAGATACGCAAAAATGGAATGACCAGCTTCTTAGTCTCGGGCCAGAGAAATCATGGCCTGCAATAACTCACTCAAAAATAAATCTTGTACACTAAGGTTTCTGCACTCAAATATATATTAGGCTTTGGATAGGTTGAGCAACACACAAGTGATATTTATGACAAGGTTTAGCGATATTTTTGAGCATAAAAACCATCTTCAATCTATTCATAACTTGAGAACACATAAAACACTATGTGTCTTTATTTTAATCATAACCTCCGCTAAAGATTTAGCTAGCATTTAAATAAATTCAGATTCGTGTTTTCAGAGAGCACTAGCTTCAACATGCATAAATCAATTACAAAGGTAAACAAAGCGGCAATTATAATCATATATCATTATGGCACAAATTTTTGTAACTTTTCCAATGGTGAGAACAAGGTGGTATCTTTATTAATGATGAAATCAAATTGAAATACAAACTGAAAATAAACAAAAACACTTGTTGAAATTTAAATAAAAACAGAAAATATTACGCAAACACACAAAAACAAAAGCTGAAAATTACAGAGAAAGGGAAAAGAAAAGAAAACTAAAGTTCCTTAATCTTCCTAGTCCTCCGCCGGTGGTTGGTGTTGATAATCTTGATAGTAGTACCCTTGCTCGTAGTAAGGTTGGACATTCCCTCCAACGAATTGATCCGGCTCCACTAGGTGAAGGCGTCCAAGCTCATAGGCAATATTTGCATTGCCCTCACCAAGTTGAGCCGCGTTGGCTTGGATGGCTGCGACATTTTGTGCATTTCTCGCAACATACCCTCCAATTATGGCCACTCTTTGTTGTGGTTGGGGATATTGTGCGTAGGGCTCCACGAAGTTGTAGCGAACATGGCCTCATATGCCATTTGTTCGGAGTTTGATTTTGGTGATTCATGACAACATGATCATTGGGACTAACCATATTGTTTGAGCATGTCTTTGTAGACATTTCTAGGTCCCAAGGATGCAAGAAAACCTCATGCAAAAATGCCAAAACAAAGGGTCAAAACCGAGCAAGAAAAGGAAAAGCAAAGACACCGTCGGATGAACCGACGGTCCCTCAAATACAAGCGTCGGTGCAATCGTCGGACGAGTTGGTACACAGGGTGGAACCCTAGGTACCGTCGGATGAACCGACGGTCCAATTTCTACATGCGTCGGACGAGTTGCAGAGAAAGAGCAAGGAAGGCAGTAGCACCGGATGATCCGACGGTCTGAGTGAGGACCCCGTCGGTCTATCCGACGCTCAGTTTGAATCAAGACAGAGACGCGCCAAGACGAAGCCTTCAAGACCGGATGATCCGACGCCTTGGTCAAGGCATAGTGTCGGTCTATCCGACGGTCCGTTATAAGCTAACAGATGCGACCCGGACGCGAGGCCTTCAAAGACGGGATGATCCGACGTAGCGTCGAAGCATAGCGTCGGAGCAGTTGTGTCAGAGAACCTCAACGGCTACGTGACGTGGGAGGGGCACCGGATGAACCGACGCCCTGGAAAAGCATAGCGTCGGATCATCCGACGGTACCTTTTTCAGTGGACGTTAGCCAACGGCTAGTTTGATGCCTTGGGCTATTTATACCCCCTCCACTCACTCATTTGAGGTTGCTGGATTGAGTGGAAGTGCAGAAGAGTTCAAGACACATTCAAGATCATATCCAATCCATCCAAGTGCTTAATTGCTCATCCTTAGACTTGCATATGCTTTGTGTATATGCTTAGTGCTAGGCTTAGCTTAGAGCTGAGTGAGTGCAAGGTTGTGCCAACCTTGTGAGGTGATTCTTGAGTGAATCAAGTTGTACAAGGTTCGCCGGAAGCCTTGGGGCCTAAGTGGCTCACCGGCAATCGTCATCGACCCTCCGGCTTGGTGTGGAGCAGCGAGGACACTTTGTGCGGGGGACGTGGAGACCCCCTTCCTTGGTGGAGAAGCTCCTTAGTGGAGGCGGCATCAAGGTGACCAAGGGAGCTTGACAAGTGCCTAAGTGGCTAGCCTTTGTGGCAAGTCAAGTTGGTGCTCTTGGGAGAGACTTGGTGACCGGGAAGCAATACTCTTGTGTGAGTGCTTCAACAACGTGGACTAGGGGTGGCTTAGTGCCTACCGATACCACGGGATAAATCGCGTGTCAAGAGTTTGCTTCCTCTCATCCCCTTTACGTTTCCGCATTTACTCTATTGCAATCTTTGCTTGTCTCTACATTCCTAGAGTAGTATCATGCTAGGATTGGCTATAGGTTGCAAACCTTCTTTTGGGATGGGAGTTTCACACTAGAACAACCATAGTTGCACATATAGATAGTATGTTCTAGTTTACCTTTGCGCAAAATTAGTGAAGCCATAGGTTAAGGTTTTAAGTTGCCTAATTCACCCCCTCCCCTCTTAGGCTATCGAGCATCCGATTCCTTACAAGTGGTATCAGAGCCGGGACTCACTTCCTTCACAAGGAAACGCCAATTCGATTGGTAAATTGTGAAAACCGGCTCATTGGAACGGTTAGGCTTCACCGCCTAGTGAGTTGCTCTATAGAGGGATGAAAGGGGTGGATACCTTAGGTTTGGCTCCACATTTCGATGGCACGGGCTATCCTCGGTGGAAGGTTCTCATGGAGGCCTATCTCCAAGCAAGGGACCTCGATGTTTGGAGAGTCACCGATGAGGGCATGAAAAATGGTACTAGAAAGGAGAAGCAATTTGATGTGATTGCTAAGAGTATCATTTTGTCCTCACTATATGTAGGCGTTTTCAATAGAGTTTTTACTTGTGAAAATGCTCATGAGCTATGGAAAACCATCAAGGAGCAAAATAAGGGTTCAAAAGAAGTTGCTAATGAATGCTACGGTTGTCTCCTTGAGGAATTCAATAGCTTCAAGCAACTTGTTAATGAAAATGCCGAATCTATGTACTCACGCCTAAATGTGCTTGTCAATGAGATTAATGCCTTAGGTGTGAAGGACATCACGGACTTGAACATCAACCGCAAGATCCTTCAAAGTCTCCGGAAGCCCGACTATGACTTGGTGAAGGCAATCATCTACGAGAAGAAGCTCGAAGATTTGAAGCCATCACATATCTTGAGCAAGATCATGGCACATGAGCTTCAACTAATGCCCAAGTCAAAGAAGGCGCCCCAAGAAAAGCCCCAAGAACCATCTTCTCCAACCACAAGCCATGCTCTCTCAAGCCGACAAGAGAAAATGTTGAGTAGGATGGCTACTCGTGGAAGCTCAAGCGAAGATGATGGTGATGATGGTGATAATGAAGATTCCTCAAGTGATGAAGAGGTTGAATCTATGGTGGCCGAGTACGTGAAGAAGATCTTCAAGTATGTGAAGAAAGTCAACATGTACGGCTACAACATCCACTTGAGAGAAGGGCGCCATCATCAACACATCAAGTTCACCAAGATTGAGCACAAGCCCAAAAGGAAGGTGGTCAAGGAGAGAAGACCAAGGCAAGAAGCAACCTTCGCCGTCCGCGAGTGGACAAGTGGTGGATCAAGTTCTTCGAGCTCAAGCGATGAATCAAGAAAGAACTTCACCACCCGCTTCATGCAAGGTCCTTCATCATCACACATGTGCCTCATGGCCAAAGGTATGGAAAGCAATGTAAGTGATGACGAATCCGACACCACCTCTCTCAATGATCTTGTTGAGCTAATCCATGAGCAAAAAGGAATGCTTGAACAACAAGCTAATGAAATTAAAGAACTCAATGCTCTCAATGATCTTAGTGACACCCTTGCTACAAATTATGAACATTTGTTGTGCAAATTCAAATTGCTTAGCAAGGAGTGTGAGGAGCTAAAATCTAAGCTTGAGAGCAATGAGACTAAAACAAGTAATTCCTTTGAACTTAATGAAACATCTATCCCTTGTGCAATTCCTATCTCCAAGGTAGATGCTTCAACTTCTTGCATTGATTTAATTGATGAATCTTGCTCACCATCTTGCAATGAGAATGTTGTTGTAGAATCATGTGATTATCTCATAGGCAAGGAAAATGATGAGCTCAAGCAAGAAGTGAAAAGGCTCCGAGAGAGATTGGCAAACTTGATGGGCAAGGGCAAGAACGATGAAGAACAAGTGGACATCTCTCAAGACATGAAGAGCCAAGTCCAACCTTCTCAAGATAACCGTGATCACATGGTGAAGAAGCTTGAGAAGGGTGCAACCGTGACTTGCTACAAGTGTCATGAGGAAGGGCACAAGTTCTACAAATGCCCCCAATTTGTCAAGAAGATGGACAAGGGCGCAAAGAAGAAATTGAAGCCCATCATCAAGAGCTCCCTCATCTACACCAAGCCCAACCGCAAGAACAAGACCAAGAGCAACACCTACGTCATCAAGAAGAAGGCAAATGGCAAGGTGGTTGCACACAAGGTTGGGAAGATGAAGGAAGAGCGGGGTTGGAACCAACCTATTTGGGTGCCCAAGGAAGTCATCACCAATATGAAGGGGCCTCAAATGGTTTGGGTTCCAAAGGCCACTTGAAGGCCTTAAGAGCGGGGACTTGGGAGGCTTGGCACAATCAAGAATGAGAAGATTCAAGCCTATAAGCCAAGCTTGCAAATTGAACATGTGTTGCCCAAGTTCCCCGATTGAGGTAATGGAAACTAGTACCTATCTCTTGTATCATTGTAGCTCCATTGCCTTGTTTAGGTTGCATTTGTTGCAATGTTTACATATGGTAGGTTGCTTGTGTCATGTGCTAACCCATGAGCAATCTACATGGTTTGATTAGTGTGTAGGAAAGCTACACTTGTTCTTTCATGGTGCATGTTTTCATATATATCTCTTTGCATCATGAGCAAGCTATAGGGTTAGCTTCCCTTTTGTTATCATAAACAATGTGCATACAATTGGTTGGTGATTCAAACACTAAATGCACACATTTAGGGGGAGCTCATCCTATGGTTTGGTTATGGGACTAACGTTGTTTCAAGCTTTTCTTATGTAGTCCCTTAGCGACGCGTTCCGGTGCGGTGTTTCATTCTAAGAGAATGCTATTTCACTCTCAATGTGATCTAACATCTCTAAAAAGGGTGAATATAGCAATTTGAGCTTCATGCTATTGAGTCATGTCCTTGCAAGCTTATGTCTCTATATAAGTTCAAAGGCAATGTACTCATACATTCCTAATCCTTGTGGTACCCCAAGTGTCTTGTATGAAAGCTTCTTCCAAGTGGTGTCATCTAATGATATCATTTCCAAGTGGCTCATCTCAATGTGGTGCCAACAAGGTAGAAAGGATCAACCCCCGGAGGTATGCAATTATCAAAAGACTACAAGTGATATCTACAAGTGGTAATGTAACAAGAACCCATTTGTTTTATCCCTTGTCCTTTAAGCTACCTCTTTGCATGATATGCTCTAAGCTTCCTTGTTTTACAAGTTTGTAGTTGTGCACTTGTTTCTCACTACCCTTGTCTTGCAAGTGGTATTCTTTTTATGCACACACTTAGGGGGAGCTTAGTTTGTATCATGCTAGTCTCATGAGCATGTGATCCACCTTAGTTATTCACACATATGGTATCTTCATTGATATCATACATATGGATCATGGTTCATGCGGCTTTCTCCCTTGCATTTAACATCTTTCCCTTGAGCTATGGTTGCTAGATCTTGCTAGTTTCCTTGGACCCGTTTGCTTTGGACTTTTTGGAGATTTTATTCCAAAGGGGGAGAATGTGGGACCAAAGCAAGCTTGTAGCTTAAGCTTACAAGTGGGCTCAAGGATGCTTACAAGTGATTTCAAGGATATGAGACCAAAGGGGGAGAATGCGAACATAAGATCAAAAAGGGGAAAGTTTGATCTAGGGGGAGTTTGGATGATGGTAAGCATCCAAGCAAGTGTAAGTGGCTCTAATTCGTCAATTCTAGCAAATTTATGCTTGCTTTGGTTGTGTTGTCATAAATCACCAAAAAGGGGGAGATTGTAGCGAACATGGCCTCATATGCCATTTGTTCGGAGTTTGATTTTGGTGATTCATGACAACATGATCATTGGGACTAACCATATTGTTTGAGCATGTCTTTGTAGACATTTCTAGGTCCCAAGGATGCAAGAAAACCTCATGCAAAAATGCCAAAACAAAGGGTCAAAACCGAGCAAGAAATGGAAAAGCAAAGACACCGTCGGATGAACCGACGGTCCCTCAAATACAAGCGTCGGTGCAATCGTCGGACGAGTTGGTACACAGGGTGAAACCCTAGGTACCGTCGGATGAACCGACGGTCCAATTTCTACATGCGTCGGACGAGTTGCAGAGGAAGAGCAAGGAAGGCAGTAGCACCGGATGATCCGACGGTCTGAGTGAGGACCCCGTCGGTCTATCCGACGCTCACCTTGAATCAAGACGAGAGACGCGCCAAGACGAAGCCTTCGAAGACCGGATGATCCGACGCCTTGGTCAAGGCATAGCGTCGGTCTATCCGACCGTCCGTTATAAGCTAACGCATCGACCCGGACGCGAGGCCTTCAAAGCACGGATGATCCGACGTAGCGTCGGAGCATAGCGTCGGGAGCCATTGTGTCGAGAACCTCAACGGCTACGTGACGTGGGAGGGGCACCGGATGAACCGACGCCCTGGAAAAGCATAGCGTCGGATCATCCGACGGTACCTTTTTCAGTGGACGTTAGCCAACGGCTAGTTTGATGCCTTGGGCTATTTATACCCCCTCCACTCACTCATTTGAGGTTGCTGGATTGAGTGGAAGTGCAGAAGAGTTCAAGACACATTCAAGATCATATCCAATCCATCCAAGTGCTTAATTGCTCATCCTTAGACTTGCATATGCTTTGTGTATATGCTTAGTGCTAGGCTTAGCTTAGAGCTGAGTGAGTGCAAGGTTGTGCCAACCTTGTGAGGTGATTCTTGAGTGAATCAAGTTGTACAAGGTTCGCCGGAAGCCTTGGGGCCTAAGTGGCTCACCGGCAATCGTCATCGACCCTCGGCTTGGTGTGGAGCAAAGCGAGGACACTTTGTGCGGGGGACGTGGAGACCCCCTTCCTTGGTGGAGAAGCTCCTTAGTGGAGGCGGCATCAAGGTGACCAAGGGAGCTTGACAAGTGCCTAAGTGGCTAGCCTTTGTGGCAAGTCAAGTTGGTGCTCTTGGGAGAGACTTGGTGACCGGGAAGCAATACTCTTGTGTGAGTGCTTCAACAACGTGGACTAGGGGTGGCTTAGTGCCTACCGATACCACGGGATAAATCGCGTGTCAAGAGTTTGCTTCCTCTCATCCCCTTTACGTTTCCGCATTTACTCTATTGCAATCTTTGCTTGTCTCTACATTCCTAGAGTAGTATCATGCTAGGATTGGCTATAGGTTGCAAACCTTCTTTTGGGATGGAAGTTTCACACTAGAACAACCATAGTTGCACATATAGATAGTATGTTCTAGTTTACCTTTGCGCAAAATTAGTGAAGCCATAGGTTAAGGTTTTAAGTTGCCTAATTCACCCCCTCCCCCTCTTAGGCTAATGAGCATCCGATTCCTTACGAAGTTTACGTTGGGCACCACATACTTTGGTGGGGGTACCGGTGCACCACCCCCCCCATGCTTGCTCTTGTGTCCCTCCGTAGTAACTTGGAGGAGGAGGGATCCCGCCGAATGGTGGCACATTGGGTTGTGCACCACTTGCTTGTGCGGAGGATGTTCCCTCCTCTACGATTCTTCCTCTTTTGTTTTTCCTTGCCGGGACAAGGAGTCCCTCTTCCAACCAATCTTCCCTCCCTTCGATGAAAAGCCTAAGCCTTGCATCTGGAAGGGGTAGGTTCACCGTGGCCAAACGAAAACATCCTCTCTCATCTCCACTAATGTATTTGCCTTGTCGGAAATACTCAATGCCGAGAGAGGTACCACGCAAAAGATGTTTGGGGTTTCTTGTGATCCCCGGCCGTAGGGAGAAGGCCAACATAGAGAGGTAGCACCCCGAACCAATATGTCCCGCTCCCGATGTTGCCTCGCAACACCAACGGTTGATCATAAGGTATGAGGGGTCTATTGGCTGCTTGGCAATTTGTCGGTGCGGAATATGGTCCGGACACTAAACAGTAGATAGCGCCGAGGTCTATCCCTCAATGGTCGATGCTAAGCAACAAGTGACACAAGGTTTTTATCCTGGTTCCGGCCGAGGGGGCCGTACGTCCAGCAGGGGTGTGCTCACGGCACTATATTGCTCAGCACTGGGGGGTGCCGTAGTGGGGGCTGCTACAAGCGAGGCGGGAGAGGAAGCGTGGCTTCCAAGTCCCTGGTGGAGTGGCAGAAGATGTTGTGGGAGAATTAGAGAGTGAGTGCACGGTGTATGTGAAGAGCTCCTGGTCTGTGACCTTGAGCGTGTTGCTGTCCTGTCTCTTGTCCCCCGCGGCTGGGGGATTCGTCCCCCTTTTATAGACCAAGGGGGAGGCGAATTACATGCACGCCGCGCTATCTAGCTACGTGGAGAAGCACGACGTGCTACGCTGTAGAGTGGGCGGCCGTCCGGGCGATCCTCGCGCCGATCCGGTCATCATGGCCGACTTGTACCCGAACGGTGGCGGTTCGAGGGTAGGAGAGCGGCGGATGGCGGTGATGTCCTGCGATAGGCTCGAGGGAGGTGCGACGCGGGTCCGTACGGCGTACGGGAGTATGCGAACGGCGTTCCTTCCCGACGCGCTTCACGGGGGATGAAGTCGTTGCTACGGGGCCGGCGTGCGCCCGCACGCGCGGGTACGGCGGCCACGCCGTTACGGTGGCGGGGATGGCGGTCCACCGGCCTAGCGCCTCCCGGCCCAACCCCCGTAGGGTCACAAGAAAGTGAATCGAGGGTGCGCGGCCCCCTTTCGAGGGCTCGGCGTGTTAGCTGTCTACCGGGGCGTGCGCACGGTGTCACGGGACCGACACCGGCCGCGGTGCACGGTCCCCTCCCCACGGTGGCGGGGATGGGCTCCTCCCCGGGGAGTTGGTGCGGCGGCACCGGGGTGCGAGCCCCCGGCGCATGATGGCGCCGTCCCGCCGGCGTCGGGCGTTAAATGCCCGTGTACGGGGGCCGCCGCACGTGTGAGGGGCACCCTCGAGCGTGGCGGACCCCGGCCGAGGGCGGGGCGTGCCCTCGAGCGAGGCAGAGCCCGCTCGAGGGAAGTGCTGCCCCTCGAGCGGGGCGAAGCCCGCCCGAAGGGTACACGCATCCTCGAACGAGGCGGAGCCCGTTCGAGGGGGTCTCTAAGTGGGCCGCCTCGATGGGCCATCGGGGTCCCTGTGGCGTGGGCCGTGTCCTGCATGGTTAGGCACCTGCATGGTTAAGCTTAACGTGTTTTGGTTTCGTTGCGGGTTTTAAGTGAGGTTTTCCCCATTGTTTAAGGGGACCCCTAGGGCTGTCCCCGACAAGAGCCCCCGAGCATCCGTGGGTTTGCCATTGAGGCTCCCACGGATGCCGGAACCCGCGATAGGACGTTCTTCCCTCCTTGTTCCGCGAACGCTTCCGTGGGGCCGCGTCGGCGGACCCGCGGGTCTAGCCCCCGAAGCCCGCGGGGACCGTGGGTGCTCTGCAGGGGTTAACCGCGAGAATTTTGGTCAGAGGGCGTGGCACATATTCCAACCGGCATCGGCGGTGTTTCAGCCGGCTTCGGGGGTGCACGCGGCGCCGGCGCCGTCTCCGGCGGGTGCAATTTCAAGGAGGTGTAGCCGTGCGTCAAGCCCCCCGAGCCTTGGCCCGTTCGAGGCGATCGGGTAGAGCTTTGCGACTTGTTTTTTAACGCGCCCTCGCCGTCCCTCCGCGGGACGGAGGGTGAGGTTTCCGCAACCCCCATCGGGCGGGTCGCGGATTGCGGATTCCTCGTCGAGCTGCTAGCGGGTGGTTCAAGTGGACGTCCATGCCCCGTTCGATAAGGGTAGGCTGCGCGGTCCGGAGACACGTCCATGGAAGCGCTTGCGTGGGTTTGCTAGGGTGGGGCTCGGTCCCGTTCGATAGGGACCGAGGGCGCGGAAGCTCTCCCTCGGTGGGATCCCCCGGCTAGGCCGCCCTCGCCGGCTCTCGAACACGACATGTGGGGCACCCTCGAGCCGACGGGCTCGAGGAACGGCTCGAATGCGCGTGCCCTCATCGTCCCTAACTCGCGATCCGTGGCGGGCGCTGTTCGAACCCGTCGAGGGTCGGGCTTCGAACCTCGATCGGTAGGGCCGTGCGGGGGGTGGCGCACGGGCGGCCCCGTCTTTTCACGTTTGCGGCCGTCGAGGGGGTTCGGGCGAGCCGGCCCTCGAGGTGTCGGTTGGTAGCACGGCGCGGCATGGGTGCTTGCGGTGCTCGCTTTACTTCAAGCAGGCCCTGGGCGACCCTCTCACGCGCGTGCCCTCTTTAGAGGGTTGATATTGTCTCGAGCCGGGGGCTCGTGCCGCTCGAGGGTTTTACGCGGCATGGGTACCCGCGGTGCCTGCTTTACATCAAGCAGGTCCCGGGCGGCCTTCTCGCGTCGATGTCCCATCGAGGGCTGTTTTCGTTTCGAGCCGAGGGCTTGTGCCGCTCGAGGGTTTTACGCGGCATGGGTGCCCGCGGTGTCTGCTCTACTTCAAGCAGGCCCCGGGCGACCCTCTCGCGCCGATATCCCATCGAGGGCTGTTTTCGTTTTGAGTCGATGGCTCGTGCCGCTCGAGGGTTTTACGTGGCATGGGTACCCGTGGTGCCTGCTTTACATCAAGCAGGTCCCGGGCGGCCTTCTCACGTCGATATCCCATCGAGGGTTGCCCTTGTCTCGAGCCGGGGGTTCGCCCCGCTCGAGGGTTCTCCTTGCTTGGCAAGGGACCCGATCATTTAAATGCCTCGCAGTTGAGGCTGCGGTTTTTGCAGCGCGGGCGCGTCTTTTTAGGCGCTGCGGCCGCGCGCGCGCGTAGTGGGCGGCGTGGCAGGTGGACGTGACGGCTTCACCTCGATCCCTGCGGGTCTTCGCCGTGATGATGGCCCGCCTGCAGTGATGTGGCCGCTGCAGTCGTGGTGGGGCCCGTCCGTCGGCGTGAAGGGAAGATTCCCTGCAGTTAATGCGAGCGGGGCATCCGCTCCGGAGAGCTCGCCCCGTCGGCTTATAAATCTGAGGGGTGGAGGAGACGGCGGTTTTTTACCTTGACGCCTCACCATTTTCAGTCCCCCGCCCCTTCGTCTTCGCCTCGCTCTTGCCACCGCGCGGTGTCGCCGTTAGAGCTTTTCTTTCGTTCCTTGTCCTCCGCTCCTGCTCTTCTTTGCCTTCTTCATGGCGCCGCCTCAGCTTCCCCTCACGATCTTGGAGCCGTACGCTTGGGAGAGGTCGACGGTGACGCCACTGGCCCTTGGCGAGCTGGTCGCCGCCGGCCAGCTGGCGGCCAATGAAGACGGACGTCCGGCGGAGTGGATAGTGCCGTCGGCGGGGGACCGTGCGCCCAACCCGCCGGAGGGCTATGTGGTCAGCTTTATCCGCTACCACGAGCGGGGCTTCAACGCACCGGCGAGCCGTTTTATGCGGGCGATGTGCCACCACTACGGAGTGGAGCTGCACAACTTCGCCCCCAACGCGATTTCGCAGGCGGCCACGTTCGTGGGCATCTGCGAAGGGTACCTGGGGATCCCAGTCAACTGGGAGCTCTGGGTACACCTTTTCCGCGCGGAGCTCTTCACGCAGCCTACGACGGAGCCGAGGACCCGCCGCGCGGTGCGCGCCGGCGGGATGTCGCTTGCCCTGCGGGGGCAATTCAAGAACGTCTACATCCCCTGCACCATGACGACGAACAACGCCGGCTGGGAGCGGGGATGGTTTTATTTGCGCAACGCCGAGCCCGGCCTTCCCCCCTACACCGGCCGGGTGTTCAAGGAGAGGCCTGACTCCTGGGGCTACGGGGTGTCCACGGCCCGACATCGGGCGTGGCGGGATTCGGTCCCGGCCGCGGCTGCGCCGCCCGGCGACGATGGGGCCGAACGCGATGGGCGTCCTCGCCTTCCTCCATCATAGGCGGGTCGTGCCCTTGATGGAGAGGCCGCTCCGCATCTTCGAGATGACAGAGGGCGGCCAACCCCGTCGACTCGGCGAGGTCGCGGATGCTCCCGACGCCCCTCGAGCGGCCGTATGCGCTCACCCGGGCGCGGAGCGCCGTCGACACTCGGACGCCGCCGATGCCTGCAAGTCGGACCCCGTGGGACCTCGAGATGCTCCCCACCAGCCCATTGGTGAGCGTAGTTCTTGATTTCATTTTAGTTCTTTGTGTTGCCTTTGCCTCCTGACGCGCCCTTGTTGCTCCTGTGTGCAGCTGGTGAACTTTACCATCGCCAAGTCCGTTCCGCCCACCCCCGACTCCCGCGCGCTTGGCCGGGCGGCGCAGCAGCGGGGAGCGGGGAGCGCGGGGCGGCGCGCGAGAGGGAGCGCGCGAGGCGACGTCAAGCGCGCCGCGACCGGCGGGCCGCGGAGTACGGCGGCGTGAAGAGCCGGGGCTCTCCTCCCCGGGGACCGAAGAGTACTCGTCCTCGGAGGAGGACGAGGAGGAAGAGGCCGAGGGGGGAGGGCCCCTCGACGGTGTGGCGCCCGCGCGCCCCGTCGCCGGAGCCGGCGGCCGGCGGCGAGGGCGGCATCGCCGGGGCGGGCGCAACGGCGCTCGCCGCCGGCCATCGACATCGGGGGCGGCGCGCGCCGCGGAGGTGCCGCGCGCTCCTCGGGGGGTGCGCACGGTGAGCGCGCCCGTGCGCGCATCGAACGTGCTCGCGCGCGGGGGAAGCGTGCCGCGCGCGCGGCGGCGTCGTCGGGAGGCGCGACGGCGCGGCGCACCCGCACGCGGGGCGAGCGTACCGCACACGCGGCGGCGCCGTCGGGAGGCGCGACGTCGGGGGCGTGACCGCGCGCGGGCGGGCGCGCCCACGCTTGCGGCGGCGCCGTCGGGGAGACGCGGCGGCGGGCGCGCCGGCCGCGCCGGCCTCATCCGCTGAGGCTTCGAGGAAAAGGAAGCGTGCCTTTTCCTCCTCGAGGTAAGGGGCTCGATGCTTTGCTTGGTTTAATTAGTTGATGATTAGGCGCTCTAACCCTCTGTTTGTGCCTGCGCAGGGTGGTGCCAACCGTGCCTCCCCTTGCACCAGCCAAGGTGCTGAGGACGGACGCGTCCATCCCCACCCGGCGGCGCTCGTCGAGGGCGCCGGGCGGCGGCGGCGGCGAGAGCTCGCAAAGCCCGGTTGGGGCCTCGAGGCCTCGGCCAGCGCATCGCCCGCCGCGCGCGCGGTCGGCGGTCGCCGAGGAGCGGTCGGCGCCGGCCGTCGTGGGGGGGTGCAGGGGCCGCGGCGGCGGCGGTGGTGGAGGCGCAGCCCCCGCGCAGGTCGTTGTCGTGGAGGAGGCGGAGCGGGAGCAACCCGCGGCGCCCGTGGCCGCAGGCGCGGCCGGAGGTGGTGGCCGTGGCGCCGCATCCGGCCGCCCACGGCCACGGAGGCGCGAGTGGAGGCGCCGGTGGAGGCGGCACAAGCGGCGGCGCCCGCCGGCATTCCGCAAGCGGAGGTGGTGGAGGTCTCGGACGACTCCCCGCCGCCCGGGTGGGATCGGTGGGCCGGCCGGCCCACGACCCCCCCGAGCCCCGGGAGGGGGCCCTCGTGAGGCGGCGCGAGGGTCACCCTCGGTGGTGGGGGGTCGAAGACACGGCGCCGAGACCTCGTCCTCCCGCGCCGGCCGCCCCCGCCCGGGTGGAGGGGGCCGTCAATGATCCCCCCCGTGTTTGCCGACGCCGGGGGGGGAGCGAGGAGCTGCGGGACGAGCTCCGAGCCACGGCGCTACGCTCAACCGCGCGCTGAACGAGGCGCTGCGGGTCCATGGCGGCCCGGCATGGCTCGTCTTCCAGGTTAGCCGTGGTTGCTTGTTCTCTCCTTTCTTTCGTTTGTGTATCTGCCTTCGTGTCACGGCACTTATGGGTTTTGATTCTGTGGTTGCCAGGAGCTCGAGCGTCGCGCCCACGACAAGTACGATGCGTTCGACCGGGTGAACGCCGAGGTCCACCAGCTCCGGGAGCGGTGCAGCGCTTTCGACGCGCTTGCCGACGCTCTCAGGTCCCCGGACAGCTGGCTGGCGTACCGGGCCCTGGCCTGGCCTGACGAGCTGCCCGAGAGCTCGAGGCAGACACCGGCGCGCCGCTCGAGCCTCGAGCGGGTGCGCGCAGCCCTCATCGACCGTGATGAGGCGCTGTGGCACGCGCGCTTGGACTTGGAGAAGACGCGACGCTGGCCGCTAACCGGGAGGCGGAGGTGGCGACCGTCCGCGCCGAAACCCGGGAGCTTCGCTCGTCGCTTGAGGGGGCGCAGCGCAGCGGCCGCCGGGGCCGAGGAGCGGGCGCGCGGGGCCGGGAGCGGCGGGCCAAGGAGGCCGACGATCCGAAGGCCGCCCTCGACGCCAAGGTCGCGGCCCTCGTCGTCGCCGAGGAGTGGCTCCCGCAAGAGAGCACCGCCCGCCAAGGGGCCGAGGAGCGACTTCGGCGCAGAGCGAGGCCGCCCTCACCGACGCCCGTGCGGCCGGGAGCGAGAGCGCGCCGCCCACGAGGTGACGCAGAAGTCCTTGGCGGACCGGGACGCCAAGCTCTCCAAGGCCGAGGGCGAGGTGATTCTCGCTCGGCATCACCAACGCCAATCGGGGAGATGTCCCTCCGGGAGCGAGGGTGAGACCGTCGAGCGCCTCGAGGCCGACGGTCGAGGCCGTGCGCCGCGACTTCGAGATGGAGAGGAAGCGAGGTCGAGGGTGAGCCGCGGTCCGACTCTCGTCTTGTTGGTTTTTCGATTGGGAACTCGCATTCCCTTTTTCGATTTCTTTCTTGCCTTGGTGTTCCCGGTGCTTGTGCACCGCCCGGGGCACGCGGCCGAGCGGGCCGAGGCGCGCGCAGCCTCCTACAACTCCTCCGAGCAGAGCTGCGGGAGCCGCGCGATGCGGCCCTCGAGACCCGCCGCGCCGTCGAGGAGGGCGAGGCGCGGCCGGCGGCTCCCCGGCCGGCCGTCCGCGTGCCCTTGGTGGCCATGTCACCGAGCGGATGCGCCGGGCGCTGCAGCTGGGCGTCCAGAAGGCCCTCGGAGTGGTGCGATCCCACTACGAGGTTAACTTCGAGGCGCTGGCGGAGGGCTACATCGTTCCCGAGGGTGTCGAGGACGAGGTGGCCATGGAGCGTGTGGATGCGCTCGCTGCCGACGCCGCCGGGTCGCTCGCCGAGGCCTTCGAGGAGTTCCTCTTCCCGGACGTCGCTGATGCTGCTGCTCCTCCCGCCTGAAAGCAGTTGGGCGCTAGGCCCGTTTTTTGTTTATGTGTATCAGTATTCTGGCCTCGTGGCCTTTTGTAAATAAACAAGTCGTTTCATGAACATAAACATTTGCTCGTAAATGAAGTCGTTTGTTTATCACGCTTTTTGTTCTCCTTCTTCCCGAGTAGATTCTAGTTAGGGGAGTTCGATTTTCGCGGGGGGCCTCGCCGGGTTGGAGGCGAGAGAGAAGGGCCGTATCCACGCGGCGTAGGCTATCTCTCGGCTCGCACGCTCCTTCCGCCGTGCCGCCCGCGCCCGTTCGAATCGTGGCTCGAGGTTGAAGTAGGAAACAAACTTAGCGTGTGTGGGTTGTTGCGTTTTTTGCGCGAAAAAAAATGGGACCATTTTGGGGGGGGATGCCCCCCGCAAGAGCCCCCGAGGGTAACTTGGGTTTCGGGGGAAAGCCAAGTTGCCCTTTTTATTAAGCTTAAAGCTTTTACATAGTTGCGACCAAGCCGGGGCGTTGGCCGTGCGGTTTTTACAACAAAAATACTTGGAAATCCTAGCTAAGGGTAGAAGCGACGTAGGCCGTTGGATGTTCCAAGCGTTGGTGAGCTCTTCACCGTCCTCATTGGCCAACTTGTATGTGCCGGGCTTGAGTACCTTCACCACGACGTAGGGTCCCTCCCATGGGGGCGATAGCTTGTGGCGCCCTCGGTTGTCTTGGCGTAGCCTTAGGACCAGGTCCCCTTCGCTGAAATCCCGCCGGCGTATCTTGCGTGCCTGATAGCGCCTGAGGGACTGCTGGTACCTCGCGGAATGCATCAAGGCTACGAGGCGTGCTTCGTCCAGCTGGTCCAACGAGTCCTCGCGGGCTTGTTGGTTAGCATCCTCGTTATAGCCTCGAACCTTGGGCGACCCGTATTCTAAGTCCGTGGGGAGGACGGCCTCCGCGCCGTGGACTAGGAAAAACGGGGTGAACCCGGTGGCTCGCTCGGGGTGGTCCTTAGGCTCCACACAACCGCCGGTAGTTCTTGGAGCCATTTCCGCCCGCATTTGTTCAGGCGGTCGAAAATTCCGGGCTTTAGGCCTTGTAAGATCATGCCATTGGCACGTTCCACTTGGCCGTTGGTCTGTGGGTGCGCCACAGCTGCCCAATCCACACGGATGTGGAACTTGTCGCAGA
Source organism: Cenchrus americanus (assembly GCA_947561735.1). Lineage (NCBI taxonomy): Eukaryota > Viridiplantae > Streptophyta > Magnoliopsida > Poales > Poaceae > Cenchrus > Cenchrus americanus. The sequence goes on along the minus strand of OX387239.1, from coordinate 281,980,109 downwards.
ATTCCAAGAACTTTTTGCCCGTGAATTGGGATCCGTTGTCGGTGATGATGGAGTTTGGCACTCCAAAGCGGTAGACTATGTCGGTGAAGAATGTCACCGCCTGCTCTGCCCTTAGATTCGTGATGGGGCGCACCTCCACCCACTTAGAGAACTTGTCGATCGCGACCAACAAGTGGGTGAAGCCCCCGGGCGCCTTCCGCAGGGGCCCGACGATGTCCAGCCCCCACACGGCGAACGGCCATGTTACAGGGATGGTCTCTAGGGCATGGGCGGGCAAGTTGGACTTGCGGGCGTAGAACTGGCACCCCTCACGGTGCGCACGATCTCGCCGGGCGTCCCCGCGACCGCGGTGGGCCGCAGAAGCCCTGGCGGAACGCGTTGCCGACGAGGGTGCGGGGCGCGGCGTGGTGGCCACAGATCCCCGCGTGGATGTCCCGCAGCGAGCTCGCGCCCCTCGGGAATGGGCACGCATCGCTGTAGGATGCCGGAGGCGGCGCGCTTGTACAGCTCGCCGTCGACGAGGGCAAAAGACTTAGCCATCCTAGCGATGCGCCTAGCCGCGGCCCGGTCCGCGGGGAGTTCCCCTCGAGCGATCCAGGCAATGTATTTCTCCCGCCAGTCCGCCTGGACGGGGGCCGGCTCGATGTCCATTACGTCGGCCTCGTGGGAGCCGTACCCCTCGAGAAGGGAGAGCACGTACGCCTCGTTCGAGGGGTCCTCGTCCATGGGCTCCGCACCCGCTGGATTCGAGGGAGCCCCCGAGGGTTCGTTGTGATTCGAGGGGTAGGGCTCGAAAGCGACCGAGGGTTGAGCGATGTCGCGCGCGAAAACGTTCGGGGGGACGGTGATCCGCCCGGACGCGATCTTGGCGAGCTCGTCCGCCTCTTCGTTGTACCTGCGGGGCACATGGTTGAGCTCGATGCCGTAGAACTTGTCCTCGAGGGCTCGCACGGCCTTGCAGTAGGCCTCCATCTTGTCGTCGTGGCAGCTCGCATTCTTCATGACTTGATCAATCACGAGCTGCGAGTCGCCCCTTACGTCGAGGCGCTTGACGCCTAACTCAATGACTTTTTTTGAGGCCGCGAGAGGAGGGCCTCGTATTCAGCCATGTTGTTAGACGCGGGGAAGTGGAGGCGCACCGCGTACCGCATGTGTTCCCCGAGGGGTGACACGAAGAGCAGGGCCCGCACCCGCCCCCGTTTTCATCACCGAGCCGTCGAAGAACGAGTCCAAGACTCCGCTTGGATCCGTGGCGGCGGCGGCTGCGTGTCCGTCCATTCGGCGACGAAATCCGCCAAGATTTGGGACTTGGACGGCCTTGCGCGGGGCGTAGGCGAGCGTCTCGCCCATCAGCTCCACGGACCACTTGGCGATCCTGCCCGCGGCGTCGGGGTTGCGGATGATTTCTCCTAGTGGGAAGGAGGAAACCACCGTGACGGGGTGGGCCTCGAAGTAGTGGCGGAGTTTGCGCCGCGCAAGAACCACTGCGTACAGCAACTTCTGGACCTGGGGGTAGCGCGTCTTCGTGTCCGAGAGGACCTCGCTGATGTAGTAGACTGGCCGCTGCACAGGCAAGGCATGCCCTTCCTCCGTGCGCTCCACAACGATCACGGCGCTCACCACCTGGGTGGTCGCGGCCACGTAGAGCTGCAGGGGCTCGCCGTCCTGCGGCGGCGTGAGGATCGGGGCGTGCGTTAGAGACGCCTTCGGCTTATCGAGCGCATCCCCGGGCCTCGGTGGTCCGGAGAAGCGCTCGTGCTTCTTGAGTAGGCGGTAGAGGGGCAGGCCCTTCTCACCGAGCCTCGAGATGAAGCGGCTCAAGGCGGCAAGGCACCCAACACCTTCGCACCCTCTTGAGGTCCGGATCGGACCCATCCGTTCGAGGGCCGCGACCTTTTCAGGGTTGGCCTCGATTCCCCGCTGGGAGACGATGTATCCCAGGAGCATGCCTCGCGGCACTCCAAAGACACATTTTTCGGGGTTTAATTTGACCCCATTGGCCCGTAGGCAGTTGAACGCGACGCCAAGGTCGCCAACCAGGTCATCCGCCTTTCCGGTCTTTAGGACGATGTCGTCCACGTATGCTTCGATCGTCCGCCCGATGTGATCCCCAAAAACGTGCTGCATGCAACGCTGATATGTTGCACCCACGTTTCTGAGGCCAAATGGCATCGTGACGTAGCAGAACGTCCCGAACGGTGTGATGAACGAGGTCGCGAGCTGGTCGGACTCTTTCATCTTTATCCGGTGGTACCGGAGTAGGCGTCAAGGAAACAGAGAGCGGTTCGCACCCCGGCCGTTGAGTCAACGATTTGATCAATGCGTGGCAAAGGAAAAGGAACTTTAGGACATGCTTTATTGAGACTAGTGTAGTCTATACACATCCGCCACTTCCCATTCTTTTTCTTTACAAGCACGGGGTTTGCTAGCCATGTTGGGTGGAACACCTCCTTGATGAATCCGGCCTCGAGAAGCTTTCGCAGCTCCGCTCCGATTGCCCGTCGCCGCTCCTCGTCGAAGCGGCGGAGCCGTTGCTGCACGGCGCGGGCGTTTGGCAGGATGTCAAGGGAGTGCTCGGCGACTTCCCTCGGGATGCCTGGCATGTCCGAGGGGCTCCACGCGAAGATGTCGGCGTTGGCGCGGAGGAAGTCGACGAGCACCACTTCCTATTTGGGGTCGAGGGTGGAGCTGACCCTCAACGCCTTGCCCTCGGGGGCTGAAGGGTCGAGGGGGACCCCCTTGGTCTGCTCCGCGGCCTCGAAGGTGCCAGCGTGTTTGGCAGCGGAGTCGAGGTCTTCGTTGACCATCTTCTCCAGCGTGTTCACCAGCGCTTCATCCAGCGCTAGTGCCTCTGCGTGCTCCACGCATTCGACATCGCAGTCGAACGCGTGCTCGATCGACGAGCCGACGGTGATGATGCCGTTCGGGCGGGCATCTTCATCTTTAGATAGGTATAATTGGGGACCGCCATGAATTTGGCGTAGCAGGTCGCCCAAGTATAGCATGGTAGGCCCCTTTGAACCCCACCACCTCGAAGGTGAGGGTCTCCTTGCGGAAGTTCTTAGGGGTGCCAAACCGGACCGGCGGTCGATCCGCCCGAGGGGTTGAACACCGCTTGCCGGCGCGATGCCATGGAACGGCTTCGTGCCGGGCCGCGGCACCGATCCAATCCGATCCCCATCGGGGCGCGGCGTATGCGCGTAGAGGATGTTGAGGCTGCTGCCTCCGTCCATGAGGACCTTCGAGAACCGGGCGTTCCCGATGATGGGGTCAACCACCGGCGGGTGCGCCCGGGTTGGGGACGCGGTTTGGGTGGTCCTCCCGGCTGAACGTGATGGCGTCCTCCGACCAATTGAGGAAGGACGGAGGCGCCCTCTCAGCGGCGAGGACCTCGTGCCGCTCCTTGCGTTGGCGTGTTGACTGTCGACGGTTGGTCCTCCAAAGATGAGGAACACATTTTCGACGGCGGGGAAGCCGCCCGCGTCGCCATCGCCTCCGTCTTTCTTGGCCTCTCGCCTCCTTCGCGGCGGCACGGCCGTAGAATTTCTTGAGCATGTCGCACGCTCAAGGGTGTGATGCACGCGGGGTTTTGTGGTAGGGACATGGCTTCTTCGGCATGTCATCGAACACCCCCGGGCCTCGAGGGGCCGGTCGAGGGCCCCGTCGAGCCGGGTCAACGGCCGAGGGCTTCGGCGTTGCCGCCGTCGCGCCCCTCGCGCGCGCCTCGCGGCGCGACTTCTTCCCCCCTTCTTGCCCCGCTTGTCGTTGCGGTGGGGCTCCTTGGACTTGTCGCCCTCCGCGGGCGCGTCCTCGGAGCGCTTGCCCTTCTTGCCGTCGAAGATTGCCCCCACGGCCTCCTCCCCGGAGGCGGAGGCGGGTGGCGATGTCGAACAGCTCGTTGGAGTCCGCGGGCGGGCTGCGTCCCGGCCTCCCGCACGAGGTCCCGCACGTGGTGCCCTCGAGGAAGGCATGCACGATTTCGGACCGCGCCACGGCCGGGGGAGCTCCGTGCAGCGCTTGGAGAAGCGCCGTATGAAGTCCCGCAGCGACTCGCCGGGCTTCTGCGTGCAGGAGCGCAGGTCCCATGAGTTTCCAGGGCGCACGTATGTGCCCCGGAAGTTGCCCACGAACGTGTGGACCGGGTAGTCCCGGTTGTGGATCCGGGCCGGCGGGCAAGTGCTCGAGCCATGTCCGGGCCGCGTCGCCAAGATGTAGGGGCAGGTTGCGGATGATGACCTCGTCGCTGGTGGCCCCGCCCAGCTGGCAAGCCAAGCGGTAGTCGTTTATCCACACGCGGGGGTCCGTCTCCCCATTTTACTTGACGATCGTCGAGGGTTGGCGGAAGCGTTGGGGGAACGCTACCGCGCGAATCTCTCGGCTGAACACACGGGTGCCTGGGGGCTCCGGCGTTTGGGAGCGGTCTTCGCCGCTGTCGTAGTGCCCGCCCCGTCGAGGGTGGTAGCCCCTTGCCGCTCGTGCGTCCGCCTTGCGGGGTGCGCCCGGAGTTGATGACGTTGCGGGCGTCGCCATCCGGGCCCCCGCGTGCGTCAAGGAGCCGCTCCTTGGCCGGCGTGCGCCCTTGCTCGGTGGGTCGCCCCGCGTGCACCGAGGGTTCGCCTCCTGGTGCAGCTTCATCGCCCCGCGCATCCCCCTGTTGGCGGATGCGTGAGGCCGAGCTCTCGGCCTGCTGGACGGCCGCTTGCTCGATGAGAGTTTGCACCTCGCGGTGCATGTCTCGAGCCTCGGGGGTCGAGGGTGCCGGCATGGCCCGCAGCAGCGTCGAGGCGACGACGAGCTTCTGGCTCGCCCGCGGGGGCACGTCTGCGTTTTCGACGTTGGGGACGGTGTTGATGCGGTCGTGGACCCGTCGGCCCGGCCCCGTGCGCGTTCTCCGCGCGCGCGGAGGCTTCCCCCGCCATTGAGGCGCGGAGCAACCGCACCGTTCGGCATTCCTCCGCCGCCTTGGCCTCGAGCTCGCGGTCTTGGGATAGCCGTGCGTCGGCGTCGGCCCCGGCGGAGAGCGCTTGGCCCCGCGGCCAAGCGCGCGGCGATCCCCCGGGGCGGCGTGACTTCCCCGTCTCCTCGCGCCCACCGCACCGGCGGCGTTGGCCGGGTCGTTGGCGATGACGGCGCAACACTACCGTGCGGGGTCGTAGCTTCCCGTGCTGGAGTCGTCGGAGCAGCCGAACCAGTAGTCCGCGGCGTCGAGGAAACGCCGGAACGCGACTGGGTCCGGCACGCCGGAGAAGTCCCACTCCGCGTATCCGTGGCGGTTGGCGGGTGGCATCGTGTCGACGGAGCCCAGGGATGACTCATCCCCTGCTGAGGCGCCGGGGTCCCTGGCGACGAAGACGTGGCGGCCAGGCGGAACCCTGCGCATCGTCGTGTTGACGTTGGCGTTGTAGGCCGTCGTAGCGCCACGCAGCCCGATGGGGATGCGCGGCCCGAGACCGCGCGCCGTCCCGCCGGGCGGCGGCGGTCGTGATGGTGGGCGCACCGCGCCGGGCGGCGCGCGCGCTCGGCTTGTCGTCGCTCGGACCGCGCCCGACGCGATCGCCGCCCGAGCGACGGTGGCGTCGTGGCACCGACGGGCCCGCGGCATCCGTGCCCGCGGGCGCCCGCGCCGTGGTGGTGCACGCGGCGAGGGCCGTAGCCGACTCGGCTCCGGCGCTGCGCGCGGAGCTCCTCACGGTTGGTGAGGCGCATGAGATAGCCGTTCCCCGTGGCCTGAAAGTTCAGGTCCCCAAAGCGAATTTCGAACCCGGCTGGGAGGGGGTCCGAGCTACCCATGCAGTAGCGTGTAGCACGGTACTCAGTGCGGATCACCATGGAGGGAGTTGACGGAATGACCTTAGGCGCTCGCTTGCCCCACGGTGGGCGCCAACTGTCGGTGCGGAATATGGTCCCGACACTAGCAGTAGATAGCGCCGAGGTCTATCCCTCAATGGTCGATGCTAAGCAACAAGTGACACAAGGTTTTTATCCTGGTTCCGGCCGAGGGGGCCGTACGTCCAGCAGGGGTGTGCTCACGGCACTATATTGCTCAGCACTGGGGGTGCCTGTAGTGGGGCTGCTACAAGCGAGGCGGGAGAGGAAGCGTGGCTTCCAAGTCCCTGGTGGAGTGGCAGAAGATGTTGTGGGAGAATTAGAGAGTGAGTGCATGGTGTATGTGAAGAGCTCCTGGTCTGTGACCTTGAGCGTGTTGCTGTCCTGTCTCTTGTCCCCCGCGGCTGGGGGATTCGTCCCCCTTTTATAGACCAAGGGGGAGGCGAATTACATGCACGCCGCGCTATCTAGCTACGTGGAGAAGCACGACGTGCTACGCTGTAGAGTGGGCGGCCGTCCGGGCGATCCTCGCAGCGATCTGGTCATCATGGCCTGACTTGTACCCGAACAGTGGCGGTTCGAGGGTAGGAGAGCAGCGGATGGCGGTGATGTCCTCTGATAGGCTCGAGGGAGGTGCTGACGCAGGCCTGTACGGCGTACAGGAGTAGGCAGAACGACGTTCCTTCCCGACGCGCTTCACAGGGCTGGAGTCGTTGCTACAGGGCCTGGCGTGCGCCTGCACGCGCGGGTACGGCGGCCACGCCGTTACAGTGGCAGGGATGGCAGTCCACCGGCCTAGCGCCTCCACCTAACCCTGTAGGGTCACAAGAAAGTGAATCGAGGGTGCGCCGGCCCCCTTTCGAGGGCTCGGCGCGTTAGCCGTACTGGGGCGTGCGCACGGTGTCACGGGACTGACACCGGCCGCGCCGCACGTCCCCCTCCCACGGGGGCGGGGATGGGCTCCTCCCTGGGGAGTTGGTGCGGCGGCACCGGGGTGCGAGCCCCGGGCGCATGATGGCGCCGTCCCGCCGGCGTCGTGGCGTTAAATGCCCGTGTACGGGGGCCGGCGCACGCGTGAGGGGCACCCTCGAGCGTGGCGGACCCCGGCCGAGGGCGGGCGTGCCCTCGAGCGAGGCGGAGCCCGCTCGAGGGAAGTGCTGCCCCTCGAGCGGGGCGAAGCCCGCCCGAAGGGTACAAGCATCCTCGAACGAGGCGGAGCCCGTTCGAGGGGGTCTCTAAGTGGGCCGCCTCGATGGGCCATCGGGGTCCCTGTGGCGTGGGCCGTGTCCTGCATGGTTAGACACCTGCATGGTTAGGCTTAACGTGTTTTGGTTTCGTTGCGGGTTTTAAGTGAGGTTTTCCCCATTGTTTAAGGGGACCCCTAGGGCTGTCCTCGACACAATTAAAGCCGAGTAGAGCCAATTCAACTTCGTGTCAGTCACCTTTGTCTCCCTCATCCTCCCCAATACCCTCTTGCACATCCAAGAGTGGAATACTCGGATAATGGGGTTGCGGATGCAATTGCGTTGTTGGTGGGCTTCTCCGGAGATCAAATTCCAAAATCCATCTAACATGCCGGGTGGCACGTCAACTTTCTTCGGAGCTCCCTTATGGAATCCAAGTAGCTCCCTAACATGCTCGTAGGGAACCACTTGTTGGCTCCCTCCAAACGGAATGATAAGCTTTGCACCCCATCATCAAGGATAGGTGCAATGGTCATCAAGATTTCCAAGGCGAACTCCTTGTGGGTGTCCGCCGACACTCCGTTGGAGAATTGCACCCATCCAAGGTGCCCCAATATGTAGTATATGTCGGTGCCGAAACCCAAGTAGTAGAGTGCTTGGTCGTCGAACTCGACGTTGGGCACAAGTCTCTTCTCCTCCTCCGACAATATGATGAAGCCATAAGAGGAATATATCGGAGTGTATGGAGGTGGCGCGGTCGAACGAGTTGATCGTCGAGGTGGGACGGGCGGCTCCTCCGTGTGCCCTTGAGGTTTGGTAAACCTCATGGACGTGCTCCTTATTGCCCTCATGCCACCAAGGAGGAGAGCATCGTTCCTCCTTGGTGGTGCCGTATCTGTCTCCATGCTCCGAGGAGACTCGGAAACCGAGTGCCTCCTCGAAGACGTCGTTGACGACGACTTGGATGACGATGAACCCTTCTTCTTGGAGAAGAGACTTGTGGTTTTCTTCCACATGGTTGTTGCACTCTTCTCTCCACTAAAACTCCGGGTTGCAACCGGTAACTAGGCACATAAAATCTTACTTCGGGATGTGGACTTTGAGTGGATTAAGGTAGTGGATTTTTTTGAGCTATCAAGCTTGGGAAGGTTGGCTATGTCTATGGAGGTTCTAGGCACACAAACTTGAACACACAAACTGAGGAAGGAGAGGGAAGCTTGCCTACAGAAAACGGGAGCCGGGGGGCTCCTTAAGTAGGGGAGGCCGGCCGGCCTGGGCCGGCCGACCTGGGCCAACCGGCCTGGGTGGCCTCTGGCTCCTCCCCGCCTCGGCTTTCTTACAGCACGATCATTTCTCCTCTGCAACTTTCCTGCCCGCGTGCTCCACGAGTTGCACCGTCCAAACGCTCTCGTCCACTCCTTTTCTTGCATTATTGGTCCTTCCACTTGATGCTTCATGCTTTGAGTCATGTCCATTCTCCCTTGCTCCACTTGCTTCACATGCCACCATGAAATTCCTGCAAAGTTTATGCTTGCTGCCCACCATGCTTGTCCTTTGCATGTGGACTTGATGAAAGTTGATGAAAGAGTATCCAATGGTGCATGCATGATTAATTCAAACTAGATTGCCTCCCTTTAAGTGTGTTTAAGGTTAAGCACTCCTCTAATTCGAAATTTAAAAATATTTTTCAGAGCCATGCAAGAGCTCAAGCATAAATTTAGAGAATTTTTTAAACCATTAAAAACAAATGTAAGTTGCACTACTAGATTTTCCCCCTAATGCAATGCACGTAATGTGTTGCAATATGCCATATTTGGTTGCAATAGACACAATTGCAACCAAATTATTCCGTGGGCCATGGGATGCGAAAGGCCGCGTTGCATTAGGGTATTGCGACGTTGTCCATCTAGTGGTTGCCAAAGTTATTTTGTTACAACGTAACACAACGTTGCAATTAGGTTTTTTTACAACGCTTGTTCTGGTTGCAAAGTGTACTATTGCGACACATCTGTGGTGTTGCCAAAGGTGCAATTGCAACGTTTCTGTTTCATTGCAAGTTATAGTATTGCTACGCACTGACTTTGGTTGCTATTGGTTGAACCTCGTCTATTACCACGAAAGTAATTTGGTTGCAATATGTAGTATTGTCTGATGCCACGAAATTGGTTAGTTGCTATAGGTGGTCTCCTCTATTGCCACAAAAGTTGATTTCGATGTGATAGGTAGCATTGTCTGATGCCACGATATTGGTTACGTTGCTTTAGGTGGTATCCTCTATTGCCACGTAATTTGATTGGTTGTAATATGTGGTCCTCTATTATTGCTTCGAAATTTGGTTGGTTGCCATAAGTTAAAGTCTTTATTACAACGTTTCTATTAGGGTTGCTACAAGTGCACTATCTATTGCCACGCTCCTTTTGTGTTGCTACAAGTTGAACTTCTTATTACCACGTTCCTATTAAGGGTTGCTACAAGTACACCATACTATTGCCACGTTCCTTTTGTGTCGCTACAAGTTGAATTTCTTATTACCACGTTCGTATTAGGGGTGCTACAAGTGCACCTTACTATTGCCACACTACTTTTTGGCAACGAAAAACACTGGTTGTGATATCATGATTTATCATTTGCAACATATGGTGTATTCTGCCACGCTCATTTATGTAGCAGCACTAATTGCAACATTAATTAACATCAGCAGATAAATATAACAATGCATCTATAGTTAATTAACCAACATTGAACCATCCACTGAGTTAATTACATGACTCATGAAGTACTTAAATACTGAAAAGTTTGGCACGGGACATTGTTTCAACACATAGTAGACAAATTTGCTAGGACATGAAGAACTTGGTCTGCCAATTGTGACTTGGAGATGATCGCAACACTTGATCAACAAAGGGGGATTCAATGCAAGGAGGTCGCATCACCCGTAAAGAATCAACAAAATTTTTAAGCTACCATGAATTAATCTCTAATATTGGAATTTGTGAAACAACAACATATAGCAAACCAAAGATTGATTGTGATTCATAAAAATAGCATAATGACATCAAATAATTACCACAACCATAAACACACTTTGACTCGCTGAAACATGAATTACATTCACAAGCAGTAAGAGTTGTTGAAAAAAGCTTCACCTCATGTCTTTTTGGTGCTTTGTCGTCTCCTTTGTGCAACTTGTACCGTAGCTGTTGAGAAGAAATTTGTCTAATGGTGGATTGTGTTTCAGGATTGTTAACACCACCTTTAGTGCTTCTGGTTTTGCGAAATACTTGTTTTCGAACTTCTTCAGATTCCTTCTCCTATGAACCAATCATTTGAAAGGACAAGATTAGGCGTAATTTCATCAGTAACTGATGATATGTACTAGTAAAAAGTTGTGAATTCGAGAACAACCTGAGTACACGAGAGCACATTCGGAGTCCGGTTGTACATTCCCGGCATGTAGGAATTGATGGTTCCGCCGCCACGTTGTCCGCGGATTCGCCGACAAGGTTGTTTCTGTCGGGTGATTGATGCAACCGCCGCCACGTCGGCAGATTCAGTGACATTGTTGCTTGGGCTTGGTTGCACAGATATTGGCTTGTCAACCTACGAAAGGATACAAACATTCATATATAGAACCCAAGGAAAGAAACCCATTCATGCAAATAGCTTGGCCGCACTGTGGAACTTGTGATCTGTCCATTTGATGCTTGCAGCATTGATAGGAACTCTTGCCTAAGCCGTTGTAGGTCCGCCCGCCTTCTCTTTTCACTTTCTTCAAGTTGGCGTGCATGTTCTCTCCTTTCGCTTCCCTTTCTTCTTCCCATCCCGACATTTTTTCTTGTAGCTGCCCAAATGCGTCCATGAGCTCGACGTGTTCCTCATGCTGTAGCTCTTCCCTACGAATTTGTTCCTTGCGCTCCGCATTGAGCAGCTGCCTTCTAGTTGGGTTTTTTGCCAGGTACCCATTTCCATGCAACTTGGTTGATTTGCACTTCGTGACTTCTTTGTAGGCTTTTTGGAACATCTCGTTTTTTTCCTTTTGGGAAACAAAGTTGTTGTCTGCATTTGATTCCGCCTCAGCAATCACTAGTAGAAATACTCCAATCCATGACGTTTTGCTTGTGACGATGCAAAACTTCGTCACAGAATAATACCTTTCTGTGACGAAATTTTCATTTTCGTCATAAGGTACAAGTGACGAAGTTTTTCCTTAATTATTAATGACAAAAATAAAAAAATCGTCACAGAACTCTAACTGCAAATGGTCATATAACGTGTTTTTATTTTGTGATGAAATCTAATTGTCACCGATTAGATTTGACATCGTCATCGTTTATTTGCCTCGTTCAGTACATTTAATGATGAAGCAAATTGGTCACAGATGAGTTTTAGATTTCGTCATAGATAATGTGCCTGGTTTCTCTCACATCTACCACTTGACGGCGTGCGATGCATGAACAATTTGGTCACATATACGTTTTAGGAATCGTCATAGATAACATGTCTGGTTCCACCTTGACGGCATGCGATGCGTGGGCCACATTAAATGTGCTTAAATTGCAAAAAATTTGCCCACTCAGGGATTTGAACCTGAGACCTTTGGAACAAAATTGAAGTGCGTTGACCACTAAGGCGAAAATCAATTTGTGTTATATCGGGTTTTTTCTTTTTATTAATGAAAAACAATAAATCTTGTAAAGTGTGCTGACGCAAAAAAAGTTGCTCGCTCAAGGATTTGAACCACCAGAGACCTTTGGAACAAAATTAAAGTGTGCTGACCAGTAGGACAAGCATTAGTTTTTGTTGTATTAGGGTGTATAATTTCATTTTTATCAATTGAATGCAATAAATCTTATAAATCAAACTTGTGAGTAGTCTTTCTCCCTCGTACTAACTCCGAATTTGATAGTTTTTTTCCTAAATGCTTCTAAACTTGTGAGTAGTCTTTCAGATTTTTTAAACAAGATTAGATGATTTTAATATTTTTTGTTAATTAAATCATCAAATAATTACAATAATATGCATAAATGGTCTGAAATTCCCAAACTTCACACAACATCATCGTTTGGATCCATAAGAATCCCAAAAAAGTTTCAAATGATTTCGAGCAAGTGGTACTACACATCCCACATAAGAGTGCCTTAATTAAGTGAAAATGATGAAAAATACTAAACAAGCCACAAATAGGCCATTTCTTGGCCCACCAACATAACCCTTCGGCCTAGTTTTTTTTAAAATGTTGATCCGTTCGACCCGTCAGCTGCCAGCTCTTTGAAACCCTAGTGCTCCTCCGCATCCCTTATATACCACACCCCAGGACCCAGGCCCAGCCTGGCCGTGCCAAGGCCACGGCCGGCCGGCCCCAGGCAGCCCCCGGCCAGCTAGGTGCACCTGGGAAATTCGGCCCCAGGCCGCCCCCGGCCAGCTAGGTGCGCTTGGGAAATTCAATTGAGCGCAAAAAAATAGGGCTGCTGGGGCCTCGAACCCACAACCTCTCTGTTCGGAGGCAGACAAGCTACCATTGAGCTACCTTTTGTTTTGTACATTATTCTTGTGATATATATTATATATTATTCTACGTCAAAATAACCCTAAAAAAGATGTGCCCATGGGATTCGAACCCTAGTCTCCTCAATGGGAAGAGAGAGACTTACCACTAAGGTGTAACATGGATTGTGTCCTTTTGGTGTATGTGGTCCTTTTATAATAGTGTTTACCTAGTGATGGAGCTTCGTCGGGACCACGTGGCAGCACGGGGTTGGTCCAGTTGCTTCACCGGGACCACGTGGCGCACGCTGAACTCGTTTTTCCCTTCGTTTTTTTCTATTTAATCTACAATTACAATTTGAAGCTAGTGTTTCTCAGTCATAGTAACTTCAAATTTATTGATTCTTTTTTCTGATTTTTTGTAAAATCACGATCTTTCATGTAATATCATTCGTTTGCATATTAGTTACTATTTCATTTACTTTTTTATACAACTTATTTTCTTGTACTGAAAGAGAATAAATAAAATATATTTTGGCATAACAAATGCTAAACTAACTTCATATTTTCTAATCTTATGATAAGCATAAGATTGTAACCAAGTTTGAGATGCATATGACTTTGAAAATGTAAATCACCACTCAAATCTCAAAGTTTGTGTTGAGTTATTAGAAACTACGTCAGAGATGTATCCATTTGTGAGTAGTGTATGTTGTCACTTCCTCGAAACCACTTAAATTTTTTATGGCAAGATTGTGAAGCAAAAAGATGTTGTTACTTAGAACTCAAATTGCATTTCTCATCAATCTCCAAATTATGGCCTAGAATGGAACATAGAAGGCTAAATATGATTTTTTGTGAATTTTTTCCAGTTTTATTGGAGGTACACATAGGTCAACTTGGAATTACATTCAGTAAGCACGCAGGAATTCAATTAAATGATGGAAAAAAGCAAATATGTTCAAAAAATCTTGAAACTTCGAGAAGACAACTTAAATGTGTTCTTTTACATGTGAAAATGTGTTTGGGGTATATAATATAATTACTTTTTTAGTTACTTCATAACAGTGTCTTAATTAGGTATTTAAAAATAGAAAATCAACTTTTTTGCATAGCAAGTGGCAATGAAAACCCACAAATGTTGATACAAGGGTAAATGTGGGATAGTATACAAATTTTTAATTGTATATGAGCTATACAAGACTTTAGTTGTTTGAAACTTCAAAGTTTAAGTTGAGTTGTATGAAATAATGTCAGAGACCTATATCGTTTGTGAATAATGTATACTCCAATTTTCCTAAAATCTTATTAAAATTTTTTTTGTCAAGCTTGTACTTCCATAAAATGATTCTATGACCATTTTTGTGTGGGAAACTCCTAGATTGAAACAAAAGTTTCTCAACTTTTCGTGCTCGACAACTTTGTTTTAAGAATCACTATCAAATTCGGCCTCCAAATTGAAATTTGAAATAGAGGAACAAAATACGGTTTTCGCAATTCAAAATTACTTTAAATTTTATATGAAAAGTTTGAACAGAGTCGGAGAAATGACCAGAATAAAGTTTGTACATCTTGACATATGAGATAATTAGTTTTAAATGTTACTTTACAACAGTGCAATAAAAAAAAGAATAAAGTAAGTAGAGTAGCCTATATCGGCCCAAATAGCCCGACTCCTTACAACCGTCGATCGTCGATCGGATGGTTCAGATCTTGCTTCCTTTATATATAATGCACTTTACAGTCGAAACCCTACCTCCAACCGCGTTCCCCTCTCACGCAGCCCCACCCCACCCACCGCGTCTCTCGCGCATCTCTCTACGGCCCACCGCCGCTGGCGGACCTCCTCACCCCGGTCGTCGCCACCATAACCAGCCACATATCCTTGCTCTCCTCCGCTCGACCTCTCCATCCATCCCAATCTCAGCCTTCCTCGCGACATGTACTGGGAGATCAAGGATCCCCAACACTCACCATGGCGGCGGCGGCGTGGCTCCCCTGGGCTCCGCGGTGTCGACGGCCGGCAGTGCTCAGATCCGGGCGTCCACACCAGCGGTGACGTCTCGTCTCATCCCGCAAGCAACAACCGTCCACGAGTATTAGTTTGTTTCATGTCTTTCTTGCCGTTTTCTTTAACAAAAATAAAAGAAGAAATACATCAAAGATACTTACCGTCCACGAGTATTAGTTTGCTTCATGTCTTTCTTGCCGTTTTCTTTAACAAAAATAAAAGAAGAAATACATCAAGGATACTTAGGCTTCCTCCTTAGGCTTCTATATGTAGCGAGTGCATGTGCAACTTTGGTCGGTGATTTGCACTCTTGTTGTTTTCCTGTAAGAAAAATAATAGAGGGAATATGTCTGGAATACACTTATAGTTCATATCAACATGTGCTTTACATCCCTACTGTTTTCCCACACAAAAATAACTAGTAATACCTTGAATATGAACGAGTTGTATGCCTGTATCTAATTCATTCTTGTATCTAAATATGTAAAATAACTACTAATACCTATGCAGAGCTCTTGGGGATAAACTAGTATGTCTTAAATCTTGGTTGATACACAATTTTAGATTTTAGAATGTATTTGTTTCTTCTTCTCATAGAATGTTCTAGTGACAAATAATTAGATGATAGTTTGGATAAGTAAATGAACTATGAACAACCATTGCTTCATTTTGTTGGACCATTCATGATTTGCCCTGTATGTGTATTCCTTTTTGTGTCATATACTTGTCCTCTCCTTGTAGTGTTAACTGGTTGCAGCATATCTAATTTGCAATATGTAATTAGTTTACTCATGCAATTTCTTGTTAGTGACACGAAATGTGTAAGTGCAAGACAGAATCATTGTTGACTAATGCACCACCATATATGTTCTTTCGTTGCCTTATGTTTAGCTGCATTTGCACCCACCTGACATAATTCTCCTTATCTTTGTGCAGGCCAGAATGAGTTAGGGACCTTTTGACTTTGAGTAGCTCCAATGGATCCTAAAGGTACAAAATTAATTGACTGCTGGAATGTGAGTGGTCATTCTACACCAAGGCATTGATGCTGGAGCAGTCCATAAGTAATGTGATGTTCACTTACAATCTTCTTTTGTACAGATCTAGATTAGAGAACTAGAGATGATGGTGGGCAGAATCAGATAACTGCAAGTGATTGGGCATTTATTTAAATTAGTGTGCCATTTGATGTTGCATAAAAGAAAACCTTATCAATATGATCCACTTTGTTTGACTCATTACAGGTAAGTAATAACTGAACATTTGTTGGATGGTTATTGCTTTGTCTGCTTCTAATAGTTGTTTCACTATCTTTGCTTTATAACTCTTATTTTTTTGGCAGGTCAGCTAGCTCATCTCTACACTTCTTTTCTGCAGGTCATCTCGACAGCTCATGCACAAGCTGCAACAGATCGAGTTTGATTTCTCTTAGGTGAGAACAAGATTAAGGTCAGAATAACCCCTTTGCCTCTTTCTTCTCCCATAATGCAAAGCAGCAACAATGTAAGAACTATATTTTGAATGGCATGTGTGCAGGATGCTGAAAGGAAGTGTGGCTTTTATGAGAAGTACAAGATATAAATTAAGATGTGAAAAATGTAACTTGTAGTTAGAATATGTTGTAATTTGTAGTTCGAATTTGTTGTAATGTGAGTAATAATGTGAATTGAGTTGAGTTATGGAGTTGTATGGTCATTGCAATACTGGATCTATTCATTTATACAAGTTTTTTGTCATTTCAGTATTATTTGTGAATTGTATTGATAATTACCATTTGCACTTTTGTGACGAAATAAAACTGATCAGATCAAGCCACGTGGCTCAATAAAGGACAATCTATGACCAAAATTAGAGAAAAACTATGACCAAAATAATGACAAATCTGTGACAATTTTATATCAAAAGGTGATGATGGGAAATATCATCTTGTGACGATATAAACTTGTCTTCTATGACGATTCCAAAAGGATGACGTCAGCTGCCACATCATTGATGACGTCACCGCCATGTCAGCTGCCACGTCATTGCTGATGTCAGCGCCACGTCGGATGCAAATGCCGTTAACGGGAGATTATGACGAAAAAGGATCGTCACAAAATCACTAACGGCGTTAACGGCGACGTCAGTTAGCCAGGCGGATGTGAAATTATGACGAAAACAGGGTATAATCTATGACAAAAAACATTTGTCATAGAATGAATTTAAATCCATGACGACACAAAATCCGTCACAGATTGAAGACACATCTATGACGGAAAAACCAATTTCGTCACTGATGAACAAATGTGACGCCACCATAGTGACCAAAACAAAATCGTCACAAAATCGTCACAAAAGACTAATTGTGACCATTCTGGTGTCTTCAATGACGTTAATGTAACATCATTGATGACAACATCCCTACTAGTGAATAACGCTGCTTGCGGTGTCCTAACATTTGCAAGGCACAGGTGGAGGAGTTAGTTGAACAAGAGATTGGTTGCATTCTATAGTTGCATAAGCCTATGTATAGTAATGTATGTACTAATTCATTGAGAACTCACATAGACATTTTTAGATTGTTCGTCCGTCCAAGACCCCCGGTTAGTGTGAGTTATCCACCAAAGTTCCATATCATCGGACTCTTCACCGGTTCGGGTCTCTCTCGTTATGCCAAGAAAATAACAAATTAATGTTCTTCATCCTACAAGACAGATTGGAGATGTGCTTCTCCAGTTATTACCTTCTCATAGCTACGCTGAGAATAAGGCTTAGCGCCTGACAAATGTCTTGTCATTTGTTGGCATCGAATCGCAGAATTTTGTGTGCTCCTTTCCAATACAATGTAAAGTTATGAAAAAAATCTTAAAGACTCAGATATCGCCATTTGAATGAAAAATGTAGTGGTCAGAAATCGTAATTAACAATGTGGAACAAACCTTGAATTTAGCAGTACTGAAATACTTCAACAGATAGTGCCATTCAACAATATCTAATTTTGTAGGCTTATGTAACATTCTCTGGTGGTAGCTGTTGTATGTCTTGGCTGTAGCACTGAAAGTTGAACGCCATCCTTTTTAACGCTCCCTGGCAATGGCCCATATCTTTTCCCTTGATTCAGCATTATCCTCCATGTCCCACTTTGCCTGTTATATAATCACAATAGCATTCAAATATTGTGTGAGTTGATATGTTAGTTTTTATTTGAATTGTACTGAAAAGCAAAGTCTATTATTACCAATACATCAGTTGCTATTGCGTTTCTGACTTCTTCCCTAACATTTTTCCATGATTTCACTCCAATGATAGGAGCCCTTTTCCTTGTATACATGACCACTTCATCAACGAATGAGCGGTAGTTATCACCTACCGGTCCTCCATGTTTAGAGAATTGAATGTCTAACTGCTGCTTGCCCGCCTTGATTCTCTTGGCGATTACCGTCAATGCTCTTACGGGACCGCGTCCTCTTTTCTTAACTTTTTGTGAGCCTATTCCATGCGAACAACATGCATGTGATAATACCCAAAAAATAATTGTATGCACAGACAGGTAATTTCTATGGAACACATGTTACCAGATCCTTGCTCATGTTGTTTCCAACGCCGAGCATGAGATGGAGGCTGCACTGCAGGTGTTGGGTTCATTTCATTCCTGTGTTGCAAAATGAAGGTGGGGTCCATGTACCGTTCTGCAAAGAATTTAGTGGCATATGATGACCGATCATATTTTGTAGTCAGAGAAAAAATGGTAATTTGCTTGCAAATTAGGAGAGGGATATTACCGATGTCTTCAAGTAGTCCTGCAACATTCAGGTATTCTCTGTATGTATCGATTGTGTCATCCCTGAAAATGTCTTTTAATTCTGAAATATAATCCATAATTAATTTCATTCATGTGACTGAACATGCAAATTCAGGAGTATAAGTACACAAATATTTGGCTGAAGCATATCTTACCCAAGGCTTTCTTCTCTTGATGCAAATCAGCTAGCCAAAAGTTTGTATTCATCTAAGTCACGTTCTTCTACTTCTTCTTCATCATCAGCATGTATGTAAGCACTTTTGGATTTCAAAGGTGTTATGGCCATGGTATGGTTTATAGGTATTGGCTCTCTGGAGATAACTAATCTGATCACCATCTCCTCCTCGTGAATCTGTTTCATTCTTTCTACGTCGACGTCGTAGTCGATCTCAGTGAGTGTTGCTTCCGCAGTAGAGTCAGGAATTCTAGTCTTGTAGTAAACAATGTCCCTCATCCTATACCCCAGTTTTTGTTTCAGGTTGTTTATGGTTTGTAGGGTGATTTTTGAACCACGAGGGTGACAAGTATGTGTTGTATCTGGCTCCCCATCTATACCCTTCTCAATCATATATACGGTCCAAGATTGATCATCTAATGATCTGCGCATTCATTTCGATGTCATATCAATAACATGTGAAGAAATTTGGTGTGCAAATTGCGTGATCAAATGCATGAAATCTAGGGTACCAGTGCGTGCACAGATGCATGAGATGTTGGAAGCAGTACGAACGAGGGGAAAGATCGAAGCACGATACAGCGTACCTGGCCTCGGTCGTCTCGTCCTGAGATGAAGGTAAAACATCAGGGTCTGCATCTATGTCCACGTCGACACGTGCTTCATCGTCGCCCGAAGGTGATGATGACCCAAAGAGCGCCCCCATCGCACTAGGCCTGGGGGCCATGGTGGCGGTAGGTTCACCAATCGCCGCACCAGGGGTTGTGAACATTCTAGGTAGCATGGCCGACGACGGTGTGCGCTGCGCTTCAGAGGACGTAGGGGTCACCCTTGCCGGCTCCCTCGACGATGGCATCCTCGTGTACGCGCGGCGAGAAGCAGCTTGGCGGCGGCGGCGGTAGTCGTATCGTCTACCCGGCCCCTAACTGACCGAGTTGTAGATTTGTTTTGCGAGGGGGATTCGGGAGGGAAAGTAAAGACGCGCGACTTTTTACTCTTGTAACCCGGCGTGGTGGCCTCGGTCATGGTTGAGCGGTAGTTTGGGCGAAAGTTAAATAATTCGGATGGGAAAAAGCGGCGCCACATTCCAAATCGCCGGCTACCCATTTTTTCCGAACGGTTGGCGTATTTGAGGGATGCGTTTTGGTGTGGCCGGTGACGGGTGGGTCCCACAAAGTTTACTTTTTGTTTACCACAAAGTTATTGTATATTGGTTACACATTTTTTGATGTGGTCGAGTAAATTTACGAATGTCATATTTGTATAAACTTTAGCGAGACTACCATAAACCCTTTATCAAATTTGTACCATAGTAAAATGCATCACACAAATATGTGTAACAAACATAAAGGTCGGGTAGCAATGGGTAAGATTTAGGACAAGCGAGTTTACACGAGCTAGCTACCCGAGTCACGTTGACACCACACCAACTAAGGATCATCAAAAACATGCTCTACAAGGACACAATTGTAAAGACACATACATAGTCAAAAGACACAACTTGAGAGACATGCTTTGTGTTTATTAGCTGGATTTCTTCAAAGATGTGACTGAAATGACGCCAGAGCCTCTCTGCAAGGTCCCTCGTCAGTGGCAGATAAATTTCCTGAAAATGAAGAAAGCATTAAACGAACTGTCAGAACAAATGATAACTGAAATCCTGTGCACTGAAAACACAAGAAAGAACGCAAACATGTAAACAGAAATCCAGAATGTCTTTTAGGGTGCATCATGTGTGGAACAAATTTATCAAGAAATATCAGCAATCACAACTTTTATACCTTCTTTCAGATCATTAACGCTTCCTTGAGTGTGTAGAAGAACCAATCACACTCATTTCGGATCCTACACTCCTCGCTGCAGAACCTACGCCACGAGTACCAAGCATGCCATCCTGCGTGGTCGCCACACCCGCGACCCGCGCACTGCAAATCGTCGTGGCGAGGTACGAGCGCCGGCACCGGCGACACGGCAATCGCATTCGCATCTGTAAGCAGGTAGTCCCACGTCGACGCAATGATCCTGGAGCGGCGTTTTGTGCAAGTCAAATTTATCCAAGGAAGCACCGTCGCCCCCTCTTGGGGTGCCTCGACCAAGCGCAGGAGCCGCCTGGCCTCGTCGTCGTCGGCCTCGCCGCTGTTGGGTCTGTAGAGGAAGAGGGAGAGGGCGTACATCGATTCCTTGTGACCCGCCTCCGCGGCGCGCCGTAGCCGGTCGAGGCACCGGCGTGATGACGCCACGTGTGTTCCCCGACGCGCGGCGCAAGCCGCTCTGGAACAAGGCCTCCGGGTTGCCGACGTTGGCCAGTGTGTTGACGAGCGCCGCGCAATACTCGTGGCCGAGGTAGAATCGACGCCGCAGGACGCGTTTCAGGGCTAGGCGTCGTCCGACCGTGGCGGCGCCGCCCACCACGCACATTGCCTTGCATGTTGCGCGCAGGTTGCGGAGATCCACAATGGCATCCTCTGACTGCGCAGCGACGCGGGAGACGATGTCAATCGTCAGCTCCGTCGGCAGTTCCAGCAGCCTCGACGACGCCTCGTAGCGAGCCACGAAGATCTTTTCCATGGAGTGGTTGCAGTTCGTCACGCGCGGTGGGTAATTGGATGTGCGACGCTGTTATCCCCGGCGAGGATGAGGGGAGATGGAAAAGAACCGCCGCCTCCAGATCATGTTGTAGATTGAATTTGGGGGGTCGCAGGGTTCATTGGGTTTTAAGGAAACTGCGCTTTCATAGGGAGGACACGGAATCACAGGGTCAATGACGGGTGTACCCAACCACTTGTTGGCCCACAAATCAGTCTTTACGGAAATTTGACTCTGGGTGACCCCATCTGTGGACGGAGTTGCGGGACCCACTTGTAGGATTGTTGCGCCAAACTTTCGGCCTGAACCCGCGAGAGATTTCCCCATTGGACAGAGTTGTGGGCCCCACCTGTCGGGCGCCGCATTGGGATGTGTTCTTAAGTTGTTCATGTTCATAATGAACTTGATCATTTGTATCGTTTAATCATAACTTCAAAGTTGTTTATATTTGTCAAGTGACGTCCAAATCAGGAAATTTTTTCCTACATTCTTATGACAACATAATCTAGATCATGGTGTCCACTGCATAGCGTGTCACAGCGTCTGAGCAATCATAATTTAAAAATAGAACATTTCATAACTAGATTCAAGATTTTCAATTAGTAGACGACATCAATTTGAAATGAGATGAATACCAAAGTTTCATAGCTCGTCGAGATGAACAATCTTTATATTGGTTGGATTCTCATTTGAAGAAGGGGTACGATCACGTAGAACAAAAATGACATGTCTCCAACCAAGTTTCTTAAACAATGAGAGTGAACCTAGGATTAACGAACAATGTGTAGGACCACTTCGTCAAATCAAAATCCGACAAATATAAAGATTGTTCATCTCGACGAGCTATGAAACTTTGGTATTCATCTCATTTCAAATTGACGTCGTCTCATCGATTGAAAATCTTGAATCTAGTTATGAAATGTTCTATTTTTAAATTATGATTGCTCGTACGCCGTGACACGCTATGCGAGTGGACACCATGATCTAAATTATGTTGTCATAAGAATGTAGGAAAAAAAATTCCCGATTTGGACGTCATTTGACAAATATAAACAACTTTGAAGTTATGATTAAATGATACAAATGATCAAGTTCATTATGAACATGAACAACTCAAGAACACATCCCAATCGGGCGCCGACAGGTGGAGCCCACTACTCGTCCAATGGGGAAATCTCTCGCGGGTTCAAAGCCGACGCTTGGCGCAACAATCCTACCGACGAGTGGGTCCCGCAACTCGTCCCTGCCGATGGGGTCACGCAGAGTCAAATTTCCGTTAAAGACTGATTTGTGGGCCAACAAGTGGCTGGGTAGACCCGTCATTTACCCTTGGTAACCGCCCCACCCCGCCGAGTGAGTGGGGTCGCGTCCCTGCAATGGGATATTCTGCCTTTTAGTCATTGATCTGTCGGCCCCACACGACAGTGGTACAAATGCAGTTGCCAAATGGAATAGGAACCGCTTCACCCGACGCGAGTTATATAACCACGGGGCCTCGCTGTGTTTTCCAATCCCGCTCCTTTGCACCGCGCCGCTCTCATCGATCTTGAGTAGCCACTCGTCTCCCCCCTCGACTCCCTGCGCGTAGCGATGGCCGGAGAGAAGCGCCCCACAGAAGAGGCCCCTGGTGGTTCGTCGTCGTCGGTCCTGCCGCATCTCCGTCGGTTGATTTCTCGCAGGGGGTGAGTGTCTTCCTGTCTCCATAATTTCCTGTGCTTGCCGAGGATCTGATGCTGTCATTCTTCTTCTGTTTCCTAGTGCGACATATGGCCCGGGTCCTTCAGCCGGCGCGGCGCCTCCGTCCGGTGGATCTTCATCGTCGGAATCCTGGAGCTTGTCTTCTTCCTCGTCTCGGGGCGACGCCCCCGTTCATCAGGAGGCCCGGGACTCGGCAGAGGAACTAGCGTGGACGCGGCGTCGTCTAGACGTCGCGCTACAAGGTACGGGACCTGGAGGGGACCCGGGATGCGATGCATACTGCCCTTCAGGCGGCTGAGATGGAGACAGCCGAAGTTCGCAGCGCCAAGGCCGATGTGGAGGCCCGCTGCTTTGGTGAGTTCCTGTATTCCGTCAGTGCACGCCGCCCACTAGGCTCTTGTTTGACTCGTCGCCATTGTTTCTTGCGTCAGCCGAGGAGGCGGAGGCGTCTTTCCGCCGCGAGCAGGCGGAGGAGCCGCGCCGCCGCGCCGAACGATCTGGAGGATCGCCACGATGAACTTACGCGCGCGGCGGAGGTCGCCGTCGCGGTGGTCGGCCCGGGGCTCCAACGCGCCGCCCGACCGTCTTCGCGCGCTCCCCGGGCGTGTGAAGGAGGCGGTGCGTGCCGGTGCGCGGCAGGGAGCCGCCTGCGTGCTCGCGACTGCGGACATTCAAGTCGAGTTTCCCTTGGCTGATCTGCAGCCGGAGTGGCCGTTACCGCCGGATCAGCATCGGAACTACGCACTGCACTTCCCCATTGCGGCCGATGCCGCCGCCGCGGGGGTTGACATCGACGGCGTGCTTCGCGACGGCGTCGCCGCCGACATTGGCGGCCTGTAACTCACCTTTCTAAGATTAATCTGTACCGGCCCCTCGTGGCCGAGGAAATCGAACTTCGTCGCATTGTTCCTTGTTTGTGCCATTGCGATTTCTTGTTCACTGCTTCGGGGTGGGCGTGGTCGGGTGTACGAAGCAAACTCCGGCCCCCCGTGCCGTCTTGTCACCCGTCACAGCACCTGACGCGTGCTCAGTAGGAGGCTAGGAGCTTCGTTGAACAGGGCGTCCGGGGTACTCGAGTAGTGTACGTAGGACCGAACGCGTGGGAGATCGCGAGGCGCGGCGGCATTGCGTTCCTTCTTCCGTTCGCATCTAAATAAAATTAGCCCCAAGAATCTTTCATAAATGGAACACTAAATAAAATTTATTTGTAAAACCTTTTCACGTGTAAGTGTAACTTTGTGTGATGAATCTAATGAACCTACTTAATCCATATTTAGCTACAGATTTTGAAAGTAGTTTTGAAAATAACTTACTTTAATATTTGTAATTAATGGTGCACCTTCATGGAGTAATAAATGTAGATGAAATCTAAAACTAAATACATAGTTTGGATCTACTTTGCGATACAGAGCTTTTCGCAAACCTTTTCAGACATCAAACCCTTAGTGTGATTTTGCATGCAACTATCCGGTGCAGGTGAAGCGTTGCGTGTGTAGCAGTTAATTAGGAACCGCCGCCCCTTCGTCTTGCCGGTTGTCTTCAAATCTTGCCATGCCCATTGCTTCGGCAACCACCACGTCGATTTGACCTGTATATGAAGCCGAAACGACAGCATAGAATATACTAGTTTAGCCTCTTCCCTACCCCGCCCCCCACTGTCTTATCGAAGGAGAAGGGGTTTTCTTGCCTGCCGCCATTGCCGGCGACCCCCGAAGCTTGCAATCTCGGCAACCGCCATCGCAAGCGACCTCCAAACGGCGGCGATGACCCGAAGCGACGCATCGAGTGACGGCGGCGCCCCACAAATGAAGGGGGATGCCGTAGAGGCAACCGCCGCCACCAGCCTCCACAGTAACCTAGGTGATGCGGGCGGAGCAATCCCGGCCGCGTCAGCAGGCGTCGCTCCGAAGGTTAGTCCTGCAAGGCACAATGAGTTTCTAGTCGTGGATTTGTCACGAGGTTGAAGATTCAGAACTTTGTTTTCTTGGTTTGGGACTGCAGGGTGGCAAGCGTGTCGCCGTGAACCCGTGGGAGGCCACCGTTGATCCAGCCGACGTTCGAGATCGCAGCGGCTGGGAGTGGGACGAATAGCGCCCCGCCGTCGTCCGTCCACGACTTTCGGAGAAGCAGGGACCGCCCCCAACTACGATGCACGAGGTTGAATTCTTCAAGGAGCGGTACTCGAGCATCAAGACCACCGTCACTTGCGACGCGGGAGTAGTGGCGGAGTACATCAACGAAATCAAAGGTAGCCCACCTCCAGAACGTTTGCTCGTTGGATTGGACACCGAGTGGATTGAGCTTCACAGTGGCGGGTACAAGCTCGCATTGTTGCAATTGTGTGTCGGGTCCCGCTGCCTTATTTACCAGGTGCACCATGCCGGCTACAAGCTTCCTGATGTCCTGAGCAAGTTTCTCAGCGAGGAAGGCCACATCTTTGTCGGAGCACATATCACCAACGATGTTGAACGCCTACAGGAGGACTGCGGCGTCAAGATTTCTAATTGGAAAGACCTTCAACTGATTGTTGCTGACGTTGATGACAAGTATAGCCATCTGTACCGAAATGGTTATAGGTCTTCACTGGAGAAGATTGGAAATCGAGTACTAGAGCTACCTCTGTACAAGGACAGAAATGTGGACCACAGGCTTTGGGGTTTGAGGGTGTTGCACGAATGGCAGGTGAAATACACCTCCAAGGTTCATTTCTGTCTTTTGAGATTGCTAATCAGCTTGAGATCAAGCATGGTTACCGATTTCTGCCAGATGCTAATTTGTAGAATCATGTAACTAATGTGCTAACCAAAAGTAGCAAGTAGAATTTCTTGGTCTTCGGAACAAGTATCTGTGTACATATTACTAGTAATTCAGTGATGGATTGAAACTAAGAGGCCTTGTTTATTTGGGCAATTTTGACAGATAATTTCCATATTACTCTAATTATTTGTTGATTTACTAAAGATTAATTTTTATCATTTGTGAGTCAATTTTTTATTTTCTATATCAACAGATTAAAAGGAACAGCACATATGCAAATTATCAATGTGCCCTTTTGTTAGAAAAGGATTGCATTCCGAGATTGGGCCGGCCCATTTGTCCTTATTACTTCCCGGTGTGTGGGAAGTGCTGCACAGCAGCACATCAGCATAATCTTTAGTGCCACACCGCTACCTCAAGCGGGTGCACCACAACTTAAAAGGCGAGGCGTGCTTGCCATCCCGAACTCCTCTGAACACTGCTTCCTCTCTACTAACCTCCGGGCTTGTTGGGCTGGCCGGCCCATCGGGCTCCCGCTCGCTGGGCTTCACGCTCGCCGGTAGAGCCTGTTGGTGACCTGGCCTGCCCTACAGCCCCCTATTTTTGTTTGTCATACCACTACCCATTTTTAGATTCATATTTTAAATATTAAGATTTATGCAAAAGTCTTCCAGAAGTAGTAAATAATGGCAACATAGAAGTCATGACTACGGTCGAGTAAGTATCAATTGAAAAACTCATCATCTTGGGCATCTTGAACTATTGGTGCAACAATTCCATCATCAATGTACGTGTCATCTGGATCATGTTCATCATCAACATCAAATACTTCATCGTCTGGTTCGTCAACCGCCTCGGCCCGAACCTCGATTAATAATCGAGACATCACCGGTTGTGCCTTCCTTGTCCGACCTAGACCAATTTGTCAAAACCTGGTGTTCACCGAGCAAATTAATACCTTCGATACCCACAAGCAAGTGAGTCCTCGAGATCTAATTCGGTAATGGCAAACAAGTTCCTTGGTTTCATTGAAATAACATCTTGCTCCGACAAGTTTGTTCACCAGATTCACATAAAACACCAGTTCTGCTTGTGTTGCCAGAATATAGGGTTCATTGCTAAACTTGTGTCGAGTAGTATCGATGTCAATGACCCCATATTTATCTTTATTGTATCCTTTGCCTCTGTTGGTACTTGTGACAAGAGGCACATCAAACCGATCTGCTTTGGAACGGAATAACTTCTTTTGTCCGGGGAATTCCGGTGAGATCATTCTTTTAATCACCCCATACCAATTTGTGCCTTTCGCCTCACCCTTGACAAGCACACCACCGTTTTGTGTCACAAGGGTTCTCTCGATGTTAACGGTACGAAACAGACCAATTGTTGATATGACATCTATTCAATGTACGAGGTCGGGGATCCGGTCCTTGAGCAAGTGCAAACAAATCTGAACTTACTTCCCCTCTAGCATGTAAACTTGATCTTGCTTTCAAACCATCTTACGAGTTGAGCCTCATGTCGCTTATCAAGATTTCTGGATCCATGTGCCCTCAGTTCTTCCAAATGCTCGCTGCACACAAAAGAATATTACCGTTAGTTTGATATTTAAAATTAAAAGCAATAATGATGTTGAGTAGTGCATCTTACTCGACATATGGTCTAGCTTCATCACAATTGCAAATTATGTAGTGCCTCATCTTCCGAAACTCATTTGGTGGTATT
Source organism: Cenchrus americanus (assembly GCA_947561735.1). Taxonomy (NCBI): domain Eukaryota; kingdom Viridiplantae; phylum Streptophyta; class Magnoliopsida; order Poales; family Poaceae; genus Cenchrus; species Cenchrus americanus. The sequence goes on along the minus strand of OX387239.1, from coordinate 281,952,882 downwards.
TCTTCAACCATCTGTCCTCTCCTCTTGTAATCCATTTCTGAAAAAATGCTCAAACCAGATGGTGGATCATTAACAGTAACCGTTTCATGTCGATCAACACGATTGTCTTTGGTGTCCACGTCCAAGAATCTTGAGCAGTGTGTAAGGCACTCCTCGAGTATTTATCCCTCAGCAATTGAACCTTCAGGGTGAGCCTTGTTCCTCACATATCCTTTCACAATGCGTAGGTACCGTTCCACTGGGTACATCCATCTGTAACACACTGGCCCCCCAAGTTTAGCTTCTTCAGCTAGATGAACAGGCAAATGGATCATGATATCAAAAAATGCAGGTGGGAATATCATCTCAAGTCGACAAACAGCCTCCCTAATTGAACAGCTAAGCCTGTCCAATTCTGATTCCACCAACTCCTTTGAACATAGTGCATCGAAGAAATTACTAAGCTGAGTCACAATGACAACAGCTTCTGGCAAAATCCTACGCACCACTAAGGGTAAAAGTTTCTGTAGAATTAGATGGTAGTCATGCGTTTTCAAGACTGACACCTTACGTTACTTTACATCAACACATCTTCTTATATTCGAGGAAACCCCATCAGGCATCTTCACTCCATATAGAAATTCACACAAACTTTCCCTAGCATCCTTATCTAACTCGTACAAGGCTGATGGCAAGGTATACTTATCATCTTTAATCACGGTGGTGCTTGATCCGGTCGTATCCGTAGATGCTCCATGTCAAGCCGAGCATTCTCCCCGTCCTTACATTTGCCATCCAACTTAAGCAGAGTGCCTAGTATGCTCTCGCATATATTTTTCTCAATGTGCATCACGTCCAAATTATGCCTGATGAGCAAAGAAGACGAGTAAGGGAGCTCAAAAAAATACTCTTCTTCCTCCGGCTTTGCCATCCGTTGTCTTCGTCACGCTTCCTTTTTTTGATAACAATGTCTTTCCAAATTCTACTTGTTCAAAAGTAGAATACCGCTCAAGTACCGTGCACCGGATAGTGGTTCGGTGCCTCCCCGGTTTCGACCTTGTTGTTGAAGCCGACCGCATTGTTGCGCCATGGATGTTCGGGGGCCAAAAAACGTCGATGTGCCATGTAGCAGTGCTTCCGCCCATGTTTCAACCACAAATACTCAGTATGTTTGTGGCAGTATGGACATGCAAACTTTCCTTTAGTGCTCCAACCAGACAACATAGCATAGGCCGGGAAGTCATTAATTGTCCAAAGAAGTATAGCACACAATCTAAAATTCTTCTTAGTCCCTGCATCTCTTGTTTTAACACCATTATTCCAAAGCTCCTTGAGCTCCAGTATCAGGGGCCTCAAATATACATCAATATCCATTCCAGGAGATTTTGGACCAGGAATCAACATTGACAAAATCCAGTTAGATTGTTTCGACACATCCATGGAGGCAAATTGTAAGGAACCGGGATGACGGGCAAAATGGAATACGTAAGACTTTGCATGCCAAAGGGATTGAACCCATCGAAGAAAGACCCGGCCCTAACGTTACGACCTCCTCCTTCGAAAACCATTTAAACTCCGAATCCACGTGCTTCCATGCCTTTGAGTCGACGAGGGTGACGCATTTTCCCATCATTCACCAATTCATTCTTGTCCCATCGCATATCCTTTGACATTTGCTTTGACATATACATTCTTTGCAGCCGAGGAATAAGAGGAAAGTAGCGTAGGATCTTAATCGGTAACCGCTTCTTAACGAAGTAGCACCCATTGCACCGCAATTATTATCGAGGTTTTATCTACAACTTTCCACCTTGACTCCTTACAAATGGGACATGTTTCCAGATTTGCGTATTTATCAAAAAATAACACACAATCATTTTGGCATGCGTGTATCTTGACATAGTCCAAGCCCAAGTCTCGAATCACCCTTTGCACTTTATCCAAGGAGTCGGGAATACAATGCCGGTCGGGGAGAACCTTTCCAAAGAGCTTAAGTATGGCCTCCAATGACGCGTTACTTAAGCCATACATGCACTTTATCCGAAAAAGCTCCACAATAAAAGAGACCTTCGTTGCATTTTTGCATCCTGGATACAATTCCTTCTTTGCCTCGCTCTAATAGTTTCAAAAAGATCTCTTCCCCGCTTATCCGCCTCTTCCTCATCTTTGGTTTGTCCATGATGTATAGTGCCACCGATAATGTTTCTAATCGAGTATTGGTGGCGACGGGGTTATCATCCAAACCATCTTCTTCATCGTCTTCTACAAATAAATGTGTTGTATCATCGACCGTAGGTACCGCATCATGATTATTGAGATCGGCGAAGTAACATCTTGATTCACGGGACCCGAGAAGAAGTATTAGTTTGGTCTTGAATGTTACCAGCATCGATGAAACAATCAGCAAACCCTCTATTGAGTAAATGAATTTGAATGGGACGCACGGTGGAATGTCTGATCATGCATTGACACAAATTACATGGACACGCAATAGATCCACCTCGCGCTGATGAGGCCGTAAATTTTTGCAAAAAAAATCGAAAATTGTTCTGCCAATCCGCTGAGTGTCGAGGCAAGCGCATCCAACTTCGATCTTCGTCTGATGCCATTAGTTAATCTGCATTGTTCATGTTTCAATCGACCTTGATCACGATATATATACCAATATGCATATATATGCAGCGAACGATTGAATATATATACGAGATCAAGACATCGGTACGTACCGGCCGTGGCCGTAGCGCCGCTCAGATCTCCGCAACAAGAATCACGTGGAGATCGCCGTGGAGATCGATCCCCTAGAGGCCCTCATGGAGATCTCCGCAACAAGAACCGGAGTTGTCGAAGACGGAATTTTGTAATGGTCCAAATCGGAAGAGCCCCTATCCGATCGTGGCAATACATACACGATAGACAAAATTTTCGTACAACCAAGGAATACCTCGTTTCAATATTTACGAGGTTGTACGTAGTATGACCTTTCTCGGGGTTTTCAATATATGTGTAATTCATTATTTTTCTTTTACGATCGGCTACTATAGAGGCTAACAATAATACACAAAATTCAGGAGTTCTAGTGAAGAGTCTCCAAATTGTTGATCACAATGCTTTGTGAATATACACATGAATAGCATAAACAATAGCATGTCGCAATTCGAAAACGGACGGATGGTTAGTCCAACTATGCATGACAGGACCCAACAGATTTCAATTTGTGTCACTCATAAGTTCAAATATTTTGCAAGGGCTCATCCAGATCCAAACACATAGACATACGAAGATGCATATATAAAGGTTCAAAGTTATTACTTAGATGTTGGCATACTTAGATGTTGCCACATACACATCCATTCTTAGACCATTCACCAGCATCTGCATAACATTCACCTAGGACCTGGTTATGTTACGTACTAAGCTAGATTACTACTACTTGCGATTGACTTTATCCTGAAGCTTGCGGATCTTCTTCGCCATCACTTCTAACTTGTCAGCAACAGTCTCCATGAATTCTTTCAGGGTCATCTCCATGTCTTCCTGCGTTCCAGCAATGTCGACGCTTAGGTTCTCAATCTGCTCCCACAAATCATCATAGCGCTCCTTCAGCTGTTGCACCATTTGGCGCAAGGGCATTTGCTATGGCAGACAACAAACACAAGTTACTAACATGAAATGTGTTACAACAGCTGTGGCCAATGCAGCAAAATAGTCAAAAAATGCACCTTTCTTTTCGATGATCCCGAAGCTTTCGATGGAGACGGTTTCTTGCTATTGTCCTGCTCATCATCCGAGTCCGGAATGATGATCCTCAACCGATTAGCGTGTTCACTAGCCTCGACCAAACAAAACAATTTGCTTTGTTTTTCGGTTTAAAATAGCCAATTCAATCTCGTTGACTCATAATGTATACCAATTTACCCGTGATCCCCCGACTACACCGCTGAAAAGGCCTAACCTACTAAATGGGACGACTGCGTTCATTTGGCGGGCTTTGTTTTCGTGATTGTGATCAAATGTACACGAGTCGATTCACGGCAAAAGATGGCAAGAAATCAAGCCAATTATCATTATCATTATCTAGTATGGGGTGAGATGGATCCACACAAAAACACAATTATCATTATCTAGTATGAAATTTTGATTACCGTGAACTACTAACATTTTTCTAATTGCAAAAGGAGTCACACGATTTACGGAAAATCAAAGAGGGTAGGGCGGTGTACCTCACTTCTCTTCGGGAACGCTTGCATCCGACTAGGGCTCGCTTACCCTTACCGGATGGATCGACTTGGCGATGCGGGCCGTCGACGACGACGACGAGGTGGCGGTGTCGTCCGTACCGAGAGGACGACGGGGGTTGGGGTGCCGCCGACCATACCGGAGGACGACGAGGTAGGTGGTGTGGAACACTTGAACCGCCCGCGTGCATCGCGCGTCTGCGTGGTGGAGTAGTGGCACCTCCGTACGCCGCCGCCGCTCGCCTGAAAACCCTCGGTGCGGCCCCGCCGTCCTCTCGCCGCCGCTCTCTAGGATCCCGCCCGCCGTGGCGGGCGCTCGACTATGTTACGGCGCGCGGCGGCCTCTTCGTCCGCGTCCGCCACCGGTCCGGGAAGGCTCGATGCGGCCACTCCGGCCGCTGTCGCCGCTTGCCGCGAGGGGAAACCGCGATGCGGGGCATCTCGATGTGGACGCGACGGTCGAGCCGACGAGAGGGATGGTTGGGAGAAAACGTGTATTGGGGGGTGGGGGGAGCCGAAAGTTATAGACGATTTGGGCCGGCATATCCTTGTTTTTATTACTCTCATCGGCCCATTTGACATTTTCACATCCTAGTCTCCGGTACCTTTAGTGCCACCCCGTAAACCGAGAAGGGGGTATCCCGGCTTAAAAGGAGAGGCGTGCCTGCGTTTTCGAACTCCGTATTACCATCATCAACTAATGCTTGCTACTTGCGCTATGGGGCTTAATGGGGTGGCCGGTCCACTCGGGCTCCCGCTCGCTGGGCTTTACGCTCGCCGGTTGAGCCTATTGTGGTCTGGCTTAGCCCACATCCCCATAGCACACAATTTTTTCATCTAAACAAATCCCCTCTTTTTTTTCATGGTACATATAGTCTATACCATATTGTTAAAATTCAGATTTTTCATAATAAAATTTATTTATTAAATCGCATTTTAAATTTCGCTACAACCCCATAGCAGATTTTTTTCATCAAAACAAATTTTGTGGCAATACGTACACAATATTCCTCCTTGAGGCTAGAAATGAAGCAGTAGCCTTCCTTGTATTGCAACAACGCAAAGAGATATTTGCAACCCAAATAAGACATTGTGTAAGGCCGTTCAAACGCAACCAACCCTAGTATGGTAGCCATAGCAAGTTTATATTGCAACACCCGAATTTCTAGTTCAACGCTGAAATAGGGTAGCAATATTTCCCACCAAATGCAACACAATTCGAATAATGGGTGCATTAGCGCCAACTTGTTGCAACATCGCAAAGATATATTTGCAACCAAAATTCTACGTTGCGACATACTTGTTCAAACGCAACCATCCCTAGTATGGTGGCTATAGCAACTTTGTTGCAACGTAAGGAATGCTAATGCAACACAAAATTGGGGTGGCATTATTTCCAACCAAATGCAACAGAAATCCTAAAAAAGGGCGCATTAGCGTCAACATGTTGCAACCGAACAAATAAATAATGCAACTCAAATTTTGTGTTGCAATAGACACACAAATTGCAACCAAATCACCATTTCAGTGCAATAGTACCCCCCTATTGCAACCGAAATAGTGGTGTTGCCTAAGGGATTTGTTGCAATAGGGGGAAAACCTTGTAGTGTCGAAAATATTTTCCGACTACGTCGATATCGGTCTCACCAGTATAGTTTGCCTTCATTGATTGAGAGCAAACTTTTCCCGGCTTGATCATGGGGGCATAGGTTTAGGTTCTAATTTTGGCTAAATGAGAGAGATTTTGAATAAAACAAAATTAAATGAGGCTTAGACAAATTCTAATCTTAGAGAAACCAAGGATATAGATTTTTTAAAACCAACCAAAAGTTTAGTTTCTAAGTTCACGCGAGTCCTACCACGTGCTGAAATTTAATTAACACCTAGGTATAAGTCGTGGATCTACTCGTGTGTTTTTAGAATGAAAAATAAGTCAACCACAGCACCATAATGAGGGTGAATGGTTGAGTTAGGTTCTGAAATTATTTGGTTGTGGTTTCTCGAAAAGAATCAAACAAACACATAGGAGGGTTCATGCAAAGGGTTTATGATAAAGCAAAATATTCAATCAATAATTATGTCTCTAATATTGTTCAACCACTTCTAAGTCTAATGTCTTTGCGTAATAAAATTCAAAACTAACTTATTAAAAAGACTCGAAAAATCTGGAATCGGGTTGTCCTCCCGGTAGCTTATTCTTGACTCGACGAAACGGGTTGCCTCCCGCCTAGCGCTTCGTTTATAGTCTATAGCTAGACTTCTTCACTTGATTACTTCGGATCAACACTCTTTGCGGGAGTTGCAATCTTGGGTACCCACTTCTGCACCATCTTGGGCACGGGTTTGTCTTCCGGCTTAGTCATTTTTTGGTCTTCACAGGCGGCTTTTCTTCCTTTGTCTTGACGGATGCAGCACCTTCTTTGATTTTCTTTACGTTCATTTTTTTCGGATCCTTCTTCTTTTTCAGCCCCTCCTTTTTCTTTGGTTCTTCCTTTACTCCAATCATGTTGCATGCCTCGATCCGTGGACGAAACTTGAAGGAACTCCTTTCTCTGTTGATATCGAACATGATCTCCCCCTTGCCAACATCAATAGTAGCTCCCACGGTCTTGACGAAAGGCCTCCCAAGGATGAGTGGCGGCTTCTCTCTCTCTCTCCCATCTCGAGCACTACGAAGTCGACGGGGATGAAGTGGTGTCCGACCTTCACAGGTACATCTTCGGCAATGCCCAAGGGATAGCGAATGGAGTTATCTCCCAACTCCAAACATATACCCATAGGCTCCATTGGTAGGCGTAGCTTCTCGAACACATCACTCGGCATGACGCTTACACTTGCTCCAAGGTCGCATAACGCCTTCTCGAAGTTGAAAGAACCAACAGAACATGGAATAGTAGGGCATCCCGGGTCCTTTTGCTTCTCTAGCCCATTAGCAATAGCGGCACTACACTCCTCGGACATCTTGACATGATCTACCCCGAGTGTTGCTATCTCATATTTATTTGCAAGTATGTCTTTAAAGTAACGAGAATATGTAGGTACTTGTAGGGTATCTAGTAATGGCATGTTGATGCTTAGTCTACGCACAACCTCCACAAACTTCTCAAAGTGGTTGTCAAGTTTACCTCAGAAGTAGTGTGGCTTGAGTTGCGGTATCCTCGTGTCTTCCTTCGGCATCTCAAATTCGGGTTCTTCGGTGACGATCCCCGTAACCTTCTCTTTAGCGACTCCTTCCATCTCGGCGGATGGTTTAGGCTTCCTTGCTCCCGCGGAACGTTCCGGGTCTTCGGTCTCCTTCCCCGAACGTGGTTGAATGGCCTTCGCCGATTCGGGACTTTTGGGTTGTCCCGTAAACTTCCCTTCATCATTAGTGAGGCGCCCCGCAAGTTGTCCAACTTGCGCCTCGAGCATCTTCATCATGTTGAGCACTTGATGATTGGGACTTCCGACCTCCGTCACTTTGCTATCGATGTTCTCCAACACCTTGTCTCTTGGTGACGGTGTCCTTATTGATATTAGCTTGCTCGTCCATGAACTCCTTTAATTGTATACGAAGCGGAACCGCATTAGGAATAGATGAACTTGCATTAAATTGAGGTCTACCTTGCCCATAGCGGAAGATCGGCAATTCTCTCTTACTCATGTAGTCAAGCGTTTTGGCTTCCTCCGGACAATCTTTGCGGACATGGCCATACTCTCCACATTCTTCGCATGTGGACCTTGCTTCAGCGCCCTTCAAGTCTTGAGCCTCTTTCTTTTCCATCTCCATCTTCTCTAACCTTCTCATGAGCGAGTTGATCTTTCCTTCAAGTATGTTCTCCTTCTCCACTTACAAGACTCCCTTGACGTTCCCCGCGGGTTGAACCGGATGTAGGCGCCCGGATGACGCCCATGTGTCATTATCCGCGACCTTCTTGAATAGAGTGAAAGCTTCCGTCGGCATAAGTTCGATGATGGACCCTCTCGCCGATGCATCGATGATCGTCCTTGACGCCACGGTGAGTTCTTGATAGAACTTTTGCACGAGGTCTTCCTTCGGGAACTTGTGATGTGGAACCGCCCGAGTGTACTCGTTGAAGCGCTCGAATGCCTCCGAGATAGTTTCCGTAGGATATTGAACAAATGTGGCAATCTTATTACGCAAACGTTGAGTTTTACCCTGCGAGTAGTATTCCTTCATGAAAGCCTTCATCAACGTGTTCCAATTTTGCACCGTCTCCGCCGGTTGAGAGTGGAACCATTGCAAAGCCTTCCCGAGAAGTGAGAACGGAAAAAGCCTTGCCCTCATTTGATCTTGAGTCACCCCATCCATGTTGAAAGTCTGACATAGTTGAATGAATGCTTGGAGGTGAAGGTTCGGATCCTCTTTACCGGTGAAGGGTGAATGTTGCACCATGCAGATTGTTGAGGTCTTGATCTCGAACGGTCTTCCAATCTCCTCAAGGTTCAAGATTGGTAGGTCGATGATGTCCGGGGTGCATAGCTCCCCAATCTTGCGCTCTTGCGGTGGTTGGTCACCCATCGGTGGAAGTCGATTCTCCCGAGGACTTTGAGGTGGTGAATTCTTCGGAGATTCCTTCGATCCTTTGTCTTCCGACTCCGAATCTACAAAATCCAGCTTTTTAGCTTGATGTGCTTCGCGTCTCCTTAGCCTGTAAAGTTTTTCTGGATCATCCACAAAATTATCGGGTTTGTTGGAGAGGTAGCCGTCCATCTCCTGTTAGGGTTAGCAATAAACAAAATATGCAAAAACTAGAAAGTAAAAACAAATCTATAAAAACTAGGGTTAGACAAACTAGATTAGATTTATTTTGAGGATGATCAAAGTTTAGTAGATGCAAAAAGAAAAACTAAAAGAAAACTGAAAATTACAAAAAGGCAATAAAAAAATCAAATCTTGATCACTTGTTCCCCGGCAACGACGCCAGAAAAAGGGGCTTGTTGACGGTTAATAGTTGTATCAAAGTTCGTTTAGACTTGCAAGCGGACAAGTCTCCCGTCGTAGTCAAGGGACCCTTCTTCCCTCGAGTGGTGAACCCAAGGTATCGAATCCGTGGAACAAATGTGTGACGCAAAAGTTGATCTAGTAAAGCCACGTAACTCAAATCTTCGGTAAAAGAGAAACCATAATGCATCTAGGTAAAAGACACGAAACTAATCTAATCTACTAAGACCGGAGATAACAAAGTAAGATTGGGTAGATAAACCGATCTAGAGAGATCGGGATAAGCCTTTTGTTGAAGTTCCAAGCAAGAGAAGAAGTAGCAAATCGAATCTTATAAGAAGCCTCTTTAAACCATGGTTTCCCGTCCAAATCCGAAAACATCCGCCTTTCGGAACCCCCGTTCTGTCACAACGTATCCCTACTCATGCGGGGAGTCTAGGGCGAGTCAAAAGACAAGTCGAGATTCTTTCGGAAGATCCGGCGTGTACCTCTAGCCACCGCGGCTACAAGAACACCTTATGTAATCTATCTCGAGAATAGATTTAGAATAAGCAAACCAATCAAAAAACGAAATCTTCGAGGAAACACTTGATCGCTAAGAATAGATTCAACTTGATAATTCAACTATGACAATGATACATACACAAGATCACCACCGGGATCCTTCCTTGATCTTGCTTCTAGCTCCGGGAACTCCGACGTGGTCTTCCGTGCAAGGTTCCCACGTCGGCTAGGGAAACCCTAGTCAACTAGCTCGACCCTTTCCTCTCCGGGATGGTGTCCCTCTCTTCTCTGCTCCTCGGCGGCCGATGATGAATTGTATGATCCGTGGCTCTTGGTCAGAGGGCTATAAATAGCCCGAATGGAGGCTAGGGCAAAGGAGGGGACGAACAGGCCCTGGACTGGGCTGGGCCGACCGGCCTTGGCCCATCCAGGCCCAGCCCGTGGCCTCCTTTGCTCTACGTCGATTCCCGTGTCTTCTAGATGTTTCCCCCTTCTGCATGTAGGTCCATGTCGTCAGTTTCTCTCCGAATTGGGCATAACTCCTTGTCTTGCAAGATTCAGCACTTTTTTGGTTAGGTCCTCGGAGTTTGTCATCTTCACGGATCAAGTCCCTGGCTTTTTGGAGTTAAGTTTGCTTCATTGCATGACTTGTACAGGGCTTCAAGGTCTTGTCATAAGGTGCTTGATGAACTTATCCCTAAAGTCTTGCATTCAACGCTAAAATCCAGCATAAACACTAAACTCCAAAACCGACATGCACACGTGAACTTGTTATACCACGGGGGTTAGTACCAATGGATAAGGTATAAAACTTATGCCAACAACGAAGGTAAACTCATGGCTAGGTTGACGGATTTTCATCGTCAACAGTGCTTGGTTTTGGAATGGAGCACTGGGTTCTTTGCAACGCTTATGGCACTGGTGCTATCACATTGAAGTGGGACATGGGTATACTCCTCATCAAAGTCACTCATGGTGTATGTGATCCAAAGGAGCTGAGAGCAACAACTAGCTGCGGCAACGTATTCTGCCTCGGTAGTGGATTGAGCAACACTCGACTGTTTGCGGGAAGACCAAGACACCAAAGAAGAACCCAAAAACTAGCAAGTCCCAGAAGTGGACTTCCTATCCAATTGACACCCGGCAAAACCCGCGTCTGAAAACCCATGAAGCGCCAAAGAAGAAGACGCAGAGTACCAAAGGCCGAAGCGAGTGTGACGCAAGTACCTGAAAATTCGCTTCACCGCTTGCTGATGCGAAGTCCTCGGAGACGCTTGAAAACGAGCGCACAAACATACCGAGAACTGGATGTCCGGCCTCGTCGCCATCAAGTAGAGGAGTGACCCGATCATGCTTCGGTACTCCTTCTGGTCCACGTGTTCACCTTCCTCATCCGCATCAAGAGCTGTAGTCATACTCATCGGCGTCGCCATATACTTGGAGTTCTCTATCTTGAACTTCCGCACAATGTCCTTGGTGTACTTAGCTTGGTGCACAAATGTTCCTTCCTTTGATTGCTTGATTTGTAGCCTGAGGAAGAACTGCAACTCACCCATCATGCTCATCTCAAATTCCCTGCTCATATCCTCTGCAAACCTTGCAACAAGAGAGTTAGACGAGCCACCAAAGACAATATCATCTACGTACACCTGCACAATCAGGATATCTCTGCCCTGCCTGAGTAAAAACAAGGTTTGATCAACCTTTCCCATTTCAAACCCTCGCTCAAACAGGAACCCCCTCAACCTACCATACCAAGCTCTAGGCGCCTGCCTCAACCCATACAATGCCTTCCTCAACTTGTACACCCGGTGGGGTACTTCTCACTCTCAAACCCCGGTGGTTGCCTCACATACACTTCTTCCTCCAACAAACCATTCAAGAAGGCACTCTTCACATCCATTTGGTGCAACTTGAACCCTTTAGCCACGGAAAAGGCTAGAAGGATCCTAATCGCCTCCAAATAGGCTACGGGAGCAAAGGTCTCCTCGTAGTCTATCCCCTCTGTTGACGGTGTAAAATCGTGCTCAAGTTCACCGCAAGCCTATGGGTGACTTGGTGCCTTTTTCACCAAGGAGGGTCCTCCCTAGATTTGTCAATCCAAGGATCGGAAGCAAACCACTATGGTTCTCTATCTAGCCTACCGGTCTAACCCTATGTGAAGTATTGATTGCATAAAGGTAACATACAAACACGAAGGGATGTATGGATCACATCCACCTAGCCATAAAGGTAAGCAAACCAAAGGTAAACATAGCCTATTGTCTTCTTGTTGCCATTCCGGTAAAGGTGATAAACCAATCTAAACCTATACTATGATAAGGATTACACTCGATATGGAGTAACCCGATATGGAGTGGTCCGATGCACGTTCACTCGCCGCTTTCTCCCCTCTCGTACTGTCACTACGCGAGGATAATCATCACCGAGAGATAAACTTTGGTCCGTGCACTACTACGGTGTATCCGCAAGACAAGATTAATCACCATGATTCGATCTAGTCCTACTAAAGGCATATGGTAGCTACACATATGAATAAGTATAACTCGTAGTAGATCAAAGTATGACAAGAAATGATTACATCACCGAATGTTGGAGGTACAAACGACTTGACGAATTCAAGTCACAGCTCCGGAACTCCACCATGGCTTTACCACGCAGGGCCAACCATGATGACTAGGGCATGGCCTAAGCCATCTCCTAGGCAACTCGAGGACTCGCGGCGACCGTCGGCTTCCTCCCGGTGCTTCTCCTTCGTCTCGGTGGCTCTCTGATGAATGGATGGATGTGGCGGCCTGCGGAGGCAGAGACAATTTATAGACAAGCACCTAGGGCAAAAGGAGGACGTTGTTGACGGTTAATAGTTGTATCAAATTTCGTTTATGACTTGCAAGCGGACAAGTCTCCCGTCGTAGTCAAGGGACCCTTCTTCCCTCGAGTGGTGAACCCAAGGTATCGAATCCGTGGAACAAATGTGTGACGCAAAAGTTGATCTAGTAAAGCCAAGTAAATTCAATCTTCGGTAAAAGAAACCCTAATGCATCTAGGTAAAAGACACGAAACTAAGATAAATCTAATCTACTAAAGACTGGAGATAACAAAGTAAGATTGGGTAGATAAACCGATCTAGAGAGATCGGGGTAAGCCTTTTGTTGAAGTTCCAAGCAAGAGAAGAAGTAGCAAATCGAATCTTATAAGAAGCCTCTTTAAACCGTGGTTTCCCGTCCAAATCCGAAAACATCCGCCTTTCGGAACCCCCATTCTGTCACAACGTATCCCTACTCATGCGGGGAGCTTAGGGCGAGTCAAAAGACAAGTCGAGATTCTTTCGGAAGATCCGGCGTGTACCTCTAGCCACCGCGGCTACAAGAACACCCTATGTGATCTATCGCGTGAATAGATCTTAGAATAAGCAAACCGATCGAAAAATGAAATCTTCGAGGAAACACTTGATCGCTAAGAATAGATTCAACTTGATAATTCAACTATGACAATGATACATACACAAGATCACCACCGGGATCCTTCCTTGATCTTGCTTCTAGCTCCGGGAACTCCGACGTGGTCTTCCATGCAAGGTTCCCACGTCGGCTAGGGAAACCCTAGTCAACTAGCTCGACCCTCTCCTCTCCGAGATGGTGTCCCTCTCTTCTCTGCTCCTCGGCGGCCGATGACGAATTCCCTGCTGCGTGGCTCTCGGTCAGGGGGCTATAAATAGCCTGAGAAGCAATTAGGTCAAAGGGGAGGCCGATTGGGCCCCGAAAAGGGCTGGGCCGGCCGGCCTGGGCCGACCGGCCTGGGCCCGTTTCGGCCCAGTTTGCTGCCTCCTTCGCCCGGTGTTGCTTCCCGCGTCTTCTAGATCCTCTCCCCTTTTGCATGTGGGCCCTTGACGTCGGTTTCTCTCCGAATTGGACTCAACTCCTTGTCTTGCAAGATTCAGCACTTTTCTGGTTCGGTCCTCGGAGTTTATCATCTTCTCGGGCTTGATCCTTGGGCTCTTGGAGTCATGTTCACTTCATTGCTTGACTTGTATCGGGCTTCATGATCTTGTCATGAGGTGCTTAATGAACTTATCCCGGAAGTCTTGCTTTCAACGTTAAAACCCTGTGTAAACACTTAACTCCAAAACCGACATGCACAAGTGAACTTGTTATACCACGGGGGTTAGTACCAATGGATAAGGTATACAACTCATACCAACACCGAAGGTAAACTCATGGCTAGGTTGACGGATTTTCACCGTCAACATCTCCCCCATGCTTAAACCTTGCTCGTCCTCGAGTAAGCCTTCGATGGATATCATCGTTGCCAAACAATGTTTAAACCTTGCACTTGATCACACATGAGAAAACATAATGCTCTCAAAATTTTAATTCATTAAAGTTCCATAATGTACTAGCCTTCATCTCTACGGAGGATAGATTCTTGATTAAGCTTATCCCACAAGTATTAACATGCTCACAAAGTTAACAATAGATCTTAGAATTTTTGAAATAAAGAACGAGATAAAGAAAAGCTAAACCAAGTTCACAAATTTAAATCATCTTGCATATTGCTCATGAACTCTCATCTCGCTTGTCTCTCAAGCCTATATATTCTACTCCTTTCCCTCTCATAACATATATGCGTGGTAGGCCTTATATGGAGCTTTGGGAAAGTTTAGTCCTAACAAGATTTTATAAATGAGGTGTTGTCAAAACAAGACAAGCTTCTCATGGTCTTACCGAGACTCGTCAAAAAGGTCATTGGAAAATAATGTTAAATCAAGGAGGGGAAAGAGAAAAATACACACACTTTAGATGAGTGGACATGTGCAAATGGCAAAGAGTGATCCCGAGGCACAAAGGAAGTCCTCGTTATCGGATTGCACATGGTTGGAAAATGAGAATGGATCTTTTAAACTTGAAGCCTTGAATGCACTTTAGAGAACCCAGGGAGTTCACTTTACGCTTACTCATATATATATTTTTTTCTCATATTTCTCCTTCTTTTCTTTCTTTCTTTCTTTCATTCATTCATTCATCATTTTTTTCTTGTGAGACTTTCACCTTAGAAGTCACGCACATCGCCTTTGAATTTTCTTTCATACATTTTTTTTAAAAAAATTGCTCCCCTATGAACTCTAAAACTTCACCGTACCTACCTCCTCCCCCATGCTTAGACGTTGCTCGTCCTCGAGCAAAGAGGCGATAAATAAGGTAGGTACCGGAAATATTTTTCCTTGGAGAGATACTTGAAATCTTCAATGTTGGCACCGTCTTGCGATCTTCCTTGAATTGATGATCCATTCTCAACGATAGGTTGTGGTCAAGGAGGTAATCCAAAAGATGATATTTGGTTTAAGGGTGGATATCCGGCGAGGTTTGTGAGATCTCCAATGCGGGGATACACAATGCACGGATAAAAGGCTAGCAAAAAGATAGATACGCAAAAACAGAATGACCAGCTTCTTAGTCTCGGGCCAGAGAAATCATGGCCTGCAATAACTCACTCAAAAAAAATCTTGTACACTAAGGTTTATGCACTCAAATATATATTAGGCTTTGGATAGGTTGAGCAACACACAAGTGATATTTATGACAAGGTTAGCAATATTTTTGAGCATAAAAACCATCTTTAATCTATTCATAACTTGAGAGCACCATGGGTCTTTATTTTAATCATAACCTCCGCTAAAGATTAAGCTAGTATTTAAATAAATTCAGATTCATATTTTTAAGAGAGCACTAGCTTTAACATGCATAAATCAATTACAAAGATAAACAAAGCGGCAATTATAATCATATATCATCATGGCACAAATTTTTGTAACTTTTCCAATGATATAATCAAGGTGGTGTCTTTATTAATGATGATATCAAGTTGAAATACAAACTGAAAATAAACAAACACACTTGCTGAAATTTAAATAAAAACAGAAAATATTACGCAAACACACATAAACAAAAGCTGAAAATTACAGAGAAAAAAAGAGAAAAGAAAATTAAAGTTCCTAAATCTTCTAGTCCTTTGCCGGTGGTTGGTGTTGATGATCTTTATAGTAATACCCTTGCTCATAATACGGTTGGACATTCCCTCCGACGAATTGATTCGGCTCCGCTAGGTGAAGGCGTCCGAGCTCATAGGCAATATTTGCATTGCCTTCACCAAGTTGAGCCACGTTGGCTTGGATGGCTGCGACGTTTTGGGCGTTTCTTGCAACATACCCTCCAATTATGGCCATGCTTTGTTGTGGTTGGGGATATTGTGTGTAGGGCTCCGCGAAGTTAGCGTTGGGCACCACATAATTTGGTGGGGGTACCGGTGCACCACCCCCCCATGCTTGCTCTTGTGGCCCTCCGTAATAACTTGGCGGAGGAGGGATCCCGTCGAATGGTGGCACATTGGGTTGTGCTCCACTCGCTTGTGCGGAGGATGTTCCTTCCTCTACGATTCTTCCTCTTTTGTTCTTCCTTGCAGGGACAAGGAGTCCTTCTTCCAACCAATCTTCCCTCCCTTCGGTGAAAAGCCTAAGCCTCTCATCGGGAAGGGGTAGGTTCACTATGGCCAAACGATAACCTCCTCTCTCATCTCCACTAATGTATTTGCCTTGCCGCAAATACTCAATGCCGAGAGAGGTACCATGCAAAAGATGGCCGGGGTTCCTTGCTATCCCCGACCGTAAGGATAAGGCCAACATGGAGAGGTAACACCCCGAACTGATACGTCCCGCCCCCGATGTTGCTTCACAACACCAACGGTTGATTATAAGGTAAGAGGGGTCTATTGGCTGCCTGGAAATTAAAGCCGAGTAGAGCCAATTCAACTCCGTGTCGGTCACCTTCGTCTCCTTCATCCTCCCCAATACCCTCTTGCACATCCAAGAGTGAAATATCCAGATAATGGGGTTGCGGATGCAATTGCGTTGTTGATGGGCTTCTCCGGAGATTAAATTCCAAAATCTAGCTAACATGCCGGGTGGCACGTCAACTTTCTCCGGAGCTCCCTTATGGAATCCAAGTAGCTCCCTAACATGCTCGTAGGGAACCACTTGTTGGACTCCCTCCAAGCAGAATGATAAGCTTTGCACCCCATCATCAAGAATAGGTGCAATGGTCATCAAGATTTCTAGGGCGAACCCCTTGTGGGTGTCCACCGACACTCCGTTGGAGAATTGCACCCATCCAAGGTGCCCCAACATGTAGTATATGTCGGTGCCAAAACCCAAGGTGAAGAGTGCTTGGTCGTCGAACTCGACGTTGGGCACAAGCCTCTTCTCAAGACGAGAGAGCCTCTCCTCCTCCGACGACGACAAGATGATGAAGCCGTACGAAGAATATATCGGAGTGTAAGGAGGTGGCGCGGTCGAACGGGTCGATCGTCGTGGTGGTGCGGGCTGCTCCTCCGTGTGCCCTTGAGGTTCGGTAAACCTCATGGACGAGCTCCTTGCAGCCCTCATACCACCAAGGAGGAGAGCATCGTTCCTCCTTGGTGGCGCCGTATCCGTCTCCATGCTCCGGGGAGACTCAAAAACTGAGTGCCTCCTCGAAGACGTCGTCGACGACGGCTTGGATGACGACGAACCCTTCTTCTTGGAGAAGAGACTTGTGGTTTTCTTCCACATGGTTGCTGCACTCTTTTCTTCTACTAAAACTCCGGGTTGCAACCGGTAACTAGGCACTTAAACTCTTTACTTCGGATGTGGACTTTGAGTGGATTAAGGATGTGGATTTTTTTTGAGCTATCAAGCTTGGGAAGGTTGGCTATGTCTACGGAGGTTTTGGGCACACAAACTTGAACACACAAACAAAGGAAGGAGAGGGACTTGCCTGCAGAAAACGGGAGCCGGGGGGCTCCTTAAATAGGGTAGGCCGGCCGGCCTGGGCCGACCGGCCTGGGTTCCTCGGTGCTCCTCCCCGCCTCTTCTTTCTTCCAGCACAATCATTTCACCTCTACAACTTTCCTGCCCGCGTGCTCCACGAGTTGCACCGCCCAAATGCTCTCGTCCACTCCTTTTCTTGCATTATTGGTCCTTCCACTTGATGCTTCATGCTTTGGGTCATGTCCATGCTCCCTAGCTCCACTTGCTTCACATGCCACCATGAAATTCCTACAAAGTTGATGCTTGCTGCCCACCATGCTTGTCCTTTGCATGTGGATTTGGTGAAAGTTGATGAAAGGGAATCCAATGATGCATGCATGATTAATTCAAACTAGATTGCCTCCATTTAGGTATGTTTAAGGTTAAGCACTCCTCTAATTCAAATTTAAAATATTTTTCAGAGCCATGCAAGAGCTCAAGCATAAATTTAGAGAAGTTTTTAAACCATTAAAAACAAATGTAAGTCGAAAATATTTTCTGACTACGTTGATATCGGTCTCACCGGTATAGTTTGTCTTCATCGGTTGAGAGCAAACTTTTCCCGGCTTAATCATGGGGGCATAGGTTTAGGTTCTAATTTTGGCTAAATGAGAGAGATTTTGAATAGAACAAAATTAGATGAGGCTTAGAAAAATTCTAATCCTAGAGAAACCAAGGATATAGATTTTTAAACCAACCAAAAGTTTTGATTTCTAGGTTCACGCGAGTCCTACCACGTGCTGAATTTTAATTAACACCTAGGTATAAGTCGTGGCTCTACTCATGTGTTTTTAGCATGAAAAATAAGTGAACCTCAGCACCATAATGAGGGTGAAAGGTTGATTTAGGTTCTGAAATTATTTGGTTGTGGTTTCTCGAAAAGAAAAGAACAAACAAGCACATAGGAGGGTTCATGCAAAGGGTTTATGAAAAAGCAAAATATTCAATCAAGAATTATGTCTCTAATATTGTTTCAACCACTTCTAATTCTAATGTCTTTGCGTAATAAAACTCAAAACTAAATTATTAAAAAGACTCGAAAAACCTGGAATCGGGTTGTCCTCTCGGTAGCTTATTCTTGACTCGACGAAACGGGTTGCCTCCCGCCTAGCGCTTCGTTTATAGTCCATGGCTAGACTTCTTCACTTGATTACTCCAGATCAACGCTCTTTGCGGGCGTTGCAATCTTGGGTACCCACTTCCGAACCATCTTGGGCACGGGCTTCTTTTTTGGCTTAGTCAATTTTTTTGGTCTTCACAGGCTGGCTTTGTCTTTTGGTCTTGACGGATGCAACAACTTCCTTCATGTAGTGGCTCGGCATCTCGAACTCCGGTCCTTCGGTTGTGATCTTCATGGTCTCATTAGTGTGATCCTCCTTCTCTCCCGAATGAGTTTGAGTAGCCTTCGCCGTCTTGGGACCTTGGAGTTGTCTCGGATATTCTTCTTTGTTACCCATCGGGCGCCCGGCAAGTTGTCCCACTTGCGTCTCTAGCATCTTCATCACGATGAACACTTCAATCCGCGCATGTGGATCTTGCCTTGGCATCCTTTAGGTGTTGAGCTTCTTCCTCTATCTCCATCTTCTCCATCCTCCTCTTAAGTAAACCGATTTGCCATCAAGGAATCCGGCTCGTATGTATTCATTGAAACGCTCCAAAGCTCCCGCAATCGTCATGCGGATAGTTGAGACCTTGATCTTGAACGGCCTTCCGGCGTCTTGAAGGTTTATGATAGGTAGATCAATGATGTTGGTTTTGGTTGATCTTCCTTTGGACTTGGAGGTGGTGATTCCCTTGGAGATTCTGGCGGTCCTTCAACTTCGGCTTTAGAATCTAGGGTTTCCAACCCTTTAGCTTGTGTTGCACGTCTCCTTTGCCTGTAAAGTTTTCCTGGATCATCCAAAAAAAAGTTTGGGATTCTTGGAGAGGTAGCCAACCATCTCCGGTTAGGGTTAGCAATAAAAAAAGTATGCAAAAACTAGAAAGTAAAAATAAATCTATAAAAACTAGGGTTAGCCAAACTAGATTAGATGTATTTTGAGGATGATCAAAGTTTAGTAGATGCAAAAAGAAAAACAAAAAGAAAACTGAAAATTACAAAAAGGCAATAAAAAATCAAATCTTGATCACTTGTTCCCCAGCAACGGCGCCAGAAAAAGGGGCTTGTTGACGGATAATAGTTGTATCAAATTTCAATATGACTTGCAAGCGGACAAGTCTCCCGTCGTAGTCAAGGGACCCTTCTTCCCTCGAGTGGTGAACCCAAGGTATCGAATCCGTGGAACAAATGTGTGACACAAAAGTTGATCTAGTAAAGCCAAGTAACTTCAATCTTCGGTAAAAGAAACCCTAATGCATCTAGGTAAAAGACACGAAAATAAGATAAATCTAATCTACTAAAGACCGGAGATAACAAAGTAAGATTGGGTAGATAAACCGATCTAGAGAGATCGGGGTAAGCCTTTTGTTGAAGTTCCAAGCAAGAGAAGAAGTAGCAAATCGAATCTTATAAGAAGCCTCTTTAAACCGTGGTTTCCCATCCAAATCCGAAAACATCCGCCTTTCGGAACCCCCGTTCTGTCACAACGTATCCCTACTGATGCGGGGAGCTTAGGGCGAGTCAAAAGACAAGTCGAGATTCTTTCAGAAGATCCGGCGTGTACCTCTAGCCACCGCGGCTACAAGAACACCCTATGTGATCTATCGCGCGAATAGATCTTAGAATAAGCAAACCGATCGAAAAACGAAATCTTCGAGGAAACACTTGATCGCTAAGAATAGATTCAACTTGATAATTCAACTATGACAATGATACATACACAAGATCACCACCGGGATCCTTCCTTGATCTTGCTTCTAGCTCTGGGAACTCCGACGTGGTCTTCCATGCAAGGTTCCCACGTCGGCTAGGGAAACCCTAGTCAACTAGCTCGACCCTCTCCTCTCCGAGATGGTGTCCCTCTCTTCTCTGCTCCTCGGCGGCCGATGACGAATTCCTCTCGCGTGGCTCTCGTTCGGGGGGCTATAAATAGCCTGAGAAGCAATTAGGTCAAAGGGGAGGCCGATTGGGCCCCGAAAAGGGGCGGACCGGCCGGCTCGGGCTGGACCGGCCCGGGCCCGTTTCGGCCCCGGTTCTTTGCCTCCTTCGCCCGGTGTTTCTGCCCGCATCTTCTAGATCCTCTCCTCTTTTGCATTTGGGCCATTGACGTCGGTTTCTCTCCGAATTGGACTCAACTCCTTGTCTTGCAAGATTCAGCACTTTTCTGGTTCGGTCCTCGGAGTTTATCATCTTCTCGGGCTTGATCCTTGGGCTCTTGGAGTCATGTTCACTTCATTGCTTGACTTGTATCGGGCTTCATGGTCTTGTCATGAGGTGCTTAATGAACTTATCCCGGAAGTCTTGCTTGCAACGTTAAAACCCTGTGTAAACACTTAACTCCAAAACCGACATGCACAAGTGAACTTGTTATACCACGGGGGTTAGTACCAATGGATAAGGTATAAAACTCATGCCAACACCGAAGGTAAACTCATGGCTAGGTTGACGGATTTTCACCATCAACAGACGCGAACCGGGCCCGGAGTGGGCTGGGCCGGTCGGCCCAAGCCCAATTCGGCACAGTTCGGCCCCGGTTTCCTCCCCGGTTGCTTCTCGCGTGATCCCTTATTTGTGTGCACTTGCATGTGGGCCTTTGACGTCGTTTCCTTCACGGTTAAGGCTTGAATCCGTGCTATGCAAGCTTCGCTGTTTTCTGGTTGAGTCCCTAAAGACTTGCATGTTAACGCTTCGGTCCTCGAGTCATTTGGAGTCATGTTCATTGCGTGTCTTGACTTGTGACGGGCTTCATGATCTTCTCTTGAAGTGATTGATGAACTTATCCCGAAAGTCTCCACTTTAACGTTAATTTTCTATGTAAACAACAAACTCCAAAATCGACATGCGAGAGTGAACTTGATACCTCCGGGGGGTTAGTAACATTGGTTATAATATCAAATACGTGCAAATGTTGACGGTAAACTTATAGCTAGGTGTACCAAAATCGACCGTCAACATCCTCCTTCTGACTGAACCCCTGAGCAACAAGCCTTGACTTGTTTCTCACCACTTCACCTTTCTCTCCCTCTTTGTTCTTCCACACCCACTTTGTCTCAATCGGCTTACATCCTGGGGGAGGGTCAACCAATTCCCAAACCTGATTCCTCTCAAAGTTCTCCAACTCCTCATGCATCGAATTAACCCAATTATGATCAGATAGTGCGTGTCCAATGTCTTTGGGCTCAAAAGTGGCAACAAATGCAGCATGAGTGAAATGAGAATTGTTACGAACCCTCGACCATGTAGTGTGTTCATTCATGTCGCCGATGATCCTTGAAGCCGGGTGATCCACTTGTACTCGCCGGGGAGGTTCTCGCCTTGATGCTACCTCCCCCTCAACAGTAGCTTCTCCTTGATCTTGGTTTGTCGTCGTAGATGTGGGAGAGGGGCCGTCCATCACCGTAGTCGAAGTAGTAGGTACATGCTCAGCCGCGGGCACCATCGCCATCTTCATCATTTCCATGTTCATGCTCCTCCTCCTCAAAGATCTCCTCGCTCAGTTCATCATCACCTGCACACTCAAAGACAAGCTGACTACGTGGCTATGTCTCGTCGAAGGTTACCTCGCAAGTCTCCACGATTTGGTTAGTTTCAAGATTGAGCACACAATATGCTCTAGAGTGAGATGCATAACCAAAGAAAATACCATCGACCTACCTAGCCTCAAACTTATCCAACTACTTCCCTTTCTTCAGAATGAAACACTTGCAACCAAAGACATGGAAGTGACTCACCTTGGGTGTGCGACCGTGCATCAACTCATAGCATGTTTTCTTCTTATGCACTCTGTTGACGGATAAAACTCGTATCCACCTACGATCCGCAAGCGTACGGACCTACACCTTTTTCACCACGGGATTCCCAAGGTTCTTGTCAATCCGCGGAGCAAGGGGATTACTAGCGCTTAAACAAGTACTAATCTAGTTGAATGGAAAACCTTTGAAAGAGTATTAATCTAAAGGTAAAACAATCTAACCTAAGTTAATCTAAGTTAAGTTGATCAAACAAATCTAGGGTTAAACTAGATGGTAAAGGGTGAACACAAGAGAGTGATTAAGAAAGATAAGCGTTCCCTCCCTAGGATCTTGGATAACATGGTATGCATCTACTACACGAGAGTGGTAAACCCATCTACCGGGGGTTGTGACCACGGTTTCGACCTTTCCCTCCTCTCGTACTGTCACTACGCGAAGGTAATCGTGACTAGACCTATGATGGACACGGTATGTTGATGGAATCTATGGGAGTAGCGGATATCATACGCCCGAAAAACACGGTAGCTAACCTTAATCATCAAAGCATCATTAACATGAATACAATAGATTTAAACCACGAATCAAGTAGCGATCACATAGCATGCATACATCTAACCCTAGGGATGAACAGAGACATCACCCATCATCTTACACGGATTGAAGCACATAGGGGTGATGGAGACTCCGGAGAACATCGTCGATGAAGATGGCGGCGATGAAGCTTGGGAACACCACTAGGCCAGCGGCTTGGAGTCCTCCTCTTGCTTCCTTCTCTCCGCCGGCGTTGATCCTTGCGACGAGCTCATCTAACTCTCTCCCTCATCTTGCGGCGGCGGTTTTCTGATGAATAGCGTCGGTAGGATGATTTGTTCGATGTGGCGGCCGACAGCGGCGGAGGCAATAAATAGACGAACACCTAGGGCAAAGGGGGCACCGAACCGACCCCGGAGTGGGCTGGGCCGGTCGGCCCAGGTCGACCGGCCCAGGTCGGCCAGCCTAGGCCCATTTCGGCCCGGTTCGGCCCTGGTTTCCTTCTCGGTTGCTTCTCGCGTGATCCCTTATTTGTGTGCACTTGCATGTGGGCCTTTGACGTCGTTTCCTTCACAGTTAAGGCTTAAATCCTTGCTATGCAAGATTCGGCCGTTTTACGGTTGAGTCCCTGAAGACTTGCACGTTGACGCTTCGGTCCTCGGGTCATTTGGAGTCATGTTCATCGCGTGTCTTGACTCTTGTCGGGCTTCATGATCTTCTTCCAAAGTGCTTGGTGAACTTATCCCTAAAGTCTCTTCTTTAGCGTAGATTTCCTGTGTAAACAACAAACTCCAAAATCGACATGCAAGTGTGAACTTGTTACATCATTAGTATGCCTAGTGGCGGGTTAGTTGCAAATCATAATCGAAACCAATGTATAACAAGTACTCTAGGTTGACGGAAATTCACTGTCAACACACTCTAAGGTAGATCCTGTTCGACACATAACATGCGGTATTCACAGCCTCAGCCCAGAACCTTCTCAGAGTCCTATGCTCATCAAGCATCGTCCGAGCCATCTCACACAAGTTCCTACTTTTCCTTTCCACAACACCATTCTGAGGAGGCGTATACGAACTCGAAAACTGGTGTTCAAGACCCAAGTCATGGCAAAAAGTTTCAAAACAAGAGTTTCTGAATTTTGAGCCATTGTCACTGCGGATTGCTCGTATGGCATCTTCGTGCCTCTCGTTCCTCAACCTCAAGACAAGATCTCGAACAAAACCAAACGTCTCCCCTTTCTCCTCAAGAAAGAACACCAAAGCATACCGATAATAGTCGTTCACCACAACAAGGACATACCACTTCCCACCCGCAGATCGCACACGAGCTGGGCCAACAAGGTCCATATGGAGCAGCTCGCATGGACGCTCAGTCATCACAATGGTGAAAGGGCGGGTGAGAAGAGGCTACCATCTTGGCATGCCTACAAGACGCACAAACCAACTCTTTCTCAAACCTCAACCGTTCTCGGACCAAATTGAGTTTACTCAAGCAAGACAAAAGGTCAAAGCTCAAGTGACCCAACTTCCTATGACACTTCCACAACTCACTTGAAGAACCAGCCAAGAAACAACGCTCAACACCAAAAGACTGAGAAAAATCAGCTCGAAACACCTGACCCTCAGGAACGACCATACAAACAAGGTCCCCCCGAGAGTCCAAAATCCGAGAACCACCAGGCTAAAACAACACCTTAAAACCCTCATCCAACAGCTGGGACACAGAAAGCAAATTGTACCCAAGCGATTGAACAAGAGCAACACGCCTGAGAGTGATCTTGTCACTCACCTTAATCTCACCTTCTGAAAGCACACGCCCACGCCCATTGTACCCAAAAGTGATGTACCTCCTTGTCACCACTAGGACGAGACTTCGGAACCACCCCTTGTCTCCGGTCACATGCCTCGAGCAACCATAGTCAATCAACCAAATGTTCTTCGAGTCTCCCACCTAAAATTCAAAAACAAGCACGTGAGCGAACAAACGACTCAGCACTGGGGTTAGTACCAAAAGAGTAAAACCAGTGCCGAGCCATTTGCTCAAAAGTGGGGTTAGCACAATCCAAACCATCTTTCCTACCAAAGCTAACTCCACGAACACCACCACGGTAACCACTATGAGGGAACCACCCCTCTCTACCTGGAGGAGGACCAAAACCACGAAAGGGAAACCGTGGACCGTCCCTCCTCTCCAACTCAAAGCTATGACTCCTCTCATTCCCGTATTGAGCACGAGGGGGAGAATGTATAGCAAACTGACCTCCTCCAAACTCTCCAGCCCAACCACCAGAACCACGACCTCCAGAACCAAACCTAGCACCTGTACGAGAACGAAACCCAAATTGCTCTCTGTCCAGGCCTGCACTGGTCTGACCGGTGCCTCTCACTGGTCTGACCGGTGTAGCCCGGCCAGCAGCACCTCCAACGGACTTTCACTCTCCCCAAGCCAGAACTGTCCTCACACTAGCCTTGGCCCTGGGCATCTGCACACGAGGCTCAAGTACACCATTGGGAGGGTGGTACTTGTCCTTGTTAGCCTACTCATTCGCCATTCTCTCCTCTCGCTTCCTCTTGAAGCAAAACTCATCCTTATGGCCATCTCTCCCACAATAGCCACAATGAAACCTCAAAAGCTTAGGTTTAAGCTTGGGATGGGGCTGCTCACTTGGTTTCTCTCCACTCGGCTTCTCAACCGGTTTCTCCTCACTAGCCTTCTCACTTTCTTTCCCAAAGAACACTTTCCCCGAAGTGCTCACAAACTTGATAGGCTTTTGGAAATCATTTGTTTGTGGGGGAAACACGGGTGGAGCTGGGGTTGTGTCTAGTCAGTTCCTAAGATGGTTAGGTTTAGGAGGGAATTCATTCTTGTGGTGGGTTTTTTGTGGCTCTGGGATATTCTCTCCACTTCCCTCACCAACCTTGTTTGCCCCAAGTCCCTCACCATCTTGCCTCTTGTATGTCTCGATCATTATCCTCAACCGAGGCTCATGACCAGACAACCAACCCATCAACTTTCTCAACTCATCATTCTCATCCTGCAAACGATCAACATAACGTGCAAGTTCCAGATTCTTCAAAGCATGCAATTCACAAGTAGATCAAGATGTAGGAATTGGTTCTTTCAGCTTAGCCTCAAGAGAAATAGTGTAAGCATGCATCTCATCAATTTTACCATGCAAGACAGGGCAAGAAGTGCAAGCACCTAGCAAAGTAGATCTTGATTTAAGCTCAGCCACTTCAACCCTACGCACATCTAGTTCCTCACACTTGGAGGCATGCTTTTCCTTAAACAAGGCAAGATCAGCAAGGAAAATAGGACAATTAGCACATTCAACTTCATCAAAAACAATAGGTGAAGCTTTAAGAGAATCAATTTCAAGCTTAGCTTCCAAAGTTCTGTGTTTCTAACTCAGCCACTCTAGTCCTAGCATCCTCAAGCGAAGCCCTAAGCTCTTTCCTCATTTTCTTAGCCTCTCTAAGCATGTCATCACGATTATCAAGCAACAAGCCAAGTCGTTCATTCTCCTGAGGCAAGAAGGGAAGTTCATCACGCACCTCATCGTTAGAGTCGGAGTCCGAGTCGCTTTGTGTGCTCTTCTTGCTGTCGGAGCTCAGCGCCATGGTGCAGAAGCCGTCTCTAGCGAAGCAGCTCAGCCCGCTCAGGTTCTTGGACGACTTCCTGCCCTGGCGATGATCACCTTCATCTTCACTGCTGCTCGAGCTCGAGGTGGAGTATGCGGAACTAGAGTCGACGTCGCTCGCTCCAACCATCGCTCGGGCCTTGCCTCGGCTCTCCTTCTTCCTCGATCGTCGCTCATCCTTGTGCTTGTTCTTGTGCTTGCTCTTGTGGTCACGCCTCGACCGGTACTTGCCATCCATCCTTGAGTTGTGCTTCTAACTGTCCTTGTTCTCGACCTTCTCCGGGCAATCGGCGACGAAGTGTCACGGCTTGCCGCACTGGAAGCATGTCCTCGTGTTCCTCCTCATGTTCACCCGGTTCTCGTGAAGCCTCTCGAACCGCCTCATGAGCAACACCAGCTCGTCCTCTCCAAGCACGTCGAACTCCTCATCTGGCATAGACATCAAAGAGGACAAAACAAACATCCTGGTGGATGGGTTAGCGTTAGTCTTTCCTTTTGAGCCACCGATGAGGGCGAGACTATGAGAGTCAGTCAGGCCCTCAATCTTGGCTGTCAGGCCCCTATCCACCTCAGCCAACTTGAGCTTCAAGAACTGCTCGTTCACGGTCAGAGTGTCATACTTCTCCGAATCCACAATGGCCTTGAACTTTCCGCCCCAAACCGTACGATCCAAAGAGTGTAAGAGCTTGACAGCTCTATCATGATTATCGTACGGGAGCACGTCCACATTGGCCCTCATGTTGTCCACCACAACCGTGAACCTCTGAAACAAGGCATCGATGGACTCACCGGGGAGATGAGTGAAGTTCCCGTACTCTCTCCGGTAGGTCACATACATCCGAGCCTGAACCTGGGCATTCCCAACATGAGCTTCTCTCAACAGCGACCAGATTGTACAAGCCAAGCTCTCCGTGTGCACCCGATCGAATTCAGGCTGACACAGAGCACGAAACAAGTAGTTGACCACCTTGTTGTTGGCGTCGAACATGTCCCTCGATCCTGGAGCAAGGAAGTTCATCGGCTAGACATAGCCTGTGTCCACCGTGACATCCCAAAGGATCTGACCCTTTCCACGGAGGAATGCCGCCATTCGCTTACTCCACATCTGGTAGTTTTTGCCATCGAAGTGTGGAGGACCCGAACCCCGTTCCTGGTACGCCATCCTTGGATCTTAGACTAGTTAGAGTCAATCAAGACCCGTAACTAGCACTGATACCAATTCAAGGACAGATACGGCGAACTAGAGAGGGGGAGTGAATGGGAGCTGATAAAAATTCTTCTCGAAGGAGATAGATGCTCCAACAAGATGAACACGACTTCCAACACACGTCTCCGACTCAACTACCCAAGTTGGTCAAGACCACGTAGCCACTAGAGTGCTACTGATCCTAGGAACCAACAAACAACCTTTCGAGCCAAAACACACAACCATGCACAGCGGAAACTTGCACGGCTTGCTGCATGTGCTACACTGGTCAGACCGATGGCCTGCGCTGGTCAGACTGGTGACACCTGTCAGGCCGGTGGCTACAGCAGCCGCACAACAAATGTTCCAGAGAGCCTCAGTGACTTCTCTAGGCCTTGGAACCAAAACACCTCCAAAACACAACCTGCAAGGAACAAGAACCCTTCACAAAACCAAGGAAAACAACTCCAAAACAGCCAAGAATTGTCCAGCACCAACACAACCCAAAACACACGAATTCAGCAACTCACCCAAGGCAAATCCCACAAAGGCTCACACCAGTCAGACCGGTCAAGAGCACCGGTCAAACCGGTGTAACCTGGGCAGCTCGAGATGAACAAAACCCGCGGGTCAACACCCCCAAATCCAAACCTCGATCTCCTGAATCGCTCCACGGACTTGTGCAAGACTTTGGGGATAGTAGGAGCACCTCATGGGGAGTCCATAGCCAAGTTATTGTCCACCAAAACATGCCAAATCAAGAGGAATCGAAGAAATCCTGCCAAGAACTCCTCTAACCCTAGAGCACCGAAAACCCCAAAATCAGGCCCCTTTTCTCACGGATTTGGGAGGGGAATCAAAGGGAAAAGAACCACGAAGGATTCACACATACATCCCCCACCAAATCCCCGAGAGAAAGGTCCCGAAAACACTCCATGAAATCCACCAAGAGAGGGCTACGAAAATCACCACAAAGAATGAACGGGAACACCACATCCAAACCTTGAGGAACCACGCCGAATCATCTATACATCACAAAGAGGTTCATACAAGGTCTAGCTTGCCGCTCGATCATCCAACCCTCTCACAATATCTCACCATGAAGCTCTCAAGCTAGTCCTATGGAAATCCTAAGAAAATAGGAAGGGAAAATAGGAAAAGCAAATGAACTAGGGTTCCAAGAGATGGCCGCCATCCTCTCACCTCTTGGGTTATATAGGAGGCAACCGAAAGTCTAAAATACCCTTACTAGCTAATTAGGGATACATGCCCCTCGAGGGTGATATTGGAAATCTTTGTCATCGCTCCATCGGACGAATGCCCGGCGACCGCAACCTGCTTAGCCTCGACGCAAGCCTTGCGATCCCGACTAAGGACCATGTGTGGCTCGAGGACCGGTGGATGGCCGTTTCCTTGTGTGATGAGTGATTGACAATGTTGTGTGGACTGATTCTTGGCTAAGTATTGCAGGTGCAGGTTGCGGCTTGACTCGTGTTGGTGCAGGTCAAGAACAAGCGCGAAAGGTCGTTGCCGGTGAGGCCACCAAGTGTGGAGAAGACAAGTAGGCTTCGTTCGAGGGACCGGTGGCCGGCGGGGTCAAGTGCGGCCCGCATGGTGGCATGAACAAGCAAGATGAAGTCGTGGACGGTTTCTTGGTAGAGCCTCAAAACCAAGGTCGAGCCGGGACTACGTGGGAGCCAAGTCATGAGTGGAGATTGGCGGAGGCTACACCGAGTTCGTGGGGTTTGCAGTGGTTCACCAGAAAACCACTGGGTTACTCGGTTGAGACACAAAACCGAGGCCGAAGACTCAACGAGGAGGTGTGGCCACCCAGGCCGGTTCAACCGCCCAGGAGGGGCGGTCAGACCGCCTGGGCCAGTCAGATTGCTCGGGCCGGTCTAACCGCCCAAGGGGGGGGGTCTGACCGCCCTGGTCACTGGCGCCGAGATGCTTCGAAGCGGAGGACACGCGTCGGGATCGCAAGGATTGCGTCGAGGCTAAGCAGGTTGCGTTCGCCAGGCATCCGTCCGATGAAGAAAATCTGAAGACTTCCAAATTCGCCCTTGAGGGGCTTGTATCCCTAGTTATTAAGTAAGGGTAGTTTATTCTTTTGGGTGCCTCCATATATACTCTTTGAGGGGATGGATGGCAGCCAACTCTTGGAACCCTAGCTCATATGTTTTTCCGTTTTCGTTCTCATTTTCCTCTAGTTTTTCCTAGGACTAGCTTGAGAGCTTCATGTGAGATCTAGAGAGAGGGATGGATGTATGGGTGGAAAGCTAGACCTTGTACGAACCTTCATGGTATGTATAGATGGTTCCCCGCTGTTCCTCAAGGTTGAGAAGTGTTTTTCCCGTCCTTCTTTGTGGTGATCTTCGGAGCTCTTTGTTGGCGGAGTTTTGAGGATGATTTCTTGGGGTTTTTGGTGGGTGTCACGTATGAGGATCTTGTGCCTCTTTGGCTGGTTACTTTGCCCCCAAATATCTCTTGAATCGGACTCGATTTGGTGGTTTTTCGAGTTGGGCGAGTTCTTGACCTAGAGAGGCGATTTCTTCGATTCCTCTTGATTGTGAGCGATTCGGGTCGATTCCTTTGAGGTAGAGGTTGCCCAGGAGGAAACCCAGCTATTCCTGAAGTTTCGCTGCAATCCGTGGAATGATTCGGGAGATCGAGCGCTGGGAAGTTGAGGTTTGACCCGCGAGTAGGTTTTCTGGAAGGGGCGGTCTAACCGCCTGGAGGGGCGGTCTAACCGCCCTGGGCCTTCCCAGTCGAAGTTTTGTTTCACCGGATTTCCCTCTGTGAGTTCGTTCTCCTTGATCAGAGGAGCGTCTGGGTGAAATTTTGGGTCATTCTCGTACCGTTTGCTAGGAGTTCTTGCTTGGAGTTCGTTGCTGGGTACAGGAGGTTAGACCTCCCCTGGTAGCCGGTCTAACCGCCCCTAGGCCCCTAGGTGAAGTTTTGGTTTTCGCCAAGATTTTCTGGTAGCTAGCATGGCCCTGACTAGAGATCTCTGTTGGTGAAACCGTGGTGCGTTTTGGTGCTCGGAAGAGGTGTTTCGGAGGATTTCTTGGTTGCCTGGTGTAGGCGGTCTAACCGCCCCCATACCCGGTCTAACCGCCCCCTCTGGACAGCCGGCTTTCGAGTTGTTTCCGCTGTCGTGGGTGCGTGTGTGTGAAGGTTGCTGGTAGTGTTTGCTCCTAGGACCAGTAGCACTCCAGTGGCTACGTGGTTTTGGCAAACGGAAGGTAGAAGTGCGGAGTGTGTGATTTTGGGGGTCCGACCGAGCGGGTTCATCTTGTTGGAGTTTCAATCTCCTTAGAGAAGAATTTTTATCGGCTCCCATTCACTCCCCCCTCTCTGGTTGCCTAATCGGTCCTTCACCAACGCATGTCCTCCGCTTCGAAGTCTCCGGACTGCGTCATCGCACACCGGTCAGACTGGTGCTCCTCACCGATCAGACCCGTTACCCACTGGTCAGACCGGTCTGTAGTTGCTGCATCTCCGTCTTCGGTTCTTCGGTCTTGGCTTTGTGGATCAACCAAGGAACCCAGTGGTTTTTTGGTGAACCACAGAAAACCCCGTGAACTCGGTGAAGCCTCCGCCTATCTCCATTCATGACTCGGCTCCCACGTAGTCCCGGCTCGACCTTGGTTTTGAAGCTCAACCAAGAAGCCGACCATGACTTCATCTTGCTGTTCATGCCACCATGCGGTCCGCACTCGACTCCGCTGGCCACCGGGTCCCTCGAACGAAGCCTACTTGTCTTATCCACACCTGGAGGCCTCACCGGCGATGACCTTTCACGCTTGTTCTTCACATGCACCAACACCAGCCAAGCCGCAACCTGCACCTGCAATACTTAGCCAAGAATAAGTCCACACAACGTTGTCAATCACTCATCATACCAGGAAGCGACCTTCCACCGGTCCTCGAACCACACATGGTCCTCATTCCTCTCGTGTTGAATTTGCAAGATTGAATCCGATTTCTAGTGATCAAGTGCTTTCTCTACGACTTTCTCTTCGCTTAGGTTTGCTTCTTCCCCAATCTAGTCTACGCGTCGGACCATCAATATCAATCGCCGGAAAATAAAGGAAGAAGGAGGAAGAATAGAAAATAATAATGCTTCAAATTCAGTTTGATTTTCTCCTTTTCCTTTTCTTTATTTTCAGCTTTTGTGCAAGTTTATATATGTGTAGCATTTTCTGTTTTTATTTATTTTCAGCATGTGTGATAATAGTAGAGTTAGTTTAAGATCACCATGAGTAAAGTTTCCCACCTTGATCAACCTTTAGTAAAAATATTAAGTTGATGCCATGATAATATATGATGAAAAGTTGCCACTTTGCTCAACTTTTTACTTGTTTTATGCATGATTAAGCTAATGCTCTCTTTAATATGAATCTAAAATTAATTAATTGCTAGCTTAATCTTTTGTGGAGGTTCTGATAAAAATAAGGCCCATAGTGTTATGTTCATGCTCTCAATTTTGATGAATTAAAGATGATTTGTTCTTAAAAATATATATGCTAACCTTGTCATTAATGCTACTTGCATTTTGCTCTACCTATCCAAAGTCATAGATTTATATATATTGAGTGCATAAACCTTAGTTTACAAGAATTATTTTTGGGTGAGTTATTTCAGGCCTTGATTTCTCTGGCCCGAGACTAAGAAGCTGGTCATTCCGTTTTTGCGTATCTATCTTTTTGCTAGCCTTTCTATCCGTGCATTGTGTATCCCCACATCGGAGATTTCACAAACCTCGCCGGATATCCACCCTTAAAACCAAAAATATCATCTTTTGTGTTTACCTCCTTGACCACAACCTATCATTGAGTATGGATCGTCAATTCAAGGAAGATCACAAGATGGTGCCAAGGTAGAAGATTTCAAGTATCTCTCCAAAGGAAAATATTTCTAGTACATACCATATCTCTATCACCTCTTTGCCCGAGGACGAGCAAACATCTAAGCATGGGGGAGGAGGTAGGTACAATTCAATTTAGAGTTCAAGGGGAGCAAATAAAAAATGATGAAAGAAAAAAAGAAGAAAAAATGAGTATAAAGAAAAGAAAAAAAGAGATAAAGAAAAAATACTTATGAGAAAAGAAATATATATATATGAGTTTATAAAAATAAAAATAAAATAAAGTGAACTTCCCGGTTCTCTAAAGTGCATTAGGAATCTCAAAAGTTTCAAGATTTAAAATCCAAACTCATTTTTCCAACCATGTGCAATCCGATAACGAGGACTTCCTTTGTGCCTCGGGATCACTCTTTGCCATTTGCACATGTCCACCTATCTCAACGTGTGTGTATTTTTCTCTCCCCCTCCTTGATATAATATAATTTTCCAATGACCTTTTTGACGAGTCTCGGTAAGACCATGAGAAGCTTGTCTTGTTTTGACAACATCTCATTTATAATATCTTGGTAGGACTAAACTTTTCCCATATGGCTCCACATAAAGCCTTCCACTATACATACATACATACATACATACATACATACATACATACATACATACATACATACATACATACATACATACATACATACATACATACATACATACATACATACATACATACATACATACATACATACATACATACATACATACATACATACATACATACATACATACATACATACATACATACATACATACATACATACATACATACATACATACATACATACATACATACATAGAGAAAGAGCGGGGGGGAAGAAGTAGAATGAATAGGCTTTGAGAGACAAGATAAGATGAGAGTACATGAGCAAGATGCAGGAAAGTTTATTTCTGAACTTGGTTTAGCTCTTTTCTTTCATCTCGCTCTTAATTTTAAAATTTCTAATATTCATTTGAAATTTGGGAGCATGAGGTAATTAATTGTGGGAAGTGCTTAAATTAATATCAACCCTCCATAAGGATGAAGGCTAGTACATTATGGAACTTTAATTATTAAATCCTCGAGAGCATTATGTTTTCTCATGTATGATCAAGTGCAAGGTATAAGCAATAAAAGGCAATGAAAGGCTTACTCGAGGACGAGCAAGGTTTAAGCATGGGGGAGATGTTGACGGTGAATTTCCGTCAACCTAGCCATGAGTTTACCTTTAACGTTGGCATTGATTTATTATTCTAACCAATGGAACTAACCCCCCGTATATAACAAGTTCACTCTTGCATGTCGATTTCGGAGTTTATTGTTTACGCAGGAAATCTACGCTAAAGAGGAGACTTTCGGGATAAGTTCATCAAGCACTTTGGAAGAAGATCATGAAGCCCGACAAGAGTCAAAACACGTGATGAACATGACTCCAAATGACCCGAGGACCGAAGCATCAACATGCAAATCTTCAGGGACTCAACCAGGAAACGACGAAGCTTGGATAGCAAGATTCAAGCCTTAACCGAGAATTAAACGACGTCAAAGGCCCACATGCAAGTGCACACAAATAAGGAATCATGCGAGAAGCAAGCCTGGAGGAAACCGGGGCAGAACCGAGCTGAAACGGGCCTGGGTCGACCGACCCAACCCATTCCGGGCCCGGTTCGACGCCCCCTTTGACCTAGACGCCTCTCTAGCTATTTATAGCCCCCTGGCCGAGAGCCACGAAGAAAGTCATTCGTCATCCGCTGTCGAGGAGCAGAGAAGAGAGGGACACCGTTCCGGAGAGGAGAGGGTCGAGATGGTTGACTAGGGTTCCCCTAGCCGACGTGGGAACCTTGCATGGAAGACCACGTCGGAGTTCCCGGAGCTAGGATCAAGATCAAGGTAGGATCCCGGTGGTGATCTTGTCCATGTATTATACTTGAAGGACTGATACGGCGAACCAGAGAGGGGGTGTGAATTGGAGCCGATAAAAATTCTTCTCGAAGGAGATAGATGCTCCAACAAGATGAACACGACTTCCAACACACGTCTCCGACTCGACTACCCAAGTTGGTCAAGACCACGTAGCCACTGGAGTGCTACTGATCCTAGGAACCAACAAACAACCTTTTGATCCAAAACACACAAACACGCACAGCGGAAACTTGCACGGCTTGCTGCCTGTGCTACACTGGTCAGACAGATGGCCTGCGCCGGTCATACCGGTGACACCGGGCAGACCGGTGGACAGATCAGGTCAGGCCGGTGGCTGCAGCAGTCACACAACAAATGTTCTAGAGAGCTTCAGTGACTTCTCTAGGCCCTGAATCTTGTCCATGTATTATACTCTCTTGTTGAATTTGCAAGATTGAATCCGATTTCTAGCGATCAAGTGCTTTCTCTACAACTTTGTCTTCGCTTGGGTTTGCTTCTTCCCCAATCTAGTCTATAGCTAGATTTCTTAGGGTGCTCTTGTAGTCATGGTGGCTAGAGGTGCATACCCGATCTATCGAGTGTTTTCAACTTGTTCTTCTTGGACTCGCCCTAGGCTAACCCACACGAAAAGGGGTGCAGTGTGACAGGACGGTGGCTCCAAAAGGCGGGCGTCTTCGGAGTTGGAACGGAAGCCACGATTTAAATAGGCTAGTTATGAGATTCGTTTGCTTTATCCTTCTTTGCTTTGGAACTTCAACAAAAGACCCAATTTAATCTCTAGATTGGTTTTATCTCTCTTTCTCTTGCTACCTCCGATGTCTAGTAGATTAGATGCGTTTTATGGTTCTTCCATAGATTAGATGCAAAACCCCTTTTCAAGATCAAAGTGTTTTCCGCTTATTAGATTGGATCTTGCGTTACACATTGTTCCACGGATTCGATACCTTGGGTTCACACTTAAGGGAAGAAGGGTCCCTATCTAAGACGGAGGACTTGTCCGCTTGCAAGTCCAAACGAACTTGGATACGATAATCAACCGTCAACAGCTATGGGAACATATGATGCTAGCTGAGAAATCTGAGATTCTAGCATTTTATTAAAGCTATGTTGGTTCTTGATGGCAGAAGAAAAACTTTCCATTTTATTACTAATAGTTCCTAGTATTTTATCGTTGGAAGCTAACTTCTTAGACAGATTATCCATAATTCTACCCTGGTTTGGGACTAAGTCTCTTAATGGCGAGAAATGTTGGAAGAATTATTACCTTGATAATTACCTGAATAGTTACCTGGGTAGTTGGTTCTCTGCTGAGTCCATCCTTGATTCTGCTGGGGACGGTATTGGTTGTTGTTGTTGATGTAGTTCACATCCTCCTCCAGCTGAGGGCATTGACTCCCTGAGTGTCCAGTGTTTCCACACTCTTCACAGGTCATGTGGGATTCAAAGAGTTGCATGACTTCCCTCTTCTCAGGGGCTTTGTCTTCAAGCCTCTTCGTCAGTAAATCCATTTTGGCAGACAACATGTCTACCTCCTTGAGCTAGTGCATTCCTCTTTCTTTCTTGCGGGGTTAACGTTCCTCGTTCCAAGCTTGATTGGACGCCATCTTTTCCACAAGGTTAGTAGCTTGAGTAAGTGTAAGGGATAGGAAAGCACCTCCAGCTGCAGCATCCATCATTTCATGGGCGTTGGTAGAGAGCCCGTGGTAGAAGGTCTGCAAGAGCAACCAGTTTTCCATTCCATGATGTGGGGAATCTGCAATGTAGTCTTGAAAGTGCTCCCATGCTTCAGGAACAGATTCCTCGTGTTGCTGCTGGAAACTCAAAATTTTCCCCCGTAAGACATTGGTTTTGCCTATAGGAAAGAACTTTGCCAGAAAGGCAGTAGAACACAATGTCCAAGTTGTAAATTTGTCTTTGTTGGAGTAAAACCATTGTTTCGCTCACCCCAATAGTGAGAATGGGAATAAACGAAGTAGGACTGCATCACTTGGAACATCTTTGATCGTGAAGGTGCTACATATCTCCAAGAAATTGTGAAGGTGTTTGTTGGCATCTTCATGAGCTTTTCCACAAAATTGGCTAGCTTGTACCATGTTAATCAGTGCAGGCTTGAGCTTAAAAGCAGCATATCCTGCAGCAACTGTCGGACCAGTACGAATGTTGTCCGGGGTCGGTGTGGAGTATTCGCGTAGGGACTTGTTTGCCATTACTTGAAACGTGGGTGTTAAGCTTCGCGTTGTTGAATCTCCCAAGGCAAAAGTTGCGGGCTGAGAATCAGGAGGCCTAAGCTTTGACCTTGCCTTCTTTAAGATTTTCTCTGCATCTGAAATGAAGTTTTCCGGAAGATTCTTATTCATACATTACCTTGAAATAAGATAGACAAAAGTGGAAAGAACAAGGGTAAGCCTGTTTAAGCAATGATTATTTGGATTCTTGATACATTATGTGTGAGAGATGCATGCATGCTATTATTGAAACTTTTTCATCTAGTCTATAGATTTTCTTTCCCCGGCAACAGAGCCAAAAATGCTTGTTGACATTGCTAACGTCATCGACTAGAAACGGATATAAGATCCACCTCTATCGACGACACCAGAAATGCAAAGGTATATCTTAACATGATGTTCAGTGTATATCGGATGTTTCTTTCATATTAAACTAAAAGATGAATTCCGACATGATTCATAGCACAACTCAATATAGGTTGTCAGCCCTGACAGGTGTGCCTGAAAACGCATGGATATGGTACTCTTAGATATGCCTTAGATCTCTAGAAAAAAAGATATATATAAATAAACAGGGTATCCGCAAGAGCACAGATATGAATATACCATTGTAGCATTTTAACCAGGAGTAAAACCAGGCGTCGTATTTATATTTTACCACAGGGAAGGAAGTCTTTCTAATCCATAATAGCTAATACATGCTCATCTCTCAGTTTTATAATGTAGAGTGGCCAAAATATATCAATTGCTATATACAGGGGTAAGTCACATAAAATATAGATAATGATAGCATTGTTCAAGTCATAACATCATGAGCAGCTAGAAAGTGTCATTATAGCAAGAGAAACATAGAAAAGTCTAGCTAGAGAGGATACTCCTTGGTAACTCTAAACTATATGTCAATGCAAACTATGATTAGTGCAAACATTTAGCAATCATGGAAGAAGAACTATTATATTAATGCATGGGGAGACTATCCAGGAGGATCAAGGCCGAAACTTGAAACAACCCATATAGTATAAGGTTCCACTAGTCTTATACACGGGGACGAGGGGTGGACTACGAAGGACTCAATAGTGCTGTCACCACCACGATCTACCACACAACCCGACATATAGGGTGCAATCACAGATAAATACTATATAAGCACCACGCTTACACTATCTTTACCGTTCACCCATGTTAACAAATGATCTAGGTGAGGGCTATACGACTCCATACATGACTATAAAGGCAAATCAACTATGCTAAACATGTAATCATAATAAACACCAAAGCATATAATGTCGAATATAATCATTGATAAGAACATATGTCTGTATAACAAATGTAAGACACTAGATAAGAACTTACAAGAGCGAAGCTAGATCAATATCTCGATCAGCCTCTAGACGACCAGGAGCCAAGTAGACACCTTGCCTCCTCCTAGATCTAAACTAGATAGCTACTCTGCTATATGGTGTTACTAGGGCGTAGTGTCTCTGACTTGATGACTTGATCTGATGTATGCCTGATTCAGATGCCTCTACCAGGGGGCAGGGGGGCTGCTTATATATATAGTTCAGAGGGGTAGACGTGCGTCGTAGGATCAAACCGACCTAAACATGTGGTTAGATTGATTTTCATAGGCGGTGGAGGAACATTCCAGAAGATGAGGCGGTTCGGGGCCCGGGGGGACAGACCGGCCCCACCACCAGGCCGATCAGTCTAGGGTGGGCCCCCCTCGGGGCCCACTTCGGCCAGGTGGTCTCTTGATCCTTCTAGATGCTTCTTTCTGAGGTGCTAAGCCACGTTGAGTTCCGAAGCCTTCTGGAGTCTTCTAGAGTGGTTTCTTTTCATATTTTCTGAATAGTCCCTGTATATTCATAGATTCACCAAAACACATGGAAATTGTCAATATAAACCCTAATAAGATGATCTAATTATATTTTAGTCCTTTTTCCAATAAATGTGAGGGATAAAATTCATAGATAAAGTGTGTCAATACGCGCCGCGGCTCCTTCTCCTCCGCCCCTGCTCCTCGTCCTCCAACGGCGGGCGAGCGCGACAAGGTGAGCTAGGTCGTGCTGGAGGTGCAGTGACGAAACGTCGCCGTGCCCCTCCTCACCGTGATGGGCCACCGCCGCGCTCCTCCTCCCTCGCCGCGGCACCATCTTTCCCCATCTTCCTGCTGCCGACGCAGACGAACGACTGCCGCGCGGGCCCCACCGATGAAGGAACTCCTCCAATCCTTCGAATACGAAGGAATCCGGAGGGCACTTCAAAATGAAGGTGGTGATAAAGGATGACGCTGCTGGCCTTTTCCCTTATCCCCGTCCTGCGGGAGGTAGATGAAGGAGTCGGTGCGGATGGTCTCAGGGGGCAGGGGCAGATACACGCCTAGGGTCACTAGGGCTGCGACCCTAGGCGTGGCCCAAAAAAACCTTCATAGTATCTTTAATTTTCCTTGACCCAACTATGTTTTATCTGAATTGGCCATAGTCCTCAGCTCAAGTTCGCGCGCCATCTCTCTCCCACTCTCTGGTCCCCACTAGGGGTGGTAAAGGGCCCTCCCATTTAGCCTAGCAAATTTATGGATTGGGTCATATAAGGGCCGGATGTAAAATTTTGAGCTAAAAAGTAGTAGGGTTTAGTTGGATTGTGAAGAATGCATTAGGGTCATGGCCCATTACCACCCCTAGTCCTCACGTCCTTGGCCCATGCGCATCTCTCCCTCGCTCTTTCCCTACCCCGAGCCACCCGCCCGGCCCCCGACTCTCCGAGCTCCTGCCCAACCACCGCCTAACCCTAGCACCGCTGCCGCACAAGCGCGGCTACGCGCCTACGCCGCCGACCAGTCCACCCGCCGCACCTGCGCCGGAGCCCAAAAGGAGAAGGGCCAAAAGAGCCTGAATAGGCAAAGTCTGAAGAGCTGAAGAGCGAAAGAGGTGCAGTAGAGCAGAGGACAGTGGACGCGATGAAGGGTCAGAGCGAGAAGAGATGTAGGACGCTGACATCTTTCTTTTCTCCGGCCCCTACTTCGGTAATTTCATCAGGCCCATCTTTTGTGCAACAACGAGAACCGGAAGTAGGTGGAACATCATGATTTTAGTTACTTTTGTGCGCTATCATACCGTATTACCGTGTCATGTGGGGGGTTTTGGTAGTCTAGTTGCTTTGGCAAGTGGCCCTAAGCATCAAAATGATTTCTGTCCGCCACTGTCAGGGGGTGTATCCAATTATCATCTCTTACATGTACACCCTAGTGACATGAGAAATTATCCACGATTTAAACCTAAAATGTCTATCTACTCCGAAGATTCTGTATATACCTAATATAGTGCATGTGCAAATAGACATAATCTTGAGCTTGGTAGATTAGCTTCAATGACTCCGCCGCCTCAACATAGCTAAAAGATTTGATCATTTATTTCTAGGGGAGGGGTGTTTTGCACAGTTTGCTAATTATATCTCCAAGTGTAACTCAAAACATAGCTATATTGGGACGAATTTTGATCCAAAACTACATTTTGGGCCATAAGGAGTACATATATAGATGGATAAGGTGCATACATGCATGTCATACATCTCTTATTATTTAAAAAACACTGGCAAGGATTATATATCGAAGGATTTGCCAAACCACGTTTGAACAAGCCACTAAAATTCCAATTTCGATTTGAAACCTCTCGCCGTCCAGGAGAAACTTGAAAGAAAATTAGTTGAGTAAGTTTTTTTAGATAGTTGAGTAAGATTTTAATTAAATGCAAAGTTGGTAATTAAGGTTTTTTTTTTGAACTTGGCCACCTAGGTTTAAGTGCTCGCCACAACACCGGAGTTCGCGTTTTTCTGAATTTATTCCAAGATTTAACTAGTGCTATTCTCTTAGTGACATGCAACGCACCCGTCGACAACAAGACGTCAGTGATAACTTCGTCAATCTCGAGAATTTATAAACGGTCTTTCGAATCCTCGTAGGGTAGGGTACATGTATGTGAACATCTACTTTCTTAATATGTATTGTGGATCAGGAAAACATTTAATTAAGCAACTTCTTGAGGTCGTAGGATATTGTTAGCTTGGAAGACTTGACTATAGTGTTCCAAATGGGTCGGGAACGACTGGCAGCACGAGCGGCTCGAGGCACGATCAATAGTGCTTAGTGCCGGCCCGGCACGATAGGTCGATAGTGCCTGGGCCGCCACTTCGGCCCATAGTGCCGGCCCGAGGCACAACCCGATTTTCGCCGACCCGATAAGTGGCCCGATAATAATTTTGCATCTCCCATATAAATACTAGAAACCCTAATTTTCCCATCCTCCAACTCCCACTGCAACCGCCCTTCCCTACTCCTCATCTCCTCCCACCTCTAGCCGCATCACCCTGCTCATGGACTATCTCCTGATCTCGATCCGCACCGGTGCCCACGGCTGGAGCTCCGGCTGCGCCAGGCTGTGGCTGCGGCGCCTACCCACCAGCGGCCTGCGCCGGCATCCCTCCTCTCCCGCGGTGGAGCCGCCGACCCATCTCCTCACCGCGGTGGCCGAGGGTGTTGTGCCGCCTCCTCCCTGTCCGTGGTGGCTCCGCCGGTGGGGGCCGCTCCGCCGATGGGCCGCACCGCCGCGGTGGCCGCGCGGCGACCTACGACGTCGCTCCCTCCCCTCCCGCGGTGGCGGGCTATGCCGCCGCCCCGGCCCCGGCAGCCAATGCCCTGCG
This sequence comes from Cenchrus americanus, assembly GCA_947561735.1. Taxonomy (NCBI): domain Eukaryota; kingdom Viridiplantae; phylum Streptophyta; class Magnoliopsida; order Poales; family Poaceae; genus Cenchrus; species Cenchrus americanus. Next base: position 281,911,427 of record OX387239.1, on the reverse strand, counting down.
CCCCTGCCCCCTCCTCTATGCGTTGTAGTGCCGGGCGGGCGCCGGCCAATCGGCGTCGGGGTTTGTTTTCGGCGTCGGGCCGGCCCGGCCCGAAAAATTGGCCATAGGGTCGTGCCTGGGCCGCCAGTCAGGCACGACGCCCGACACGGCTCGGCACGAAGAGTCCATCGGGCCGCATAGTGTCGAGCCGCATAGTGCTGGGCCATTTAGGGCTAGGGCCAGGCTAGGGTCAGGCGACCCGTTTGGAATCTATTATCTTTATACTTGAGTGTTAAAAGAAGCCACCACGTTCGCCGAGAGGGTCTAGAAATTCCCACCCTAATCTAAAAAAGAGATGAATATACACCGTTGGATTTTATGAAGATCTAAAGGTCTAGATTAATCCAAAGAATACACAAAATCAGAATTAAAATAAGGAGATCCAAAGAGTTCATATTCAATACAAATACAATTAATAAACTCATAAATTCGGAATTAAAAATAAGAAAAATAGTAGTTAATTAAAAAAGAGAAGGGTTTGGACCGTTTGATTTTATGAAGATCTAACGATTTATATTATTATGAGACAAAGGAATTCCCACGTTAATCTAAAAGGGAGAAGAGTTTGGACCGTTGGATTTTATGATGACCTAATGATTCATATTATTCTAAAAATGAAATATTTTTATCCATAATTTCCTTTCCTTATGGCACACCGTACTTGAATACATAAGCAATATTTTTTATTGTCTAACATTAGGTGCCGGACTTGAATACAAACCTGAATCCGCATGGAAATTTTTTTAATTTCCTAACAAACTTTGGTAAGCTTTTTGAGACTTCCCCTTAATGGATTGTGGAGTATGTCACATACTTTAAATTAAAAGACGGATATAGATTAATATGACTCTACAAATTACATGAAAGCAAGTTTTTTAATCACATGGTATAGACGTGATGCTCACATACAACACACACTCGCCCATCCCTCTATGAGCACTTACGAATGAGTGAGCTGACAAATCCTCGAGATAGATGAAGTCACCACTGGTCTGACGGTCTAGATCAATCCAAAGAATCCATATCTAATATAACTAATAAATATATATACAAATTTAGGATTTTAAAAAACAAGAAAAATAAAAGTAGATTTCTATACGGATTGAGAAGAGAAATAGAAAAATAAAATAGTTCATACTAAATACAATTAATAAATAACTAAATTTGTTATAAAAGATAAGGAAAGTTAATACTGTGCTTATAAATAATATGCTTGACCACCACAAATCGACTGCAAGTATTTGATATGTCCTTAATTCCTTCTCCGCCTTTAATATGTTATGATTTTATGAGTCTATATTGGAACATTCCTTTAATAAACATGTCATTTACAATATGATTAGTTAATATCTAAATATGAATACAATAATATAATATATTCTGATCAAAGAAGAGAAATAGTCAAATTCAATTAGCAGTTGTTTGCAATTAGACCAACAACACCAAACACACGAGAGGATCAGAGCTATCAACCGCCATTACTGCCAGGTACGACAAGCTCGTGCGAGAGGTGTTGGATCCTCGCGCTGGGAGGTGGAGTACCGAGACTCTACACAATGTCAACACCGTAGACTCAGAAGTCGTGGAATCAGGGTGACAAAGTTCACCCGACAAAAGTAAGGGAAAATGAGGGAGAGAGAGGGGGGTCATATGCCACCGCTACATGAGTCTGTCCCTATATCAAGATGAACCTTCAAGATTGCCTATCCTAGCAACTGCCATCGCCACCTGGTACGACGAATTGGCCCAAAGAAGTTAGATCCATGTGCTTGGAGGTGGAGCACTTGAGATTCTACACAAGGTTAAGGTCTGAGTCAGACTCAAAAGCCGTGAAATCAGAGAGGCATAGTTCGCTCGAAAAAAGTAGGGGGGAAACTAAGAAGGAGGTGTTGTAAGTGTGGATAGGAAGATGAGGGGGATCAGATGGACCTATGCAACTATTGCATGAGCCAGTACCTAGATTAAGAGGAACTTTCAAAGTTGCCTACGCCAACAACTGGCATCGTAGCTATGTACAACGAGCTCACCGAAAAGAATTAAATCCATGCGCGGTGAAGCATTGAAACTCTACACAAGAACAATTTTTTAGTCAAACTCAAAAGACGCAAAATTAGAGAAGTAGAGTTTGCACGACAAAAGTAAGGGAGAAAGAGGCATTGTTAGGGTGGAGAGAGTGTGTGCGCGCGCGCAAAGAGAGAGGGGGGGTGAAGGGACCCGTGCCACCACTACACAAGTATCTCCCTAGATCGAGAGGAACATCCAAGATTGCCTATGCCAGCAACTGGCACGTTGCCAGGTACGACAAACTAGCTAAGAGGTGTTAGATCCACGCATTGGGAGGTGGAACATCGAGACTCTACACAAGGTCAATGCCTAAGTCGGACTCAGAAGCCGAAAAATCGGAAAGGCATAGTTCACTCGACAAAAATAAGAAAGAGATATGCGGAGAGAGAGATTCGTGGAGGGATCGAAAGATGCTAGAGAGGGTTATTTACGATTTCAATCCAATATACAAAGCTGCAGCGTTTGCAATGTATGTGAGGGTGCAGTAAAGCATTGATTGTGTCATTCGCTATTGGATTTCCATCCACCAATCTAAGACCACACCCAAACAACAAAATTCGAGTGTACCAATACTAATTCCGCAATTGAGGCACCAATATCTACATGAAGATTGAGTGTTAATGATTTCAAACGGATGAATAGCAAGTCATGTATAAGGATAACTTTATCAAATCTAGCTGCACTATCAGCGCGGGCCAACTTGCTAGTTCTATAGATTTGACCAACGCGATGGCGATGCTGGCTGGCTATCTACCTCTATAGGTTGTAATTAGGGATGAGCTCGCATGTGTATGGGAACCCATGTGGATATTTGCACTAGAGCATGCATGCATGTTGATATTATTTAGAGCATTATAAGCAAGACCGCAACAAAAAGACTAGGGAAGTCTATCACTGTTCAGGGCATATGTACATTACTCCCTCTGTCCTAGAAAGAATGTCATTTTAGGAATTTTAGGACAGATTATTAAGGAGGTCAAATAACCTCGATTGCCCCTATTTATTTGCCATATTACACTAACGGAAACAGAGTCTTCACCGTGAGTCAGGAGCTTCGCCGAGAGCTAAAGATCCAGCTCTTGGTGAAGCCTCTCTTCGCCGAGAGCAATGGTCTGGCTCTCGGTGAAAGACTCACCCACGGTGAAGAGCCCCTTCGCCGAGAGCATTTTGCTTTCAGCTCTCGGCGAAGGGTTCAGCTGACGGCACCACCGCCGCAGCCGTAACGGCCGTCTCCGTCCGTTAAATTCGCCGAGAGCCAGGCGTACTAGGCTCTCGGTGAAGAAATACACACGGCGCAGGGTGCACTTTCGCCGAGAGCATTACATCTTCGGTGAGTGTTTTGACACTACTCACGGCGAATTTTCCCAAAAAACTTCACATTTTCGAGTCCAAACTTTTCCCTTGATCCATACACACTCATACAATGTACATCTTCAAAATTGGTGCCATTTTGTATTTGTTTGCTATATTTAACAATTTCACTTCTTTCTTTGTATTTGTTTCTTATACGTCCGATATGAAGTGCAAGTGCATAAAATAATAGAGCAAATTTGTTCGAAAAATGGTATTCATGTTCATGAGACATCTCTAAGACCATGTACATGAAATGAAGCTCAACTTTTTTGCATTTGGTTCTCGTATCATGATGAAGATCGTGTGGTAGAAAGGTAAAAAAATTGTATAAAGTTCAAATGAAGTTGAAAAATCACGAATTTTGTCGAGTGATCGTGATATCATACATAGAGATTGTGATAAATAGTAGAGAGCATTTTGAATAAGTTGACACATACACTCTTTACAAACTGGAACATCTCACAAAAAGTTTCAGAAAATTTGAACTAATATCACTTGGTTTGGTCTCTTGGTGAAATTTCATTTTGAATTTGAGTACAACCACTTTTTTATAAGCAATACACAACGTATCTAGTGGCATGTTAAGTTTTGGCGAAATTTTGATTTTGTTTGCTATTTTTAAATATAATTTTATGAAAATAATCTTTGGTGAGTGTTTGGCTCTCGGTGAAGAGGGGATCTTTGCCGAGAGCTGGCCATCATGGCTCTCGGCGAAGAGTCCAATTTTTTTAATCTTAGTAGACAGTGAATGGCCGGAGTGTGGGGCCCGCTCGTCAGCTTCGCCGAGAGCAGGCCCTTGTGGCTCTCGGCGAAGAGTCCAATTTTTTTAACTTAGTCGACAGTGAGCGGCTGGAGCGTGGGGCCCGCTCGTCAGCTTCGCCGAGAGCTGGCCCTCCTGGCACTCGGCGAAGAGACCAATTTTTTTATTTTAGTTGATAGTGAGCCGCCGGAGCATGGGGCCCACTCGTCAGCTTCGCCGAGAGCTGGCCCTCATGGCTCAAGGTGAAGAGTCCAATTTTTTTATTTTAGTCGACAGCGAGCCACTGGAGCGTGGGGCCCGCTTGTTAGCTTCGCCAAGAGTCGACCCTCGTGGCTCTCGGTGAAGGTCCAATTTTTTTATCTTAGTCAACAGTGAGCGACCGGAGCGTGGGACCCGCTCGTCAGCTTCGCCGAGAGCTTTGGATCTTGGCTCTCGGCGAAGGACCGGTTGCGGGGCCCACTCGTCAGCTTCACCAAGAGCCGTAGATCTTGGCTCTCGGCAAAGGGTACTTTTTTTGTTTTCCCTCAACCCCAGACAACAATGCGCCCTGCTAAAAAACAACACCATGCTGCCGCCCCAACACCACACACACAAAACACCGCGTCGCCCCACCACGCCCCGCTCCGCCGCCACCGCCCAGCCGTGCCGCCCCAACACCACACACACACAACACCGCGCCGCCCCAACGCGCCCGCTCCGCGGCCCCCGCCCCGACCCCCGCCCCGCTCCTCCGCCACCACCACCCGGCCGCACCGCCCTAGCCCCGTCCCGCCCGAGCTCGCCCCGCTCCGCCACCGCCCGGCCCCCGCGCCGTCTCGGCCCCGCCCCGCTCCGTCGCCGCCCCCGCCCCACCCCGCCCCGCCGCCTCCCCTGCCGCCTCGCCCACCGCCCCTCCCTCGGTTGCCAAGGAGGAGGAGGAGAAGAAGAAAAGTCGCCCGAGGAGGAAGGAGAGGGGACCCGCCACCCCTAGCCCCCGTCGGGCCTCGTCGGCTGCCAAGGAGGAGGAGGAGCCAGACTGCCAAGGAGAAGCAGGAGGGGGGAGAAGGAGGAGGAGATGGAGAAGGCCGACGTGGAGGTGGGTTAGGAGACGTTGAAGGATCCATTGCCACAAACGCATCCAACATGGTGCTTCACCCCTTGTGAGTGCTCTCTCGACTTCATCCCGATTTCAGTAATTTAGTTACAAATTAGTGATGAATTAGTGATGTTGGATATATAAGTTAGAGATTACAGTTATCAAATTTTAGGTGTCTTAATGAATTAGTGATGTAGAATTCTTGCTAGTTAGCAATTAAGGTATCTAATACTAGCAAATTTATCATGTTGCTAATTTTTGTTTTCATACATCTAATGCATATCAATTTTATAGGAAGAGATGCTTGAGGTGCCGCACTGACCATCGGAGGCTTTTTTTGGAGGAAGAGAGGTAATTTGTCGATCTCCTAGGTGAGACTTGTGGATAGCATGGGGGCACTACATGTGATTTTCTGGCCATTGAGGCGTTGGAATAAAGCCCATGTGTAGCCCGACCGTCGTGTCGTGCCTTTTGTTACAGGTTTTGGAAACCTCACTGTACAGGGGAGGTGCTGCCGAAATTTCTACTAAACACCCATCATTGATCTATTTTTGCAGGAAGGAGGTTTGGTCGCCACCGCTAAAGGAGTTGGAGTTCATGCTCACATTGTCTCGGAGGCCCGGTCGACCCTGGTCTTGCCGCCTGCCCCTGCCTCGCCATCAAGTCACTAGGTGAGCACGCCCCTGCCTCACCATCAAGTTCCTAAACGTTGTAGATCGTGAAACCTAGTTAGGCGTCTATTGTTCGAAAGAGATACAGTTTGAAATATGCAAATCTTTGCATATTTATGGGTGTATCTGTTTCGAATTGTCCACGTTTTTTGGATAGCCCGTGGATGCGTAGATGGGGTTAGTTTCTATGGTCTACTTCGATCCGAGATAGAGTTTCGGCAGCGCCTCCCCGTTGTTCTCTAGATACACAATCTCCCTAACGGGACGTGTATTTGGAGAACAGCGGGGAGGTGCTGCCGAAATTCTGTCTCGTATCGAAGTAGACCATAGGAACTAACCCCATCTATGCATTCACAGGTGGGATTAGGACCTATCTTTACCTATTAGAATGTGTAGACATTGTGTAGATGATGCAATGCATTTCATATGACTTGCTGATATGGTAAAGAATGGGTGACCGTGAGTGGAAGTCCCAACATGCTTCTCGAAGATCACATTTTGCCAAAGAACATGTATGAAGCCCAAAAAGTCCTTCGTGCACTTAAGATGCCATACGAGAAGATACATGCCTGTCCGAATGGATGTGTCTTATTCAAGAAAGATCATGAGAAAGCCACGCACTGTCCGAAATGTAAAGCATCTCGGTACATTGAGGTAGACTCTAGTGAGGGTCGTCCAAAGACGCAGCTCACGACCCCAATGAGTGTCCTGCGGTACCTCCCACCCATACCGCGGATCCAACGGATGTACATGACTGAGGAATCTGCGAAGCAAATGACTTGGCACAAAATGGGTCGCCGATACAGTGATAACCTTACACATCCATCTGATGCTGAAGCATGGACAAAGTTTGATGAGAAGCATGTGACAAAGCGGGAGAGGCTCGCAATGTACGTGTTGCACTGGTGACAGATGGGTTCAATCCTTATGGAATGTTAGCTGCCCCATACACTTGTTGCCCTGTGTTTGTAATCCCCCTCAATCTACCCCCCGACATCGTCTTTCAACGGCAGTTCGTATTCGTATCGACGACGATGATGCAGAAGAGGATCAAAATGATGACGACCTAAGATTACTTGAGCGATTACATTTAGGCAATGACAATGATGATGATGACACCGTTCTGCCTTTGGGGCACGACGTTGAGTCTATGGACATGCGAGATAGTGATGATGACTATGATCCAAATATTCCGGATTATGATGATTATTTCTAAAACATGTAAGATCCGTACTAATTGTAAATATGTCTATAATTTACTAGGATATTTTGTTTCATGTACTAGTATAATTTGTCTCTTATTTATTACTAATTTATATTTAAATGTAATTATGTACTAATTGATTTACTCTTGTTTATTTCAGGTGTTTGATCCAAGATGCCGCCAAAGAAGAAGGTGCTGAAGCAGCACGGCCGTTTGGTGAGGAACCTCAATGACTTGTACCAGGACGAGGCTCTAGGCTCCGGGATGATGAGGAGGGTGTCGAGGTCCCCCTCCGTGGTACCCTCCGGTTCGTCTGGAGCCACGGGTCGCAAGAGTGCACCCTCTCCAGTTGCGGCGGAGGAGTCGTCGTCATCGGAGAAGGAGGAGGAGGAGCACAAGATGCAGCAGCAGGATGATGAGGTGCAGGGGAGGGAGGAGGAGGAGGAGGAGGAGGCAAGGGCGGAGGCGAGGCCAAAGGTCTATGTGCGAGGCCATTCGACACTTCCAGTACGACCCATACTACCCGCGAACCGCCCGATTATTAGACCCGAGGGAACACAGTAACTTATCTTAACCTTTTCATTGGTTCTCTTCAAACTCACATTCAAACTAATACATTTTGTGAATCATTTTGGCAGGGGGTGGAAGATCAAGAGTCCAGGTGGTCATAAACGTCTTCCCAATGGCATCTTGGGCGTTCTGACCAAGCTTCACTACCCCGGGTTCGTGTGGGTTGGCGAGGGAGATGCTCGCCGAGAGGTGCTGGTGACGTCGCACCACTACGCCCTCATGCTCGATGTCCAGGATCCAACTGGGCGGGTGTTCCCGAACAAGGTCGTCCGGGTGGTTTCCGAGTTTTGGGTGTGTCTTCCTATCAATAAATTATGTTTTCTGACTTAATTGGATTTGGCTAGTGTATTGACAACACTTTTATATGTAGGATTTCTACAGAGTTTTTCCGAGATACGAGGCGGCGGCGAATGACAACGCCATGTTCATTTGTCAGAAACTTGTGTCGGATATGATTTACGAGTCCCGCGTCTCGCAAAACATGGTATGGAAGGCTCAGCGACATGAGAAAGTCCGAAAATCGAACATGCGAAACCTTCGGCTCACTCCAGAACAATACATGGAGGTAAATGTGCTCAATTCATTTTTCTTAGATTACATTTGCTCAATTTGATGTTTTTGTACAGTATGCACTTGATGACTTGCAGGTGCCTCCGTGGTGGCGTGCCAACCGGCCTCACGTTTGGAGGGCAATTGTGAACAAGTGGTTTGTGCCGGATTGGGAGGAAAAGCACCTCGAGCGCCAGGAGCGGCGTTTGAAGATGGCAGATCCGGCACACCACCAAGGACCCATTAACCTTCGCGAGTTCGGTCGTAGATGGGTACGTTTATTTATTTCTTTATTTCGATTTGTTGTTGTCTAACTCTCAATTATTCTAACACCCACTTTGTTGTTTTCTTGCAGTCTCAGGCACATGAGAATCAGCCTTGCAGCGAGCTCCAGGCATATGGCATAGCACACAAGGGCAAGGCTAAGGCTGACGTCACCTTCAACGTGGACGACCCACCCGAGGCATACAGTAACCCGACAATCTAGTCCCGCATCACAAGGTACGTCACGACGGCAAGGGAGGTTCGTGGGCCAGACTTCGATCCAGTGACAGAGCCTCTTTATGGAGAAAGTGACGTGAGGAGCGGAGAAGGCGGGATGCATGGACGGTACCATGTGGGTGACAGTCTCCTGGTTCTGTCTGTTGTTCCGACGCTCGCGGCAGTTCGATCTCGAGATAGGGGCACGAGCTCAGCCCCGCCCATACATAGGCGGCCCACTGCTACGCAAACGTTGAACAAGTAGTTCCAGGTTATTTCTGTTGTCTTTGTCGTCCATTGATATTTACATATGATTGCTTTGTATTCTAATTTTTGGATCAAATATTGTAAGCCCAACTTGCAGCAGAGAAGGCCGAGCGGGAGAGGCAGGTAGAAGAGACGCAAAGGCAATCCAATGAGCAGCTGCGGCAGATGGCTGAGGTCCACCAGAAGCAGATGGAGGCGTTACAGTCGGCCCACAATCAGCAGTTTGCCTCCATGCTTCAGTACTTGGAAAACCTTGGTCACACGGTGGCGCCACAGGTGCAACTCCCTCCACTACCGCAGGTGCAACTCCCTCCACTACCACAGGCGTTCTTTCCTCCACTCGCTCGACCGGCCGCTATATCTCCGGTGAGTTACTTTGAACCCTGCTATTTTTTTCTAGTAGTGACCTAGACTGACTTCATACAAATGCTGAAAACCTTGTACATTCATTTATGTCAATTTGACCATGTGTCGTACGGCACCACATGGCATGTGTCCGGCCATCGAGCCGTGAGAAGATATTTATTGTGTGGGCCGACCTTCGTGTTGTGGCTTTTCTTACAGGTTCTGAATACCTCACAGTGCAGGGGAGGTGTTGTCGAAATTTCTAATTGACACTTTAAATTCTACGCAGGATCTATCGGCGGCATCAAATGATGGGCCTGCAGCATTCGACGGGTCCCTGCCAGCTCAGCAGACTCCTTGGGGTAGGATGCAGTGGGTGCCACCTAGCCCGTGGCCGAGACCTGGCCTTCAGCAGCCGCCTCATAGTTCGTAGGGGATGCCACAGGCGTCTGGGTGGGTCCCGTGGCCACAGCAGCCGCCCATGGGGGGGTCGGGGTCCCAGTTGCCGCATGATCAGTAGGCGGACGAGTGAGTTCGTGGACTTAGCTACTTTTATTTGCATTTGGACATTTGTGACTTACACTGGACCATTGTGACTTGCAGTTCGTGACTATGTGATGAATTTGTCGATTATGTGATCATTGGTGGACTATGTGATGAATGTATGTGCATCTGATGAATATTATATGCATGTGATGAATATTATATATGCCTGCGATGATATATGTGATTTGTGTGAATATTTGAGGCTACTGCAAAAAAGAAAAAAAAGAAAAAATTCTTCACCGAGAGCAAAAGTCACTGCTCTCGGCGAAGGGGGCGCCCAGCACTATGCGGGGTACAGTCCTTCGCCGAGAGCAGAAGGCACAGCTCTTGGCGAAGAGCCCCCTTCAACGTATTTGGCTCTCGGCGAAGAGCCCTCCTTCAACGAGAGCCAGATATTTGGCTCTCGGCGAAGGAGCGAGTGGCCCCCACTCCTAACGGAGGGGCGTGCCGTGACGGTAAGAGGGCCTTCAGCGAGAGCCAAGGACGCCTCTCGGCGCATGTCCGCCGAGAGGGTCTAGTAAAAAGCTCTCGGCGAAGCCCGCTTCACCGGTGGGGCTTCAACGTGTAGCCTTCGCCGAGAGCTTCCTCTCAGCGAAGCCTTCAACGAGTGGGAAAGGGCCTTCGCCGCTCTCGGCGAAGACCCCGAATCCAGTAGTGTTGTGCTAATTGATTATTGCATGTCTACATGCACATGCACACATGCCAAATTAAGTAAAACATCATTCTTTTAGAGACAAATTTTAAATCTGAAAACATCATTCTTTTTTTTGGACGGAATGAGTAATTGATTTCATGCAGATTGAAACCCTGTTCGCTTGGCTTATCAGCCACCAGCCAGCAGTACTTTTCTCTCACATCAAACCAGCCACCAGCAACCAGCCAGCAGTACTCTTCTCTCAGAACAAACCAGCACCAGCCATCAGCCACCAGCCAACCGAGCAGGCTGTAAAATCGCCGGTGTGTGAACAACCTCGACCCAGAGCCGCGCCTGCCAACCGTACGTGTCGACAGCTTACGAATTAATTGTGTGGAGGCCGGAGGTTATGCATGGGCAGGTGTGCGAATTATATTGCCACGAACTCGAAATGACTCACGAGCTTTGAGTCTTTTTTGCCAGCCCTAGGTGCACACTGTGCTGCTTATAAAGCAAGAACAACGTGTCCTGTCCACCACATTCTACCACCGGACCCGTCGTAGCACCCTCCCTGCACGTACGTACGCGCATCCACTGCCACCTCGATCTCCAATGGCTGTAGCTGCAGTGCACGTGCTTGTGTTCCCGTGGCCTCTACAGGGGCACATCAACACGCTCGTGCCGTTCAGCAACGCCCTCGTCGACTCCGGCGTGCACGTCACTTTCCTGCACACCGAGCACAACCTCCGCCGGGTCCGATGCGCGGCGGCGTCACCGCGGCTCCGCTACATGTCGATCCCGGACGGCCTCCCCGCCGACAACCCCCGCTCGGTGGGCGACATCAAAACGCTCATGGAGACAATGTGGACGACGGGCGCCACCGCCTACCGCGCGCTGCTCCTCTCCCTGCTATCCTCCCCCACCACCGGCGGCGAGTCCTTAAGCTTCCCGCCGGTGACGTGCGTGGTGGCTGACGGCATCATGATGTTTGCCGTCGACATCGCCGAGGAGCTCGGCGTCCCGGCGCTCGCGTTCCGCACGGCCAGCGCCAACAGCTTCTCGGCGTACCTCGCCGTGCCCGGGCTGCTGGAGCGCGGCGAGACGCCGCTCCCCGTGGACGACCCCGTGCGCGGTGTCCCCGGCATGGAGGGCTTCCTGCGGCGGCGGGATCTCCCGCGCCTCGCCCCTGCCGCCGCGGACGGCCACCCAACCACGGAGAGCGAGACGACGGCGACTGCGGCCGGCGGCGTGCAGGTGCACCCCTTCTTCCTGACGGTGGCCAAGGGCATCGCCGACTGCGGCCGGGCGCGAGCGCTCGTGCTCAACACCGCCGTCTCCCTCGAGGGCCCGGCGCTGGCCCACATATCCCGCCACATGCGGGACGTCTTCGCCATCGGCCCGCTCCACGCCATGGCGTCGTCCTCCGCCGCGCCGGCACCCAGCAGCCTGTGGCGCGAGGACGACGGGTGCGTGGCGTGGCTGGACGGGCACGTGGACAGGTCCGTGGTGTACGTGAGCCTGGGGAGCCTCACCCACATCTCCCACGACGAGTTCACCGAATTCCTCCTCGGGCTCCTCGCCACCGGCCACCCGTTCCTGTGGGTGCTCCGGCCGGACATGGCCGTCGGCGCCGCCGAGGAGGAGGCGCTCCGGCGCGCCGTCGGAGACGGCAGCAAGGTGCGCGTGGTGGGCTGGGCGCCGCAGCGGGACGTGCTCCGGCACCGCGCCGTGGGGTGCTTCCTCACCCACTCCGGCTGGAACTCGACGATGGAGAGCATCCTGGAGGGGGTGCCGATGGTGTGCTGGCCCTTCTTCGCCGACCAGCACATCAACAGCCGGTTCGTCGAAGCTGTTTGGGGAGCAGGGCTGGACATGAAGGACGTGTGCGACAGGGACACGGTGAGGAGCATGGTGACGGAGGTGATGGAGTCCGGCGAGATGAGACGGTCGGTGCGGGCGCTGTCGCAGCGTGTGCAGAGGGATGTTGCGACGGGAGGGTCGTCGGAAACGGAGCTGAAGCGGCTTGTCGGTTTCATCACCGAGCTCAGCACCATGGGCCGTACCGAGGCCGCCAAGAGTAGTACTTTTCTGGCAACGGACGGCGATATTGGGGGGCATCAAGGGTGAAGACGTGAGGCTTGTGCACACTGATAGACAAAGAGGTTTTGGTACGCCCCTTTAGTCCCGGTTCAACTTTAGAGCCGGGACTAAAGGGGTTTCATCGACGTTGTCACTAATGTCATGAGTGCTCACTCCCTTTAGTCCACCTGTGAGAAAAGGCCCCCCATTAGTTTAGGTTCGTGTTACGAACCGTGACAAAAAGGTCACCGAACCGAGACTAAAGACTCCCTCTTTAGTCTCGGTTCGCGTTACGAACCTAGACTAAAGGAGGTGACCCTTTTGTCACGGGTCGTGTTATCAACCGGAACTAAAGGGGAGTCTTTTGTCACGGGTCGTGTTACCAACCGGGACCAAAGGGTCTCCCACGAGTTACTATAAGGGGATAGCATCCTCTACTTAGTTAGATATGTTGTGTAGGTGAGATGGTGAAGAAGCTACGCGCGAGGCTGGAGGTCACGAGTTCGAATCCCCGCACCCGCGCACGTGTATATTTCGCGTGAAAAATCGTGCGTGTGTGAGGGCCTCCCGAGGATTTTCTTTTTCTGACGCTGGTGTGCCCCCCCCCCAAATCGTGCGTGTGTGAGGGCCTCCCGAGGATTTTCTTTTCGACGCTCGGTGTGCCCCCCCCCCCCACACACACACACACACCACCACCACCACCATGTCCCGGTTGGTATTACCAACCGAGACTTAAGGCCCCCCTTAGTCTCTCATCATCAGTCCCGGTTGGACTTCAGGGACCTATACCCCTTACCAACCCGGACTGAAGGTCCTCTCTCCACCAGTGGCAAGTGCTGGTGTGATCGGAAACTGTAGAAAGCTGATAGATTGTTGCATATTCGAAAGCTTATTTATTCGCAATTAGCTGGAGGTTGAGACCATAATGAATGATTAGATGCATGACTTATGCAGAGGTCGAAATAAAATTTCTCTTTTTTTCTAAAAAAAGGGGGCTTCTACTACCATGAATTTGTATTTCTAGTACAACACTTACATTTCCCTTTTTTTAAATGCCACTTACTTCTGGCATGACACAAGGCATTTCTTAAAAAAGCAAGGCATTTACTTATAAAGTGGTTCTGATATTCAGTTAGGAAATAACTAACCATAACAAGAGACATTTAGTTATGAACCGTTATTCAGTTAGGAAACATCCATGGTATTCTCCGTTCCTTATGGCTTGTTTGGGTAGAAACGTATTGAAGTGGAATGAAAGAGATTGAGTTGATAATGAACTAATTTTCTCTCCAATCTCCCATCCCACTCCAACTACAATACTTTTATACCCAAACAAGTTCTTACCAGAAAAAAAAATATGGGGTTTCAGACTAGCAAAAGCTCTTTCTTGCTCTTGTGAATTAGCTCTCGGAGAGAAGTCGATGAGTCACCAGAATGCTATTGTTGCTATGGATTATTCACACCTAAAGCTACACAATGCATGCATGCATGCACAATTCTTGCAACTTCATGAAAGTACACATTCAGCTTGACGAAGGGTGAGAGAATTGGATGGGATAGAGGTGATTGCCTCGCCTTCATGAGAAGTGCTGACCATGTGAAGCAGCCTCTGGGTGTAAATATTTTTCCACTTGTTCTGGGTACTTGGAAATCTTGTTTTATTTAGAAATGACGTCACAACCGGTATATTGCTAGAATCGATGGCGAATTAGGACAATTGGTTTTCTTCTAGCCAATACCATGGATTAGTTCTTGCTTTGGGCGTTGTGCAATATTATAGCTAGTTAGGCTATCCGCACTCGTCGTACTCCATTTTCATACTCTAAAAGAGAATATTCTGTCTGGTCATCGAGATTCTCAAGTACAGTATCAGTTTTCTCGCATCTGTCATCCCCGCACGTCTCTCTCTTAACTCTCCAATACCCCCTCACTACAGGAACACACGACGTTTGCCGTGCGCCTGCGAAAGAAAGAAAATGCATGGCAAAGGCCGCACGACAATAATTTGCCTGGTAAAGAACGTTTCTCGCTTATATCGTAACGCACGGCAAATAGTATTTGTCGTGCGTTTCTCACAGCGCACGGTAAAAAAAAATAGTATTTGTCGTGCGTTTCTCACAGCGCACGGTAAAAAAAGTTAACAGACAGAGACATCCATTTCACGGCAGGAGGTCCCTGCTTTGCCGTGCGCCATATTCACATGCACGGCAAACATTTTCTTAAAAAACAAAAAAGGCTGAGATCCAGTGTCGTCGGGCCCACCGGCAGGCCGCTGCCGCCGGGTTCACCACTAGGCAGCCGCCACCACCCCCACCACAAGGCCGCCACACCGGCATCGGGGGAAGGGGAGGAGGACGTCCGACGCGCGCCGACAGTCGGGGGAGAAGTCGGCCGCGTTGCGCCGTGCCATCAAGGGAGGCACGCGACCATCGTTTCCTCTCCCCTAGATCGCGTGATGACGATGGAGAGGAGGGGAACGGGGGGACGGGGAACCGGCCGCACCGCCTCGCGCCCGGCCGTCGAGTGAGGAGGACCGGCGCCCGTGTGCCTTTGTTGTCGCCGCTCGCGCGCTGAGGGAGAGGGGTGGGCGGATCTGAGGGAGCGCGGCCACCGAGGGAGAGGGGCGGGCGGATCTGGGTGGAGCAAAGGAGAGGAGGTGTCGGCGGCGGCGCGGCGGCGGTTTGATCCTTCTCTGCTCCTCCATGCCATCCGCGGTGTGCCCCTCCGCTACATCCGAGGAGGACGAGAGGGGGAGAGGGCCGGCTGTGGGGCACGGGGGAGAGTGTAGGGGCCGGCGGTGGTGGGCGTGTGAGACGAGGGGATGGGGTGGCGGGGCTGCAGGGGAGAGTGAGGTGAGCGGGACGGCTAGGGGGCGTGCTTTCATAGCTAGGTTAGTTTGGGGATGGGCCAGCCGACCTGATGGGCTTTTTGGCCGGCTGGCCCAATTCAACTTTGTCGTGCATCAAGATCCCGCGACGCACGGCAAAGATTCTTTGTCGTGTGCCAGGGGTACACGGTGCACGACAAAGCTCTTTTCCATTTATGTCTATTTACACCTCATAATTAGAGTTGATGTAGTAAAATTATCAAATAGATCTGAAACTTTACCATAAATTAGGATGTAACAATCTATGTTGTATATTGCCTACGTAAAAACTTTGAATTCAAATTCAAATTTGAACTTTACTACAGCTACAAACCTAATGAAGTGGCTCTCAACACTCTGAAACTTCTAGTGAGAAACTTTGGTTTCTAAACACCATCCATGATGACTTGCTTAAAACACTCTATTTGATTTATCACAAGCTTCACATAGGATATCATGAGCTCTTGACGAATCTCATGATTTTCAAACTTTGTTTGCAACAAAATGTTCAAAATTTCATCTAATTTCATGGATAAGGTCTTAAAAATGATTCAATTACATGAATATCATTTTCCACAAAGTTTACTCCATAACTTTATGCACTTGAAGTTTAAATTTGACATATATGGCAAAAAAAATTTAAGTGACACATAATTGTTAAAAATAGTAAATTTATCGAGATATGTATAAAATTGACATATAGAGTACAAAATAATGTTTTTAAGTAGCGAAATAAAAGGAAGTACAAAAATCAAAATTTTAAAAAAATACTTTGTCGTGCGCTTTAGGAAAACTCACGTCAAAGGTATATGTTGGTCGTGCGCCTTCTATCCGAGGTTTAGGTCTGAAGCAGGTCAATAGGGTTAACTCCGGTGATTTATTTGTTCGGCGGGGGAGATCGGAAGCTGTCACATGCTGAAATTTCCAATTCCAGGATGTGAGAATAGGAAGAAAATTTAAACAACGATTTTCTCTACATTTTTTAAATTTTTCCAACATTTAATTCTTTACGGGGAATGTTGTACAGGAAAAACATTATTTGTTTTCAAAAATAAATAATTGGCTTCATGTTTGTTGCATATATGCTGTTGCATTTTTTGTTTGGTTGAATTCAAATTGTTATTTGAATTCAGTTGTTTGAATATTTAAGAAAAGAAAAACAAAACCCTTTTTTCCTTTCTGTTCGTTGCGGCCCACAGACTCTCGGCTCAAGTCGCAGGACACCCCTGAGCTCGGCAGCCCACTCTTCAGCTCGGTCCAACTTGCGGAAGTCTATCCATGCTTCCTGGACTCCTCAGCTTGGTTGCTCGTCGTCCTCTAGCTCTGCAGCCCAGCCGGTCGAACGGCCCAGTGCGGCCCATCTCACCCTTCCCCGCGCGCGGGCGGCGGGCGGGACCCGCTGTTATCCCGCTTGCCGCGCCGACCGAGCCGGATTCGAGCTCGGGCCCCGGCCCTCGCACCGCCCCGAGCTGCGTCCCGCGCCGCACCTCCCGTGGTCCGCACGCCAAGGCCGCCTCTGTTGTCCTATTTATGGTGCCGCCACCAACCGTGGCCCCCCCTTTTCCTCTGACCCTAGCTGCCACCCACACCGCCGCCGAGCTCCCGAAAACCCTAGTGTCGCCTCCGTTGTTTCCCCCAGTTGCCGCCTCTCCGCCGACGAGAAGTGGACATGGAGCTTCGCATGGAGATGAGGAAGATCTGATGCCGTCTGTGTGCACTCTCGTGCCTTGCGCCGCCCGCGCGCGCTCACTGGAGCCCTAGCGCTGCCGTCCGCCTCGCCGGGCCGCGCGTTGACCTAGATCGAACGCTCGCATCGACTGCGTCACCCTAGAGCAAGTCGCGTCGCCAACCGTGCCTCCTAGCCCCAGATAAAGCTAGCTCGCGCGGAGTTGTTGTGCGCCGCCGCTCGCCGGCGCAGTCGCCGCCTCGTCTCGCGCACCGCACGCCACCGCGGCCGTCCGATCTGGATGCTACGGCCCAGATTGCATCTAACCCCAGGTCAAACCGGTGTATACCGGTCAACCTTGCGCTGAGTCGTCACCATTTTGCATAAAAGTCCTCCATTTTCTTAGAATCACAGATATGTCGTTCCGCATGCAAAGACTGGTACATATAAGCAATGTTTTTTCTGTTTAAACCATCAGCTCTCTGGTTTTAGCGCCCGAGGTCCATCTCTATGTTTTTGCACCGCAAACCTCATGTTTTTATACGTAATCTCGTTTTAAGCCCTCGGTTTCTTACCGTTTAGCCCCTACACCTTGTTTTGGTCGTAGAATACACATTTTAACTCTGTTTTTAGCGTTCTTTATACCCATGTGATCGTATCAAAGTGTAGAACAGTTTTATGCCCCTGTTATGTTATGTTAATACTGTTTGGTGATTGTTTCTTTTTTTTATTCCATTGTATGCTTGTATGTGAACAGTGTGGTGCGTAGAAGACGGTTCGTACGTGGAATACGCTGAAGTTGAAGATTTTCAAGACACGGAGCAACATCAAGCGTTGGTTGAAGGCAAGTCTTTACTTCATCCCTGTTGGACCTATTACAACATGCATTTTAATTACACTATTATTTATTTATGGCTTTGCATTAAACTCAAGGATCCTACTATTTAAGGTGTTAACACCAAAATTTGGTAAGGAGTCTGACTTGTGGGTCCAGCTCGGTGAGGAATCCGTCCGGTGGAAGGAAGGTTTCTTCAGATGCATTCGGCAGAAAATCCGCGGTCGGCTATTTGTTTCCATTCGGCAAGAGAACAGTTGAGCTGATTTCTCGGGATTGTACGGTGACGTGGCTCAAGCAGGAAGGACGAATGGATGGATAAGCGATCGAGCTTAGAGATAAATTAGGTATCGAATCCATTCGAGGTTGTGTTTGGCAGGGTATAAATATGAGCCCTGATTGTATGTAACAGATATACGTAATCATTCTCAATACAAACCGGCTTTACGCCAAACCCTAGAGTCCATTTGTCGTGTCATCGAGTTCTTCGAGAGGGTTCATTGATCCGTCGACCTCCGTGAGTACCGGCAACCTTGTAGCATGTCTAGTATCATGCGGTGGATTTAGATCTGATGCAAGTAGTCTTGTTACCATGCTTAGTGTCATGCGGTAGATTCAAGCTTGGTTCAAGAAGGTTTCTTGTTAGGTCATGAGCCATGCGGTAGGCTAAGATCTAGCTTGAAGCTAGTTATCGGCTCTATTGGATTTTGGCAAGATCCAATAGATTCATTAAGTTACCCCGTGTTGCTTTGAGTTTTTGCTTTATGTTTAAATTCATGTAACACTTTTTGCTCAATCTAGATGGGTTTGGATCGGCTTTACACCTTTTGATGATCCTCATGCGAGTCAATTTCGTACCTTTGGCTATTTTAACGCGTGGATCACATGCTCTTTGATAGCCGAAACCGAATCGATCTAGGTTGTTACGTGTTGCGGGTTCAAGCTTGCCAATGTTTGTATAAATCTTGAAAGAACTGAGTATCACGCGGTAGATGCAGGTTTTTGGGTTGCTTTGGAGCTAGTCATCCGGTGGATTAGATTTCAAATCAATCTGATAGATTTATCTTGTTTGGTAATGTTCGTTCCTTCTTCATGGACCCCGAATCGGTTGTTCAGCCGCATTCGGTTATGTTCCTCACGAGTAGAACACGTGCGTAATTTATGCTTTAAATAATGTATGCTTTTAGCTCGTATCATGCGGTAGATAGATCTATTTGTGGAAAGTGGTATGATCACCATGCAAGTTGTATCATGCGGTGGATAGATTTGTTTGGCATCGTACCCGACGGGTTTTAAAGTACCTAGACATGCGGTAAACTAGTGCTTTGGATCTATGCATGCTTGTTTATTACATATTTATGCTCGCGCTTTACTTTATTTATTTACTTGATGTTGATCACCATGGGGATCGGTCGCGATCTTATGCATGTGCATCTTTGTCCAAACAAAGACCGATCGCTGTCATGCTTACGTCATCCATTCGGCCATGTCATTTTTTCCTTCTTTAAGCTCCCGAATGGTTTCAGTTTGCTGGCAGATAGCTTTCTATAGCTATATGTCATCTCACCTGGCTTTGTAGCCGCAAATATGGAAGCGTGCGGTACCACCGGCAAGTTCCAAGCTTTGGAATTTAACTACTTTATCTTTTGTTAATTTTCGGGAAAAATTAAGCGGCACGTCTTGTGATTCTCTGCACGTGTGAAGCCAGCTTGTTCGGCTTGCTGTGTGCTTGGCGCTAGGTGCACATTTTGCGTCAACACAAGGTTTTAAGGTTTGACTAGCTTTGTTTATCCATATGCCTTGATCAACCTGGGTTTATGTTTATGTTGGGTAGATCTTGCTTAGTTGCTCAACTTGGGATCACCGTGTTTTAAATGAACAACAATGTTAATCTTTCTTTACTTATGTTATACCTTTATTAAGCAAGATCACTTATGTTAATCGGAACATGGAGAACCACTCAGGAAAATAGTACTACCACAAGACATATAGCTCTGTCTTGGCAAAGTAATTAGAAACTTTAGTATTGTGGTATGCTTTACCTAAAAGGGGTTGGGGGCTGACGGTAGATGGTGTATAGCCCGGCCCTCAGACTGATCTGCTCTATGGTAGCTTCGCAGGTGAGAGAGGTTTATGCGCTGCACTGATCAGGTAACCTAGCGAGCAGCTCGTGCTTGGGAATCTTTGTAAAATCCACGTAGCGTCCCTATGCAATCACACCTCATTAGTGTGGTATGATGCTTGGCCGGCATGGCATGATTGGGTTTAAAGTTCCTAGAACTTTTATGCGACTTGTGGGTAAAGATGTACAACCTCTGCAGTGTGTAAAAATAACTGGTTTGTCGTGCCCACGGTCACGGGTAGCCTGGACCCTCACATGAGTAAATTATGGAAGATGGACTAAACTTGTTGCATTTACTTTCGTTCATGTTGATGATGCTTATGTTGATTTCTGGGTTGGTATAAACTTACATTTGCTAGTAATTCAGCTTGCTTAATAAAACTTGACCAACTAAAATGTTGATCCGCTTTGCAACCACAAGCTTCCACCATAGAGCCTTTGCATGTTGTTATAGAGTTTTCCCTTGTTGAGTACGACATGTGCTCATGCTTGTTGTTATTTTATATTGCATTTACACAACCGGTTCTTTGCTCGGAGCGACGCTTTGAAGACATTCCTGGAGAGTTCGATGGTTTCTGGGCGAGCGTGCCACCAGTCAGCTGCATGTGGAGACGTCCTTTTCCGCTGCTAGTACTCGCTTTTGTTACGATTATGAGACATTCGGTCATGTAATAAATGTTTAATACTTTCTTTATGCTTTTACACTGTGTTTTGGTATTCACTATGTCGATACATGTGCAAACTTTGATCCTAACGCACATGTATTCTATGCATTCGGATTTGCTATTAAATCCGGGTGTGACAGAAGCTAAGAACGTGATGGTTATGCTAGCGTAGCACACGGAAATCTCAGCGAGACACAAGGGACAAGGCAATTTTTATACTGGTTCGGGCCTCTAGAGAGTAAAACCTTACGTCCAGTTCTTGATTGTATTGATTTGATCATGGTGAGGTGGTCCTCAGAAGGACGCCCTTGCCTGCCTTATATTGGCTGACGGACAAGGTCGGTGGACCGGAGTCCAAGTCGGTTACAATAGGGAAACTTATCTCTAGTCAATTACAACATGGAAGGCTTATCCGAGCTACCTTAATCCGTTTGCTTTGCCTTGGCTTGCACGCCAAGTTATCTTCTCATCTTTGGCCCACATGTCGGGTCGGGGCGGGCCTATTGACGGGTCGACGGGTCTTCAAGTGGGCTGGACTCACTTGTCGGGATGGCTATGAGCCCGGTCGGTGGGGACCCAGGGGTACCCATGTCTCACACCTTCACATGACGCACGGCAAAGGCTAACGGCCGTTTACCGCCATAGTGGAGAAAGAAAAAATAGTTTGTCGTGCATGACGAAATAAAACGCACGACAAACACTCATTGTCCTGCGTCAGGAAATAAAACACACGACAAAGATTGTTTGTCGTGCGCCAGCAAAAACACACGGCAAACTGTGCTCTTTGTCGTGTGCCCGATATAAAGCGCACTGTCGGTGCGGAAAGTAGTCCCGACACTAACTAGTAAGAAACGTTGAGATCTATCTCTCGATGGCCGTGCTAAGCAACTAGTGACACTGTGTTTTATCCTGGTTCCGGCCGGGGGCCGTACGTCCAGCAGGGGTGTGCTCGGGGCACTATATTGTGTTGCACCATGGTGCTCGTAGAGGGGGGCTACAAGCGAGGTGGGAGAGGAGGTCGGGCCTCCAGGTCCCAGAGGTACTGATTGAGGCAAGTGCCAATATCGTGGTCAAGGCGGAAAGTGTGCAAGTGATCGCAATCCGTCGTCCCATCCCCCGCGGCTATGGGACTGCCCCTCCTTTTATAGGCCAAGGAGGCGGCAGTTTACAAGCGTGCAGCACTATTTCATCTACGTGTAGAGGTATGGTGTACAGCGTTGCGGAGTAGACGGCCGTCCTGGCGAATCTTGCTTCTCGCGGGTGTCATGGCGCGTCCCGTGCGCGTGCAGGAGCGGCTTCGAGGGTGGCGGTGTGGAGGTCTCCTGTTCGGCGACCGCCCGTGTGAGGACTCGAGGGTGCCGTTGACGTGAGGCCGTACACGGGTACAGTAGCCGGCGTGGCGGCGTCCCGTCGCCGTATGCTTCCACAGCGTCGGGGATGGTGATGCAGTGGCCGGGATGGCGTCGGGGACAGCGGGAATGGTCGCACAGGACCGATGGCGATGGAGGTGACCGGTCCCGCCGGCCCGACGTCACGGCGTTGTCCTTACACGGGCGTGGCGTAGTTGTTCGTCTTCCCTTCGAGGGCTCTGCTGTCCCTTTTCAAGGGTGCGGCGCGTCAGCCGTACGGGAGTGGGTGGCACAGTGCCACGGGGTTGTTGTTGACCCGCCGCACAACGCTGCACAGTGGCGGGGATGGCCTCGCCAGGGGAATTGGCGGAGCAGTGTCGGGGCATGATTCACAGGCGCGTAGTGGCGTGGATTCGCCTTTGACTTGGGCGCTTGCAAATGTCAGTGCATTAAATGCCCCGGCCAGTGGAGCAGGTATGGAGGCGGCGGGCCCGTGATGTCCTCGAGCGAGACGGAAACTTGCTCGAGGGGGCGCTCGGCTCTCGATCGAGACGGGGCCTCGCTCGAGGAGGCGTCTAGCCCCCGAGCGAGGCGGAATCCCGCTCGAGGGGGCGTCTGACCCTCGAGCAAGGCGGAGCCTCACCCGAGGGGGCGACCTGCCCTCGAGCGAGGCGAAGTTGTACCGGTGCGGCGTCGTACCCCTCGAGTGAAGCGGAGTTCCGCCTGAGGGTGGCTAGGCCAATTGTCTGGTGGGTTGTGGGTCCATGGGTTTGTTTTGCGCGTGTGTTTAGGTTTGTTTGCGTTTGTTTTTTACGAATTTAAGCGGGTTTTCCCTGGTTGTTTAGGGGACCCTCATGGTTGTCCCCGACAGTAGCCCCCGAGCATCTGTGGGGGTATCTGTTAGGATCCCGCAGATGCTGACGCTTGCTGATGGGACGTTCTTCCCCCCGGTCGGCCGGTGCTATTCGGTGGGGCCGCGCTAGCGGACCGGCGGGTCTAGCCCCCGAAGCCTTGCGGGGAGCGTGGGTGCTCCTCTAGGGGTTTTTACACGGGGATCTGTCAACGTGCGGGTGTTACTTTCGGCGGCAACGGCAGTATTCCAACCGGCCTTGGCGGTGCCACACGCACGTATCTGGCATCGCCTGCGTTCGGTGCACCCCAGGAGGTGTAGTCGTGCGTCGAGCCCCCGAGCCTGGGCCCGTTCGAGGCGATCGGGGCGAACTCTCCGACTTGTTTTATACACTCCCTCGCCGTCCCTTCGCGAAACGGAGGGTGAGATTTCCACAACCCCCATCGAGCAGGTCGCGAATTGCGGATTCCTCGTCGAGCTGTTATCAGGTGATTCAAGTGGACGCCTATGATATCACACTTCATCATGTGTGGAGATGTCTGGGTTTGAGGCATCTGACGTCCCAACTTGCTTGAAATCTTCTCAATTCTTGCATACAGCCTCTACATGCCATAACATGACACCCAGACAAGTTTCATGATTTTCGGACTACTTTTGGATTTTATATAATTTACAAACATTTTTCCTGCTAGTTGTTCGTCATACGGCAAAAAGATGTTCAAAATTTCATGTGGCTTCCTAGATATGGCCTCAACATACACCAAATATAATGAATATCATTTTTTGAATTAAGAAATTTCATTACTTCATGCATATGCAGTTCAAATTTGAAGTATGCTAAAAAATTCAACAAAATGAAAAAACAAACTAATGAAATATACCAAAAAAATTCAAAATAACCCCAAATTTGAGCAGGGAGTTTAAAATAATGTGGGATAGCTTCAAAAAATGAGGAAAAAAACAAAAAACAAAAAAATTCTTCCCCGAGTGCCTCACCGTAGCACTCGGGGAAGAGACCCTTCCCCGAGTGCTAGGATAAGGCACTCGGGGAAGAGGCTTGCTTCCCCGAGTGCTAGGGTGAGGCACTCGGGGAAGAGGTTGGCTTCCCCGAGTGCTAAAGAAAGGCACTTATGGAAGAGTGTTTTACAAATATCTCCATTCTCCCACATTATTTTTTGTTTGTTGGTGCCTCTCTTCCCCGAGTGCCATGGACTATTAGGCACTCGGGGAACACTCTCTTCCCCGAGTGCATTTCTTCCCCGAGTGCAACACTCGGGGAAGAGTTTCTTCCCCGAGTGCCCGATATTTGGCACTCGGGGAAGCCCGGAGCACTCGGGGAATTTCCATTCTCCCGTATTGATGGGACCACGCAGGGGCGTAGCACACGTCCTACATCGCGCTGGATTTAGGGGACGCGGCATGGGAACGGGACGTGCCGCACGGTTTGGCGTCCCCCGGTGGGGGTGGGGGGTATGCCAAACGCGTACTGCAGTGCTCCGTCCCATTGACCTCCCAGTACCCGGTGCGACCAGCCGGATGGTGGCAGAGTATCTTTGGCGGCAGCTGCTGCTGCTCGAGCTCCACGGCGGTCATCCCCTTCTCTCTCCCTCATCTCCCTGCTCACGGCGCGGAACAATGGTGGGCGCACGGGCCCCGCCGCTCCACATCGGCGTCGCGCACGCCTCCGGCGGACGCTGGATGTGGCGTCCGGGACGAGGAGCGCTACGAACCGTAGAGCTTAGTGTCCACCGGTGCGGGAAAATAAACTGCAAAAGGAAACGGTATGTGTCGTCCTGTTCCTTTTACCGCAGCCAATGCGGATAGCCTTACAATTGTGTTGGACTCCGACGTCATGTGCAAATAAGCTAGCTAGGCGAACCATTAATTTGTAAATAGGGTTGTGTACCACATACTTGCTGTGATACATAATCATTCCAAAGCAATAAATTGTTAGACAATTTTACATTAAAAAGATCACATACAAAGCTTCACTGAAAATATTGCTGCTTGCATTAAAAAGATCACAAAAGGCATACTGTATTATACGGAAGGGAAATAGTTTAATTGAAAGCATTACTGGTACAAAAGGATCATCAGCTAATATTAGCACAAGAGAGGATCCCCTTATTCTTTCAGCAATTAGGGCAGTACCGGAACCTAAGATTATTACTCCTCTTTGACATAAACGCCGAGCGAGTCGACCAACTGCTTACCGCGGCCAAAGAAGCCCACAATGCTGCAGTTTTCCGCCACGGGGATGCTGAATGGTGATGTGGGACCAAATCTGGGGTTCCCATAAGGCCCATGAGTGGTGATGTTGGTGACAATTGCAAGGGTTCTAATCCGGAGTGGGCTTAAGTACCTGACACATGGATTTTAGACCCAAGGTATGCTTGCCTCAAGTCTAATGAAAAGGGCAACTCGGCTTTCCCCTGAAACCCAAGTTACCCTCGGGGGCTACTGCGGGGGGCACCCCCCAAAATGGTCCCATTTTCGCGCAAAAACAAAACAACTCACACGCGCTAAGTTTGTTTTCTACTTCGACCCCGAGAAACGATTCGAACAGGGCGCAGGCAGCCTAGCGGAAGTAGCGCGCGAGCCAGAGATAGCCTACGCCTCCGCGAGGATATGGCCCTTCTCTCTTGCCTCCAACCCAGCAGGCCACCTGCGAAAATCGAACTCCCCTAACTAGAATCTACTCAGGAAGAAGGAGAAACAAAAAGCGTAGTAAACAAAAGACTTCATTTCGCATCAACAAATGTTTATGGCAAAAACAACTTGTTTATTTACAAAGGCCGCACGACCAGCGTACTGATACATAAACAAAAAACGGGCCTAGCGCCCAGCTGTCTTCAGGCGGGAGGAGCGGCGGCATCAGCAGCGTCCTTGAAGAGGAATTCCTCGAAGGCTTCGGCGAGCGTCCCGGCGGCGTCGGCGGCGAGCGCGTCCACACCCTCCATTGCCACCTCATCCTCAACACCGTCGGGAACGACGTAACCCTCCGCCAACACCTCGAAGTTGACCTCGTAGTGGGACCGTACCACTCCGAGGGCCTTCTGGACGCCAAGATGCAGCGCCCGGCGCATCCGTTCGGTGACATGGCCGCCAAGGGCGCGCAGGCGGCTGGCCAGCGAGCTTCCGGCCTGCGCCTCGCCCTCCTCCACGGATCGACAGGTCTCGAGGGCCGCATCGCGCAACTCCTGCCGGCTCTGCTCGGAGGGGAGTTGTAGGAGGTGCGAGCCGCCTCGGCACCGCTCAACCGCGTGCCCCAGAGCGGTGCGCAAGCCTGGAGTCGCCAGGACAAGAAAGAAATCAGAAAAAGAATGCGATCCTTCTAAGGAAAACCCAACAACACAGGAGTCAAACAGCGGCTCACCTTCGACTTGCTTCCTCTCCACCTCGAGGGCGCGGCGCTCGGCCTCGACCGCCTGCTCGAGGCCCCGGACGGTCTCGCCCTGCTCCTGGAGGGCCAGCTCCTGGTTTGCGCTCGTAATGCTGAGCACTATCAGCTCGCCCTCGACCTTGGAGAACTCGGTGTTCCGGTCCTCCAGCGACATCTGCGCCACCTCACGAGCAACGCGCTCCCGCTCCAGTGCCGACCGAGCGTCGACGAGGGCAGCCTGCTCCTGCTGGAGCCGCCCCTCAGCTCCCTGACGGGCGGTGCACTCCTGCAGGAGCTGCTCCTCAGCAACGGCGAGCGCCGCGACCTTGGCGTCGAGGGCGGCCTTCAAGTCGTCGGCCTCCTTGACCCTTTGCTCGAGCGCCCGCGCCCGCTCCTCGGCCCAACGCCTGCCGCGCTGCGCCCCCTCGAGCGACGAGCGGAGCCCCCGGTTCTCGCTGCGGACGCCGACCACCTCCGCCTCCCAATTGGTCGCCAGCGTGCGCATCCTCTCCAGGTCCGAGCGCACCTGCCGCAGCGCCTCATCACGGTCGATGAGGGCTGTGCAAACCCGCTCGAGGCTAGAGGGACGCGCCGGGTCTTGCCTTGTACTCTCGTGGAGTTCATCGCGCAAGGCCATGGCCCGGTACGACAACCAGCCGTCCGGAGTCCTGAGGGCGTCGGCGAGCGCGTCGAAGGCGCCGCATCGCTCCCGGACCTGGTGGAGCTCGGCGTTCACCCGATCGAAGGCGCCGTACTTGTCGCGGGCACGGCGCTCGAGCTCCTGTCACCCACAATTTGAAACCCGTAAGCACCACGATACAGAGACAGCGCGCAGAAACGAGGGAAAGAGGAAAACGAGCAACGATGCCCTACCTGGAAGACGCGCCATGCGGGGCCGCCGTGAACCCTCAGCGCCTCGTTCAACGCACGGTCGAGCGTGGCACCGTGGCTGCGGAGCTCCCCCCACAGCTCCTGCTCCTCCTGGGCGTCGGCAAACGCAGGCGGGTCGTCAGCGATCCCCTCCACCTGGGCGGAGTGGCCGGCGCGAGAAGACGAGGCCTCGGCGCCATGTCCCCGGCCCCCCGCCACCATGTGGCCGTTGCGTCGCCTCACAAGGGCCCCCTCCTGGGACTCTGGGGAGAGCGTGGGGAAGCTCACCCACTGATCCCACCCGGGCGGCGGGGAGTCGTCGTCCGGGACCTCCACCACCACCGCACGGGAGCCGGCGGGCGCGCCGCCCTCGCGCCACCCTCCGCCGGCGCCTCCACTTGCGCCTCCGTGGCCACGGGCGCCGACGCGGCGCCGCGGCCACCGCCTCCGGCCACGCCTCGGCGACCACGGGCGCCCGTCCGCCCTCCTCGGCCGCCGCCGCCCGCTCCGCCTCCGCCACGGCCGGCGCCACGGCCGCGCCTCCGTCGCGGCGGCCCACCGCGAGCCGCATCTCCACCACGGCCCGCCGCCGCGGGCCGCGTCTCCGCCACGACCGGGCGCCCGCCGGTCCTTGGCGGCCGCCGGCCGCGCCGCGCGGGGTCGCGACCCGCCGGCCGAGGCCTCGAGGCCTCGGCCCGCGCCTTGCGAGCCCTCGCCCGCCGCCGCCGTGCTCGCCCCCGCCCGCGGCGCCCTCGACGAGCGCCGCCGGGTGGGAATGGACGCGTCCGCCCTCAACACCTTGGCCGGTGCGAGGGGAGGCACGGTTGGGGCCACCCTGCACAAGTACAAGCAAAAAGTCAGAACGTCTGGTCGCCAGAAAACCAAACCCAGCAGAAGAGCGAGCCCCTTACCTCGAAGAGGAGAAGGCGCGCTTCCTCTTCCTCGAGGCCTCGGCGGACGAGGCCCGCGCGGCCGATGCGCCGGTCGCCGCGCCCCCTGATGTCTCCGCCGCGCGCACGGGCCCCGCCCCGCGCGCGGCGCGCGCGCTCGCGCGCGCGCCTCCGCGGCGTGCACCGGCACCTCCGCGGCTCGCGCCGCCCCTCGTCGTTGATTGCCCGGCGGCGGCGCCGGCTGCGCCCGCCCCAGGCGATGCCGCCCTTGCCGCCGGAGCTGGCTCCGGCGACGGGGGAGCAAGCTCCCACCTATCAGAGGCACCCTGCCCCCCAGCTTCTTCCTCCTCGTCCTCCTCCGAGGACGAATACTCTTCGGTCCCCGGAGAGGAGAGCCCATGCTGCTCGCGCAGCCGGTACTCCTCACTCCGCCGCTCGCGGCGCTCGCGGTGCCGCCTCGCGCGCTCCCTCTTGCGCGCCGCCCGCTCCTGCTCCCGTTGCTGCGCCGCCCGACCGAGCGCGCGGGAGTCAGGGGTAGGTGGGACGGACTTCGCGACGCTGAAGGTCACCAGCTGCATGCGAGAACGTCAAAAGCGCGTCAGAGGCCAGGAGCAACATCGAGGACAAAGGCAGGGCCAAGAGCCATACTCACCAGCGGGCCGGTGGGGAGCATCTCGAGTTCCCACGGGGACCGGTCCTGGCGCAGCATCCGGGTGTCGACGGCGTTCCGCACCCGCGTGAGCGCGTACGCCCGCCCGAGGGGGGTCGGGAGCATCCGCGACCTCGCCGGCGCGACGGGGTCCGCCACCTCCGTCATCTCGAAGATGCGGCAGCGGCCTCTCCATCGGAGGCACGATCCGACGGTGGTGGAGGAAGGCGAGGACGCCCGCCGCGGTCGGCCCGCGCGTCGCCGGGATCCTCAAGGCGGCCGGGGAGCGAGCCCGGCCCGCCTCCGTGCTTCGGGGCGTGGACACCCCGTAGCCCCAGGAGTCGGGCTTCTCCCGGAACACCCGACCGGTGTAGGGGGAGGCCGGGCTCGGCGTTGCGCAAGTAGAACCACCCCCGCTCCCAGCCGGCGTTATTCGTCGTCATGGTGCAGGGGATGTAGTCGTCCTTGAACTGCGCCCGCAAGGCGAGCGACATACCGCCGGCGCGCACCGCGCGGCGGGTCCTCTACTTCGTCGTGGGCTGCGTGAAGAGCTCCGCGCGGAAGAGGTGTATCCAGAGCTCCCAATTGACTGGGATCCCCAGATACCCCTCGCAGACGCCCACAAATGTGGCCGCCTGCGAAATCGCGTTCGGCGCGAAGTTGTGCAACTCCACGCCGTAGCGGTGGCAGAGCGCCCGCATGAAGCGGCTCGCCGGCGCGGCGAAGCCACGCTCGTGGAAGCGGACGAAGCTCACCACGTAGCCTTCCGGCGGGTTGGGCGCGTGGTCTCCCGCCGGCGGCACGATCCACTCCACCGGTCGGCCCTCCTCGTTCGCCGCCACCGGCCGGCGGAGACCAGCTCGTTGAGAGCCAGCCGGGTCACCGTCGACCGCTCCCAGGCGTACGGGTCGAGGATCGTGAGGGGCGGAGGCGGCGCCATTAGAAAGGACCAGAGATCCGGGAGCGGAGGACAAGAAGATGAGGAAGAGCTCTAATTGCGAAGGGCCGCGGTGGCGAGAGCAAATCGAAGGCGAGAGCGCAAGGGGCGAGAACGGCGAAACGCTAAGGTAAAAAACCGCCGTTTTTCCCTCCCCTCAGATTTATAAGCCGCGGGTGAGCTCTCCGGGGCGGACGTCCCGCGCGCATTAACTGCAGGGAATCTTCTTTCTCGCTGACGGGCGGGCCCCACCACGACCGCGGCGGCCACGCCACCGCGAACAAGCCATCATCACGGCGAAGAATAGCAGGGACCGTGGCAGGCGGTCACGTCCGCCTGCCCACGCCGCCCACTATGTGCGCGCGCGGCTGCAACGCCTAAAAAAGCGCGCCCGCGACGCGAAACCGCAGCCTCTACTATGGAGCATTTAATGGCCTGGTTCCTTGCAAAGAAAGGAGAACCCTCAAGCGGCACGGGCTCCTGGCTCGGGATAATTTCAACCCTCGAAAGGGTACAGGCGTGAGAAGGTCGCCTCGGGGCCCGTTTGAAACAAAGCGGGCACCGCAAGCACCCATGCCACGCAGAACCCTCGAGCGGCATGAGCCCCTGGCTCGAGACAATGTCAACCCTCTAAAGGGCACAGGCGTGAGAAGGTCGCCTCGGGGCCCGTTTGAAACAAAGCGGGCACCGCAAGCACCCATGCCACGCTGTATTACTGATCAGCGCCTCGGGGGCTGGCTCGCCCAGGCCCCTCGATGGTCGCAGATGCCAGGCCGGGAGCGCTTAGCCGCCGCCCCGCACCATTTTTACTAATCAGCGTCTCGAGGGCTGGCTCGCCCAGGCCCCTCAACGGTCGCAGACGCAAAGACGGGGCCGCCCAGGCGCCACCCCGCACGGCCCTACTGATCAGAGGTTCGAAGTCTGACCCTCGACGGGTTCGAACAGGCGCCTCAGATCACAGAGTCAGGTACGACGAAGGCACGCGCATTCGAGCCGTTCCTCGAGCCCGTCGGCTCGAGGGTGCCCCATATGTCGTATTCGAGAGCCAGCGAGGGCGGCCTAGCGGGGGGGAACCCACCGAGGGAGAGCTTCCGCGCCCTCGGTCCCTATCGAACGGTACCGAGCCCCACCTAGCAAACCCACGCAAGTGCTTCCATGGACGTGTCTCTGGACCACGCAGCCTACCCTTATCGAACGGGGCATGGGCGTCCACTCGAACCACCCGCCAGCAGCTCAATGAGGAATCCGCCATCCGCGACCCGCTCGATGGGGGTTGCGGAAACCTCACCCTCCGTCCCGCGGAGGGACGACAAGGGCGCATTAAAGAACAAGTCGTAAAGCTCTACCCGATCGCCTCGAACGGGCCCAGGCTCGGGGGCTTGACGCACGGCTACACCTCCTCGGCCTGCACCCGCCGGAGACAGCGCCAGCAGCGCGTGCGTCACCGAAGCCGGCTGAGACATTGCCAATGCCGGTTGAAACATGTGCCACGCCCTCTGACCAGTTCTCGCGGTTAACCTCGCGGGGAGCACCCACACTCTGCCCGGGGCTTCGGGGCTAGACCCGCGGGTCCGCTGACGCGGCCCCACGGAAAGCGTTCGCGAGACCAGAAGGGAAGAGCGTCCTATCAGTAGGTTCCAGCATCTGCGGGAGCCTCAATGGCAAACCCGCAGATGCTCGGGGGCTACTGTCGGGGACAGCCCTAGAGGTCCCCTTAAACAACGGGGAAACCCTCACTTAAAACCCGCAACAAAGCCAAAACACAATTTGCCTAACCATGCAGGAAACGGCCCACGCCGCAGGGGACCCCGACGGCCCATCGAGGCGGCCCTCTTAGAGATCCCCTCGAGCAGGCTCCGCCTCGCTCGAGGATGCGCGCCCCCCTCGGGCGGGCTCCGCCCCGCTCGAGGGGTAGCACTTCCCTCGAGCGGGCCCCGCCTCGCTCGAGGGCTCGCTCCCCCTCGAGCAGGTTCCGCCTCGCTCGAGGGTGCGTCCCGCCCTCGACCGGGGTCCGCCACGCTCGAGGGCGCCCCTCACGCGTGCGCCGGCCCCCGTACACGGGCATTTAATGCCCCGACACCGGCGGGACGGCGCCATCATGCGCCGGGGCTCGCGCCCGGTGCCGCCGCACCAACTCCCCGGGGGAGGAGCCCATCCCCATCACTGTGGGGAGGGACTGTGCAGCGCGGCCGGTGTCAGACCCGTGACGCCGTGCGCCTGCTCCAGTACGGCTAACGCGCCGAGCCCTCGAAGGGGGGCCGGATGCACCCTCGATTCACTTTCTTGTGACCCTGCAGGGTTAGGTGGAGGCGCTAGGCCGGTGGAACACCATCCCTGCCACTGTAACGGCGTGGCCGCCGTCCCCGCGCGTGCAGGCGCACGCCAGGCGCTGTAGCAACAACCCCGGCACTGTGGAACGCGTCGGGAAGGGACGCCGCTTCACCTACTCCTGTGCCCCGTACAGGCCAACGTCAGCACCTCCCTCGAGCCTATCAGAGGACATCGCCACCATCCACCGCCCTTTTACCCTCGAACCGCCACTGTTCGGGTGCAAGGTAGGCCATCATGGCCAGATCGCTGCGAGGATCGTCCGGACGGCCGCCCACTCTACGGCATAGTACGTCGTGCTTCTCCATGTAGCTAGCTAGCGCGGCGCGCATGTAACCCGCCTCCCCCTTGATCTATAAAAGGGGGAGCGAACCCCCCAGCCGCGGGGGAACACGAACAGGAACTCTCCGCACACCACGTACTCATTCTCCAATTCTCCCACAATATCTTCAGCCACTCCTCCAGGGACTTGGAAGCCACGCTTCCTCTCCCGCCTTGCTTGTAGCAGCCCCACTACAGGCACCCCCGGTGCTGAGCAATACAGTGCCTTGAGCACGCCCCTGCTGGACGTACGGCCCCCTCGGCCGGAACCAGGATAAATCCCGTGTCTCTTATTGCTTAGCATCGACCATTGAGGGATAGACCTCGGCGCTTTCTACTGGTTAGTGTCGGGACCATATTTCGCACCGACACTATGGACTCCTCATGAGGTGTTCCTAATATCCCCAAAGTCTTGTTCAAGTCCGTGGAGCGATTCGGGAGATCGAGGTTTGGGTTTGAAGGAGTTGACCCGCGAGTGCTGTTCATCCCGAGCTGCCCAGGCTACACCGGTCTGACCGGTGCTCTTGACCAGTCTGACCGGTGCAACCCTCGGTGGGTTTTTGCTCGGGTGAACTTCTGGGTGTGTTCGCTGTTGTCCTGTGTTGCAGCTGTTTCGAGTTTGGGTCTGTTTGGAGGTCGGTAGGCCTGTTTGGTGATTTGGAGACTTTCAGGCTTAACCCGGTCTGACCGGTGTGTTACACCGGCCTGACCGGTGTGAAGCCACTTAGTGGAAGTTGCCAACTCTCACCAGCAGGGACCGGTCTGACTGGTGGTGCTCACCGGTCTGACCGGTGTTGGTCAGTGGACTCGAGGTTTGGTGTTCCGCTGTGTTCTCGGGTCGGAAGGTTGGTTGTTGGTTCCTAGGTCCAGTGGCACTCCAGTGGCTACGTGGGCTTGGCCAATTTGGGTAGTGAGTCGGAGACGTGTGTTAGAAGCCGTGTTCATCTTGTTGGAGTTTCCATCTCCTTCGAGAAGAATTTTTATCGGCTCTCATTCACTCCCCCCCTCTCTGGTTCGCCGTATCGGTCCTTCAGTCCGGGGGTCGGTGGGGGCCCAATCCCTGATCTGTGCCGGGCTCGAGCTTCGGTGACAGATGGACGACGGTGGGTGGCGGATCTACTCCAAACCGGTGACCGGTGGTTGGGGATGGTGCGGAGGGGGCAGGATTTCGCAGCAGAGCAAGCGGCGCCGTCGATCGCCATGGGCGGCTGCACTGCGCGAATGAGGGAGGAGGCAGTTAGGGTTTGCCCTAACCGCCACCCTCTTATATGACGACAACGTGGGCCGCCTGGGCCGCGCACGCGATGACTTAGGCGGGTGGGCCGCGAGGCACACAAGCGCACCGGGCCGGACCGCAGCTATGTCAGGCCCGATGGGCCAACTGCTGCAGCGCAGGCCAACTGAGCCGAGCATCTGCCCCGGTGAACCAGGAGAACGGCGGCGGAAAAAGGCTGCCTGGGCCAGGCGGTGGTCATGGGCCGGATGGCCGTGAGGGCTGTGCTGGGCCTGTTTCTGTTTTCTTTCAATCTTTATTAGCTAATAGCCTATGTTAATTACTGCTGATTATCATTGTCTAGTCTTGCTACTTGATTAAGTCTAGATCAAACATTTGATGATTTTGTACAAATGTGTATTTATCACTTATGTACCGTGCAATTTCGAATTCTATTATAGAATGCAAGTATGTTTGTGTCATTTTATATGCACTTTCATACTCAATTTTCGTTATTGCAATAATTATTATCACATACACCATCTCAATGTCGTGATTTTACTCACTAGTAATATATTACTAGTGATCTTTTGCAATTAATTTATGCATTTCTCTTAAAATTTTGGGATACAAACATTTTGTGATAGAGATCATATCCATGTATATGGATTTTGACGGTCTATTACTAAAGGTCTACATCATGCTCATTTTGAAGATTGATGATTACCTATACAATGTTCCCAAAACAAGGATTAAATATCGAAATATTACAATGGATTACACTATTGAAGTGTTTATTACCATTGGGAATTTTGGCTTACACTATTGTAGTGATTACCAAATTAAATGCTCAATCATTAACTTCAGTATACATATGGTGTGATAGGGACCTTAGCAAAGGTTGCATTTAATTCAAGATGAATTATTTGCCTTGAGACCATGCTTTGGCATCAATTTATTTGCCTATCATTTTGATCTACTCTATGTCCTATGGCATTTGAGATTATCTACCATGTATACAAGTTAATGAGATTGGAAAATTGAGGGTTTACATGCTATTTGTTTATCTTATACTTTTCTTAATCCTTGAAGAGTTGTGCTATTCGAATTAATTTGCATTTATTACAACATTGTTTAGCCACTTGATTATATTTCATGTATGAGTTATTGAATCATGTGGTCCTACTTTGTAGGCTATGGACATGGCAAAAGAGTTCGATGAACTTGCCATTGATGGTCATAATTACCCCACTTGGACTTCGGATATAAAGATTAACTTTGCATCCCGCGGACTTTTGTCATACCTTAGCAAGCCTACTGCAGGTGTCATTTTGGATGAACAAAATAAGTACGGTGCCTTAATGCTTTTAAGGTTTTACATACATAAGGATCTCAAACAAGAGTACCTTATGGAGGGAAACCCTCGTGTTCTATGGCTTGCGCTTAAAGAGCGTTATGAGCAGCAAAAGGAACTCATATGGCCTGAGGCTCATCATGAGTGGATCATTTACGTTTGCAGGACTTTAAGTCCATTGCAGATTACAATCATGTAGTTCATAAAATTTGCTCAAAGTTGAATTATGTGAGAAAGAACCAACGGATGGTGGAAAACTCTTTCTACCATGCCTCCTATGGATTAAGTATTACAAATAGTATTATCAGGCGAGTAATTACACTCAATATCCTTCGCTTAATCATACACTAACACAGGTTGAGATATATGATGAGCTTCTAATGAAGAACCATCATAAGCATCCTATGGGTGCAACACCTCTTCCTGAGGTTCATAGTGTATAGAATAATAAAAGTTCATGGGATCCAGTTCTGGTGACCCAGAGAACATGCCTGATAAACACAAATTCAACAAGAAGCAAAAGCCAAATCCTATGCAAAAGGGTGATACTAAGGCCAAGAATGACACTAAATGTCATAGATGTGGCACTTTTAATCACTTTGCTGAGGATTGCCGTACTCCAAGACATTTGGTTGCTCTCTACTAAAAGTCCATAAAGAAAGCAAAGCAAAGTAATGTCAAAGTGACAAGATATGAAGCAAATTTCAATCATGCTCCTGATACTACTAAGGAAGTAGGTTGTTCAAGCATGGCTCCTATGGAACCAAATGACAACCATGATCTCATGAATGAGAAACTTCCAAGTACCGATGACATGCTCATAGAGTTCTCCTTAAATGACATGTTTGGATATTTCATCTAAGAGTCTCAATCCGAAGTTGATATCTATTTGATTATTGTGTGGGATTGTTACAGTGTTGTAATAATTTAAGTTGTACAAACTCTATGTGATTTGAAGAGTTGAAAACTTGCTAGTGATGGATGTATTGTGAGCACATATGTGTTTTAATATCATACTCATATGTTGGATATTATAATACATTTGTGTGATTATGTATGTTTTCCTATATGTTTAATAAGAAGATCTTTTTAGTATGCATTCTTATTACACTATAGAATATAATTGATGGCAATCCAATGTAGGATGGAATTATGTATTGTTGATAGTGGTACTAGAAACTATATTCTTTGGGAGTTGAATTTTTCCGGACTCTTAACAAAAGAGAAGGAAATATTATGATCATCATTGTATGATGCTTCAATAGTTGGTTCAGTTTGATCCACTATTATTCTCCCTAAGAGTGCTCAATTAATGAGAGAGGATACCTTATTGTATCCAGGATTAACTTGTACCCTATTATGCTATAAAGATATCCGTAAGAATGGTCTTCATGTGCAAATACATGTAGATGGGAAAGAATAATTAATTTACTTCACTAACCTTACGGGATATAGCCAACAAATTTGTGAAAATTCCATCCCTCGAATATGGATTGTACTATACATACATAAAACCTATATTTTTATTGCATATAAAATAATCTCCCCAAATGTATATTCATTCCAAGCAGGGCATGATAGTCTAAGTCATCCTAGAGTTGGAATGATGAGGAAGATTATTAGAAATTCCATTGGTCTTGATTTGTATAAAGCAAAGTTCCCACAATCTTTGGATTTCTATGCACTACATGTGCTAAAGGGAAATTGAATGCTGAAACAAAACAAATTACTTGAAAGAATTCAAGGTGATTTTTGTGGACTGATTCAGCCTGATAGTGGATTGTTCAGTTAAATCATGGTATTTATAGATGCATCTATAAGATGATCTAATGTGTCTCTTTATTGACATGAAACCATGAATAAAGGTAGCTAAAATATTGTCTCAACTAATTTAGTTGGAGACTGATTATTCTGAACATCGAAATCAATCGATTTGAATGTACAATGCTGCTGAATTTTCTATCGAAAATTCGGGTTTAGCATTTTGTACGATATATCCACATTAAAATGGCTTTCCTAAGCCATTGATTAAAAAGTTTTAAACTTTTATCAAGACCAATATTGAGGAACTACAAGTTGCCTACATCGTGTTGGGATCATGCAGTACCGCACACTGCTAAATCAATCCAACCATGAGTAACTGCATATTATTACATCCCCCTTACAATTGGTACGTGGAAATTAACCAAGCATTTCCCATTTGCGTAAGTTTGGGTAAGTTGTTTATGTACCCATCTCACCACATCAGCGGCAACAATGGGGCCATTAAGAAATTTGGGGATCTTTCTGGGATTTAAATCTCAGTCGATCATTAAGTATATAGAACCTATGACAGGAGATCTATGTATGGCTCGTTTCGCTGATAGTATCTTTAATAAGGATCATTTTCCGGCATTAAGGGGGAGAATTGTACCATAAATTTGAATGCCTGGAAATTGATTGGAATGCGAGAAGATGTCCTTTATGATCCACGTACTATGGGCACTAAACTTTATGTTTAGAGACTTATAGATTTGCAAATGTTGCAAATAATCTGCCAGATTTGTTTACCAAATACAAAGGTGTTGTTAAACCCTTTTATCTTGCAAAGAACATGCCTGAAAGAGTGAAAGATCCTAAAGATAACCACTCGAATAATCCCTCTAGGACGCAAGAGGGGGAGAGGCAATTCTAAGATGTAAGATGCGAAATAAAAGAAAATGGTAAACGAAGATCAACTTTTGTTGATACAAATCTTTTAGTAATCAATTCTTTTGAGAGAGATTTGGTTATTACCCAGCTCACATATGCGCATACATTATGACACCGAGAAATCTAAAGACCCTAGATCGATTGTTTTGGGAAATCATGATGATCTATTCAGGGTTCGCCAGTAATTACATAGAGACTAGAGAGTCTTATTATCATTGTCGACAATTATTTCTCTGAACAAATTGCTGAAATCCTTCAAAGTGATCCAGATCTAAAATCCATGGTAGAGTGCCTGATGCGCTCGGATTGGAACATATAGAAAGGATGCAATAGAAACAGAGATAGCCTTGCTCACTAAGGGAAGTGTTTTCTGGCGTTAAACCACCACCTCCTAGTGTCCATCCTATTGGATATAAATTTGTTTTATTTGGAAACAGAATAAAAACAATGAATTGGTGAGATATGATGCAAGGCTAGTTGCAAAGGCTTTACGCAAAGGCCTAATGTTGATTTTCAACAAAATTTATTCTCCAGTTATGAGTGGCATAACATTTAGATACTTAATATCTTTGGTAGTACAAAATCGTCTATCTATGCATTTGATGGACGTAGTGACCACATATTTGTATGGGTCATTGGATTCTAAGATATACATGAATGTTCCTAGTAGAATAAGTATATCAAATTCTAAGGCAAATAACAACATGTTTTTGTGTTAAGTTGCGAAAGTCATGATATGACTTAAAACAATCAAGCCGAATGTGGTACAATTGGTTGAGTATTCCTTAAGCATAAGGGATACATAATCAATGATGATTGTGTATGTGTTTTCATCAAGAAAACTACAACATATATTTGCATTGTGTTTGTCTATGTTGATGATATTAATATCATTGGTAACAAACATGACATTAGTGAAGCTCGTCATCATTTGATGAAGTTTGAAATGAAAGATTTGGGTGAAACCAAACTTTGTTTAGGCCTACAGCTTGAACATTTACCATCTGGGATATTTGTACATCAAGGTGCCTATATTCAAAAAATGTTGGAGAAATTCAACATGGATAAAGCCTACCCGTTTAAGACTCCTATGGTGGTGAGATCTTTGGATATTGAGAAAGATCCCTTCAGACCACAGGATGAGGGTGAAAAGATTTTAGGACCTGAGGTTCTTTATCTAAGTGTCATTGGAGCATTGATATATCTTGCTAATAGTACTCAGCCGGACATTGCATTTGCAGTGAACCTACTAGCAAGACATAGTGCAGCTCCAACAAAATGACATTGGGTCGGGGTTAAGACCGTATTCAGGTATCTTAACGGCACTAGAGATCTTGGATTGTTCTATCAAAGAAATCCAAATCAAAATCTTTTAGGCTATGCAGATGCAGGCTATCCATTTGATCCCCATGATAGCAGATCCCAGACAGACTTTGTATTCTTAAATGGTGGAATTAATATTTCTTGGAAATCTTCCAAGCAGACTTTAGTGTCTACTTCCACTAATCATTTTGAGATAATTGCATAGTATGAAGCATCACATTAGTGTGTTTGACTTCACGGAATGATTGACCACATATTCAAATTATGTGGAATTGGTGCACTTGATGCACTAACGATTATCATTGAAGATAATGCTGCTTGTGTTGCACAAATGGAATCATGTTACATCAAGAGTAACTTGATTGAGCATTTTACTCCGAAGTTATTTTATCCCCATGAGTTATAACGAGGATGGGGGAATAGAGATTCGCAAACTATGTCATGTGATAATCTTGCCGATTTATTCACAAAATCTCTACCATATTCATCATTTCATAAATGTGTTGAACGAATTGGTATGAGAGACTTGCGAAATCCGGGGAGTAAATTTGAATAAATAAATCCTTTGTGCGTCGTTGTCACACCCGATTTTCTGAAGAAAACCAAGTGCTAGCTATATGTATGCCAGGATCTAGTTTCATACATATAGTGACATCATAGTGAATAACAGAAACAATATCACGTAATGAAAGAGAGATTATCAGAGATTTACAGCGGAATCCCGGGAAAAAAAGGCTCCGACTTCACGGGCAGTCGATCGGGGGTTGCGTACGCCTAGCACCAAGCAACATCATCACAAGACTTCAAAGTAGCTTCCTCCTTCGAGCAACAATGTTTATAGCAAGGGTGAGCACTTGTCGTACTCAAGCAAGTGTGGGGAAAGAATGAATGCAAAGGCTTTATAGTGGACTCGGCTCAAAGCATTTAAGCAATTTTAGTTGGTCAAGTTTTATTAGCACCTGATTACTAATAAAGTATAAGTTTATACCAACCCACAATTAAGCATAAGGTAAGAAATACGCCATAAGCACATGGCAACATAACCAGAGAACACGATTTAAGTCCATCTTCAAGTTCAATTATCATGTGAGGGTCCGAGCCGCCCGTGACCGTGGGCATGGCTAATCGATTAGTTTTACACTGCGCAGAGGTTGTACACTTTACCCACGCTCGTGTTCCCCATGTCGCCCGGGTTGATCGACCCTTAAACACTTCCAAGGTGAGTGGCTAGGGGTCCACTACGAAGCCTTTACAAAGGAAAGAAGAGAAACCAACGACCGCGACAAGCATTAAAGAGCGGAGCGGACCATAACCCTCCCTAGTGGTCAGCACCTTAGCAAAGGTCGCTACCCCAAAAGAACCGGGCTATACCCCTTCAACTCCGGCCCCCGTGCCCCTCTCGGAAAAGAGCTATCGGTTAACCCACTCTCCTAATTAATTGGCTAAGCCAGAGCCATGTGGACTGTGGTTGCACTGTTTTCCTGGGTGGTTCTCCATGTTCCGATTAAACCATATGATCTTGTTATTAAACATCCAAAGATAAAGCATAAAGGTATAACATGATTCATAATTAATGTTCATTAAAACCACCATAACCCAGGTATAGCAACTAAGCATAACTACCCAACATAAAGATAAACCCGTTTGATCAAGGCACGGGATAAATAACACTAGTCAAACCTTAAACATGGGTCCCATCATATTAATGCAAGCATATGCAATGAGTGATTAAATATAGTTCTTAGGACAAAAGATCAAGGACACACTTGCCTTTAACCAAAGTAATGTCGTTGCTCGAATCTTCAACTTCAAGCTCTTCCAAACTTCTCGAACGACGTTCGTCTAAGCGCATCAATCATCGGGCACAACATACAAAGCTGAGACAGTACGTACGGACATACTAAGAACAAAACACCAATCAAAAGAAAACCGTAAAAGAACGTAGTAAAGGATAGGCTTGATTAGATGGATCACTAAAGAACACAAAGGGTGCTTGGAAAGGCTTGGTTAACTTTAAACGGATGGTCGCAGAAGATTGAGCAAGGACCGGAAAGATCACACTGAGATAGAGCTCGATTCTATGGTTACATAGGCGCAAGAAACGTTGAACACAAAACTAAGCTCAAAACTATCGTGAGATCATCAACAAACAACAAGAGACTACGCTTGGCATATTTTAATTAAGAAATCATGTGAAAGAATATTTCGTGGAAATACTCTATGTTACCATTAAACAAGTTACATTTAATTAAAGAAATCACGATAAACCTAACCATGTTTTATTTAGAACATTCGAGTAGAAGTTATGTCAAATTAACAATTACTTTAGAAAGATGAAGCAAGTATAAGATATCTAAACGAGTAACTTTATGTCACGTGTTCGACTAAACATATTTAATATTGAAAAGGCATTTATGAAGTCATTAGGCATTTTACCTTTATTATGAAAACCGATGTTTAACTCTAACATCTTTTACTTAGAAAAACTAGTTATAAATAGGATTAACCAATTGCATCATGATTAAAGAAAACCGGATTAGAACCTAATCACTTTTTATTTATAAAAGCATTAGAATAAGAATTAGTCGAGATTAACATGCATCTTTTAATATTAAAACAAGTAATGTGTGATACACATGCTAACGCATAAGTTATGGCGAAACGAATTATCAACGCACAAGAAAACCTTAAGGTGGGTTTAGGAAAACTAGTCTACTTAGAGAACTAGACCGAAGGGCAACAACCGAGCAAAAAGGTAAGCCAAACTAGTTGATAAAGGAACTGATAACGAGATTAGCTCTGGAGAAAGGTATAGCTACGAAAGGTTGAGCATAAGAACATAGCTGATTTATGAAAAGACAACCTAACAGAGATGGAATAGACATCAACTAGCTAGATGCCGATATACAAGATTCATGAAACAAGAGTGATAAGATTAATTGATAGGCATATGAGCAAGGCAAACTACTCACACGGACAAAGCTACCGAGCTAGACGAAACTCTAAGGCTTGATTAGATGCACACGGTTTAGCTTGAGGCTAACACCGTAAAGGTTTAGAGCCTCGACAAACTTGATCAAAAAGAGATACCGAGATAAAGCCGACACCGAACGTCTAACGAATTATTTGCATTTATGAGAGAACAAGGCTATGAGCTAGGTTCATTTTAATTAACAAAACAAATATAAAGGATATTTCGTAGATAAAATACCCTATGTTGACATTATTGCAATATTAAACTTTGTTTACGAAACCGGTGTAAAGAACTAGTCAAGTCTTATTAATAAAGATTCATATATTGATTAAACCGATTAAACATTTAATTTAGAAAAACTAATCTATATGAACAATCTAAACGAAACTTTGTAATTCGAGTTCATCATATTATTATCAAAAACAGTATTGAATTGGCTTTAATCAAGATTAACATTTATTTATAAAGCCGGAGTAAAAGCCTAATCAACTTTTAATTATAAAAGTTAATTAATCATTAAGCAAATTAATATTTGACTTATGGAAAACCGAGTAAAAGGTCTAATTAGATTTTATTCATAAGAGCATGTAAAGTAATCATTAATCAAATTAAATTTGATTACGAAAAACGATATATAGATCTATATTGCTTTTATTTATAAAAGACATGCTTAGCTAGTCATTAATCAAAATTATTATTAATTTTATTTTCAGAAACAAAACATGGTGAAAACACACCACTAACGCGTGCTTTGCATTATTATGGACCTAACGCAACTTGAACGGATTAAATCGGAGCTAAAACGAAAAAGATATGGCTTTCTAAAGATCTGAGGACCTAATTGTGAACGATTGAAAACTTCAGGGGCTTAACAAAGAAAGATCAGGGGCATATACATAATTATGTATATAAACTCAGGGATTTACTTGCAAGATCTTCAGGCGGTTTTATGTGTGAACGGTGGTGTTTTTACAGGGGGTTATGAGCAAGTTTTACAAGAAACAAAAGAGAACAAAGAGGTACTGGAAAGAACAGGGGTCCTAACCGCAAAATGACACCTCTCCTTCT
Source organism: Cenchrus americanus (assembly GCA_947561735.1). Classification (NCBI taxonomy): domain Eukaryota; kingdom Viridiplantae; phylum Streptophyta; class Magnoliopsida; order Poales; family Poaceae; genus Cenchrus; species Cenchrus americanus. The sequence goes on along the minus strand of OX387239.1, from coordinate 281,868,438 downwards.
TCCTCCTCTGGACTTCCCTGGCGGCGGCGAACAGGGAGCTCCATCCCCCGGCGGCGCCGGCGACGTGCACTGCGAGGGGCCCGAGTGAGGTGGGGAAAAGGAGGAGGAGGTCGAGGGGATCTCACCGACGTGCACCCCGGGGTGGAAGAGAGACATCAAGGCGGTCGTCGGCGGCGAGCAAGCAACGGCCGGCGGCGGCCTCACGCGGCGGTGGCGCTCCGGTGGGTTCCCGGTGGCGGGGAACGGCGGAATGGGTAGGGCTCGGCGCGCGGATGCTAGAGGCGACCTCGGTTTGCTCGGTGGGCGACGGGGCGGCGGATCGGCGGCCGGCGGCGGCCGGCCGGCCCGGCGGCGCGCGCGATGGGGGCGGCGCGCGGGGGCGGCGCGCGCGCGGGCGGCGGCGCGCGCGGCGGCGCTAGGGTTCGCGCGCGGGGTCAGCCCTCGGGCGCCGCCTATAGGGCGCGGGGACGCGGGGGCCTGGGCGCGCACGCACGCCGAGGCTCCGCGCGGCGGCGGCGGCGCGCCCGGCCATGCGGCCGGGCCAAAACCGATGGGCCTTGGCGGGCCTAAGGGCCGGGCCGGGGTGGGGTGCGGGTCGGAGCGGGTCGAGCCTCCGGCTCGGCCCGTTAGGAATAGGATAGGTTTTCTTTTTTTTTTCTGAAATATTTTCCAAAGTGCAAAAGTAATTCCGGTAAAAAGTCCGTAAAATACTTTAACGCACGAAAAATAGTCGAAAATCCCAAAAATTCCAGGAAAATTCCTAGAGGTAGATTAAGACATGAACAATCCAAATAAAGCATTTGGTGCTCGTGAAAAAGATTTTAGAGCCTTCTAATAAATAGAAATAGCTCAAGGAAAATGAGAATAAATCCCGTAAAAATCCGGAAAAATTCTCGGGAGAGTTTGGACAGCTCCTACACTCATTTTTAAAACCTTTTGCACTCAAGAACCACTAGATGCATCGGCATGAATGCAACACACATAACTTTTATTTAATTTAGAAAAACGAGACAAAGGATTTTTCCTATACTATATTTCCGTAAAGAAAATAAATGTTGGGAAAAATTTTAAAATTATGAGAAAATCGTTATTTAATTATTCTTTCTATTCACATCCCGAAATTGGAAATTTCGGGTGTGACAAATCTACCCCCCTTAAACGGAATCTCGTCCCGAGATTCGAAGAAAGAAGAAGCAAGGAGGAGGGAGATAAACAAGAACATTGCGATCGAAGTAGGTAGGCGGTCATCCTCTTTTGTTGATCGGTGTGAAACCTTTAATCTTTTCTTCAATGATTGTTGGGGTCTTCATCGAATGAGCTAGGTGGAACAAAAGCAAGCACAAGGTGGGAAGGAAGGTATAGTGAGGTCTTCTTTTCTTCATCTTGCTCACTTTTACCTCACGATGGTGGCGTAGCTTTTGCTTGTTGACATTGGTGTTGTCTTCAATTCCTTCTTATGATGTCCTTCAGCAACATCACTCCTCTCATATTACGTAAAACTTTCCAAGCCTAACTTATACCAACATCCTTAAATACCGAGGGTCTTGTCTTGCTTGTGTCGTTGTCGCCATTCCCTCTTGAAATGACGATCTAGAAATTTCTTCGGGCATCTGTTGATAAAGTGTCCACCAGCTTTGCAATAGAAACAAGCTTTACTTTCCCTAATGTTTCGACGATTCTATGGTGTCTCATAAATCAGTGGTATTGTGACACGGTGAGGGTATTCTAGATATGCATCTTCATTGTGATCTTCGGGAAAACCTTGGGCTTGAGACATACGACGTAGGTGAGAGTTGTTATTGGCTTCCCCCGGATATTCCCTTTTTCTCTTCTTACTCATGATCTCCCGTAGCTTGCTTTCTAGCCCAACGGCTTGTTGATTAAATCTTGTAGACTCGAATAATCGTGTAAGCTTAGTATACTTTGAAGATCTTCATTCAACCCTTTGATGAAATGCTCTCGTTTCTTCTTATCACTCTCACCGATCTTGGGGCATGCGAGAGATAACCGAATAAACTTATCCTCGTACTCGTTACCTTCATCCGTCCTTGCTTTAAGTTAAGGAACTCCTTCCTCTTGAGCTTCATCGCACTCACAGGGGTATGGTGTAAGATAAAGTTGTCTTTGAATCCCTTCCACACAATACTCTCAGGTTGCTGAGGTCCCATTGATGTAAGAATTCCACCATTCTGAAGCTGCTCCTATAAGCTGCCAGGATGCATACAAAGCTTTCTCTCCATCATTGCATTGTACCATATCTAGCTTCTCTTCAATTGTCTTGATCCAGTCTTCAGCTTCTAAGGGATATGTGGTACTGGAGAACATTGGCGGCTCAGCCTTCATGAACTCTGCATAGTTATCATCTGAGGGTGGATATGACAGCGCATCTTGGGTGTATCCATAATCACCACTGTTCTCATAGCTTTCTCCTTGGTTACTTTCGTTTGGGTTTTCCATCTGGTTGGTAGGTAAAGATATGATCAGAAGGGGAACAAGAGTAGTGCAAAACGAGTGGGGGAGAACAAGGAGGTGGGAGGTACAAAAGAAGAACCCAACTAGGCAACTGATGTTATTGCGGATGTAAGACCCACAATACACCATCACTCACTTCAAAGAAACGAATCAATCAAGTTCATAAAACCAAGCATCATCATGCAAACACACAATTCCACCAATCAAGGCATAGCTAAGTGAACGACACTACACGTTGTTAAATAAGTCAGGGGGTATCCTCCTAATTGATCAGATATATCTCCCAGCAAGGATATCCATAAATAATGGATTTTTCCTAGATCAAGGAGTACGAAATTATGAGTTCAACCCAACTGGAATCACCTCCATCGGAGGTTCGGAACTCGAGATATGAGTTAAAGAAGACGGCTATGTCAGCAGTGTTGGCAGATTCTGAATGCTCCACTAATTCGTAGGTATCTCCCTGGACACAAAACGAAAACTGCTGAATTTTGGACAGAATGAAGCTGATGAAATTCCTGAACTACTCCAATTGGATTTATCTCAATCGGGGGTCTATAGCCTGAGATATAAAATATTGAAGGTAACTAGGTCAGCAGGGTTTACAGATTCTGATAGCTCCAATGTTTCAAGCATAGCTTCTGGAACATATACTGGATAGGGCTGAATTTTTGATAGAAATTCACATATGAAATTTAGGAACTAACCCAACTGGTTTCGTGCCAATCGGAGTTCTGTAGCTCAAGATAAAATTGAAACAGCGCCGATGTGTCGGGCAGCTGCGCGAATAGATGGAATGCTAAGGGTAACGGTTCTACCCATGAATCAAGGGGGTGTTTATTGCTTGAGGGAATGGGTAGGTGAGGTCGAAGAGATGTTCAAGGAGAGTGAAGATAAATACATAAGAATTCATGGTATGGAGAAAAGAAGATGGCTAAAATGTGAGATAATTCATCCGAGAGGTCAAGGATACGGTAAAAAGAGACTTTAGATCAAAAGAGACCTTAGGAAACATCCGTTGCTAACTAGGCTTACGTCCTACAGTCGATACAGCTCTGATACCACTGTCACACCCGATTTTCCGAAGAAAACCAAGTGCTACCTATATGTATGCCAGGATCTAGTTTCATATATATAGTGACATCATAGTGAATAACAGAAACAATATCACGTAAAGAAAGAGAGATTATCAGAGATTTACAGCGGAATCATGGGAAACAAAGGCTCCGACTTCACGGGCGATCGGCGGGGGTTGCGTACGCCTAGCACCAGCAACATCATCACAAGACTTCAAAGTAGCTTCCTCCTTCTGAGCAACAATGTTTATAGCAAGGGTGAGCACTTGTCGTACTCAGCAAGTGTGGGGAAAGAATGAATGCAAAGGCTTTATAGTGGACTGGCTCAAAGCATTTAAGCAATTTTAGTTGGTCAAGTTTTATTAGCACCTGATTACTAATAAAGTATAAGTTTATACCAACCCACAATTAAGCATAAGGTAAGAAATACGCCATAAGCACATGGCAACATAACCAAAGATCACGATTTAAGTCCATCTTCAAGTTCAATTATCATGTGAGGGTCCAGGCCGCCCGTGACCGTGGGCACGGCTAATCGATTAGTTTTACACTCTGCAGAGGTTGTACACTTTACCCACAATTCGTGTTCCCCATGTCGCCCGGTTGATCGACCCTTAAACACTTCCAAGGTGAGTGGCTAGGGGTCCACTACGAAGCCTTTACAAAGGAAAGAAGAGAAACCAACGGCCCGCGACAAGCATAAAGAGCGGAGCGGACCATAACCCTCCCTAGTGGTCGCACCTTAGCAAAGGTCGCTACCCCAAAAGAACCGGGCTATACCCCTTCAACTCCGGCCCCCGTGCCCCTCTCGGAAAAGAGCTATCGGTTAACCCACTCTCCTAATTAATTGGCTAAGCCGCAGCCATGTGGACCGTGGTTGCACCGTTTTCCCGAGTGGTTCTCCATGTTCCGATTAAACCATATGATCTTGTTATTAAACATCCAAAGATAAAGCATAAAGGTATAACATGATTCATAATTAATGTTCATTAAAACCACCATAACCCAGGTATAGCAACTAAGCATAACTACCCAACATAAAGATAAACCCGTTTGATCAAGGCACAGGATAAATAACACTAGTCAAACCTTAAACATGGGTCCCATCATATTAATGCAAGCATATGCAATGAGTGATTAAATATAGTTCTTAGGACAAAAGATCAAGGACACACTTGCCTTTAACCAAAGTAATGTCGTTGCTCGTAATCTTCAACTTCAAGCTCTTCCAAACTTCTCGAACGACGTTCGGTCTAAGCGCATCAATCATCGGGCACAACATACAAAGCAAGACGGACGTACGTACGTACATACTAAGAACAAAACACCAATCAAAAGAAAACTCGTAAAAGAACGTAGTAAAGGATAGGCTTGATTAGATGGATCACTAAAGAACACAAAGGGTGCTTGGAAAGGCTTGGTTAACTTTAAAGGGATGGTCGCAGAAGATTGAGCAAGGACCGGAAAGATCACACTGAGATAGAGCTCGATTCTATGGTTACATAGGCGCAAGAAACGCTGAACACAAAACTAAGCTCAAAACTATCGTGAGATCATCAACAAACAACAAGAGACTACGCTTGGCATATTTTAATTAAGAAATCATGTGAAAGAATATTTCGTGGAAATACTCTATGTTACCATTAAACAAGTTACATTTAATTAAAGAAATCACGATAAACCTAACCATGTTTTATTTAGAACATTCGAGTAGAAGTTATGTCAAATTAACAATTACTTTAGAAAGATGAAGCAAGTATAAGATATCTAAACGAGTAACTTTATGTCACGTGTTCGACTAAACATATTTAATATTGAAAAGGCATTTATGAAGTCATTAGGCATTTTACCTTTATTATGAAAACCGATGTTTAACTCTAACATCTTTTACTTAGAAAAACTAGTTATAAATAGGATTAACCAATTGCATCATGATTAAAGAAAACCGGATTAGAACCTAATCACTTTTTATTTATAAAAGCATTAGAATAAGAATTAGTCGAGATTAACATGCATCTTTTAATATTAAAACAAGTAACAGGTGATACACATGCTAACGCATAAGTTATGGCGAAACGAATTAGAACGGCACAAACGAATTATCAACGCACAAGAAAACCTTAAGGTGGGTTTAGGAAAACTAGTCTACTTAGAGAACTAGACCGAAGGGCAACAACCGAGCAAAAAGGTAAGCCAAACTAGTTGATAAAGGAACTGATAACGAGATTAGCTCTGGAGAAAGGTATAGCTACGAAAGGTTGAGCATAAGAACATAGCCGATTTATGAAAAGACAACCTAACGAGAGATGGAATAGACATCAACTAGCTAGATGCCGATATACAAGATTCATGAAACAAGAGTGATAAGATTAATTGATAGGCATATGAGCAAAGGTGCAAACTACTCACACGGACAAAGCTACCGAGCTAGACGAAACTCTAAGGCTTGATTAGATGCACACGGTTTAGCTTGAGGCTAACACCGTAAAGGTTTAGAGCCTCGACAAACTTGATCAAAAAGAGATACCGAGATAAAGCCGACACCGAACGTCTAACGAATTATTTGCATTTATGAGAGAACAAGGCTATGAGCTAGGTTCATTTTAATTAACAAAACAAATATAAAGGATATTTCGTAGATAAAATACCCTATGTTGACATTATTGCAATATTAAACTTTGTTTACGAAACCGGTGTAAAGAACTAGTCAAGTCTTATTAATAAAGATTCATATATTGATTAAACCGATTAAACATTTAATTTAGAAAAACTAATCTATATGAACAATCTAAACGAAACTTTGTAATTCGAGTTCATCATATTATTATCAAAAACAGTATTGAATTGGCTTTAATCAAGATTAACATTTATTTATAAAGCGGAGTAAAAGCCTAATCAACTTTTAATTATAAAAGTTAATTAATCATTAAGCAAATTAATATTTGACTTATGGAAAACCGAGTAAAAGGTCTAATTAGATTTTATTCATAAGAGCATGTAAAGTAATCATTAATCAAATTAAATTTGATTACGAAAAACGATATATAGATCTATATTGCTTTTATTTATAAAAGACATGCTTAGCTAGTCATTAATCAAAATTATTATTAATTTTATTTTCAGAAACAAAACATGGTGAAAACACACCACTAACGCGTGCTTTGCATTATTATGGACCTAACGCAACTTGAACGGATTAAATCGGAGCTAAAACGAAAAAGATATGGCTTTCTAAAGATCTGAGGACCTAATTGTGAACGATTGAAAACTTCGGGGGCTTAACAAAGAAAGATCGGGGGCATATACATAATTATGTATATAAACTCGGGGATTTACTTGCAAGATCTCCAGGCGGTTTTATGTGTGAACGGTGGTGTTTTTACGGGGGGGTTATGAGCAAGTTTTACAAGAAACAAAAGAGAACAAAGAGTTACTGGAAAGAACAGGGTCCTAACCGCAAAATGACACCTCTCCTTCTTCCTCCTCTGGACTTCCCTGGCGGCGGCGAACAGGGAGCTCCATCCCCGGCGGCGCCGGCGACGTGCACTGCGAGGGGCCCGAGTGAGGTGGGGAAAAGGAGGAGGAGGTCGAGGGGATCTCACCGACGTGCACCCCGGGGTGGAAGAGAGACATCAAGGCGGTCGTCGGCGGCGAGCAACGAACGGCGGCGGCGGCCTCACGCGGCGGCGGCGCTCCGGTGGGTTCCCGGTGGCGGGGAACGGCGGAATGGGTAGGGCTCGGTGCGCGGATGCTAGAGGCGACCTCGGTTTGCTCCGGTGGGCGACGGGGCGGCGGATCGGCGGCGGCGGCGCGCGGCCGGCTCCGGCGGCGCGGCGGATGGGGCGGCGCGCGAGGGCGGCGCGCGCGCGGGCGGGCGCTAGGGTTCGCGCGCGGGGTCGGCCTCGGGCGCCGCCTATAGGGCGCGGGGACGCGGGGGCCGCGCGCGCACGCACGCCGAGGCCCCGCGCCGGCGGCGGCGCGCCCCGGCCATGCGGCCGTGCCAAAACCGATGGACCTTGGCGGGCCTAAGGCCGGGCCGGGGGTGGGGTGCGGGTCGGAGCGGGTCGAGCCTCCGGGCTCGGCCCGTTAGGAATAGGATAGGTTTTCTTTTTTTTTTCTGAAATATTTTCCAAAGTGCAAAAGTAATTCCGTAAAAAGTCCGTAAAATACTTTAAAGCACGAAAAATAGTCGAAAATCCCAAAAATTCCAGGAAAATTCCTAGAGGTAGATTAAGACATGAACAATCCAAATAAAGCATTTGGTGCTCGTGAAAAAGATTTTAGAGCCTTCTAATAAATAGAAATAGCTCAAGGAAAATGAGAATAAATCCCGTAAAAATCCGAAAAATTCTCGGGAGAGTTTGGACAGCTCCTACACTCATTTTTAAAACCTTTTGCACTCAAGAACCACTAGATGCATCGGCATGAATGCAACACACATAACTTTTATTTAATTTAGAAAAACAGACAAAGGATTTTTCCTATACTATATTTCCTGTAAAGAAAATAAATGTTGGGAAAAATTTTAAAATTATGAGATAATTGTTATTTAATTATTCTTTCTATTCACATCCCGAAATTGGAAATTTCGTGGTGTGACAATCGTATTGTACTCTTTTCTTTATATTAGTTTTACTTTGATGGTTTCTCATATGAAGTTTTTAACAAGGCAATATCAACATTATGTATGTCATATCATCTTGTTTTCCCCACAGGGGTTTTTTAAGATGATATTGTACGGGCATACAGATGATTATCATGGTGTTTTCTCCTATATTTTCCCATTGGGTTTTAAGGAGTTTTATCATGATATATCAATGTATATCTAAATTTTTCCCACAGGGTTTTTTCAAGAATTACTAACTATGATGAACATTGGAGATTCTAGAAGATAATTGATCAGGGGGAGTGTTGAGAATATTCTTAATATTCTAATGATCAATTATAAGATAACGAAGGGATGATTAGCAACTGCTAATGGCAGTTACCAAGTGCCTTTACATCCTACAAACTGCCCCTTGGGCATGTCTATATATATGTACCATTGTTCATCAATAAAGATTAAGGGCTTGTTCGCTTCTGTGGGATTCAATCCGGCCGGAATAATAAATGTATGCAGAAAATTATGATATGGACTCGGATTTATTCCGGATCAAATTTAATTTAACAATAATGATAGGTAGAACAAGAGACCGCAGAGCCGGATTGGTTCCACACCTCTTGACTAGTGGATTGATTCCGAGTCTTTTGGTGTACCTATCATGAGCAAATTAATTTTCGACCCGGATTAATAAATCCGGATCTCTTATAGTAACTATCATGATTTTCTTCTTGTATTTATTCATTCCGATCGGAATTGATCCCGTGGATACGAATGAGGCCTAAGGGTTTTCATTTACATTGTCTTCTACACTATTCATTGTATTGTTCCCTTTACAATTCAACAAAAAGTATAGACGGGGAGTCGGCCGTCGGCGGCGGGCCGAAGCACGCGTGTTCCACCATGCTTCCCTGAGAACACATGCCTCGTCACGAACTCCCACCGCATCACCGAGCTGACGCTCCTCCCCGCCGCCTCCCCCCTCCTCGTGTCGTACACCGCCAACCCCCTTTGTTGTTGCCGAGGATGACGATGTTGCCTTCGCCGTTGGCAGCCACCGCCACGGAATGCATGGCTGATCAGCCACGCGGCCTTTCCTTGCCTTGATTCCACAGCGAGGCGACCCGGTGCTGGCGAACCCACCGCCCGCGGCGCCGTAGTCCTCGAGGACCCGGAGGTCGACATGCTCCTCCCCGCCCAAAGTCCGCCGCCGCGAGCGCTCTCCCATCCGGAACGGCTTCAGCCATTTCGGCGCCCACGACGCCGGCGGCCCCGGCATGCTGCCGAACGTCTCCGACACGGTGTCGAAGATGATGATCTTGTTAGTTCGATCTCTTCACCATTACGGCCCAAAGGCCGTAACGGGCTTGTTACCGCGCCCTGGTCGGGGGCGCCCAACCAATCCATGGTTGGTGGGCCCCCGTCGCACAGTGCCATAAAGAGAGGGTGGGGGCCATGGCTCGCAGTACGAGGTTCACCGCGCCGCCGCACACATCTCACCCCACAAACCCTAACCGACCGAGGGAGCACTGGAGCGGCGGGAAGCTCCGCCACCGCCGTCGCCGCGCCCCTCTTCGTGGATCCGGCGCACCCGGTGTCACCGCCCGACCCTCGACCGCATTGTACGAGACCCGTCGTCCCCGAGCCGGCACTGCATCCCCTGCGTCAAGCCGCGGCCACCCCTGCGACCTCGACCCGCGACATGGCTTCGGACCCCGCGCTCCCGTCCAACCCCGATGGTCTGCGCCCCCTTGTTACCCTCTGTTTCCTTTCCTAGTTGTATTAGGCGCAGTAGATCTAGATCTAGGAGGTCATGTCACTTATCTGTAATCATTAAGTACCTACTCGAATAGATTAGCTACTGGTGTTTGTGTTTGGTTAAGTACTTAAGATCTAACATTGGTATCAGTTAGCCTAGCCAGTTAGTAGATCTGTTTCGGGGTTAGTTTTTTAATTTCCAGTAAAGCACGTTGAAGGAGATGACCCCAAATCTTTTAGATCTGAGGGAGAGAACACTGGAATCATCCAAAATCGTTGAAAAACGAATCAAGTTTGAAACCCTAACCCTAGATCTTGCTCGGGTTAGGGGAAGGAAACACACAAACACGCATCCAGAGGCTACCCTAACCCTAGATCCCCTCGGGTTAGGGGAAGAAATGAAGGAAAAAGATGCGAATCGAGTTAAAACCCAAACCCTAGATCCATTTTTTCCCCAAGATTGAACAAGCAATTTGACTCCTACCTAGCCGCAAGGGCCACCGCCTCTGTGCGGGTTTGACCCGCCGCCGTGCAGGGCATGAAGAGCATGAGCTCGCCGCCGCGTCATCGGTGTGCGGGGTATGCGTTTGGGCGCCACCACCGGGCCGCTCGACGACCGCGCGCTCACCCATGGGTTGGACGCGCGCGCCGGCGAGGGGGTCGGCAGTAGCGCCACCACCCTCCATGGTGCTGCTGTCTCTCGATTGGATCTCGCTAAGGCGTTTTTCATGGAGTTAAGGGAGAGGCTAGCAGGGGTCAGAGGGACAGGAAGGGGGAGCTCGTCGCGGTCTAGGACCGGGCGGCCCAGTTCCCCACCGCCGCCGGCGAGGGCGCCGGCCGCGGGGAAGAAGCAGGCCGGCCGCCGCCGGTCCTGTGCTGAGCTGCGGGTGGGGGAGAAAAAATGAAGGGGCTCTAGGGTTTCCAGGGTTGCACCGGCTATATATATACCACCGCTTTAGGCGGGTTGACTCCCAGCCGTGGATTTGAGATCGACGACGGAGATTGCACAGCGGCTGCGCGGGCTGATTTCAGCCCAGGCAGGAGGCGGCGCTGGGCCGCTTCGCCGGCCCAATCGTTCGCTGCTGGGCCAACAGCCCATGCGAGCGCGATTGCCAGGCCGCGGGCCGGTTTTTAAGGCTGGGCCAAACCGAAAAGCTGTGAACAGTAACTTGTTTGATATTTAAGTTTTCAATTTCAGAAGCTATTTTGTCTTGATTTTCTTGTTTATTTGCTGTTTTTCATTAAGTTAATATCTCTGTTTAATTTTTTGTTAAATTCATGAAATTTTACAGAGAGTAGAATGCTTCTGAAATTAAGGTTTTCTCTGTTTATTTGTTTGTTTTCCGCTGCGTTGATTTATTTTCTCTAGTTAAATTGAACCAAAGGGATATTTAATTAGAGAAGGTTTTCCTTTTAAGAATATGTTATGATATTGTTATTTTTCTGGCCAAAGCTGATAATTACAATATTGTAACCTGATACACTAAAGTTTTATGCATTAGTTCTATTTTTTTGCCCAAAGGTGATATAGAATTAATGTAGTAGCATGTTGTATGTATTAATTTTGACCAAAGTTAAATTGATGCATGCAATATTTATTGTTATATGTTCTCACACTTTTTCTGAATTTTATTTTCAGCTTAAGCTGGTTATGTTGGCCAGATCCCTGAGTTGACTGGCAACAACTACACGGCTTGGCGCAAGTTGCTGAAACTGGCATTTTTAATGCTGGGTATGGAGTTTGTGCTGACCACAGAGCGTCCTGCTGAGCCTGAGGCACCTGTTAGAGAGGCTAATGAGACTGATGCTGCATGGAAATTAAGGGAAGACGCCCATATCAAGGCGGAAAGTGAGCATCAACTCGCTAAAGCGAGGTGGGATTTAGACAACAAGAGATGTCTAGAGATCATTCAGACTAAGATGACAGAGGCAATTAAGGCGTCCATTCCTGAAAAGGATAAGGACGGGAAGTTACTCACTGCCTCCGAGTATTTGGAGATAGTGGATAAGCAGCACTCTCATCACACTAAGACTTATGCCAGTACTACTATTGGCAGTTAGGTTGCAATGAAGTACACTGGTGGTGGTATATGGGACCACATACTTAAGATGAGCAACATGAACGGCAAGCTTTCTGAGATGGGCATGGTCCTTCCCAATGAGTTTGTCATTCATTTGATTTTTAAGTCCCTGCCTCCTGAGTTTTCTGCTTTTGAGGTTAACTACAACACCATACCAGATAAGTGGGATGTGCATAAGTTGATTGCCATGTCTGTCCAGGAGGAAGAAAGGTTGAAGGCTCAGAATGGTGGTCTTGTTAACTATGTAAACCATGGTAAGAAGCCACAGAAGAGAAGCTTTCCAAATAAGCATTTTCAAGCTAAGAATCAAGCGGAAAGCGGACCTTCCAATGCACCTCCTCAGGGACAGATGAAGCCTAATGGAAAAGCTCCCATGCAGAATGATCAGCCTCAGAAACCTCAGAAACCTCCTCAGCAGATGGAGTTTGCACCAAACCAGTGTCACTGGTGCAAGAAGACTGGGCACTGGAAGAAGCAGTGTCCTAAGTGGTTGCACTTCATGTGGTCAAAGGGTGAGGACATTATTACATTTGTAGATGAATCCCTGTACTTAAGTTATAGTAAATCTATTTGGTGGATTGATTTAGGTGCAACAATTCATGTTGCTAATTCTATGCAGGGTACGACTACAACCAGAATCCTAACAAGAGGAGCAAGAACAATTAAGGTTGTGAACGGCGTCGAGGCTGCAGTTGAAGCCATTGGTGATCTCCCCATAAAGTTGAAGGACGGCTTCACGCTTCAGCTCCATGACGTCCTTTATGTTCCATCTTTAAGTCGCAATTTAATTTCAGTATCATGTTTAGCAGACAATGGTTTTGAGTGTCAGTTCAGTGCACAACATTGTTCTATTAAGTTAAATAATGTGGTTGTGGGTCTTGCCATCCGACAAGACAAACTATACATGTTGGCTATTCATGATGATTGCTCTGAATGTGTTGATTCTGTATGTGAAAATGCGAATGTTGAATCATCGACGAATGTAAGCAAGAAGCGGAAGCGAATTGATAACGTATCATCGAAATTATGGCACTGTCGCTTAGGCCATATTTCGAGGGGAAGGATGGAACGCTTAGTTAAGGAATCAATTCTTCCGCCGTTGGAATTTAATGACTTAGAACAATGCATAGATTGCATTAAAGGCAAGTTTATTAAACAAATTAAGAAAGGCGCAAAGCGAAGCACAGGAGTGTTGGAGATAATCCACACAGACATTTGTTGTCCATTCCCTGTGGCATCTGTGGATGGTTTTGATTCGTTCATCACATTCACAGATGACTATTCTCGATATGGGTACATCTATCCAATTAAGGAGAAGTCAGAAGCGCTAGACAAATTTAAGATATTTAAGGTCGAAGTTGAAAATCAGCACAACTTAAAGATTAAGGTGGTGAGGTCCAACCGAGGTGGGGAGTACTACGGTCGACACACCCCGTATGGCCAAGTTCCCGGACCTTTTGCAAGGTTTCGCAGAAAATGGCATAGTTGCCCAAGATAGTACACCGGGTGAACCTCAACGAATGGAGTAGCTGAAAAAAGGAACCGTACCTTGATGGATATGGTTAGAAGTATGTTAAGCTACTCAACATTACCGATTAGTTTGTGGATGGAGGCATTAAAAACCGCCACTCACATTCTAAATAAAGTACCTAGTAAGTCAGTACCTACAACACCGTATGAATTATGGACGGGTAGGGAACCCTCCTTGAATTATATGCGTGTGTGGGGATGTCCAGCAGAGGCTAAAGTTTTTAACCCAAACATTGGGAAGTTAGACCCCAAGACAGTAAGTTTCCATTTCATTGGCTACACAGAAAAATCTAAAGGATATCGTTTCTACTGTCCTACCGGACATACAAAGTTCGTGGAAACGAGGCACGCTGTTTTTCTAGAGGATGAAATGATCAGAGGGAGCAAGGCAGTTCGAAAGATTGATCTTGAAGAAAAGCGGGTGTGTGCACCCACTCCTATGGTTGAAGAACCGTATTTTGAGCTGCCTGTTGTTCCGATAGCTACAGTGCAACCCACTATGGTGCCGGAACCTGTTGCTAGTACGCCTGTGCCATCAGTGGAAGAAAATGAGGAAAATGTTCAACAGAATCCTACAAGTACAACTGATGCACCGGAAGAAACACAACAGCCCCAAGTACAAGAAGAGCCAGTTGTAGAGGCTCCGAGGAGGTCATCAAGAGTCAGAAAGTCAGCTATCCCTGACGATTATGAAGTTTATGAATGTGAAGAAATTCACATAGAAGGTGATCCTACTTCTTATGAAGAAGCTATGAGTCGTCCTGATGCATCCAAGTGGCAAGAAGCCATGGAAGATGAAATGAAGTCAATGAATACCAACAGAGTTTGGGACTTAGAGGAAATTCCTAAAGGAGCCAAAACAGTAGGCTGCAAATAGGTCTACAAGATAAAATATGACTCCAAGGGGAATATAGAAAAGTATAAAGGACGGCTTGTGGCCAAGGGTTATACGCAAAGAGAAGGGATAGATTACAATGAGACATTTTCTCCAGTCTCGTGTAAGGATTCTTTTAGGATCATAATGGCTTTGGTGGCGCACTATGATTTGGAATTACACCAGATGGATGTTAAGACATCATTTCTGAATGGAGATTTATATGAAGATGTATACATGACTCAACCCAAAGGTTTTGTTGTGAAAGGGAAGGAACATTTAGGATGTCGTTTAAGAAAATCCATTTATGGTTTAAAGCAAGCCTCTAGACAGTGGAATCTAAAGTTTGATGAGACCATCAAAAAATTTGGTTTTAAGGCAAATATTGAGGACAACTGTGTTTATGCAAAGTTTAAGAATGGGAAATTCATTTTCCTAATACTGTATGTGGATGACATTCTACTAGCTAGTAGTGATGTTAGACTACCGTAGAAACGAAAAAGTTCTTGTCTTCAAAATTTGATATGAAAGATCTTGGTGAAGCCTCATATGTTTTAGGCATTGAGATTCATCGAGATAGAAAGAAGGGGGTCTTAGGATTATCGCAAAAAGCATATCTGGAAAAGGTACTAAAGAAATATAATATGCATGCGAGTAGAGCCACACCTGCTCCTATAGTGAAGGGCGATAAGTTTGGACTTCACCAATGTCCAAGGAACCAATATGAGATCGATCAAATGAAAATGGTTCCATATGCTTCAGCAGTCGGTAGCTTACAGTATGCACAAGTGTGCACTCGCCCTGATTTAGCATTTGTTACAGGAGTACTTGGTAGATATCAAAGTAATCCAGGAAAAGAGCACTGGATGATGGTAAAGAAGGCTTTTCGATATCTACAAGGCACGAAAGATTTAATGCTAACGTATAGAAGATCTGATTCCCTAGAGATAAAAGGGTACTCAGATGCTGATTATGCGGGAGATAGGGATGATAGAAAATCCACGTCAGGATATATATTCACTCTCGCAGGAGGAGCTATTTCGTGGAGAAGCTCAAAACAAGAACTAGTTGCAACATCTACGATGTATGCAGAGTTCATTGCCTCGTTATGAGGCAACGGGACGAGTGACGTGGCTAAAGAAGTTTATACCGACTTAAGAGTAGTGGATTGTATTCACAAACCACTACAGTTGTACTGCGATAACAAACCAGCAGTATTCTATGCTCACAACAACAAGTTAAGTAATGCTACCAAACCGATAGAAATAAAGTTCTATGCGGTGAAAGATAGAGTCCGAGATAAAACTATAAGTCTGGAGCATATAGGCACTAAAGAAATGTTAGCGGATCCGCTCACAAAAGGCTTACCACCCAATGTGTTCGGAGAACACTTAGCCGGTATGGGTTTAAGGGAAAGCCTATGATTCCCGGACTGGGCCCATGTTAAGATCCTATCAAAATGGATAAATGTATTGTGGCTGGTTAATCTAGTTGTGATTACAATTTAGATGACCCATGCTCAATATGTTTATTTGTGATGAGATGGATGTGAAGTAAAGAACTCGAGATTAAGTGAATGTTGTAGAAGAGATCGAGAGGGAGAATGTTAGTTCGATCTCTTCACCATTACGGCCCAAAGGCCGTAACGGGCTTGTTACCGCGCCCTGGTCGGGGGCGCCCAACCAATCCATGGTTGGTGGGCCCCCGTCGCACAGTGCTATAAAGAGAGGGTGGGGGCCACGGCTCGCGCACGAGGTTCACCGCGCCGCCGCACACACCCCACCCCACAAACCCTAACCGACCGAGGGAGCACTGGAGCGGCAGGAAGCTCCGCCACCGCCACCGCCGCGCCCCTCTTCGTGGATCCGGCGCACCGGTGTCACCGCCCGACCCTCGACCGCATTGTACGAGATCCCGTCGTCCCCGAGCCGGCACCGCATCCCCGCGTCAGGCCGCGGCCGCCCCCCGCGACCTCGACCCGCGACATGGCTTCGGACCCGCGCTCCCGTCCAACCCCGATGGTCCGCGCCCCCTTGTTAGAGCAATTCCAAGAGACTACCTATCTTGGCTTAACTAGCTTAAAAAAAGAAAATTTGTCCAAAAACTCAATCCAACAGACTAGCTAAACTTGTCCTAGCTATCCTCCACTAGCTAAACCGGGGGCTTCGCTAGCCATCTTTGGCTAGCCAATCCCGCTAGTTATCCCCTTGTACATGAGTATGGCAGGTGGGACCCATTAGCGGTGGAACATATGGAGAGTTCATTTTAACTAGTCCGTTGGATTTCATCAACATTTTACTAGCTATTTTATTTTACATACTAGCCAAATCGGTAATTTAGCTAGTGATATTTAGATAGACTCTTGGAGTTGCTCTTACCCTTCGTTTCCTTTCGTAGTTGTATTAGGCGCAGTAGATCTAGATGTAGGAAGTCATGTCACTTATCTGTAATCATTAAGTACCTACTCGAATAGATTAGCTACTGGTGTTTGTGTTTGGTTGAGTACTTAAGATCTAACAGATCTCCGTATGGTCGGCGTCGGGGAGTTCGAGAGGCGGCCAGTGCAGGTTGCCGTGGAGAACCGTCGTCATGAACCGGGAGTCCATTAATTTGGGGATTAGACTAGGGTCGTCGATCGCTTTCGGGTGCCGGGGTTCGGCCTCTCCACCGCCGCTGCCAGTGGAGGCGACGACGTACCAGACGCGGCGCTGGAGGCTGCAGCGCAGGAGCCGGAAGCCCGGAACTCGCCGGAGGGGAGGTGGAAGTAGAAGGCGTGCTCGACGGCAAGGTCCTTGACACTGTACTCGTCGGGCAGCGTCGGCGCAGTGTTGGAACCGCCTATGGACTGATCACTCACGCACGAACGCGAGAGGGAGCTCAAGCACACAGCAATGGCGCACGAACGCACCGACATAAGTTTTTCCGGCGACGAACGCCGCGGCCGCACGGACGGCCTGTATCTTGGCTCGTTATTTCATTGCTTCACTCGGCTCACCTTACATGCTAGTATTACATGGCCTTCATCTTGGCGACTCAGCACCCACACAACTCCCACCATGTCGATCTTCCAGCGCACGTACGCTTCCTGAAGACCCGACCATTCCCCATTCGTGAGCTCCTACTCCCCGGGAGAATCGGTCTTCTAGTGTTGATCTATGGCCCGTCGTGCTCTTCCACCGATCCTGCCAACCGCTAACTCGTTGCCGCTACTGCAATCCTAACAGACACGCGCCACGCAAACTAACTAGCTAACTATCTGCACACGCATGGACTAGCACTAACTAGCTAACTTTCTGCAGACGGAATGCAAGCAAGCAACACATGCACGCATCTACCGGCCACACCGTGAACAAACACGTCCTAGCCAAATGCAACCTAACTAGTCAAGATTAATGCTAACACGCCGCAGCTCGGCCCACTGCCTCGTGACGGGGTTGCCAAGGAGGTATTCCCCGGCGTCCGTGCCGAAGAGGAGCACGCCGTCGCACGAGGCCAGGAGGAGGTAGTGCGGCCGCACGGAGAACGGTGCGTTGGTGTAGCGGATGAGGCGGTGGCGGCCGGCGCCGGCGGCCTCCTCGGCGACGGAGGAGGAGACTGGGACCGCGTCCAGCGCGAGGTGCGGCCACCGCGCCCCATACAGGTCCATGCACACTATGATCGAGAGTGGCGGCGGCGCACGCGCAGCGAGGAAATGCGGTGCGGGGGTGATGCGGCGGCAGCCCTTGCACATGGCGTGGGCAGGCGGAGGAGGATGTCGGCGACGGTGTCCTCGGAGAGCCGTTCCATCGCTTCGAGAGATACGTGTGCGTGGCCGTGGACTGTGCCGGCTATTTGTTGCTGCGATCTTATTGCCAGGGTTCAAGAAACAGATAGAGTCTTCGGATCAAGCACGGCTGGATCATATCGTACGTGATCGAAGAAGAACAGGCCCCTTTGGCAGGGCTTCGGCTGTGGCTAAAACAGTTGTGCCTGTGACTACTCTAGTAAAATGGTTTTTTTGGTGAAGCTGAAATCATTTTGTAAAATGTTTGGCAAAATGGCTGCGGTTGTGGCTTCTATGTCACATGTGGAGAAGAAGCCGCGGGAAGCCACTATTTTTGGCTTCACCTCCATAGTACAAATTGCAAAATGGCTTCTTCATGGCTTCAGCTTGGAAGCCGTTTTCTTGTTAGGGGTTTGGCAGGGCTTATGTAGAAGCCAGTGGAAAAGCACTTGGAAAAGCCCTGCCAAAGGGCCTCTAAATGTGATCGGTGCAATATGGAATGTTTTTTTAGCCTGTGAAATATGGAACGTTGTCGACTCATAAGCTTTTGACCTTCCCAGATTTATGAGCAATTTGGACCGCTGCAAAAGTTAGTGAATTTAGGGGAAAAATTGGGTACGCACCGGGCGCACGGGAGCCCTGGTGCGCGGAAAAAAATTGGGTGCGCACCGGGCGCACGACAGCCCCGGTGCGCACCCCTACGTGGCGTCGTACTATTTGATGAAGGGAAGCACCGGGCCCGCAAGTCCCCACCCGCGGCTCCCGCCCGCACGGGCATGATCGGCTCCGCCCTAAACGCGCGGCTCGATGTAATAGGCTCGCTCCTGTCCACAAGTCTCGCCAGTGCTACAATCAATATTCGGAGCGCTCTTAAAATTAGTTAACTCCAACATCTAGCTTAACGAATGAGAGTACATGTTCACCAATTCTCATAGATCCCATTTTGCTACTGTGGAGCCAATGTTTAGATGCAAAGTTGCTCAGAAATAATTTTCAAAAGAAGCTAAATGATGCATACTCCTGTCACCCAAAATCTGGCGCCAAGTGCTGCAATCAATTTTCGGAGCTCTTCTAAAATTACTTACATCTAACTCAACAAATGATAGTACATGTTCAGTAATGTTTATAGATCCCATTTTGCTACTGTGTAGCCAAGGTTTAGATGTAAGGTTGCTCAAAAATCATTTTTTAAAGAAACTAAATGATGTTGTTTCAGACTTCATTCCTTGTCACCCTGAAGTGGCGCCCAATTCTGCAATCAATTCTTATAGTTCTCTTAAAATTAATTAACTCCAACATGTAACTTAACAAATGAGAGTACATGTTCGTCAATGTTCATAGATATCATTTTGTTACTGTAAAGGCAAAGTTTAGATGCAAAATTACTCAAAAATCATTTTCAAAAGCAGCTAAATGATGTCGCTGGCAGGAGCGAGCCGAGCGGGCTTCGTGAGGCTGCAGGCAGCTCCCTCCCAAAACGGACGACGCGCGGGACGCGGACGCTCCACCCAGTCGCGAGCTGCCACGAGGGGTGCGCACCCATTTTTTTCCTGGTGCGCACCCCTGCGCATCGCCGCCAATCCAGACCGGACGCTCGCTGCCCGCACTCATCCGCGCGCGTCCCTCGGTCTCGATCGGCTCGCGAGCTCGCGCCGACTCCGCACTCCGGCCTCGCCTCGCACGCGCGATCGGCTCGGCCGCGCCGTCCGCGGCTCGCGTCCCTGGCTCCGCACGCTCGAATCGTCTCCCCGCGTCGATTCATCTCCCCGCATCGAGCGTGAGTGGCGGCGGCTCAGCCATGGTGTCAGGAACTTGACAAGGGGAGAGGAAAAAGGAACAAAATCGCAAGACTCAGAGCAAGAGAAAGAAGAACTCTGACCAAATCGGCAAGGACCAGCAGCTGTAATCTTAACTGAAGGGGAAAATCCGAGTACAGACCAAGGCAATCGCTAGAGAAACGATGAACTACAGCATCTGCTACTCTACCTAGGGTTCAACCCCCTTTCTCGAGCCATGATTCATTACAGAGTTCCCTTCAGGCTAAATAGACATCCCGGACTAAAGTGTAAATATTACAATTAATAAGGGCCGTAATGTAAAGTGCTTGAAATCAACGGAAGACACTGATAGTTGAATGAATGGTGTTGGTGATCGCTAGGTCCTGACAATGCCCCCCTCTTAAACATCCTTGTCCTCAAGGATGGAAGGATGGAAACACCTTGCGAATAAAGCCTGCATCCTCCCAAGTTGCTTCAGATTCAGGGAGATTTACCCATTTGATCAGCCACTGAACAACTGGCTCATTGTTGCGAGGGATCATTCGTCTTTGCAAGATAGCTTCCGGGGCAACTTTGATGGTATCTTTGGAATCAATGAGAGGGAGTTCTTTGCTTGGTATAGCTGTTGGTCCCAAATGCTGCTTCAGCTGACTAACATGGAAGACTTCATGTAGTTGACAACCCTCTGGTAACAGGAGTTTGTAGGCTGCTTTACCAATCCCGTCAATGATCTTGAAAGGGCCATAGTACCTTGAGTGTAATTTGAGACATCTGTGTGCACTTAGAGATGTATGCCTATATGGTTGTATCTTCAAATAAACCTTGTCACCCACTGAAAATTCCCTCTCTGATCTCTTTTTGTCAGCTTGCTACTTGATCCTTGTTTGAGCTTTAAACAAGTTGTCTTTGATGACTTGATTAGCCACCTGTCTGTTTTTCAATTGCTCCTGGACAGATAGATCAGGACAGTCTGATATAATGTCCTCAGCAACCAAGGGTGGAGGAACTCTATACAATGCTTGGGATGGTGTCATTTTCAGAGATGTATGATACGAAGTATTATACCACCATTCAGCTAAGGATAACCAGTAAGACCATCTCAAAGGGCTGGTGAAGCACATGCATCTAAGGTAGTTCTCTAAGCATTGATTAACATGCTCTGTCTGACCATCAGTTTGTGGATGGTACGCAGAAGATAGATGGAGTTCTACTTTGAGGCTCTTGAATAGTCCTTGCCATAGTGAGCTTGTGAAGATAGGGTCCCTATCAGTTACTATCACCTGTGGCATGCCATGTAGCTTGAATATGTTGTCCATGTACAGATTAACAACATCCTATGCAGTGTATGGGTGACTAAGAGCAAGGAAGTGGGAATACTTTGTAAATCTGTCTACCACAACAAGAATAACATTTTTGCCTTGTGATTTTGGGAGTCCTTCCACAAAATCCATAGATATGTGAGTCCATGCCCTTTCAGGAACTGGAAGAGGAGCCAGCAGTCCAGGGTATGGGACATTTTCAGACTTGTTTTTCTGGCATACTGGACAGTTTTTCACATATTGCTGAACTTGGTGTTTCATTTGGGGCCAATGGAAAATAAGTTGAAGTCTTTTGTAGGTAGATATTTCACCAGAATGACCCCCAAATGCTGAGTTATGAAAGGAGCTCATAAGTTGTGTCTTCAACAGTGTGTTGTCCCCAATAAACAATTTACCTTTATATCTCAGAATGCCATCTCTCAAAGAAAAATTTGGTACTGCCTCAGAGTCAATGCTTAGCTTAGTGAGCAATTCTAAGCATTTTTTATCTTGTTCATAGCTGTCCAAAACTTGCTGCATCCAGGTAGGTACAATAGTTGAAATTGCTAACACTTCAGTTGAATGTGTAGCTCTAGATAATGCATCAGCTACTTTGTTATCTCTTCCCTTCTTGTACTCGACTCTGTAGGTGAAGCCTAGCAGCTTAATGAGCATGTTGAATGCCTTCCACTAGCCTTTGGTCTTGTATATATTTTAGGCTCTGTTGGTCAGTTCTGATAATCACAGAGGTACTAGCAAAATAGTGCTTCCACTTCTTCAGGGCCTCTAGTATTGCCATGGCCTCCTTTTCATAGGTTGATGCAGTTGAGGCTTTAGTGCCAAGAGTTTGACTCAAAAAAGAGATAGGTTTGCCATTTTGCATCAAAACAGCTCCAAGGCCTGTGCCACTTGCATCAGCTTCAAGAAAAAATGGCTGACTAAAGTCAGGAAGGGCTAAGACCGGTGGAGTTGACATAATTAGCTTGATCTGGGCAAATGCCTGTTGCTGATCTGGGCCCCACTGAAAAGCATCCTTCTTAAGTGTGTTGAACAAGGGTCTGCAAATCATCCCATACCCCTGTATAAATCTTCTATAGTACCCTGCCATGCCCAAGAAAGCCCTTAATTCAGACACATTAGTTGGTTGAGGCCACTGCTGAATGATGGCAATCTTAGAGGGATCTGTTGCAACTCCTGCTTCACTAATTATATGGCCCAAGTACTCTATTTCTTCCTGTGCAAAAGAACACTTGGATAACTTGGCATACAACTTGTTGTCTCTCAAAACTTGCAGCACTGTTCTCAAATGTTGCACATGTGCAGAGAGAGATGTGCTGTAAATGAGGATGTCATCAAAAAAAACAAGAGCAAATTTTCTCAAGTAGTCTGATAAGACAGTGTTCATAAGTGTCTGAAATGTTGCTGGGGCATTAGTTAATCCGAAAGGCATCACTAGATATTCGAAATGACCCAAGTGGGTAGTGAATGCCGTCTTATGGATGTCGGCCTGTGTCATTCGAATTTGATGGTACCCTGATCTAAGATCAATTTTTGAAAAAATTTTGGCTCCAAACAACTCATCTAGCAGATCCTCAATGATAGGTATTGGGTACTTGTTCTTCACAGTCTTGGCATTCAACTGTCTATAATCGACACATAGCCTCCACGTGCCATCTTTCTTTCTCACAAGAATAACTGGGGAAGAGTAAGGGCTGACACTTGGTTGGATCAGATTTGCTTGGAGTAGGTGCTTAATGAGTTCCTCCATTGCATTTTTCTGGTGGTGTGGTAATCTGTAAGCTCTTTGGTTTACTGGTTTGGCATCAGGGAGTAGTGGAATAGCATGATCCACATTTCTAGTTGGGGGTAACTGATCTGGTTCTTGGAATATGTCGGCAAATTCCACAATAAGGTCAGAGATTTCTTTGGGTGGTGGCTTAGAATTTCTGGTATTCTGGTCACCAGATGTTTTCAACATGATGACAGCACCTATTGCTCTTTTCTTTAGGAGCTGGCAAAGCTTCTATGGTCCAATGACTTGGTTGCTATTAAGGATTGTTTCATCTGAAAATGTTACCAAGTGGGTGCCCTCTTTGGTGATAGAGAATTCTCTTCTCCTTAGATCTAAGCCAACAGGACTGTGAGTGTATATCCAATCAGCCCCTAATATCACATCATAGCCCTTCAATTCCAATAGTCTGAAATCAGAATGAAATTCATGGCCCTGAATATTGTATGGACAATTGAGACAAGCTGTTGTGCTGAGCATCTATTTGCCATGAGCTGCAGCCACCTTTACTCCCTCAACTTGAGTAATAAGACATTGTGACTTGATAGCAAAGGAAGAGCTGATAAAAGAAACATCACTGCCACTGTCAACTAATGCCACTGCTACTCTAGATCCAATGTGGAGTCTCAGTGTGAATGTATTTGCTGTAGTTGGGGTACCAGAAAATGCACTGACAGAGATCTTGCAAGTTTTGATGTCCTGGAAGGCTTCTGTATCTGGATCTGTTGAAGCATCACAGTCTTCTATAACAGCAACTTCTTCTTTACCGTCTTCATCTTCCACCAGGATTACAGAGTATACTTGCTTGGCTTTGCAAATTTTCCCATGCCCTGGAACCCAAGGATCTCTACATTTAAAACATTTTCCAGCAGCTCTAAGTTCTGTTATTGTTTGGGCTGGCAGTTTTTCCTTTGCTTCTATAGCTTTGGGAGGTATTTCTGTAGCTTTGTTTAGTATCCTGGTTGGAGGAGTGTAGTTGGCAAATTTCCTGAAAGCTGGTGTCGATTGCTCAAGCCTCTTAGCATACCAAAATGCTTAAGGTAGAGTAATTGGCTTGTGACATTGGACATGGTATTGAATTTGGTCTTTGAGGCCAGAAATGAAGCTGCTGATAAAATAATTATCTGACAGGGTTGGATTGTGACTTTTAACCATGCTAACCATTTCCTCAAATCTGTCAATATAATCCCCAATTGTACCTATCTGCTTCAAGTTATGAAATTGCCCCACAATCTCATACTCAGAAATGACATTGAACCTGTCACTAGCCATTCAGCAAAATTGATGCCAAGGTAGTGTTCTAGCATTGCAGCCAGTCCCTCTCCACCAAAATTCAGCCTTCCCAGAAATATACATGATTGCAATTTGAACTCTGTCCTCATTAGGCACTCCTATCAGCTCAAAGTATTTTTCAGCTTTCCTTATCCAACCTTCCACATCCTCTCCACTGAACTCAGGGAAATTGAGTTTGGGGCCTCTAGCTACAGCTTTATGCTGGTAGTGCATCTGTTGATGGAAGTTTTGGTTGAAATTTTGGACAGGTGGTGGTTGGTAGGTATAGTATGGGTTTGGGTTTGTATGTTGGTTGTAGTTGTGGTTAACATGTTGTTGTGGCTTTTCTTTGGTTGTATGTTGGTTGTAAGCTGTATAGGCTTGGGAATGACTATTATGAGAAAACTGTTTGATGTAATTTGGTGTAGTTGTGGAAGTATTTGGTATAGGGTTTGGGTTGGGATTTGATAGTGGAGGTGTATAAGGCTGTTTGGGAAAATACTCTTCATGCTCATAAAGGTTCCATGGGTGTTCAGTATACTCCTCTCCATCCTCTTGCCCAAAAATAGTGTACTCATCATCATCATATTGGCCATCTTGTGAGGAGTGCTGATATTGAGCGGGCTGTGGTGGCAAAGTTTTGTTGACCATGGTACTAGAACTAGGAGCAAAATTTACTTTCTTATGCATCTGTTGATCTCTACAGTAGTCAGATCTCCTAAGCTGAGGGATCTTGTAACTTTGAGATGTGTTTTTACCTTTGACACTGGAGCCTTTGTCCTCGACTAGGGGATCTTGTAATTTTGCACCAGATTCTTCAGCTAGCTTGAGGAGCTTCTCGAGGGAAGTGCTGATTGTCTTGTTATGAATATCTTGCTCCTGCATGAAGGTCTCCAACTTGGCCTTCAGAGCCTCTACTTCTTCAGAAAAAGCGTAAAGCTCACCGACAGCCTTGTCGTTGCTTGTGTTCACCATCTTGGCTGCAGAATTGGTTTAAGCACAACTCTCCCCAATCAAATCTGCAAGCAATTCAGCCGCCGCCTGGGTCACGGCTTCAGCCTTGGAATTTTACACAAGAACTAGTCTTGAAACCCTAGCTGAAGAGCAACCCCCTTCTACGCCTCCGCAAACAGATTCAGCTAGGCTTACGGAATTTCACACAGAGACAAATGATCTGCAACCCTCACCGCACTAAGTCCGTCGCTAAATTTGGGGAAAAAAATGGGTGGTTTCCTCGAATCGGGATGGGAGGGTGGGATTTTACACTGTTGAGCAGCAACCCCCTTCCATCACGCCGATCGGACACGAATCAAGGAACGGGCTTTGGAAGCGAAAAAAAATTTCGCCAAGGATGGATGGCTCTGTATACCAATTGTCAGGAACTTGACAAGGGGAGAGGAAAAAGGAACAAAATCGCAAGACTCAGAGCAAGAGAAAGAAGAACTCGGACCAAATCGGCAAGGAGCAGCAGCTGTAATCTTAACTGAAGGGGAAAATCCGAGTACAGACCAAGGCAATCGCTAGAGAAACGATGAACTACAACTACTGCTACTCTACCTAGGGTTCAACCCCCTTTCTCCAGCCATGATTCATTACAGAGTTCCCTCCCGGCTAAATAGACATCCTGGACTAAAGTGTAAATATTACAATTAATAAGGGCCGTAATGTAAAGTGCTTGAAATCAACGGAAGCCACTGATAGTTGAATGAATGGTGTTGGTGATCGCTAGGTCCTGACACATGGCGTCCACCGGGGTGGATGGTGTTCCAGTCGGACGACGGCTCTTCGTTTTGCATGACGAGGAGCGAGCGAGCAACATAGATGGGATTTCCTAAAGAGTTTTCCCCTTGAGTGGCTCTGGATGGTGGGATCGTCCTACTTTTCAATCGACCTCTCTGCATAGACCACAACATGCCAATCCAATCGAGACAATGAGTGTGTTTGGAGAAATAGCCTAGAGCTATTTTGAGGGCTAAAGTTTAGCCTAAGAAAATAGTTCTCTAATAAAATAGCCTTTGAGTTGTTTTGATCCAAGGGCTATTTGAGCTATTTGACCTTCCCCCCTCTCTCTTACCCCTCTCTCCCTTACCCTTAGAAAAAATAGTCCAATTAGCATGTATTTTGGGGATAATTTTTTTGGGTGAGCTAGTTGCAAATAGCCCTAAAATAGCTCACCTGTTTGGTTGCTATTTGAGCTATTTAGGTTAAAAAGGGGTGGGCTAAAAATTAGCTCATGGATTCAAACACCCCCAATGTTGAATATAGCAAGATGGGTGCAGTGCTCACATGCTCAGAGGCAGATACTCACAACAAGCTTTACCCCAGTTGATTCAACTTTAGCGGCGATTGCATTGCACTGCAGAGAAAATGCCGACATGATTCAACTTTACAAAGCATTGAGAGCCACTGGTGCTGAATTCTCGAACAAACGATATAACAAAAATTAACTTCTGTTTCTATCAGATAGCACCAAATTTATCCTTCATTGAAAAGTAGAAACATTCAGGATTGATCAAACATACTGTGGTGCTGTGCTGCTTAGCGAGGCAGGGTAAATATTCATCTTCTTCCTCGTAATCTGAGGTTAGATCGTCCAGGTGTTGGATCAAATATATAGATCATGCTCGCATTCTCACAGCATATCATGAGAAGAATATCCAGCTCACGGTTTCCTTACTCGGAATTGTCACAAGACACAAACTCCTGAACTGCTGATGCTTCACAATCTGAAAATTCAAAGAATAATGAAGTCTGAAACAACATCAATTAGTTGTTTTAAAAATTTATTTCTGAACAACTTTACATCTAAACTTTAGCTCCACAATAGCAAAATGGGATCTATGAATATTGGTGAACATGTACTCTCATTTGTTGATGTGGATGTTGGAGTTAAGTAATTTTAATCGAACCCCAAAGTTTGGAACTTTGTCTCAAGCCGCGCGAGCCGAGCACCACGCGGGAGCGGAACAGAGCGGGAGCTAGCCGTGCAATTCCATCCAATCACGCTCGCGAGCCAACCGCGATGCTATAGGCAGCTCTGGGCTCCCTCCCCGAACGGGAGCCGAGCGAGCAGCGGAGTGGAGGGGCCGACGCTTCCATCAATGACACGACACCACGAGGGGGTGCACAGTGGGGCCGTGGTGCAACCGGTGCGCACCCAATTTTTTCTCAGGACGTGAAAATTGGATTGGCCAGCTTTGGGAGGAGAACGACGGCCACATGTGCAGGGACACATCATACACCGATACAGGTCGCTTCCGCGACAACAAAACACACCATCGCGCCGGCCTAGCCCGGCAACAGCCCAAGGCCCATGATATCACCTTCCTCCTTGGTTCCCTCTTCTTCCTTGTGTTGTCCGTCGTCATTCTTTCCTCCTCGCGCTACCCCTTCCCTTAGCTTCCCTCCAGTCGCGCCCGTGCTCACCCCCATGCTGCCCTCCTCCCTCATCTCCAGCGACCTCTCACCCCTCGCGTGCTAATCCATGGGTCCCCGCGCCGCCGTCACCCACATTCCATGCCGTTGGGGAGATCCTTACCTTCTTCCCCTTCCACCACTGTCGTAGGTCCCACCAGCATGACAGTTTGTGAAACTGTCACTTCGGCGACATATAAGCGTGGCGCACGCGGGTAGTGGTACGCACGAAACATACAAGCTCCGAGACGGACGGTCGGTGCTCCTATCTATCTTGTAGAAAATAGATACGAGTTGAAACTTTGGATCCATCAAAATTCATCTTCTTCACTAACTACTAACTAATCTTCTCTTCCCTGATCCATCAAAATTCATCTTCTTCACTAACTACTAACTAATCTTCTCTTCCCTAACTACTGACTTTCACTTGATGATAGCTTACTGAAACAATTTTGAAAAATATTGTTTTAACACTTGTTAAAAATATTGGGCCAACATTTTTAGAAATGTCAGACAAATAATTTTCATAAAATATTGGATTATTTTTTTAACATTGGAAATGTTGGACCAACATTTTTCCAACATTATTCACACAATATTGGTCCGGCAGTGAGGATCCACAGGGGAGTTCGCCATTCGGCTCTAGGATAGAGGGTTGGCAGAGGTTTTTGGCCACCGAAAACTGAGATCTAAATAGAATATTGAATATTTGAGTTTGTATGTGACTGCAAATGAAAAAGTTTGAACTACAAAATTGTAGATCTCATCGAAAGCTACAATTTTCATATAAAGTTTATTTGCATCCGAGTTCATACAAAAAAGATGATTTTTTGAGAACGAACTAACCGTCTAACCCCTACCGCTGTATCGTATGACACGCGGTTGCAGGCACTACC
Organism: Cenchrus americanus; assembly: GCA_947561735.1. Classification (NCBI taxonomy): domain Eukaryota; kingdom Viridiplantae; phylum Streptophyta; class Magnoliopsida; order Poales; family Poaceae; genus Cenchrus; species Cenchrus americanus. The sequence continues at coordinate 281,839,837 of OX387239.1, read as the reverse complement.
ATACCTGTGTCAGGGTACTATTCACAAACGCCGTGTGATACGGCGGTTGGAACACTGTAGCACCTCCAACCACCGTACCATATGGCGATTGGACCCAAAGCCATATCATACGGCAGTGGTGGCATATATTTGCAAATTTTCAAATGAGACATATATTTTTTAAAAATCATGAAAATACAAATAAAAAATCACAAATAAAGCTGGCTTACATCACCAGATTGGGCCCAAGAAATTGGTGAGGTAACAAGAATAGCATCCTGGGATTTCCTTCTCCAAAAAGCCCGCTTAGCATGTTTGGTGGCCCAAAAATTTGCCAAGGATCTAGCCGTAGGAGCCGGGGCCGGAGCCCCCCTACATGCCGCATGTGGCCGCGTTCGGAACCCCACGCGCCGCCGCCTGGGGCTGGGCGAGCTCCTTGTGCCACCAGCCATGGCCGGGCACATCGAGCTCCACCGCCATCGGCCATGGCGGTGGCCGCTGCGGGTCGAGCCACCGCGACCATCCTCCCCTGCCCCGACAGCTGACAGATTGAATTTTTTTCAGAAAAAATCCAACATTTCTAAAAAATGTTGCAACATTTTGCAAAATGTTGAAAAAAATAGTTGACCAAACCAACATTTCTGAAAAATGTTGGAACATTTCTGAAAAATTTTGGAAACAAGCCAAAAAAATGTTGGTCCCAAAAATGTTGTATCAATTTGTAAAATGTTGACGAAAAATTACTAGAGATGTTGAGAAAGAAATGTTGTAACATTTTTGAAAAATGTTGGAATAAGCAAAAAAAAAGTTGATTACAAAAATGTTGGTCCCAAAAATATTGGAACATTTTGTAAAATGATGATGAAAAATTAATAGAAATGTTGAAGGAAAAGTGTTGTAACATTTTGAAAAATGTTGGAACATTAATTTAATATTTCTATAAAATGAGTGATATTTTATTCTCAGTTGCAATAAATATATATGTGGTCATGATTAAGTTCTAGATATATATTGCCAGTTTTATTGTCATGATTCAGAAAAAAAGAAAGGTACAACTGAAATTGATTAAGATTTAAGACTTGGGCGCACGTAAAGCTAGGGTTTTACCAACCAACCGCTCGCCAATTTCTTGGCCAACATCGTCGGAGAGGAAGGGATCGATCGATTCAGCGTACGTCTCTCTACTGCATTGCACATGTGCAAAAGTATATGTCCTCCGGTCCTCATGGAGGTTTGGTATAAAACCCTAGCTTTATGTGCATCCAGGTCTTAAATCTTAAACAATTTTGGTTACACCTTTCTTTTTTTTATTTCTGAATCATGACAATAAACATGGGCACATCCAGGCCTTAAATCTTAATCAATTTCAGTCCATGACTGTCGGTGTTTTAGACCGGCAAACCTACCGAGGGGGTACCCGAGGTAGTAGATTGTGCGGTGGGGATCGTGATCGGGAGACCGAGAACTCGAAGGTATGCGCAAGGACACGGGACACAAGATTTATACAGGTTCGGACTGCCAAGGTGGCGAGCCCTACGTCCGTTTGAGGGATCAAGTATGGCGCCCGCGCTTGGTGTTGGTTGTCCCGGAGGGATTGGGGATGTGCGGCTAGGTACCCGGCCCTCCTTTATATAGTCCGGGGGGCGGGTTCCTAGTCGGTTACAAGGCGGGGAGTCCTAGTAGGAGTACACAGAGCGAGTCCTAGTAGGAGTACAGGGAATTCTACCAGGAGTCCGTCTTCTACTATTCTTCCTTCCTTGCACGAGTACCCGGGGAGTATGCCCAACAAGCCCCCGAGCACGTTGGAGTCGAGAGTAATAGTTCGAGTAGTCTTGAAGCCTCTTCGAGTAGTTCTTGAGCGTCCTCGAGTACTGCTTGGAGAAGTCTTCAATAGTACTTGAACTGCCGCGAGGCTGGAAGGTGGTCCAGCTCAATCAGTCTTGAAGTCGAGATTATATGGAAGCGCGATTGCAAAATCGCACTCCATATGGAGTAGCCCCTAAGCCTTAGGTTGAGTTGTAGACTCTAGCTGAGGGTCAATCTTGATTCCAAATCTTCCGTCTTGAAAAATTTGAATGATGAGTGTAGCATAGCAGCCCCCGAGCCTTGAAATGATTAGGTAATCAATCCAAGGGTCTTCAGTGATCGCGAAAGCCATCAACCGAGTACTCTTGCAGCGTGTAGCCCTCGAGATAAGAGAGCTATATGAGCCACGTCGAGTAGTGATTGGTGAGAAGCCCCCGAGCTTGAGTACTGCTACTCATGAGTTCCCCACGGTTTGGTACTCCGCACACTTCGCTGCAAGTGGCAGCAACGAGTACATATTTCACAGACATATCATGGATAACTTTCATTCATAATTCAAACAAGTTACTAACGACTCTGTTTGTCTTACAATCAACTACCCTAAGCTATCCCTACAGGTACTCCAACTAAAGGTTGAGTTTTTCTGCCACTTGCTCAGCAATGGGCGCCATCTCCTCCAGAAGGGTCTTGTACTGATCATCAGTGCAATTTACTGCAAGTCCACCAGCGACTACGTCCACTGGAGCCTTGGGGAAATACGACTTCATGTATGCCAAGACTTGGTTGGGAATAGACTTCGCCAAGTGCTTGACGTACGTCGCCAGACACCTGAGGGCTTCCTTCAAATGATCCACCAGTGGCGCAATCTTAGGCCCGCCTAGGTGCGCCACCAGCAACCTTGCAATGGGGAGCACGACTTTCTCAAGCTCCTTCATGAGGACCATGTGTGGTTCAGGGACCGGTGGATGGTCGCTTTCTGGTGTGATGAGTGATTGACAACGTTGTGTGGACTTATCCTTGGCGAAGTATTGCAGGTGCAGGTTGCGTCTTGACTCGTGTTGGTGCAAGTGAAGAACAAGCACGAAAGGTCGTTGCCGGTGAGGCCTCCAGCTGCGGAGAACACAAGTAGGCTTGGTTCGAGGGACCCGGTGGCCAGCGGGGTCAAGTGCGGGCCGCAACAAGATGAAGTCGGTGGACGGTTTCTTGGTTGAGCCAAAAAACCAATGTCGAGTCGGGACTTCGTGGGAGCCAAGTCATGAGTGGTGATTAGCGAAGGCTACATCAAGTTTGCGGGGTTTGCGGTGGTTCACTAGAAAATCATCGGGTTACTCGGCTGAGCCACAAAGTTGAGGCCGAAGACCGGGCGTGGCTGTCAGGCCAAAACCGGCCTGACTAGTTTGGAGAACCGGTCTCACCGGTTTGGGGTCGCAGGGCGCCGGAAGCTTCGAGGCGGAGGACACGCGTCGGGATCGCAAGGCTTGCATCTAGGCTACGCGGAGTTCGGTCGCCGGGCTTCCGTCCGATGGTGCTACGAAGACAAATTCCCAAAGTTCCCTTGGTGGGCATGTATCTTAGTTTAGGCCTTAGGGGAATTTTAGACTTTAGGCTTGCCTACATATAACCCAAGAGGTGAGAGGATGGTAGCCAACTCTTGAAACCCTAGCTCATTTGTTTTCCTATTTTCCCTTCCTATTTTCTTAGGATTTCCATAGTACTAGCTTGAGAGCTTCATGGTGAGATCTTGTGAGAGGATTGGATGATCGGGCGGCAAGCTAGACCTTGTATGAACCTCCTTGGTATGTATAGATGATTCGGTGTGGTTCCTCAAGGCTTTGTTGTGTTGTTCCCGGTTGTTCTTGGTGGTGATTTTCGGAGCCCTCACTTGGTAGTTTTCTTGGTGTGTTTACGGGACCTTGCTCTTCGTGATTTGATGGGGGAAATTCGTGTGAACTCTTTGTGGTTCTTTTGCCTTTGATTCCCCTCCCAAATCCGTGGGTTAAGGGGCTCGATTTTGAAGTTTTCGGAGTTCTTGGGTTAGAGGTGTCCTTGAGGGTTGACTTTCGATTCCTCTTGATTGAGTGGGTTTTGGGGACCGAGCTTCTAGCGAAGGGTAGCCCACGAGGTACCCCATCTATCCCCAAAGTCTCACTTTGATCCATGGAACGAATCGGGAGATTGATTGGTGAAAGGTTTGAGTTTTTCCCATGGGTTGAGTTCTTCCCGACTGTCCAGACCAAAATCGGTCTAACCGGTTTCCCAAACCGGTCTGACCGGTTTAGTCCTGTGGGCTGTCGTGAAGAGTTTTTGAGAAAGAAAGTCCCTGTTGTGCTATGGCTATTCTTGTTCAAAGGAGGAGAGGTTCTTGATGCCGAAAGGGTTTTTGGGGAGTTTCTGGACAGAACCGACCTGACCGGTTTGCCAAACCGTTCTGACCGGTTTCCCGTGCCTGTGTGAGGCTAAGTCCAACAGAAGCGGTCTGACCGGTTTCAGAAACCGACCTGACCGATTTGGGCTGCCAGCAGCCGTGTTGTGTGTGTTTCCGCTGTGTGTGTGTGTGTTGTTGGCTGTTGGTTGGGTCTTGCTCCTAGGTTCAGTAGCACTTCAGTGGCTACGTTGACTTGGCAAGAGAAGCTTGCGGAGGTGCACGAGTGAAATCGGGTTCATAGGCCGAATTCTTGAATAGAATTTTTATCAGCTCCCATTCACTCCCCCTCTCTGGTTCGCTGTTTCGGTCCTTCACTTCAGTTGGCTTCGCAGCTTCTCGCAATCTTCGTTAAGCTTCTGCAGAGATTTATAGCAATTGACAAGGTCACGGTCTGAGGCTTCACGAAGCTCCATGTGATAGATGCAATCATGACTCAGCTTTTTGTACTCGTACTCAAGTACCTCTCGGGCATCGGTCTCTCGGTACATGATGTTCTTCAAGTCCGTCTCCGATGCCTTCAACTGGTCAACCTGTGCCTCAAGCTCTGCAGACAACTCAGGACACCGTCATATCACAGTAAGGTACCCCAATAAATACTCAATGGCGTTAGTGGCCAACGTACCTTTATTCTTTTGGCGCAGCGACTTGTTCTTCCGGATCAAGTTACCCCTCTTCGCCTGCATCTCGTGCACCTCGTTGTGGTATTGGGTGAAGGTGCCATCAAGCTTGGATTGGAGCAGAGCAGAATGCTTCTTCTACTTGTCAAGCTCCTTCTCCAAGGCCTCAGCGCGGAGCACTATGTCACCGTACCCCTGCAACAGATCAGACTTCTGGCGGAACCTCTCAATGACATCCTGCACAGGGCAACACAGTGAATAAACACTCACTACCTCGCAACACAAGGCCACTTAGGGTACTCGCAACGTACCTTGATCCATTGCTCCATGTTACGAGCAACAACGGCCGGGTCAACAAGGTTGTCATCCAGCAGCTCCAGACCTCCACGGCTCATTGACGTCGCCTCTGACATGGGTGCTGAGCGGATCGGCATGGCTTCCTCTATCTTGGGCTCGCGCACGACTACATCTGTGCTCGTCCCGGGGAGCGAATCGACATGCGCCTCCACCCCCTTATCGAGGGCTACTGCAGTTCCCAGCTCGGGGGCTGTTCTTCTTCTGTCACCTCGGTTGCTGGCGTTGAGCGCTCGGCTTCTACAGTGGTCGTCTCCATGGCCACGACCTCCGAGATCGTGGCTCCTTCAGCTTGTGCTCCTGCCACAATGACTAAAACAAGTCAACTTCAACGACTACGACTACGACTACTACGCACGATGACTACTAGTCACGAAGTGCACCTACCTTTGACCAAGGTGGCTTCCCCCAATGTCAACTCCACCGCGGCTTCAGTCTGTGGTGGTGGCGTGGGTTCACGCTCCTGCACCGAGCAGTCTTCTCCACCGCCGGAGTGCTGGTCTCCTCGCCGTCCCACGACAGATCCGCGGATTTTTTGCATCAAGATCAAGCAGAGTCAGCAACGCAAGATTGCTCGTCTACACGATTATTTCAGTGTTCAGCAAAGACTGACAAGGTTGAACGGACAACAGTCATGGTTGGGGCACCCAGAATGCTGGCAATATCAACTATGCCAGCTTCCGTGGCCACCTCGTCTTCTGCCTGGGCTTCCTCCGGATGCTCCATCACCGTAGCCAGTGAGGGGTTCTGCCTTCTTTCTCCAGCTGATGCCTGCAAGTTGTCGACACCGGTCTTCTGTTGTGCTGAGTCCGGCACGCTCCCCCCAGTGGTTGGAGGCGGGCTGATACTCCTTTCAGCTGCCACCTGCACTGTATCCCAGGTCTTCTTCATCCTGCTCTACAAGATCTGAGGGTGGGATATCCTTTGACAATACACGTGGGCTTGTCAAGCACAAGACTACTTATCGAAGATACTCGACTACCTTGAAGTAATATTACTGACCTTTGGGCTGGTCATGTCAAAGATCCTCAGTTTCTTGGTGGCGCGCTTCCGCGTCGCATTACGCGACCTCCTTGGTGGCACTGGAATGCTAGCTTCAAGGCTAGCTGGCTTCTCGATGATGACTGGGATATTTGGCATCCCAGCCCGGCTGAACCTCGACCGTAGCTGGAATCACTCCTGCAGTGTCTCCTCATATTCATCATCAGAAGTGTCTTCAATGGTGACGTTGTCGTCACCTTCACCGACTTCGCAGCGCTCCTTCACCTTGCCTTTTCCTTCTCCCAGCACATCTTCCAGTCATGGAGAGAGGGTGGGTCCGATACGAACTTCATAATGTCGTCCTGCAAAACACAACATATGTGAGTATTACTACATCAGGCAAACCAATACTCGGGGGCTTTGGTCATGAGTACTGACCATGTTTGGTGGACGCACTGCGGAATACTCGGGGACTGGACAAGGCATGTACGTCGGCATGTCCTTGAAGATCTTGCCCAGCCTCTCAATGATATCATCATCATCGACCTCACAATCGGGCATCTATGATGTATCTTCACTGCCCGTATACTTGTACACAAGGGTATCGCGAGCCATCAACGGTTGCACCCTTCTCTTCATAAAGCTGAAGGCCACATGTTCAGCCCTTAGTACGGCCTCTCGAAGGGCCTTGATCTTCTTTAGCAGCTCGGGTAGTTGAATACTCTCTTGCATAGTGGGCTCCGTGTTCCACCATGGCTTGTGTTTCGGCTGGCTCCCACTTGGCTTCGGCAGCTCCGGATGGTGGTTGCTGATGTAGAACCACTTGGTCTTCCGGTCTCCGGTTCGACTCTATCGGCTTGTAGGCAGTGCGGTCGGCGGCGTCTTCACACATCTGGATGTTGGCACCTCCGACTAATCGTGGATCGTTGGTACTCGGCTGCGGCTTCAACTGGAAAAACTTGCGGAACAGAATCCAGTGGGGCTTAATACCCACGAATGCTTCACAGAAATGGACAAAGATGGAGACATGGAAGATGTCATTGGGGTTGAGATTCAGGTACTCAATAACGTAGTACCTGAGCATTCCTTTGAAGAATTCACTGGCGGGGAGTGCCAGTCCACACTCCACGAACCGGGCGAACATCGGGATTTCATCTGGTTCTTCTCCATTGGATACGGATCGTCGATGGCGATACGCCACAGATCCATTACCTTCTCGCGAAGGAATCCATTGTTGACCAGGGCAAGCAGATCTCCTGTCTTTAGCGTCGCTTTCTTTCATTCCTTGGTTGGATTGGGCAAGGAGTGGAAGGCGGCGATGACGCCTGGCCGGCATCTTCGGCTTCACTACGACTTCTCTTCTTCAATGCATCGGTCTTCGAGCTCTTTGCCGGGGATGTCTTCATCCTCCAAGTGACGGGTTTCTTTACTCGCATCCGCTCGGGGGCTATAGCTGTGGCAAACTGCGGTGGCGCACGCGAATGGAGTCATACTTGGTGTTTGCCTTGTCCTCTTCGTCGGCCCATGATGTGATCATGTCCTTGAGCTTGGTGATGGAACTCGGGCGGTGGCGACCAAAGTCTTCGAAGGTGCAACGGTGGTAGAGTCCGTCTTGGAAGAGGTCGATGACCTCTTTATCAGTGACATAGACTACAGTCACGCGCTTGTCGAAGAAGCGTCGCATGTACTGGCGTAGCGTCTCGCCTTGTTCTTGCTTGACCATTGCCAGGTCCATGCGAGTACTCGAGCGCCCCATGATGTCTGCGAAGTTGTTGGCGAACTGAGCCTTCAGCTGGTCCCACTCCTCAATCGAGTTCTTTTCAAGTGACTCTAGCCATGTGAGTGGAGCTTGATCCAGGCAAAAGGGGAAGAAGAGGCACTTGGCATTATTATTACCACCAGCGTTTTCAATGGTCAGGGCATAGCACCTGAGCCACTGGACTGGGTCTTGCTTCGCGTCGTACTTGGAAATCCCGAGAGGTTTGAATTTCTCATGAAGAAGTAGGTTGCAAAGTCTTGTGGAGTAGGTGGGGAAGCCGTCGATGTCGCTTGCTTCAGTGGCCTTTTTTCGGCGGATCTCGTTGATCCCGTGGCGAGCGTCGTAGTCGCCACGTGCATTGCGGTGACGTGGTCGTTCGCGTGGCCTCGGCCTCCGTGATCACCGCCGCCACCAGCTCTTCTGCCGGTGTCGTGATATGAGCCTCCGCTGCTGCTACCGCCGCCACCGCCGCCGCCACGACTACCTCCTGCGCCGCCGTGACTACCACCGACGTCGCCCTGGCTGTTTCCGCCCTGTGAGGGTCCTCTAGCTGAGGCCCTAGAGCGGTTGGGATGTGGTTGGTGTTCTGCGCAGGTACGGTTGCCTCCGCCGTCCGCCGGGCTACGACTGGTGGCTTCGTGGTTCCTGACTTCATTAGTTATCACGAGGGGTACTTGGGAAACCTTATTTACCACTAGCATGAAGTAGGCGTCTTCAGCGAGCTTGGCGATGACTTCGCCCACGCGAATCCCCTGGGCCTGCAATGCTATCGTGGTGATAGACATGAGGCACTGCTCAGGAGTAGTGTGTACCCAACTGGCAACTTGGTCCAGAGCCTCGTTGAGGTTCTACATAGGGAGAGCCTCTTGGAGACGTCTACGCCGTTCGTTCCGCTTTCTGTTGCGATCACGGTGAGCATTCTTGTCGTCGTTGGTCTCATCGAGAGATGCGTTGGCGGACACCTATTGACGGTCGATTTTGGTACACCTAGCTATAAGTTTACCGTCAACATTTGCACGTATTTGATATTCTAACCAATGGTACTAACCCCCCGGAGGTATCAAGTTCACTCTTGCATGTCGATTTTGGAGTTTATTGTTTATGCAGGAAAATAACATTAAAGAGGAGACTTTCGGGATAAGTTCAACAAGCACTTCAAGAGAAGATCATGAAGCCCATCACAAGTCAAGACACGAAGTGAACAAGACACAAAACAACCCAAGGACCGAAGCATCAACACGTAAAACTCCGGGGACTTGGACGTTTACCAATGAGATCAACTCAGCTCGAGAGATATTCTCGCAGTCGAGGACAGCATGATCTTTCGGTGCAGATTCAGAGACTTAAACGGCCTTTAATGGCCAAAGTTTGACTACCAAAGTTGTGGTCCTCGACGATACCTTCGATGTGGACATATGGAAGGCCCAATTCGGGTCAAGGAGCTAGGAGATATGACCCCCGAAATCCCTGCTGCGCAGTCAGTCCGAAATCAGAACAGATTATCTTCCAAGGCCGATTTGGAGATCTTATCTTTGTTTTCAAGGAAAGAAATGAATACCAAAGTTGGAGGAAATTTCATGCCATACAACCAACAAATCACACATCAAAAACAAAAATCCAAGTATCTCACGAGTAAAAAATCAAAATCATGAATCGATGGAGCGATTCAGTATGTGGAGGATTCGGGTCGTCATGCTACTACAGCTAAATGATGGAATCACATATTTAAAGTTGTGTGGGGTGCTGATGACAAACCTCACAACGGCTAAATTGACGAACTGCCGGCGTCGCCCACTCCACTTGACACCGCTACGCAAAACTGAATGTCAAGCGCTGAGGAAGCAGGTCACCGGAGCGCTGCTGCTCGCTGCAGGGGCGAGGAGAATGTCGTAGATGGTGGAATCCTCAAGCGCCGAGGAAGAAGGGGACCGATGCACACTTGTAATTGCGGGCAGGATGTAGAACGCATCGGGATCCTCAAGCCATGGGGGGGGGTAGGGGGAACCGGACGACAAGCGTGGGGCGGAATCGCGACAGCCTGCGCCCCTCCACGAATGGTGGTAGTGGAGCGGATTGCGAACTGGGGGAATGGCGGAGGGAGCGAGGAGACTGGGGGAATGGCGGAGGGAGCGAGGAGTAGAAGAAGAAGATGATGATGAAGAAGAAGTGGGGGAGAATAAGGTGGAGCGGTTTTGGACAGGGGAGGTTGGATCGGACAGGGGCGTGTGTGCAGGCGGTTGCTTGCTGGTTCGAAATGGATAGCGCGGTGCACTAGTTGCTGGGTCGGATTGGCGCATCAGGCTGGTTGGGTCAGCCGGACCATGGCGCGCTGGTTGGTTGGGTGCATTTCCTATAGAGGATGCACCCATGTGTAGTATATACCTTTACTACGCGTGTGTGTGGGGGGGACTTTTTGATGGGATTATTAGGTTATTTTGGATAGGGGTATTTTGGAGAAATACATAAGGAAAGGATAATGATCATTTGAAGTAAAGACTATATTTATTTATTGAATAGATAACAGGCATGTTTTGTTGGGGATCTATTTGGGATCCAAAGGTCTCAAAAAAGGCATGAGATTGTTATAAATGTTTATATGATTTTTTTTTTAATTTTTGTGGGTATTTTTTGGTATTAAAAGGAATAAAGGATGATTTTCTGTGTATGTCAAATTGCAAACCCCTTTCTTGCCTGAATAGCCGACTAAAAAAACTTGACCTGCGGAGAGTAAGACCACCCCCACGACATTGCATTAAGAAGACCTTCTCTCACAGGTTAAGAAAATACCTTCTCTCACAGGTTAAGAAAATCTTCGAACCCCTACCTCAAACATACACAGCGACACCGCAACACACGTGAGTTGAAGTTGACTTTAGACATGTGCTTTGGCGTGAGACAGACGAGGAGATTTTTTTTACAACACGCACCAAGTGCGCACAACCCGCGGCCACAAATTTGCCTCCAAAGGGGTTCTAACGGTGGCCGGTGGAATACCACCCAAGTGCCTTAACCAACATAGAAAAGTAGAATTACAGAATACTTATGAAATAATCAATTAGAATTAGATGGAAAAATATATTATTCGGCACCTACCACAACAAATAGTTCCTGTTAGCCAACCTGATCTAGTTTTTTTTAAGCGGACTACGACAGGCAAGAAGTCGTCCTGAACTTTGTATTCATAAACAAGGTTGGTGTTTACATGTGATTTGTGAGAGGGGGTTTACAAGAGAGCAAGACAACCAGAGCTAACTTATAAGGTAACACCTGATCTAGTTGTGACGATGAGGATGAATAAAAGACTTAGGCTGCCCGCACTTGCTTGGTTTAGACTTGCCCTGGAGCGCAAAACCGGCCTTGCAGTAATTGCAACTGTTGATGGTCTCGCCGGTTGTGATGTTGACGTCGTAAAAGCTCAGCGCGACGTCGAACTCCACCTCGCCGTCCAGCTGCTGGTCTACCCACATGTGGTCACGGAACACCTGCGGCAGCGGCCCCTGATCCTTCCCAGCCGATGCCACAGCTGTGGTAGCCTCCACCCGCGTCTTGCGGCCGCCGGCAACGTAAAACTTGGGCACGGAGCCCTCGGCCAGCTTGACGCCGGCGTACGATATCGTCACCTTCCCGCCATCGTGGCCCACAGCGAGATTGCTGTCGAGGTGCACGAAGCCGATGGCGACGTCAAACTCCACTGGTGGGGTCCTCCCACTTTCCTCGTCGGCGTCCAGCCCCCGTGCGTTGACGAGGCTGACCGTGACGTAGGTAGTAGTAGGATTACTCAAGTAGATCGCCAACCAGACCATAAAACAGAGCATACTCATTGCGGCAGCGGTCATGATTGCCCCGATGAAAGCATCTCCCTTCCAGGACATTATGCGGGTGCGGGCGAACACGATAGCTTCTCGAGAGTACAAAATTTCTAGCAAGGGTATACGCGTATAGGGTTTTTAGCGTTAAATGTGATGTTGGCCGCCATGTTGTTGTGTTAGATATATAGCCACGCACCTAACTAAGCTCGGCCTGTTTCGCGTGTCGGAAACCGATGCCGCAAGGGAAAAGCGGGGAGATCAATCGTTGGTTGATATCAAGTCAGCAACGATTTCCTATCTGTTTTCAATATGGAAAGGATACGACTTCCTATCCGTTTTCAACCTGAGGCCACCGTTATGGTGAATTAATTACAGTTTCTATCTTTAATAAATGACAAGCCAACTCAGCAAAAAGATGATGTGGCAGATTAATAAATGAAGAAAGAGAAGAAAATTTGAGGAAACGGTTTCTACTATGAGAAACCACCTCTACTCTTGCAACGAGGCACAGGACTCCGGCGATTTTGGCGTTGGGAGGAAACCGGTCGTTTCCATCCCGCCGACCACCCCGCGGGAGCTCACCTGCCGCGCCAGCCCTGCTTGCCGGCCGCCGCGCGCAAGAAGGGGAAGCTCCTCACGCTCGCCGCTAGCCCTGCTCGCCGGCCTGGTGAAGCTCTTCGATCCCGCCGCCCAGGCTGCCCTCACCGACCCCGGCCGCCGCGCTTGTGCCATCCGCGCCGCGCTCGGTGTGCCCCGGCGGCCCACGCTCCCCGTGCGCCCGTGCTCGCGCAGCCCGCGCCGGTCGCGGCCGGTGGCGCCCCGCCCACCGTGCCTGCACAGCCACGCTGGCCATGTCGCTGCCGCCGTGAAACAAGCCGTGCGAAGACCGCGCCGCTCTCGTTGCGTACCTTCTATTGTTCGCAACAAGGACAACGAACATCAGAACATCACTCGCATTGCAAGCAATGGAAAAGCTGGAGGAATCAATGAAGCATACAACGGCTCGTGGCCGCTGGCCGGCACAAACACGAACCTATATACATGAAGATATAGCAGTCCCCGGCGAGGCGCTTCCTGCAGAGGGAGTAGGCGTCCATGGCATGGTGGCAGGTTTCGCCGCCGGCGACGGCGAGTGGTTCGATGCCAAAGAACGAAGAGGGTCGTGCTCGCTGCATGAAGACTGTGGTGGTGGCGGCAGCGGCCATGCTCACTCGCCACCCGCAACGAGCGCACCCGCGCCACACACGTCATGTCGTCGTCCACCGCTTACCACGAGTGCTCGCACGCCGACCACCATGCATGACTCCACAGGCGCTTGCCCACCGACGCTGCGCGCGCTCGCCAGTGCAGCCAACGCAAGCTCGTCGCCTGCCGTGCGCGCACCGGCCACCACGAGCTCCCGGCCTGGCCGCTGCGAGCTTGCCGGCCACCACCGCGCACCACCGAGGGAACGAACTTGCTCCCCGCCGTGAGGAGTCTGAGGTCAAGTAGTACAGAAAGCAGATCTACAAAGGTATAATAAGTGCAGAGAAAAAAATCTAAGAACATTTATTAGATGAAGACACCACCATTGGGGAGGCAGTTTCTATAAACAAAATTTGTTGACGTGGTTATCTTGGACATCGTGTCTAGTTTCTACCATTGAGACTGCTCTAATTAATTTCTCCGATATATGTTGTTCCAATTTTTTTAAAAAATAAAAAATGTTGTTTTAATTGATGATCGTGAGGTGGAAGGGTTAAGAAATAAAAAAAAGTAATCGAGTTGAATTTTGGTGGGTTAGAAATCCAACTCCTATTCATCTTGCGGTAAAAATATATAGAAGCCCCGGTTCGAGGCCACCGTCATCGTGGGCTAGGGTGTGGGTGAAGGGTAACAACCAAAGTTCTTTCGTTGGTCACGTCACCTCCAACTAGACTTCCGACATGCAACTTGAGTTGCGGGCATTAGGTCAGTCTCATGGAGTTCCTTTAGAGTTTCATTACATTAAATATGCTGACATGGTGAAGAGAGTGTCGGGGACGGTCATAACAACGAAGAAATCATCCCACTTTAAAAAATAATAATAAACGATCAAACCCGCAACTACAAACCACGCCCCGCATGGCCGCGGCCCGAGGGCAAAGAAAGGCCCATGGCCCAAAAAGCCTCGGCGGCCCAACAAACCGGCCCCGGCGCCCCTCGGGCGAACCTCTATCTCGCTCGAGGGGCAGGCACCGCATCACGAAACCCCCGCCTTGCTCGAGGGCTTGGCGCCTCCTAGGACGAGTTCCCGCCTTGCTCGAGGGTCCCAGCCCCTCGCGTGAGGCTCCGCCTCGCTCGAGGCTGCCCTCGACCCGCGATGCCGTACCTGCTCCCCCCAACTGGGACATTAAATGCTTTGACACATCGCGGGCGCCCGGGTCAAAGGCGGATCCCCGCCACGCCGGTCCTCTGACACCGCCTGGGAATCAGATACCGGTGCTGTTCGACCAACTCGCACTGTGCAACCATCCCCGACGCTGTGCGGGATGGCCAGTGTCATTCTGTAACTCTGTGCCACCCACTCCCGTACCTCCTCCACGTCTCGCCCCTCAGAACAGGTCGGCTGTACCCACGAAAGGGGTACAACTACCAATCCAGCGCTCGCCTAGGACGATGTCGTGACGTAAGGCCGGCGGAGCGCATTTCTTCCATCACCTCCGCCACCTCCGGTCCTGTGCGGCCATGCCTGGCGCTTTGCCACGAGTTCAGGCACTGCAGGGCCATCCCCAACACTGAGAGAACACAGGCCGACAGGACGTCGCCACGCATGTCGCTGTGCAGCTTCCGATCCCCCGTCAACCGGACCTTCGAGCTGGTGTACAGACGCCGATCAAATGAAAACTTTAGCACGACTACCCTCGAAGCCGCCCCTGGACAGGCACAGGAGCCACCATGATGCACGCCGGGGGCAAGATTGTTGACGGTGAAAATCCGCCAACCTAGCCATGAGTTTACCTTCGGTGTTGGCATAACTTTTGTATCTTATTCATTGGTACTAACCCCCGTGGTATAACAAGTTCACTTGTGCATGTCGGTTTTGGAGTTAAGTGTTTACGCGGGGTTTTAACGTTGAAAGCAAGACTTCGGGATAAGTTCATTAAGCACCTCATGACAAGACCTTGAAGCTCGATACAAGTCAAGCAATGAAGTGAACATGACTCCAAGAGCCCAAGGACCAAGCCCGAGAAGATGATAAACTCCGAGGACCGAACCGAAGAAAAGTCTTGAATCTTGCAAGACAAGGAGTTCGGTCCAATTCGGAGAGAAACCGACGTCAAGGGCCCACATGCAAAAGGGGAGAACATCTAGAAGACGTGGGAAGCAACACGGGCGAAGCGAGGGCGCGGGATGGGCCGGGTGGGCCCGAGCCGGCCGGCCCGGCCAATTCGGGGCCCAATCGGCCTCTCCTTTGACCTAATTGCTTCTCGGGCTATAAATAGCCCCCGACCGAGAGCCACGGAGAACGGAAGTCGTAATCCGCCGCCGAGGAGCGGATAAGCTTGAGGGACACCAACTTGAAGATGAGGGTCGTGCTAGTTGTCTAGGGTTTCCCTAGCCGACGTGGGAACCTTGCATGGAAGACCACGTCGGAGCTCCGGAGCGAGGATCAAGATCGAGGGAGGGCCCCGGTGGTGATCTTGTTCATGTAATCATTCATGGTGAAGTTTGTAAGTGAATCCGATTTCTAGCGATTAAGTGCCTTCTCGATGATTTTGTTTTCTTCTTGGTTTTGCTTCTTCTACGATCTAGTTTGCGGCTAGATTACATAGGGTGCTCTTGTAGCCGCGGTGGCTAGAGGTGCATACCGGACCGGCCAAGTGATTTCAACTTGTTCTATCGAACTCGCCCTAAGCTCCCCGCATGAATAGGGATACGTTGTGACGAACGGGGTCTCGAAAGGTGGATGTTTTCGGAGTCGGATGGGAAGGCCACGATTTAAAGATGCTTTTAATGAGATTCGCTTTTCTATCTTCATCTATCTTGTTTGGAGCTACAACATAAGCATGATCTAGATTCTCTAGATTGGTTATCTCTTGCTTTCTCTTGCTACCTCTTTAGTAGATTAGATTAGATTCGTTTTCTTTATGAGTTAGTAGATTAGATGCAACTTACCTTCATAAGATAGCTTACCTTGCTTTACTAGATTGAATCCTTGCGTTGCACATTGTTCCACGGACTCGATACCTTGGGTTCACCACTCGAGGGAAGAAGGGTCCATTGACTACGACGGGAGACTTGTCCGCTTGCAAGTCACAAACGAACTTTGATACAATTATTAACCGTCAACAAGCCCCTTTTTACGGCGCCGTTGCGGGGGAACAAGCAATCAAGATTCGATCTAGTATCGCTTATCTTTTAGTTTTTCTTTTGCATCTCTTATGTTTGATCATCCTCAAAAGAAAAAAAAGAGTCAATCTAATCTAGTTTTGATTAACCCTAATTTTTCTTTTGTTAGATTTTTGTTTTATCACTAACCCTAACTAGGAGATGGTTGGCTACCTCTCCAAGAAACCCAAAACTTTTTTGTGGATGATCCGGGGAAAACTTTACGGGCAAAGGTGACGTGCAACACAAGCTCGAAGGACCATCAAAATCTCCAAGGGAATCACCACCTCCAAGTCCAAAGAAAGATCAACCTCAACCACGGAGCGCGAGATCAAGCTATGCACCCCGGACATTGTTGATCTACCTATCATAAACCTTCAAGACGCGGGAGGCCGTTCAAGATCAAAGTCTCAACTATCCGCATGACGATTGCGAGAGCCGAATGCATACGAGCTGGATTCCTTGAGTGGCATATCGGTTTACTTAAGAGGAGGATGGAGAAGATGGAGATGGAGAAAGAAGCTCAACACCTAAAGGCTGCCAAGGCAAGATCCACATGCAAGGAGCGTGAAGTGTTCATCGTGATAAAGATGCTAGACGCAAGTGGGACAACTTGCGGGCGCCGATGGGCAACAAAGAAGAATATCAGAGACAACTCCAAGGTCCCAAGACGGCGAAGGCTACTCAAGCTCATTCGGGAGAGATGAAGGATCACACTAGAAACCATGAAGATCACGACCGAAGGACCGGAGTTCGAGATGCCGAGCCACAAGGAAGATGTTGCATCCGTCAAGACCAAAGGACAAAGCCGGCCCTGTGAAGACCAAAAAAAATGACTAAGCCAAAGTGGGTACCCAAGATTGCAACGCACGCAAAGATCGTTGATCCGGAGTAATCAAGTGAAGAAGTCTAGTCATGGACTATAAACGAAGCGCTACGCGGGAGGCAACCCGTTTCGTCGAGTCAAGAATAAGCTACGGGAGGACAACCCGATTCCAGGTTTTTCGAGTCATTTTAATAATTCAGTTTTGAATTTTACTACGCAAATCCTTAGACTTAGAATGGTTGAACAATATTAGAGACATAATTCTTGGTTGAATATTTTGCTTGATCATAAACCCTTTACATGAACCATCCTATGTGTTTGTTTGCTTCTTTTCGAGAAACCACAACCAAAACCAAAAAAATTTCAGAACCTAACTCAACCTTTCATCCTCTTTATGATGTTGTGGTTGACTTGTTTTTCATGCTAAAAACACTCGAGTAGAGCCACAATTTATATCTAGATGTTATTTAAATTTCAGCATGTGGTAGGACTCGCGTGAACCTAGAAACTTGATTTTTGGTTGGTTTAAAAATCCATATCCTTGGTTTCTCTAAGATTAGAATTTTTCTAAGCCTCACTTAATTTTATTTCATTCAAAATCTCTCTCATCTAATCAAAATTAGGACCTAAACCTATGCCCCCATGATCAAGCCGGGAAAAGCTTGCTCTCAACCAATGAAGGCAAACTATACCGGTGAGACCGAAATCGACGTAATAAAAAAATATTTTCGACTTGCATTTGTTTTTAATGGTTTAAAAACTTCTCTAAAATTATGTTCGAGCTCTTGCATGGCTCTGAAAAATATTTTTAAAATTTCGAAATTAGAGGAGTGCTTAGCCTTAAACACACTTAAAGGGAGGCAATCTAGTTAACCTAACCATGCATGCACCATGATACATCACGGGATGCCCCTCCAACATATTTAAACCACATGCAAAGTACAAGCATGGGGGGGGCAGCCAAGGCTTTATTTTGTAGGAATATCATGGATGCATGTGAGGCAAGGGAGTTTGGAAGCGAGTCAAAGCGAAAACATCAAGTGGAAGGAGCAATAGTGCAAGCGAAGGAGTGGACGGGAACGTTTGGAAGGTGTACGCGATCACGAAGCAACATGAATGCACTAGAGAAGAACCGGAGCCAAGAGGAGGAGAGAGGTAAGTCTTTCATCCAACTCTTTGTTCGTGTGCTCTAGTTTGTAGGCCGGAATCACCTTAGACTTAGCCATCCACCGCGTTTGTTTCGTGCAACAAATCACATCCTTAATCCACTCAAAGTCCAGACTCCAAAATAATATTTGTGTACCTTGTTACCGGGTGAAAACCCCGGATATTTATTTGTGAGGGAGAGTGCTGCAATCATGGAAGAAAACTACAAGCCTTTTCACCGAAGAAGAAGGGATCATCGTCGTCTAAGCCATCATCGACAACCTCTTCGAGGAGGCGCTCGGTTTCCGTGTCTCCTTGGAGTATGGGGGAGGACACGGCACCACCGAGGAGGAACCACTCTTCTCCTTGGTGGCATGAGGCCCACACAAAACTCGTTTATTAGGTTTTCCAAACTTCAATAACATATGGAGGAGCCGCCCGTCCAACCTCACCACTTGACACGATCATCCGCTCCACCTCCATATGCTCCGCGGTATTCCGAGGGGTATGTCATCATGACGGAGGAGGAGAAGAAGCTCGCTCGCCTTAAGTAGAGGCTTGTAGCGAACGCCGACATCGACGACCAAGCTCTCCACATATTGGGTTTCACACGGGACACCGGTGCAATTCTCTAGCGGAGTGTCGGCAAACACCCACAAGAAATTCGCCTAGGAAATTTTCATGACCATGGCGCATAACCTTGATGAAGGAGTGCTTTGAGTCTCTCATTCCGTTGGAGGGAGCCCACAAGAGGAGAAGAAGGAAGACACCGTCGGAAGGGTAACCTTGATCAACGATGCTATTTCTAGTACCTTGATGGGGTAATCTCCTTTCATCCATGGGTTGCAATCGATCTTGAGATGTAATCAAACTTTGTTGGATTATCTATCTATCGTCTTTTGTTGGAAATACTTTAATGCTTAAGGCTAGCAACCATGCCGCAAAGGGAGTAAGGCCTCAATGCTTCCTTGGATCCATTCAACACAATCCCCGATAGATTAGATTGGCTTTCATGTTCGAAACGATTGCATGTTCTAGTATCGTAGACCCATGGGCGAGTGTCCCCTATTTTCAAAAGGGAGCTCGGAACAAGTATGTGCATGAAGGCACATGGGAAGGTTTTTGGAGTATGATCACGGGAAGAGACCATCAACGAAGAAATACTATCCGAAACCCCATCATCCAAGTGTGTCACTTTTGTGCAAGTGGATTTTTGGGAGAACAAGAGAGACAAAGATAACCAACACGGAGTTGAATTGGCTTTACTCGGCTTTGATTGCCAAGTGGCCAATAGACCCCACTCACCTATGATCAACCGGTGGTGTTGTTTTTGCAACATCGAGTTCGGAAGATATTGGTTCGGGGTATTACCTCTCCATGCGGCTATCTCTTTAAAAAGCCGGGTATTACAAGGAACCCAAATCATCTCCTACCGGGACTTCCCTAGGAATGTATGAAGAAAGGAAAATATAAGAGTGAAGATGAGAGAGGAGGCTCCCAAGTGGCCTAGGTGAATTTGCCCCTTCCGGATTGAAGATCAAGACTTTTTTTTGAGGGGAAGAAGATCGGTTAGAGAAAGGACTTCTTGTGCCGGCGAGAAAAAAAAAATATAATAGAGAATTAGGAGAAGGTTTTTCCACGACCCAAGAAGGAGGTGCACAACAAAAATTATGTCCCACCATTGAGAGGAACCCGGCGCCGCCGAGTTACTACGGTGGTGTACCAATGCAAGCATGGGGGAGTGGTGCAGCCATACCCCCACCATTTTTGCGGTGCTCAACGTAGCCTTTGCGGAGCCATTTGCACACCTTCCTCAACCACAACAAAATGGAGCCACCATTGGAGGATACGCTGCAAGGAACATGCAAATTATTGCAGCCATCCAAACCAATGCCAACCCAATGGTGAAGGAAATGCAAACGTCGCTTATATGCTTGGACACCTTCACCTAGCACCGTCAGACAATTCATAGGAGTAGTGGTGCATTCCTATTACAAGTAAGGGTACAACAACCAAGACTATCAATATCAACCATCGGCGGAAGATTAGAGAGAGGAGGAGCTTTAGTTATCTTTCCTTTACCCCCTTTTCTTTAATTTTCAGCTTGTTTGCGCCTATGTTTGCGTAGTATTTTCAGCTTTGCTTTAATTTTTAGTGTTAGTTTAATTTTTCAGCATGTATCTTAGTTTTTATTTTCATCGTGAATAATGTCGCCACCAAGTTTTTACCTTTGGTAAAGTTACAAAGTTTGTGCCATGATGATATATGATTATAATTGCCGCTTTGTTTATCTTTGTAATTGATTTATGCATGTTCGAACTAGTGCTCTCTTAAAAATACAAATCTGAAATTATCTAAATGCTAGCTTAATCTTCAGCGGAGGTTATGATTAAAATAAAGATCCATAGTGTTTTATGTGCTCTCAAGTTATGAATAGATTAAAGATGTCTTTTATGCTCAAAATTATTGCTAACCTTGTCATAAATATCACTTGTGTGTTGCTCAACCTATCCAAAGCCTTATATATATTTGAGTGCATAAACCTTAGTGTACAAGATTTATTTTTGAGTGAGTTATTGCAGGCCATGATTTCTGCGGCCCGAGACTAAGAAAATTTGGTCATTCCGTTTTTGCGTATCTATCTTTTTGCTAGCCTTTTATCCGTGCATTGTGTATCCCCGCATTGGAGATCTCACAAACTTCGCCGGATATCCACCCTTAAAACCAAATATCATCTTTTGTGTTTACCTCCTTGACCACAACCTATCGTTGAGAATGGATCATCAATTCAAGGAAGATCGCAAGACGGTGCCAACGTTGAAGATTTGAAGTATCTCTCCAAGGAAAAATATTCCGGTACCTACCTTATTTTTCGCCTCTTTGCTCGAGGACGAGCAACGTCTAAGCATGGGGGAGGAGGTAGGTACGGTGCGGTTTTAGAGTTCAAAGGGGAATATTTAAAAAAAATGATGAAAAAAAAAATCCGGTGATACTCATGACTTTCAAGGTATAAAAAAATCAAAACTTCGTTGTGAAAGTCATGGACTGAATATATGACAAGAAAAAAAAATGAATGAATGAAAGAAAGAAAAGAATGAGAAATATGAGAAAGAGAAAAAAAATATGTGCGTAAAGTAAACTCCCAGGTTCTCTAAGAGTGCATTCAAGGCTTCAAGTTAAAAGATCCATTCTCATTTTCCAACCATGTGCAATCCGATAACGAGGACTTCCTTTGTGCCTCGGGATCACTCTTTGCCATTTGCACATGTCCACTCATCTAAAGTGTGTGTATTTTTCTCTTTCCCCTCCTTGATTTAACATTATTTTCCAATGACCTTTTTGACGAGTCTCGGTAAGACCATGAGAAGCTTGTCTTGTTTTGACAACACCTCATTTATAAAATCTTGTTAGGACTAAACTTTCCCAAAGCTCCATATAAAGCCTACCACACATATATATGAGAGGGAAAGGAGTAGAATATATAGGCTTGAGAGACAAGTGAGATGAGAGTTCATGAGCAATATACAAGATGATTTAAATTTGTGAATTTGGTTTAGCTTTTCTTTATCTCGTTCTTTATTTCAAAAATTCTGAGATCTATTTAAATTTTGGGAGCATGTTAATACTTGTGGGATAAGCTTAATAAGAATCTACCCTCTGTAGAGGTGAAGGCTAGTACATTATGGAACTTAAACGAATTAAACTTTTGAGAGCATTATGTTTTTTTTCATGTATGATCAAGTGCAAGGTTTAAACATTGTTTGGCAATGATGATATCCATCGAAGGCTTACTCGAGGACGAGCAAGGTTTAAGCATGGGGGAGATGTTGACGGTGAAAATCCGTCAACCTAGCCATGAGTTTACCTTCGGTGTTGGCATAACTTTTGTATCTTATTCATTGGTACTAACCCCCGTGGTATAACAAGTTCACTTGTGCATGTCGGTTTTGGAGTTAAGTGTTTACGCGGGGTTTTAACGTTGAAAGCAAGACTTCGGGATAAGTTCATTAAGCACCTCATGACAAGACCTTGAAGCCGATACAAGTCAAGCAATGAAGTGAACATGACTCCAAGAGCCCAAGGGCCAAGCCCGAGAAGATGATAAACTCCGAGGGCCGAACCGGAAAAGTCTTTGAATCTTGCAAGACAAGGAGTTCGGTCCAATTCGGAGAGAAACCGACGTCAAGGGCCCACATGCAAAAGGGGAGAACATCTAGAAGACGTGGGAAGCAACACGGGCGAAGCGAGGCCGCGGGATGGGCCGAATTGGGCCCAGGCCGGCCGGCCCAGGCCGGCCGGCCCAGCCCAATTCGGGGCCCAATCGGCCTCTCCTTTGACCTAATTGCTTCTCAGGCTATAAATAGCCCCCTGACCGAGAGCCACGGAGAACGGAAGTCGTAATCCGCCGCCGAGGAGCAGAGAAGCTTGAGGGACACCAACTTGAAGATGAGGGTCGTGCTAGTTGTCTAGGGTTTCCCTAGCCGACGTGGGAACCTTGCATGGAAGACCACGTCGGAGCTCCGGAGCGAGGATCAAGATCGAGGGAGGGCCCCGGTGGTGATCTTGTTCATGTAATCATTCATGGTGAAGTTTGTAAGTGAATCCGATTTCTAGCGATTAAGTGCCTTCTCGATGATTTTGTTTTCTTCTTGGTTTTGCTTCTTCTACGATCTAGTTTGCGGCTAGATTACATAGGGTGCTCTTGTAGCCGCGGTGGCTAGAGGTGCATACGGACCAGGCCAAGTGATTTCAACTTGTTCTATCGAACTCGCCCTAAGCTCCCCGCATGAATAGGGATACGTTGTGACGAACGGGGGTCTCGAAAGGCGGATGTTTTCGGAGTCGGATGGGAAGGCCACGATTTAAAGATGCTTTTAATGAGATTCGCTTTTCTATCTTCATCTATCTTGTTTGGAGCTACAACATAAGCATGATCTAGATTCTCTAGATTGGTTATCTCTTGCTTTCTCTTGCTACCTCTTTAGTAGATTAGATTAGATTCGTTTTCTTTATGAGTTAGTAGATTAGATGCAACTTACCTTCATAAGATAGCTTACCTTGCTTTACTAGATTGAATCCTTGCGTTGCACATTGTTCCACGGATTCGATACCTTGGGTTCACCACTCGAGGGAAGAAGGGTCCCTTGACTACGACGGGAGACTTGTCCGCTTGCAAGTCACAAACGAACTTTGATACAATTATTAACCGTCAACAAAGATTCGCCGGGACGGTCATCGAATCATCGGCAGCGTGCGCCACGCCGCCACACCGCACATAAAGTCTGCGGCACGACCGTAAACCGCCTCCCCCTTGTCTATAAAAGGAGGAGGCGGCCCCCTAGCCGCGGCGACGATGGATAGCTCACTCACTCGCTCTTCAGCCTTCACTCACGATATTGGCATTTGCCTCAATCAATCCTCAGGAACTTGGAGGCTTCTCCTCCTCTCCCGCTTTGCTTGTAGCCCCCTCTACGAGCACCACGGTGCCTCACAATATAGCGCCACGAGCGCACCCCTGGCACCCCTGCAGGCTGTACGACCCACGTCCGGAACAAGGATAAACCTCGCGTCCCAGTGTTGCTTAGCGCCGGCCATCGAGAGATCGATCTCAGCGCATCTACTAGTTAGTGTCGGGACTACTTTCCGCCGACGGTTGGCGCGCCGGGTAGGGGACTCACGTTGAGATCGGCTCCCCACCAGCAGTCTCGATGGTGATTCGCATCGAGATCAGGTCCCAGAGGTACGCCATGGGCAGCTCGGACCCTTTCCCAGTTGGATTCGAAATCCGGTTCGGGAGCCTGAACTTTCAGGCCATGGGGAATGGCTAACTCATGCGCCTCACCAACCGCAACGAGCTCCACCCGTGGTGGTCGGCCGGACCGGGGCCCAATGCCCGCCACGCACGCTGCGACGCTCGGCACCCACCCGGGGCGGGCTGTTGGGAACACCTCGGCGGCGCCGGCGCTAAGGCCGGTGCTCGCTTCGGCGCGTATGGAGCGGCGCCGGGCCGCACGGGCTGCGACACGAAGCGACGCGCCCGCCGAGCGGAGCAACGGCGCCCACGAGGGAGCACGCGGCCGGCGGGCCGCGGTTCCCCTATGGGATGCGCAACATTGCAGCAACGTACGCCTCGTCCGTCAGCACCGACGTGGCCACGTACGAGGACCTTCTGGGCCACCACCTGCTGGCGGTCCGGAACCCCATCGCCACCCCCAACGACGAGTTGTATCACGGCTCGGCCAGTGAGCTGCGACCCACGACCTCACATGGGTATGCCGAGTGGGACTTCTCCAGCGTACCGGACCCTATGATGTTCTAGTGGTTCCTCCATGCCGCAGACTACTGGTTCAGCTGCTCCGACGACTCCAGTATCAGAAGCTATGACCCCACATGTGAGTGCTTCATGGTCGTCGTCGACGAACATGCCGACGGTACGAGCGAGGGCGGGGAGCCGGCACCAGAGACGCGCCCCAGAACCTGGGGCCGAGCGTGCCTCCCACCTTGCGCGACGGGGGGTGCGCGACATTGTTGCGCGGGCGGCACAAGCGCGCGAGCTCAAGGCCAAGCTCGCGGAAGAATACTGGCAGGTGCGACTCATGTGCGCCACTATCACAGGGGAGGCCTCGGCGCGTGGCGAATGCGCACGAGAGCTAGGCAGGCAGGCCCGCGAGCGCATCAACACTGACTTCAACATTGACAACTAGCACACACCGCCGCGGGCAAGCCAGAAGCTCATCGCAGCGGCGACACTGCTCCGGGCCATGCCTAAACCCTCTACGCCCGAGGTATGCAAGCCGCACCGCGAGGCACAGGCCCTCATCGAGCGGGGGCGGCCATGCAGCAGGCCGAGTGCTCAGTGTCCCGCATACGCCATCAATCCATCGCACAGGACGACGACGACACACGGGACCAGGAGGCGTCCATCCATGCAGTTGGCGCCGCGAGACGGCCAGTGAACCAGGGTCAGACGCCGGTCAGGGAGCGGATCCTTGACACACGCGGACAATCCCAAGACGGGGACGCCCACAACGTCATAAACACTAGGAGGAAGGGCGACGCGGAGGCGCGAGCGGTGGCGGGCTACCATCTTCAGCGGGGTGGTCGCTATGACAGTCGGGAGGATCGCTCGCCAACGCTAGAACCCCCTGGAACCCGCGTGTTCAGCAGGGAGATTCGCACGGCGAGCTTCCCCAGTGCTTCCGCCAGTCCACCGCCATCACCAAGTACTCAGGGGAGAGGACCCTCGAGTATGGATCAATGATTACCGCTTGGCTTGCTAGCTGGGAAGCGCCACCACTAATGCGGTGATAATCCGTAACTCCGCCTTGCACCTCGTAGATTCGACCCAAACATGGCTCGAACGGTTGCCGCCCGGCCCGGATCCACGAGGCCGGGATGACTTAGTCCGCACATTCGTGGGGAACTTCCAGGGCACATACGTGCGCTCGGGGAACTCCTGGGACCAGCGGGCGTGCACCGAGAGGCCCGGTGAGTCGCTCCGGGATTTTATACGACGCTTTTCCAAGTGTTGTATTGAGCTCCCGAGCGTAGCCCAGCCAGAGATCGTACACACTTTCCTCGAGGGCACAACTTGCCGGGACCCCGTGTGCGCTTGGGCGGAGCCCGTCGGTCGACTCCAACGAGCTATTCGACATTGCCACAAGCTTCGTTTTTGTAGAGGAGGCGGTGGCGGCCATTTTCGACGGCAAGAAGGGCAAGCGGGTGGACGATGCACCCGCGGAGGGCAGCAAGTCCAAGGAGCCCCAAAAGAAGAAGAAGCAGGGCAAGAAAGGCAAGAAGCCCCGCAGTGACACGCGCGCAAGGGTGTGACGAGGACGACGACAAGGCCCTCGTAGTCGGTCCTGCCTGAAAGGACCCTCGAGCGGCCCCTCGAGGCCCCGACGTGTTTGACGACATGCTGAAGAAGTCGTGCCCGTACCACAAGACCTCGGTCAACCACACCCTCGAGCAATGTGACATGCTCAAGAAATACTACAGTCGCATCGCCGCGAAGGAGGATGAGGCCAAGAAGGACGGTGGTGACGCGGGTACCGGCGGCTTCCCCGCGATGGAGAACGTCTTCCTCATCTTCAGGGAGCCGATGGTGGACATGTCCAGCAGCCAGCGCAAGCAAGAGCGGCATGAGGTCCTCGCTGCAGAGAAGGTCCCTCCTTCCTTCCTCGACTAGTCGGAGGAGACCATCACCTTCAGCCGCGAGGACCACCCGAATCTCATCCCCAATCCGGGCAAGTACCTGTTGGTCGTCGATCTCGTCATCGGCAACGCACAGTTCTCCAAGGTGCTGATGGACGGCGGTAACAGCCTCAACATCCTCTACGCTCACACCCTATGGGCGATGGGGATCGGGGTTGGACCGAGCTGCGGCCCAACACTACGCCGTTCCATGGCGTCGCGCCACGCAAGCGCATCCGGCCCCTTGGGCGGATCAACTTGTCGGTGCGGTTTGGCACGCCGGACAATTTCCGTAAGGAGACCCTCACATTCGAGGTGGTGGGGTTTCGGGGCGCGTACCGCGCCATCCTTGGGCGTTCGTGTTACGCTAAGTTCATGACAGTCCTGAACTACACCTACCTCAAGGTGAAGATGTCGGGGCCAAAAGGCGTCATCACTGTGGGCTCGTCGATCGAGCACTCATTCGACGGCAACGTCGAGTGCGTCAAGCACGCCGAGGCCCTTGCGCTTGACGAGACGCTTGTCGTGGACATTGAGAAGCTTCCCAATGAGGGTCCCGACTCCTCCGCCAAGCACGCGGGAAACTTTGAGGCTAACGAACAGACGAAGGAGGTACCCCTCGACCTCACTGCCTCTGAGGGCAAGGTGTTGAGGCTTAGCTCCACCCTTGACCCGAAATAGGAAGTGGTGCTCGTCGACTTTCTCGGTGCCAACGCTGACATCTTTGCATGGAGCCCCTCGGACATTCCAGGCATCCCGAGGGAGGTCACCGAGCACTCCCTTGATATCCTACCTCACTCTAGAGCTGTGCTACAGGAGCTGCGGCGCTTCGACGAAGAAAGTGAAGGACCGAAACGGCAAACTAGAGAGGGGGGAGTGAATGGGAGCCGATAAAAATTCTTTTCGAAGGAGATAATGACTCCAACAAGATGAACACGGCTTCCAACACACGTCTCCGACTCACTACCCAAGTTGGCCAAGACCACGCAGCCACTAGGGTGCTACTGGCCCTAGGAACCAACAGCCAACTTCATAGACCCGAGAACGCAGCGGAACACAAACCTCGAGCCACATTGACTTACATTGGTCAGGCCGGTGAGCACCACCGGTCAGACCGGTCCTGGTGGTGAAACATGGAAATTTCCACAGAACAACTCCTACACCGGTCAGGCCGGTGTAGCTCACCGGTCAGACCGGTTCAAGCCAGGAAACCCCAAATCTACCAAACAGGCCTACCGAGCTCCAAACTGACCCAAACTCGAAATAGTAGCAACAAGGGACAACAACGAACTCACTCAAACGTTCACCCGAGAAAAACCCAAGCGGGGTCCGCACCGGTCAGACCGGTGTGGCCTGGGCTCTCGGGATGAACAGCACCCATGAGGTTAACTCCCCCCAAATCCAAATCTAACTCCCGATCTCCCGAATCGCTCCACGGATTTGCGCAAGACTTTGGGGATAGTAGGAACACCTCATGGGTAGTCCATAGCCAAGATTTTGTCCACCAAATCTTGCCAAATGAAAGAGAAATCAAAGAAATCTGCCAAGAACTCCTCTAACCCTAGAACACCGAAAACCGCAAAATCGAGCCCCTATGCTCACGGATTTGGGAGGGGAATCAAAGGGAAAAGAACCACGAAGGGTTTTTGCATACATCCCCCACCAAATCCCCAAGAGAGAGGTCCCGAAATTTCTCCAAGAAAATCACAAAGAAAGGGCTCCGAGAATCACCAAACAGAACGAACAGGAACAACACATCCAAGCCCTGAGGAACCACACCGAATCATCTATACATCACAAAGAGGTTCATACAAGGTCTCACCATGAAGCTCTCAAGCTAGTCCTATAGAAATCCTAGGGAAAATAGGAAGGGAAAATAGGAAAACCAAATGAGCTAGGGTTCCAAGAGTTGGCTGCCATCCTCTCACCTCTTGGGTTATATGGAGGCAACCGAGAGTCTAAAATACCCTTACTAGCTAATTAGGGATACATGCCCCTCGATGGCGAAACCGGAAATCTTTGTCATCGCTTCATCGGACAGATGCCCAGCGACCGCAAACTTGCTTAGCCTCGACGCAAGCCTTGCGATCCCGACGCGTGTCCTCCGATTCGAAGTATCCAGACTGCGTCGTCGCACACTGGTCAGACCGGTCAGACCGGTCTGGAGCTGTTGCACCTCCGTCTTCGGTTCTTCGGTCTTTACTTTGTGGATCAACCAAGGAACCCAGTAGTTTTCTGGTGAACCACCAGAAACCCTCGCGAACTCGGTGTAGCCTCTGCCAATCGCCACTCATGATTCGGCTCCCATGTAGTCCCAGCTCGACCTTGGTTTTGAGGCTCAACCAAGAAACCGTCCATGACTTCATCTTGCTGTTCATGCCACCATGCGTCCCGCACTTGACTCCGCTGGCCACCGGGTCTCTCGAACCAAGCCTACTTGTCTTCTCCACACCTGGAGGCCTCACCAGCGACAACCTTTCACGCTTGTTCTTCACCTGCACCAACACCAGTCAAGCCGCAACCTGCACCTGCAATACTTAGCCAAGAATCAGTCCACACAACGTTGTCAATCACTCATCACACCAGGAAGTGACCATCCACCGGTCCTCGAACCACACATGGTCCTCAGAAAGGCGCCGGGCGATCGGAGTGGAGCTGCGGAAGCTCCTCGAGGCGGGATTCATCAAGAAGTTTTCCACCCTACGTGGCTAGCTAATCATGTACTAGTTAAGAAAAAGAATGGGAAGTGGAGGATGTGTGTAGATTACACCGGTTTAAATAAAGCATGTCCCAAAGTTCCTTTTTCTTTGCCACGAACCGATCAAATTGTAGATTTGCGGGGTGTGAACTCCTATGTTTCCTTGATGCCTATTCGGGTTTGAAAGGGATCGAGGCAATGTGGCCTGGAGGGGGTGAATATGCCTGCACACAAATTTAAACTTTTTCTATAAAGACTATCAAGGTTCGGAACTTTCGAGTTTATTTCCAGAACCTCCGAACGGGGCAACCTCCGAAAATAATCACGAAAGTTCTAAGACTTGTTAGAACATAGAGGATATGAAAAATACTGTGGATAACTTGATGAAAAACAGATCTAGCAAATTCTAGGAGACTCTTAGGACCTAGCAAGATGATCTATAAGCAAGGAACCAACTAGAGCACTACCAACAAGTAGATCGGAAACAAACCCTAATAGATCTAGTCAAGAACAAGCATGAACAAGGATGAGCAAGTATATAAATCACAACACACACGAGATAAGGATTTATCTTGTGGTTCAGCTAGCCACAAAGGCTTTCCTACGTCCACGTTGTTGAGGAAGCCACCAAGGCTAAGGACCACAAAGATCTACTCCTCTCTCTCACCTATCACTTAGGATAATAGGTGGAGACTTTCCACTAGATTCACAAGGGGTAATACAAAAACCTTGGAACTTCCACAAATCGGGTTGGAGAGCTTCCAAGAACATGTAGCCGTCTAGGAGCAAGGCTCCAATAGTAAAAGATCCACCAAGCTTGCTAGAGCTTCTCCAAGTGCTCAAGAATTAGAGAATGAAGATTTTGCTCACAATCTCACTTTTATCCCCACTCTCAATCAATGCAAGGCAAGGATTTAAAAGAGAGTAGGTTGGGAGTCAATGCTAGGTGAGAGAATGAGGTTAGCAAGAGTTACTGTTCGGGGGAAGAGAGAGTGACCGTTGGGGGCCAAGGAGTATAAATATCCCCAGATCCAGAGTAGTAATCACTACGTGAAACCTGCCTTTGGTAACGGGCGTAGATCGCCTTTGGTAACGGGCAATGCGCCCGTGTTGACGGATAAAAGACGTATCCCTCTACGATCCGCAAGCGTACGGACCCCACACCTTTTTCACCACGGGATTCCCAAGGTTCTTGTCAATCCGCGGAGCAAGGGGATTACAAGCGTTCGATCAACAACGACATACTAGCTACTAAAACCCTAACTACTATTAAACTAGAAAACAACTAAACTACACTAGAGAGAATGATTAAGATATCAAGGTAAGACACTCGACCACGGATCTACGATACTAGAGCATGCAATCGCTTAAAGACATGAAAACCAAACTAATCTATCAGGATTGTGACCACGGTTTCGCCCTTTCCCTCCTCTCGTACTGTCACTACGCGAAGGTATTCATGACTAGACCTTTGATGGACACAGCGCATTGCATGGATCCAAGGAAGCATTGAGGCCTTACTTCCTTTACGGCAAGGTAGCTAACCTTAAGCATTAAAGTATATTCAACACAATATGATAGATAGATAATCCGACAAAGTGCGATTACATCTCAATATCGATTACAACCCATGGACGAATGAGAAGATTACCCCATCAAGGTGCTGATCATGGCACCGTTGATCATGGTTTCCCTTCCGCCGGTGTCTTCCTTCTTCTCCACGAGAGGGTGCTTCCTTCGAGGTGATTGATCTCCCGCCGGAGATCCTCCTCCTCCTCTCTCTCTAGCTTGTGGATGGCCTTCTGGTGCGAATGACTCCTCCCTTTCGGTGTTGGCGGCGCCTCGGGGGTTTTAGGGTCGAAGATCCTTCGAGGGCAAGGAAAACGGGACCGAACCAGTGCCGGAACTGGGCTGGGCCGGCCGGCCTGGGCCGGCCGGCCCGAGCCCGGTCGGCCGGTTCGGTCGCCCCTGTTGCTACGTGGGTCCTCATGCACTTATGTACTTTGCCCCCTCTACTTGCATGATTTTGATGCTGTTATCCTCGCGTCCAAGATGGAGGCTCTCTTCGCATGAAGTTTGATCTTTTACGCTTCAATCCCCGGGGGTGTTCCTCGTAGCACTTCGGTCCTCGCCACCATTGGAAGTGATTTCAGCAAGCCATGAACACGAACAAGACTCCGTAAATGCTCCTTTGAACTTGTTGCGAATCCGTCCTTTATGTCCATGTTTTCCTACATAAACACAACACTTCCAAATGCATGCACAAAGATAAACTTGTTATATGATTAGTGTGCCTAGTGGCGGGTTAGTTCCATAATCAAATCCAAACCAAAGTGTAATGAACATGCTAGGTGCACCAAAATACACCGTCAACATCTCCCCCACGCTTAGCTCTTGCTCGTCCTCGAGCAAGTACTCGTAAAAAGAACTTCGTCCAAGGTGTGTAATCGTGTATCACTAATCCTCCTTCACAAGTTAGTCAATCCTTTCATCTTTAATACATAAACACAAAGTAATGATAATCAAACATAAACATGGGCGTTTAGAACTTTTACCACGTCAAGTTTTACCCCACAACTCAAACTCTTCACTCGAAGTCTTCAATTTCAGCCATGCTTACTCCTTTGCTTCCATCGGAGGGTTTTTATGATTTTCAAAACAAAAATTCCTGCAACAAGTATTAGACAAAAACCTTTCTCCAAGCTCTCTCAAGTCACTCATATGAAGTGGCTATCCTAACCAAGTTTTATAAAACTCTCACCTCCCATTAATCTCTCATAAATCATGTAAAGTGGAGCTTTAGGTAGGGCTAGCGCAATCAACGCAAGTATTGTCAAACTAAGAACTTCCTCTAATGGTTGTCTACCTTTCAAAGCCAATGATCATGAGAATTAACCATATGTAGGGATATCAAGGATGAGAAGATTTAGAATGGTGGACATGTGCAAGGGCAAAAGAAAATTGTGACTACAAGGCACCAATGATGTCCTCGTTGTCGGATTGCACATGGTTGGAAATAGAGTAAAAGTTTCGTCTCACAATCAACGTGACATCCTTCCTTACACTTTATTTTTTTCTTTTCTTTCACTTGATCCATCCCTCTCATATCTTCATTGCTACCTCATCTTTTTCTCTTTTTCTCTTTTTTTCATACACATACTTTTTCTCTTTATTTTTCTCTCTCTTGACAACTTTTCAAAGCTTTCAATTCTCTCTTTCCTTGCATGCATACAATCTGAATTTTTAAATAAATCATGCTAGAGACGAGACGAAACTTTGAAAATAGGTTGTGTTCAAGGAATACGATGTACAAAAGAGATGTATAGGGTTGGGTATGGAATCCGGCGATATACGTGACTTCCGTTGTGAAAGTCACGTGACCGAATATATGACGAGGCTAGCAACAAAAGATAAGCACAAGAACATGATCATTGCTCGAAATTAAAACTCACCAAGAGAGAAGGGTCCTAGCCTAACTCATCGTGCTAATCACACTTATGGTGGAGCGAAAAAAATAAACTTGGCTTTGGATAGGAATTTTTTCTTACTCTCAACTTGGAAAAGGAGGTTTTGCTAACCTTTATTACAAGGGTTTTAAGATAATTTTCAGAACTGAAATCCTACAATTTTTAGCATCGAACATAGCACAACTAACATGTGAAGCTCAAGATCGAAGTGCGGTATGGGTACTTTAAGTAGTAGCGATTCCACTAAGCACCACGGTAAACGTTTTTCAAACCACATACTTATGTTCATATATCAAGAATCGAAGATTAAACAAACAAGTGAATAAAGATAAGCAATACATAAAACACAAAGATATATATAAAGACTCTTTTTATTTGATTTTCTTGACTCAACACTAATTTGAGACACTTGCAAAAAAATTTAAAACACACTCAAAAACTAAAGACTCATTAAAACGCTAAGACGCTCACACGAAGATTAAACCGAACCTAAACTTGAAGTTCAAAAGCTAAGGCTACCGAGCTAGCTCTCCCCCACGCTTAAAACATACGACGTCCTCATCGTATCTTACAAAAATCCTAAGGGGAAAACTAGATCTAGTGGTACTTCAAGCAAGTTTTGCACCACTTGCCTCTCATGTTTCCAACCATGCCGAAAAGTTTGCGCATGTTGCGGTTTACGAACTTGTAGTCATCTTCAACTACTCGCTCCAAGTCCTCGATACGCTGCTTCATCGCTTCCATGACTTGGAGACATTCGTCGGCCGACGTGTAGAGATCCGCGATGGATTGACGGCAAGCTCGACAACACATCGGATGTAATCCGAAGGGGTCATCGTCGCCATAATCTCCATCACCGTCACCACCGTCGTTGCCCCCTCCATTGTCGTCGCCTTCGTTGCCATCGGTTCCGTCGCCGTTGGGGCCTTCGGGAGTCCTTTCCTTGGGCTGCTCATCCCAATCATCATCATCTCTACCGGCGGCCGCCCATGAGCTCGGGCTTCGATCGTCGGAGTAGTCACTATCCCCATAATCCTTAGGCTCTGGCGACACCTCCTTGTAGTCTTTGCGCTTGATGCCTTGGATGCGTGCCGACCTTCGGACGGGTGTAGGTACCTTCTCCCCTTCAACGGGGTTGCGAGATGCAAGAGCTCCGGTCGGGACACGCCCTCCGCAACGGATGCGTGCGGTCCTCTTGACGGGTAGCTTGAGCTCGCATCGCATCGCCTCCTCCATCGATGGCTTCTTGGCTACTAGCTTCAACTCTAAGCTTCTTGGGGGCACAATGGCTGCTACAAGGGTGCAAAATATTGCTTGAAAGGTTTGATCCTCGAGCTCCCAATTCGGCCAAATAAATAGTCTGAGAGAAAAGCCACGGGAACCTTATTTTCCTTTTTTACACTTCCCTTAAAATTTTTCGACCAAACAAGGAAGTCAAAAAGGAGCAATTCGGGCGAAATTCGGCATCATCGGACGTCGGGACCCTCTGGGCCGGTCCCCTGGGCCGGCCGGCCCACCCTGCCTCGGGGGCCGGGCCGGTCCGGTTTTTTGCACACCGCCCTATTTTTTCTTCCTTAGCCCATGGGAAAAAGTTGGCCCAGTAAATCTTCGCGAAAAACTCCAGAAAACTAAAAGAAAACTATTTACAAAAGTTGATGCCTTGTTTCTCATCCTAGGAGGGACGTTCGGGCTCTTCCTCCATGGTGAAGACGTCAACATGGTGAAGAGGCACGACGTCGGGTTCGTAGTAAACCTTAAGCTGCTGTCCATTCACCACAAATTGATCGCCGTTTATATCCATAATAGTTACCGCTCCGTTGGAGAACACCGAATGCACAACATAAGGTCCGTCCCACTTGCTTTGCAATTTCCCCTTTCCGAAGGTTTTAAACCTCGAATTGTAGAGGAGGACCTTATCTTCTTCTTTAAATTCTTTTTTTATTAATCTTTTATCATACCACCTTTTGATTCTCTCCTTGTATATGCTTGCGTTTTCATATGCTTTCAACCTCAACTCCTCTAGCTCGCTTATTTGGATTCTTCGTTTCACCACCGCTGCATCGAGATCAAGGTTCATCTCTTTAATCGCCCAATAGGCTTTATGTTCCAACTCAACCGGAAGGTGGCAAGCTTTTCCATAGACGAATTGATAAGGGGTCATACCTATCGGTGTTTTAAACGTCGTTCGATAAGCCCATAAAGCTCCGTATAATTTCTTTGACCAATCCTTGCCTCCCTTCTCTATGGTCTTGTTAAGTATGCTTTTTAATTGCCTATTTGACGTCTCTGCTTGTCCGTTGGTTTGTGGGTGATAGGCCGTAGAGACCCTATGCTCAATTCCCAACTTGGACAAGCACTTTTTGAAATTCTTCACGGTGAAGTGAGTTCCTCCATCACTTATCAAGATTCTCGGTGTACCGAAACGGGGAAAAATCACGTTCTTGATCATAGTAATGGACTCCTCCGTGGAAGCTTTACGACATGGTATTGCCTCTACCCACTTGGATACATAATCAACCATGACTAGGATGTATTCGAATCCAAATGAGTTTTTAAAAGGCCCCATGAAGTCTATGCCCCATACATCGAATATGTCGATTTGCAAGTTGTATTTGAAAGGCATAGAATTTCTTTGAGAGATGTTTCCGGTTCTTTGGCATTCGGGGCATGACGCAACATATCTTTTAGTATCTTCATGCATCTCCGGCCAATAGAATCCGCTCGACCATACTTTTGCTTCGGTTCGAAAATGGCTATAGTGTCCACCACGTACTCCGCCGAGTGGCACTTCCTTAGAATCTCGACCCTTTCTTCTCTTGGCACACATCTTCTCATTACTCCATCATTGCCAAGTTTGAAGAGGTATGGTGCATCCCAAAAATATTTCTTACTTTCGGAGATTATCTTCCTTTGAGTGTTTTTATCTAGATGATCGAGGGGCATCTTCCGAATTGCTCGAATGATGTCGATCATCCAAGTATCTTTATCAAGCACTCTATAGAGGTGGTCATCTCTCATCTTATCTTCTATGGGCTCTTTATCATCTTGTCCACAATTCATCCTAGACAAATGATCGGCCACAACATTCTCCACCCCCTTTTTATCATGAATTTCAACATCAAACTCTTGGAGAAGAAGGATCCAACGAATCAAACGTGGTTTAGCTTCCTTCTTAGCCAAGAGATACTTGATGGCTGCGTGATCGGTGTAAACAATGACCTTCGAGTTCACGATGTAAGATCTGAATTTTTCGAAAGCGAATACCACCGCTAGCAACTCTTTTTCCGTAGTGGCGTAATTTAATTGTGCCCCACTAAGTGTTTTGCTAGCGTAGTAAACGGCGTGAACTCGGCCTTCCTTTCTTTGACCCAAGACCGCGCCTACGGCGTAGTCACTTGCGTCACACATGATCTCGAAAGGTTGGCTCCAATCCGGAGGTTGGATGATGGGAGCGCTAACCAATGCATTTTTCAAGGTCGGAATGCCGCTAGGCACTTCTCAAATCAAAGTCGAAAGCCACATCCTTTTGAAGAAGGTGCGTTAAAGGCTTAGTGATCTTCGAGATGTCCTTTATAAATCTTCTATAGAATCCGGCGTGGCCTAGAAAGCTCCTTAAGGACTTAACATCCATAGGAGGTGGGAGTTGCTCAACCGTCTCTACCTTAGCCTTGTCCACTTCAATTCCTCTCTCGGATATAACGTGTCCGAGCACTATGCCTTGCTTAACCATGAAGTGGCACTTTTCCCAATTTAAAACCAAATCTACCTCCGCACACCTTGTAAGGACCTTTTCTAAGTTTGCTAAGTAATCCATGAACGTCTTCCCGTAAACGGAAAAATCATCCATAAACACTTCAACAATTTCTTCGATGAATTCCGAAAACACGGCCATCATGCAACGTTGAAAAGAGGCCGGAGCGTTGCATAGGCCGAAGGGCATCCTCCTATATGCAAACATTCCGTAAGGACATGTAAACATTGTCTTATGTTGATCTTCCGGGTGAATAGCAATTTGCATGAACCCCGAGTATCCATCGAGAAAGCAAAAATAAGCATGGTTTGCTAACCTCTCGAGCATCTCGTCTATGAACGGTAGGGGGAAGTGATCTTTCTTCGTCACTTTGTTAAGCTTATGATAATCGATACACATCCGCTACCCGGTCACGGTTCTTTGCGGTATCAACTCGTTCTTCTCATTCTTCACCACGGTCAAACCTCCTTTCTTCGGTACACAATGTACCGGGCTCACCCACTCGCTATGCGGAACCGGGTAGATGATTCCGGCATCAAGTAACTTGATAACCTCTTTCTTTACTACCTCTCGCATGGCATGGGTTAGCCTCCTTTGGTGGTCCACTACGGGCTTACATTGGTCTTCCATTGGTATACGATGAGTGCAAAAGGCTGGGCTAATACCTTTAAGATCATTAATTGAATACTCAATCACCTTTCTATGTTTTTTTAATAAAATCAGCAACGCTTCATTTTCTTCGGGACTCAACTCGTCGCTCACAATGACTGGATAAGTTTTGTCTGGGCCCAAAAATTCATATTTTAATCCCTTGGGCAAAGGTCTAAGGTCTACCTCGGGCACTTGTGGCTCCTCGGGTTTGATTTCTCCTATGTCTTCGAATTTCTCTTCCTCCACGCTACCATCATGCGGCTCTAAGCCTTTTGTTGCTTCCTATAGTTCTTCATCTTGTTGATTACTAATTTGATTTTCCATCGCTCTTTGCAGCGGGTCTCTAAGGGTTTCAACAAAACAAAGACTATCTATCTCTTCTACTTCTTCATCTTCGGGAGGAAAAGGTGTAAGGTGTTTAGAAGCACGAAGAAAGTTATATGTGTACTTTGTTCCATTAAGGTTCATTGTTACTTTGCCTTCTCCGGCATCTAACACGGCATCAACCAACTTAAGAAAAGGCCTACCTAAGATTATGTGATCATTATTACTATGGTAAGCATCAATAACAAAGAAATCGGTTGGTATATAGTTTCTAGAGATTTTTACTTTCATGTTGCAAGCAATACCTAGAGGTTTGATAGTTCTACCATCTCCCATAAATAATTTCGTTGATGTTGGAGCTAAGTCTAGGTTGTGGTATTGAACTTTATCGTAAATTTTAGAAGATAGAACACTTACTTGGGCTCCGATGTCGCATAAAGCTTTGCATTGAACTCCGTTGATCTCGCAACTCAAGTGCGGCGTCGTCTTCTCTTCTTCTTCGGATCCTATCGAGTAAATTTCAGCGAGGCGAGCGTATGGTGATGCTTCGGGCTTGATCCCCATGATTCTCTTCACCTCGGCAATATGTTCGGATCCACCACGTCATCTCCAAAGAGCTTTTCAAAAATCTCACCGGTGGTTTCGAGGTCGTATGAATTTTCAGCTTTCTTCTCCGGTGGGAAATCCACTTCCAATGCTCTTGCCATTCCCTTTTGATTAGGGAACGGTCTTCTCTTGTCGAATACTTCTCCGTAATCAATAGGAACCCAATCCATTGGTTCGAACTCCCTTAGTGGCTTCGCGCTTGACATGCTTCTCTTGTTCGTCTCCTTTGGTACGGCGAAGTTGATGTTTGGTGTAGTTCTTGACTTGATGTGTTCTTGTTCAAGCTTTTCTATGATTGGTTCCTCTTTTGTGACTTCCGGGGTTGCCTCTTTAGAAAAATCAGCAAGCTTCTTCCTCCTTGAATTGTATTCCGGCTCTCCCGCAAGTCTTGTTTCCCAATCTCTTCGCATGGCGGCCGCTTTACTAACTTTTTGTAGAAGTTGGGCGGCTTCCGTGAGTGTTTTCTCCATGAGATCCCCACCTACACACATTTCGACGTGTCGCATGCAACTAGGGGTTAGGTAAAAGAAAAATGTATGCAAGAGTACGTCACGGTGAAGCCGAGTTTTGGTCCTTGTTCGATTAATTAATTAAACCTATCCCAGGCTTGGTCTATCCCTTCCTCTTCTCCTTGCATGAAAGTGATCACTTGCCTCCTTAGATGTTGAACCTTGCTAATTGGAAAGAACTTCTCGCAAAACTTCTTTGTCAACTTGTTCCAATTGCCTTCAACTTCAAAGGACGCAAACGAATGCCATGTCTTTGCTTTGCCGGCAAGTGAGTAGGGAAAGAGATTCCATTTGAACCATTCATCGGGAACTCCTTCTTGACGCACCGTGTTGCATATTGTCGTGAAATCCCTTATGTGTCTATATGGGTTCTCCGTAACCATCCCTTCAAATGGGTTTTCCGCCACCATCTTGATGATCTTGGATTTAATTTCATACTTGGTCGCTTCGAGCTTCGAATCCGACTCTTGTACTTTTATGTCTTCACATTGAGGGCTAGCGTAATCCCTTAGTGATTTCTCCGGTTCTTCCACGGGTTGATTAACGAACTCCATCTAGACAATAAGATAAAAACAAAAACAAAAATGAAACAAGTGTTTTTCTAGATAATATATGTTAGATATAGCAAATAAAAGATAAACTAAATATAAAACTAAGTTAGATGCAAATCAAACGATGTAAACTAACTTGCTCCCCGGCAACGGCGCCAGAAAAAGGGGCTTGTTGACGGATAAAAGACGTATCCCTCTACGATCCGCAAGCGTACGGACCCCACACCTTTTTCACCACGGGATTCCCAAGGTTCTTGTCAATCCGCGGAGCAAGGGGATTACAAGCGTTCGATCAACAACGACACACTAGCTACTAAAACCCTAACTACTATTAAACTAGAAAACAACTAAACTACACTAGAGAGAATGATTAAGATATCAAGGTAGAAGACACTCGCCCACGGGTCTACGATACTAGAGCATGCAATCGCTTAAAGACATGAAAACGAAACTAATCTATCGGGATTGTGACCACGGTTTCGCCCTTTCCCTCCTCTCGTACTGTCACTACGCGAAGGTATTCATGACTAGACCTTTGATGGACACGGCGCATTGAATGGATCCAAGGAAGCATTGAGGCCTTACTTCCTTTACGGCAAGGTAGCTAACCTTAAGCATTAAAGTATATTCAACACAAGATGATAGATAGATAATCCGACAAAGTGCGATTACATCTCAATATCGATTACAACCCATGGACGAATGAGAAGATTACCCCATCAAGGTGTTGATCATGGCACCGTTGATCATGGTTGCCTTCCACCGGTGTCTTCCTTCTTCTCCACGAGAGGGTGCTTCCTTCGAGGTGGTTGATCTCCCACCGGAGATCCTCCTCCTCTCTCTCTAGCTTGTGGATGGCCTTCTGGTGCGAATGACTCCTCCCTTTTGGTGTTGGCGGCGCCTCGGGGGTTTTAGGGTCGAAGATCCTTCGAGGGCAAGGAAAACGGGACCGAGCCGGTCGCGGCCCCGGGCCTGGGCCGGCCGGCCTGGGCCGGCCGGCCCGTGCCCAATTCAGCCGGTTCGGTCGCCCCTTTTGCTCCGTGGGTCCTCATGAACTTATGTACTTTGTCCCCTCCACTTGCATGATTTTGATCTTTGTTATCCTCGCGTCCAAGATGGAGGCTCTCTTCGCATGAAGTTTGATCTTTTACGCTTCAATCCCCGGGGGTGTTCCTCGTAGCACTTCGGTCCTCGCCACCATTGGAAGTGATTTCAGCAAGCTCATGAACACGAACAAGACTCCGTAAATGCTCCTTTGAACTTGTTGCGAATCCGTCCTTTATGTCCATGTTTTCCTACATAAACACAACACTTCCAAATGCATGCACAAAGATGAACTTGTTATATGATTAGTGTGCCTAGTGGCGGGTTAGTTCCATAATCAAATCCAAACCAAACTGTAATGAACATGCTAGGTGCACCAAAATACACCGTCAACAGCCCGTTACCGATCAAGTGTTACAAATAAGCCAAGAAAGGTAACGGGAAGATGCCCGTTCCTGATAAGACATATTCGTAACGGGCATTAAACAACGACCGTTACCAAAACTAGCCACCGGTCACGTGAAATGGCTATTTTTTTGGCCCACAGGAAACTTTCGTAACGGGCACCAAAGCGAGCCGTTACGGAAGCTCAATATCGAGACGCGATGTGCACCCGCGTCTCCACTATCTTGACGAAATGAGACGCGTATATTTCACGTGTCTCAGCACAACTAGTATTCGTAACGGGCATCAAACAACGACCGTTACCACAACTAGTCACCGGTCACGTGAAATGGCTGTTTCTCTGGGCCCACATGAAAATTTGGTAACGGGCATGAAACAGAGCCCGTTACTGTTAAATTAACATCAGAGACGCATTCTGTGAACCGACGTCTCGACTGTCTCGACGAAATGAGACGCATCCGTTTCTACGTGCGTTCGCTTTCCTTCTATTAAAGGAGACGCTTGCTTTCAACTCGCGTCTCCTATATCTCGATGAACGGCCGGGTTACGGGGCCCACCGGTCAGGACTGGTAATGGGCTTTTATACTGCCCGTTGCATTGTGGGCATTTTTGTAATAGGCTTTCCGAATGAAGCTCGTTATTTACTGATCAGTGTTTGTAAGGAGCTTTAATTAACACCCATTACAGATACGGTGGCCATCCCTACAGTAACTTGCCCGATTGCCGGCGGCATCCAGGAACCAGCCAAGATTTGGCAGCCACCACAGCAAGGAGACATCACAAACACATTCTCACATCATAGATATTGGCAAAGCAAGATCACATTTATAGACAAGCTAGCTAGGATCACATCAAGTCTCAAGTTACTCTCATCAGGGCTTGTTTGGATGGAGTCATGAGAAAACAGACTGAACCAGGCAGTATCTGACCCCAACCAACCAAGCCAAGCAGGTTTCTCAGGCAACAACACCTGACTAAAGAAGACTGGATGAGTTTCAAGTTTCTGTTCACAATAAACTCACAGTGCACCACTATACAAGTTGCCCTTTCGGTCGATGGCCTCCTTAGGAATGTACTCGCACAGCATCTCCCAGACACTTTACATCTTCTATGGAAACATCTACAGGAGGTTTGAAATCCTGTAAAATACAATCATTTATGAGAATACAAGTAGAAATCATTTTCTAAAATCAGATGGATAATATGAGCAGAGACAAGGTTGAGCATTATTATCTACTTACAGCAGCCTTTTTGATGTTAGGTATGTCATCGAGTAGTCTTAACATATGGAATGCCACATGGAATCCACACAAAGAGGACCCCGTGGCTGCTGAGCACACTACATGGTAACAAAATGACAAGTTAATGCAGTACCAAATAGGTAAGAAGGGACCATAAAAAACATCGGTCTTACAGCGAGATTTGTTTTGTGCTTGAGTGTGGCTTTTGGCTTTTTTCTTTCCTTCCGTCACTCTGTTCTGTGCATCACCAAAGGCCCTGCATGATCAGCAATACCAATTAGAAACACTAAGAGATTGATTTTTTGTGAACAAAAAATACTGTACCAAAGGCCCTGCATGGTCAGCAATACCAATTAGAAACACTAAGAGATTAAATTTTTTAGAACAAAACCTACAAGAAACTGACCAGTTGAAAACATTTTGGAGGTGTGGGAACATTAGCGGGGGCTGTTGTTTAGCAGAATCTAGATACCAAACCTCTTTGAACTTTATACAGATGATCACTATTACCCAATGGCTAGTGCAGTAGGCACCCACCACGTAGTAGTTGTTCATCATTGCATTTGAGATTGCTTTGCCGACTTGCTGAGAACGCTGAGAAATATTTGTTGAAGTAAACAAATCTGGATCTAAAAACCCAATACTGATCTGCTTCTCCGCTGCCTTGTCCATCATTTTCCTACAAAAAATCAAATTGTTAGTATGCATGGACTTTGCGGTCAAAATTAAAGAAATATCTTTTTAGGTTTTAAAGGACTTACAATGTCCACAACCTCATGAAGGTAACATCCAGAGAAGCCAGGATTATAAGGTTAAACACGCTACTGAATTCAATGTTTAACATTAACGCACCACAACCACCTTTAAAGTAGTCTTGATCCACCTTTGCTGGAAAGACAAGTTTATCCTTATTGTGTTCCATGACATAAGCATGCAACTTGGCACAATTTGGTCCAGCAGCCTTTACATTTGCTTCTGACAATATAGGTGCACCAGGCTTGTATTTTGGTCGGTCCTGTTCTGTCCCATTAACACAGTTAAGAATCTCATCTTTAGACAGAGGTTTCTGGCTCGGTTCCCCTTCTGCAGCGGTGGAGATTGCCCGGGCTCCTCCTGTTGCGAGGGACTTTGTTGTACTTGTTGCATCCGTCGCTAGGGGGAGATTGCCTACGCTCCTCCTCCTACCGTAGAGGCCGTTGTTTCGTCTCCGTTGCTTATCCTCATGTTGCAGTGCTGGTTGCTTAGGTGTAGTTTGCTTGGGCTCCTCCCTGCCGTTGTCGACGCTCCCGCCGCTGGAGAGTCTGCTCGTTTCGTCCGTTGATTATCCTCAAGTTGCGGCCGGCGCTAGGCGGAGTTTGCCTAGGCTCCTCGTTCGGTTGTTGTCGACACTCGCTGCGTAGTTTTGCGTCTGCTCGCCTGGCCGCCGCTGTTGAGCCTTCTCTTGCTGACACTGAGCTACAACACCTCCATTTGAGGTTGCACCCCTGCTACCTATTGCGGCTTCAGGGTTGGGATGTCTCGTCATGGGTGGTATAATGATCCTATCCTTTGGCCATTGGATCCTTTGAACGAGAGCCGCAGCTAGGGTTGCTACGTCACCCCCATCAATTGGTACAGACAGAGGGTATTGACTCGTATTGACCCACACATAAGTAGGTTGCACCACAACATACCCATCCTGCACCAGTACTGAATGGCAAGCCTTTTGAGATGGAAAGACTTCCGCTAGTGCGAGCTCCACGGTGCCATCCAAAAGGCTGCACACGGTTGGCTCGTCGGCTTATCTATTATGTCCGGCATAGGTGATCGACTATCCATTGTACACTTCATTCGCTTCGTCACCGTTGGCATTCCAATGATCT
Source organism: Cenchrus americanus (assembly GCA_947561735.1). NCBI lineage: Eukaryota > Viridiplantae > Streptophyta > Magnoliopsida > Poales > Poaceae > Cenchrus > Cenchrus americanus. Next base: position 281,796,483 of record OX387239.1, on the reverse strand, counting down.
TGCTCTCTGCCATCTTCCTCCACGACATCATAATGAACTTCCTCGCTATCATGCCCATCTTCTTCCTCAATGACATCCATATCTTCTTCCTCACCGCTACCGACGAGCACGGGTAATTGGGAAGGAAGAAGTGCATTTTTGGGTATGTTGATGCCCGATAGTCTTAGAGCATGGACAATTGATTTAAATGTTTGGTGCGCCATCACATCATGAGCATCAGACCTCTTGTTCCTCTTCTTCCTGTACATTCCAGCGAACTCTTCACCAAACCCTTTACCCCAGCCAAGTGAACTAGACACGCCTCGGACCCGACCTTGATGCTCTGAAGTCTCAAGTGCTGCGGTGAGGATATAATCCGGCCTAACCCTAGAGAAAGAACCATCACTACCCTGAGCTGCAAGTGTTTTCACACTTTCTACTACCCCCACCACCGCAGGGTTACTGAATGTTATGCCCCCGCTTCGTCGGTGCGGAATATGGTCCCGACACTAACCGGTAGATAACGCCTAGGTCTATCCCTCAATGGTCGATGCCAAGCAACAAATGACACAAGGTTTTATCCTGGTTCCCGCCGAGGGGGCCGTACGTCCGGCAGGGGCGTGCTCGTGGCACTATATTGCTCGACACGGGGTGCTTGTAGTGGGGCAAATACAAGCGAGGGCGGGAGAGGAAGCGTGGCTTCCTAGTCCCCGGGAGTGTGGTTGAAGATGTCGTGGGAGAATAAGAGAGTGAGTGCACGATGTGTTCCTCTGAATTCGTCCCCCCCGCGGCTGGGGGCTCGCCTCCCCTTTTATAGGCTAAGGGGGCGGCGAGTTACATGCACGCCGCGCTGCCTAGCTACGTGAGGGAGCACGTCGCGCTACGGTGTAGAGTGGGCGGCCGTCCGGACGATCTTCGCCGCGATCCGGCCATGATGGCCTACCCCGTACCCGAACGGTGGCGGTTCGAGGGTAGGAGGCGGCGGACGGCGATGGCGTCCTCGATAGGCTTCGAGGGGAGGTGCGATGATGGCCGGTACGGGGGAACGGGCGCGGGCGAACGGCGTTCCTTCCCAATGCGTTCCGCGGCGGCGAGGAGTTCTTTGCGGTGCTCGGGCGTGCGCCGCGGAGTCGGGCGTGCGCACACGCACGCGTGGGTACGGCGGCCGCGCGCGTGCGGTGGCCGGGATGGCCATCCACCGGCCTAGCACCCCTCACCTAACTGCGGGGTCATGTGGAAGTGAATCGAGGGTGCGCCCGGCCCTCTTTCGAGGGTCGGGGCGCGTTAGCCGTACGGTGGTGGGCGCGCGGTGTCACGGGATCGACACCGGCCGTGCCGCACGGTCCATCCCACGGTGGCGGGGATGGGCTCCTCCCCGGGGAGTTGGTGCGGCGGCACGCGGGGCGTGAGCCCGGGCGCATGATGGCGCCGCCGCGGCGTCGGGCGTTAAATGCCTAAGTACGGGGCCGGCGCACGCGTGCGGGCGCGCCCGTGAGCGTGGCGGGCCCCGGCCGAGGGCGGAGTGGACCCTCGAGCGAGACGGGACTCGCTCGAGGGGGAGCGTGCCCTCGAGCGGGACGGGACCGCTCGAAGGAAGGGTTGCCCCTCGAACGGGGGCGGAGTCCGTTCGAGGAGGAGCGTGTCCTCGAGCGAGGGCGGAGCCTTGCTCGAGGGGTCTTCTAGACGGGGCCGTCTTGGTGGGCCTCCGGAGTCCTGCCACATAGGCCATGTCTGCACGATTAGTTTCCGCATGGTTAGGCTCGGCGTGTTTTGATACGGGGGTTAAGTGAGGATTCCCCGTCGTTTAAGGGGACCCCTAGGGCGGTCCCCGACAGTAGCCCCCGAGCATCTGCGGGTTTGCCATTGAGGCTCCCGCAGATGCTGGAACCTACTGATAGGACGTTCTTCCCTCCTTGTTTGCGAACGCTTTCCGAGGGGCCGCGTCGGCGGACCCGCGGGTCTAGCCCCGAAGCCTGCGGAAGTGTGGGCTCTCTGCGGAGGGGTTAACCGCGAGCAATTCGGTCGAAAGGCGTGGCACATATGCCTACGGCATCGGCGGTATTTCGGCCGGCATCGGGGGTGCACGCTCCCCTGTCCTTTGTCTCCCGGCGGGTGCAATTTCAAGGAGGTGTAGCCGCGCGTCAAGCCCCCGAGCCTTGGCCCGTTCGAGGCGATCGGGTCGAGCACGACGACTTGTTTTTTATCGCGCCCTCGCCGTCCCTCCGCGGGACGGAGGGTGAGGTTTCCACGACTCCCATCGAGCGGGTCGCGAATCGCGGATTCCTCATCGAGCGCTAGCGGGTGGTTCAAGTGGACGTCCATGCCCCGTTCGATAAGGGTAGGGCCGCGCGGTCCGGAGACACGTCCATGGAAGCGCTTGCGTGGGTTTGCTAGGTGGGGCTCGGTCCCGTTCGCTAGGGACCGAGGGCGCGGAAGCTCGCCCTCGGTGGGATCCCCCGGCTGGCTGCCCTCGGCGGCTCTCGAACACGACATGTGGGGCACCCTCGAGCCGACGGGCTCGAGGAACGGCTCGAATGCGCGTGCCCTCGTCGTCCCTAACTGCGTGATGCGGGGCGCCTGTTCGAACCCGTCGAGGGTCGGGCTTCGAACCTCGATCGGTAAGGCCGTGCGGGGCCGTGCATGGACCGCCCCGTCTTTTCGCGTTTGCGGCCGTCGAGGGGTCCGGACGTGCCGAGCCCTCGAGGTGCTGGTTGGTGGCATGGCGCGGCATGAGTGCTTTCGGTGCCGCTCTATTTCAAGCGTGACCCGGGCGGTCCTCTTACGCGCGTGCCTTCTTTTAGGGGGTTGACATTTTCTCGAGCCGGAGGGTCATGCCGCTTGAGGGTTTCACGTGGCATGGGTGCCCGCGGTTGCTGCTCTACACCGAGCGGGTCCGGGCGACCTTCTCACGCCGATATCCCGTCGAGGGTTGCCTCCGTTTCGAGCCGAGGGTCACGCCACTTCGAGGGCTTCACGTGGCATGGGTGCCGCGGCCGCTCGTTCTACACCGAGCGAGGTCCCGGCGACCTTCTCACGCCGTCATCCCATCGAGGGTCGCCTTTGTCTCGAGCCGAGGATTCGCCTCGCTCGAGGGCTCTCCTTGCTTGGCAAGGGGCCCGGCGTTTAATCGCTTTGCGGTCGTGGCCGCGCTTTTGCGGCGCGAGCGCGCCTTTTTAGGCGCCGCGCGCGCGCGCGCGCGCGTAGTGGGCGGCGCGGCAGGCGGATGTGACGGTTTTGCCTCGGTCGCAGCCGTTCCTCGCCGTAATGATGACCCGCCTGCAGTGTTAGAGCTGCTGCGGTCGTGGTGGGGCCCGCCCGTCGACGCGATGGAAAGATTCCTGCAGTTAATGCTGGCGGGGCGTCCGCTCCGGAGAACTCGCCCGTCGCCTATAAAACTGCGGGGAGGAGTGGACGGCGGTTTTTTACCTTGGCACCTTACCACTTTCAGTCCCCCGTCCCTTCGCCTTCGCCTCGCTCTCGCCACCGCGCGGTCTCGCTGCTTAGAGCTTTTTCCTCGTTTCCTTGTCCTCCGCCTTCGCATTCGTCCTCTCCATGGCGCCGCCTCGGCCCTCCCCTTAGGATCTTGGAGCCGTACGCACGGGAGAGATCCACGGTGACCCGGCTCGCCTTGGGCGAGCCGGTCGCCGCCGGCTCGCTTGTCGGCCAACGAAGATGGGCGCCGGCGGAATGGATCGTGCGCCGGCGGCGCATCACGAGCCCAACCCGCCGGAGGGCTACGTGGTGAGCTTCCTCCGCTACCACGAGCGCGGCTTCAACGCGCGGCGAGCACATTCATGCGGGCAATGTGCCACTACTACGGGGTGAAGTTGCATAACTTCGCCCCCAACGCAATCTCGCGGGCGGCCACGTTCGTGGGCGTCCGCGAGGGGTACCTAGGGATCCCGGTTAATTGGGAGCTGCGGGTACACTTCTTCCGCGGGGAGCTCTTCACGCAGCCCACGACGGAGCCAAGGACCCGCGCGCGCGGTGCGCGCCGGCGGGATGTCGCTTGCCCCCGCGGGGGCAATTCAAGAACGCCTACATCCCCCGCACCATGACGACGAACAACGCCGGCCGGGAGCGGGGATGGTTTTATCCGCGCAACGCCGAGCCCGGCCTTCCCCCCCTACACCGGCGGGTGTTCAAGGAGAGGCCTAGCTCCCGGAGCTACGGGGGTGTCCACGCCCCGGCACCGGCGCGGCGCAGAGTCGGTCTGTTGGGCGCCTTGGAGCGGGCGAGGAAGCACGGGGGTGACCGCGATGGGCGTCCACGCCTTCCTCCACCATCGGCGGGTCGTGCCACGCGATGGAGAGGCCGCTCCGCATCTTCGAGATGACGGAGGCGGCCAACCCCATCGACCGGCGAGGTCGCGGATGCTCCCGACGCTCCTTGAGCGGCCGTATGCGCTCACCGGGCGCGGAGCGCCGTCGACACCCGGACGCCGCCGGCGCCCGAGGGGCCGGACCCCGTGGGACGTCGAGATGCTCCCCTTCGGCCCGCGGGTGAGTTGGGTTCCTGATCTCGTTTTAGTTCTTGGTCTTGCTTTCGTCTCCTGATCCGCCATTGTCACTTTTGTGTGCAGCTGGTGGAGTTCAACATCGCCAAGTCCGTTCCACCCACCCCCGACTCCCGTGCGCTCGGCCGGGCGGCGCGGCGGGAGCAGCGGGAGCGGGCGCGCGCGCAAGAGGGAGCACGCCGGGCGTCGCCAAGCGCGCCGCGACCGACGGTCCGCGGAGTGCACGGCGGCGCGAGGAGCTCGGGCTCTCCTCCCCGGATATCGAGGAGCCCTCGTCCTCGGAGCGGGACGAGGAGGAAGAGTCCGAGGGGGAGGGCCCCTCGGACGGTGGCGGCCCCTGCGCCCCGTCGCCGAACCCGCGCCGGCGTCGGGGGGTGGCTTCGTGCGGGGCGGGCGCACCGGCGCCCGCCGCCGAGGCACTCGTCGTCGGGGGCGGCGCGCGCGCGCGGAGGTGCCGGCGCGTGCCGCGGAGGTACGCGCGGCGGACGCGCGCGCGTGCGCGCGTCGAGCGTGCTCGCGCGCGGAGGGGAGCACGTCCGCGCGCGCGGCGTCGTCGTCAAGGGGCGCGTCGGCGGCGCGTGCCCGCGCGCGGGCGAGCGTGCCCCCGCGCGCGGTGGCGTCATCGGGGGGGTGCGGCATCGGGCGCGCGCGCGCGCGCGCGGGGCGGGCGTGCCCGTGCGTGCGGCGCGCGCCGTCGGGGAGGCGCTCGGCGCGCGCGCCCCCCGCGCCGGTCTCGTCCGCGGAGGCCTCGAGGAAAAGGAAGCGGGCCTTTTCCTCCGCGAGGTAAGGAGCCTGTCTTCCCTCGTTTGTTTTAGTTTCTTTCGGTGATTAGATGCTCTAACCCTCCGTTCGTGTACGCGCGGGCGGTGCCAACCGTTCCTCCTCTTGCACCGGCCAAGGTGCCGAGGACGGACGCGTCGATCCCCACCCGGCGGCGTTCGTCGAGGGGGGGTCGCGCCGGGGACAAGCGCGGCGGCGGGCACGAGTTCGCAAGGCCGGGGCCGGGGCCTCGAGGCCCCCGGCCGGCGGATCGCCCGCCGCGGCGCGGCCGGGGGAGGTCGCCGGGGGCGGCCGGCGCCGGTCGCCATGGAGGCGCGAGGCCGCGGCGGTGGCTACGGTGGAGGTACCGCCCACGGTGGCGGCCCGCTGCGGAGGAGGCGGAGCGGGCGCAACCTGCGGGGGTGCCCGCAGATGCGGCGGCACGGCCGGAGGTGGCGGCGACGGCGCCACTACGGGTGCACTGTGGCCGCGGAGGCGCGGTGGGGGCGCCGGCGGAGGCGGAGCGAGGGCGGGTCCTCCCCGCCGGCGGTCTCCGGGCGGAGGTGGTGGAGCTCTCGGATGACTCCCCGCCGCACGGGTGGAACCGGTGGGCTAGCCGGCCCCACGAACTCCCCCGACCCCCGGGAGGGGGCCCTCGTGAGGGCGGCGCGAGGGTCGCATGGTAGTGGGGGGGCCGAGGGCACGATGCGAGGCCTCGTCCTCCCACGCGGTCGCTCCGCCCGGGTGGGGGGGCCGTGGAGGATCCCCCCCGCGTTCGCCGACGCCGGGGGGGGAGCAAGAGCTGCGGGGCGAGCTCGGAACCACGGCGCCACGCTCAACCGCGCGTTGAACGAGGGCGGCGCAGTCCACGGCGGCCGGCCCGGCTCGTCTTCCGGGTGAGCCACGGTTGCTCGTCTCTCTTTCTTTTTCGTTTTCGCGTGCCGCATTCAAGCCTTGGCACTTACGAGATTCGCCGTGTGTATGCCGGGGAGCTCGAGCGCCGCGCCCATGAGAAGTACGACGCGTTCGACCGGGTGAACGCCAAGGCCCGCCGGCTCCGGGGAGCGATGCGGCGCTTTCGACGCGCTTGCGGATGCTCTCGGGACGCCGGAGCGGTGGGCGGTGTGCGGGCGATGGCGTGGTGTGACGTGCTTCCCGAGAGCTCGAGGCGGAGACACGGCGCGTCACTCGAGTCTCGAGCGGATCCGCGCAGCCCTCGTCGATCGCGACGAGGTGCGTGGAACGCGCGCGAGGACACGGGACAAGACGCGGACGCCGGCCGCCAACCGGGAGGCGGAGGTGGCCACCGCTCGCGCCGAGACCCGGGAGCTCCGCACGTCGCTCGGGGGGCGCGGGCGCGGCGGCGCCGCCGGGCGAGGAGCGGGCGCGCGGGCGGGAGCGAGCGCGCCAAGGAGGCCGATGACCCGAAGGCCGCCCTCGACGCCAAGGCCGCGGCCCTCGTCGTCGCTGAGGAGCGGCTCCGGCGAGAGCGCGTCGCCCGCCGGGGGGGGCGAGGGGGTGGCTCCGGCAAGAGCGAGCGGCGCCCTCGGCGACGCCCGGCGGCGGCGCCGGGAGCGGGAGCGCGTTGCTCGCGAAGCGGCGGAGAAGTCGCTGGAGGAGCGGAACGCCGCATTCTCCAAGGTTGAGGATGAAGCGCTCTCGCTCAGCATCGGCAATGCCGCCCAGAGGCGGCCCTCCGTGAGCAAGGCGAGGCCGTCCAGCGTCTCGAGTCGGAGCTCGAGTCCGCACGCCGCGACCTCAGTCTGGAGAGGAAGCAAGTCGAGGGTGAGACTTTTCGACTCTTGTTTGTTGGTTTTTTGCTTTAGAGGGTTCGCTTCTCCCTTTCTGATTTCTTGTCGTCTTGATGATTCCAGGCTTGCGCACTGCCTTGGGGCACGCTGCTGGGCGGGCCGAGGCCCTGCAGGCTTCCTACAACTCCTCTGAGCGGGAGCTGCGGGGGAGCCGCATGACGCGGCCCTCGAGACTTGCCGCGTCGTCGAGGAAGGCGAGGCCCTCGCCGGCGGCTCGGCCGGCCGCCCGCCGCGCGCGCCCTCGGCGGCCACGTCACGGAGCGGATGCGGCGGGCGTTGCACTTGGGCGTCGGAAGGCCCTCGGAGTGGTGCGATCCCACTACAAGGTCAACCTTGAGGCGGCGGCGGAGGGCTACATCGTGCCCGAGGGCGTCGAGGACGAGGTGGCCATGGAGCGCGCGGACGCGCTTGCTGCTGACGCCGCCGGGTCGCTCGCCGAAGCCTTCGAAGAGTTCCTCTTCCCGGACGCCGCTGATGGTGCTGCTCCACTCGCCTGAAAGCATCTGGGCGCTAGGCCCGTTTTTTGTTTTTGTGTATCAGAATTCTGGCCTCGTGGCCTTTTGTAAATAAACAAGTCGTCTTGTGAACATAAGCAGTTGCTGTAAATGAAGTTGTTTGCTTATTACGCCTTTTGTTTCTCCTTCTTCCTGAGTAGATTCTAGTTAGGGGAGTTCGTCTTTCGCAGGGGGCCCGCTGGGTTGGAGGCGAGAGAGACGGGCCATAGCCACGCGGCGTAGGCTGTCTCTGGCTCGCACGCTCCTTCCGCTGTGCCACCTGCGCCCTGTTCGAATCATGGCTCGAGGTTGAAGTAGGAAACAAACTTAGCGCGTGTTGTTACATTTTTTTGCGCGAAAAAATGGGACCATTTGGGGGGGGTGCCCCCCCGCAGTAGCCCCCGAGGGTAACTTGGGTTTCAGGGGAAAGCCGAGTTGCCCTTTTATTAGACTTGGAGTATTTACATAGGTGACGCCAATCGGGGTGTTGGCCATGCGTTTTTACAACGAGAAAATACTTGGAAATCCTAGCTAAGGGTAGAAGCGACGTAGCCGTTGGATGTTCCAAGCGTTGGTAAGTTCTTCGCCGTCCTCGTTGGCCGGCTTGTACGTGCCGGCTTGAGCACCTTCACTATGACGTAGGGTCCCTCCCATGGGGGCGATAGCTTGTGGCGCCCTCGGTTGTCTTGGCGTAGCCTTAGGACTAGATCCCCTTCGCCGAAATCCCTCGCGACGTATCTTGCGTGCTTGGTAGCGTCGTAGGGACCGTTGATACCTTGCGGAGTGCATCAACGCCACGAGGCGTACTTCGTCTAGCCGGTCCGGTGAGTCCTCGCGGGCTCGCCGGTTAGCCTCTTCGTCGTAGCCTCGAATCTCGGGCGACCCATATTCCGGGTCCGTGGGGAGGACGGCCTCCGCGCCATGGACCGGGAAAACGGTGTGAACCCGGTGGCTGCGCTTGGGGTGGTCCTTAGGCTCCACACGACCGCCGGTAGTTCTTGGAGCCATTTCCGGCCGATTTGTTGAGCTGATCGAAAATTTCCGGGTTTGAGGCCCCGTAGAATCATGCCGTTGGCGCGCTCCACTTGGCCGTTGGTCCGTGGGTGTGCCACGGGCTGCCCAATCCACGCGGATGTGGAACTTGTCGCAGAACTCCAAGAACTTCCGGCCCGTGAACTGGGACCCGTTGTCCGTGATGATGGAGTTTGGCACTCCAAAGCGGTAGACGATGTCGGTGAAGAACGTGACCGCCTGCTCAGCCTTCAAATTCGTGATGGGGCGCACCTCCACCCACTTGGAGAACTTGTCGATCGTGACGAGCAGGTGGGTGAAGCCCCCGGGCGCCTTCCGCAGGGGCCCGACGATGTCCAACCCCCACACAGCGAACGGCCATGTGACGGGGATTGTTTGTAGGGCGTGAGCGGGCAAATTGGACTTGCGGGCGTAGAACTGACACCCTTCGCAGGTGCGCACAATTTCGCTGGCATCCGCGACCGCGGTAGGCCAGTAGAAGCCCTGGCGGAACGCGTTGCCAACGAGGGTGCGCGGCGCGGCGTGGTGGCCGCAGATCCCCGCGTGGATGTCCCGTAGGAGCTCGCGCCCCTCGGGGATGGGTATACATCGCTGGAGGATGCCTGATGCGGCGCGCTTGTATAGCTCACCGTCGACGAGGGTGAATGACTTGGCCATCCCCGGCGATGCGCCTGGGCCGTGGCCCGGCTCGCGGGGAGTTCCCCTCGAGCAATCCGGGTGATGTACTTCTCCCGCCGGTCCGCCCGGACGGGGAGCCGGTTCGATGTCCATCGCGACGCCCTCGTGGGTGCCGTACCCCTCGAGAAGGGAGAGCACGTACGCCTCGTTCGAGGGGTCCTCTTCCATGGGTTCCGCACCCGCTGGGTTCGAGGGAGCCCCCGAGGGTCCGCCGTCGCTCGAGGGGTAGGGCTCGAAGGTGACCGAGGGCTGCGCGATGTCGCGTGCGAAAACGTTCGGGGGAACGGTGATCCGCCCGACGCGATCTTTGCCGGCTCGTCCGCCTCCTCGTTGTACCGGCGGGGGTACGTGATTAAGCTCGATGCCGTAGAATTTGTCTTCGAGGGCTCGCACGGCTTTACGTAAGCCTCCATCTTGTCATCGTGGCGGCTCGCGTTCTTCATGACTTGATCGATCACGAGCTCGCGAATCCCCTCGTACGTCGAGACGCTTGACGCCCAACTCAATGGCGATTTTGAGGCCGCGAGAGAAGGGCCTCGTATTCCGCCATATTGTTGGACGCGGGGAAGTGGAGGCGCACTGCGTAGCGCATGTGTTCCCCGAGGGGTGACACGAAGAGCAGGCCCGCGCCTGCTCCTGTCTTCATCACCGAGCCGTCAAAGAACAGGGGTCCGGCCTCGCTTGAATCTGAGGGGGCGGCAGCTGCGTGTCCGTCCACTCAGCGACGAAATCGGCTAAGATTTGCGATTTGATGGCCTTGCGCGGAGCGTAGGCGAGCGTCTCGCCCATCAACTCCACCGACCACTTGGCAATGCCGCCCGCCGCGTCGGGGTTGCGAATGATCTCTCCTAGCGGGAAGGAGGAGACCACCGTAACGGGGGTGGGCCTCGAAGTAGTGGCGGAGCTTGCGCCGCGCGAGGACTACCGCGTATAACGCCTTCACGGACACCGGGGGTATCGCGTCTTCGTGTCCGACAGACTTCGCCGATGTAGTAGACCGGCCTCCGCACGGGCAAGGCATGCCCTTCCTCCGTGCGCTCCACGATGATCACGGCGCCGACCACCCGGGTGGTTGCGGCCACGTAGAGAGCGGGAGGGGTTCGCCGTCTCGCGGTGGCGTAAGGATTGGGGCGTGCGTCGGCCGACGCCCGGCTTGTCGAGCGCTTCCCGGGCCTCGGTGGTCCAAGAGAAGCGCTCGTGCTTCTTGAGCGGCGGTAGAGGGGCAGGCCCTTCTCACCGAGCCTCGAGATGAAGCGGCTTAAGGCGGCGAGGCATCCCAACACCTTCGCACTCCCTTGAGGTCCCGAATTGGACCCATTCGCTCGAGGGCCGCGACCTTTTCAGGGTTGGCCTCGATCCCCCGCTGGGAGACGATGTACCCTAGGAGCATGCCCCGCGGCACTCCAAAGACACATTTTTCGGGGTTGAGCTTGACTCCGTTTGCCCGTAGGCACCGAACGCGATGCCAAGATCGCTAACCAGGTCGTCCGCCTTCCTGGTCTTGACGACGATGTCGTCCACGTAAGCCTCGACCGTCCGCCCGATATGGTCCCCAAAAACGTGCCGCATGCGCGCGATATGTTGCGCCCGTGTTTCGAGGCCAAAAGGCATCGTGACGTAACGAACGTCCCGAACGGTGTGATGAACGAAGTCGCGAGCTGGTCGGACTCCTTCATTTTTATTTGGTGATATCCCGAGTAGGCATCGAGGAAACGAGTAGTTCACACCCCGCCGTAGAATCAATGATTTGATCTATACGTGGCAAAGGAAAGGGAACTTTTGGACACGCTTTATTGAGACTAGTGTAGTCTATGCACATCCTCCACTTCCCATTTTTCTTTTTTACAAGCACGGGATTAGCTAGCCACGTAGGGTGAAACACTTCCTTGATGAACCCGGCCTCGAGGAGCTTCCGCCGCGGCTCCGCTCCGATCGCCCGTCGCCGCTCCTCGTCGAAGCGGCGCGGCCCGCCGCCGCACGGCGCGAGCGTTGGGCGAGTATCAAGGGAGTGCTCGGCGACCTCCCTCGGGATGCCTGGCATGTCCGAGGGGCTCCACGCGAAGACGTCGGCGTTGGCGCGGAGGAAGTCGACGAGCACTGCTTCCTATTTAGGATCGAGGGTCGAGCTGACCCTCAATGCCTTGCCCTCGTGGGCCGACGGGTCGAGGGGGACCCCTTTGGTTTGCTCGGCGGCCTCGAAGGTGCCGACGTGCTTGGCGGCGGGAGCCGAGGTCGTCGTTGACCATCTTCTCCAAGGGTGTTCACCGGCGCTTCATCCGGCGCTAGTGCCTCCGCATGTTCCACGCACTCGACGTCGCGCCGAATGCATGCTCGATCGATGACCCGACGGTGATGACGCCATTTGGACTCGGCATCTTCATCTTCGATACGTGTAGTTGGGGACCGCCATGAACTTGGCATAGCATGGTCGCCCAAGGATGGCATGGTAGGCCCCTTTGAATCCCACCACCTCGAAGGTGAGGGTTTCCTTGCGGAAATTCTTGGGGGTCCCAAACCGGACGGGCGGCATCGATCCGCCCGAGGGGTTGAACCCGCTTGCCGGGCGCGATGCCGTGAAACGGCTTCGTGCCGGGCCGCATGTCCGGTCCAGCCCAATCCCCATCGGGCGCAATGTATGCGCGAAGAGGATGTTGAGGCTACTGCCTCCGTCCATAAGGACCTTCGAAAACCGGGCGTTCCCAATGATGGGATCGACCACCGTGGGTACTTGGCCCGGTTCGGGATGCGATTTGGGTGATCATCCCGGCTAAAGGTGATGGCATCCTTCGACCAGTTGAGAAAGGCCGGAGGTGCCCTCTCTGCGGCGAGGACTTCGTGCCGCTCCTTCTTGCGTTGCCGGGTCGACATGTCGACAGTGGGTCCCCCGAAGATGAGGAACACATTTTCGACAGCAGGGAAACCACCCGCGTCGCCATCGCCCCCATCTTTCTTGGCCTCTGCCTCCTTCGCGGCGGCACGGCCGTAGAACTTCTTGAGCATGTCGCACTGCTCAAGAGTGTGGTTCACGGGGGTCTTGTGGTAGGGGCATGGCTTCTTCATCATGTCGTCAAACACCCCCGGGCCTCGAGGAGCCGGTCGAGGGCCCCGTCGGGCCGGGTCGACAGCGAGGGCCTCGGCGTTGCCGCCGTTGCGCCCTCGCTCGCGCGCCTCGCGGCGCGGCTTCTTGCCCTTCTTGCCCCGCTTGTCGTTGCGGCGCGGCTCCTTGGACCCGCTGCCCTCCGCGGGCGCGTCCTCGGAGCGCTTGCCCTTCTTGCCGTCGAAGATTGCCCCCACGGCCTCCTCTCCGGAGGCGAAGCTGGTGGCAATGTCGAATAGCTCGTTCGAGTCCGTGGGCGGGCTGCGTCCTAGTTCGCGCACAAGGTCCCGGCACGTGGTGCCCTCGAGGAACGCGTGCACGATCTCGGATTGTGCCACGCCGGGGGAGCTCGTGCGGCGCTTGGAGAAGCGCCGTATGAAGTCCCGTAGCGATTCGCCCGGCTCGCGTGCGGGGAGCGCGGATCCCAGAGTTCCCGGGGCGTACGTACGTGCCCCGGAAGTTGCCCACGAAGGTGTGGACTAGATCGTCCCGGCCTATGAATCGGGCCGGCGGGCAAGTGCTCGAGCCATGTCCCGGCGCGTCGCCCAAATGCAAAGGGGTTGCGGATGATTACTTCGTCGTTGGTGGCCCCGCCCGACCGACAAAGCCGGGCGGTAATCGTTGGAGCCGGACACGAGGGTCCGTCTCCCCGTTGTATTTGACGATCGTCGAGGGCCGACGGAAACGCGCGGGGGAACGCCGCCGTGCGGATCTCCCGCCGAACACACGGGTGCCGGGGGCTCCGGTGTCGGGGAGCGGTCCTCACCGCCGTCGTAGCGTCCACCCCTTCGAGGGTGGTAGCCCCTAGCCGCTCGCGCGTCCGCCTTGCCGGTGCGCCTCGGCGTTGATGACGTTGCGGCATCGCCATCCGGCGCCCGCGCGTGTCGAGGAGCCGTTCCTTGGCCGGCGTGCGTCCCCGGTCGGCGAGGTTGACCTACGTGCACCGAGGGTTCGCCTCTCGGTGCGAGATCATCACCCCGTGCGTCCCCCCGTTGGCGGATGCGTGAGGCCGAGCTCTCGGCCCGCCGGACGGCCGCTTGCTCAAGGAGAGTCCGCACCTCGCGGTGCATGTCTCGAGCCTCGGGGGTCGAGGGTGCCGGCATGGCGCGTAGCAACGGCCGCGGCGGCGATGAGCTTTTGGCTCGCCCGTGGTGGCGTATCCGCGTTGTCGACGTTGGGGACGGGGTTGAGGCGGTCACGGACCGTCGCCCGGCCCGGCCCCCGCGCGCGCTCGCCGCGCGCGCAGGCCTCCCCCCGCCATCGAGGCGCGGAGCGGCCGCATCGTCCGTATTCCTCCGCCGGCTTGGCCTCAAGCTCGCGGGCTTGGGCCACTGTGCGTCGACGTTGGCCCCGGCGGGGAGCGCTTGGCCCCGCGGCCGGGCGCGTGGCGATCCCCCGGGCGGGCGTGACTTCCCCGTCTCCGCACCCGCCGCACCGGCAGCGTTTGCCGGGTCGTTGGTGATGACGGCGCAACACTCCCGCGTGGGGTCGTAGCTCCCGGTGCCGGGAGTCGTCGGAGCGCCCAAACCGCAGTCCGTGGCGTCGAGGAAGCGCCCGAACGCGACCGGGTCCCGCACGCCGGAGAAGTCCCCACTCCGCGTACCCGTGTCGGTTGGCGGGTGGCATCGTGTCGACGGAGCCCAGGGACGACTCGTCCGTCGGGGCCGAGGTGCCGGGATCCCCGGCGACGAAGACGTGGCGGCCGGGTGGAACCCGCGCATCGTCGTGTTCACGTTGGCGTTATGGGCCGTCGTGGCGCTACGCAGCCCGATGGGGATGCGCGGTCCCGAGACCGCACGCGGCCCCCACCGGGCGGTGGCGGCCGTTGTGATGGTGGGCGCACCGCGTTGGGTGGCGGCGCGCTCGCCTTGCCGCCGCCGACCGCGCCCGGCGGGAGCGTAGCCCGGAGCGGCGACGGCGTCGCGGCGTCGACGGGCCCGCGCGTCCGTGTCCGGCGGGCGCTCGCGCCGGTGTCGCGCGTGCGGCGGAGACCGAGCAGCACCGGCCTCGCGCCGCGCGCGAAGCTCCTCACGATTGGTGAGGCGCATGAGATAGCCGTTCCCCGTGGCCTGGAAGTTCAAGTCTCCGAAGCGGATCTCGAACCCGGCCGGGAGAGGGTCCGAGCTACCCATGTTGTAGCGCGTAGCGCGGTACTCAGTGCAAATCACCATGGAGGGGGTTGACGAAATGACCTTAGGCGCTCGTTAGCCCCACGGTGGGCGCCAACTGTCGGTGCGGAATATGGTCCCGACACTAACCGCAGATAACGCCTAGGTCTATCCCTCAATGGTCGATGCCAAGCAACAAATGACACAAGGTTTTATCCCGGTTCCGGCCGAGGGGGCCGTACGTCCCGGCAGGGGCGTGCTCGTGGCACTATATTGCTCAAGACCGGGGGTGCTTGTAGTGGGGCAAATACAAGCGAGGCGGGAGAGGAAGCGTGGCTTCCAAGTCCCCGGGAGTGTGGTTGAAGATGTCGTGGGAGAATAAGAGAGTGAGTGCACGATGTGTTGCGTTCCTCCGACCCGTCGTCCCCCCCCCCCCCCCCCCCCCGCGGCCGGGGGCTCGCCTCCCCTTTTATAGGCTAAGGGGGGCGGCGAGTTACATGCACGCCGCACCGCCTAGCTACGTGAGGGAGCACGTCGCGCTACGGTGTAGAGTGGGCGGCCGTCCGGACGATCTTCGCCGCGATCCGGCCATGATGGCCTACCCCCGCACCCGAACAAGGGCGGTTCGAGGGTAGGAGGCGGCAGACGGCGATGGCGTCCTCTCGATAGGCTTCGAGGGGAGGTGCCGATGATGGCCGGTACGGGGGAACAAGGGCGCGGGCGAACGGCGTTCCTTCCCAATGCGTTCCGCGGCGAGCGCAGAGTAGTTGCCGCGGTGCTCGGGCGTGCGCCGCGGAGTCGGGGCGTGCGCCCGCACGCGTGGGTACGGCGGCCGCGCGCGCGCGGTGGCCGGGATGGCCATCCACCGACCTAGCACCCCTCACCTAACCCTGCAGGATCATGTGGAAGTGAATCGAGGGTGCGCCCGGCCCTCTTTCGAGGGTCGGGCGCGTTAGCCGTACGGAGAGTGGGCGCGCGTTGTCACGGACCGACACCGGCCGTACCGCACGGTCCATCCCACGGGGGCGGGGATGGGCTCCTCCCCGGGGAGTTGGTGCGGCGGCACCGGGCGTGAGCCCGGGCGCATGATGGCGCCGCCCGCGGCGTCGGGCGTTAAATGCCTAAGCACGAGGCCGGCCGCACGCGTGCGGCGCGCCCGTGAGCGTGGCGGGCCCCGGCCCGAGGGCGGAGTGGACCCTCGAGCGAGACGGGACTCGCTCGAGGGGGAGCGTGCCCTCGAGCGGGGACGGGACCGCTCGAAGGAAGGGGTTGCCCCTCGAACGGGGCGGAGTCCGTTCGAGGAGGGAGCGTGTCCTCGAGCGAGGCGCAGCCTCGCTCGAGGGGTCTTCTAGACGGCCGTCTTGGTGGGCCTCCGAGTCCCCGCCACATAGGCCATGTCCCGCACGATTAGTTTCCCGCATGGTTAGGCTCGCCGTGTTTTGATACCGGGGTTAAGTGAGGATTCCCCGTCGTTTAAGGGGACCCCTAGGGCGGTCCCCGACGGCCTTCCTTCACTAGTATTCTTCTTCTTCTTCCCTACCCTTGCCCGCAAATAAGGTCTCGAACGTCCAAGAAATTGGTCCCAAGGGTTCTATTTTCCTTCGGCGGCGAGCTTTGCATCCTCCTCCTTCCACTCTTTCCTTTTACAACGATAACCTTTTCTACCCGTCTTGTGTGGCTTTTTATGCAATGCTCTCTTTTGTTTCATCTCCTAGCTCAATTGCTGAAATGAAGGAGAATTGGTTTCCCGCACAAACATTTCCCGGCCTTGTTGCTGCAAAAAGGCATGCTTCACGGAGGGAGTCTCCTCTTCACTCACATATTTTTTTCTTAAATGGGCCTTGAACCACCGTTGCAAGGTTTCAATCGTGATATAGCTTCCATAAACTGCCGTCTTGCGAACGGATTCTTCCGCATTGGCCGGGTAATCTAGCTTTTCCTCTAAAACTCGTAAACAGTGGTCCTTTTCAATTGGTGAGAGATCATCAACCGCCTTGTTGATTGACACCCTCTCCGAGCAATGAGATCATAGACCAATACAAATCTATCCCTCGCAAAGATCTAGGGTTGGCCAAAAATTGGCATCAAGTCCGATTCTGATCAACTTGTCTTCCGGCCATTTGGTTTGTGTCCTTGACCCGCGGGATCGAGTACTACTCGCAGCTAGCCTCCGTGCTTAGTGACCCTGTGAAGAAGGTTCACCAACGATGGGCTGTGATGATGCACTGGAGGTAGAAGAGTTTGTTGTTGTGGGAGACTGCATAGATGATATGTCTTGTTTGTCAATAGAGCAACATAAGCAAGACTTAAAATCTAAACTTAATTCTTATTAGATAAATTCGTTTTCTCTTATAGGAAAAATAGCGGATACAGTCGTAAATAAAATCAGCATAGACATACACAGTTCATATTTTACTTAATTAGCATACAGGGATAGGTGCTAACCATTTTGACAGGGACACAACAATATGCTTATATATCAAAGCAGAGAGTAAATTCCTTCAACTGGTTCCTTGTCCAACTTGAGCAGCGATAGATTGTGTGTTCCATATGTACATGCAACAGGAGGATAAAGCAATGGTCATGACATTTTTTATGACAGTAGTGAAACAACACTCACAACACATCATGACACCAATAATAACAATATATATGATAGTAGTGAAACAATTAACACTCACAACAAAGCATAAGACAAGCCTAGTTCTCACTACATTCAAAGCATAGCAGAATTAAAGTATGCTAACATCCTTTATGCTTTTCATGAATTTACAGTGTAAAAGTTATAGCAGCAGGAACATGAAAATGAATTTCAACATTTCACATAACTTCATCTGTTAGCAACAATTTATTCAAAACAGGCTTGAAGCAACAAAATCCATCCATCAAATCCACAATCAATCAATTGAAGATGAACTATTAAGGCATGTCTCCCTAATCCACCTTGACATGAATATATAGCAGATTGGGGGGACTACATTATAAACCACTGCGATGCAATTCCCAATGACATTTTGTGGCCATCAGAATTAAAGTATGCTATCAGGTCCAAAGCATAATTGTCGATCTAAGCATAGCAGAATTAAAATATATGCTAACAGGTCCAAAGCATAACTGTCGATCTGGTATATTTAGAGCATAGCAAAATTAAAGTATGCTAACATCCTCGATGCTTTTCATGAATTTACAATGCAAAAATTGTAGCACCAGGAACATGAAAATGAATTTCAACAGTTCATGTAACTACATCTGTTAGCAACAATTTATTCACACAGACTTGGGGCAACAAAATCCATCAATCAAAACCACAGTCAATCAATTAAAGATGAACTATCTAGGCATGTCTCCCTAATTAATCCACATTGACATGAATATATAGCAGATCGATTTTGGTGGCCGATGAGAGAGAGGGCGTTGGGGGTTCAAGCAGGACTAACCTTTGTCGAGAATGATGTAGTTGTTCTCGTGATGGTCGAAGGAGCCGGATCCACAGCGGCTCGTGGCCTGAGGCGGCCGGCCGGCTCGTCGTCGTGGTCGGGGACGACGTCGATGGATCCGCGTCAACCGTCTTTAGGTTGGCCAGATTTACGTCTGCACGCCAGTAACCGCGTTTCACCGTCGTCACGCAGGGAGCGGTGGGCCTGGAGAAGAGCAGGGCTGCGGCGGGGAGAGAGTGGCGAATGCGAGCGGGGCGACTGGCGGCGGCGGTGGGGAGAATGCGGGCGTTGTGGATCTGTCTAGCGAGGAGCCGAATATGAGCGGCGCGCGTAACTACTGGCGTGCGCTTGACGGCTCTGTGCAGCAATTGGAATTTCAAGGGCACTATAGTAAATATAGGTGGGAAATTTTGAGCAGCCCGCGCATGGTTCGCCTGCTAACGCTGACAAGTGGGCCAGTGTCATGGGTGACAATGGTTAGTGAACCCAGATCGCCTATGTTGGGAGTTGGGTCAGCGGTTATCTTTTTTATATTGGCTGCTGACGTTGACACGTGGGCCTGTCACAATTTTTTTTGGAATGAAACTTGCTTCCCTGATTTATTAGAGCCCATAAAACAACACCTAAAAATCATAAAAATACGAACAATTCGTATTTGGACATTTAGTATTTGAATAAAATATCAACAGTCACACTTGTATGCCCAAGATTCTTAGAATCCGTTTTTACATCCCAAGTTAATGATATAATAATTCTACTAACATCTAGTGTGCTCTAAAAAATCTACAAATTGACATGCCAACATAATTTGGGTACCTAGACTTGTCTTCAAAATTTCAAATGGTTTAGATGAAGGAATTATATACTTGTGTACAAATGTCTGCATCTCTCACATAATTTCCTAGAATGTTTGCTTGAACATTGAAGTTTTCCACACTTTGCAAGCATGTTCGAACTCATATGCATTTGAAAACGTAACAAAACCTTGTGTTCACCTTAAGCTTACGAAATGTAATGTTCCATCACTAATGGTTGTGTAAAACAAATATTATTTGTATGTTGTACTTACAAAGAACAAAATAAGGCATATAAACATCACTCAACAAACGGAATGTACACTAAACAATGAAATTAATCCATAGATGGTGATTTTAGAAAAATTTAGAAAAAAGTATCAAATTTGGACTAAAAACGATGAAGAAATACTTGTTACAACATTCAGATTAAAAGGAGAAATGGGAACTGTTCTTCATTTGAATAGAACTAGCCCCCACAGTCATTTGAATAGAACAAAGGAGGAGGCAGAGGGCACCGCCGACATCCCGACATCCCGATAAAATCAAATTCGCGTTTAGTAATATCTAATAATTGACATTCAAGATAGATAATGTTCATATTGATGCTTGCGCCTACATCCCGATGTTCATCCTACTGACGGCGTACTCCACGGCGGGGCAGAATTTATGCATCCAGAGGTCGAACTTATGACAGATGTGACACTCGGCGATGCAGTAGTGGATGATCTGTTTGGTATCCGGCCTGTAGCGCCTACATCCCGCTTCCCAAATGCAGATGTGGGGATTCTGGATGGGCAGCAACGGAATGTCATCGTCGTCGTCATCAAGCCAGTACAACCACGCGATGTTGTCGAGATCCTACTTGACAAGGTAGCGCAGCCGCCGCAGGTTGTGGTTCTTCCACCTACCGTCAGGGGGCGACAAGCTGCCGCTGATTTCCTGGAGTAGTGTCATGGCTTCGGGGTCCGCCGGGTTGCAACGGTACTTCAGCATCGCTAAAAAGACTTGGCACCGGAGTCTTCAGCAGCGGTGGCATCCCCGATGAGCTTCAGACCCTCATCGGGATTCCGCCGCCTCATCAACCTCACCATCCCCTCGAAGCACAATGCCTCCGGATGATTGGCCTCGCGGAATCGCCGCTCAAAGCACGAACTGACGTAGCGATTCTTGCACGCCTCACGAAGATCACGCAGCGACACGTACAGTAGTACCTCATCGGAGTTGTAGATGCGCCGGAAGGTGGCACAGATTTTATTGCGAAGGTTTAGAAAATGGAAAACGGCCACATCCTTGATGGAGTGGATGATGATCTTGGTGATAAGTTCATCTGACAGCAGCAGCATCAAGCACACCGCGACGGCCATCAAGGAGAATGGACGAAATAGCACAGCGATGGGGGGTTTGGAATTTCAATGGCGATGAGGGTTGAAGTTGGCGGCGACGAGGGTTGAATGTTGAAGGTTGAAGATGGCACCTCGACCATGTTGTAATAAAACCATAAATGAAAATTGAAAAGGCGCCACAGTTTGGCTGCTGCCGTTGACAAGTGGGCCGACATCATTGCCCCGCCCCTTCTCCTTCCCGCGTAAGTGAAAGGCGACGCGTGGCTTCGCACCCAAGACGGAGCCCGATGCGCAATCGAGTGGCACGTATTGGCAGTAATGGAGTAGTGGGTGGGGGCAGAGGCGCCTGACGGTTCCGCATCTTGTCAATATAACTCCCTCGCCTAGTCGCCCTCCCCTGCTTTCTCCCCTGCTTCTTCCATAAGCTTATCATCTTTTTCTTCACTTCTTCATCCTCCTCGTGATTCACCACTACAAATCTTCGGTCACCGAGAGAAGGAGCAGATGGCGTCGAGGAGCCCACCGCTGTCGAAGCGGGAACGAAGGGAGGACGACGATGACGAAAGCCGCCGTCGAAAGAAGTTGGAGAAGGGGAAGGAGCCAGCAGCCAAGGACGCCGCCGAGGAACTGCTCTTCGACGACAATAAGTTCGTCGCCGATCTGCTCAGGAGCGCCTTCAGAAAGCTTGAAGGTGTTGTGAGGCCTTCGACATCAAGGCGCATCATGATGCGTACAAGGACCTGACCTTGAAGGGTCTCGCCTTCAGGATCCACGGGTTGGCTGAGAAGCTCGAGAACCTCCCCGTGGTCAAGCGGATGGCTCGCCACCACTTCTTCTTCGACGACGGCAGCCACGACGGCGACGACGTTGTTGACGGTGAAAATCCGTCAACCTAGCCATGAGTTTACCTTCGGTGTTGGCATGAGTTTTATACCTTATCCATTGGTACTAACCCCCGTGGTATAACAAGTTCACGTGTGCATGTCGGTTTTGGAGTTTAGTGTTTATGCAGGGTTTTAGTGTTGAATGCAAGACTTTCGGGATAAGTTCATCAAGCACCTCATGACAAGACCTTGAAGCCCCGTACAAGTCATGCAATGAAGCAAACTTAACTCCAAGAAGCCGGGGACTTGATCCGAGAAGACAACGGACTCCGAGGACCCGACCGTAAAAGTGCCGAATCTTGCAAGACAAGGAGTTGAGTCCAATTCGGAGAGAAACCGACGACATGGACCTACACGCGAGAAGGGGGAAACATCCGAGAAGCAAGGGAACCGACGTGGAGCGAAGGAGCCCTCGGGGCCGGGCCTAGATGGGCCCGGGCCGTCCGGCCCGATCCGGTCGGCCCAGGCCCATCCAGGGCCCAAATGCCCCCTCCTTTGCCCTAGCCGCCAATCGGGCTATTTATAGCCCCCTGACCGAGAGCCTCGCAGAGAAGAATTCATCATCGGCCGCCGAGGAGCAGAGAAGAGAGGGACACCATCTCGGAGAGGAGAGGGTCGAGCTAGTTGACTAGGGTTCCCCTAGCCGACGTGGGAACCTTGCACGGAAGACCACGTCGGAGTTCCCGGAGCTAGAAGCAAGATCAAGGAAGGATCCCGGTGGTGATCTTGTGTATGTATCATTGTTATAGTTGAATTATCAAGTTGAATCTTTTCCTAGCGATCAAGTGTTTCCTCGAAGATTTCGTTTTTCGATCGGCTTTGCTTATTCCAATTCTATTCTCGAGATAGATTACATAGGGTGTTCTTGTAGCCGCGGTGGCTAGAGGTACACGCCGGATCTTCCGAAAGAATCTCGACTTGTCTTTTGACTCGCCCTAAACTCCCCGCATGAATAGGGATACGTTGTGACAGAACGGGGGTCTCGAAAGGCGGATGTTTTCGGATTTGGACGGGAAACCACGATTTAAAGAGGCTTCTATTAAGATTCGATTTGCTACTTCTTCTCTTGCTTGGAACTTCAACAAAAGGCTTACCCCGATCCCTTTAGATCGGTTTATCTACCCAATCTTACTTTGTTTTCTCCGGTCTTTAGTAGATTAGATTCGTTTTGTGTCTTTTACTTAGATGCATTAGGGTTTTATCGAAGATTGAAGTTACTTGGCTTTATTAGATTAAGTTTTGCGTCACACATTTGTTCCACGGATTCGATACCTTGGGTTCACCACTCGAGGGAAGAAGGGTCCCTTGACTACGACGGGAGACTTGTACGCTTGCGAGTCACAAACGAACTTTGATGCAATTATTAACCGTCAACAGACGTGTAACACCCTGAAATTTGAAAATTTCAGGATGTTTATAGGAAAAACAATTAATCAACGATTTTCTCATAATTTAAAATTTTCCCAACTATTATTTTCTTTATTGGAAACTTAGTATAGGAAAAATCAATTGATTGTTTTTCTAAATTAAACAAAATGAATGTGTGTGTGTTGCATTCATATTCGTTGCATAGTTTTTGGTTGATGTGTGTTGTAGTTTTCAACATAAAAAAAGAATCAAAATTCAAGTCCATAAAACCACCCTCAAACTTTTTCTCTCAAACTCTCACCCCCCTTTTATCCCAAACCGCGGCCTCCTCTTTCAGCCCAGGCCACCTTTCCCCTCTTCTTTTTTTTTCAGCCCGTAACCGAGCGGACGCGCAGCCCATCTCCCGCTTCCGGCCTATTTCACCCTCCTGTCGGCCCACCTTCTTCCCCTCTCTCTCAGCCGCTGCCAGCCGGGACCCACATGTCGGCACCTCCTTCAACCTCCAGCCGCTCCTCTCCCCACCATGGCCGACCACACACCGCCGCCTCCCTGGCCTCCCAAGCTCATCCTCTCCCTCCACTAACCACGAAATTGAATGCCTAGTGGCGCACTCATGCCGTCGTGCCCCTTTCCCTTCTAGAGCCGCCGCACCCAAAGCTCCACTGAGCTTTAATGGCCGGCCGCCCCACCATCGAGCTCCACCGCCCTTGGTACCTCCTCGCCCTCCTCCCCTCCGCCCTATAAAACGCACCCCCGAGCCCTACTCCTCTCACACCACCTTCCCACCCTCTCCTTGCACGCGGCGCGGCGCAGCAGCCCCCCGAGCCCGCCGCCGCCGCCGCCGCCGGAGCGCCGCCGTCCCTGATCTCCTTCCTCGCCGTCTCTCTATCGCTGGTGAGCACCTCCTTGTGATCCCCACGCCTCCCTCTTTCAGTTTTCTACCTCACCTTCATTCTCATCCCACCGAAATGCCATCGATTTGGCCGGCCAGAGCTGCTGCGTCCGCCGGCCATGGTGTTCGAAATAGACCATGGTCCGCATCGTGAAGGGAAGATAAGGTATGGCGGATTTACCTTTTGGTCCTCGATGAATACCCAAATCAAAATCTTATAGCTTGTCTCTTGCAACTTTACCCATAACCCCCTAGAATTATCCCACTTTTCGCACATAAATCCCACCCCGGCTCTTTTACCCGCTAGCCCCTATCCTTTAATCTTTTCACGAGAACTCGTTTTGTGTGTCTTGCGTATCTTCCAATCTAGCCCCCTGCAGCCTATAGTTAATAGTGTTTAAACCCTTGCAACCTTGTTTATTGCGTAGATTTCACGTTTTAGCTCCGTTTTTAGCGTTTCAAATTGCGTTAGGTTTGTAATAACTCAAAGAACGTAATAGAGACAGTGTTGAACCTATTTCCTTGCTTTATAATTTATTCGATATTTAAATATGTTTAAATACTAATATACATGCTTTTCTAATTAAAAATTTAATTAGAGATCAACACGTGTTTTATAAGAAATATAATTTGGTTAATTCTTATTTAAATAATCTTTCCAATTAAAAGCTAATTAGAGTTATATCTCGGTTTTCATAATCAAACTTAAATTAATTAATATTCAATTTGCTTTCTAAATAAAAGCAACATAGGTGAGGACCATGTGTGGTTCGAGGACCGGTGGATGGTCGCTTCCTTGTGTGATGAGTGATTGACAACGTTGTGTGGACTGATTCTTGGCTAAGTATTGCAGGTGCAGGTTGTGGCTTGACTCGTGTTGGTGCAGGTGAAGAACAAGCGCGAAAGGTCGTCGCCGGTGAGGCCTCCGGTGTGGAGAAGACAAGTAGGCTTCGTTCGAGGGACCCGGTGGCCGGCGGGGGTCAAGTGCGGGCCGCATGGTGGCATGAACAAGCAAGATGAAGTCGTGGACGGTTTCTTGGTTGAGCCTCAAAACCAAGGTCGAGCCGGGACTACGTGGGAGCCGAGTCATGAGTGGTGATTGGCGGAGGCTACACCGAGTTCGCGGGGTTTCCGTGGTTCACCGTAAAACCACCGGGTTCCTTGGTTGATCCACAAAGTCAAGACCGGAGAACCGAAGACGGCGGTGCGGCGAAGCACCGGACCGGTCCGACCGGTGGGTCCGACCGGTCCGACCGGTGGGGACCGGCTCGACCGGTGAGGAGCACCGGTCGACCGGTGTGCGACGACGCAAGATGAATCTTCGAAGTGGAGGACACGCGTCGGGATCGCATGGCTTGCGTTGAGGCTACGCAGGGTGCGGTCGCCGGGCATCCGTCCGATGGTGAAGACATCAAGAATTCCAAATCCACCCTTGAGGGGCATGTATCCCTAGTTAGTAGAGAAGGGTAT
The DNA here is from genome assembly GCA_947561735.1 of Cenchrus americanus. Lineage (NCBI taxonomy): Eukaryota > Viridiplantae > Streptophyta > Magnoliopsida > Poales > Poaceae > Cenchrus > Cenchrus americanus. Next base: position 281,771,818 of record OX387239.1, on the reverse strand, counting down.
TTTGGACATTCGGTTTCCTCCATATAACCCAAGAGGTGAGAGGATGGCAGCCAACTCTTGGAACCCTAGCTCATTTGTTTTCCTATTTTTCCACCTATTTTCCTTAGGTTTTCTCTAGGACTAGCAAGAGAGCTTTACGGAGAGATCTTGTAGAGAGGGATGGATGATCGGGTGGCTTGCTAGACCTTGTACGAACCTTTGTTTCATGTATAGATGATTCGGCGTGGTTCCTCAAGGTTTGGATGTGTTTTCCCGGTTGTTCTTGGTGGTGATTTTCGGAGCCCTCTCTCGGTGATTTCTTTGGGTTGTTTTCGGGACCTTTCTCTTGGGGATTTGATGGGGGAAATTTGTGGGAACCCTTCGTGGTTCTTTGGGCCGTGATTCCCCTCCCAAACCCGTGAGTAAAGGTGCTCGATTTCGGAGTTTCTTGCGTTTCTCGGGTCGGAAGGTGGTTGTTGACGGTGTATTTTGGTGCACCTAGCATGTTCATTACACTTTGGTTTGGATTTGATTATGGAACTAACCCGCCACCGGGCACACTAATCATATGACAAGTTCATCTTTGTGCATGCATTTGGAAGTGTTATGTTTATGTAGGAAAACATGGACATAAAGGACGGATTCGCAATAAGTTCAAAGGAGCATTCATGGAGTCTTGTTCGTGTTCATGAGCTCGCTGAAATTACTTCCAATGGTGGCGAGGACCGAAGTTCTACGAGGAACACCCCCGGGGATTGAAGCGTAAAAGATCAAACTTCATGCAAAGAGAGCCTCCATCTTGATCGTGAGGATAACAGCGTCAAAATCATGCAAGTGGAGGGGGAAAAGTAGATAAGTGCACGAGGACCCACGGAGCAAAAAGGGCGACCGAACCGGGCCGAAATTGGGCCTGGGCCGGCCGGCCGGCCCAGGCGGGCCGGCCCAGCCCACTTCGGGCACCGGTTCGGTCCCGTCTTCCTTGCCCTCGAAGGATCTTCGACCCTAAAACCCCCGACGCGCCGCCAACACAGAGAGGAGGAGTTATTCGCACCAGAAGGCCATCCTCAAGCTAGAGAGAGAGGAGGAGGATCTCCGGCGGGAGATCAACCACCTCGAAGGAAGCACCCTCTCGTGGAGAAGAAGGAAGACACCGGCGGAAGGGAAACCATGATCAACGGTGCCATGATCAGCACCTTGATGGGGTAATCTTCTCATTCGTCCATGGGTTGTAATCGATCGTGAGATGTAATCGCACTTTGTCGGTTTATCTATCTATCATCTTGTGTTGAATATACTTTAATGCTTAAGGCTTGCAACCATGCCGTAAAGGGAGTATAGGCCTCAATGCTTCCTTGGATCCATTCAATACGCCGTGGCCATCAAAGGTCTAGTCATGAATACCTTCGCGTAGTGACAGTACGAGAGGAGGGAAAGGGCGAAACCGTGGTCACATTCCCGATAGATTAGATTGGTTTTCATGTCTTTAAGCGATTGCATGCTCTAGTATCATAGACCCGTGGGCGAGTGTCTTCTACCTTGATCGTTTATTATTCTCTCTAGTGTAGTTTAGTGTTTTCTAGTTTAATAGTAAGTTAGGGTTTTAGTAGCTAGTGTGTCGTTGTTGATCGAACGCTTGTAATCCCCTTGCTCCGCGGATTGACAAGAACCTTGGGAATCCCGTGGTGAAAAAGGTGTGGGGTCCGTACGCTTGCGGATCGTAGAGGGATACGTCTTTTATCCGTCAACAAGCCCCTTTTTCTGGCGCCGTTGCCGGGGAGCAAGTTAGTTTACATCGTTTGATTTGCATCGAACTTAGTTTTATATTTTAGTTTATCTTTTATTTGCTATATCTAACATATATTATCGAAAAACACTTGTTTCTTTTTTTGTTTTTGTTTTTATCTTATTCTCTAGATGGAGTTCGTGAATCAACTCGTGGAAGAACCGGAGAAATCATTAAGGGATTACGCTAGCCCTCGATGTGAAGACATAAAAGTACAAGAGTCGGATTCGAAGCTCGAAGCGACCAAGTATGAAATTAAATCCAAGATCATCAAGATGGTGGCGGAAAACCCATTTGAAGGGATGGTTACGGAAAACCCATATAGACACATAAGGGATTTCACGACAATATGCAACACGGTGCGTCAAGAAGGAGTTCCCGTTGAATGGTTCAAATGGAATCTCTTTCCCTACTCACTTGCCGGCAAAGCAAAGACATGGTATTCGGTTGCGTCCTTTGAAGTTGAAGGCAATTGGAACAAGTTGACAAAGAAGTTTTGCAAGAAGTTCTTTCCAATTAGCAAGGTTCAACATCTAAGGAGGCAAGTGATCACTTTCATGCAAGGAGAAGAGGAAGGGATAGACCAAGCCTGGGATAGGTTTAATGAATTAATCGAACAAGGACCAAAACTCGGCTTCACCGGTGACGTACTCTTGCATACATTTTTCTTTTCCCTAACCCCTAGTTGCATGCGACACGTCGAAATGTGTGCAGGTGGGGATCTCATGGAGAAAACACTCACGGAAGCCGCCCAACTTCTACAAAAAGTTAGTAAAGCGGCTGCCATGCGAAGAGATTGGGAAACAAGACTTGCGGAAGAGCCGGAATTCAATTCAAGGAAGAAAAAGCTTGCTGAATTTTCTAAAGAGGCAACCCCGGAAGTCACAAAAGAGGAACCAATCATGGAAAAGCTTGAACAAGAACACATCAAGTCAAGAACTACACCAAACGTCGACTTCGCCGCACCAAATGAGACGAACAAGAGAAGCATGTCAAGCGCGAAGCCACTAAGGGAGTTCGAACCAATGGATTGGGTTCCTATTGATTACGGAGAAGTATTCGACAAGAGAAGACCGTTCCCTAATCAAAAGGGAATGGCAAGAGCATTGGAAGTCGATTTCCCACCGGAGAAGAAAGCTGAAAATTCATACGACCTCGAAACCACCGGTGAGATTTTTGAAAAGCTCTTTGGAGATGACGTGGTGGATCCGAACATATTGCCGAGGTGAAGAGGATCATGGGGATCAAGCCCGAAGCATCACCATACGCTCGCCTTGCTGAAATTTATTCGATCGGATCCGAAGAAGAAGAGAAGATGACGCCGCACTTGAGTTGCGAGATCAACGGAGTTCAATGCAAAGCTTTATGCGACATCGGAGCCCAAGTAAGTGTTCTATCTTCTAAAATTTATGATAAAGTTCAATACCACAACCTAGACTTAGCTCCAACATCAACGAAATTAATTATGGGAGATGGTAGAACTATCAAACCTCTAGGTATTGCTTGCAACATGAAAGTAAAAATCTCTAGAAACTATATACCAACCGATTTCTTTGTTATTGATGCTTACCATAGTAATTCTGATCATATAATCTTAGGTAGGCCTTTTCTTAAGTTGGTTGATGCCGTGTTAGATGCCGGAGAAGGCAAAGTAACAATGAACCTTAATGGAACAAAGTACACATATAAATTTCTTCGTGCTTCTAAACACCTTACACCTTTTCCTCCCGAAGATGAAGAAGTAGAAGAGATAGATAGTCTTTGTTTTGTTGAAACCCTTAGAGACCCGCTGCAAAGAGCGATGGAAAATCAAATTAGTAATCAACAAGATGAAGAACTAGAGGAAGCGACAAAAGGCTTAGAGCCGCATGACGGTAGCGTGGAGGAAGAGAAGTTCGAAGACATAGGAGAAATCAAACCCGAGGAGCCGCAAGTGCCCGAAGTAGACCTTAAACCTTTGCCCAAGGGATTAAAATATGAATTTTTGGGCCCAGACAAAACTTATCTAGTCATTGTGAGCGACGAGTTGAGCCCCGAAGAAAATGAAGCGTTGCTGATTTTATTAAAAAAACATAGGAAGGTGATTGGATATTCAATTAATGATCTCAAAGGTATTAGCCCAGCCTTTTGCACTCATCGTATACCAATGGAAGACCAATGTAAGTTCGTAGTGGACTACCAAAGGAGGCTAACTCATGCCATGCGAGAGGTAGTAAAGAAAGAGGTTATCAAGTTACTTGATGCCGGAATCATCTACCCGGTTCCGCATAGCGAATGGGTGAGCCCGGTACATTGTGTACCGAAGAAAGGAGGTTTGACCGTGGTGAAGAATGAGAAGAACGAGTTGATACCGCAAAGAACCGTGACCGGGTGGCGGATGTGTATCGATTACCGTAAGCTTAACAAAGCGACGAAGAAAGATCACTTCCCCCTACCGTTCATAGACGAGATGCTCGAGAGGTTAGCAAACCACGCTTATTTTTGCTTTCTTGATGGATACTCGGGGTTCATGCAAATTCCTATTCACCCAGAAGATCAACATAAGACAACGTTTACGTGTCCTTACGGAACGTTTGCATATAGGAGGATGCCTTTCGGCCTATGCAACGCTCCGGCCTCTTTTCAACGCTGCATGATGGCCGTGTTTTCGGAATTCATCGAAGAAATTGTTGAAGTGTTTATGGATGATTTTTCCGTTTACGGGAAGACGTTCATGGATTGCTTAGCAAACTTAGAAAAGGTCCTTACAAGGTGTGCGGAGGTAGATTTGGTTTTAAATTGGGAAAAGTGCCACTTCATGGTTAAGCAAGGCATAGTGCTCGGACATGTTATATCCGAGAGAGGAATTGAAGTGGACAAGGCTAAGGTAGAGACGGTTGAGCAACTCCCACCTCCTACGGATGTCAAGTCCCTAAGGAGCTTTCTAGGCCATGCCGGATTCTATAGAAGATTTATAAAGGACTTCTCGAAGATCACTAAGCCTTTAACGCACCTTCTTCAAAAGGATGTGGCTTTCGACTTTGATGAGAAGTGTCTAGCGGCATTCCGGACCTTGAAAAATGCTTTGGTGAGTGCTCCCATCATCCAACCTCCGGATTGGAGCCAACCTTTCGAGATCATGTGTGACGCAAGTGACTACGCCGTAGGCGCGGTCTTGGGACAAAGAAAGGAAGGCCGAGTTCACGCCGTTTACTACGCCAAAGAAACTCTTAGTGGGGCACAATTAAATTACGCTACTACGGAAAAAGAGTTGCTAGCGGTGGTATTCGCTTTCGAAAAATTCAGATCTTACATTGTGAACTCGAAAGTCATTGTTTACACCGATCACACGCCTATCAAGTATCTCTTGGCTAAGAAGGAAGCTAAACCACGTTTGATTCGTTGGATCCTTCTTCTCCAAGAGTTTGATGTTGAAATTCGTGATAAAAAGGGGGGTGGAAAATGTTGTGGCCGATCATTTGTCTAGGATGAATCGTGGACAAGATGATAAAGAGCCCATAGAAGATAAGATGAGAGATGACCACCTCTATAGAGTGCTTGATAAAGACACTTGGATGATTGACATCATTCGAGCAATTCGAAGGATGCCCCTCGATCATCTAGACAAAAACACTCAAAGGAATATAATCTCTCGAAAGTAAGAAATATTTTTGGGATGCACCATACCTCTTCAAACTTGGCAATGATGGAGTGATGAGAAGATGTGTGCCAAGAGAAGAGAGGCTTGAGATTCGAGGAAGTGCCACTCGGCGGAGTACGGTGGGCACTATAGCCATTTTCGAACCGAAGCAAAAGTATATGGTCGAGCGGATTCTATTGGCCGGAGATGCATGAAGATACTAAAAGATATGTTGCGTCATGCCCCGAATGCCAAAGAACCGGAAACATCTCTCAAAGAAATTCTATGCCTTTGAAATACAACTTGCAAATCGACATATTCGATGTATGGGGCATAGACTTCATGGGGCCTTTTAAAAACTCATTTGGATTCGAGTATATACTTGTTATGGTTGATTATGTATCCAAGTGGGTAGAGGCTATACCATGTCGTAAAGCTTCCACGGAGGAGTCCATTACTATGATCAAGAACGTGATTTTTCCCCGTTTCGGTACACCGAGAATCTTGATAAGTGATGGAGGAACTCATTTCACCGGGAAGAACTTCAAAAGGTGCTTGTCCAAGTTGGGAATTGAGCATAGAGTCTCCACTGACCTATCACCCACAAACCAACGGACAAGCGGAGACGTCAAATAGGCAATTAAAAAGCATACTTAACAAGACCATAGAGAAGGGAGGCAAGGATTGGTCAAAGAAATTAGATGGAGCTTTATGGGCTTATCGAACGGCGTTTAAAACACCAATAGGTATGACCCCTTATCAATTCGTCTATGGAAAAGCTTGCCACCTTCCGGTTGAGTTAGAACATAAAGCCTATTGGGCGATTAAAGAGATGGACCTTGATCTCGATGCCGCGGTGGTGAAACGGAGAATTCAAATAAGCGAGCTAGAGGAGTTAAGGTTGAAAGCTTATGAAAACGCAAGCATATACAAGGAGAGAATCAAAAGGTGGTATGATAAAAGATTGAAGAAAAAAGAATTTAAAGAAGGAGATAAGGTCCTCCTCTACAATTCGAGGTTTAAAACCTTCGGAAAGGGGAAATTGCAAAGCAAGTGGGACGGACCTTATGTTGTGCATTCGGTGTTCTCCAACGGAGCGGTAACCATTATGGATATAAACGGCGATCAATTTGTGGTGAATGGACAGCGGCTTAAGGTTTACTACAAACCCGATGTCGTGCCCATTCATCATGTTGACGTCTTTACCATGGAGGAAGAGCCCGAACGTCCCGCCTAGGACGAAAAACAAGGCACCAACTTCTCGTAAATAATTTTTCTTTTAGCTTTCTCGGGAGTTTTTCGCGAAGATTAACCGGGACAACTTTTTCCCATGGGCCGAGGAAGAAAAAAGTAGGGCGGTGTGCAAAAACCGGACCGGCCCGCCCCCGAGGCGGGGGTGGGCCGGCCGCCCGGGCCGGATCGTCCCGGGGGTGGCCCGACGCCCGATGTCCCCGAATTTTGCCCGAACCGCTCCTTTTCGACTTCCTTGTTTGGTCGGAAAATTTTAAGGGAAGTGTAAAAAAGGAAAATAAGGTTTCCGCAGCTTTTCCCTCGGGACTATATATTTGGCCGAATTGGGAGCTCGAGAATCAAACCTTTCAAGCAATGTGTTGCACCCTTGTAGCAGCCATTGAGCCTCCAAAAAGCTTAGAGTTGAAGGTAGAAGCCAAGAAGCCATCGATGGAGGAGGCGATGCGATGCGAGGTCAAGCTACCCGTCAAGAGGACCGCACGTATCCGTTGCGGAGGACGTGTCCCGACCGGAGCTCTTGCATCTCGCAACCCCGTCGAAGGAGAGAAGGTCCCTACACCCGTTCGAAGGTCGGCACGCCTCCAAGGCATCAAGCGCAAGGACTACAAGGAGGTGTCGCCGGAGCCTAAGGATTATGGGGATAGCGACTACTCCGACGATCGTAGCCCGAGCTCGTGGGCGGCCACCGGTAGAGACGATGATGATTGGGATGAGCAACCCAATGAATGGACTCCCGAAGGCCCCAACGGCGACGGCAATGGCGGTGGCGAAGGCAACGACAATGGAGGTGGCGACGACGGTGGTGACAACGGTGGAGATTATGGCGACGACGACCCCTTCGGATTGCATCCGGTGTGTTGTCGATTTTGCCGTCAATCCATCGCGGATCTCTACACGTCGGTCGATGAATGTCTCCAAGCCATGGAAGCGATGAAGCAGCGTATGTAGGACTTGGAGCGCGTAGTTGAAGATGACTACAAGTTCCTTAACCGCAACGTGCGCAAACTTTTTGGCATGGTTGGAAACATGAGAGGCAAATGGTGCAAAACTTGCTTGAAGTACCACTAGATCTAGTTTTCCCCTTAGGATTTTTGTAAGATACGACGAGGACGTCGTATGTTTTAAGTGTGGGGGAGAGCTAGCTCGCTAGCCTTAGCTTTTGAACTTCAAGTTTAGGTTCGGTTTAATCTTCGTGTGAGAGTCTTAGTGTTTTAATGAGTCTTTAGTTTTTGAGTCCGTTTTAAAATTTCGCAAGTGTCTTAAATTAGTGTTGAGTCAAGAAAATCAAATAAAAAGAGTCTTTATATATATCTTTGTGTTTTATGTATTGTTTATCTCTATTTACTTGTTTGTTTAATCTTCGATTCTTGATATATGAACACAAGTATGTGGTTTGAAAATCGTTTACCGTGGTGCTTAGTGGAATCGCTACTACTTAAAGTACCCATACCGCACTTCGATCTTGAGCTTCACATGCTAGTTGTGCTATGTTCGATGCTAAAAATTGGAGGATTTCAGTTCTGAAAATTATTTTAAAACCCTTGTAATAAAGGTTAGCAAAACCTCTTTTTCCAAGTTGAGGGTAAGAAAAAAATTCCTATCCAAAGCCAAGTTTATTTTTTTCGCTCCACCATAAGTGTGATTAGCACGATGAGTTAGGCTAGGACCCTTCTCTCTTGGTGAGTTTTAATTTCGAGCAATGATCATGTCCTTGTGCTTATCTTTTGTTGCTAGCCTCGTCATATATTCAGTCCATGACTTTCACAATGAAAGTCATGAATATCGCTGGATTCCATACCCAACCCTATACATCTCTTTTGTACATCATATTCCTTGAACACAACCTATTTTCAAAGTTTTGTCTCGTCTCTAGCATGATTTATTTAAAGATTTCAGATTGTATGCATGCGAGGAAAGAGAGAATTGAAAGCTTTGAAAAGTTGTCAAGAGAGAGGAAAATAAAGAGAAAAAGTATGTGTATGGAAAAGAAAGAAAGAAAGAAAGAAAAATCATATGTGAATGAAAGAAGAAAAGAAAAAGAGAGAAAGATGAGTTAGCAATGAAGATATGAGAGGGATGGATCAAGTGAAAGAAAAGAAAAAAATAAAGTGTAAGGAAGGATGTCACGTTGATTGTGAGACGAAACTTTTACTCTATTTCCAACCATGTGCAATCCGACAACGAGGACATCATTGGTGCCTTGAAGTCACAATTTTCTTTTGCCCTTGCACATGTACACCATTCTAAATCTTCTCATCCTTGATATCCCTACATATGGTTAATTCTCATGATCATTGGCTTTGTAAGGTAGACAACCATTAGAGAAAGTTCTTAGTTTGACAATACTTGTGTTGATTGCGCTAGCCCTACCTATAGCTCCACTTTTACATGATATATGAGAGATTAATGGGAGGTGAGAGTTTTATAAAATTTGGTTAGGATAGCCACTTCATATGAGTGACTTGAGAGAGCTTGGAGAAAGGTTTTTGTCTAATACTTGTTGCAGGAATTTTTGTTTTGAAAATCATAAAAACCCTCCGATGGAAGCAAAGAAGTAAGTATGGCTGAAATTGAAAGCTTCGAGTGAAGAGTTTGAGTTGTGGGGTAAATCTTGACGTGGTAAAAATTCTAAACGCCCATGTTTATGTTTGATTATCATTACTTTGTGTTTATGTATTTAAGATGAAGGGATTGACTAACTTGTGAAGAAGGATAAGTGGTACACGATTACACTCCTTGGACGAAGTTCTTTTACGAGTACTTGCTCGAGGACGAGCAAGAGCTAAGTGTGGGGGAGATGTTGACGGTGTATTTTGGTGCACCTAGCATGTTCATTACACTTTGGTTTGGATTTGATTATGGAGCTAACCCGCCACTAGGCACACTAATCATATGACAAGTTCGTCTTTGTGCATGCATTTGGAAGTGTTATGTTTATGTAGGAAAACATGGACATAAAGGACGGATTCGCAATAAGTTCAAAGGAGCATTCATGGAGTCTTGTTCGTGTTCATGAGCTCGCTGAAATTACTTCCAATGGTGGCGAGGACCGAAGTGCTACGAGGAACACCCCCGGGGATTGAAGCGTAAAAGATCAAACTTCATGCAAAGAGAGCCTCCATCTTGATCGTGAGGATAACAGCGTCAAAATCATGCAAGTGGAGGGGGAAAAGTAGATAAGTGCACGAGGACCCACGGAGCAAAAAGGGCGACCGAACCGGGCCGAAATTGGGCTCGGACCGGCCGGCCCGGGCGGGCCGGCCCGGCCCCCACTTCGGCACCGGTTCGGTCCCGTCTTCCTTGCCCTCGAAGGATCTTCGACCCTAAAACCCCCGACGCGCCGCCAACACGAGAGAGGAGGAGTTATTCGCACCGAGAAGGCCATCCTCAAGCTAGAGAGAGAGGAGGAGGATCTCCGGCGAGAGATCAACCACCTCGAAGGAAGCACCCTCTCGTGGAGAAGAAGGAAGACACCGACGGAAGGGAAACCATGATCAACGGTGCCATGATCGGCACCTTGATGGGGTAATCTTCTCATTCGTCCATGGGTTGTAATCGATCGTGAGATGTAATCGCACTTTGTCGGTTTATCTATCTATCATCTTGTGTTGAATATACTTTAATGCTTAAGGCTTGCAACCATGCCGTAAAGGGAGTATAGGCCTCAATGCTTCCTTGGATCCATTCAATACGCCGTGGCCATCAAAGGTCTAGTCATGAATACCTTCGCGTAGTGACAAGTACGAGAGGAGGGAAAGGGCGAAACCGTGGTCACATCCCCGATAGATTAGATTGGTTTTCATGTCTTTAAGCGATTGCATGCTCTAGTATCGTAGACCGGTGGGCGAGTGTCTTCTACCTTGATCGTTTATTATTCTCTCTAGTGTAGTTTAGTGTTTTCTAGTTTAATAGTAAGTTAGGGTTTTAGTAGCTAGTGTGTTGTTGTTGATCGAACGCTTGTAATCCCCTTGCTCCGCGGATTGACAAGAACCTTGGGAACCCGTGGTGAAAAAGGTGTGGGGTCCGTACGCTTGCGGATCGTAGAGGGATACGTCTTTTATCCGTCAACAGGTGGTGTGTTGGTTCCTAGGTCCGGTGGCACTCCGGTGGCTACGTGGGCTTGACCAACCTTGGTAGTGAGTCGGAGACGTGTGTTGGAATCCGTGTTCATCTTGTTGGAGTTTCGATCTCCTTCGAGAAGAATTTTTATCGGCTCCCATTCACCCCCCCCCCCTCTGCGGTTCGCCGTATCGGTCCTTCAAGTGGTATCAGAGCCGGTTCGGGTCTTTATTGACTCTAACCAGTCTAAGATCCAAGGATGGCGTACCGGGGAACGGGGTTCGGGTCCTCCACACTTCGATGGCAAGAACTACCGGATGTGGAGCAAGCGGATGGGTGCGTTCATCCGCGGAAAGGGTCGGCTTCTTTGGGATGTCACGGTGGACACGGGCTATGTCCGGCCGATGGATTTCCTTGCTCCGGGGGTCGAGGGACGGATTCGACGCCAACAATAAGGTGGTCGACTACTTGTTTCGTGCTTTGTGTCGACCGAGTTCGATCGGGTGCACACCGAGCACTTGGCTTGTAGGATTTGGGCGGTGTTGAAGGAGGCTCATGTTGGGAACGCCCGGGTTCGAGCACGGATGTATGCGACCTACGGAGAGAGTACGAGAACTTCACTCATCTCCCCGGTGAGTCCATCGATGCCTTGTTTCAGAGGTTCACGGTGGTGGTGAACAACATGAGGGCCAATGTGGACGTGCTCCCATACGATGATCATGATAGAGCGGTCAAGCTCTTACACTCTTTGGATCGTACGATATGGGGCGGAAAGTTCGAGGCCATAGTCGAGTCGGAGAGGTATGATACTCTGACGGTGAACGAGCTGTTCTCGAAGCTCAAGTCGGCTGAGGTGGATAGGGGCATGACTGCCAAGCTCGAGGGACCGGCGATTCCCATAGTCTTGCCATCATTGGTGGTTCCAAAGGAAAGACTAACTCTAACCCATCCACCGGGATGTTCTCGTTTTCCTCTTTGATGTCTATGCCGGATGAGGAGTTTGATGACCTTGGAGAGGACGAGCCGGGTCGTTGACGAGGCGGTTCGAGAGGCTGCACGAGAACCGCGTGAACATGAGGAGGAACACGAGGACTTGCTTCCAGTGCGGCAAGCCGGGACACTTCGTCGCCGACTGCCCGGAGAAGGCCGAGAACAAGGACAACTACAAGCACAAGCCGAGGATGAACGATGGCAAGTACCGTTCGAGGCACGACCACAAGAGCAAGCACAAGAACAAGTACAAGGACGAGCGACGATCGAGGAAGAAGGAGGGTCGAGGCAAGGCCCGAGCGATGGTTGGAGCGAGCGACGTCGACTCCGGTTCCGCGTACTCCACCTCGAGCTCGAGCGGCGGTGAAGACGAGGGAGATCGCCGCAAGAACAAAAAGTCGTCCAAGAACCCGAGCGGGCCGAGGCCGCTTCGCGAGAGATGGCTTCGCACCATGGCGGCGAGCTCCGCGGAAGCAAGAAGAGCACACGGAGCGATTCGGACTGCGAGTCCGACGACGAGGTGCATGATGAACTTCCCTTCTTGCGCCGGGAGAATGAGAGGCTTGGCTCTTTGCTTGATAACCGTGATGACATGCTTAGAGAGGCAAAGAAAATGAGGAAAGAGCTTAGGGCTTCACTCGAGGATGCTAGGACTAGAGTGGGCGAGCTAGAGACACGGGTGCTTGATAGCAAGCTTGAGATTGATTCGCTTAAGGCTAGCCCCGTTGTTTCGATGAGAATGATTGTCTTGATTGCTCCATATTCCTTGCCGATCTTGCTTTGTTTAAGGAGAAGCATGCCTCCAAGTGTGAGGAACTAGATGTGCTTAGGGTTGAAGTGGCTGAGCTTAAGTCTAGACCGCTTTGCTAGGTGCTTGCACTTCTTGCCCTGTTTTGCATGCTAAGATTGATGAGATGCATGCTTACACTAGTTCGCTCGAGGCTAAATTGAAGGAACCCATGCCTACATCTTGCTCTACCGTGAAATGCATGCATTGAAAAATTTGGAGCTTGCACATTATGTTGATCGTTTGCGGGATGAGAATGATGACTTGAGGAAGTTGATGGGTTGGTTATCCGGTCATGAGCCTCGGTTGAGGATGATGATCGAGGCCTTTAAGAGGCAAGATGGTGAGGGGCTTGGGGCAAACAAGGTTGGTGAAGGAAGTGGAGAGAATATCCGGAGCCACCAAAAACCCACCACAAAAATGATTTCCCTCCAAAACCTAACCATCTAAGGAACCGACTAGACACAACCCTAGCTCCACCCATGTTTCCTACACCCACAAATGACCTACAAAAGCCTATCAAGTTTGTGAGCACTTCGGGGAAAGTGTTCTTTGGGAAGGTGTTGACGGTGAAAATCCGTCAACCTAGCCATGAGTTTACCTTCGGTGTTGGCATGAGTTTTATACCTTATCCATTGGTACTAACCCCCGTGGTATAACAAGTTCACGTGTGCATGTCGGTTTTGGAGTTTAATGTTTATGCGGGGATTTAGTGTTGAATGCAAGACTTTCGGGATAAGTTCATCAAGCACCTCATGACAAGACCTTGAAGCACCGAACAAGTCATGCAATGAAGCAAAATTAACTCCAAGAAGCGGGGACTTGATCCGAGAAGACGACAAACTCCGGGGACCCGACCGAGAAAAGTCTCGAATCTTGCAAGACAAGGAGTTGAGTCCAATTCGGAGAGAAACCGACGACATGGACCTACATGCAGAAGGGGGAAACATGCGGGAAGCAAGGGAACCGACGTGGGGCAAAGGAGCCCACGGGGGCCGGGCCTAAATGGGCCCGGGCCGGCCGGCCCGATCCGGTCGGCCCGGGCCCATTTTGGGCCCAAACACCCTCTCCTTTGCCCTAGCCGCCAATCGGGCTATTTATAGTCCCCCCGACCGAGAGCCACGCGAGAGAAGATTTCGTCTTCGGCCGCCGAGGAGCGAGAGAAGAGAGGGACACCATGTCGGAGAGGAGAGGGTCGAGCTAGTTGACTAGGGTTTCCCTAGCCGATGTGGGAACCTTGCATGGAAGACCACGTCGGAGTCCCGAGGAGCTAGAAGTAAGATCAAGGAAGGATCCCGGTGGTGATCTTGTGTATGTATCATTGTCATAGTTGAATTATCAAGTTGAATCTTTTCTTAGCGATCAAGTGCTTCCTCGAAGATTTCGTTTTTCGATCGGCTTTGCTTATTCCAATTCTATTCGCGCGATAGATTACATAGGGTGTTCTTGTAGCCGCGGTGGCTAGAGGTACACGCCGGATCTTCCGAAAGAATCTCGACTTGTCTTTTGACTCGCCCTAAGCTCCCCGCATGAATAGGGATACGTTGTGACAGAACGGGGGTCTCGAAAGGCGGATGTTTTCGGATTTGGACGGGAAACCACGATTTAAAGAGGCTTCTATTAAGATTCGATTTGCTATTTCTTCTCTTGCTTGGAACTTCAACAAAAGGCTTACCCCGATCCCTCTAGATCGGTTTATCTACCCAATCTTACTTTGTTTTCTCCGGTTTTTAGTAGATTAGATTCGTTTTGTGTCTTTTACTTAGATGCATTAGGTCTTTTATCGAATACTGGAGTTACTTGGCTTTAATAGATTAAGTCTTGCGTCACACATTTGTTCCACGGATTCGATACCTTGGGTTCACCACTCGAGGGAAGAAGGGTCCCTTGACTACGACGGGAGACTTGTACGCTTGCGAGTCACAAACGAACTTTGATACAATTATTAACCGTCAACAAGCCCCTTTTTTCGGCGCCGTTGCCGGGGAACAAGTGATCAAGATTTGATTTTTTTACTGCTTTTTTTTGTAATTTTCAGTACTGATTTTGTTTTATTTTTGCATCTACTAAACTTTGATCATCCTCAAAATACATCTAATCTAGTTTGTCTAACCCTAGTTTTCATAGATTTATTTTTCCTTTCTAGTTTTTGCATACTTTGCTTATTGCTAACCCTAACCGGAGATGGTTGGCTACCTCTCCAAGAAACCCAAGCTTTTTTGTGGATGATCCGGGAAAACTTTACGGGCAAAGGTGACATGCAACACAAGCTAAAGGGGTGGAAACCCTAGATTCAAAAGTTGAAGTCGAAGGACCGTCGAAATCTCCAAGGGAATCACCACCTCCAAGTCCAAAGGAAGATCAACCTCAACCACCGGAGCGCTGCGCACCCGGACATCGTTGATCTACCTATCATAAACCTTCAAGACGCCGGGAGGCCGTTCAAGATCAAAGTCTCAACTATCCGCATGACGATTGCGAGAGCTGAATGCATACGAGTCGGATTCCTTGAGTGGCATATCGGTTTACTTAAGAGGAGGATGGAGAAGATGGAGATGGAGAAAGAAGCTCAACACCTAAAGGCCGCCGAAGCAAGATCCTCATGCAAGGAGTGTGTGGAGTATGACCATGTCCAAGGTAACCCCGATTTAATGCAAGTTCGTCGATTCAAGTTTTGGGTTCTCTTTGTGCACAATTCAAGGACTTGATGGACGAGCAAGCTAAGATCAACGAGGACGCCGTCACTAAGTTCGAGGCTATGGAGAAAATATTGAAGAATTTAGATGGCAAGGTGACGGAGGTCGGAAGCTCTATACGTGAAGTGTTCATCGTGATAAGATGCTAGACGCAAGTGGGACAACTTGCCGGGCGCCCGATTGGTAACGAAGAAGAATATCCGAGACAACTCCAAGGTCCCAAGACGGCGAAGGCTACTCAAGCTCATTCGGGAGAGATGAAGAATCACATTAGAGACCATGAAGATCACGACCGAAGGACCGGAGTTCGAGATGCCGAGCCACAAGGAAGTTGTTGCATCCGTCAAGACCAAAGGACAAAGCCGACTCGTGAAGACCAAAAAAATTGACTAAGCCAAAGTGGGTACCCAAGATTGCAACGCCCACAAAGAGCGTTGATCCGAAGTAATCAAGTGAAGAAGTCTAGCCATGGACTATAAACGAAGCGCTAGGCGGGAGGCAACCCGTTTCGTCGAGTCAAGAATAAGCTACGGGAGGACAACCCGATTCCGAGGTTTTTTCGAGTCTTTTTAATAATTTAGTTTTGAGTTTTATTACGCAAAGACATTAGACTTAGAAGTGGTTGAACAATATTAGAGACATAATTCTTGATTGAATGTTTGCTTTATCATAAACCCTTTGCATGAACCCTCCTATGTGCTTGTTTGATTCTTTTCTTTTCGAGAAACCCTCAACCAAATAATTTCAGAACCTTAGCTCAACCTTTCACCCCCATTATGGTGCTGAGGTTGACTTATTTTTCATGCTAAAACCACACGAGTAGAGCCACGATTTATGTTTAAGTGTTAATAAAATTCAGCACGTGGTAGGACTCGCGTGAACTTAGAAATCAAAGCTTTTGGTTGGTTTTAAAAATCTTTATCCTTGGTTTCTCTAGGATTAGAATTTTTCTAAGCCTATTCTAATTTTGTTTTATTCAAAATCTTTCTTATTTAGCCAAAATTAGAACCTAAACCTATGCCCCCATGATCAAGCCGGGAAAAGTCTGCTCTCAACCGATGAAGGCAAACTATACCGGTGAGACCGAAATCGACGTAAAAAGAAAATATTTTCGACTTGCATTTGTTTTTAATGGTTTAAAAACTTCTCTAAAATTATGTTCGAGCTCTTGCATGGCTCTGAAAAATATTTTAAATTTCGAATTAGAGGAGTGCTTAACCTTAAACACACCCTAATGGAGGCAATCTAGTTTGAATGCATGCACCATTGGATTCCCTTTCATCAACTTTCACCTATTCCACATGCAAAGGACAAGCATGGTGGGCAGCAAGCATCAACTTTGTAGGAATTTCATGGTGGCATGTGAAGCAAGTGGAGCTAGGGAGTATGGACATAACCCAAAACATGAAGCATCAAGTGGAAGGACCAATAAAAGGAGTGGACGAGAGCGTTTGGGCGGTGCAACTCGTGGAGCACGCGGGCGGGGAAAGTTGCGAGAGGTGAAATGATCGTCTTTGGAAGAAAGACGAGGCGGGGAAGAGCACCGAGGCCGGCCTCACCTACATAAGGAGCCCCCGGCTCCCGTTTTCTGCGAGCAAGCTTCCCTCTCCGTCCTTTGTTTGTGTGTTCAAGTTTGTGTGCTCAAAACCTCCGTAGACATAGCCAACCTTCCCAAGCTTGATAGCTCAAGAAAAAAATCCACATCCTTAATCCACTCAAAGTCCACATCCGAATCAAAGAGTTTAAGTGCCTAGTTACCGGTTGCAACCCGGAGTTTTAGTTGAAGAAAAGAGTGCAAGCATGGAAGAAAACCACAAGTCTCTTCTCCAAGAAGAAGAGTTCGTCGTCATCCAAGCCGTCATCAACCACGTCTTCGAGAAGGCACTCGGTTTCCGAGTCTCCCGGAGCATAGAGACGGATACGGCGCCACCGAGGAGGAACGATGCTCTCCTCCTCGGTGGTATGAGGGCTGCAAGAAGCACTTCCATGAGGTTCACCGAACCTCGTGGGCACACGGAGGAGCAGCCCGCGCCACCACGACGATCGACTCGCTCAACCGCACCACCTCCTTACACCCCGACACACTCTTCGTACGGCCTCATCATCTTGTCGGCGGAGGAGGAGGAGAGGCTCGCCAATCTTGAGAAGAGGCTTGTGCCGAACGTCGAGTTCGACGACCAAGCACTCTACACCTTGGGTTTTTGCACCGACATATACTATATGTTGGGGCACCTCGGGAACATGATCTCCGGAAAAGCCCATCAACAACGCAATTGCATCCGCAACCCCATTATCCGGATATTTCACTCTTGGATGTGCAAGAGGGTATTGGGGAGGATGAAGGAAACAAAGGTGATCGGCACGGAGTTGAATTGGCTATACTCGGCTTTAATTGCCGGGCAGCCAATAGACCCCTCTTACCTCATGATCAACCGTTGGTGTTGTGAAGCAACATCGGGGGCGGGTAATATTGGTTCGGGGTGTTACCTCTCCATGTTGGCCTTTTCCTTGCGGCCGGGGATCGCAAGAAACCCCGACCACCTTTTGCGAAGTACCTCTCTCGGCATTGAATATTTGCGGCAAGACAAATACATTAGTGGAGATGAGAGAGGAGGTTATCGGTTGGCCATAGTGAACCTACCCCTTCCGAATGAGAGGCTTAGGCTTTTCACCGAAGGAAGGGAAGATTGGTTGGAAGAGGGATTACTTGTCCCTGCAAGGAAGAACAAAAGAGGAAGAATCGTAGAGGAGGGAATATCCTCCGCACAAGCAAGTGGAGCACAACCCAATGTGCAACCATTCGGCGGGGTCCCTCCTCCGCCAAGTTATTACGGAGGGCCACAAGAGCAAGCATGGGGGGGCGGTGCACCGGTACCCCCTCAAAATTATGTTGTGCCCAACGCTAACTTCGCGGAGTCCTACGCTCATCATCCCCAACCACAACAAAGCATGGCCATTATTGGAGGGTATGCTGCAAGAAACGCTCAAAATATCGCAGCCATCCAAGCTAACGCAACTCAACTTGGTGAAGGCAACGCAAATATTGCCTTTGAACTTGGACGCCTTCACCTTGTGGAGCCAAATCAATTCGTCGGAGGGAATGTCCAATCATATTATGAGCAAGGGTATTACTATCAAGATCATCAACATCAACCACCGGCGGAGGACTAGAAGATTTAGGAACTTTAGTTTTCTTTTCTTTTCTTTTTCTCTGTAATTTTCAGCTTTTGCTTATGTGTGTTTGTGTAGTATTTTCTGTTTTTATTTAAATTTCAGCAAGCATGTTTGTTTATTTTCAGTTTGTATTTCAACTTGATGTCACCATTAATAAAGACACCACCTTGATTATATCATTGGAAAAGTTACAAAATTCGTGCCATGATGATATATGATTAAAATTGCAGCTTTGTTCATCTTTGTAATTGATTTATGCATGTTTAAGCTAGTGCTCTCTTAAAAATACAGATCTGAATTTATTTAAATACTAGCTTAATTTTCAGCGGAGGTTATGATTAAAATAAAGACCCATAGTGTTTTATGTGCTCTCAAGTTATGAATAGATTAAAGATGTCTTTTATGCTCAAAAATATTGCTAACCTTGTCACAAATATCACTTGTGTGTTGCTCAACCTATCCAAAGCCTTATATATATTTGAGTGCATAAACCTTAGTGTACAAGATTTATTTTTGAGTGAGTTATTGCAGGCCATGATTTCTCTGGCCCGAGACTAAGAAGTTGGTCATTCCATTTTTGCGTATCTATCTTTTTGCTAGCCTCTTATCCGTGCATTGTGTATCCCCGCATCGGAGATCTCACAAACTTCGCCGGATATCCACCCTTAAACCAAATATCATTTTTTGTGATTACCTCCTTGACCACAACCTATCGTTGAGAATGGATCATCAATTCAAGGAAGATCGCAAGACGGTGCCAACTTTGAAGATTTCAAGTATCTCTCCAAGGAAAAATATTCCGGTACCTACCTTATTTTTCGCCTCTTTGCTCGAGGACGAGCAACGTCTAAGCATGGGGGATGAGGTAGGTACGGTGCAGTTTTAGAGTCCAAAGGGGAATATTTTTAAAAAAAATGATGAAAGAAAAAAAAAAATCAAGTGATACTCATGACTTTCAAGGTATAAAAAATCAAAACTTCATTGTGAAAGTCATGGACTGAATATATGACGAGAGAAAAAAAATGAATGAATGAAAGAAAGAAAAGAATGAGAAATATGAGAAAGAGAAAAAATATATGTGCGTAAAGTAAATTCCCCGGCTCTCTAAAAGTGCATTCAAGGCTTCAAGTTAAAAAGATCCATTCTCATTTTTCCAACCATGTGCAATCCGATAACGAGGACTTCCTTTGTGCCTTGGGATCACTCTTTGCCATTTGCACATGTCCACTTATCTAAAAGTGTGTGTATTTTTCTCTTTCCCCTCCTTGATTTAACATTATTTTCCAATGACCTTTTTGACGAGTCTCGGTAAGACCATGAGAAGCTTGTCTTGTTTTGACAACACCTCATTTATAAAATCTTGTTAGGACTAAACTTTCCCAAAGCTCCATATAAAGCCTACCACATATATATGAGAGGGAAAGGAGTAGAATATATAGGCTCGAGAGACAAGTGAGAT
This sequence comes from Cenchrus americanus, assembly GCA_947561735.1. Taxonomy (NCBI): domain Eukaryota; kingdom Viridiplantae; phylum Streptophyta; class Magnoliopsida; order Poales; family Poaceae; genus Cenchrus; species Cenchrus americanus. The sequence continues at coordinate 281,752,021 of OX387239.1, read as the reverse complement.
GAGAGTTCATGAGCAATATACAAGATGATTTAAATTTGTGAATTTGGTTTAGCTTTTCTTTATCTCGTTCTTTATTTCAAAAATTCTGAGATCTATTTAAAACTTTGTGAGCATGTTAATACTTGTGGGATAAGCTTAATAAGAATCTACCCTCCGTAGAGATGAAGGCTAGTACATTATGGAACTTTAATGAATTAAAATTTTGAGAGCATTACGTTTTCTCATGTGTGATCAAGTGCAAAGTTTAAACATTGTTTGGCAATGATGATATCCATCGAAGGCTTACTCGAGGACGAGCAAGGTTTAAGCATGGGGGAGATGTTGACGGTGAAAATCCGTCAACCTAGCCATGAGTTTACCTTCGGTGTTGGCATGAGTTTTATACCTTATCCATTGGTACTAACCCCCGTGGTATAACAAGTTCACGTGTGCATGTCGGTTTTGGAGTTTAATGTTTATGCGGGGATTTAGTGTTGAATGCAAGACTTTCGGGATAAGTTCATCAAGCACCTCATGACAAGACCTTGAAGCCCCGAACAAGTCATGCAATGAAGCAAAATTAACTCCAAGAAGCCGGGGGACTTGATCCGAGAAGACGACAAACTCCGGGGACCCGACCGGAAAAGTGCTTCGAATCTTGCAAGACAAGGAGTTGAGTCCAATTCGGAGAGAAACCGACGACATGGACCTACATGCGAAGGGGGAAACATCCGAGAAGCAAGGGAACCGACGTGGGGCAAAGGAGCCCACGGGGCCGGGCCTAAATGGGCCCGGGCCGGCCGGCCCGATCCGGTCGGCCTAGGCCCATTTTGGGCCCAAACACCCTCTCCTTTGCCCTAGCCGCCAATCGGGCTATTTATAGTCCCCCGACCGAGAGCCACGCGAGAGAAGATTTCGTCTTCGGCCGCCGAGGAGCGAGAGAAGAGAGGGACACCATGTCGGAGAGGAGAGGGTCGAGCTAGTTGACTAGGGTTTCCCTAGCCGACGTGGGAACCTTGCATGGAAGACCACGTCGGAGTCCCCGAGCTAGAAGCAAGATCAAGGAAGGATCCCGGTGGTGATCTTGTGTATGTATCATTGTCATAGTTGAATTATCAAGTTGAATCTTTTCTTAGCGATCAAGTGTTTCCTCGAAGATTTTGTTTTTCGATCGGCTTTGCTTATTCCAATTCTATTCGCGCGATAGATTACATAGGGTGTTCTTGTAGCCGCGGTGGCTAGAGGTACACGCCGGATCTACCGAAAGAATCTCGACTTGTCTTTTGACTCGCCCTAAGCTCCCCGCATGAATAGGGATACGTTGTGACGAACGGGGGTCTCGAAAGGCGGATGTTTTCGGATTTGGACGGGAAACCACGATTTAAAGAGGCTTCTATTAAGATTCGATTTGCTATTTCTTCTCTTGCTTGGAACTTCAACAAAAGGCTTACCCCGATCCCTCTAGATCGGTTTATCTACCCAATCTTACTTTGTTTTCTCCGGTTTTTAGTAGATTAGATTCGTTTTGTGTCTTTTACTTAGATGCATTAGGTCTTTTATCGAATATTGGAGTTACTTGGCTTTAATAGATTAAGTCTTGCGTCACACATTTGTTCCACGGATTCGATACCTTGGGTTCACCACTCGAGGGAAGAAGGGTCCCTTGACTACGACGGGAGACTTGTACGCTTGCGAGTCACAAACGAACTTTGATACAATTATTAACCGTCAACGGAAGGAGAGTGAGAAGGCAAGTGGTGAGAAACCGGTGGAGGGTTTGAGTGGAGAGAAACCGAGTGAGCAGCCACATCCCAAGCCTAAGCCTAAGCTTGTGAGGTTCCATTGTGGCTATTGTGGGAGAGATGGCCATAAGGAGGAGTTTTGCTTCAAGAGGAAGCGAGAGGAGAGAATGGCAAAGGAGTGGGCTAATAAGGACAAGTACCACCCTTCCGATGGTGTACTTGAGCCTCGTATGCGGATGCCCGGGGAGCAAGGCAAGTGTGAGGACGAGTTCGTGCTTGGGGAGAGAAGAAGGCCGGCAGGTGGTGCTGCTTGTCCGGAGTCACACCGGTCGGACCGGTGTGGAGCACGGTCGGACCGGTGCGGGCCTAAGACGAGACGGCTATTTGGGTTTCGAGCTCGTACGGGTGCGAGGGTTGTTTCGGGTGGTTATGGTTACGGTGGTTGGGGGTGGAAAGGGTGCGGGTGGTCGGTTGCTAGGCGTTCTCCTCCTCGTGCTCAATACGGGGATTGGAGGAGTCGTGGCTTTGAGTTGGAGAGGAAGGACGTTCCACGGGCTTTCTTGCATGGATTTGGTCCTCCTCCAGGCAGAGAGGGGTGGTTCCCTCAGGGTGGTTACCGTGGTGGTGTTCGTGGAGGTAGTTTTGGTAGGAGAGATGCTTTGGTTGGTGCTAACCCCACTTTCGAGCAAATGGCCCAGACCTGGTTTTCCTCCTTTGGTACTAACCCCGATCTTTGAGTCGTTTGTTCGCTCACGTGCATATTTTTGAATTTCGAGGTGGGAGACTTGAAGAACATTTGGTTGATTGACTCCGGTTGTTCGCGGCATATGACCGGAGACGGGGGGGTGGTTCTCAAGTCTCGTCCGGTGGTGACGAAGAGGTACATCACTTTTGGGGACAATGGGCGTGGGCATGTGCTTTCGAAGGTGAGATAAAAGTGAGTGACAAGATCACTGCGAGGCGTGTTGCTCTTGTTCAATCGCCGGGGTACAATTTGCTTTCGTGTCCCGGTTGTTGGATGAGGGCTTTGAGGTGTTGTTTCGGCCGAGGTGGTTCTCGGATTGTGGACTCTCGAGGGGACCTTGTCCGTATGGTCGTTCCCGAGGGTCGGATGTTTCGTGCTGATTTTTCTCAGTCTTCGGGTGTGGAGCGTTGTTTCTTGGCTGGTTCTTCGAGTGAGTTGTGGAAGTGGCATAGGAAGTTGGGTCACTTGAGCTTTGACCTTTTGTCTCGCTTGAGTAAACTCAATTGTCCGAGGATTGCCACGGTTGAGGCTTGAGAAAGAGTTGGTTTGTGCTCCGTGTAGGCATGCCAAGATGGTGGCCTCTTCTCACCCGCCTCTCACCGATGTGATGAGCGAGCGTCCATGCGAGTCGCTCCATATGGACCTTGTTGGCCCGGCTCGTGTGCGATCCGCGGGTGGGAAGTGGTATGTCCTTGTTGTGGTGGACGACTATTCTCGGTATGCGTGGGTGTTCTTTCTCGAGGATAAGGGGGAGACGTTTGGTTTTGTTCGAGATCTAGTCTTGAGGTTGAGGAACGAGAGACACGGAGTTGCCATACGAGCTATCCGCGGTGATAATGGCTCGGAATTCGGGAACTCTCGTTTTGAAACCTTTTGCCATGACTTGGGTCTTGAGCACCGGTTTTCGAGTCCGTATACGCCTCCCCGGAATGGTGTTGTGGAAAGGAAGAACGGGACCTTGTGCGAGATGGCTCGGACGATGCTTGATGAGCATAGGACTCGAGTAGGTATTGGGGCGAGGCGGTGAATACCGCGTGCTATGTGTCGAACGGGATATACCTCGAGTGCACAAGAAGAAGACATGCTATGAGTTGATGCATGGCCGCACACCCAAGGTGAGTCGCTTCCATGTCTTTGGTTGCAAGTGTTTCATTCGAAGAAAGGCGAGGAAGTTGGATAAGTTTGAGGCTAGGTCTCGTCGATGGCATTTTCTTTGGTTATGCATCTCACTCTAGAGCATATCGTGTGCTCAATCTTGAAACTAACCAAATCGTGGAGACTTGCGAGGTAACCTTCGACGAGACGAGCAACGTAGTCGGCTTGTCTTTGAGTGTGCGGGTGATGATGAGCTTGGCGAGGAGATCTTTCGGGGAGGAGGAGCATGAACATGGTGATGATGAAGATGGCGGTGTGGTGCCCCCACTGAACATGTACCCACTACTTCGACTACGATGATGGATGGACCCTCGCTACACCTATGACGACAAATCAAGAACGAGGAGGAGGCGATGTTGAGGGGGGAGGTAGCATCGAGGCGAAAACCTCCCCGACGAGTACGGGTGGATCACCCGGCTTCGAGGATCATCGGCGACATGAATGAACGCACTACACGGTCAAGGGTTCGAAACAATTCCCATTTCGCTCATCTTGCGTTTGTTGCTTCTTTTGAGCCCAAAGACATTGGACATGCACTATCGATCACAATTGGGTTAACTCGATGCATGAGGAGTTGGAGAACTTTGAGAGGAATCGGGTGTGGGAGTTGGTTGACCCTCCCCCGGGGTGTAAGCCGATTGGTACAAAGTGGGTGTGGAAAAACAAAGAGGGAGAGAAGGGTGAGGTTGTGAGGAACAAGTCGAGACTTGTTGCTCGGGGGTTCGGTCGGAAGGAGGGGATCGACTACGAGGAGACCTTTGCTCCCGTAGCTTTGTTTGGAGGCGATTAGGATCCTTCTAGCCTTCTCTCGTGGCTAAAGGGTTCAAGTTGCACCAAATGGATGTGAAGAGTGCTTTTCCGAATGGTGTCTTTGGAAGAAGAAGTGTATGTGAGGCGACCTGCGGGGTTTGAGAGCGAGAAGTACCCCCACGGGGTGTACAAGTTGAGGAAGGTGCTTGTATGGGGTGGAAGCGGGCGCCTAGAGCTTGGTATGGCGAGGTTGAGGGGGTTCTTGTTTGAGAGAGGTTTTGAGATGGGGAAGGTCGATCGGACCTTGTTTTTGCCGAGGGCGGGGCGAGAGATATCCCCGATTGTGCGGGTGTACGTGGATGATATTGTCTTTGGTGGCTCGTCTAACTCTCTTGTTGCAAGGTTTGCGAGATGATATGAGCGGGGAGTTTGAGATGAGCATGATGGGCGAGTTGTAGTTCTTCCTCGGGCTACAAATCAAGCAATCAAAGGAAGGAACATTTGTGCACCGGAGCTAAGTACACCAAGGACATTGTGAGGAAGTTCAAGATGGAGGACTCCAAGGCTATGACGACGCCGATGAGTACGACTACGGCTCTTGATGCGGACGAGGAAGGTGAACACGTGGACCGAAGGAGTACGGAGCATGATCGGGTCACTCCTCTACTTGACGGCGACGAGGCCGGACATACAATTCTCGGTGTGTCCGTGCGCTCGTTTTCAAGCGTCTCCCGGGACTTCGCATCGGCAAGCGGTGAAGCGAATTTTCGGGTACTTGTGTCACACTCTCGACTTCGGCCTTTGGTACTCCGCGTCCTCTTCTTTGGCGCTTCATGGTTTTTCGGACGCGGATTTTGCGGGTGTCGGTTGGATAGGAAGTCCACTTCGGGACTTGCCGATTTTGGGTTCTTCTTTGGTGTCTTGGTCTTCCCGCAAGCGGTCGAGTGTTGCTCAATCCACAACCGAGGCCGAGTATGTTGCCGCTTGCTAGTTGTTGCTCTCGGCTCCTTTGGATCACCTACACCATGTGTGACTTTGGTGAGGAGTATACCCATGTCCCACTTCAATGTGATAGCACCGGTGTCATAAGCGTTGCAAAGAACCTAGTGCTCCATTCCAAAACCAAGCACATAGAAGTGAGGTACCATTTTCCGAGAGACAACATAGAGAAAGGAAAGATGGCCTTGATCCATGTACCCACACATCACCAACTAGCCGATATTTTCACCAAACCCCTAGATCAAGCAACTTTCACTCGTTTGCGGGGGGAACTTGGTGTGTGTTTGATTTCTTGAGTTGGGTGTGTGGGAGCTCTCTTTTGCGGTGGTGTCGAGCCCTTTTTGCCTCCCCTCGAGGAGCCGGTGGTTTGTGAGCTTTGTGTGTGGGAGCTCCTTTGTAGCATATGTATAGCTTTCCTTTGTGCATTTCTTGCATTTGGCATTGCATATGTTGCATGATGTATAGGCATCCTTGTATCTTAGAGTGCATGCATTTTGTATCATATGCATTGGTTAGGAAAAGCTTCTCTCATATACATTGTTCACCATGGAATGAGATATATGTCTTTGTGAGCTTGTTTGGTATGCTACGGTTAGTTTGGCTTAGCTCTTGATGATCTCGATGAATAATCCATGGTTGATAGCTATGCTTTTGAAAAATATCACATATATGCTCTCTCATGTGTAAATGCCTTTACATGCTCTTGACATGTTTGTGTGGCCTTGCTATGCTTAATTTGTGGTTGGATAGCTAGTTTATTGATCATATGGGGCCAAAGGCTCATTTGCCATCATGAATGTTTAGCCTCCTTGATTTATCTTGTGGAGGAGCATAAGTTCCTTTTTGTCGCAAAGACATTTCATGTACCATTTACAAATCTGAAAATGAAATGAAAAATGCACGGAAAATATGCTCCCATGTCATATGTGCTGAATTTAATTTGCTTTGGGTGCTAAACCGTTGCATGATGCCTACCAATGAGAAGTCTCATAAATAGAAGTAGGCACATGGCTCGGTGGCTTTGACATGACATGAGGTGCTTGTGGGTGTTTGTGATGGTCTTATGATTAGAATGGCTGTCCTAGCATGAAGTTTGTGTGGCTTTGCCATTTTGATATGCTTTGATCATGTTTAGGACTTTGCTCATGAGAGGCAAGTTTTTCGCAAAATTGCCAAAATCCATCTTAGCTTCGTCCAATGGTAGTGAAACTTGGTGATCATGTAGTTGAGAACGATACGAAGCCGTAGAGTATCTAACTTGCTCCTTTGGACATGTGTAGCATTCTTTGTTGAATTTTGTATATTTGAGAAGCTCTAGGTTGAAAGTTTTGCTTTTTTGGCTTGATTCATGCATTGCCAACAAGGGGGAGAAGTTTGAGCTTGAAATGGCTTGTTGGGCTCTGTTGTACACCGGTCGACCGGTGAGGAGCACCGGTCTGACCGGTGTGAGTGCTGGTCCTGTACACATGTTAGGCACCGGTCGACCGGTGGTGATGACCGGTCCGACCGGTGTGAGCTGAAATTGCTGTGCGGCTGCCCCGTTTTCGTTGTTTTGCATGCATTCGTCCGGGGGAGGTGCATTGGTTCGGGGGGGAGCTTGCATGTGTGCGGGGGGAGCTCTTTGTGAGTTTTCGAGCTTTGTTTCGGTGGTTTGTGCTCTTTGCTTGAGCTTTGCTTTGTCTCGGATGTGTCGAGCCGTTGCCCTTGCCTAAGGGGTCCGAGACTTGTCTTCTTCAAGTGATCTTGCTCTCTCGCCTTTGTTTGGCTTTCGATCACTTGTTGGAGTTTCTTTTTGTTCGTTTCTTTTCTTTTTCTTTTCTCTCGTGTTACTTTCGTGTGGGTGTTGTCAATGCACTCATCAAGGGGGAGATTGAGGACCATGTGTGGTTCGAGGACCGGTGGATGTTCGCTTCCTTGTGTGATGAGTGATTGACAACGTTGTGTGGACCGATTCTTGGCTAAGTATTGCGGGTGCGAGTTGCGGCTTGACTCGTGTTGGTGCGGGTGAAGAACAAGCGCGAAAGGTCGTCACCGGTGAGGCCTCCGGTGTGGAGAAGACAAGTAGGCTTCGTTCGAGGGACCCGGTGGCCAGCGGGGTCAAGTGCGGGCCGCATGGTGGCATGAACAGCAAGATGAAGTCATGGACGGTTTCTTGGTTGAGCCTCAAAACCAAGGTCGAGCCGGGACTACGTGGGAGCCGAGTCATGAGTGGTGATTGGCGGAGGCTACACCGAGTTCGCGGGGTTTCCGGTGGTTCACCAGAAAACCACTGGGTTCCTTGGTTGATCCACAAAGCCAAGACCGGAGAACCGAAGACGGAGGTGCGGCGGCACCGGACCGGCCCCGGCCGGTGGGTCCGACCGGTCGGCCGGTGGGGACCGGTCGGCCGGTGAGAGGAGCACCGGTCGGACCGGTGTGCGACGACGCGGTCCGAATCTTCGAAGCGGAGGACACGCGTCGGGATCGCATGGCTTGCGTCGAGGCTACGCGAGGGTGCGGTTGCGGGCATCCGTCCGATGGTGAAGACATCAAGAATTCCAAATCCGCCCTTGAGGGGCTTGTATCCCTAGTTAGTAGAGAAGGGTATTTTGGACATTCGGTTGCCTCCATATAACCCAAGAGGTGAGAGGATGGCAGCCAACTCTTGGAACCCTAGCTCATTAGTTTTCCTATTTTTCCACCTATTTTCCTTAGGTTTTCTCTAGGACTAGCAAGAGAGCTTCACGGAGAGATCTTGTAGAGAGGGATGGATGATCGGGCGGCTTGCTAGACCTTGTACGAACCTTTGTTTCATGTATAGATGATTCGGCGTGGTTCCTCAAGGTTTGGATGTGTTTTCCCCGGTTGTTCTTGGTGGTGATTTTCGGAGCCCTCTCTCTGTGATTTCTTTGGGTTGTTTTCGGGACCTTTCTCTTGGGGATTTGATGGGGGAAATTTGTGGGAACCCTTGGTGGTTCTTTGGGCTGTGATTCCCCTCCCAAACCCGTGAGTAAAGGTGCTCGATTTCGGAGTTTCTTGCGTTTCTCGGGTCGGAAGGTGGTGTGTTGGTTCCTAGGTCCAGTGGCACTCCAGTGGCTACGTGGGCTTGACCAACCTTGGTAGTGAGTCGAAGACGTGTGTTGGAATCCGTGTTCATCTTGTTGGAGTCGTTTCGATCTCCTTCGAGAAGAATTTTTATCGGCTCCCATTCACTCCCCCCTCTCTGGTTCGCTGTATCGGTCCTTCAATAGGTCTATCCCGAGTTTTCATAATTAAATATTAAATTGATTAATATGAACATAAATATGTTTCTAAATTATAATTTACTTAGTACAATTCGAAATGTAAAAATATACGTTTAGATGTTTTACATGCTTCTTTTTAATTAAAATGTTTAAATTGAATAAAATAATACTTGAGCATTTATTAATAAAATTTGAATAAGTTATACATCATTCTTTTTATATAAATATAACTTGCTTAAGTATAAGGTATCTCTCTGAAATAACCTATGCACATCTTTTTGAATTAAAATTTACCAAGCACATAGCCTTGTGTGATATAATCCAAATCTTCCGATAGTTCCGAGTGTTTTTGCGTTCGCTGTCCTAGAACCAAACCTTGTCCTCTTTTAAAAGCTTTTCATGCTTGGTGTATTGTTCTTAGTTGTTCTTGTTCGTCTGCTCTGCATGTTGTGCTCGATGTTTGCTTCGAGTAGAAGATCGAGCTGCTGATCTGAAGTCCGGAAGATCAAGAGTTTTAAAGAGCAAGAGCAGAAGAGCAATAGTAACTTTTGTTGAGAAAGGCAAGTGACCCTAACCATCCTTCTACCTATGCTTTAATACAAGAACACTGTAAATTAATCGGAACATGGAGAACCACCCAGGAAAACAGTACAACCACAAGACATATGGCTCTGTTTTGGCCAATTAATTAGGGAAGTCTTATGGGGTTATGTGGGGAACACATAATATATATACAGTGTATATATATATATAGAGGCGAAAGAAGTAGAATGAATAGGCTTTGAGAGACAAGGTAAGATGAGAGTACATGAGCAAGATGCAAGAAAGTTTATTTCTGAACTTGGTTTAGCTCTTTTCCTTCATCTCGCTCTTAATTTTAAAATTTCTAATATTCATTTGAAATTTGGGAGCAAGAGGTAATTAATTGTGGGAAGTGCTTAAATTAATATCAACCCTCCATAAGGATGAAGGCTAGTACATTATGGAACTTTAATTATTAAATCCTTGAGAGCATTATGTTTTCTCATGTATGATCAAGTGCAAGGTATAAGCAATGAAAGGAAACGCTCACATTCATTAAAGGCTTACTCGAGGATGAGCAAGGTTTAAGCATGGGGGAGATGTTGACAATGAATCTCCATCAACCTAGCCATGAGTTTACCTTTAACGTTGGCATTGATTTATTATTCTAACCAATGGAACTAACCCCCCGTATATAACAAGTTCACTCTTGCATGTCGATTTCGGAGTTTATTGTTTACGCAGGAAATCTACGCTACAGAGGAGACTTTCGGGATAAGTTCATCAAGCACTTTGGAAGAAGATCAGGAAGCCCGACAAGAGTCAAGACATGTGATGAACATGACTCCGAATGACCCGAGGACCGAAGCATCAACATGCAAATCTTCAGGGACTCAACCAGAAAACGACGAAGCTTGGATAGCAAGATTCAAGCCTTAATCGAGAATTAAACGACGTCAAAGGCCCACATGCAAGTGCACACAAATAAGGAATCATGCGAGAAGCAAGCCTGGAGGAAACCGGGGCCGAACCGAGCTAAAATGGGCCTGGGCCGGCCGGCCTGGCCGACCAGCCCAACCCATTCAAGGCCCGGTTCGACGCCCCCTTTGACCTAGCCACCTCTCTGGCTACTTATAGCCCCCTGGCCGAGAGCCATGAAGAAAGACATTCGTCATCCGCCGTCGAGGAGCAGAGAAGAGAGGGACACCGTTCCGGAGAGGAGAGGGTCGAGATGGTTGACTAGGGTTCCCCTAGTCGACGTGGGAACCTTGCATGGAAGACCACGTCGGAGTTCTTGGAGCTAGGATCAAGATCAAGGTAGGATCCCGGTGGTGATCTTGTCCATGTATTATACTTGAAGGACTGATACGGCGAACCAGAGAGGGGGGAGTGAATGGGAGCTGATAAAAATTCTTCTCGAAGGAGATAGATGCTCCAACAAGATGAACACGACTTCCAACACACGTCTCCAACTCAACTACCCAAGTTGGTCAAGACCACGTAGCCACTGGAGTGCTACTGATCCTAGGAACCAACAAACAACCTTTTGAGCCAAAACACACAAACACGCACAGCGGAAACTTGCACGACTTGCTGCCTGTGCTACACTGGTCAGACCGATGGCCTGCACCGGTCAGACCGGTGACACCAGTCAAACCGGTGGACAGAGCCGGTCAGGCCGGTGGCTACAGCAGTCGCACAACAAATGTTCCAGAGAGCTTCAGTGACTTCTCTAGGCCCTGGATCTTGTACATGTATTATACTCTCGTGTTGAATTTGCAAGATTGAATTCGATTTCTAGCGATCAAGTGCTTTCTCTACAACTTTGTCTTCGCTTGGGTTTGCTTCTTCCCCAATCTAGTCTATAGCTAGATTTCTTAGGGTGCTCTTGTAGTCATGGTGGCTAGAGGTGCATACCCGATCTACCGAGCGTTTTCAACTTGTTCTTCTTGGACTCGCCCTAGGCTAACCCACACGAATAGGGGTGCATTGTGATAGGATGGTGGCTCCAAAAGACGGGCGTCTTCGGAGTTGGAACGGAAGCCACAATTTAAAGAGGCTAGTTATGAGATTCGTTTGCTTTATCCTTCTTTGCTTTGGAACTTCAACAAAAGACCTAATCCAATCTCTAGACTGGTTTTATCTTTCTTTCTCTTACTACCTCCGGTGTCTAGTAGATTAGATGCGTTTTATGGTTCTTCCATAGATTAGATGCAAAACCCCTTTTCAAGATCAAAGTGTTTTCTGCTTATTAGATTGGATCTTGCGTTACGCATTGTTCCACGGATTCGATACCATGGGTTCACACTTAAGGGAAGAAGGGTCCCTATCTAAGACGGAGGACTTGTCCGCTTGCAAGTCCAAACAAACTTTGATACGATAATCAACCGTCAACGGCTATGGGAACAGATGATGCTAGCCGAGAAATTTGAGATTCTAGCATTTTATTAAAGCTATGTTGGTTCTTGATGGCAGAAGAAAAACTTTCCATTTTATTACTAATAGTTCCTAGTATTTTATCATTGGAAGCTAACTTCTTAGACAGATTATCCATAATTCTACCCTGGTTTTGGACTAAGTCTCTTAATGGTGAGAAATGTTGGAAGAATTATTACCTTGATAATTACCTGAATAGTTACCTGGGTAGTTGGTTCTCTGCTGAGTCCATCCTTGATTCTGCTGGGGACGGTTTTGGTTGTTGTTGTTGATGTAGTTCACATCCTCCTCCAGCTGAGGGCATTGACTCCCTGAGTGTCCAGTGTTTCCACACTCTTCACAGGTCATGTGGGATTCGAAGAGTTGCATGACTTCCCTCTTCTTAGGGGCTTTGTCTTCAAGCCTCTTCATCAGTAAATCCATTTTGGCAGACAACATGTCTACCTCCTTGAGCTGGTGCATTCCTCTTTCTTTCTTGCGGAATTAAAGTTCCTCGTTCCAAGCTTGATTGGACGCCATATTTTCCACAAGGTTAGTAGCTTGAGTAAGGGTAAGGGACAGGAAAGCACCTCCAGTTGCAGCATCCATCATTTCATGGGTGTTGGTAGTGAGCCCGTGGTAGAAGGTCTGCAAGAGCAACCAGTTTTCCATTCCATGATGTGGGCAATCTGCAATGTAGTCTTGAAAGTGCTCCCATGCTTCAGGAATAGATTCCTCGTGTTGTTGCTAGAAACTCAAAATTTTCCCCCGTAAGACATTGGTTTTGCCTATAGGAAAGAACTTTGCCAGAAAGGCAGTAGAACACAATGTCCAAGTTGTAAATTTGTCTTTGTTGGAGTAAAACCATTGTTTCTCTCACCCCAATAGTGAGAATGGGAATAAACGAAGTAGGACTGCATCACTTGGAACATCTTTGATCGTGAATTTGCTACATATCTCCAAGAAATTTTGAAGGTGTTTGTTGGCATCTTCATGAGCTTTTCCACAAAATTGGCTAGCTTGTACCATGTTAATCAGTGCAGGCTTGAGCTCAAAAGCAGCATCTCCTGCAGCGACAGTCGGACCAGTACGAATGTTGTCCGGGGTCGGTGTGGAGTATTCGCGTAGGGACTTGTTTGCCATTACTTCCAACGTGGGTGTTAAGCTTCACATTGTTGAATCTCCCAAGGAAAAAGTTGTGGCCTGAGAATCAGGAGGCCTAAGCTTTGACCTTGCCTTCTTTAAGATTTTCTCTGGACCTGAAATGAAGTTTTCCGGAAGATTCTTATTCATACATTACCTTGAAATAAGATAGACAAAAGTGGAAAGAACAAGGGTAAGCCTGTTTAAGCAATGATTATTTGGATTCTCGATACATTATGTGTGAGAGATGCATGCATGCTATTATTGAAACTTTTTCATCTGGTCTATAGATTTTCTTTCCCCGGCAACAAAGCCAAAAATGCATGTTGACATTGCTAACGTCATCGACTAGAAACGGATATAAGATCCACCTCTATCGACGACACCAGAAATGCAAAGGTATATCTTAACATGATGTTCAGTGTATATCGGATGTTTCTTTCATATTAAACTAAAAGATGAATTCCGACACGATTCATAGCACAACTCGATATAGGTTGTCAGCCCTAACAGGTGTGCCTGAAAACGCATGAATATGGTACTCTTACATATGCCTTAGATCTCTAGAAAAGAAGATATATATATATATAAACAGGGTATCCGCAAGAGCACAGATATGAATATACCATTATAGCATTTTAACCAGGAGTAAAACCAGGTGTCGTATTTATATTTTACCACATGGAAGGAAGTCTTTCTAATCCATAATAGCTAATACATGCTCATCTCTCAGTTTTATAATGTAGAGTGGCCGAAATATATCAATTGCTATATATAGGGGTAAGTCACATAAAATATAGATAATGATAGCACTGTTCAAGTCATAACATCATGAGCAGCTAGAAAGTGTCATTATAGCAAGAGAAACATAGCAAAGTCTAGCTAGAGAGGATACTCCTCGGTAACTCTAAACTATATGTCAATGCAAACTATGATTAGTGCAAACATTTAGCAATCATGGAAGAAGAACTATTATATTAATGCATGGGGAGACTATCCAGGAGGATCAAGGCCAACCCATATAGTATAAGGTTCCACTAGTCTTATACACAGGGACGGGGGGTGGACTACGAAGGACTCAATAGTGCTGTCACCACCACGATCTACCACACAACCCGACATATAGGGTGCAATCACAGATAAATAGTATATAAGCACCACGCTTACACTATCTTTACCGTTCACCCATGTTAACAAATGATCTAGGTGAGGGCTATACGACTCCATATATGACTATAAAGGCAAATCAACTATGCTAAACATGTAATCATAATAAACACCAAAGCATATAATGTCGAATATAATCATTGATAAGAACATATGTCTGTATAACAAATGTAAGGAACTAGATAAGAACTTACAAGAGCGAAGCTAGATCAATATCTCGATCAGCCTCTAGACGACCAGGAGCCAAGTAGATGCCTTGCCTCCTCCTAGATCTAAACTAGCTAGCTACTCTGCTATATGGTGTTACTAGAGCGTAGTGTCTCTGACTTGATGACTTGATCTGATGTATGCCAGATTCAGATGCCTCTACCAGGGGCAGGGGCTGCTTATATAGTCCAGAGGGGTAGACGTGCGTCGTAGGATCAAACCTACCTAAACATGTGGTTAGATTGATTTTCATAGGCGGTGGAGGAACATTCCAGAAGATGAGGCGGTTCGGGGCCCGCGGGGACAGACCGGCCCCACCACCAGGCCGATCAGTCTGGGGTGGGCCCCCCTCGGGGCCCACTTCGGCCAGGTGCTCTCTTGATCCTTCTAGATGCTTCTTTCTGAGGTGCTAAGCCACGTTGAGTTCCGGAGCCTTCTGGAGTCTTCTAGAGTAGTTTCTTTGCATATTTTCTGAATAGTCCCTGTTGATTCATAGATTCACCAAAACTCATGGAAATTGTCAATATAAACCCTAATAAGATGATCTAATTATATTTTAGTCCTTTTTCCAATAAATGTGAGGGACAAAATTCATAGATAAAGTGTGTCAACACGCGTCGCGGCTCCTTCTCCTCCGCCCCTGCTCCTCGTCCTCCGACGGCGGGCGAGCGCGGCAAGGTGAGCTAGGTCGTGCTGGAGGTGCAGTGACGAGATGTCACCATGCCCCTCCTCACTGTGACGGGACGCCGCCGCGCTCCTCCTCCCTCGCTGCGGCACCCTCTTTCCCCATCTTCCTGCTGCCGGCGCGGACGAACGACTGTCGTGTGGGGCCCACCGATGAAGGAACTCCTTCAATCCTTCGAATACGAAGGAATCCGGAGGGCACTTCAAAATGAAGGTGGTGATAAAGGATGACACTGCTGGGCTTTTCCCTTATCCCCGTCCTGCGGGAGGTGGATGAAGGAGTCGTTGCGGATGGTCTCAGGGGGCATGGGTAGATACACGCCTAGGGCCACTAGGGCTGCGACCCTAGGCGTGGCCCAAAAAAACTTTCATAGTATCTTTAATTTTCCTTGACCCAACTATGTTTTATCTGAATTGGCCATAGTCCTCAGCTCAAGTTCGCGCGCCATCTCTCTCCCACTCTCCGGTCCCCACTAGGGGTGGTAAAGGGCCCTCCCATTTAGCCAAGCAAATTTATGGATTGGATCATATAAGGGCCGGATGTACAATTTCGAGCTAAAAAGTAGTAGGGTTTAGTTGGATTGTGAAGAATGCATTAGGGTCATGGCCCATTACCACCCCTAGTCCTCACGTCCTTGGCCCATGCGCATCTCTCCCTCGCTCTTTCCCTACCCCGAGCCACCCGCCAGCCCCGACTCTCCGAGCTCCTGGTCAACCACCGCCTAACCCTAGCACCGCTGCCGCACAAGCGCGGCTACGCGCCTACGCCGCCGACCAGTCCACCCGCCGCACCTGCGCCGGAGCCCAAAAGGAGAAGGGCCAAAAGAGCCTGAATAGGCGAAGTCCGAAGAGCTGAAGAGCGAAAGAGGTGCAGTAGTGCAGAGGGCAGTGGACGCGATGAAGGGTCAGAGCGAGAAGAGATGTAGGACGCTGGCATCTTTCTTTTCTCCGGCCCCTACTTCGGTAATTTCATCAGGCCCATCTTTTGTGCAACAACGAGAACCGGAAGTAGGTGGAACATCATGATTTTAGTTACTTTTGTGCGCTATCATACCGTATTACCGTGTCATGTGGGGGGGGTTGGTAGTCTAGTTGCTTTGGCAAGTGGCCCTAAGCATCAAAATGATTTCTGTCCGCCACTGTCAGGGGGTGTATCCAATTATCATCTCTTACATGTACACCCTAGTGACATGAGAAATTATCCACGATTTAAACCTAAAATGTCTATCTACTCCGAAGATTCTGTATATACCTAATATAGTGCATGTGCAAATAGACATAATCTTGAGCTTGGTAGATTAGCTTCAATGACTCCGCCGCCTCAACATAGCTAAAAGATTTGATCATTTATTTCTAGGGGAGGGGTGTTTTGCACAGTTTGCTAATTATATCTCCAAGTGTAACTCAAAACATAGCTATATTGAGACGAATTTTGATCCTAAACTACATTTTGGGACATAAGGAGTACATATATAGATGGATAAGGTGCATACATGCATGTCATACATCTCTTATTATTTAAAAAACACTGGCAAGGATTATATATCGAAGGATTTGCCAAACCACGTTTGAACAAGCCACTAAAATTCCAATTTCGATTTGAAACCTCTCGCCGTCCAGGAGAAACTTGAAAGAAAATTAGTTGAGTAAGTTTTTTTAGATAGTTGAGTAAGATTTTAATTAAATGCAAAGTTGGTAATTAAGGTTTTTTTGAACCTCGCCACCTAGGTTTAAGTCCTCGCCACAATGCCGGTGTTCGCGTTTTTCTGAATTTATTCCAACATTTAACTAGTTCTATTCTCTTAGTGACATGCAACGCACCCGTCGACAACAAGACGTCAGTGATAACTTCGTCAATCTCGAGAATTTATCAACGGTCTTTCGAATCCTGGTAGGGTAGGGTACATGTATGTGAACATCTACTTTCTTAATATTTATTGTGGATCAGGAAAAAATTTAATTAAGCGACTTCTTGAGGTGTAGGATATTGTTAGCTTGGAAGACTTGACTATAGTATTCCAAATGGGTCGGGCACGACTGGCAGCACGAGTCACGACCCTAAAAAACACGGCACTAGCACGGCTCGAGGCACGATCAATAGTGCTTATTGCCGGCCCGGCACGATAGGTTGATAGTGCCTGGGCCGCCACTTCGGCCCATAGTGCCGGCCCGAGGCACAGCCCGATTTTCGCCGACCCGATAAGTGGCCCGATAATAATTTTGCATCTCCCATATAAATACTAGAAACCCTAATTTTCCCATCCTCTAACGCCCACTGCAACCGCCCTTCCCTACTCCTCATCTCCTCCCACCTCTAGTCGCATCACCCTGCTCATGGACTATCTCCTGATCTCGATCCGCACCGGCGCCACAGCTGGAGCTCCGGCCGCGCCAGGCGGTGGCTGCGGCGCCTACCCGCCGGCATCCCTCCTCTCCTGTGGTGGAGCCGCCGACCCATCTCCTCGCCGCGGTGGCCGAGGTGTTGTGCCGCCTCCTCCCCTGTCCGTGGTGGCTCCGCCGGTGGGGGCGCTCCGCCGGTGGGCCGCCCCGCCGCGGTGGCCGCGCGAGCGACCGCGACGTCGCTCCCTCTCCTCCCGCGGTGGCGGGCTATGCCGCCGCCCCGGCCCCGGCGGCCAATGCCCCGCGCCCCCGCCCCCTCCTCTATGCGTTGTAGTGCCAGGCCGGGCGCCAGCCAATCGGGCTGTTTTCGGCGTCGGGCCGGCCCGGCCCGAAAAAATGGCCGTAGGGTTGTGCCTGGGCCGCCAGTCAGGCACGACGCCCGACACGGCTCGGCACGAAGAGTCCATCGGGCCGCATAGTGTCGAGCCGCATAGTGCCAGGCCATTTAGGGCTAGGGCCAGGCTAGGGCCGGGCGGCCCGTTTGGAATCTATTATCTTTATACTTGAGTGTTAAAAGAAGCCACCACGTTCACCGAGAGGGTCTAGAAATTCCCACCTTAATCCAAAAAAGAGATGAATATACACCGTTGGATTGGATGAAGATCTAAAGGTCTAGATTAATCCAAAGAATACACAAAATCAGAATTAAAATAAGGAAATCCAAAGAGTTCATATTCAATACAAATACAATTAATAAATTCATAAATTCGGAATTAAAAATAAGAAAAATAGTAGTTAGTTAAAAAGAGAAGAGTTTGGACCGTTTGATTTTATGAAGATCTAACGATTTATATTATTATGAGAAAAAGGAATTCCCACGTTAATCTAAAAGGGAGAAGAGTTTGGACCGTTGGATTTTATGATGACCTAATGATTCATATTATTCTAAAAATGAAATATTTTTATCCATAATTTCCTTTCCTTATGGCACACCGTACTTGAATACATAAGCAATATTTTTATTGTCTAACATTAGGTGCCGGACTTGAATACAAACCTGAATCCGCATGGAAATTTTTTTTTAATTTCCTAACAAACTTTGGTAAGCTTTTTGAGACTTCCCCTTAATGGATTGTGGAGTATGTCACATACTTGAAATTAAAAGAGGGATATAGATTAATACGACTCTACAACTTACATGAAAGCAAGTGTTTTAATCACATGGTATAGACGTGATGCTCACATACAACACACACTCGCCCCTCCCTCTACGAGCACTTGCGAATGAGTGAGCTGACAAATCCTCGAGATAGATGAAGTCACCACTGGTCTGACGGTCTAGATAAATCCAAAGAATCCATATCTAATATAACTAATAAATATATATACAAATTTAGGATTTTAAAAAACAAGAAAATTAGAAGTAGATTTCTATACGGATTGAGAAGAGAAATAGAAAAATAAAATAGTTCATACTAAATACAATTAATAAATAACTAAATTTGTTATAAAAGATAAGGAAAGTTAATACTGTGCTTATAAATAATATGCTTGACCACCACAAATCGACTGCAAGTATTTGATATGTCCTTAATTCCTTCTCCACCTTTAATATGTTGTGATTTTATGAGTCTATATTGGAACATTCCTTTAATAAACATCTCATTTACAATATGATTAGTTAAAATCTAAATTTGAATACAATAATATAATATATTCAGATAAAAGAAGAGAAGCTAGCAACCGCCATTACCGCCAGGTACGACAAGCTCGCGCGAGAGGTGTTGGATCCTCGCGCTGGGAGGTGGAGTACCGAGACTCTACACAATGTCAACACCGGAGACTCAGAAGTCGTGGAATCAGGGTGACAAAGTTCACCTGACAAAAGTAAGGAAAAATGAGGGAGAGAGAGGGGGGTCATATGCCACTGCTACATGAGTCTGTCCCTATATCAAGATAAACCTTCAAGATTGCCTATCCTAGCAGCTGCCATCGCCACCTGGTACGACGAATTGGCCCAAAGAAGTTAGATCCATGTGCTTGGAGGTGGAGCACTTGAGATTCTACACAAGGTTTCTGAGTCAGACTCAAAAGCCGTGAAATCAGAGAGGCATAGTTCGCCCCACAGAAGTAGGGGGGAAACTAAGAAGGAGGTGTTGTAAGTGTGGATAGGAAGATGAGGGGGATCAGATGGACCTATGCAACTATTGCATGAGCCAGTACCTAGATTAAGAGGAACTTTCAAAGTTGCCTACGCCAACAACTGCCATCGTAGCTATGTACAACGAGCTCACCGGAAAGAATTAAATCCACGCACGGTGAAGCATTGAAACTCTACACAAGAACAATTTTTGAGTCAAACTCAAAAGACGCAGAATTAGAGAAGTAGAGTTTGCACGACAAAAGTAAGGGAGAAAGAGGCATTGTTAGGGTGGAGAGAGTGTGTGCGCGCGCAAAGAGAGAGGAGGGATGAAGGGACCCGTGCCACCACTACACTAGCATCTCCCTAGATCGAGAGGAACATCCAAGATCGCCTACGCCAGCAACTGGCATCGTTGCCAGGTACGACAAACTAGCTAAGAGGAGTTAGATCCACGCATTGGGAGGTGGAGCATCGAGACTCTACACAAGGTCAATGCCTAAGTCGGACTCAGAAGCCGCAAAATCGGAAAGGCATAGTTCACTCGACAAAAATAAGAAAGAGATAGGCGGAGAGAGAGATTCGTGGAGGGATCGAAAGATGCTAGAGAGGGTGATTTACGATTTCAATCCAATATACAAAGTTGCAGCGTTTGCAATGTATGTGAGGGTGCAGTAAATCATTGATTGTGTCATTCGCTATTGGATTTCCATCCACCAATCTAAGACCACACCCAAACAACAAAATTCGGGTGTACCAATACTAATTCCGCAATTGAGGCACCAATATCTACATGAAGATTGAGTGTTAATGATTTCAAAAGGATGAATAGCAAGTCATATATAAGGATAACTTTATCAAATCTAGCCGCGCTATCAGCGCGGGCCAACTTGCTAGTTCTATAGATTTGACCAACGCGATGGCGATGCTAGCTGGCTATCTACCTCTATAGGTTGTAATTAGGAATGAGCTCGCATGTGTACGGAACCCATGTGGATATGTGCACTAGAGCATGCATGCATGTTGATATTATTTAGAGCATTATAAGCAAGACCGCAACAAAAAGACTAGGGAAGTCTATCACTGTTCAGGGCATATGTACATTACTCCCTCTGTCCCAGAAAGAATTTCATTTTAGGAATTTTAGGACAGATTATTAAGGAGGTCAAATAACCTCGATTGCCCCTATTTATTTGCCATATTACCCTACCGGAAACAGAGTCTTCACCGTGAGTCAGGAGCTTCGCCGAGAGCTAAAGATCCAGCTCCCGGTGAAGCCTCTCTTCGCCGAGAGCAATGGTCTGGCTCTCGGTGAAGGACTGGCCCACTGTGAAGAGCCCCTTCGCCAAGAGCATTTTGCTTTCAGCTCTCGGCGAAGGGTTCAGCTGACGGCACCACCGCCGCAGCCGTAACGGCCGTCTCCGTCCGTTAAATTCGCCGAGAGCCTGGTACGCCTGGCTCTCGGCGAAGAAATACACACGGCACAGAGTGCACTTTCGCCGAGAGCATTACATCTTCGGTGAGTGTTTTGACACTGCTCACGCCGAATTTTCCAAAAAAAACTTCACATTTTCGAGTCCAAACTTTTTCCTTGATCCATACACACTCATACAATGTACATCTTCAAAATTGGCGCCATTTTGTATTTGTTTGCTATATTTAACAATTTCACTTCTTTCTTTGTATTTGTTTCTTATACGTCTGATATGAACTGCAAGTGCATAAAATCATAGAGCAAATTTGTTCAAAAAATGGTATTCATGTTCATGAGACATCTCTAAGACCATGTACATGAAATGAAGCTCAATTTTCTTACATTTGGTTCTCATATCATGATGAAGATCGTGTGGTAGAAAGGTAAAAAAATTATATAAAATTCAAATGAAGTTGAAAAATCACGAATTTTGTCGAGTAATCGTGATATCATACATAGAGATTGTGATAAATAGTAGAGAGCATTTTGAATAAGTTTACACGTACACTCTTTACAAACCGGAACATCTCACGAGAAGTTTCAGAAAATTTGAACTAATATCACTTGGTTTGGTCTCTTGGTGAAATTTCATTTTGAATTTGAGTACAACCACTTTTTTATAAGCAATACACAACGTATCTAGTGGCATGTTAAGTTTTGGCAAAATTTTGAATTTGTTTGTTATTTTTAAATAAAATTTGATGAAAATAATCTTTGGCGAGTGTTTGGCTCTCGGTGAAGAGGGGATCTTCGCCGAGAGCTGGCCATCATGGCTCTCGGTGAAGAGTCCAATTTTTTAAATCTTAGTAGACAGTGAGCGCCCGGAGTGTGGGGCTCACTCGTCAGCTTTGTCGAGAGCAGGCCCTCGTGGCTCTCGGCGAAGAGTCCAATTTTTTTATCTTAGTCGACAGTGAGCGGCTGGAGCGTGGGGCCCGCTCGTCAGCTTCGCCGAGAGCTGGCCCTCCTGGCTCTTGGCGAAGAGTCCAATTTTTTATCTTAGTCGACAATGAGCCGCCGGAGCGTGGGGCCCACTCGTCAGCTTCGCCAAGAGCTGGCCCTCATGGCTCAAAGTGAAGAGTCCAATTACAGCGAGCCGCCGGAGCGTGGGGCCCGCTCGTCAGCTTCGCCGAGAGTCGGCCCTCGTGGCTCTCGGCGAAGGTCCAATTTCTTTATTTTAGTCGACAGTGAGCGTCCGGAGCGTGGGACCCGCTCGTCAGCTTCGCCGAGAGCCTTAGATCTTGGCTCTCGACGAAGGACCGGTTGCGGGGCCCGCTCGTCAGCTTCGCTGAGAGCCGTAGATCTTGGTCTTGGCGAAGGGTACTTTTTTATTTTCCCTCAACCCCAGACAACAATGCGCCCTGCTAAAAGAACAACACCGCGCTGCCGCCCCAACACCCCACACACACAACACCTCGCCGCCCCACCGCGCCCGCTCCGTCGCCCCCGCCCCGAGCCCCACCCCGCTCCGCCGCCGCCACCGCCCGGCCGCGCCACCCCAACACCACACACACACAACACCGTACCGCTCCAACGCACCCCGCTCCGCCGCCCCCGCCCCGACCCCGCCCCCGCTTCGCCGCCGCCACCACGCCCGCCCGCGCCGCCCCCCCCCCCCCCCCCGCCCGACTCGCCCCCCGCTCCGCCGCCGCCACCACCCGCCCGCGCCGTCCCGCCCCCGCCCCGCTCCGCCGCCGCCACCGCCCGCGCCCCACACCGCCCCGCCCCCGCCCCGCCTCGCCCCGCCGCCTCCCATGCCACCTCGCCCACCGCCCCTCCCTCGGCTGCCAAGGAGGAGGAGGAGGAGAAGAAGAAGAAGAAGAAGAGTGGCCCGAGGAGGAAGGAGAGGGGACCCGCCACCCCTAGACCCGGTCGGGCCTCGTCGGCTGCCAAGGAGGAGGACGAGGAGGAGGAGGAGGCCGACTGCCAAGGAGAAGCAAGAGGGGGGAGAAGGAGGAGGAGATGGAGAAGGCCGACGTGGAGGAGGGTTAGGAGACGTCGAAGGATCCATTGCCACAAACGCATCCAACATCAGTGCTTCACCCCTTGTGAGTGCTCTCTCGACTTCCTCCCAATTTCAGTAATTTAGTTATAAATTAGTGATGAATTAGTGATGTTGGATATATAAGTTAGAGATTTTAGTTATCAAATTTTAGGTGTCTTGATGAATTAGTGATGTACAATTCTTGCTAGTTAGTAATTAAGGTATCTAATACTAGCAAATTTATCATGTCTCTAATTTTTGTTTTCATACATCTAATGCATATCAATTTTATAGGAAGAGATGCCTTGAGGTGTCGCACTGACCACCGGAGGCTTTTTTTGGAGGAAGAGGGGTGATTTGTCGATCTCCTAGGTGAGACTCGTGGATAGCATGGGGGCACTACATGTGATTTTCTGGCCATCGAGCCGTTGGAAGAAAGCCCATGTGTAGCCCAACCGTCGTGTCATGCCTTTTGTTACAGGTTTTGGAAACCTCACCGTACAGGGGAGGTGCTGCCGAATTTCGACTAAACACCCATCATTGATCTATTTTTGCAGGAAGGAGGTCTGGTCGCCACCGCCGAAGGAGTTGGAGTTCACGCTCACATTGTCTCGGAGGCCCGGTCGACCGTGGTCTTGCCGCCTGCCCCTGCCTCGCCATCAAGTCACTAGGTGAGCACGCCTCTGCCTCGCCATCAAGTTCCTAAATGTTGTAGATCGTGAAACCTAGTTAGGCGTCTATCGTTCGAAAGAGATACAGTTTGAAATATGCAAATCTTTGCATATTTATGGTTGTATCTGTTTCGAATTGTCCACGTTTTTTGGATAGCCCGTAGATGCGTAGATGGCATTAGTTTCTATGGTCTACTCCAATCCGAGATATAGTTTCAGCAGCGCCTCCCTGTTGTTCTCTGGATACACAATCTCCCTAACGGGACGTGTATTTGGAGAACAGCGGGGAGGTGCTGCCGAAATTCTGTCTCGGATCGGAGTAGACCATAGGAACTAACCCCATCTACGCATTCACGGGTGGGATTAGGACCTATCTTTACCTATTAGAATGTGTAGACATTGTGTAGATTATGCAATGTATTTCATATGACTCGCTGATATGATAGAGAATGGGTGACTGTGAGTGGATGTACAAAGGATGGGCACCAAATGGTCGTGTGACACAAGAATGGATCGACAATGCTCAAGATTTCATGGATGAAGCATTTAGAAAGGTTAAAGGGCCTAAAGACAGTAAAACGATATGGTGTCCCTGCCGCAAGTGCGGAAACTCAAGCAAAAGGACAAAGGAGGTCATGGCACCTCATCTCCACAACTTTGGTTTTACGAGAGACTACTCCAAGTGGACCTTTCACAATGAAACCTGTCATATGAGATCTGAGGCCGTGAGACAACGCATTGGAGAACTTGATAGTGATGCTGGAGTAGCAGACATGCTACATGACTTTCATGAAGCACATTTTCAAGGAGAACGTCCAGAGGAGGAGCCAGAGCCGAGCGCGAAGGCGTATTATGACATGTTGGCTGCAGCAAAAAAACCCCTTCATAAGCACACCAAACAATCTCAACTAGACTCCATTGGTTGCCTCATGGCCGTAAAGTCCCAGCATAACCTGAGTCGAGAATGCTTCGATGCTTTGGTGACTGTGATTAGCGAATGCTTCCCGAAGATCACATTTTGCCAAAGAACATGTATGAAGCCCAAAAAGTCCTTCGTGCACTTAAGATGCCATACGAGAAGATACATGCATGTCCGAATGGATGTGTCTTATTCAGGAAAGATCATGAGAAAGCCACGCACTATCCGAAATGTAAAGCATCTCAGTACATTGAGGTAGGCTCTAGTGAGGGTCGTCCAAAGACGCAGCTCATGACCCCAGTGAGTGTCCTGCGGTACCTCCCGCCCATACCGCGGATCCAACGGATGTACATGACTAAGGAATCTGCGAAGCAAATGACTTGGCACAAAACGGGTCGCCGATACAGTGATAACCTTACACATCCATCCGATGTTGAAGCATTGACAAAGTTTGATGAGAAGCATGCTGACAAAGCGGGAGAGACTCGCAATGTACATGTTGCGCTGGCGACAGATGGGTTCAATCCTTATGGAATGTTAGCTACCCCATACACTTGTTGGCCTGTGTTTGTATCCCCCTCAATCTACCCCCCGACATCGTCTTTCAACGGCAGTTCGTATTCGTATCGACGATGATGATGCAGAAGAGGTTCAAAATGATGACGACCTAAGATTACTTGAGCGATTACGTTTAGGCAATGACAATGATGATGATGACACCGTTCCGCCTTTGGAGCACGGCGTTGAGTCTACGGACATGCGAGATAGTGATGATGACTATGATCCAAATATTCCGGATTATGATGATTATTTCTAAAACATGTAAGATCCGTACTAATTGTAAATATGTCTATAATTTACTAGGATATTTTGTTTCATGTACTAGTATAATTAGTTTCTTATTCATTACTAATTTATATTTAAATGTAATTATGTACTAATTGATTTACTCTTGTTTATTTCAGGTGTTTGATCCAAGATGCCGCCAAAGAAGAAGGTGCCGAAGTACCGCGGCCGTTTGGTGAGGAACCTCAATGACTTGTACCAGGACGAGGCTCTAGGCTCCGGGATGATGAGGAGGTTGTCAAGGTCCCCCTCCGTGGTACCCTCCGGTTCGTCTGGAG
Organism: Cenchrus americanus; assembly: GCA_947561735.1. NCBI lineage: Eukaryota > Viridiplantae > Streptophyta > Magnoliopsida > Poales > Poaceae > Cenchrus > Cenchrus americanus. Next base: position 281,726,640 of record OX387239.1, on the reverse strand, counting down.
CCACGGGTCGCAAGAGTGCACCCTCTCCAGTTGCGGCGGAGGAGTCGTCGTCGTCGGAGAAGGAGGAGGAGGAACACGAGGTGCAGCACCAGGATGATGAGGTGCAGGGGAGGGAGGAGGAGGAGGAGGAGGAGGAGGAGGAGGAGGAGGCGGGGGCGGAGGCGAGGCCGAAGGTCTATGTGCGAGGCCATTCGACACTTCCAGAACGACCCATACTACCCGTGAACCGCCCGATTATTAGACCCGAGGGAACACGGTAACTTATCTTAACCTTTTCATTGGTTCTCTTCAAACTCACATTCAAACTAATACATTTTGTGAATCATTTTGGCAGGGGGTGGAAGATCGAGAGTCCAGGTGGTCATAACCGTGTTCCCAATGGCATCTTGGGCGTTCTGACCAAGCTTCACTACCCCGGGTTCGTGTGGGTTGGCGAGGGAGATGCTCGCCGAGAGGTGCTGGTGACGTTGTTTGACCACTACGCCCTGATGCCTGATGTCCAGGATCCGACTGGGCGGGTGTTCCCGAACAAGGTCGTCCGGGTGGTTTCCGAGTTTTGGGTGTGTCTTCCTATCAATAAATTATGCTTTCTGACTTAATTGGATTTGGCTCGTGTATTGACAATACTTTTATATGCAGGATTTCTACAGAGTTTTTCCGAGATACGAGGCGGTGGCAAATGACAACGCCATGTTCATTTGTCGCAAACTTGTGTCGGATATGATTTACAAGTCCTGCGTCTCGCAAAACATGGTCTGGAAGGCTCGGCGACATGAGAAAGTCCGAAAATCGGACATGCGGAACCTTCGGCTCACTCCAGAACAATACATGGAGGTAAATATGCTCAATTCATTTTTCTTAGATTACATTTGCTCAATTTGATGTTTTTGTACGGTATGCACTTGATGACTTGCAGGTGCCTCCGTGGTGGTGTGCCAACCGGCCTCACATTTGGAGGGCAATTGTGAACAAGTGGTTTGAGCCGGATTGGGAGGCAAAGCACCTCGAGCGCCGGGAGCGGCGTTTGAAGATGGCAGGTCTGGCACACCACCAAGGACCCATTAACCTTCGCGAGTTCGGTCGTAGATGGGTACGTTTATTTATTTCTTTATTTCGATTTGTTGTTGTCTAACTCTCAATTATTCTAACACCCACTTTGTTGTTTTCTAACACCCACTTTGTTGTTTTCTTGCAGTCTCAGAAACATGAGAATCAGCCTTGCAGCAAGCTCCAGGCATATGGCATAGCACACAAGGGCAAGGCTAAGGCCGACTTCACCTTCAACGTGGACGACCCACCCGAGGTGTACAGTAACCCGACAATCCAGTCCCGCATCACAAGGTACGTCACGACGGCAAGGGAGGTTCGTGGGCCAGACTTCGATCCAGTGACAAAGCCTCTTGATGGAGAAAGTGTCGTGAGGAGCAGAGAAGGCAGGATGCATGGACGGTACCATGTGGGTTACAGTCTCCTGGTTCCATCCGTTGTTCCGACGCTCGCGGCAGTTCTATCTCGAGATAGGGGCACGAGCTCAACCCCGCCCATACATAGGCGGGCCACTGCTACGCAAACGTTGAACGAGTAGTTCCAGGTTATTTCTGTTGTCTTTGTCGTCCATTGATATTTACATATGATTGCTTTGTATTCTTATTTTTGGATCAAATATTGTAAGCCCAACTTGCAGCAAAGAAGGCCGAGCGGGAGAGGCAGGTAGAAGAGACGCAAAGGCAATCCAATGAGCAGCTGCGGCAGATGGCTGAGGTCCACCAGAAGCATATGGAGGCGTTACAGTCGGCCCACAATCAGCAGTTTGCCTCCATTCTTCAGTACTTGGAAAACCTTGGTCACGCGGTGGCGCCACAGGTGCAACTCCCTCCACTACCGCAGGTGCAACTCCCTCCACTACCACAGGCGTTCTTTCCTCCACTCGCTCGACCGGCCGCTATTTCTCCGGTGAGTTACTTTGAACCCTGCTATTTTTTTCTAGTAGAGACCTAGACTGACTTCATACAAATGTTGAAAACCTTGTACATTCATTTATGTCAATTTGACCATGTGTCGTACGACACCACATGGCATGTGTCCGGCCATCGAGCCATGAGAAGATATTTATTGTGTGGGCCGACCTTCGTGTTGTGGCTTTTCTTACAGGTTCTGAATACCTCACAGTGCAGGGGATGTGTTGTCGAAATTTCTAATTGACACTTTAAATTCTACTCAGGATTTATCGGCGGCATCAAATGATGGGCCTGCAGCATTCGACGGGTCCCCGCCAGCTCAGCAGACTCCTTGGGGTGGGATGCAGTGGGTGCCACCTGTCCCGTGGCCGAGACCTAGCCTTCAGCAGCCGCCTCATAGTTCGCAGGGGATGCCACAGGCGCATGGGTGGGTCCCGTGGCCACAGTAGCCGCCCATGGGGGGGTCGGAGTCCCAGTCGCCGCATGATCAGTAGGCGGACGAGTGAGTTCGTGGACTTAGCTACTTTTATTTGCATTTGGACATTTGTGACTTGCACTGGACCTTTGTGACTTGCAGTTTGTGACTATGTGATGAATTTGTCGATTATGTGATCATTGGTGGACTATGTGATGAATATATATGCATGTGATGAATATTATATATGCCTGCGATGATATATGTGATTTGTGTGAATATTTGAGGCTGCTGGAAAAAAAGAAAAAATTCTTCGCCGAGAGCAAAAGCCACTGCTCTCGGCGAAGGGGGCGCCCAGCACTGTGCGGGGTACAGTCCTTCGCCGAGAGCAGAAGGCACAGCTCTCGGCGAAGAGCCCCCTTCAACGAGAGCCAAATATTTGGCTCTCGGCAAAGAGCCCTCCTTCAACGAGAGCTAGATATTTGGGTCTCGGCGAAGGAGTGGCCCCCACACCTAACGCCGGGGCATGCCGTGACGGTAAGAGGGCCTTCGGCGAGAGCCAAGGACGCCTCTCGGCACATGTCCGCCGAGAGGATCTAGGAAAGCTCTCTGCGAAGCCCGCTTCACCGGTGGGGCTTCAACGTGTGGCCTTCGCCGCGGCGAAGCCTTCAACGAGTGGGAAAGGGCCTTCGCCGAGAGAGGCTCACCGCTCTCGGCGAAGACCCTGAATCCATTAGTGTTGTGCTAATTGATTGTTGCATGTCTACATGCACATGCACACATGCCAAATTAAGTAAAACATCATTCTTTTAGAGAAACAAATTTTAAATCTGAAAACATCATTCTTTTGGGGGCGGAAGGAGTAATTCATTTCATCTATATATCGAAACCCTCTACAATCGCGTGTGAACAACCTCGACCCAGAGCCGCGCCTGCCAACCGTACGTGTTGACAGCTTACGAATTAATTGTGTGGAGGCCGGAGGTTATGCATGGGCAGGTGTGCGAATTATATTGCCACGAACTCGAAATGACTCACGAGCTTTGAGTCTTTTTTGCCAGCCCTAGGTGCACACTGTGCTGCTTATAAAGCAAGAACAACGTGTCCTGTCCACCACATTCTACCACCGGACCCGTCGTAGCACCCTCCCTGCACGTACGTACGCGCATCCACTGCCACCTCGATCTCCAATGGCTGTAGCTGCAGTGCACGTGCTTGTGTTCCCGTGGCCTCTACAGGGGCACATCAACACGCGTTCAGCAACGCCCTCGTCGACTCCGGCGTGCACGTCACTTTCCTGCACACCGAGCACAACCTCCGCCGGGTCCGATGCGCGGCGGCGTCACCGCGGCTCCGCTACATGTCGATCCCGGACGGCCTCCCCGCCGACAACCCCCGCTCGGTGGGCGACATCAAAACGCTCATGGAGACAATGTGGACGACAGGCGCCACCGCCTACCGCGCGCTGCTCCTCTCCCTGCTATCCTCCCCCACCACCGGCGGCGAGTCCTTAAGCTTCCCGCCGGTGACGTGGTGGTGGCTGACGGCATCATGATGTTTGCCGTCGACATCGCCGAGGAGCTCGGCGTCCCGGCGCTCGCGTTCCGCACGGCCAGCGCCAACAGCTTCTCGGCGTACCTCGCCGTGCCCGGGCTGCTGGAGCGCGGCGAGACGCCGCTCCCCGTGGACGACCCCGTGCGCGGCGTCCCCGGCATGGAGGGCTTCCTGCGGCGGCGGGATCTCCCGCTCCTCGCCCCTGCCGCCGCGGACGGCCACCCAACCACGGAGAGCGAGACGACGGCGACTGCGGCCGGCGGCGTGCAGGTGCACCCCTTCTTCCTGACGGTGGCCAAGGGCATCGCCGACTGCGGCCGGGCGCGAGCGCTCGTGCTCAACACCGCCGTCTCCCTCGAGGGCCCGGCGCTGGCCCACATATCCCGCCACATGCGGGACGTCTTCGCCATCGGCCCGCTCCACGCCATGGCGTCGTCATCCGCCGCGCCGGCACCCAGCAGCCTGTGGCGCGAGGACGACGGGTGCGTGGCGTGGCTGGACGGGCACGTGGACAGGTCCGTGGTGTACGTGAGCCTGGGGAGCCTCACCCACATCTCCCACGGCGAGTTCACCGAATTCCTCCTCGGGCTCCTCGCCACCGGCCACCCGTTCCTGTGGGTGCTCCGGCCGGACATGGCCGTCGGCGCCGCCGAGGAGGAGGCGCTCCGGCGCGCCGTCGGAGACGGCAGCAAGGTGCGCGTGGTGGGCTGGGCGCCGCAGCGGGACGTGCTCCGGCACCGCGCCGTGGGGTGCTTCCTCACCCACTCCGGCTGGAACTCGACGATGGAGAGCATCGAGGGGGTGCCGATGGTGTGCTGGCCCTTCTTCGCCGACCAGCACATCAACAGCCGGTTCGTCGAAGCTGTTTGGGGAGCAGGGCTGGACATGAAGGACGTGTGCGACAGGGACACGGTGAGGAGCATGGTGACGGAGGTGATGGAGTCCGGCGAGATGAGACGGTCGGTGCGGGCGCTGTCGCAGCGTGTGCAGAGGGATGTTGCGACGGGAGGGTCGTCGGAAACGGAGCTGAAGCGGCTTGTCGGTTTCATCACCGAGCTCAGCACCATGGGCCGTACCGAGGCCGCCAAGAGTAGTACTTTTCTGGCAACGGACGGCGATATTGGGGGGCATCAAGGGTGAAGACGTGAGGCTTGTGCACACTGATAGACAAAGAGGTTTTAGTACGCCCCTTTAGTCCGAGAAAATTGCTATTATGGGACTCTAAACAACGTGGCTTCGCTATTATGGGACTCCTAACGTTGAATTCGCTATTATGGGACTCTAATCGTTGACGCATTGCTGTTATGGGACAATTTGTATTTTTATCAACTCAAAGTACATGTATTTACCCATCTGTGACCGTATTGCCCTTCTGCAATCTTTGATTGATCGCACCTTCCTGGAGATTGATCGCACCTTCCCTGGAGGGCCATCTTTCACGGGGTCTCGCCTGGAGCGTGATCTCTCGCCTCGAGCGCCGCCGCCCTCACGCCTCCGAGCTCGGCCACGCTGCCGCCATGGAGAGGGAAAACGACGACCCCCCCACACTGCGCGGCGATTCCCCGACGCCATCCGGCCATCTCCCGAGCATTGCTGCCTTCCCTGCGACCGGCACGGCGGCCATCCAAGGCGGCGCCCTAGCCCCCGACGCGGCCAAGCCGGGTGCCCCGGGGGCCGGCCACGGCGGGCGCCCAACGCGGGGACGCACCGCAGCCAAGGGGGCAGCACCGCCGGGCACCAACCATGCTGCCTTGCTCGGCAAGGGCACCAGCCATGCCTTGGTCTGCAAGGGCTCCGTGGTCGGCAATGGCTCCATGGTTGGCAAGGGCTCCTTGGTCCCCAGCGGTGCTGCCCCCTTGGCTGCAGTGCGTCCTGCGTTGGGCGCCCAGCGTGGCCAGCCCTGGGGCACCTGGCTTGGCCAGTGCTGGGGCTAGGGCGCCGCCTTGGATGGCCGCCGTGCCGGCGCGAGGGAAGGCAGCAATGCTCGGGAGATGGCCGGATGGCGTCGGGGAATCGCCGCGCAGGTGTGGGGGGTCGTCGTTTTCCCTCTCCATGGCGGCGGCGTGGCCGAGCTCGGAGGCGTGAGGGCGGCGGCGCTCGAGGCGAGAGATCACGCTCCGGGCGAGACCCCGTGAAAGATGGCCCTCCGGGGAAGGTGCGATCAATCTCCGGGAAGGTGCGATCAATCAAAGATTGCGAAGGGCAATACGGTCACAGATGGGTAAATACATGTACTTTGAGTTGATAAAAATACAAATTGTCCCATAACAGCAATGCGTCAACGATTAGAGTCCCATAATAGCGAATTCAACGTTAGGAGTCCCATAATAGCGAAGCCACGTTGTTTAGAGTCCCATAATAGCAATTTTCTCCTTTAGTCCCGGTTCAACTTTAGAGCCGGGACTAAAGGGGTTTCATCGACGTTGTCACTAATGTCATGAGTGCTCACTCCATTTAGTCCACCCGTGAGAAAAGGCCCCCCATTAGTTTAGGTTCGTGTTACGAACCGTGACAAAAAGGTCACCGAACCGAGACTAAAGACTCCCTCTTTAGTCTCGGTTCGCGTTACGAACCTAGACTAAAGGAGGTGACCCTTTTGTCACGGGTCGTGTTATCAACCGGAACTAAAGGGAGTCTTTTGTCACGGGTCGTGTTACCAACCGGGACTAAAGGGTCTCCCACGAGTTACTATAAGGGGATAGCATCCTCTACTTAGTTAGATATGTTGTGTAGGTGAGATGGCGAAGAAGCTACGCGCGAGGCTGGAGGTCACGAGTTCGAATCCCCGCACCCGCGCACGTGTATATTTCGCGTGAAAAATCGTGCGTGTGTGAGGGCCTCCCGAGGATTTTATTTTTCTGACGCTGGTGTGCCCCCCCCACCCTCCCGAGGATTTTCTTTTTCTGACGCTGGTGTGCCCCCCCCCCCCACACACACACACACCACCACCACCACCACCATGTCCCGGTTGGTATTACCAACCGAGACTTAAGGCCCCCTTAGTCTCGGTTCATTCAACAGGGACTAAAGGACACCCCCCCCCTTGTCTCTCATCATCAGTCCCGGTTGGACTTCAGTGACCTATACCCCTTACCAACCCGGACTGAAGGTCCTCTCTCCAGCAGTGGCAAGTGCTGGTGTGATCGGAAACTGTAGAAAGCTGATAGATTGTTGCATATTCGAAAGCTTATTTATTCGCAATTAGCTGGAGGTTGAGACCATAATGAATGATTAGATGCATGACTTATGCAGAGGTCGAAATAAAATTTCTCTTTTTTTCTAAAAAAAAGGGGCTTCTACCACCATGAATTTGTATTTCTAGTACAACACTTACATTTCCCTTTTTTTAAATGCCACTTACTTCTGGCATGACACAAGGCATTTCTTAAAAAAGCAAGGCATTTACTTATAAAGTGGTTCTGATATTCAGTTAGGAAATAACTAACCATAACAAGAGACATTTAGTTATGAACCGTTATTCAGTTAGGAAACATCCATGGTATTCTCCGTTCCTTATGGCTTGTTTGGGTAGAAACGTATTGAAGTGGAATGAAAGAGATTGAGTTGATAATGAACTAATTTTCTCTCCAATCTCCCATTCCACTCCAACTACAATACTTTTATACCCAAACAAGTTCTTACCAGAAAAAAAATATGGGGTTTCAGACTAGCAAAAGCTCTTTCTTGCTCTTGTGAATTAGCTCTCGGAGAGAAGTCGATGAGTCACCAGAATGCTATTGTTGCTATGGATTATTCACACCTAAAGCTACAACATGCATGCATGCATGCACAATTCTTGCAACTTCATGAAAGTACACATTCAGCTTGACGAAGGGTGAGAGAATTGGATGGGATAGAGGTGATTGCCTCGCCTTCATGAGAAGTGCTGACCATGTGAAGCAGCCTCTGGGTGTAAATATTTTTCCACTTGTTCTGGGTACTTGGAAATCTTGTTTTATTTAGAAATGACGTCACAACCGGTACATTGCTAGAATCGATGGCGAATTAGGACAATTGGTTTTCTTCTAGCCAATACCATGGATTAGTTCTTGCTTTTGGCGTTGTGCAATATTATAGCTAGTTAGGCTATCCGCACTCGTCGTACTCCATTTTCATACTCTAAAAGAGAATATTCTGTCTGGTCATCGAGATTCTCAAATACAGTATCAGTTTTCTCGCATCTGTCATCCCCGCACGTCTCTCTCTTAACTCTCCAATACCCCCTCACTACAGGAACACACGACGTTTGCCGTGCGCCTGCGAAAGAAAGAAAATGCATGGCAAAGGCCGCATGACAATAATTTGCCTGGTAAAGAACGTTTCTCGCTTATATCGTAACGCACGGCAAATAGTCTTTGTCGTGCGTTTCTCACAGCGCACGGTAAAAAAAAAGTTAACAGACAGAGACATCCATTTCACGGCAGGAGGTCCCTGCTTTGCCGTGCGCCATATTCACATGCACGGCAAACATTTTCTTAAAAAACAAAAAAGGCTGAGATCCAGTGTCGTCGGGCCCACCGGCAGCCGCTGCCGCCGGGTTCACCACTAGGCAGCCGCCACCACCCCCACCACAAGGCCGCCACACCGGCATCGGGGGAAGGGGAGGAGGACGTCCGACGCGCGCCGACAGTCGGGGGAGAAGTCGGCCGCGTTGCGCCGTGCCATCAAGGGAGGCACTGACCATCGTTTCCTCTCCCCTAGATCTGCGTGATGACGATGGAGAGGAGGGGAACGGGGGGACAGGAACCGGCTGCACCGCCTCGCGCCAGCCGTCGAGTGAGGAGGACCGGCGCCCGTGTGCCTTTGTTGTCGCCGCTCGCGCGCTGAGGGAGAGGGGTGGGCGGATCTGAGGGAGCGCGGCCACCGAGGGAGAGGGGCGGGCGGATCTGGGTGGAGCAAAGGAGAGGAGGTGTCGGCGGCGGCGCGGCGGCGGTTTGATCCTTCTCTGCTCCTCCATGCCGTGCGCGGTGTGCCCCTCCGCTACATCCGAGGAGGACGAGAGGGGGAGAGGGCCGGCGGTGGGGCACGGGGGAGAGTGTAGGGGCCGGCGGTGATGGGCGTGTGAGACGAGGGGATGGGGTGGCGGGGCTGCAGGGGAGAGTGAGGTGAGCGGGACGGCTAGGGGGCGTGCTTTCATAGCTAGGTTAGTTTGGGGATGGGCCAGCCAACCTGATGGGCTTTTTGGCCGGCTGGCCCAATTCAACTTTGTCGTGCATCAAGATCCCGCGACGCACGACAAAGATTCTTTGTCGTGTGCCATGGGTACACGGTGCACGACAAAGCTCTTTTCCATTTATGTCTATTTACACCTCATAATTAGAGTTGATGTAGTAAAATTATCAAATAGATCTGAAACTTTACCATAAATTAGGATGTAACAATCTATGTTGTATATTGCCTACGTAAAAACTTTGAATTCAAATTCAAATTTGAACTTTACTACAGCTACAAACCTAATGAAGTGGCTCGTTGACGGTGAAAATCCGTCAACCTAGCCATGAGTTTACCTTCGGTGTTGGCATTAGTTTTATACCTTATCCATTGGTACTAACCCCCGTGGTATAACAAGTTCACGTGTGCATGTCGTTTTTGGAGTTTAATGTTTATGCGGGGATTTAGTGTTGAATGCAAGACTTTCGGGATAAGTTCATCAAGCACCTCATGACAAGACCTTGAAGCCCCGAACAAGTCATGCAATGAAGCAAACTTAACTCCAAGAAGCCGGGGACTTGATCCGAGAAGACGACGGACTCCGGGGACCGACCGGAAAAGTGCGTCGAATCTTGCAAGACAAGGAGTTGAGTCCAATTCGGAGAGAAACCGACGACATGGACCTACATGCAGAAGGGGGAAGCATCCGGGAAGCAAGGGAACCGACCTCGGGCAAAGGAGCCCGCGGGGCGGGCCTAAATGGGCCCGGGCCGGCCGGCCCGGTCCGGTCGGCCCGAGCCCATTTAGGGCCCAAACCCGTCGCCCTTTGCCCTAGCCGCCAATCGGGCTATTTATAGTCCCCCGACCGAGAGCCACGCGAGAGAAGATTTCGTCTTCGGCCGCCGAGAAGCGAGAGAAGAGAGGGACACCATCTAGGAGAGGAGAGGGTCGAGCTAGTTGACTAGGGTTTCCCTAGCCGACGTGGGAACCTTGCAAGGAAGACCACGTCGGAGTTCCCGAGCTAGAAGCAAGATCAAGGAAGGATCCCGGTGGTGATCTTGTGTATGTATCATTGTTACTTTGTTTTCTCCGGTCTTTAGTAGATTAGATTCGTTTTGTGTCTTTTACTTAGATGCATTAGGGTTTCTTTTATCGAAGATTGAAGTTACTTGGCTTTAATAGATTAAGTTTTGCGTCACACATTTGTTCCACGGATTCGATACCTTGGGTTCACCGCTCGAGGGGAGAAGGGTCCCTTGACTACGACGGGAGACTTGTACGCTTGCAAGTCACAAACGAACTTTGATACAATTATTAACCGTCAACAAGCCCCTTTTTCGGCGCTCGTTGCCGGGGAACAAGTGATCAAGATTTGACTTTTTATTGCCTTTTTGTAATTTTCAGTTTTCTCTTGTTTTTTATTTTTGCATCTACTAAATTTTGATCATCCTCAAAATACATCTAATCTAGTTTGTCTAACTCTAGTTTTTATAGATTTGTTTTTACTTTCTAGTTTTTTGCATACTTTGTTTATTGCTAACCCTAACAGGAGATGGACGGCTACCTCTCCAACAAACCCAATAATTTTGTGGATGATCCAGAAAAACTTTACAGGCTAAGGAGACGCGAAGCACATCAAGCTAAAAGCTGGATTTCGTAGATTCGGAGTCGGAAGACAAAGGATCGCAGGAATCTCCGAAGAATTCACCACCTCAAAGTCCTCGGGAGAATCGACTTCCACCGATGGGTGACCAACCACCGCAAGAACGCAAGATTGGGGAGCTATGCACCCCAGACATCATCGACCTACCAATCTTGAACCTTGAGGAGATCAGAAGACCGTTCGAGATCAAGACCTCAACAATCCGCATGGTGCAACATTTACCCTTCACCGGTAAAGAGGATCCGAACCTTCACCTCCAAGCATTCATTCAACTATGTCAGACTTTCAACATGGATGGGGTGACTCAAGACCAAATGAGGGCAAGGCTTTTTCCGTTTTCACTTCTCGGGAAGGCTTTGCAATGGTTCCACTCTCAACCGGCGGAGAGGGTGCAAAATTGGAACACGTTGACGAAGGCTTTCATGAAGGAATACTACTCACTGGGTAAAACTCAAAGCTTGCGTAATAAGATTGCCACCTTTGTTCAATATTCTACGGAAACTATCTCGGAGGCATTCGAGCGCTTCAACGAGTACACCGGGCGGTTCCACATCACAAATTCCCAAAAGAAGACCTCGTGCAAAAGTTCTATCAAGGACTCACCATGGCGTCAAGGACGATCATCGATGCATCGGCGGGAGGATCTATCATCGAGCTTACACCGACGGAAGCTTTCACGCTATTCAAGAAGGTCGTGGATAATGACACGTGGGCGTCATCCGGCGCCTACACCCGGCTCAACCCATGGGGAACGTCAAAGGAGTCTTGCAAGTGGAGAAGGAAGACATACTTGAAGGCAAGATCGACTCGCTCATGAGGAGGTTGGAGAAGATGGAGATAGAAAAGAAAGAGGCTCAAGACTTGAAGGCCGCCGAAGCAAGGTCCACATGCGAAGAATGTGGAGAGTATGGCCATGTCCGCAAAGATTGTCCGGAGGAAGCCAAAGTGCTCGACTACATGAGGAAGGGAGAGTTGCCGAACTTTCGCTACGGGCAAGGTAGGCCTCAATTTAATGCAAGCTCATCTATTCCTAACGCGGTTCCGCTTCGGATACAATTGAAGGAGTTCATGGATGAGCAAGCTAAGATCAACAAGGACACCGTCACCAAGTTCAAGACCATAGACAAGGTGTTGGAGAACATCGATAGCAAAGTGACGGAGGTCGGAAGTTCCAATCATCAAGTGCTCAACATGATGAAGATGCTCGAGACGCAAGTTGGACAACTTGCGGGGCGCCTCACTAATGATGAAGGGAAGCTTCGGGACAACCCAAATGTCCCGAATCGGCGAAGGCCATTCAAACGCGTTTGGGGAAGGAGACCGAAGATCCGGAACGTTCCGCGGGAGCAAGGAGCGAAACCGTCCACCGAGGTGGAAGGAGTTGCTAAAGAGAAGGTTACGGGGATCGTCACCGAGGAACCCGAATTCGAGATGCCGGAGGATGACACGAGGATACCGCAACTCAAGCCACGCTACTTCCGAGGTAAACTTGACAACCACTTTGAGAAGTTTGTGGAAGTTGTGCGTAGACTTAGCATCAACATGCCATTACTAGATGCCCTACAAGTACCTACATATTCTCGTTACTTTAAAGACATACTTGCAAATAAATATGAGATAGCAACACTCGGGGTAGATCATGTCAAAATGTCCGAGGAGTGTAGTGCAGCTATTGCTTATGGGCTAGAGAAGCAAAAAGACCCCGGGTGCCCTACAATTCCATGTTTAGTTGGTTCTTTCAACTTCGAGAAGGCGTTATGCGACCTTGGAGCTAGTGTGAGTGTCATGCCGAGGGATGTGTTCGAGAAGTTACGCCTACCAATGGAGCCTACGGGAATATGTTTGGAGTTGGGTGACAACTCCATTCGCTATCCCTTGGGCATTGCTGAAGATGTACCCGTGAAGATTGGACACCACTTCATCCCCGTCGACTTCGTTGTGCTCGAGATGGGAGAGAGGGAGAAGCCGCCGCTCATCCTAGGGAGGCCGTTCCTCAAGACCGTGGGAGCTACTATTGATGTTGGCAAGGGGGAGATCATGTTCGATGTCAACGGAGAAAGGAGTTCCTTCAAGTCCCGTCCAAGGATTGAGGCATGCAACATGATTGGAGTGAAGGGAGAACCAAAACAAACGGAGGGGCTGAAAAAGAAGAAGGAGCCGAAAAAAGTGAACGTAACGAAAATTAAAGAAGGTGTTGCATCCGTCGAGACAAAGGAAGAGAAGCCGCCCGTGAAGACCAAAAAAAATGATTAAGCCGACCAAGCCAAAAGACAAGCCCACGCCCAAGATGGTGCGGAAGTGGGTACCCAAGATTGCAACGCCCGCAAAGAGCGTTGATCCGGAGTAATCAAGTGAAGAAGTCTAGCTATAGACTATAAACGAAGCGCTAGGCGGGAGGCAACCCGTTTCGTCGAGTCAAGAATAAGCTACGGGAGGACAACCCGATTCCGGGTTTTTCGAGTATTTTTAATAATTTAGTTTTTGAGTTTTACTACGCAAAGACATTAGACTTAGAAGTGGTTGAACAATATTAGAGACATAATTCTTAATTGAATGTTTGCTTTATCATAAACCCTTTGCATGAACCCTCCTATGTGCTTGTTTGATTCTTTTCTTTTCGAGAAACCCCCCAACCAAATAATTTCAGAACCTTAACTCAACCTTTCACCCTCATTATGGTGCTGAGGTTGACTTATTTTTCATGCTAAAACCACACGAGTAGAGCCACGATTTATGTTTAAGTGTTAATAAAATTCAGCACGTGGTAGGACTCGCGTGAACCTAGAAATCAAAGCTTTTGGTTGGTTTTAAAAAAATTTATCCTTGGTTTCTCTAGGATTAGAATTTTTCTAAGCCTATTCTAATTTTGTTTTATTCAAAATCTTTCTTATTTAGCCAAAATTAGAACCTAAACCTATGCCCCCATGATCAAGCCGGGAAAATGCCTGCTCTCAACCGATGAAAGCAAACTTTACCGGTGAGACCAAAATCGACGTAGTCGAAAAATATTTTCGACTTACATTTGTTTTTAATGGTTTAAAAACTTCTCTAAAATTATGCTTGAGCTCTTGCATGGCTCTGAAAAATATTTTAAATTTCGAATTAGAGGAGTGCTTAACCTTAAACACACCTAAATGGAGGCAACTAGTTTGAATTAATCATGCATGCACCATTGGATTCCCTTTTATCAACTTTCACCAATTCCACATGCAAAGGACAAGCATGGTGGGCAGCAAGCATCAACTTTGCAGGATTTTCATGGTGGCATGTGAAGCAAGTGGAGCTAGGGAGCATGGACATGACCCAAAGCATGGAGCATCAAGTGGGAGGACCAATAAATCAAGAAAAGGAGTGGACGAGAGCGTTTGGGCGGTGCAACTCGTGGAGCATGCGGGCGAGGAAAGTTGCAGAGGCGAAATGATCGTGGCCGGGAGAAAGACGCGCCGAGGAGGAGCCGGAGGACCCCCGGGCCGGCCGGCCCAGCCGGCCGGCCCGCCCTATAAAAGCAGCCCCCCGGCGCCCGTTTTCCTGCGAGCAAGCTTCCCTCTCCTTCCCTTGTTTGTGTGTTCAAGTTTGTGTGCTCGGAACCTCCGTAGACTTAGCCAACCATCCCAAGCTTGATAGCTCAAGAAAAATCCACATCCTTAATCCACTCAAAGTCCACATCCGAAGCAAAGAGTTTAAGTGCCTAGTTTACCGGTTGCAACCCGGAATTTTAGTTGAAGAAAGAGTGCAGCAACCATGTGGAAGAAGACCACAAGTCTCTTCTCCAAGAAGAAGAGTTCGTCGTCGTCCAAGCCGTCATCAACCACGTCTTCGAGGAGGCACTCGGTTTCCGAGTCTCCCGGAGCATGGAGACGGACACGGCACCACCGAGGAGGAACGACGCTCTCCTCCTTGGTGGTATGAGAGCTGCGAGAAGCACTTCCATGAGGTTCACCGAACCTCGTGGGCACACGGAGGAGCAGCCCGCGCCACCACGACGATCGACTCGCTCAACCGCACCACCTCCTTACACCCCCGACACAATCTTCGTACGGCTTCATCATCTTGTCGGCGGCGGAGGAGGAGAGGCTCGCCAATCTTGAGAAGAGGCTTGTGCCAAACGTCGAGTTCGACGACCAAGCACTCTACACCTTGGGTTTTTGCACCGACATATACTACATGTTGGGGCACCTCGGGTGGGTGCGGTTCTCCAACGGAATATCGGTGGACACCCATTTGGGTTACGCCTTGGAAATTTTGATGACTATTGCACCCATCGTTGATGATGATGGGGTGCAAAGCTTGTCATTCCGTTTGGAGGGAATCGAGCAAGTGGTTCCCTACGAGCACGTAAGGGAGCTGCTTGGATTCCACAAGGGAGCTCCGGAGAAAGTTGACGTGCCTCCCGCATGTTGGCGGAATTTTGGGGCATGATCTCCGGAGAAGCCCATCAACAACGCAATTGCATCCGCAACCCCATTATCCGGATATTTCACTCTTGGATGTGCAAGAGGGTATTGGGGAGGATGAGGGAAACAAAGGTGACCGACACGGAGTTGAATTGGCTATACTCGGCTTTAATTGCCGGGCAGCCAATTGACCCCTCTTACCTCATGATCAACCGTTGGTGTTGTGAAGCAACATCGGGGGGGCCGGTAATATTGGTTCGGGGTGTTACCTCTCCATGTTGGCCTTTTCCTTGCGGCCGGGGATCGCAAGAAACCCCGCTCACCTTTTGCGTGGTACCTCTCTCGGTTTTGAGTACTTGCGGCAAGGCAAGTACATTAGTGGAGATGAGAGAGGAGGTTATCGGTTGGCCATAGTGAACCTCCCCCTTCCGAATGAGAGGCTTAGGCTTTTCACCGAAGGAAGGGAAGATTGGTTGGAAGATGGACTACTTGTCCCCGCAAGGAAGAACAAAAGAGGAAGAATCGTAGAGGAGGGAACATCCTCCGCACAAGCAAGTGGAGCACAACCCAATGTGCAACCATTTGGCGGGGTTCCTCCTCCGCCAAGTTATTACGGAGGGTCTCAACAACAAGCATGGGGGGGTGGTGCACCGGTACCCCCACAAAATTATGTTGTGCCCAACGCTAACTTCGCGGAGTCCTACGCTCATCATCCCCAACCACAACAAAGCATGGCCATTATTGGAGGGTATGCTGCAAGAAATGCTCAAAACATCGCAGCCATCCAATCTAACGCAGCTCAACTCGGTGAAGGCAACGCAAATATTGCCTTTGAACTTGGACGCCTTCACCTTGTGGAACCAAATCAATTCGACGGAGGAAGCGTCCAACCATATTATGAGCAAGGGTATTATTATCAAGACTATCAACATCAGCCACCGACGGAGGACTAGAAGATTTAGGAACTTTAGTTTTCTTTTCTTTTCTTTTTCTCTCGTAATTTTCAGCTTTTGCTTATGTGTGTTTGCGTAGTATTTGCTGTTTTTATTTAATTTTCAGCAAGCATGTTTTGTTTATTTTCAGTGTGTATTTCAACTTGATGTCACCATTAATAAAGTCACCACCTTGATTATATCATTGGAAAAGTTACAAAATTCGTGCCATGATGATATATGATTAAAATTGCAGCTTTGTTCATCTTTGTAGTTGATTTATGCATGTTTAAGCTAGTGCTCTCTTAAAAATACAGATCTGAATTTATTTAAATGCTAGCTTAATTTTCAGCGGAGGTCATGATTAAAATAAAGACCCATAGTGTTTTATGTGCTCTCAAGTTATGAATAGATTGAAGATGTCTTTTATGCTCAAAAATATTGCTAACCTTGTCACAAATATCACTTGTGTGTTGCTCAACCTATCCAAAGCCTTATATATATTTGAGTGCATAAACCTTAGTGTACAAGATTTATTTTTGAGTGCGTTATTGCAGGCCATGATTTCTCTGGCCCGAGACTAAGAAGCTGGTCATTCCGTTTTTGCGTATCTATCTTTTTGCTAGCCTCTTATCCGTGCATTGTGTATCCCCGCATCGGTGATCTCACAAACTTCGCCGGATATCCACCCTTAAACCAAATATCATCTTTTTGTGATTACCTCCTTGACCACAACCTATCGTTGAGAATGGATCATCAATTCAAGGAAGATCGCAAGACGGTGCCAACGTTGAAGATTTCAAGTATCTCTCCAAGGAAAAATATCTCCGGTACCTACCTTATTTTTCGCCTCTTTGCTCGAGGACGAGCAACGTCTAAGCATGGGGGAGGAGGTAGGTACGGTGCAGTTTTAGAGTTCAAAAGGGAGTATTTTAAAATATATATATATATAATGATGAAAGAAAAAATTCGGCGATGTACGTGACTTCCAAGGTGAAGAAAGAAAAAAAAAATATATATATATAAGAAAGAAAGAAAGAAAGAAAGAAAAGAATGAGAAATATGAGAAACAGAAAAAATATATATGTGCGTAAAGTGAACTCCCCGGTTCTCTAAGAGTGCATTCAAGGCTTCAAGTTAAAGAGATCCATTCTCATTTTCCAACCATGTGCAATCCGATAACGAGGACTTCCTTTGTGCCTCGGGATCACTCTTTGCCATTTGCACATGTCCACTCATCTAAAGTGTGTGTATTTTTCTCTTTCCCCTCCTTGATTTAACATTATTTTCCAATGACCTTTTTGACGAGTCTCGGTAAGACCATGAGAAGCTTGTCTTGTTTTGACAACACCTCATTTATAAAATCTTGTTAGGACTAAACTTTCCCAAAGCTCCATATAAAAGCCTACCACATATATATGAGAGGGAAAGGAGTAGAATATATAGGCTTGAGAGACAAGTGAGATGAGAGTTTATGAGCAATACACGAGATGATTTAAATTTGTGAGTTTGGTTTAGTTTTTCTTTATCTCGATCTTCATTTCAAAAAAATTCGAGATCTATTTAAAACTTTGTGAGCATGTTAATACTTGTGGGATAAGCTTAAAAAGAATCTACCCTCCGTAGAAATGAAGGCTAGTACATCATGGAACTTTAATGAATTAAAATTTTGAGAGCATTATGTTTTCTCATGTGTAATCAAGTGCGAGTTTAAACATTGTTTAGCAATGATGATATCCATCGAAGGCTTACTCGAGGACGAGCAAGGTTTAAGCATGGGGGAGATGTTGACGGTGAAAATCCGTCAACCTAGCCATGAGTTTACCTTCGGTGTTGGCATTAGTTTTATACCTTATCCATTGGTACTAACCCCCGTGGTATAACAAGTTCACGTGTGCATGTCGTTTTTGGAGTTTAATGTTTATGCGGGGATTTAGTGTTGAATGCAAGACTTTCGGGATAAGTTCATCAAGCACCTCATGACAAGACCTTGAAGCCCCGAACAAGTCATGCAATGAAGCAAACTTAACTCCAAGAAGCCGGGGACTTGATCCGAGAAGATGACGGACTCCGGGGACCCGACCGGAAAAGTGTCGAATCTTGCAAGACAAGGAGTTGAGTCCAATTCGGAGAGAAACCGACGACATGGACCTACATGCGTAAGGGGGAAGCATCCGAGAAGCAAGGGAACCGACCTCGGGCAAAGGAGCCCGCGGCCGGGCCTAAATGGGCCCGGGCCGGCCGGCCCGGTCCGGTCGGCCCGGGCCCATTTAGGGCCCAAACCCGTCGCCCTTTGCCCTAGCCGCCAATCGGGCTATTTATAGTCCCCCGACCGAGAGCCACGCGAGAGAAGATTTCGTCTTCGGCCGCCGAGAAGCGAGAGAAGAGAGGGACACCATCTAGGAGAGGAGAGGGTCGAGCTAGTTGACTAGGGTTTCCCTAGCCGACGTGGGAACCTTGCAAGGAAGACCACGTTGGAGTTCCCGAGCTAGAAGCAAGATCAAGGAAGGATCCCGGTGGTGATCTTGTGTATGTATCATTGTTATAGTTGAATTATCAAGTTGAATCTTTTCCCGGCGATCAAGTGTTTCCTCGAAGATTTCGTTTTTCGATCGGCTTTGCTTATTCCAATTCTATTCTCGAGATAGATTACATAGGGTGTTCTTGTAGCCGCGGTGGCTAGAGGTACACACGGATCCTCCGAAAGAATCTCGACTTGTCTTTTGACTCGCCCTAAGCTCCCCGCATGAATAGGGATACGTTGTGACAGAACGGGGGTCTCGAAAGGCGGATATTTTCGGATTTGGACGGGAAACCACGATTTAAAGAGGCTTTTATTAAGATTCGATTTGCTACTTCTTCTTTTGCTTGGAACTTCAACAAAAGGCTTACCCCGATCCCTCTAGATCGGTTTATCTACCCAATCTTACTTTGTTTTCTCCGGTTTTTAGTAGATTAGATCTCGTTTTGTGTCTTTAACTTAGATGCATTAGGTTCTTTATTGAAGATTGCGGTTATTTGGCTTTAATAGATTAAGTCTTGCGTCACACATTTGTTCCACGGATTCGATACCTTGGGTTCACCACTCGAGGGAAGAAGGGTCCCTTGACTACGACGGGAGACTTGTACGCTTGCGAGTCACGAACGAACTTTGATACAAACATTAACCGTCAACGGGCTCTCAACACTCTGAAACTTCTAGTGAGAAACTTTGGTTTCTAAACACCATCCATGATGACTTGCTTAAAACACTCTATTTGATTTATCACAAGCTTCACATAGGATATCATGAGCTCTTGACGACTCTCATGATTTTCAAACTTTGTTTGCAACAAAATGTTCAAAATTTCATCTAATTTCATGGATAAGGTCTTAAAAATGATTCAATTACATGAATATCATTTTCCACAAAGTTTACTCCATAACTTTATGCACTTGAAGTTTAAATTTGACATATACGGCAAAAAAATTTTAAGTGACACATAATTGTTAAAAATAGTAAATTTATCGAGATATGTATAAAATTGACATATATAGTACAAAATAATGTTTTTGAAGTAGCGAAATAAAAGGAAGTACAAAAATCAAAATTTTAAAAAAATACTTTGTCGTGCGCTTTAGGAAAACTCACGTCAAAGGTATATGTTTGTCGTGCGCCTTCTATCCGAGGTTTAGGTCTGAACAGTCCAAGAGGGTTAACTCCGGTGATTTATTTGTTCGGCGGGGGAGATCAGAAGTTGTCACATGCTGAAATTTCCAATTCCAGGATGTGAGAATAGGAAGAAAATTTAAACAACGATTTTCTCTACATTTTTTAAATTTTTCCAACATTTAATTCTTTACGAGGAATGTTGTACAGGAAAAACATTATTTGTTTTCAAAAACAAATAATTGGCTTCATGTTTGTTGCATACATGCTATTGCATTTTTTGTTTGGTTGAATTCAAATTGTTATTTGAATTCAGTTGTTTGAATATTTAAGAAAAGAAAAACAAAACCCTTTTTTTTCTTTTCGTTCGTTGCGGCCCACGGACTCTCGGCTCAAGTCGCGGGACACCCCCGAGCTCGGCGGCCCCACTCTTCGGCCTCGGTCCAACTTGCGGAAGTCTATCCATGCTTCCCGGACTCCTCGGCTCGGTTGCTCGTCGTCCTCTAGCTCGCGCAGCCCGGCCCGGTCGAACGGCCCGGTGCGGCCCATCTCACCCCTTCCCCGCGCGCAGCGGATGACGGGCGGGACCCGCTGTTATCCCGCTCGCCGCGCCGACCGAGCCGATTCGAGCTCGGGCCCGGCCTCGCACCGCCCCGAGCTGCGTCCCGCGCCGCACCTCCCGTGGTCCGCACGCCAAGGCCGCCTCTGTTGTCCTATTTATGGTGCCGCCACCAACCGTGGCCCCCCCTTTTCCTCTGACCCTAGCCGCCACCCACACCGCCACCGAGCTCCCGAGAACCCTAGTGTCTCCTCCGTTGTTTCCCCCAGTTGCCGCCTCTCCGCCGACGAGAAGTGGACAAGGAGCTTCGCATGGAGATGAGGAAGATCTGATGCCGTCTGTGTGCACTCTCGTGCCTTGCGCCGCCCGCGCGCGCTCACTGGAGCCCTAGCGCCGCCGTCCGCCTCGCCGGGCCGCGCGTTGACCTAGATCGAACGCTCGCATCGACTGCGTCACCCTAGAGCAAGTCGCGTCGCCAACCGTGCCTCCTAGCCCCAGATGGAGCTAGCTCGCCGGAGTTGTTGTGCGCCGCCGCTCGCCGGCGCAGTCGCCGCCTCGTCTCGCGCCTGCACGCCACCGCGGCCGTCCGATCTGGATGCTACGGCCCAGATTGCATCTAACCCCAGGTCAAACCGGTGTATACCGGTCAACCTTGCGCTGAGTCGTCACCATTTTGCATAAAAGTCCTCCATTTTCTTAGAATCACAGATATGTCGTTCCGCATGCAAAGACTGGTACATATAAGCAATGTTTTTTCTGTTTAAACCCTCAGCTCTCTGGTTTTAGCGCCCGAGGTCCATCTCTATGTTTTTGCACCGCAAACCTCATGTTTTTATACGTAATCTCGTTTTAAGCCCTCGGTTTCTTACCGTTTAGCCCCTACACCTTGTTTTGGCCGTAGAATACACATTTTATCTCTGTTTTTAGCGTTCTTTATACCCATGTGATCGTATCAAAGTGTAGAACAGTTTTATGCCCCTGCTATGTTATGTTAATACTGTTTGGTGATTGTTTCTTTTTTTATTCCATTGTATGCTTGTATGTGAACAGTGTGGTGCGTAGAAGACGGTTCGTACGTGGAATACGCTGAAGTTGAAGATTTTCAAGACACGGAGCAACATCAAGCGTTGGTTGAAGGCAAGTCTTTACTGCATCCCTGTTGGACCTATTACAACATGCATTTTAATTACACTATTATTTATTTATGGCTTTGCATTAAACTCAAGGATCCTACTATTTAAGGTGTTAACACCAAAATTTGGTAAGGAGTCTGACTTGTGGGTCCAGCTCGGTGAGGAATCCGTCCGGTGGAAGGAAGGTTTCTTCAGATGCATTCGGCAGAAAATCCGCGGTCGGCTATCTGTTTCCGTTCGGCAAGAGAACAGTTGAGCTGATTTCGCGGGATTGTACGGTGACGTGGCTCAAGCAGGAAGGACGAATGGATGGATAAGCGATCGAGCTTAGAGATAAATTAGGTATCGAATCCATTCGAGGTTGTGTTTGGCAGGGTATAAATATGAGCCCTGGTTGTATGTAACAGATATACGTAATCATTCTCAATACAAACCGGCTTTACGCCAAACCCTAGAGTCCAGTTGTCGTGTCGTCGAGTTCTTCGAGAGGGTTCATTGATCCGTCGACCTCCGTGAGTACCGGCAACCTTGTAGCATGTCTAGTATCATGCGGTGGATTTAGATCTGATGCAAGTAGTCTTGTTACCATGCTTAGTGTCATGCGGTAGATTCAAGCTTGGTTCAAGAAGGTTTCTTGTTAGGTCATGAGCCATGCGGTAGGCTAAGATCTAGCTTGAAGCTAGTTATCGGCTCTATTGGATTTTGGCAAGATCCAATAGATTCATTAAGTTACCCCGTGTTGCTTTGAGTTTTTGCTTTATGTTTAAATTCATATAACACTTTTTGCCCAATCTAGATGGGTTTGGATCGGCTTTATACCTTTTGATGATCCTCATGCGAGTCAATTTCGTACCTTTGGCTATTTTAACGCGTGGATCACGTGCTCTTTGATAGCCGAAACCGAATCGATCTAGGTTGTTACGTGTTGCGGGTTCAAGCTTGCCAATGTTTGTATAAATCTTGAAAGAACTGAGTATCACGCGGTAGATGCAGGTTTTTGGGTTTCTTTGGAGCTAGTCATCCGGTGGATTAGATTTCAAATCAATCTGATAGATTTATCTTGTTTGGTAATGTTCGTTCCTTCTTCATGGACCCCGAATCGGTTGTTCAGCCGCATTCGGTTATGTTCCTCACGAGTAGAACACGTGCGTAATTTATGCTTTAAATAATGTATGCTTTTAGCCTTCCATATTTAGATCGTATCATGCGGTAGATAGATCTATTTGTGGAAAGTGGTGCGATCCCCATGCAAGTTGTATCATGCGGTGGATAGATTTGTTTGGCATCGTACCCGACGGGTTTTAAAGTACCTAGACATGCGGTAAACTAGTGCTTTGGATCTACGCATGCTTGTTTATTACATATTTATGCTCGCGCTTTACTTTATTTATTTACTTGATGTTGATCACCACGGGTATCGGTCGCGATCTTATGCATGTGCATCTTTGTCCAAACAAAGACCGATCGCCGTCATGCTTACGTCATCCATTCGGCTATGTCATTTTTTCCTTCTTTAAGCTCCCGAATGGTTTCAGTTTGCTGGCAGATAGCTTTCTATAGCTATATGTCATCTCACCTGGCTTTGTAGCCGCAAATATGGAACTGTCTGGTACCACCCGGCAAGTTCCAAGCTTTGGAATTTAACTACTTTATCTTTTGTTAATTTTCAGGAAAAATTAACTGGCACGTCTTGTGATTCTCTGCACGTGTGAAGCCAGCTTGTTCGGCTTGCTGTGTGCTTGGCGCTAGGTGCACATTTTGCGTCAACACAAGGTTTTAAGGTTTGACTAGCTTTGTTTATCCATATGCCTTGATCAACCTAGGTTTATGTTTATGTTGGGTAGATCTTGCTTAGTTGCTCAACTTGGGATCATCGTGTTTTAAATGAACAACAATGTTAATCTTGCTTTACTTATGTTATACCTTTATTAAGCAAGATCACTTATGTTAATCGGAACATGGAGAACCACTCAGGAAAACAGTACTACCACAAGACATATAGCTCTGTCTTGGCAAAGTAATTAGAAACTTTAGTATTGTGGTATGCTTTACCTAAAAGGGGTTGGGGGCTGACGGTAGATGGTGTATAGCCCGGCCCTCAGACTGATCTGCTCTATGGTAGCTTCGCAGGTGAGAGAGGTTTATGCGCTGCACTGATCAGGTAACCTAGCGAGCAGCTCGTGCTAGGGAATCTTTGTAAAAGCCACGTAGCGTCCCTATGCAATCACACCTCATTAGTGTGGTATGATGCTTGGCCGGCATGGCATGATTGGGTTTAAAGTTCCTAGAACTTTTATGCGACTTGTGGGTAAAGATGTACAACCTTTGCAGTGTGTAAAAATAACTGGTTTGTCGTGCCCACGGTCACGGGTAGCCTGGACCCTCACATGAGTAAATTATGGAAGATGGACTAAACTTGTTGCATTTACTTTCGTTCATATTGATGATGCTTATGTTGATTTCTGGGTTGGTATAAACTTACATTTGCTAGTAATTCAGCTTGCTTAATAAAACTTGACCAACTAAAATGTTGATCCACTTTGCAACCACAAGCTTCCACCATAGAGCCTTTGCATGTTGTTATAGAGTTTTCCCTTGTTGAGTACGACATGTGCTCATGCTTGTTGTTATTTTATATTGCATTTACACAACCCGGTTGCTTCTCAGACGGACGCTTTGAAGACTTTCCTGGAGAGTTCGATGGTTTCTGGGCGAGCGTGCCACCAGTCAGCTGCCTGTGGAGACGTCCTTTTCCGCTGCTAGTACTCGCTTTTGTTACGATTATGAGACATTCGGTCATGTAATAAATGTTTAATACTTTCTTTATGCTTTTACACTGTGTTTTGGTATTCACTATGTCGATACATGTGCAAACTTTGATCCTAACGCACATGTATTCTATGCATTCGGATTTGCTATTAAATCCGGGTGTGACAGAAGCTAAGAACGTGATGGTTATGCTAGCGTAGCACACGGAAATCTCAGCGAGACACAAGGGACAAGGCAATTTTTATACTGGTTCGGGCATCTAGAGAGTAAAACCTTACGTCCAGTTCTTGATTCTATTGATTTGACCATGGTGAAGTGGTCCTCAGAAGGACGCCCTTGCCTACCTTATATTGGCTGACGGACAAGGTCGGTGGACCGGAGTCCAAGTTGGTTACAACAGGGAAACTTATCTCTAGTCAATTACAACATGGAAGGCTTATCCGAGCTATCTTAATCCGTTTGCACTGCCTTGGCTTGCACGCCAAGTTATCTTCTCATCTTTGGCCCACATGTCAGGTCGGGCAGGCCTATTGACGGGTCGACGGGTCTTCAAGTGGGCTGGACTCACTTGTCGGGATGGCTATGAGCCCGGTCGGTGGGGACCCAGGGGTACCCATGTCTCACACCTTCACATGACGCACGGCAAAGGCTAACGGCCGTTTACCGCCATAGTGGAGAAAGAAAAAATAGTTTGTCGTGCATGACGAAATAAAACGCACGGCAAACACTCATTGTCGTGCGTCAGGAAATAAAACGCACGACAAAGATTGTTTGTCATGCGCCAGCAAAAACACACGGCAAACTGTGCTCTTTGTCGTGTGCCCGATATAAAGCGCACCGTCGGTGCGGAAAGTAGTCCCGACACTAACTAGTAAGAAGCGTTGAGATCTATCTCTCGATGGCCGTGCTAAGCAACTAGTGACACTGTGTTTTATCCTGGTTCCGGCCGGGGGCCGTACGTCCAGCAGGGGTGTGCTCGGGGCACTATATTGTGTTGCACCATGGTGCTCGTAGAGGGGGGCTACAAGCGAGGCGGGAGAGGAGGTCGGGCCTCCAGGTCCCAGAGGTACTGATTGAGGCAAGTGCCAATATCGTGGTCAAGGCGGAAAGCGTGCAAGTGATCGCAATCCGTCGTCCCATCCCCCGCGGCTATGGGACTGCCCCTCCTTTTATAGGCCAAGGAGGCGGCAGTTTACAAGCGTGCAGCACTATTTCGTCTACGTGTAGAGGTATGGTGTACAGCGTTGCGGAGTAGACGGCCGTCCTGGCGAATCTTGCTTCTCGCGGGTGTCATGATGCGTCCCGTGCGCGTCCAGGAGCGGCTTCGAGGGTGGCGGTGTGGAGGTCTCCTGTTCGGCGACCGCCCGTGTGAGGACTCGAGGGTGCCGTTGACGTGAGGCCGTACAGGGGTACAGTAGCCGGCGTGGCGGCGTCCCGTCACCGTATGCTTCCACAGCGTCGGGGATGGTGATGCAGTGGCCGGGATGGCGTCGGGGACAGCGAGGATGGTCGCACAGGACCGATGGCGATGGAGGTGACCGGTCCTGCCGGCCCGACGTCACGGCGTTGTCCTTACACGGGCGTGGCGTAGTTGTTCGTCTTCCCTTCGAGGGCTCTGTTGTCCCTTTTCAAGGGTGCGGCGCGTCAGCCGTACGGGAGTGGGTGGCACAGTGCCACGGGGTTGTTGTTGACCCGCTGCACAACGCTGCACAGTGGCGGGGATGGCCTCGCCAGGGGAATTGGCGGAGCAGTGTCGGGGCATGATTCACAGGCGCGTAGTGGCGTGGATTCGTCTTTGACTTGGGCGCTTGCAAATGTCAGTGCATTAAATGCCCCCGCGTAATACCCTACGTCCCGTATGTTGCGTAGCTCGGATTGATAGGGCACAATTACAGGATGGTGCAATAGTGCGCCGTGAGTTGAGATTGGATGAGATGATCCCGAGATCGGTCCCTGCCTCGCCTTATATAGTCCAGGAGGCGGGGTTACAAGTCGGAGTAGGGAAGGAGTACTAGTAGAGTACGTCTAGGAGACCTCTACACAATGCGGAACATGTACAGAGTCCTAACCGAGTACTACTCCCGTGTTGTCCTTGTGCTCCACGCCTTCGGTGTGCCGTGTAGCGCAAGCCGGTAGTCCCTGGGGGCCCACCGAGTAGTCGGTCCCCGGTACCCACCAAGGTAGTGGGCCCGGGGAGGTCCATACGAAAAGCCCCCGAGTACTTTGTAGTCGAGAAGGATAGCTTCAAGTAGTCTTGAAGGCCTTAACAAGTAGTCCTCAAGCGTCCCCGAGTGCTACAAGTCAAAAGTCCTCAAGAGTAGTCGAAGCATCCCGAGGCCGGAATGTACTCCACCGATGCTTGAGCAATCTTGAAGTCTTCTCGAGTAGTCCCAAGCGTCCTTGAAATCGCCTTCGAAGGTCTTCAAAAATGCCGCCTTGTCTTGAAGCCGGTGCGCGTCAAGAAGATGCGATTTGCGTAACCGCCATCCACGTGGAGTAGCCCCCGAGCCTCGAGCCACGGGCTCTGGCTGAGGATCTATCCGAAGTCTTGGCGAGAAAATCCCGAAAAATCCGGAGAGAAAAACCGAAGGACACGTGGCACGGAGCCCCCGAGCCTTGAGTCGAGTACTTCCTCTCGAATTGAAGGGTCTTCTTGAAAAATGTGTCCCGAGGTGCTCTTGAGACTAGCCGCGTCCCGGGTAATCGAGTAGAACTAGCCGAGCCCCCGAGATGAGGCGCGTCGACTAGTAGAATAAGAAGAGTCACGTGCGCCCGCCGAGTCGCCCGCGCGTGGACTTATTCGGCCGCCCGTTACGGAGGCGTTTTGGCTTATAAATACAAGCCGAAACCCTTAGGGTTTTCACCCAAGTGAGCCGCGGTCATTCGCCACTTGAATCGTGAAGTAGATCCACTCCGGCCGAACACCGCCGCCGTAGTAGATCCGAGCGCATCGCCACCCGAAAGCCGTAGGGTAGCCCCCGAGCGGATGCGAGTAAAGACTCCCTGTTCTTGGAGGATGAAGCCGTCCCCGTCGAAGACGTCGAAAGCCGGCGGGAAGAAGAGGAGCCATGCAGAGGCTGCCGCGGCCGGCACCGGAGCGGTGCCGCCCACATCTCCGTCGCGCGCTGACCCAAGCCACGAGTGGAAAAAATCGAAGGTGAAGACCGAAGACTTGCTGACCCTGTTGAACAGCGGGTTCATCAGGGAGAAGCAGATCGACATGTGGAGATCCGCCGCAGAGATCCCTATCCAATGGAGAAGGCACAAGACGAGATCCCGATGTTCTCGCGCTTCGTGGAGCGCGGTCTTGCGCTCCCGCCGAGTGACTTCTTCAAGGGGCTTCTCGTGTACTATGGCATCGAGTACCTCAACTTGAACCCCAACGGTATCTTCCACACTTCCGTCTTCGTCCACTTCTCGCGAAGCTTTCTTGGGAATCAAACCGCACCGGATTCTCTTCCGAAGTTTTTCCGCGTGAAGCCGCAGCCGCCCCGCCTCCAACCCCGAGTAGTCGGAGGGGCCGGGATCCACTCGAGGGAGGATGCCGCAGAGCGCACTCGGCGTACAAGCTCGTGGACTCCAACATCGATCGGAAGACGAGGTGGTTCTACATCACGAACCACCATCCCGAGCTACCGAAGCCGAGCGGGGCGGCAGCCCGAGCACCAAGAGTGGTGGAACACGGAGCCCACCATGCAGAGGGGCTCCGGGCCCCGGAGTTGCTAGCACGCATCAAGACTCGCGGATGCGGGACCGAGGGCCGAACACGTGGCCTTCAGCTTCATGAAGCGCCGGATCCAGCCGCTGATGGCGAGGGATACGATGGGCTTCGAGTACACCGGCGACGACGACACGTCGCGGATGCCGGGGGGCGAAATTGAGGACAACGACATCATCGAGAGGTTGTCGAGGATCTTCAAGGACATGCCGGAGTACACGGCGTGCCCCGTCGAGGAATACTCCGCCGCGCGCCCGCCCAACAAGGTAAGTAGCCGTACCCGCCTCGTCGAGTAGTAGGCACTTGTAGCAGAGTTGCTGACGCTTTTGTGTCTTTTGCGCAGATGATGTGAAGCGGTTTGTCTCCGAGCCGCGCCCACCACCGAGCGGAATTGAGATCCCAACGGTGGAGAAGGTGAAGGAGCGCCGAGTAGTCGGAGACGACGACGATCCCGTCATCGTGGAGGATACCTCCGATGACGAAGAAGACGAGGAGACGCTCGGCAGACCGCTTCCACCGCGGTCGAGGTTTAGCCGTCCGGCTTGCCTCATGTACCTCTCATCCAAGACCCTCCGCCAGCTCTGGAGGCTAGCCTTGCTGCGCCGCCGAGGAAGCCGCGCAACCCCGCCAAGAAGCGGGTAGCAAAGAAGATGAAGGTCTCAGAGACCACGCCTCCAGAGGTAAGTCATCTTGAGCAAAGTAGTCGAGTACCCAGTGATCGAGTACGGTGCTGACGAGTAGTCGTCCTTGTGTGCAGGAGAGGCCGCCAGCAGAGCCCGTGGAGGAAGGCGATGAGGGCATGTGGCCCACAGTGGGGGAACCGGCTGGAAGCCGAAGTCCAGCCCCCACTGTCGAAGAACTTCCGGCGCAGCCCGGGAGCGCCGCCCCCCCCGCCCCAGGAGGGAGCAGAGTACCCGCGACCGCCGCCGTTGAAGAGGTGGAAGCCGCAGGGGCGCGTAAAACTCTCGCACCGGCCGCCGCCGCCGTGGAGGAGGCGGTAGTCGGAGAGGCGGAGGAAGAAACGCCCGCCGAGGGTGGACCTGTTGATATCGCCGCATCCTCGGTGCTCCGGCCGTGACTATCGTCCGGCCGAACTTGTAAGTACCACGCCTTCATGAGTAGTACTCATTGTAGTAGTCGATTTTATCTCGACGATCCTCTCGTGGATACTTGTGCAGTAAAATCCACGGACTTGAGCCGGGACGGAGAGGAGCCCACGGCAGCAGAGAGGCGGTGAAAAGGCCGCGCCGCCCGTCGAGGAGCCCGCTCCGAAGCCCAAGCCGCGACCGAGCCCCCACCGCCGAAGCGCCGCCGCCGCAGGCGGTCGTAGTCGAAGGTGAGTACTCCTCCCCGAAGCTATATAGCCCCAAAAAGAGTAGTCGTAGATACCGATGCGCGTGTTCCTTGGTGACAAGGGCCGAAGGGGGGTGACATCCCCGCAGGGGGTGCCCATGCGAGAGTTGACACCGTAAGCCCCGCAGGCCGCGGTAGGAGCCCCCCGAGCCCATGGGGGAAACCGTCGAGAAGTCCGCCGAGGGGGAGGCGGCTACCACGTCGCCGGGGGGGTTGCCCCGGAGGTGGCGATCCGATCTCCCGAGATCCAAGACGCGGAGCCTATCCGCTCGGCGCCAATGACGGAGGCTACGTCGAGTAGCCGTGGCGGGATTGAGGCCGCTTGCCGACGATCTCGTCGAGCCGGCGGTGTTGGCGCAAAGATCCGGAGGCGATGCGGCGAGCCGAACAATGGATGAAGGTACGTGGCCGTTGCCTCCCTAGTAGTCAGCCCTTTGCGTTGAGTACTCTGCTTGACTTGAACTTGTCTTGTGCAGGACGTCGCGGAGCGATCCCGCGAGAAGTCGAATCTACTGCAAGGCTACGGCGACACGGCACCGCCGGCCGAAGCCCCGGAGGAGCAGCTCATGAAGTCGAGGAAGCATGCGGCCGCCATGCGGCCGAAGCTTGACGCCGCCTTCGCCAAGTACCACAACGATGTGATGGACTTGCAGGCGAAGGGCGACGAGCTGGTGCGGAAGAACAAAGGCCTCCGCAACAAGAATAAAGGTATGGCTCTTGACTTGCTCGGGTACTTGTTGGGAGTCATCAAGCTCGACCCGTTGTTGTGTTCGGTGTTGCGTAACTCGAAGGCCGTGTGGAGCGACCGAAGGGCTCGGAGATCGGCATGAAGAATCTCTTCTACCGGGAGCAAGAAGCCCGCCGGTGTACTTGAACTCGACTACAAGGAGCCGGCCTTCGAGTGCGAGAAGCACATGGAGTTGCGAATTGCATCCGATAGAGACCTCGTCAATCGCTACAAATCTTTGCGATGTTGAACGAAGACCGCGAGGCGCTCCGGCCTAGCCGAAGGACCTTGAAGAGGCTGCCCTCCCGATCGCGAGGCTCCCGGTGCCGCACCCGGCGGCCCCAAGATCGCTCCGTTGGCGGATCGACTTCGTGAGGCGCCAAGCCGGCCGGCCGCCTATGTGAAGCACATGGCCAAGTCAATCCCGAAGCAGGGCCGGCCTTCATGAAGTCGTACTTCCCGAAGGCCCCGTGGAGGTAGTCGCCGGCGGGGTAGCCGCCAACCGGCCGGATGAGCAAGACGCGCAGTTCTTCGGAGCGCATGGCTCCCCATCGCGGAAGGGTAGCCGATAAGTTGAACCTCCGCAGTAGCCCCGCATAGATAGCTAGTAGCCGTAGTTGTATAGGAAACAGCTTGTAATGAACTTTTTTCATATATCAATGAAATGCGATGTTCCATCAATGAGTACTCGTAACCGCGATCTCGCAGTGCGGAGCGCCCATCGTGGAGTAGGTGCGAGTAGTAGTACTCGGCTTAGTAGTCCCGTCACAGGGAGTAGACAGTAAAGAAGTTGATGGACAATCAAACTTTATTACTGAAGAAGTACACCTGGGTGGCCAGGGCCGTAGTTACAACTAGTCGCCCGGACCCGAAGGCCGCTTACAACGAGTAGTACCGGGAGCGGGTAGCCGCTTACGGTGAGTGATCCGTAGGTAGTCGTGTAGGCCGGATCGCGTATCCGTAAGTAGCCGTGCGGTGGCCGGATCTTGGAGTGTGGTCTCTTGGTAGACCGCCGCTAGAGTCCTTGATGCTCGTTGCGGCCCGTGGTCCGTAGGTAGCCGCACGGGCCGGACCCGGAGGAGAGTAGTCCGAGACTTGGAGCCGGGACCCGAGGGTCGCCTGCGGCAAGGGGGTGTTGATGTAGTCGCGTGGACTTGAACCCCGGAGTAGTCGTTTAGACTAGGCGTAGAATCGACAGAGTTGGTCGACGTTCCACGAGTTGTTGACTTCTTCGCCTTCAAGTGTTTGGAGGCGGTAGGAGCCTGGCCCGGTCACCTTAGCCACGGTGAAGGGGCCTTCCCAGGGGGAGCTGAGCTTGTGAAGTCCTTCCGTGTTCTGGATACGGCGGAGGACGAGATCTCCAACGTTGAAGGAGCGTTCCTTGACGTTGCGATCGTGGTAGCGTCGGATACCCTCCGTGTACCTTGCCGATTGGACGAGGGCGGCGCAGCCGAGCTTCTTCGAGGCCGTCGATATCAACTCGTCCGTCGTCCTCCGAGACGCCTTCGTCTTAGTGCTCCACCGCCGGCGAGTTCCATATGACGTCGGGCAGGGAGGATGGCTTCGCAGCCATAGACCAGAAGTAGGGGGGATTGCCCCGTTGGCTTGGATGGTTGAGTCCGCAGCCCCCGCAGTGCGTTGGGTAGTTCCTTGATCCACTTGCCCCCTTTTGAGTTAGCAGCGTCGTGTAGCCGCTTCTTGAGGGCGTCGAGCACCATCCCATTGGCGCGCTCGACTTGTCCGTTGGCCCGTGGGTGGGCGACGGAGACGTATCTGACGTCGATCCCGCTGTTCTCGCAGCACTCCCAGAACTGGTGGTTGTTGAAGTTGGACCCCAGGTCTGTGATGATGCGGTGGGGTAGCCCGTAGCGGTGTACAAGTTCATCCAGAAGTCGAGTACTCGTCGCCTTTGGGGCATGTGACCGGCTTGACCTCGATCCACTTGGTGAACTTGTCGATAGCCACCGCACCCTCGTTGAATCCTCCCGGCGCGGTTGGCGGGGGCCCAATCATGTCGAGCCCCCGGCAGGCAAAGGGCCGGGTTGGCGGTATGGTGACTAGCTTGTAGGCGGGGACGTGTTGTCGCTTGGCGAAGAACCGACATCCTTGGCACCTTCGACGAGTTCTTCGGCATCGCCCGTGGCCGTGGGGCCGCAGAAGGCTCGCCGAAGGCCTTGCCGACTCGCCGTGCGTGAGGACGCGTGGTTGCCGCGACGACCTTGTGGATCTCTTCCAAGATGTCCTTGCCTTCATCGCGAGGGACGCACTTCATGAGTACTCCGAAGATGCGCCTCGCTTGTAAAGCTTGTCGCCGACGAGGACGTAAGACTTGGCGCGGCGGATGAGTTGTTCGGCTGCGTTTTTGCTCGGAGGGGACCTTCTCGCTCGCCGAGGTAGTCGATGAAGGGTTGCCTCCGGTCCACGTCGATCATCATGACCTCCCCGTCCACCGGGTGGTTAGCCGGGACAAGAGGGTCGGTGGCGCCGGCTCCGGATGGATGGCGCGTGAAGCTCATGGACGAAGACGCCCGCGGGTACTTGGGCGCGGGTGGATCCGAGCTTCGAGAGGACGTCCGCTGCAACGTTGTTGTCGCGGACGATGTGATGGAACTCGAGACCATAGAATTTGTTCTCGAGCTTGCGGACTTCTAGGCAGTAGGCGTCCATGTTCTCCTTGTTGCGGTCCCAGGACTTGTTGACTTGGTTGATGACCACTGCGGAGTCGCCGTAGACTAGTAGCCGCTTGATGCCAAGTGAAGCCGCGAGGCGGAGCCCATGTAGGAGAGCTTCGTACTCGGCTTCATTGTTCGAGACCTTCCAGAAGATCTGCAGGACGTACTTTAGTTGTTCGCCCGTTGGAGAGATCAGGAGCACTCCTGCGCCTGCGCCCTCGAGGTTGAGTGAGCCGTCAAAGTACATCACCCAATGCTCGGTCGCACAAGGGGGAGCAGTAGC
The DNA here is from genome assembly GCA_947561735.1 of Cenchrus americanus. Lineage (NCBI taxonomy): Eukaryota > Viridiplantae > Streptophyta > Magnoliopsida > Poales > Poaceae > Cenchrus > Cenchrus americanus. The sequence continues at coordinate 281,693,710 of OX387239.1, read as the reverse complement.
CGGTTCTCCCGCCACTCTGCCATGAAGTCGACTAGAGCTTGCGACTTGATGGCCGTGCGTGGCTTGAAGTCGATGGTGAGGGCGCCGAGCTCGACAGCCCCATTTGGAAATCCTTCCGGTGGCGTGCGGGTTCCTCGGGATGTCGCCGAGCGGGTAGTCGGTGACGACGGAGACCGAGTACTCCCCGGAAGTAGTGTCGTAGCTTCCGCGAGGTGATGAGTAGAGCGTACGTGCTTCTCGCACGGGCCGGTAGCGAGCCTTGGACTCGATAGAACCTCGCCGACGAAGTAGACCGGGCGCCGGGACCGGGTAGGCATGGCCGTCTTCCCCGCCGCTCGACAACGATGGCAGATCGACCACGTGAGTAGTCGCCGCAAGGTAGAGCAAGAGCCGCTCGCCCTTGTAGGGAGCCGTGAGGACCGGCGGCTTCGACAGAAGTCCTTGAGCCGGGCAAGGGCTTGGTCCGCCTCTCGCAGTCCACACGAACTTCTCGTGGTGCTTGAGTAGTTTGAAGAAGGGGAGACCCCGTTCTCCTAGCTTCGAGATGAATCTGTTCAATGCCGCCATGCACCCCGTCAGCTTCGGACGTCCTTGATGCTCGTGGGAGCTTTCATGCGTCGGTGATGGCGGAGATCTTCTCGGGGTTGGCTTCGATGCCGCGCCGGGCCGATGATGAAGCCGAGTAGTTTACCCGAAGGTACGCCGAAGACGCACTTGTTCGGGTTGAGCTTCCGGCGGTACTCGCGTAGTGAAGCGAAGGTCCGTTCAAGGTCGTCGATGAGGGTGCCGGAGTCCCCGGTTTTGACAACCACGTCATCCACGTAGGCCTCGACGTTCTTGTTGAGTTGCCGCTTGAAGCTGTGCCCGGATGGCCCGTTGATAGGTGGCGCCGGCGTTCTTCAACCCGAATGACATGGTCGTGTAGCGCACGCGCCAAACGGGGTAATGAACGCGGTCTTTTCCCCGGTCTTCTTCCTTGATTGCGATCCGGTGGTACCCGGAGTAGCGGGCCGAGGAAGCAGAGCAGTCGCAGCCCGCCGTGGAGTCGATGACTTGATCAATCCGCGGCAACCCGAAGGGGTCCTCGGGGGCGTGCTTGTTGAGCTCGGTGTAGTCGACACACATCCTCCACTCGTTCGAGTTCTTCTTGCGGACGAGGACGGGGTTGGCGAGCCACTCGAGATGGAAGACTTCTCTCGATGAAGCCGCAGCCGAGTAGCTTGGCGAGCTCCTTCTTGATGGCGTCCCGTCCGTCGTCGGCGAAGCGTCGGAGGTGCCGTCGCTTGGGGGTGGCCTTTGGGTCGACGTTGAGGCGTGCTCGATCGGCTCCCCGGGCACTCCCCGGCATGTCCGTCGGCTTCCACGCGAAGATGTCGCGGTTAGGCCCGAAGGAAGCCGATGAGCGCGTCTTCCTATTTGGGGTCGAGGCCGGCCCCGATGGTGGTGGTCTTGGTGGGGTCGCCCGTTCCGAGGTCGACCGACTTGACGAGTACCTCCTCGGGTGGCCGAGGCTTGTTGGCGCCGTCGTACTTCTGCGGGATGTCGAGTTCGCTTGTGGCAAGCTTCTTCGACGCGGCGTAGACCTCCATCATTGGGGTGGGTACTTGATTTGTTGAAGCGATCACCACGGCCTCTCGTATCGCAGTCGTGAGAGATCTTCAAGTCCCCTTGGAGGGAGAGTACGCCAGCTGGACTTGGCATTTTGAGTACCAAGTATGTGTAGTGGGGCACCGCCATGAACTTGGCGATTGCCGGTCTGCCGAGGATGGCATGGTAGGATGTCTCGATATCCGCGACCTCGAACTTGATGTACTCGGTGCGGTAGTTGTCGCGAGACGCCCCAAAGGTAACTGGCAGTACCACTGAGCCTAGTGGGATAGCCGCGTTGCCCGGGACGATGCCGTAGAAAGGCATGTCGCTCTTGTCGAGCATGGGGGTGACGTCAAGGTTCATCTTCTTCGCAGTCTTGGTGAAGAGGACGTTGAGCCCGCTTCCGCCGTCGATGAGCACCTTGTTGAGCTTAGAGCCCGCCATCGTTGGTTTCGGGACGAGAGGGAAACGTCCCGGTTCGGGAGAAGCCGGTCCATTGGTCCGCGCGGGAGAACGTGATGGGTGTCTCTCGACCACCCGAGAGGGGTCATAACCGCCGGTTCAATGGACATCACTTCACGGCGAGTAGCCTTCGCTCCCCGCCCGCCGGGTAGTCCGCCGAAGAGGACGTTGACGGTCTTCTCGGGTTCTTGGAAGTCGTCGCCGTCCTTCTTCTTGTTCTTCGATCGTGAGGGTGCGGTGGCTCGGCGTATCCTTGAGTGCATGCCCGAGCCGGTAGCACCGCTCGGTAGTGTGGTTGCCGTTCGGATGCCACGGGCACTTCTCCTTCGGCGGGTCTTTGAACCCGCCGGAGTTCTTCTTCGAGTTCCCTTTCGAAGGGCGCCGGATAGCCGCGACGGTATTGTCTGGCTTGCGCTTGCGATTAGAACCCGAGAAGTTGTTGTTGTTGTTGTTGTTGCGGCCGCCTTGGTTTGGATTGCTGCCGCCGCCGCCACCTTGGTTCTCGCTTGGACTTGCCGCGGATGGTGTCGTACTTGGCGTTGGCCTTGTCCTCTTCATCCTCCCAGGACGTGATCATGTCCTTGAGGTGGGGAATGGACCTAGGGCGGCGTCGACCGAAGTCCTCGAAGGTGCGGCGATGGTAGAGCCCGTCCTGGAAGAGGTCGATGACCTCCTTGTCGGTGACGTCCACGACGGTAGCGCGCTTGTCGAAAAAGCGGCGCATGTACTTGCGGAGGGTCTCGCCTTGTTCCTGCTTGATCATGGCGAGGTCCATGCGAGTACCCGAACGGCCCATGGCGCCCGCGAAGTTGCTTGTGAACCTGTTCCTTCACCGGTCCCACTTGTCGATTGAGTGCTTGTCCGGCGACTCGAGCCACGTGAGTGGGGCTTGGTCCGTGCAGTAAGGGGAAGTAGAGGCACTTGGTGTCGCCGTTGCCGCCGCCGTTCTCGATGGAGAGAGCGTAGCATCGGAGCCACCGGATAGGATCCGCTTCGCGTCGTACTTGGTGATCCCCAAAGGCTTGAACTTGTCGGGGAGGAGCAAAGGTTGCGAAGCCGGGGTGAGAAAGCGAGGGAAGCCGTCGCCTTCGGCGGCGGTCGTCGACTTCTTTTGCCGTAATTCATCGATTCTCCGGCGAGCATCGTACCCGCCCCGAGAGGCGCCGAGGCGTGGCCGTGCGCGTGGCCACGGCCGCCGCGGCCGCCGCCGCCTCCCGGCTTTCTTGTTGGCCCCGTGGTTGGAGCCGCCGCCGTCGCCGCCTCCGCCGTCGGGGTCGTTGCCGCCGCCACCGGCCGGGGCACCGGTGGGGGACGACTTCCCGGTTGCCGTTGTCTTGCCGTGAGGGTCCGCCGGCGGTGGAGCGTCGACGGTTTGGGTCGACCGGGATGTCGCCCCGAGTACGGTTAGGACCGGGGTCAACACCGCGACTAGTAGCTTCGTTGTCGCGAGGCTTAGCCGGGAGAGGTTGGGCGACTCTCTTGTCTACCCGCATGAAGTAGGCTTCTTCGGCCGAGCTTGGCGATGACCCTCCCCGGCTCGTATGCCCCCGAGCTCCGGCGTGCGATCGTTGTGATCGACATGAGGCATTGCTCGGGAGTGGTGTGGACTCTGCTCTCAACCGCTTCGAGAGCTTCCGCAAGGTTGCGGATGGGAAGGTTGTCTCCGAGCCGCCGGCGTCGTTCGTTGCGCTTCCTCGTTACGTTCGCGCCGGCGTCCCCGTTGGCGTCGGTCTCGTCGTCCGCGGGGCATCGACGGACAGCTCGTCCGCGGGAGATGTCCTCCAAGTACTTGTCTCGCGCCGTGCTCGAGGTTCCCGGGTGTCGCCGGCGTCATGAAGACTTGACGATCGGGGGGTACCCAAGCTTGGCTCGAAGGTGCCACCTCGGCCTGGTGTGTTTGAGTCGGCCCGGGCTAGTGGTGTTCCCTCCGGAACGGTAGCGAGTCGATGTAGGCGACGTAGCGTGAGTCCTCCTTTGTCGCCCTCGGCGGGCTTGCGGTCCGGCCGCAGACGTATCTTCCGGCCGGCGTCGATCTTATAACCGGCCCCGCAGGTCGGCCCCCGACAAGGGAAGCTCGAGGAGTCATCTTCGCACTCGGGCTCCTCAGGGTCCGACCCGAAGTCGAACTCGTAGTCCGGGTTCGAGTAGAACTCGGAGAGAGGGCTGGAGTCCGAGACGCGGTTGGGGACGGCGTCGGAGTCCGAGTTGTACTCGGTTACGGGCTCCTTGCCGGCCCGGCGTGGTGTAGAAGCCTCCGTGCGGGCCCGGCCGGGGAACGCGAGGGCCACGCGCAGCGCCGGCATGGAGAGGGGACCGCCGCGATGGCCGAGGAGCCGGCTCGCATGCGATGGCCCATGGCGACGTCGGGTTCAAGTTGGAGATGGACTCGAGCTCGAAGTCGGCCGTGGAGGTTGGAAAGCGAAATTTCGCCGAACTCGCCGGGGCCGAGCTTGCCCGTGACAACTTCGGAAAGCGTCACAAGGCCCCGTCCTCGAGTCGGGTTGCATGATCAAGCGGCGCCGGGAAGGAGCCCGAGCCATCGGCAGTGCGGACCCGTGCGCCGAAGACGAAGGTGTCGCCGCGGTTGAAGGCGACGGTTGGCTTGATGTGAACGGAAGCCGTCGAGTTCGCCATGTGATCTCGAGCGAGAGCCCCCTACCTGGCGCGCCAGCTGTCGGTGTTTTGGACCGGCAACCTACTACGGGGAGTACCCGAAGTAGATGAATGTGACTCGCCGAGATCGGTAACTCGAAGGAAGAGACACGTGGCACACAATTTAGACAGGTTCGGGCCGCGAGGTGCGTAATACCCTACGTCCTGTATGCTGCGTAGCTCTGGATTGATAGGGCACGATTACAGGATGGTGTAATAGTGCGCCGTGAGTTGAGATTGGATGAGGTGATCCTGAGATCGGTCCCTGCCTCGCCTTATATAGTCCAGGAGGCAGGGTTACAAGTCGGAGTAGGGAAGGAGTACTAGTCGAGTACGTCTAGGAGACCTCTACACAATGCGGAACATGTACAGAGTCCTAACCGAGTACTACTTCTGTGCTGTCCTTGTGCTCCACGCCTTCAGGTGCCGTGTAGCGCAAGCCGGGTAGTCCCAGGGGCCCACCGAGTAGTCGGTCCTGGTACCCACCGAGGTAGTGGGCCCGGGGAGGTCCATACGACGGCGTCCAGCCCCCGAGCGAGGCGGAATCCTGCTCGAGGGGGCGTCTGACCCTCGAGCAAGGCGGAGCCTCACCCGAGGGGGCGACCTGCCCTCGAGCGAGGAGAAGTTGTACCGGTGCGGCGCCGTACCCCTCGAGTGAAGCGGAGTTCCGCCTGAGGGTGGCTAGGCCAATTGTCTGGTGGGTTGTGGGTCCATGGGTTTGTTTTGCGCGTGTGTTTAGGTTTGTTTGCGTTTGTTTTTTACGAATTTAAGCGGGTTTTCCCTGGTTGTTTGGGGGACCCTCATGGTTGTCCCCGACAGTAGCCCCCGAGCATCTGTGGGGGTATCTGTTAGGATCCCGCAGATGCTGACGCTTGCTGATGGGACGTTCTTCCCCCCTGGTCGCTGGTGCTATTCCGTGGGGCCGCGCTAGCGGACCCGAGGGTCTAGCCCCCGAAGCCTTGCAGGAGCGTGGGTGCTCCTCTAAGGGTTTTTACACAGGATCTGTCGACGTGCGGGTGTTAGTTTCAGCCGGCAACGGCAGTATTCCAACCGGCCTTGGCGGTGCCACACGCACGTATCTGGCATCGCCTGCGTTCGGTGCACCCCAGGAGGTGTAGTCGTGCGTCGAGCCCCCGAGCCTGGGCCCGTTCGAGGCGATCGGGGCGAGCTCTCCGACTTGTTTTATACACTCCCTCGTCGTCCCTTCGCGAAACGGAGGGTGAGGTTTCCACAACCCCCATCGAGCAGGTCGCGAATTGCGGATTCCTCGTCGAGCTGTTATCAGGTGATTCAAGTGGACGCCTATGATATCACACTTCATCATGTGTGGAGATGTCTGGGTTTGAGGCATCTGACGTCCCAACTTGCTTGAAATCTTCTCAATTCTTGCATACAGCCTCTACATGCCATAACATGACACCCAGACAAGTTTCATGATTTTCGGACTACTTTTGGATTTTATATAATTTACAAACATTTTTCCTGCTAGTTGTTCGTCATACGGCAAAAAGATGTTCAAAATTCCATGTGGCTTCCTAGATATGGCCTCAACATACACCAAATATAATGAATATCATTTTTTGAATTAAGAAATTTCATTACTTCATGCACATGCGAGTTCAAATTTGAAGTATGCTAAAAAATTCAACAAAATGAAAAAAACTAATGAAATATACCAAAAAAATTCAAAATAACCCCAAATTTGAGCAGGGAGTTTAAAATAATGTGGGATAGCTTCAAAAAAATGAGGAAAAAAACAAAAAACAAAAAAAATTCTTCCCCGAGTGCCTCACCGTAGCACTCGGGGAAGAGACCCTTCCCCGAGTGCTAGGATAAGGCACTCGGGGAAGAGGCTTGCTTCCCCGAGTGCTAGGGTGAGGCACTCGGGGAAGAGGTTGGCTTCCCCGAGTGCTAAAGAAAGGCACTTATGGAAGAGTGTTTTACAAATATCTCCATTCTCCCACATTATTTTTTGTTTGTTGGTGCCTCTCTTCCCCGAGTGCCATGGACTATTAGGCACTCGGGGAACACTCTCTTCCCCGAGTGCAACACTCGGGGAAGAGTTTCTTCCCCGAGTGCCCGATATTTGGCACTCGGGGAAGCCCGGAGCACTCGGGGAATTTCCATTCTCCCGTATTGATGGGACCACGCAGGGGCGTAGCACACGTCCTACATCGCGCTGGATTTAGGGGACGCGGCATGGGAACGGGACGTGCCGCACGGTTTGGCGTCCCCCGGTGGGGGTGGGGGGTATGCCAAACGCGTACTGCAGTGCTCCGTCCCATTGACCTCCCAGTACCCGGTGCGACCAGCCGGATGGTGGCAGAGTATCTTTGGCGGCAGCTGCTGCTGCTCGAGCTCCACGGCGGTCATCCCCTTCTCTCTCCCTCATCTCCCTGCTCACGGCGCGGAACAATGGTGGGCGCACGGGCCCCGCCGCTCCACATCGGCGTCGCGCACGCCTCCGGCGGACGCTGGATGTGGCGTCCGGGACGAGGAGCGCTACGAACCGTAGAGCTTAGTGTCCACCGGTGCGGGAAAATAAACTGCAAAAGGAAACGGTATGTGTCGTCCTGTTCCTTTTACCGCAGCCAATGCGGATAGCCTTACAATTGTGTTGGACTCCGACGTCATGTGCAAATAAGCTAGCTAGGCGAACCATTAATTTGTAAATAGGGTTGTGTACCACATACTTGCTGTGATACATAATCATTCCAAAGCAATAAATTGTTAGACAATTTTACATTAAAAAGATCACATACAAAGCTTCACTGAAAATATTGCTGCTTGCATTAAAAAGATCACAAAAGGCATACTGTATTATACGGAAGGGAAATAGTTTAATTGAAAGCATTACTGGTACAAAAGGATCATCAGCTAATATTAGCACAAGAGAGGATCCCCTTATTCTTTCAGCAATTAGGGCAGTACCGGAACCTAAGATTATTACTCCTCTTTGACATAAACGCCGAGCGAGTCGACCAACTGCTTTCCGCGGCCAAAGAAGCCCACAATGCTGCAGTTTTCCGCCACGGGGATGCTGAATGGTGATGTGGGACCAAATCTGGGGTTCCCATAAGGCCCATGAGTGGTGATGTTGGTGACAATTGCAAGGGTTCTAATCACGGTCCAGCCATTATATGTGCCGACTAATCCCTTGACTTCCTTCACAAATTCATTAGGGCGAAGTTCAATCTGCGTCGTCACAAGAGAAGACCAGTATATATATATATGCATATATATATATATATATATATATATATATATATATATATATATATATATATATATATATGCATATATCATCTAGGTAGGAGCGAATTAAAACAACGAGTACTATATAAATTTTCACTGACCGGTTGAGGAAGAGCTGTTCCACCTGTTCCACCGCATCGGATTGTGCGCTCCTGGCCAGATTGGTTGATGTAGGTAAATTCAATTGCATCAATAACCCCGTAGTAACGTAAGTTGATACTTTTCAGACGCGTTGGTGTGTCGTCTTGACATACGTCAAAAGCCTGCCCTCCAGTCCCACCAAATGCCCCAATCCTGAGGACGCGCGGACTACGGCTCTGGTGCATTATTGCATCCACACGCAGCAAATTATGGTAATATAGTAGAAATGAAATTTATTTTTGGTATGTTTGTTGGCTGCATGCATATGCAAATATCATTCGATTCACTTCACAGAGAAGTAGTGCATACCACCGGCGGCGGCGGCGGCGGCGGCGGCTGCTGCACTACTACTTTGAGCACGGGGAAGAATCCGCGGATGGTAAGCTGGATGATACCACCATCGCTCGTCGACTGCTCCGGGAGATACCTCTTGTAGATGACTCCTCTTGCCATACCAAACTGCCCTGTCCCGCCGACAATGGCGAACTCGCCAGATTCAACGGATGTACCCATCACCTCAAGCGTTGACCCGCTAAACCTACACCATCCATATACATGGACAGATGTTCATATATACACAGGCCGTGGCGGGTATCATCAGTACTATTCAGCAGAAACCATATTGATTCACTAGTTGATCTTCTTTCTTGTATGAAGAACTACATATATCTATAAATAAGATATAGTATGAGAAATGTCACTACCTCGGAGTCTCGAACACGATGCTGAAGACATTGCTCCAGTTACCAGCATGGATGTGCAGGCCTTGCGCGCGGGCGACGACGGCGGCGGTCGGGCCAACCCCATCGTAAATCTCCCAGTTGTTGACGGCGATCACGCCCAGGCCGGTGTCAGCGTCCGACCTTGTCACCTCGACTTGGTTCTTTCTAGGACCCGCAGGGGCCTGGCGTAGGTACAGGTTGCTGAAATTGTACTCGTTGTTGTCAACGGTTACACGGCTTGGAGTGATCTGGAAGTTGGCCATGGCTACTCACTGAGGTTGCCGGAGAGGCAGCAACCCAAGAACTTGACGACTAGCTAGCTAGGGAAGAAGAAGAGGTTGTTGTTATCTCTCCTGTCCTGTTGGGGAGAAATGGAAGGTGGGGGTTGGAATTTATATGGGATGCTAACTAGCTAAGCCGAACAGTATGCCTTTGTTTCTCAGTTTTCCACTCTCTAAAGTCTGTAGAGAGAACAATTATCATTGACAGACCTCTAAAGTCTTCTCGTTACATTGCAGTCTCTTCCTTAGTTTTCCAAATTATCATTTCTCATGCTCCCGATCCATCAATCCACATGGATTAAAGGTTCATGTGCCAGTTCATCCCAATAAACTACAGGTTGCCGGCCTATTCGTAGTTTTTGTCTCTTGGAATTGGGATAACTGATTAACAGCCTTTAGACATTTCCTCCTTCGGAACAACCTAGCGTATCCTCAACGACTATACGAAATGCATATGACGATCAATAAATTGTGTATGTATACAAGATCCATTTCAAAAATGTCAGAGAAAAGCAATAAACTGTAAATAAGTCGATCGGCAGCAAGCCTGATCCATAATTACTTCAGCAACCTAACTCTGTACGTCCTTTTATAAATGACATCTTGTATGATCCGTGCACGTTCTGTGATCGTTATAACTTTTCTAGGTTCTATTATGCATGTTAATAGAATTTTTTTTCTCGGATACGTAGAAGAGCTGTGTATCATTGTATAAAGGAGAAAAATGAATGTTTAATACAACGCGTGTTCGAAGACACGCCTGTGCCCCTACGTGTGATGATTACACGAAGAAGACAACCTGAAAAAACTAGTGAGACACGACGGGACTACTCGCTGACAACCCGCAATCTTCAAACCGACAACTACCCACTGATCCATGAGGGGGGGGGAGCACCATGCAGGGGCAGCACACGCTAAGCAATGAACGCGGCGCCCTGTCGTCGGCCGGAAGTCGCCTTGCGCAAAGGGAACATCCCAGGAACATGCTCGGTGCGGTCGTGGGTGATGCCGGAGGTGAAGGTCTCATCAACAGTTGTGCAGGGGTTCTCCCTTGGCGGCCATCTCAAATCGCCACATGAGCAACACCTCGTCGCGGCGGGTTGTCGGGATCCTGGACAGCTTCCTAGAAGTCAACTGTGTGCTGCTCCGCCGCGGCGCACCATTAGTCGGGGCAGCAGGCAGAGGCAGGGACGGTGCAGGTTGTGTGATGAGCGGGGGCACGTTGACGCCCATGAAGAGGTCGAGCCGTCTTGCAGCTGAGCTAGGCGGGGGGTTCCGCCTAGGACTCGACCTCCTTGGCCACTCGGTGTAGATGGGTCGACAAGCAGTGGAGTGGTAGAGGCGGCCAGCACGGCATCCACTACCTGCGCGGGGATTGGAGTGCACACCTCGGTGTCGTCTCCCAATGGCGGAGGCTGGTCGGCTGGCCCTGCGATGGTAGACAGGATAGGTTGAGAGTGTTGGAGTAGAGGCAACGACGCCAAACTAGTGGGCTCCAGCCGACACGCTTCCCACTCAATTAGCATCAGATCAACGGTCTGATCGGGCGCGGGGCGCCGTAGGAGCTGGAAACACACAACTGTCCCGGTCTGTCATCCTGGGCAAGCATCTGCGCGGCCGTAGAGAGGTGTCGGGGGTGGGGAGTGTGTCCTATCGCGGCAGGCGCTGGAGTAGGGGACCGCTTGGGTCGGCACCCGTCACAGTGGGGGCCCGTCGACGGTCGGACCTCCGTGGTTCATGTCGCCGCACGACATCAACCCACCGGTGGCAGAGTCACGAGGAGTATCGAGGGTGCGGGAGTCGCAGCGAGGACGCGTGAAACGGCGATGGTGGTTAGCAGACACAGCAGTTGGGCTATTGGTCGGTGTTGAGCGGGGGCGCCTGCAGTCCCAGGCGAGGTGGTGGAAGCCACAACAGCGGAGGCACCTCGTCAAATGTGTATGATCGGCTCGGTGGTGGGATTAAGACAGGCAGTTGAAGCACCTGGCGTCGAGTTCAGTAGGCAGGCGGCGCGGTGACAGCGTAGGGCGCGTTCGTCACAGCGCACCATGGCGACCGGAGCCCCTGCTGTCGCGAGCCTCACGCGAGGCTCCAGCCGTCGACATCAGGTGGGGAGTAGCGGTGATGGCGCGACCGAGGCGCAACGTCGACCGACGGAATCTGCGAGCCGAGGCGCTGGAGGATGGGGACGGAAAAGTACTTTTAACTCCGTCTACCCTCAGCTCGAGCAATCCGGACCGTTGGAGTCGCGTGTAGATCTGTTCCTTTTTGGCGTTTGTGACCGTATGAGATATGTATTTGGTTTTGTTTTAATGCTCGACATGTACATTAGCGGGGTATCGGGACGAGTGATTTGATAGAAGCTTCGGGCCCGATGAAAAACGTTGGTACGGAGCGGCGAATTAAATAATGCTCGTTCACCGTGGACTAGTCGCAACCACACACGTATGCGTTAGTACGGTTGGAGGTGGTAATGGTGTTTGGGGGATAGTACGGATTCGAATCGACGTGGCGGCGTCATGGCCTAGTGAATTTGGTGGGGTTTTTTTTCGGCCACCCAACCGTTGTAAAGGTCGTACCGGTGTTTGACTTTACCTTCACACCGGGTACATTTGGGTACACGGGAGGAACAACTCACCTTCATCCTTATCGATTACAAATGACTCTTTTTCTCGTTTTCCCCCGGGGGTCGCATTTGGTGTGCGGCTAGCATAGCGTATAGGTCTCCCTCAACGGTGTTGCTCCCTCCGTCCAATGGCGAGGGAGGGGCCGACGAAGTGTACGCCATCCTTCTCTCGCCATCGGTTCCCCGCGGTGCTCGTCCAAGGCAAATTCGGCTCTCGCTTCGCGGAGGAGCGGAAGGGAATCCCCGATTCCGGTGATGATGAAGGTAGAGGGTCAAGTAGTATCGGGAGTCGATGTTCACCCAAGGTCGTGTATATTGTGGTCTCAAAGTTCAGGCGAGTTCAAGAAGCAAATTGTCCGAGATATAGGATTTGGGGGCATTATTGATCTGCCATGTATCACCAAGGTAAATCTCGGACTTTCTTCATGGTTGCTTTCTAAGCTTGACACGAATGAGAGCGCACTAGTACTTCCCGGATCAAAAAGAATTTGGTTTCACGAGCGCGACATAGGCATTGTGTTTGGAATCCCCAAAGTGGAGATCCGGATGTAGGTTCGTGGAGATTTCTCCGAACAAATTAATATCATTAGGCAATCTTGTGGGTTAGACACGAGAGATGCAAGGAGTGTGAAAGGGTTGGAGTCCGTGTTGGAGCAATATTTGGATGACAAGTTCTACTAGCTTTGAGTTGAATAGATTTAAGATAGCTTTTGTCATGTTCGTGATGAGTCATCTCCTAGCTCCTTCGAGCAAAGCATGACCAATGTAATCTGGATTTGTTTGGTGCTCTAAAGAACACCGACAAAATAGAAAAATTCAATTGGTGTCGATATGTATATACATATGTCCTTGACGTGACTAGGAAGGTCCAAGATGAAATGTTCGCAAGGGCCATGTGACATGTCTAATCGGATGCCATCTTTTTCTCGCAGGTTAGCATCTAGTATCATAGTTTCACATTGTTTTGATTCTTTACCATGTTTTGATTCATGCCTTCGTTTCATTTTCATGATGGAATCCAGTGTCATATTTCTTGAATTGTCCTCACCGCGGATTCTCGTTTCTCGATAATGTTGACCTTGGTTGTTTCAACAAACCTCATAGCATTATCCCGCGCATCAAGGCCTTTGACTCGGATTCATTGCGGAACATGGCATTCATGTGTTCTAACAAAGAACAAACCGATTTCTCTAGTTTTATTGAGGTAAGCATGTCGTTGAGCTTCAATGCTACCTCGTACAAGTATATTCATTGCCGCCATCCTCTTTATCTTTTACTTATCCCGTACAATTCCATTAGCCGATAGCAAATTATACAAGTGTTTCAGGTTCGTAGTCCCAATATCGGTGCATACATGAGGCGTAATTTCCGGTCACCCCATAACTATTATGTGCCCGTCGGACCCTCCGATCCCGTTGTTATGGACATCGGACCTATCGGTGCGCCACCACCGCTAGCGGTCCTTCCACACGGCAGCTCACTATTGAGAATTTCCATTTCAGCCGGCCATCCGACTTGAATGTATACATCCGTACAAAGTATCCCGGGCCGGTATGAATACATCATACTCCTCTTGCAAAATTTCCCGAACTAGGCGTTGCCTGCACTATTTGCACTACCGATGAATGTTCAATTCGTATTCGGATCGGGACTTATGCTATGGACTATATCCGGATGCATAATGCTCAATTAATGCGGGAAATGGCCAAACTCCGCGTGTCCATCATCAAAAAAAATGCGCGGCTTGTTGTCGGTCGGCGAGCATGTTGGTTCCAACCAACCGCAACTTATTCATAGACGCCCAACGTTCCCGATGCCACAAGGAGGCGTTAATGTCACCACGGAAGCGTGTTTTTTTGCATGCAATTCATCACGATTACATATCTATAATTTCCACAATTGGCTCTACAACTTATATGAATTAATATGGGTTTTTTGCATCTTTGACCAGATTTGCCAACCTACGGGAAGCGTGGAACTCATACAATGCACGCGGCTCGTAATGAAGGTATTGGTTTCACAATATGCGGTTTGAGGGATATTTTCCCTAATAAGCAAATTATTGCCGGACTTTTTTTCTTTAATTTGCGGATGTCGCCGAAAGTTCCAGTGGAAATTCATCCGGACCACCAGTTATACATCATGCTAAGCGCTCAAAGAAACCGAAGAGTGCACCGGGTTTGTTCTCCCAAATTTATATCATCAAGCATGTATCCGCAACATTTCATTCACATTTGCCAAGCTACACGCAAATGTAGATCTACCCGTCGCTACCGATCCCGGTGGTATAACAAGTCGTCCCCGCAACACCATGGGGCGGTCGGCCTCGGCATCGCGCCGCATGATCTCAATACAACACCAGGTAAAGCCTTAAAAAATAACCCTATACCCTTGCCGATGGTGATACTTATTTTACACTCATCATTCCGTGTAGGTTCTAATGCATCCGAGCCATCTTTTGATCTTGGTATTGAGCAATCCCAAAACCCCGACCCGTTTGTCACACCCAAAGCTAATCTATTCCCAATTAATGTCGCTACATCCCCCGTGCCATTCCTCCAATCACCTCCACCGCCTCAAACGATGATGGTGACATCCAAACTAGCAACACCCGAGAGCTCAACAAAAGAAACTCGCTTACAACATAATAATTGATCATGTTGATGTGGCGGAAGCCGAAACCGATACAAAAGACAAGGTTTCATACCTACTACCCGTGGATGAAAATTTTGTAAAGGTATCCGTTCTCGAACACCCCGGCACCGTCCCACAATGGAAAGATTGTCCACGTCATGCTACTCCGGACCTCGAAGCGGTCCGGCCGCTCAACTTTTGGTGCAACAACTCGGCGGGCGAGGAGCATGATAGGTACTAAACCTTCAACTCTTAGCACACCGTTTCAAACCGAACCCGAAAGTTGTCCGCACAAAATTTAAGTTTCGTTTTTTATCACATATGCCGGCCGCCGGGTGGAACACAACCTGCCACGGTTCTTATGGCTACATGGCAAGGAGCTTAAAGACAACTTACCGGGTAGCATGTTAATCATTCCCGACGTTATTGACTTACCGATCCGGCGGTTCAATCAGCTTGATGCGGCTAACAAAAAAAATCCTACATTGCGCCGGAGACATTTTTTTGAGAGTAGTTTCTCGGTAAGCTTGAAGTTATCCCGTATCACCTACTTTTTTGATCTTGTTACCATAAACTCGCCTTTTTTTGCGTTGCGGATGCTAAGTATAAGCGACATGGGACCAGAAAAATGTCAATCTGTTCTCAATCAATTTATTAATCACGAGCACCGCATTGCTCATCGTACCATGGTGAGATATAGCATCACACCTTATGGTCAATCACATTCAAATCTGCCATTAGTTTAATATAAAATCTTGCGAATATTTACTAGTAAATGCCGATCGGGTGGTAATCCCTCTACTCATGGATGGTATCCGGTGTGCTTACATGCTTAATCTTAACACCGTCGAGGTTCATGTTCTCGATCCAGTCCACTCAACGAAAGAAATCAGCTTCATCGGATCATCTTCAAGATCATATATACATCTTTGCTTTGTTGCATAGAACAGCTTTATGATGGATGGGAGATGGATCCACTTGATGAATGGGAGATGCTTTATCCCAAGCTCGCTTCCGAGTCGTTTAGCGGGGTAATTCCCTCACGCATCCAATATATGCAACACATGCCACCAACCATACCAACACAAAATTTCCTATCCATGCGGCGAGGACAAGTGGAATTTGCATGCTTCATTTCATACGGTACTTCAATGGTGAAGCTTTAGAGTTCCCAATTACTCGGGTTAGATTGAAGTTTGCTTTCATTTCCAAATCACAATTCCGATGCAACCCTTCGTTTTAATCTTCCATCTTGTATGTAGGATATGGTTCCGCACATCCGGATGACTTTTCCGTACGAGGCGTTGTGTATAACCGGCAACAATGCTAAACTACCCGCTATGGTGAAGAAGATACTTGTAGTGGTCCAAATTTGGAACATATATTTTGCAAAAGCCTTCTAGTTAGGCATAAATGTTCGTAAATATATGTGGTGGGCCATGAAACACGATGTGTTTTGCTATACATTGCTTATCTCCTTGCCCCAAGCGTGGCAACCGTTGTTATGCACCGCAATCGATGTTTTTTTCTAGGAGAACTTTTCACCTATGGCTAGTCTTACATATGCCTAATCCACGTTGGTTCCCATTCACTAATGTAACCGTTGCAACCACGACGCACGGCAAACGAAACTAGCTAGCCGTTGCCTTCCTGTTCAATTACCGTTACATCACAAAGCAACTCGGATAGCCGTTGCACTCGCTGCAGCTAGGGTCGTCAAATGCTTTTTGATTGCAGCCGAGGTAAACATTTTAATATTCCACCCAACCGTTGTGAACTTGCCTATAAAACCACACCCCGACGCGTCCAGTGCCTCAATCCATTGCACCATTCCTTCCTCATACTCGTCAAGCTTTCTCCACAATGGCAACCTCCAACAAGTGACGCGTCCACTTGCATATCGTGCCCATCCGCGCCGGAGATAAAGATCCACTACGAGGAGGTTTAGCGCCGTAGAAAAACATATTGTCATTTTCCTCTCGCTTGTTTCCATCGTTCTTCTTTCGCTCTTTCGTACCCCTATGTTATTTGAATTGCCAATTCATTATGACCGTTGACGCTCATCCTTTTCCCTTTTTGATTAGCGGAATGGCATGGTACGTGGTGTTTCGTGGCCGCAAGCTCGGTGTCTATGCCGACCGGCCTACGTGCAACGCCCAAGTCTCCGGTTTCGGCGGTTGCAATTACCGAAGTATGCCGCCGAACAAGAAGCCCTTGCTCGCCTTCAACTCCTTCTTCGGCCTCCATAACAACCCCCGCCCGCAAAGCAAGCCCCACAGCGGCCGCGGCAAGCACAAGGTCGAAGTTGCTTCACGTGCAAGGATGTAGTCATGTGCGTCCCGGTAGTGTCAAACCTATTGCTCTCGGCTATCATCATGTCCCAAATAGGCAAAACGTGTTAGAGGCGGTACCATCATCGACTTAGTGCCATGGATCCACCTAGCTTTTTCTTATCATAAACCGTGTCCATGTATCTACTAAGTTGTACTAGGAGTTTTGTCGTGCTTTACATTCTAAAAAAAAGAGGGTTTCTTCCTCGCCTTTTTGGGCCGGGGGAGATATGAATATCAAAGTCAAAAAATGAGAAACTAAAAATAAGATGCATTATATCAACACAACTACGTACACATCGAACGATTCAAACGAAGCAGATACACACATACTAGAAATCAAACATGCATGCCAACTTCCTTAGTCCACAAATCAAACATGCATGCCAACTTCCTTAGTCCACAATTCAACCTCCATCCAAGCAACATTTTTAACGTTCCACCAAAATCAAACATCTAGTACCACACCGTTGCGCCATGCTACCAACCAGATACACACATACTAGAAAACTAGTCCTCTACTACGACAACTTCCTTTACGTATGATGGTACTTCACCCATATTCTCTCGTGATAGACAAGTAAGTCAATTAGCAGCCTCCTCCTCGTACGCCAAGCATCCCTCTCGCAATGATTTCCCCAAAAACACACATTGAAAATGGGAACACATTGACAATATGGGAACATATTGAAAATGGGAACGTAAAAACGTTGCAAATGTACAACCGCAACGTTGTGATCATACCTCATCTACCTTGTACACCACGATTTCACCATCGAACCAACGCATGTAGTGCACTACATAGATTGCACTATCTCCTTCCCTCGTCCATGGTCATATTTTGCATTTCATTTATGAACGATATCCCAAAAAATGTTAATCAAATATGGCCAGTTTGAGGTGTAGTTCGTAGCATATTTAGGAACCGTTGTCTTGCAAAAGACACTTGGACCTATCAAATAATGGGCATGTTTTAAAGATTTTCACAAATTAACACCGCCGATGCCACATTCAATTTCCCCTTAACTACACAAAGTGTTCATATCCAAGTTCCTATATATTATAAACCATCTAATCTATAGTGTTCCATGTTCATCATTATAAACAAAAAATATGCAGCATGAACAAAACTAGTGCCACCGTATTTGTCATGTATTCAATTTATTACCCATCCTACGGGTAAGAGACTATCCAACACCATATCTATAAATACTCACAACACAATTTTTAGAATGCTGATATGATTACCTCTTTGTCGTTGAGTATGAACCCTTCGCAAAAAGATACTCATAATTGTCAAAGTTATCATCCCATCCGGTGAACATCTCATTCTTGCATATCGTAAGAGCTTTTCGCAATTCATCAATATACCTCTCGATGCCGTTTTTTCTCGTTCCAATCATTTATTGGAATACCACCACCGCATGGGTCCATCACATGTATCTTCCGTTCCTCCAAGTCCCATACATACAAGCACCGGTAACCTCGGGCATTAGATGGTATCATTACCACAGCAGATGGTTACATTCGATTGTACCAAATGTTTTTATTATGACTTTGATAATCTACATATTTACCAAAATGCTAAGTTGCTCAAATTGGCTTCCCGGATGGCCATTGAGGAACATAGATCTCACATCATCCGTTACACTAAACTCATTGTTCCCAATCGTCCGCTTCCCGCAAAGCCAAGTATCAATTACGAGAACTTGTTCAAGTGAACATAACGGACAAAATTTGGTTGGTACCGCAAATCCAGGATCCATGAAGTGCTTCCAATGTTTACGATTAGGTGCATGTTTGTTGTACAACCATGTTTGTTGGCACTGCAACGACCTAACTATGGCAAAGCAAAAGTATCTATGCCGATGGTTGCGTGCTTACGGAATTCGATCGTAGGAGTCCACCGCGGACTTTGATTTCCCTTGGGTGCTTCAATATGATCCAATCACTACGGCCACACAAACCATGTGTCACAGAATTACTATCTCCACTACAAAAAAAAAAATAATGACACGCAAACGACCGAGAAAAGTACTAGTTCAAAGTGGTTCCGCACCTTTGTAAACGGTCGTCATTATCCTTCATGATTGCTTTGTACTTTGGTTCAATTTTATAGCAGTCCATGTAATTGTAGCGCATACTTATACTAAATGGCGGTGGATCCACACGCCGACAATCAACATGCTCGCTATAGGGTACCGGCTTCACGAGCGAGAATACAAACCCTCCTTCCCCGAGTGCACAACTTGTTCCACCATTTCCACCCTTTCCCTTTTCGATTGAAATGCGTTCTCATTGCAAAGTCGTTTCTTGCTGCACACTTTGTAACTCGCCCTTTTGACCACTTGTTTTAACTCTCTTCCTCTTCAATGATATTTACGGATGTACAACCAAAATATGAAAAGATTTCATCATCCGGTTATATTAACCATGCAACAACTGGTAACTCATTACTTTATGTTTCTATTTTACCTGGCTCCAACAATCGAAGCACCGTAGATCCACTCGATCCGGTGAAGCATCAAAGCGCGGACATTGTGCTTGCGAATCAGATTTCCGCAGTAACCCCGCACTCCTAAAGCCTAGGACATAAAGAAAAAACATAACCACATGCACAATGTGTAGCTTCCTTCAACGCATTTTTTAGTAAATTATACCACTTGTGCCGGGGTCAAGAGTACTCGCTCCCACGGGAGTTGTATCATATCGTGCTTCGTTTGTTGTATTCCCTCCGAACCTTCTTGCCGGGTGCTATTGCCTCCCTCCTCACTCCTGCTCGCCACCGGAATTGCAGTCATGTATACACCAAAGGGATCAATCACATTCTATCACAATTTTCACTCAAATAGTGTACTTTCAACATCAAACGAGAATAAAACATACCTTGTTCAATTATTTGTTTTCCTCTTAATGCAATATTTTCATGTCAATGAGATACAATAATACTCATATTTTCTTGTGTGATTTTTGCCTACTCACCTTCTCGCCGGTGCTACAGCAATGCCCTCTACTTGCTCATCCATATAATTTGAGCGAAAATGTGGCACATCACTTCCTAGGTCGCCTTGAGCGGCACATGACATTGGCTCCCCATGCGGCCTCGAGTCGTTGAATAATGCATCCGTCCCCGATTCGCACCAAGAGATGCATCGGTATGATAAAAACACCAAGTACATAAAGGGCGCTTGCAAGTCAAATAATAAAACATTTTCATACCGGACAACCGCACCGCATTTTGTACCATAGTCCTCACCTACGGATGCACACACATCATCTCCAAAACCTCCCCCCGTAGATTCAAGACACACGTATAAAACCGTGACTTAATGCTATTATTTAGAACAAAAAGAACATCGGCGTCCCCGTACTCCATACTACCACTAGTTGTTTCTCTATCACCTCCATCAATGGCACCTGTCCCCAACAGCAGAACCTCGCTCCGTTCGCCCAAGCCACCCCGTCCGTCTCGGTCCTCTTCGCTTGCATGACCACCCGAACCTACTAAAATATGCCAATTACCCGTGTCAATTACCGGTACTACAATAAGCCCATCCCAAGTCAATCTTTTGGCTTACCACCAAAGCTCCTATTACCTTTGTTTTTTTTACTACACTCCACCTTTGATTGAAAATTACTTGCATAAGTTAGGAGGTCCCTTTTTTCATCCATTAAATTCCTCTCAAGGTTGCTAAATATAGTCCTTAATTCGCAATCATGCTTTTCAAATTTCTTCCTATTTTCCTCAAGCGCAATTCTTTTTGCACAATCAACCGATTGCATAAACTTGTCAAACCTTCCCACAATTATGTCACCTAGCTCCTGCCCAAAACATTCATATTCAATCCATATTAATGCACCCCGCAAAGATCATATATGCATCCGTGCTAAAATTCTAAGAGGTAACCGCATACCTTCCCGGTCGAAGAACCGTCCGTTTCGTTACTTGATTGGTCATCATTCATACCGCACTAGAAAGACCACCTTCACGAATATCATCACGTGCACACACTTTGCGCCTCGAAAAAGACACAAAAAAAACTCCTTAGATCCCAATGCACTAAAACACATACCATAAGCTTCTCAATTATTGGCGGGTACTTTCATAAATTTAATTGGGCGAATTACCTCCCTCTTCCCGAACCCACCGATTCGTCCGGGTTGCTCATCCATGGCAATGAATTCTCGAATGTTATGTTTGTCATAGACACGTATTCTCGGTACCCATGACAATGGTACATTGAGCGATCCAAAATCTATATTATCCGGATATAGCAACCGTGACAACACACAAAGACGGAGACACCACCGTCAATTCAAATTTATGAACTCGGATACAACTATATCGGTACCACCGTGCGTACAAAGCCCGTACCTCCGGATACAACCAAGCACCCACCGAGAAGTATTGAGTGTGGTTTGTTCTCGACACCGGATGCAACACCTAGGATCGTGCGCACTTTCCTTGACGATGTCATTATCATGTTCAATACATAGCTACCCCGGCTTGCAATGCACTAGGTTATTTGGGTTCGAAATAAATTCCAAAATGTTTCTAGGGATCTCACCGATCTTGCCGGTGGTCCAAACATATATCCACTTATAAATGCTGCAAGAACAAGACCAAATTTCGCTTCCTCTTCACTTGTCATGTCATCTCCATAATCGCCAATATGATTTTCTTTGCATCTTCCATGGTAGGGGGATTATCAACACTTGGTGTCTTGAATATTTCATGGATTTTTTCCTTCACTTCCTCACTCATTGCATGACTAATAAATATATCAGTTCCTTCACATCTAATACCTAATATCCGATGCACGATTCATTGGACGGTTCTATTTCATCCCCCTTTTCCAAAGATCGACACATTCTATCCGGGTCTATTTTTTTAAGTAGTGAACAAACCAAACCACGACCGTGTTTCATACCCGGCTTAAGATGTGTTAATGACCCAAGCCCGATTCGGTCTAGAATGGAAAGTTTCTTCTCACCAAATGTCGCGATGACCTCTTGGACGTGATCCGTCGAGAAGCATCTATGGAAGTTCTTCTTCTTCTTAGGTCGGACTCTTCCTCCATCACTATCTCCCCCTTCATCTTGAACGACATCGCCACCGCGTCTTGTATTATCCGTTAGCCCCGTCCGCGACGCGCCGCGCACCGTACTCCTCGTCACCGCTCCCTCCCCGCCGCCGAACCGCATCGCCCTCCTCGGTTCGATGGCGTCTAGACATATTCGCCGCCTCCCGCTTGGAGGAGATTTATTAAACAATGGATCTACAAGCCGCATCGAGCAAAAAGAAATCCGGATTACCGATTTGGACACACACCCTAGGTCTTAACGCCTCGCTCCCCGGCTTAGCATTAGAGCGTCACCCGCCGGGGATCGAGCGATGCACCCTAGAGGGCAACGCTCGGTGCCTCGTTGAACTTCTACTCTCTCACGGCGCAATAAATATGTTCCACCGAGACGAAGCACTTTTTATGGGGATCCTTGGCCTCCCCACTTCCCCATTTATAACACATTTTTTATTTTGGGCCCACTAGAACGAGCAAAACAAGTATTCTTTGCAACTCGCACAAACTATTTTCACAAAAAAGCGCAAGTCGTTCAAACGAAATAGTACAAAATATCTAGCTCCTTCCCGGTTCAAATCTAAACTAGGATGTTAACGAATATTATTTCCTACGACACCTTACACCACACGAACCGGACAATAATTACATAAACAGCATTGGCTCTCCATTGCTACTACCCCGGTCAAAAGCAGGCCCCATTCCTCTCGCCTTCACAAAAGAACACTTTTTTAACACGAATCCTAAAATGAAGTTCTCCCATCGCCGCTTCAAGTAGTCGTTCGCTCCCTTTTTCTGGCCGGTAACTTCATTCTCTTCCCCGCTTCCCTCGCTACAATCAACAAGCAGTGGTACCGTTCGTAGCCGCCGACATCCTATCGCCTTCATCTAGATCAAGCCAAAATCCGTCATCTTGTCCATCTCCATTCACATTATTTTTGCCACTCTCTTCCACGAACTGCGCTTGTCGTTCCACACCACGTCCCCGAGCATATACCTACGTTGACATAAACCAAGTAACATGAGACATTAGAACCTTTATTCCGAAATTATTTCCTTGAATGGGGGGGGGCGGAGTAAAGAACCCGTGACCACGGATGCGGGACTTCATTGCCACAACCGCGCCGCGCCAATCTTGCCATTGACGGAATCCCGACAACAAAAAACTCCATATCACCATAATGTAGAATGGTACATGTACACAATGAGAGTACACCGGCTCTCTTACCGATTGGTCGCTCTCAACCACATCCGATGACTCCCCACCACGTTTGCGCTTCGGCCTTGACGCGCCGCACCAAAGCTTGCGGGACGGACGGGACCATCCCCTCTTCCCCCCCACACAAACATCGCTACCCTAAAATTAATGACTCACAAGTCGGGGACCCCAACAATTTTGCGAGAGAGACTTGAATGATGTACATGCGAACGAACGACAAAAAGGCTTACCGGCGAATTTATGCTTCCACTACCTTCTACTTCCATCTCGGACGAGAACGTCCACGGATCCGGCACCTCGTACCGCCGCCAAACTTAAAGCACCGAAGAAACCGGCGAATAAGCAAGAAGAGTTGCGAGTTCTTTTGCTTGGGAGGACCACGGCTCGACGGTCCGCTTAATATATATCTTACCGCTTCGCCGCGCGACGCAGCGGTTCAAACGTTTTCAAATAGGCGTGGCTGGCGCCACAACTCGAAGGGGCAGCCACCGTACTATAGAGTTGCATAATAAAATACTACCAAATATCCTAAACCTCAATTAAACCGTGCTATCCCGAACTACATAACGGGAGGTACTTGATATGCGTGCAAAGTAGAGTCGCTTTTTTCTTTCACGAGAACTACGTCGTACCCTCTAGTGCATTCTAGATGCTAACGAGCTCAACGATTTGTCTAGTTTCACATTCGTGCTAACTTTTTACTAGCCCCGCCTTTTCCTTTTATATTTCCCGATAAATATAAAGTTGCACCAACCGAACGTGCAACTAACAAAGATAAAACACCGAGCACTACCGTAACCACGTATATGAACCAAACACCGCCATAACTTCATGCTTCAAGCAAGGGATCTTGCAACTACTTCTTTATCCAATAGTGTCCGCCAACTCCCGGACTCACCGTTCCATACCAACTTGTACATATTCTTTTCCATACAAATTCATCCACCAAAAGAAAGTGCATACCCTCTTCCTGTACTACTAACAAAAACTTACTACAATCGGATAACCACCACAGATTATTACCGGATTTTGCAAGTTTTGAACAGCGATGATTTGCCATCTAAAAAACACACAAAAGCAAGAATCGAGATGCTGCGGACCCGCAAAGCCGCAATTTGAGGCTTACATTGCTTTGATTCCTAACATGACTATAAACAACCTTCATTTAAATTACACCAAAAGATTCGAAACCGGCGCAAGTTGTTGTGCTTGATGTGCATTGTTCCCACATTTGTCCACCGAGTGCCCTTCTAAACCGCACCCACTACATGTTGGTGGCTTCCTCCGGATGTTCAATACCGGATCCCAATCCGGGCACTTCGCCTTGTTGTGCGAACCTTTCCCCGCATACACTACACAACCTAGGCTTCTTGCTCCCCTCATAAGCGGGGTTTATCTCTTTTATTTGTACGCCTTCCTCGGTCTTGACGTTTCATTGGAACACGCCGAGAGAAATTGTCGCCAAAACCATCATCATCCGGTTCACAATCTGCTTCATCTAATACACGGTCTTCTAGTCCCTTCCCATCCTTTTCTTTGCTTACTTCAGCAAGCGAATTAATACTCGAATCTAGCAATTCCATAGCCAATTTGTGGCTTTCTACATTGCTATCACCCATTCTAACAAGTTGCGAGCTTTAATCATGAGTGAATTATGGCGATAAGTTAGTGATAGGAGCTCCGGATTTTGTTTCTTGTATTCCGCCATGTGAACCGGAACATTAAGTCTCGCTTTCTTTGTCCACCTCTTCAAAACTAGGCTGTCGGGTATTTTATCGACACCGGTCTCGATTAGTACCTATGTACAAAACAAGTGCAACCGAAACAAAAATTCGAAACCTAAATTATGGCCGAGCAATAAAGTATCCAAACATAATCCTACCAAAAGGAACCATTCAAGTACACAAAAATTGTCTTACCGTAGTATGTGGCAGCAAGGCATGCCAAAATGTTCAAAAAGACCACATTCGCATTTGTACTCACCGCCACCCTCACTAAATTATATTATGTATGATCCTTTCATCCAACGCCGAACACGGCTCATGTCATAATGCTCAACGATGTACCGATCACCACTATCCAACAAACTTGCTTTATAGAACTGCGATTCATCCTTCGGTCCACAAAAATGATTGAACATTATAGGAGTGTATATTTTGTGTGCTTCCATTACCGGCGGACCCCCGGTCTGTTTGCATTTTGTATTCGCAACATGCAAAGAACAATAAAAAATATGAAT
Organism: Cenchrus americanus; assembly: GCA_947561735.1. NCBI lineage: Eukaryota > Viridiplantae > Streptophyta > Magnoliopsida > Poales > Poaceae > Cenchrus > Cenchrus americanus. Next base: position 281,668,481 of record OX387239.1, on the reverse strand, counting down.
CTACAAAGTCACATAAAACGAAGGTATTATTTGGTCTCCTATGTATGCGTATGAGTACGGTTTAGACTCAAACGGCGACTTACCGACCTTGATTTTTTTCCTGGTAATTTTCCTCTTCATCACGTATATATCGCATCTTGTTGTACTGCTCGCACAAATTGATGCGGCGGACTTCTGGTTGGACTATAGTCTTCATCATATGATTTGCGCTCTCACTACGTTGAGTTGTTGCCATCCTTGCACAAAAGACGCCTTGAAAGTAACTCTTAACCCATTTATGTCGTACATGATATATCCGTTGCAAGAAACCATTTGATGACATACCATATTCTTCTAGCAAATTATTCCAAGCCTCGTTCAAACTCTTCCACAGTCAACATCTCATTCAACATTTTGTGGAACTTGTCACGAAATTCCTTGTTAGCCGTGTACTTTGGACCGACACTTTCAAAGCAACTCGCCGCAACACGTGCCACTTACACCACCCGTGCTTTGTTCCTTCCCATTCCAAATCAATTGCCACTTCCATTGCACGACAGTCGGTCCGCCAAGTGGAAAATGAACAAATCAAAAATTACTACAAAGAATGGACACAGGTGCATTGGCTTAACAAGGATGCATTCATATGCCCCGGCTTGCTCACCCCGTCGGTACGGTGCTCGGAGCGCGTCCACCCATCGGTGAAGCAAACTCTTTGAAGACCCAACGGAAGCTCTCAATTGACTCGTCGATCATAAGCACCCCTCCCAAAAGAACACTCGAAAATGATTGTTAACTCCAACAAAAATGCCAAATGGCATTTCATACAAGTTAGTCTTGTATGTCGTGTCAAATGTTATCGCATCTCCAAAGTGTTCATACCGCATCCTCGCTTCGATGTTTGTCCACATTAAAGTCTTGATACGTCCTTCGCATCAACATCCACAACATACACGAACCCAGGTGTCGGATGCCCTTAACTCTCTAAAGAGTTTCGAGTCTTCCCTATGTCATCCTTAGCCTCGCTCTTTGTTTATCTTCGACACAATGTTTTCAAACATCTCTTCGTCGTTGGCACATTCTCCATAGACCCAAAAAAATTGCCAAGTATAGTATAGAGTTTTGTGATCCCGATATTGTTCTCCCTCAACATCTTAACTAGGTCCTTGCTATATTTGTCAAGATGATGATGGGACGGCCATTGCTTTTTCTCCCCATAACTTCGGGACAATTCGTGATTGTGATTCACATTGTGTGCTACCACAACCCAACCATGATCTTCTGTTCTTCCAAGCCTTAACAATGTTGGGCACTCGGTCGGTGAGGACGTTGTCTTCAAATTTTTCCCGGGACGCCCCGCATGACGAAAGTTGATGTCGGCGCACCTCTATTGCTTTTCTACACAATTAAAAAAATGTTGCACCGAACAATTTCAGCAACACTCACTCCGTACTGCAATTCAACTCCCTACCCGGCATGTACCTCTCTTCATCCGGTACATTCTCGTTCTTCCCCTCCGCCCGAATACCTCGGCTTCCCATATTTTATTCCAAAACCACATTCCCATGAATAGAGGTTGTAATACTCATATGCCTCTTGGAGATCATCAAACTCCATACCAATTTCCGGACATATAACATACTCACTTGAGCGCTCGCAAAACCCAACGAGCTTTTTGCGGTGCATTTGTCGTACCAGGAATCTTTTGTCGATGATTTGGGCCACTTGTCGTTCGTTCCCGTAAACTCCAAACAAACAAAAAAAATGTTTCAAAAACCACATCGGGACTCGATCAAATTAATTATTACTCAACGGACCTTCGTTTCCAACCGGATGGTGCCTCTACACCATAGATACTTGTCTCTCCTTCACTCCAAACTTGCAACTCCAATTCCTCATGCCTATTTGCCGACACGGCCATCAAACCGCCTTGTGGGATAGCATTCAAATCTAAGTTATGCATCCCAGGAACACCATTACTACTACACATTATTAAAAAAAGGAAAACATAATGAGACGCGGTTTGCTCAACCCACATGGTATACAAGTCAATTACGACTACTCCAAAGTCAATTATTCATTGTGACCAATACCTTAATGTTCCTTCAAATCGCTGCCCAATTGATGATGTAGCGCCCGACAAATTGTCATGTACATCATGGCTAATACATGTTGTGTACAACAATTCAGTTATCTTTATGAAACAATTCAGTTTTTTTTGTATCCATTTAAACAATGAAATATTTATCTCCAGCCACATACTAGCAACCCATTATTACCTCGATTGGATGCATCGTTCTTGTTAACAACAAAATTATCTCCATGCTCCTCGGCAACGGAAACATGGACCTCTTTCATACACTCGGATGCTTGAACCCCACCCCCGTAATTGCAATTTTAATTACCGAAAGGATCTTGATGTCGCCTAGAGGGGGGGGTGAATAGGCGAATCGCACACTTAAAATAATTCAACCCATTGTCGAGTACCGAAACCGGTCAGACCGGTTTCCAAAACCGGTCAGACCGGTTTTACACAGACTGAACCAACAATAAGTAAAACCCCTCTTCGAGTTCTAGCACAAACCAAACTTGGTGTGGACTTCCACAGGGACTTCCAAGAGTACCAACAAGCTCCCCGCACACAAGACAAGCACACCAAAGTAGATCGAAGCGGAAGCACAAGATATATGCTAGAAAGAGAGATAAACCAACAAGCAAGATATATATGAAGTAAAAGCGCAATTGACACAAGGATTTATCCCGTGGTTCGGCTCGCCACAAAGGCTTGCTTACGTCCACGTTGTTGAGGTATCCACACAAGGATAGACTCGCCACACAAGGCTTGCCCTTTCCCTCGATCTCAAGTCAAGAGAACAATATCTTGAGATGAGAGGTTTTCCACTAGATTCACGGGGGTAATACAAACTTCTTGGAGCTTCCACAATCTCGGATTGGAGCTTCCAAGCGACCTCTAGCCGTCTAGGAGCAAATGCTCCAAGAGTAAAGGATGCTTCAATGATCTTCAACGAAATCGCAGGTGCTCAAGTGTGGGATGCTCACTAGGCTTCTCAAAGCTCTCTAAAGCTCTCACACTAGTCACTCTCTTAACCCAACTCAAGGATATGGCACTAGAGGCTTAAATCTCACTTAGAGAGGTTGGGAAGAGCTTTGCTATGGTTCCGGGAATGTGTTAGGAGTGAAGAGAACCAACGGACCCCTCAAGGAGGAGCTCATGGGTATAAATACCCACCTCACTCAAAACTAGCCGTTAGTCCGTCGGACAAAACCGGTCGACCGGTTTGCCAAACCGGTCGACCGGTTTACAAACCAACTAGCCGTTGGACGATGTCAGTGCCCAAACCGGTCAGACCGGTTTCCAAAACCGGTCGGGCGGTTTTGGCCAGAGAGCTCAACTAAGGTTTTGATCTCACGGGTTAGTCTCTCTAGGTTTCACTTGAGCACTTTTTGATGTTTGTTGTCCAACCAAAGTGATTCATCCCTCTTGATAGTACAAGATACCTAAACTCAAGAAAAGATAAATCCTAATAAATCCACTTGAGCTTGAACCTCCAAGGTACGCCGATAAATGATCTTCAATGATTCGAGGGCTTCAAATGACGTGTACCAACTAAGCACATGTTGTAGATGAGCAAACATATGTATGTGCTTGAGCATGTCCACCTTGAGCTAGCGACCTAGAATTCTTCCATAGAGTAGAGATCAATCACTTTGAATTCTTAAGCCACTTGAATTTATCAATCATGACGTTAGATGCAATTTATCACTTCCCTCGGTAGGCTTGGATATGATACTTCGAAATCCTTGATGCTCTTAACTTCACCCTAGCCACTTTGCTTATGGTCGCTATCCATAGCCTTAGCTTAGTTCCTCGTTTTAGCCATCTTGATCTCTTCATCACTTATCCTTGCCATAGTTGAGTCAAGCCTTGCACCATAGAGATAAAATCAAACGATATGCCACTCGATTTGTTTGTCCTTTGATTGATATCAATTATCCTTGCTTTTGCAATCCTTCAAATGTAGGTCCAAAGTAATATAGATAGCCAAATGACCTTAGCTAAAATCCAACTCAAAGTCTTGCAAATCTCTTCTTTGAACAAGTCAATAATCTTCATGAAGTATAAGAGTGAGAACCATTTGATATTGAACTTGGTAAACTTATTGTCTAGATCATCAAGTTCCATCTTGTAGCAATAGTGAAATCACTTGATGTTTTTCTTAACAAAGCTCACAACATTGGTCATCAATCTCTATCATGTGTCAATGGTGAAATCCCTTGATGCCATATTCATTTTTAATTTAATTCTCCCATTAAAAAACCACAAGCTTCTCCTTTCTTCAAAATGTGCTTTGCCCAACATAGAAAAGCCAATCGATTATCATGTATCATCATGCCTTTGTATTTGCTTTTCTTTAGCTTAGGATCGCTTGTTGTATGCTTTATGTAAAGATCAATGGGAAGAACATCCTTTCTTTATCATGACATTCACTCTTAGTATGCTTATAATTATTACATATACATTGTCATGATCCATTCTTGTCTTTATTGCAATGTGAGCCAAAAGCATGAATTTACTCATAAGTATCATTTATCAATAATCATTAACCTGCTCACATGCTCCACAAGAGTGTTAGGGATTTAATCAAGTTGTCACTTAATTCACCAAAACCCACTTAAGGCTTGATTGCACTTACAATCTCCCCCTTTTTGGTGATTGATGACAACCTTGATTAAAGCTTACAAAAGATATAAAAATAAAGCTCATAAGAACCAAGATTTAGGTAAAGCTCCCCCTCAATTCGTGCAAAGAGTGGAATTCCAAAATTCTGGCCTAAAAATGCCAATTTGCACGTATTTCAAGAAAGACAAGGAGCTCCCCCTAAATCTCAGCAAAGTGGGGTGCAACAAGTGTGTGTGACAAGATAAAATAAGTGTGTGATGCATATGACAAGAGTAAGCACAGCCGAGAGGCAAAACACACAGAAGTGTGTGCTGTCTGGGGCAAACCGGTCAGACCGGTTTCAGAAACCGGTCAGACCGGTTTCTCCCAGTCAGCGCACAACACAGGGGAAAACAAGGAAACAAAGCTCATTCACCATACAATCATGCATCACAGACTACCATTAAGTCGCTTAGAAACATTTAAAGTACATTACACACATTGTAGCACACAATACAAGAGTTCTCAAGTCCAACACATAGATAAGGTTCAACAGTTAAATATTACAGATCCAAATCTCTCAACAAGTCTCTAAGATAAAAGATAACTGGATACATAGGAGCTTGGGACTGCTCAGCACAAAACCGGTCAGACCGGTTTGTGAAACCGGTCAGACCGGTTTCACCCCTACAGCACAAGACAGATAAGCTTTAATCGTCTATTCTTCTCCCCCTTTGTCATCCATCACTAAAAACTTGGAGAAGAGGTGCCGCTGAGCATCACTGACCACCATACTCCGGAGGAGCACCGCCATACGCCGGAGGAACACCACCATGTGGAGGAGGATAGTCTAAGAGAGAATTTGAATTTTAGAACTTGAGAAAGAATGGTAGATGCTAATGAAAGAGAAAATGAACCACATCTTACCATCAATGTTGCCGAAAAGAGATTGATAAGCTTGAGATACAATACTTTCTCCGCTAGTAGGAGGTCCCATAGGAGGAGGTGGAGGATTAGGGACTTGATAACCAAAGTGATGAGCATATTGTTGAAAATAACCCTCGGAGCCTAGCTGTGCCACCATGCCGTCTACCGAAGGAATCTCGGGCTCCTCCGTCTCGGGAGAGGGTGGAGATCTAGGAGGCTCAAATCCGTGGTGATTGTGCAAAAGCTTGAGAGTGTCCTTCATTTGCTTCCTTTCTCTCCTAGATCTTTGCCGCTCAACTAACACATCCCTCTCGGCTCTTACACATAGAAGTGAAAAAGTTCAAGAGCTTACGAATGGGAGAGGGTGGCTTGTCCCTTGGTCAGGTCGCCGTTGCCGGCCCCAAACCGGTCGAGCCGGTTTTCCAAACCTGGTCGACCGGTTTGGCCCCGACAGAGGCAGCAACTCGGGCCGATCCCGTTGCTGACCTTCTCCTTCCTCCATCAACTCGTCGTACCTTCCAGGTGAAGGTAACCTCATCCTCTTGGGTACGGGGACCTTGAAAGGCTCATGCTTTGAATCCTTTAGATATTTTCTATTAGACGCTTTCTCGATGATAAGCATGATATATGGTGCATATCCACACAACCTCTGGGGGCTCTCGCTAATAGACTTGATTTCCTCCCAAATGAAGTCACTCACAGAGAATGGAAGTCCAGGAGGCCTCATGTGAACGAGCAAGTCCTTAGCATAGTTAGAAATATCTCGCCGGGTTTCCTCCCCTAGGTGTGAGGGTCAAACGAAACATACGGTTCAAAGACACCGTAATAGGAGTAAAGCCCCGCCGCAAAACCCGCATTTGCTTGCTTGTCCCTAGGATACATGAACTTCATTGCGGACGGCTCCATAGGACGAATGCCTCGGTGAATACAAGGAAAAGATAAATCCGTTGGGACTGAGTCCAAGGAACCTAGCAAAGTTAGTGAAAGTGACACTGTATCTAGTCCCCTCGGTCATCCAATGCATCTTCCTAGCACTCTCGTGTTCCTCAAAAGCAACAGTGGCATAGAACTGAGCAATTACCTCTGTGTTCCAACTGTGCCTAAAACCCATCGGAGGCTTGATCCTCGCAGTAGTGCAAACACTTATGATATCTCCGAAAACAACATTGTCCGCCCTCTCCATGTGTGCCCAATCTATCCACCGAGCCTCTCGCAATAATGCCCTTCTTCTTAGCAATAATGGCGGTGGAATAGTAGTCCCGCCGAAAGAAAGTGTGAAATCGATAATCTATCCCACTGGCCATGTCCTTAGGCTCACCATAGGGCCATTCCCTTCTCTTCCTCCTAGCTGCCTCTGTCTTTCCCATACCAAGATAGTTCACAATCCGATGAGAGCTGGGATTAACGGGCCTACGGATCTCAAGCAACACCTCCTCTTCTTCTTCTTCTTCAACACCTCTTTCTCTTCCTCCTAAATCTTCCTCTTCATCATCATCATCGTCGTCATCATCTGCGGGTTCTTTCCCATGCCTAAACTGCATTCTGTAGTTCTCATCACTCTCATTATCATCACTAGACGTTTCATGCCCCTCTTCTTCTTCTTCTTCAACGATCTCGTCCACAGCGGGTTGAGATGCCCTGGACGTCCTAGGTCTCAAGATAGGCCCACTGGAGGCACCGGATGCCTCGATCGGACCGGAAACGCCTTCGGGCTCATCAACCCTCTTTTGCTTCTTCGACCGAGTGTAGGTCTTAGAGAAGTCCGACATGTTGTTCCTGACCAAGAAAATGTTGCAAAGAATGTATAAGGAACATAGGAATTGATTTGGGACTTGACGAGAAACGAATTTGAAGAGACTAAAGAAAATCGGGGTTTTCGTCCAGCAAAACCGGTCGAGCCGGTTTCGTAAACCGGTCGGACCGGTTTCGTCGGCCGAAACCCTAGATTAAGGAATTTGAAATGTAGCCATCCAAACCGATTCAAAACTTAAAGATAGCTTCCGGGCATACTAGTTGATGATTGCTCAAAGGAATACAAGAGATATGCATGGAGCTAAGAGATCGGGCAAAAAGAACCTTTGAATACCTTGAGAGGATTGGAGAAGATGATTAAACCTTCAAAAATGGTCTCCAATCCGGTTAGGCCGAAGATTAGCACCTCTAGCCCTCAATCCCCAAAGGGAAAACCTTTTCCTTGGCCCATTCTCAAGATTTCATGGTGGGAAATGAGAGAGGAGAGTGGGGCGCGGGTTGAAAGAGAAGACCCCGGGCTTGGTCCGGTGAGGAGTGAAATGGAGTGGATAAAGAATATTTCAACCGAGATACCCCTTAAAGGGGTGGCCCGGGTAAAACCGGTCGGACCGGTTTCGAAACCGGTCGACCGGTTTCCCTCGAGAAACCAAAAGATGGCGAGACTTTGATATATTGAAGCTTGAATTGAGAACTAATAAGAGAGATTATGTTCGAGATGAGTCCAGGTACTAGTTCTTTTGAAGTAACACCCGAAGCTTCAAATCTTTATCCAAAGACCCCCTTTTTCTCCGAGAGAGGTGATTAAGAAAAAGATAAGATATTGAGAGAATTTTGTTCTCTTTTTCTTTTAAGACGAATCTTGTGAGCCGAGAAGATTAAGCAACAAACTTTGGTCACTAGATAAATCCCTTAGATAGATGTTTCCATTTAGGTTCAAAAGCTCCTTGATACTTCCAAGAAACTTAGAGAGAAAAGGATATGAAGAATATGTTGGACTTTAAGAAAATCTCACCACTTGTGACTAGCCAACAATCAAGCACATTTAACCATAGTCACATGTGGGTCGATCGGGTCATGAGGACCAAACTCCAAATATTTTCAAAGTTCACACATGTCCTATCATGCTAGCTAGGTTTTTCAAGGAACTACCCCTATGTCACTCAAACATGTGGCTAAACTTGGTTTAGGGCCTCATTAGTATATTTAACTCATGCCTCTCACATTACAAGAGCATTTGACATAAGATCAATATAAAGGTAGGCATCAATTAAATATCCAATTGAAATCCACAAGAGACCGTGAATAACCACATGCTAAGAAAATGCACACCCTAGAATGAATGAAACCTAGATGATAAAGGTAGAAAAAGAAATGAGTGTGAATCATACCTTTGCCTCTAGCTTATCACATCTTCACATTGGTGAATTGTGATTTCCCTTGACTTGTGCATTATCAAGTTAAGTCCAAGTTCTAGCTCTCATTTTGATAAACCTTTATACACAACATGAGAGAGAGATACTTAAGTAGCACAAGTACTAGTCTCAATCCTTGGTGACCTTTTGGGTTAGAGACAAGGAATTCACCAAAAATTGAAACCTCACAATATAGATCAAATTCCCTTTGTTTATGGAGCTCATGAATTAATGTAAATGACTAGGGTCACAAGCACCATATTGACAATCATGTCCAACTTGAGGAATTTAAACTATATTGTGGTGAGTAGCTATGCTTTAAGGTTAGTTCGATAATCCAAAGAAAAAGATTTGCTCAATAATACCCCTTTGGATTCAAGAATCATAGCATACTCCATGGAGAGAGAGATGAGCTCTCAATTTGAGACTACAAGAGATCACTAGATGAAGGCATTAGTCCCAAAGCCACAAATTGTAGAGTGGTCTCCACCTAGATAGGTGCATCATGAATTTGAATAGCATGAGACGAGCACTCGGTCAAATTAATGAACTAGGAGAGGTCACTTTACAATTTGCTCAAGGCACAAAAGAAAAGTAATTTACAAAAAAAAAATTGAAATTGTGCCAAGAGTACTTACTACCACCAAGATAGTGTGTGTATGATGCTTAATCGTAGGCCGAGGATATATGTTTGAAATTCTTGGGCTAATCTTGAAGTTCAATTCCAAGTTGAACCGGATCGGGCCAAAACCGGTCGACCGGTTTGGCAAACCTGGCCGACCGGTTTTACCGCCGCCTTCAACCACCATTTCTTCAAGACTCCATCGGCTCCTAATGCGGTGCACATCCTCATGTGTGTATCATTCTTGATAATCACCTTGATTCTCGGAGACTTTATAGATCCGAACTTCCAAAAACTCGGAACCTCCGAAGGTTTTCCCGGAGGTTGAGTTCCCGCAAAGAAACTTCGGAACCTCTCGAGGAAATACTCGGAACCTCCGAGGTCCGTACCACCGAAACACAGGCAAGTGTGTGGCCTTTGGAGTTTGTGTTAAAGCTTGTGATTTCTCTTCATCTTCTCATATGCTTCAACTTGTTCTAACATCTCATACGGCCAAACACTTGATTGACTTACAATTTTCTTCTCATTTGAACCTCGCACAAATTAAATTGAAATGCTCTACTAGAGAGCGATTACAAGCATCATATGGAAAGAGGAGCATATTTGTATAACAAAGTACTTGGACAAGCCAAGTGCACAAAACCAAGGCCTTGAGCACAAGAAACCACTTAGGATCAATTGACTAAGATAAAGATGAAGCTTATGTTACCAAGATGTCATTGGAGTAGAAAAAGAGAGTTTATACTTTATGCTTGGCATTATTCTTGTTCAATGACCTTCTCTTGACATTTGCCAAGCCTCCAATGCATCTCCATGCTCCCGCAATTCTAGCAAGCTCTTTTTGGTACCCAAACCATGTTGGGTCCTTTAAGGTTAGTCACAATGGATTTTGGGACCCAAATGGTTCTTATGCTAGTTTGAGGTGAACTAATCACTCGGTCGCATAAGTATCATTCTTGTTATCCCTAAGTCTTGATAATGCATAATTGTCATGTTTTGACTTAGGAATGTTACCATTTGGACACTCATTACTTTCATGTCCCTTTGACCGACAAGTGTAGCAAAGACGACCCTTGATCTTTCTTGGTGAGGCCTTGCACTTGTTATTGCTCACTTGCCCCTTCTTGATCCGAAGGCTTGCCGTAGAGGCTTGATTGTGCTTGATATGCACTCGAGGTGCCATCGTTCCCAAAACCGGTCTAACCGGTTTCCCAAACCGGTCGACCGGTTTGGTACGTACAAAGACTCCCTAGCTACTTGTGGACAATCATCAATGAAGTGTCCATGTTGCTTGCATTTGTAGCATATCCTTCTCCTTAGCTTCCCTTGCCTTTTCTTGTTGTTTTTGAGCCGAGGAGAGCACATCGATGCATAGTGCCCCTCATTTGAGTGCTTGAATGATTGTATGTCATCAAGCTCCTTTTTCTTCATTTCTTGAGCCTTGTGATTTTTGCCTCGCTTCTTCGGCCGAAAGGTTGAGCTAGTGCGGTTTGAACCCTTCTCAAGCTTCTTCACCATGTTGTCACGGTTATCTTGACAAGGTTGCACTTGACTCTTTCCCTTCAACTTACTCAAGTCAACTTTAAGCCTTTCGACCTCTTGCATGAGTTGATCATTTTCTTTCGCAATGAGGTCATCACAAGTCTCTACAGATACATGCTCAATACTAGATTGGCTTGCTTGAGAGCAACAAGGTTTAGTACAAGGCAATTCAATATTGACACGTGAGCATGTGCATGTGTGTGAGAGAGGTTGAGTGGATTTTACCGACGAGAGGACAACCTCATGAGCCACTTCTAAACAAGAATATGATTCTACAAGAATTTCATGAGAGCATTCAAGCTCTTTGTGACGTGCTTGCAACGCCATATGCTCGCTAGTGAGTTTTTCAAGCCTTTCATTGAGCACCTTCCTTTCTTGCTCCAAGGACGCTACACATGTAGACGTGTTAGTAGCACAAGCAACTTTGTTAAGCAAGATATCATATTTATTATCCAAGGTAGAGTAAGAGAGTTTGAAGGCTTCAAGTTTTTGAGTCAAAGTCTTTATGATGCCAACTTGATCTTCAACTCTCTTTGACATTTGATTGTCCTTGGTTTCCTTGCTCTTCTTGGCCATCAAGCACTTGTGATCATCAACACTGAGAGTTGAGGATCTAGAAACCGTCGGTGTTTTTCTTGATCGCCTTCTTGAACACTTGCTACTTCTAGTTACCCTCATCCCGTGAAAACCGGTCGACCGGTTTTGAAAACCGGTTGGACCGATTTCCCCACGGGGTCACCCGACTTGCCTTTCTTGTCTTGCCGATCCTCGGGTGTGATAACCGTAGCATCGTGTGTACTCCGCAGGTAGAGCACCCTTTGAAGATACATTTACACCTTGATCCTCACTAGTTGACGGCTTATCATGCTCAAACCCCAAATCTTCATTTTGGCCTATGACTTCTCTTTTCTCATCACACTTGGCCGAGATGTCATCATGAGTGCATGAAGATGATTGGTTTGACGCTGTGGCTTTACTTTGCATGCTTACTCTTTGATTTTGATATTTACATTTGGGCATACCGTAGACCTCTTGAATAATTTCCCAAATGTCATGTGCATCAACTATGTCGTCATAAATCAATTCCTGCACATCACAACTCAAGGTACTACGAATGTAATCAGTAACTTGAGCGTTGAGTTGCCAACATTCTAACTCCTCTCTAGATAAATTTGACAAGTCAAAGTTGTCTATTCTAGTGCAAGGAGGAAGAATGCTAGCGACTACAACTCGCTCGGCATATGGACCAAAAGTCCTAATTTTATTGAGTACATGAGCAGACCAAGAATCAAAGTTTGAACCACCTAGTGTCAATGGTTCAAGAGATACCTCGACGTTATCGACATCTTTTCTCCAAGCGGTTAAGCTCGATTTCGGAGAACCTTGCTCGATACCAATTGAAAGGATCTTGATGTCGCCTAGAGGGGGGGGGTGAATAGGCGAATCCGCACACTTAAAATAATTCAACCCATCGTCGCATCGAAACCGGTCGAGCCGGTTTCCAAAACCGGTCGACCGGTTTTGCACGTACGTAACCAACAATAAGTAAAACCCCTCTTCGAGTTCTAGCACAAACCAAACTTGGTGTGGACTTCCACGAGGGGCTTCCAAGAGTACCAACAAGCTCCCCGCACACAAGTACAAGCACACCAAAGTAGATCGAAGCGGAAGCACAAGATATATGCTAGAAAGAGAGATAAACCAACAAGCAAGATATATATGAAGTAAAAGCGCAATTGACACAAGGATTTATCCCGTGGTTCAGCTCGCCACAAAGGCTTGCTTACGTCCACGTTGTTGAGGTATCCACACAAGGATAGACTCGCCACACAAGGCTTGCCCTTTCCCTCGATCTCAAGTCAAGAGAACAATCTCTTGAGATGAGAGGTTTTCCACTAGATTCACAGGGGTAATACAAACTTCTTGGAGCTTCCACAATCTCGGATTGGAGCTTCCAAGCGACCTCTAGCCGTCTAGGAGCAAATGCTCCAAGAGTAAAGGATGCTTCAATGATCTTCAACGAAATCAGCAGGTGCTCAAGTGTGGGATGCTCACTAGGCTTCTCAAAGCTCTCTAAAGCTCTCACACTAGTCACTCTCTTAACCCAACTCAAGGATATGGCACTAGAGGCTTAAATCTCACTTAGAGTGGTTGGGAAGAGCTTTGCTATGGTTCAGGAATGTGTTAGGAGTGAAGAGAACCAGCAGCCCCTCAAGGAGGAGCTCATGGGTATAAATACCCACCTCACTCAAAACTAGCCGTTAGTCTGTCAGACAAAACCGGTCGGACCGGTTTGCTAAACCACAAACCGGTCGTACCGGTTTACAAACCAACTAGCCGTTGGACGATGTCAGTGCCCAAACCGGTCAGACCGGTTTCCAAAACCGGTCAGGCCGGTTTTGGCCAGAGAGCTCAACTAAGGTTTTGATCTCACGGGTTAGTCTCTCTAGGTTTCACTTGAGCACTTTTTGATGTTTGTTGTCCAACCAGTGATTCATCCCTCTTGATAGTACAAGATACCTAAACTCAAGAAAAGATAAATCCTAATAAATCCACTTGAGCTTGAACCTCCAAGGTACGCCGATAAATGATCTTCAATGATTCGAGGGCTTCAAATGACGTGTACCAACTAAGCACATGTTGTAGATGAGCAAACATATGTATGTGCTTGAGCATGTCCACCTTGAGCTAGCGACCTAGAATTCTTCCATAGAGTAGAGATCAATCACTTTGAATTCTTAAGCCACTTGAATTTATCAATCATGACGTTAGATGCAATTTATCACTTCCCTCGGTAGGCTTGGATATGATACTTCGAAATCCTTGATGCTCTTAACTTCACCCTAGCCACTTTGCTTATGGTCGCTATCCATAGCCTTAGCTTAGTTCCTCGTTTTAGCCATCTTGATCTCTTCATCACTTATCCTTGCCATAGTTGAGTCAAGTCTTGCACCATAGAGATAAAATCAAACGATATGCCACTCAATTTGTTTGTCCTTTGATTGATATCCATTATCCTTGCTTTTGCAATCTTTCAAATGTAGGTCCAAAGTAATATAGATAGCCAAATGACCTTAGCTAAAATCTAACTCAAAGTCTTGCAAATCTCTTCTTTGAACAAGTCAATAATCTTCATGAAGTATAAGAGTGAAAACCATTTGATATTGAACTTGGTAAACTTATTGTCTAGATCATCAAGTTCCATCTTGTAGCAATAGTGAAATCACTTGATGTTTTTCTTAACAAAGCTCACAACATTGGTCATCAATCTCTATCATGTGTCAATGGTGAAATCCCTTGATGCCATATTCATTTTTAATTTAATTCTCCCATTAAAAAACCACAAGCTTCTCCTTTCTTCAAAATGTGCTTTGCCCAACATAGAAAAGCCAATCGATTATCATGTATCATCATGCCTTTGTATTTGCTTTTCTTTAGCTTAGGATCGCTTGTTGTATGCTTTATGTAAAGATCAATGGGAAGAACATCCTTTCTTTATCATGACATTCACTCTTAGTATGCTTATAATTATTACATATACATTGTCATGATCCATTCTTGTCTTTATTGCAATGTGAGCCAAAAGCATGAATTTACTCATAAGTATCATTTATCAATAATCATTAACCTCGCTCACATGCTCCACAAGAGTGTTAGGGATTTAATCAAGTTGTCACTTAATTCACCAAAACCCACTTAAGGCTTGATTGCACTTACAATTACTATTGAAACAAAACAAACAGAATATGAACTCGCATTCCCGCCACCGATAAATCCTAATCTTGGGGCCTACACAATATAATTAACAAACAAACTTCAACTACATTTCAACTTACAAAATTCTCTTATTTGAATCAGATAGTCTAACTTCTCCTCCAAATGCTGTCACACTTTCATCGGGTGTAGCATTTAGGTCCACCGGATCTAGCACTACCTCCATGCGTCCGCTATATAATACCGGACATTAATGAAGGCAATTTCATATAAAAAAATTATTCACCCCTCGAACAAACATATGTACCTATCGTTCTCTTGATGCAATTGTTTCCCTTGCCCAACATCTAAAACTCCATCAGAATTACCATGCAAGATCCTTCCGTATTCCATGGTACCAACATCCGGTGCACTGCATTATGTACAAGTAGTCAATTATTTTTTCATCTCACCAAAATGCAACACACATTAAAAAACAATACTACCTCCCGTACGACAACTCTCAAACTTCTCAATTTTACCAAAGCAACCACTATTATGCTACTTATGTATATACATTGCTCGGTAAATACCTCATGAATAAGCGATTCATATATGACCGGGGACACTGTCGTCGTTGCCGATTCGTTCACTACCATGTTCGACACATCTTCGTTCAATATTTCATACCGCCACGGGGAACACTATCGGTACTTGATTCATTAGAATGATATCCGAAAATAATACCTTATTCCTTTTTTCATCGTATCGACTCCTTCAATTTCATCATCGGGCGTGCAAAGTTTAAACTTAATCGGCCGGCTAATTCGCAATCGTTGACGCGGTAGCGACTTTGTACGTAAGAACAAGTTGCTTTTTCACTTGCAAAGAGAAGGAAATAAGAATGCAAAGCAAAACAGGGTTATCACCCGTCCGACGAAGTGGAATTTGTCGTACTCTTCACCGCATACCAATGCTTCCTCTTGCAGCTTAACAACACAAAAATGTCTAACATCGGGAGCAAAAACCAACCGATGGCCATGAAACATTAGACCACAACAAATCCGTAATAATGGTTTCATTACCTCAAACCACTAATATCCGTTAAGACATACTCATGTTCAAATCCAAATTCATTCTTCCTTCCCTTCCGTGCATTCTAGCATCTTCTTCTCTATTGGCTACGGATTTAACAGAAAAGTCCACAGTACTAATTCTTTAGATCAACAACCGGAACGGGGGAGTCGCTTCATACCCGCATATGCTCGCACCTCTTCAACCCGCGGGTCAACCGCAGCCTTCACCGCCAAGGACGTCGCCACCTCCCACCTCCGAGAAGAAGCGGATCGCGTAACGAACAGATCCGGACCCCCCGCCGCCGCCCAAGGGCGCCGAAACGAAAAGATTCCCGCCCACACCTCGCGCGCGGAGCGCGCCTAAGATGTGTGCACCACCGGAGTCGAAGCTCGCATCCATGGCGCACCTCACCGGCTTCTACCATGGGATGGTACCGCCGCCGTCGCCTTAACCGGAATGCTCCATGTAGCCACTGCGAACTTCAAATTTCGAATTCTATGTGCGGCATGTGGAGGTGCCATCTTATTTTTTAATCCCGTACAACCGGTACAAGTTGCCCACCACCCACCCGTATATGATGCGACACGCTATACGTATCGAGGTGACCCAGGTGCCGTAACCCGAGCCATGGCACAAATCTCACCGCACCCACCCCCCCTACCGCCCCACCATACCGACGTCCGGGATAAGCCCCCCCCGCAACTACACGGAGCCCATAATCTTCATCCGATGGGGACACGACCGTCAACTTTTCCCCATAGGCCGAGGCACTGGTGGACGCGAATGCGGCCAGTGGCTTCCCCCAGTGTGCCGAGGCGCTGGTGGATGGGGACATGGCCATCGGCCGTCCTCTGTGGATGGCGAGCGTGGCGCCATAGGGGTGAGGGGACGCTTGCTAGGACGGCCACTCGCGGTGTGGAAGGACGATGATGAATTTCGGTGCACGATGCGCCCGGCCACGGGGCCTCTCGAGCATGATGCCGACGAGGACAATCGTCGTGGCGCGAAGGGCACCCGGGTGCGGTGGCCGGCGGTGACGACCTTTGCGGCGCACGGGGCCCGCGTGTCGGGGGAGGGGCCCGCCGGGACATCACGCGAAGATGGGAGGTCCGGTGGCGGCGGGAGGATGTCAAAGGTCGTCGACATTGTCTCCGCCGTCGTCATCCTTGAGCAGGTCGTCGACGTCTTCATCGTCGGAGTCCGCCCATGGCGTATAACGAAAATTATCTATATGCTAATAGATATACACTATATCTATATCGAGGTACATAACGAAAATTATGCACCTATAAAAAATCAAAATGACCTACAAACGAAAGGGGTTCATGGCGAAAGGGTCCATAGCCTAGTGGTTACAAGAGTCCCGGTAGCACGTTATGTCCTGGGTCTGACTCCCCGTGGGAGCGATTTTCTCGGGATTTAACGCCGTTTGTGCTTTCGGTGGTAGGCGACGTTCCCGTCGACGCCGAGGCGCCCGTGGTGACTTCGTCAATCTTGAGGATTTGCCGCACGGTCTTCGAAGATGCTCCTAAGGGTAGGGTTTGCGTGCGTATATTCATAGGATGAGTGTGTGTGCGTTGTGAGTGTCTCCGATGTATTGTGTAATTCGAAAAAAAGTTCATGATTGTACTAATGATGTAGTACAAAGCACTGTGCTTACACGGGATGCATGGTACTCCCTCCGTACTCATAAAACATGTCGTTTTGGACAAAATTTCAGTTAAACATTGGAAATATAAAACATGAACAACTTTAAGTTGTTGAGTTTGGAAATGTAAAAACTGCATGAATAGATTTGTCTTACAAAATACTTTCATAAAAGTATAGTTATGTTAGTTTTTAACAAAAACTTTTATAAGAATAAGAAGTTACAAAATACTTTCATAAAAGTATAGTTATGTTAGTTTTTAACAAAAACTTTTATAAGAATAAGAAGTTAAAGTTATGTATTGGAGGCCGTGTCATTGTCCTAAACGAGATGTTTTATGAGTCCGGAGGGAGTACCCTCCATACAGGCAGTGCACACACACTACATCAAGAAAAGAAAAGGCTAAAGTAATGGACCGATATCATTAATTATCATGAATGATCCTCGCTGGAAGACTTGACCAGCTGGATGCAGAATTGATATCGTTAGGACGATATTTCAGAACAGTACACGTGCAGTATAGTAATGTTAGATTAGGACGACGACTTGACCTGGTTGCAGCAGCGCAATGTGAACGCCCCTTGCGAGATTGATGGCGCCAGAGCATTCAAATTTGATATCTAAAAGACTCCAAGCGAGATCGAAATAAAATAATCAATATTCAAAAGACTTGAGCAAGACCGCAATCGCTTCGATTCAATCCGTCCGGAATAATAAATATATCAAGAAATTTATGATAGAGATAGGATTCATTCCTGATCGAAATTTAATTTACTCATTATGATAGGTAGAACAAGAGACCTCTTGACTAGTGGATTCTCGATTCCGAGTCTCATGGTGTGCCTATTATGAGTAAATTAATTTTCGACCAGGAATAAATCCGGATCTCTTATAGTATCTATCATGATTTTCTTTTACATTTATCAATTCCAGTCGGAATAAATCCGGTGGAAACGAACGAGGGCTAAAGGAAGGTTGTCAAAATTTGTATATGAAATCTATTATCTTTATACTTGAGTGTTAAAAGAAGCCACCACGTTCACAAAGAGGGTCTAGAAATTCCCACGTTAATCCAAAAAAGAGAAGAATATACACCATTGGATTTTATGAAGATCCGAAGGTCTAGATTAATCCAAAAAATACATACATTCGGAATTAAAATAAGGAAATCCAAAGAGTCCATATTCAATACAAATACAATTAATAAATACATAAATTCAGAATTAAAACTAAGAAAAATAGTAGTTAGTGTTTACACATATTGGAAAAGAAAAAATGCACCCTTAATCCAAAAAAAAAAGAGAAGATACATAAATTCGGAATTAAAATAAGGAAATCCAAAGAGTCCATATTCAATACAAATACAATTAATAAATACATAAATTCGGAATTAAAAATAAGAAAAATAGTAGTTAATGTTTACAAGGATTGGAAAAGAAAAATGCACCGTTAATCCAAAAAGAGAAGAATATGCACCGTTAGGAAATTCTCACATTAATCTAAAAAGAAAAGGATATGCACCGTCGGATAATTAATATGAACATCTAACGGTCTATAAAAACATAAAGAGTCCATGCCAAATTGAATTAATAACTAATCAAAATAGAAAAGAGTATGTTGAATATGTTGACCCACGGTCCATATTAATTTTGTGACCTATTGTCACCCCGTGTGATTCCACATATCGCAATACACCTCGCTAACCACGACGTACTTACTTAATTAGTCATGCACCCAAACGGAGTATGCTAATTGCCTTAGGCAAGCTATTCATATAAATTAATCTATTTATTATCTTAGTACAACATAGTTTAAAGAAGGTATTACGTTTTTCGAAAGAATCTACATTAAAAAAAGTCAAATCCAGAATTAAAAAGAAAACACTCATGTGCGGACGGAGTGTCACGAGTCCAAACCAAAGTCCAACTCACCCTCCCTATGTTGTAAGAAAATGTTGGAATTAAAAAGAAAAGATATGTAGTAGGAATATAGTACGTGAGCTTAAACTTTAAAATTCCCTATGAACCTCTAGACGAAGTTATACATTTATAGAATATATATAAATGCAACTCTAACTTCAATTAACGAACAAAGCATATTTTTTGAGAAATGATAAGGACGTTTTTTTGCCGGCTCGCCTTGCCGATTTGCTCGACGAGCTTGCACGTCAAAGCAAGAAAATCTTGGTGTAGGAGATTGCTGAATCGACGCCGCAACTTTCGAAACGAGCTCGTCGTCGTCAAATATAGACACATCGAACTAAATCATGCTATGCCTTTGTGAAATCCAACTCTTTAGCGACCGAATCGACCTTCACCGTTGTCGATTGTCCTCCATTGAGACCGGATCAATCTTCATTGCCGCCGAATCGAGCTACGATGTTGGTGGATCATGTTGCAAAATCCTTGCGACACGTAGACCGTCGAATCAACACCACATTTGTCAAAATAAGTTTCTTGCAACACATGAGCTTTCTTGAATCAAGCTCGCCCCCGATTTATCAAACTCTTCGCCATCGAATCAACCTTCGCAACTGTCGATTTGACCTACATTATCATCTATTCAACCACCACCACTATTGGATTGACCTCCATTGTGGTTGGATGGACCTCCGCTGCTACTAATCGAGCTAGCTATGATAACACTGCTAGATCGAGCTACAAAGTGAGTAGGGCAAGGATAAAGCAACCACTCATCGAAGCTCGTCTTGCTTTGCCTGGCAAGGTGAGGCAATCACACGAGGCGAGCAAGTGTACCAAGTACACCCTAAATATCTTAGATTTTTTTGAGATAGACGGTAAAAGATACAACATGGGCGGAAGACCACTGAGACGAAATACTTGATTTCGAAATGCACAACCTACTTCGTGATGGGACCAAAAATCGGATGCCACGGGAGTTGATAAGATAGGATAAACTTGATGGACAATTTGCATGTAGGTTGAGTGCTGCCACCGGGTATGACGAATCGGAGTTGGATCTCAACATCGGGAAGTGGAGCACCCACTCGCGTCGGAGTCAACACCAGAGCCAAACTTGGAACCACGGAATTGGCGAGGCAGAGTTCGACCAACGAGAGTGGGAGAGCGAGAGGCGTTGTCAGTTGAAGCGGGGACTAAATGATGAGAGAGTGAACAACAATTTCAGTCCAATACAAAGTTGTAGAGCTTCGCATTCTATGTGGGAGTGAGTGGAGCGTCAAATTACATTCGTTATTGGGTCGGTTCCATATACCAATCCAAACACTATCCAAATAGCAAATTTCGAGTGTATTAATGCCACTTTCGAATTTCTAGCTCCAATATCTACATTGGAGATAGTGATTTCAAATGATGAATAATGAATTAATTAAGAGAGATAAAAAATCCATTGCTAACATACGACCCGTTCGTTTGGCTTACCGGCTACCGTCAAGAAGACTTTTCTCTCGTAACAAACCGGCCACCGGCACAAATAGAAGACTACTTTTCTCTCAAAGACTAAAGAACCAGCCACCTCACCAGCAAAGTATTTTTCTCTCGAACAAACCAGCCACCAGCCAACAAGATTACTTTTCTCTCAAGACCAGCAACCTGAGACACCAACCAAACGAACGGGCCCATAACATTTTTGTATAGTTTATCTCTAGCCGTGCTATTAGCGCGGGCCAACTTGTTATATGCTTGCATTTACATGCTTTGGAACTGCAAACAAATTAAAAGATTGGAGCATATGTACTGCCCTAGCTACATATTGCTCCATAAATACCTTAGCTCATCTTCCATTTCGCTTCCAATCAAAGCCTACCATCACTAGCTGTCTCTACCCCGGAGCTCCCAAACTCAGCAGCTAGCCATGGCCAGTTTCCAAATCATGCAGTCCCCTTTGCCTGAGGAGAACAACGAGTTCAACTTGAGCAACCTCTACTTGTTCCACACCCATAGCGGTCCTAAAAGGAACCAATTTGCAGTAACAAGCAAGGGTCCTGCTACCGGTATGGGTGAGATAGCTGTCAACAACTGGGAGATCTGCGATGGAGTTGGCAAAGGCACCACCATTGTTGCCCGTGCGCAGGGCATGCATATCCATGCCGGTAACTGGACTAATGTTTTCAGCATAGTGTTCGAGAATGAGAGGTACGCACCCAGCGAACACATATGCAAAATGCTATCCAATTCGTAATTATGGTCACATATCCTTGTAAACAAATTAGAAACATTTATATGTAAAGATGCAATATGCATATATAGTAAGAACAGGATTGGTGAAGTTTTGTAAATTTTGTATGAGATTGGAGTGACAATTGCTGGAGCATGCATGATAAAGCGCTTAGCTTGCTGCAAATGAATATGGCACAGGTTTAGGGGATCAACGCTTCAGGTGATGGGGATATCAGTGGATGAGAATGGTGAGTTTGCTATTGTTGGCGGGACAGGGCAGTTTACCATGGCAACCGGTGTCATCTCCAAGAAGCTTCACCAGCGAAGCAGCAATGGCACCATTGTACAGTTAGCCATCCATGGTTTCTCCCCTGTGCTGAAAGGGTGGTCGCCACCACCGGTAAGAGGGACATGTCGCCTTTTGTTTTTCTTTCAGTAGCTTGACCTCTAACTCAATATTTTCCTAATTGCCATTGTTTTGATGAAAACGAAAATACCACATACCTAGTAGTTAATTCTTTTTGTGGATTCATACACCAGAGGCCAGTGAAAAAGATTGGGCCATTTGGTGGAGGTGGTGGGGTTCTTCAGGACATAACAGAGTTACCAGGCCGTCTAGAAAGCATCACGGTGCAGAGCGGTGTGGTTATTGATTCAATTGCGTTCTCGTATGTTGATCAAGCTGGTCAGAAGCGCACCGCAGGCACATGGGGTGGATCAGGCCGAAATTCCGAAACGGTAACTGAAAATTTGACCACGTGTAATTTCTTTCTACTGCTAGCTAGGTGTTGGGGTATGAGGATAAGCAGCCAAACAATCTCGCTCGGCTCTACCCGCCCCCCATAGAGAGAGATTAGTAGCTCTGCAGCTTTGCAAGTAAATATATAACCCCACCCGTTGTTCTTTGTGATAATGCACAGATCCCACTTGGCCCTTCTGAGTTTGTGAAGGGAATCTCCGGAACGGTTGGCCTCTATCGCTCGTGCAAGAAGGTCGTAGCGTCACTTACGTTTGTCACCAACGTCAAGACATACGGGCCTTTCGGTCTAGGAGATGGAACCCCGTTCACCGTCCCTGTGGAAGGCAACCACAGCGTTGTGGGCTTCTTCGCGCGTAGCAAAACGTATCTTGACGCGATTGGCGTTTATGTGCAGCCGCAGTGAGTGAACCATAGCATTAGCTGCTACAATTTCAGGTGTTTCCCTTGTGTTTCCTGCAACTAACGAGAATAAGAAGCGGATGGATGGATCTTCTCTTGTGCCAGTGATGTACTCTGTACTCGTAATGCTTTCTAAATATAATGATCGTTCCTTAATTTGCTGTTGGAGATTGGGCATCGCACACATTGCTAGTAAAGCCATCTCTCGCATAACGTAAGCATACAGATCGCACAGCACAAATCAGATGTGCGATAGATGAATCATGAATGAACTGAACTCTCCTGGTTTTATTCACAAACCAGTTATGATGATGCATCAAGCCAGAGCCTTATTCCGGCTAATTGTAGCGAACATGGCCCAACATGCCATTAGTTCGGAGTTTGATTTTGGTGATTCATGACAACATGATCATTGGGACTAACCTCATTGTCTAGCATGTCTTTGTAGACACTTCTAGGTCCCAAGGATGCAAGAAAACCATATGCCAAATTGAGAAGATAGTCTATTTTTCAAGGGTCAAAACCGAGCAAGAAAAGGAAAAGCAAAGACACCGTCGGATGAACCGACGGCCCCTCAAATACAAGCGTCGGTGCAATCGTCGGACGAGTTGGTACATAGGGTGAAACCCTAGGTACTGTCGGATGAACCGACGGTCCGGTTTTTACATGCGTCGGACGAGTTGCGGAGGAAGAGCAAGGAAGGCAAGAGCACCGGATGATCTGACGGTCTAAGTGGGGACCCCGTCGGTCTATCCGACGCTCAGTTTGAATCAAGACAGAGACGCGCCAAGACGAAGGCTTCAAAGACCGGATGATCCGACGCCTTGGTCAAGGCATAGCGTCGGTCTATCCGACGGTCCGTTGGAAGCTAACGATCGACTTGGACGCGAGGCCTTCAAAGACCGGATGATCCGACGTAGCGTCGGAGCATAGCGTCGGAGCAGTTGTGTCAGAGAACCTCAACGACTACGTGACGTGGGAAGGGCACCGGATGAACCGACGCCCTGGAAAAGCTTAGCGTCGGATCATCCGACGGTACTTTTTTCAGTGGACGTTAGCCAACGGCTAGTTTGATGCCTTGGGCTATTTATACCCCCTCCACTCACCCATTTGAGGAAGCTGGATTGTGTGGAAGTGCAGAGGAGTTCAAGACACATTGAAGATCATATCCAATCCATCCAAGTGCTTAATTGCTCATCCTTAGACTTGCATATGCTTTGTGTATGTGCTTAGTGCTAGGCTTAGCTTAGAGCTGAGTGAGTGCAAGGTTGTGCCAACCTTGTGAGGTGATTCTTGAGTGAATCAAGTTGTACAAGGTTCGCCGGAAGCCTTGGGGCCTAAGTGGCTCACCGGCAATCGTCATCGACCCTCCGGCTTGGTGTGGAGCGGCGAGGACACTTTGTGCGGGGACGTGGAGACCCCCTTCCTTGGTGGAGAAGCTCCTTAGTGGAGGCGGCATCAAGGTGACCAAGGGAGCTTGGCAAGTGCCTAAGTGGCTAGCCTTTGTGGCAAGTCAAGTTGGTGCTCTTGGGAGAGACTTGGTGACCGGGAAGCAATCTTTCTTGTGTGAGTGCTTCAACAACGTGGACTAGGGGTGGCTTAGTGCCTACCGATACCACGGGATAAATCGCGTGTCAAGAGTTTGCTTCCTCTCATCCCCTTTACGTTTCCGCATTTACTCTATTGCAATCTTTGCTTGTCTCTACATTCCTAGAGTAGTATCATGCTAGGATTGGCTATGGTTGCAAACCTTCTTTTGGGATGGGAGTTTCACACTAGAACAACCGTAGTTGCACATATAGATAGTATGTTCTAGTTTACCTTTGCGCAAAATTAGTGAAGCCATAGGTTAAGGTTTTAAGTTCTTTAATTCACCCCCTCCCCCTCTTAGGCTAACGGGCATCCGATTCCTTACACTAATATAAGGACAACCTTGATGAGACGCATCAGGCAGGCGGACTGGAGCCCGTGGCCTCCTCAAGGGCGACGTAGGAGGCGATCCCGACGGCCGCGGCGGCGACGGCGAGGAAAGATCCGCCGGCGAACACCCCGGCCACGAGGACAGTGCACCTGTAGTAGGTGGAGGCGATGCCCTCTCTCGGCCGCCGCTCTCCACTCTGGCTCCTCAAGGCGCCGACGAGGAACGCGCTCGCCGCCAGCACCGCCAGAAACCTGCGCGCGCGGCGGCCGATCCGCTCAGATCGAGTAGTGCATGTGACCATATCCACGCGAACCCCGTTCCGATTTCCGGGCAAAACATACCATACCATGAGAGCAGAGAAGAGCAGACGATCCCTGCGCGGCGGCCGTCGGGCCGGGTCCTGCTCCTGCATCGGTCCCAGCAGCCGGCGGCGGCGGTGAGGACGACCTGGCCGGTCAGCAGCGAGGCCGCCGCCGCCACGCCGCACCCGAACGCCGGCGTCCTCCGGTACACGCAGCTGGCCCCGTCGTACCTGACAAAAGACTGCACCACCACCAACGTCTGTCAGCTACTCGCGTCGTGCACGACATGCACGGGTAGACGACGACGGATGCGTGCGTGCGCGTGTTATTGCCTTGGACTTGGTTGCCTCGCCGACGATCCCCAGCGCGGCGGCGGTGAGGGCGAGCGCGGCCACCGCGAGGCATATCACGGCCACATGTCCCTCCACCATGGTAGCATCACTCTGCTCCTCGAAATCGTCGGGGGAACTTGTGAAGGTGTGGCTCGGAGGAGACGAGAACAGCAATGCTGGCTCTGCAAGTTAAATTACCCGCTTTGGCTAAACGACGACGGTTACTGTGACATGGGTTTATCGGGATAAACGACATGCCAACTCGCCATGGTTCTTCTAGAACACGAGCTTCGAGCTATGCTATACCGTTCGCTGGATGATTCGTTCGAGGCAGGAGACAGCAGAGCGCGTCGTAGCAAAACTTTAGCGATCCACGACGCAAAATGCATAGATGATCGTCTTTATTTGTCCACGTTCAATTTCGCTGCGTCCCATTTCTGTCGCCATCAAACCTCATTTTATCTAAACGCAGATTATTACAAAAATAATAACACGAATGGACTGGAAAATGCAAGACGAATCCATTAAGTATAATTAATCTGTCATTAGAGATTGGTTAGTGTAGCACGACATTGTCTAATCATGACATAATTAGGTGCGTTAGATTCGTCTCGAAAATTAAGGTAGGGTTGTGGAATGAATTTTGTCATTAATATACTTTAATACTCCGAATGAGAGCACTTGGCGATATCATCTTCACCGTCATCGCGCCCACGGGATAGGAGATACAGGACACGAGAGCACTTGGCGAGAAGAAGCGGGCGAAAGAGCTAGGGTTTTGCGCCGCGCCACAAGCTTCAGACCTCTGAACCCTCGCCCGCCGCAGTCGAGGGAGAAAACACGAACGGGGGAGAGAAAGAGAAGGCTGCTTTGGAACCAAATGGCACACAGAGGCTCAGTGGGGGGCTCCTATCTCCCTTCCAGAAGATAGGAAGTCAACCTATCGCACAGCCTATAAGGTCCATCAACCGTCGTCTCCCCTCACCACCTCCTTCTTCCTTCAACCACCTTCGTCGCCTCCTCCTACCACCACCCCGGTCGGCGGCTCCCCGCCGCCGCGCCGCCCGCCCGCGACCCATCGCCACCCGCGATCCCGCCCTTCCTAACCCGGCGCGCCTCGTCGCCCCCGCCCCGTCGCTCACGGACCACCGCCCGTCCGACCCCGGCCGGCCGGCGGCGCTACCGCGTCGCCTCGCCTCCTCCGCCGCCGGTCCTCCGGCTCCCCCCCCCCTCCGACCTCCTCTTTTCTATGGTCCGGCACCATTGGATCCCCCCGAAACCCTAACCCTAAATCGTCGCCTCTGCCACCGCCGGCGGCCGGTGGCGACCCGTCACCGTCTGCCCCCGCCCACCTCCCACCCCTCTGGCGAGGACCTTCCGACGACAGCGACTTCTTCGGAGCCTGCAAGGAGACAGAGAGAGAGAGAGAGAGAGAGAGAGAGAGAGAGGAGGAGGGAAGAAGAAGGTGGTGATCATGCGGTCAGCAATGGCTGCACGAATCTCAAACAGTGGAAGTTTGGGCACCTTATTACCTTCCGAAAGATATATAGGATTTGCCGGCTCAGTGCAGCTCTATAAATGGGAGGAAAAAATCTATTTTACCTCCCTCATCTATCACATAAGTCAGGTTTTCCTCCCTCATTTCCAAAACCAAACAACCTTCCTCCCTGAACTCACCAAACCAGTACAAATTTTCACCCGCCCTGGTTTCAACGTCGGTTTTGTCCAACTCAGCGCCACGTCGGTATTTGTCCGCTGGGCCCTCTCCCATCTCGGCTATTTGACGAAACGAAAAAAAAACCCAAGGCACTCGTGTCACCAAATTTCCTCACCCTCTCCCCGTCGAAACCCTAGAGGTGGTTGTTGGGGAATTCGGGAAAACCCGTCACCCTCGAAACGTTGAGTTTAACAAAGTTCTCGAAGCGTGTTTTCGGGAGCGGGGAATTCACGATTCTCGGAAGCCTGGAACCTGTGGAGCCTCGAATTCGCGAATGTGCAAAGTTCGGGAATCTTGATTCGGTGAAGAAATGGAGTCACGAACATGCGGAAGCCCGGAATCTCGAACCGTCGATGGCCCGAATTTCGGAGAACGACCGATTCGGGAATCTGTCGAGGGCTGAGTTCGGGAGTCAGGCGCGTGGACATGCGCGAACCAGCGGAGGAGCGAAGATCAATTCGGGAAACTGCTGAAGACCCTGTTCGGGAGTTTCATGCGAAGACATTCACGAACCGGGGGAGAAGCAAAGTCAAAGTTGTTGTCCCAAAAAGTCCGGGTTTAGAGTGTGAACCAGTGGCAGATTTGTAAATATGTTGGATGAAAAAGACAATCCTGTATGCGTTCACACCGGGAATATTCTCTCGAGGCTAAGGGTGTTATCGGTATGTAAAAGTCCCTTCGTCTCCCTATAAAAGGGGGTGCAAGGGCACGTGTAAACGGATTCACACTCTTTGGAACTTGTGCTATTTGTAGAGGGAATCGCAGTCTCTTTGCGCTCTCTCTTTGTACTTGAACGTGTTGAGAACTCTCACTTGTGTTAGGGTAGTCATCCAAATTTTTCGGGTAACCCCCCAACATTGGCGCCCACCGTGTTCCAGCCGAAAAGAAACTCACGATGCCACCTCAGAAGAAATCCAAGAAGAACGTTCCAACACAGGCAAACCGAGACGATCGCCATCCTACCCAAGGGAATGAAACTTCGGTCGTTCCTGAATCTTGGAACACAACAGACCAAGAACGAAGAGAAAAGCTCGAAGCTCTCATGAAGGCAAGAGCGAAAAGACAGACTCACACCCAAGAACAACCTGGTCGAACAAGGCAAGAGTTTGAGAATGTAGATGATGAGGATGACACCATAGACGAGAGAGCTAGCGATGGTTCGAAGCAAAACATACGGCGGCTACGGAGAAAGACAAAGAAAGGTTCGCGGCTCGAGTTACAAGCGAAGAGGAAAATCTCCGAAAAGCTAGAGCAGCTCAACAAAGCAAAAGAGCAAATCGAAACGATACGAGAGAGAAATTGATGAGATGAAAGAACAAGAGAACGAGTTCCCGTGGCGGGAATCACCGCACCGAACTGCGGGCCGCAAGAGAACCCCCAAAAGAAAACTTCTTCGCGGGAAACGGAGTGTCACATTTCGTGGATTCCGAATCACCACCGTCCGTTGGGCCGCAAACAAGCACCTTGGCCGCCGAAGTTCAAGCCTGTCTCTCTCCCCAAATACAACGGCTTCGGAAACTCCGGGCAATTCCTCATGAGATACGAATCAAGCGCGTGAATTCGGCAGAGGAGGAGATGATGTTTGTGACGAACCGCCCAAAATAATTCCGTATTATCGCCTAAGCCGGTCCACATGGCCATTAAGCAATAATAAAGAATTATTAAGTCGCTTCCGCCGGTAAAGCCCGTAAATCACGTACAACGGGATCGTTGATATGCGCTAAGCCCACACGAAGGCGGGACCGAGTACAACATTACATTACATAACAAGTTTCACAAGTTCAATATTATTACAAACCAGGTTTTTCATACATAAAAGTAAACATGGTTCAGAGTTTAAACAGCGGAATATAAACTAGCGCATGATACACACGGGAGGCCATCCATGCATATCACTCCTCATCATCGTTCTCCCATTCAAGCTCCCAACCATCTGGGATAGAACCAGGCCAGATGGGATTACTCGAAAACAACAAATTAAGAAAGGCCGAGTACTAAGACTCAAGGCAAGACTTACCCGACAAAAATAAAGTAAGACTAGACATGCAAGGCTTTTTGGCTTGTGGGTTTGTTTTGCCAAAAGCGACTAAGAGTGGATCCTTATTTTCAAGTTTTAGCTCATATTCTAGTATGTCAATCGCCTAGGTGAGCACCTGTACTAAACAAGCATGTTGTGCAAACAATATTAAACAGTAACGATATTAATCCAAAATGTTCCATAAATAAACATGGGGTAGCCGGTGGTCAAGCCGACTCGGATAACGGCGAGTGACCGACGATCGATCGATTTATATCCTTGCAAGGTAAACCCAAGATACACGGAGGAAGTAGACCCCAAGAATTCAAATAAAAGCAAATGCGGGGTCTACCCCGACCGGGCGGTTCCCAACATCCCACGGTTTGGGATCGACGCTACAAACTGCGGTACACGGTTATCCGGAGGGTCTAGCCCGACCCGTCCGGACTCACACACTATACCACGGGTAGCTAGCCGGAGACACATCCCAAGCGGGTAGCTAGAAAGATCCCGCCCCGGTTCGAAGGTACTAGGCTTACCGGTCCCATTCCCGGCAAGTACTTGGTACGTTCAATAGCTTAGGACCAGCACCATGCTACTCGGTCGAGACCGAACCCATTGCTCTTACCACATGAGCGAGTCAATTTAACCAACTTATGATTCCAACATAAGCATCCTATATCTCGCGAGCAATGAGTCATTACTCGACTTCTACCGTGATCCTGGAGCATGGCACTAGCGTTCCTAACATACTAGTAAAAGAGCATAGGAGTCCTAAGGATCATGCAACTAGGTTTCAAAACAACTCCCGAAACTTAAATGCACAAAGTACTGAAAAGTAAAGGACATGATTTATATTTAAAAAACATGGGTTAGATGAAACCGGTGCTTGCCTTCCTCAGACTCAGTTCCTAAACTAGCCTTTGGCTCTTCTGGACTTTGGTCCAGGTCTTGCTGCACACCAAGCTGGTTCAGCTCACCATCAACAGTCCCGTCTCCCTCCTGGGCGAGTGTGTACGTACCGTCGGGGAGATCTACACGTTTACATGCACATGCAGTAGATTAAAGTTAATCTTGATGGTGATTGTGTGCACATCTAAGTAATTTAAGTTACTTAACTTCACTAAACAGCAAAGGGGTTGTGGATAAATATTAAAAACAGAACCAAACATGATTTTACCATTTAGCACATTTAATTTCCATTTCTTTCTTTAATTATCTAAAACAAGCCTTTCAACCATAAATCAAAATTAAATCAAGAACACTTCCAATGAACCTAATCTTTTGCACACAGCAACATATGCTTAGTTTGAGCTTGCACACCAAAATTTGGCCGAAGACCATTTATAAATTAATTTATACGAAAAAGACAAATTTCAGCCTAGTAAATCAACATTAATTCATATAAAAAGATTTAATAAACTTTTTGATCTCAACTTTCTCCTACAGGTCAAGTATGCCAAAAAGAAGGTTCTGACCAAGGCATGGTTGCAAAATCAATTTATTTTTCAGATTTTGAATTTAAGCTCCTACACAAGATTAAATCCAAAACACCAAGCAAACAATTCCCTAAAATCACATCCATCACACCAGGGGTACTACTCATCAAGTCAAAGCCCTAGGGTGCACTTGTGCTCAAAGAAAAGTTCCTTAAAGGTGCTATAAAAAGCATCAAACTTATTCTAGCATAAAGCTTAAATAAATCATAACTGAAGATATATACATCAAAACCATGCAAATTTTTGTCACAAATCTAGACATGATATAAAGAGCAGCATATCCAAAATTCAAGTTCATAGCATGAGTATATTTTAAATCACACCAAAAACACTCCAAACTGAGTTTGAATTTTTACTTCAAAAACTGTGCAGAAAAACCCTATACATGCTTTCTAGAAAAGGTAGATTT
Source organism: Cenchrus americanus (assembly GCA_947561735.1). Lineage (NCBI taxonomy): Eukaryota > Viridiplantae > Streptophyta > Magnoliopsida > Poales > Poaceae > Cenchrus > Cenchrus americanus. Next base: position 281,637,653 of record OX387239.1, on the reverse strand, counting down.
CATCACCACGAACCCAACAAAATTGGTTTTGCATTTTTCTGATTTTTCTACGATTTTTAATGATTTTTCTAAGGTACTGCCGAATCCCTAACTTTCACCTTTACGAACGGGTCCCTGGAATCTTACGAAAATCTCCTCGCGACTTATTCCTCTCTCGCAATGTGGCCCCTGGCCGGCGCGGGCTCACCGCCGGTGGCCGGAGGAGGGGCGGAGGGCGCGGCCGGCGGCACGGGCGGCACCGGCGAGCCCGCCGGTGCGCCGCCGGTGCGCGCGGCCCGGCCGAGGGTGGCGCCGGCGGGCCCCCTCGTCGGTGTGCACGGCGGCCGGCCGCCTGCGGGTCCGTTGCCGGCGGCGGTGGCTCGATTGGCGGCGCGGCGGGGTAGGGGAGCGGCGGTGGCGGGCTAGGGAAGGTGTAGGGAGGGAGGAGCCGGCCGCGGATTTGAGCGTGGGCGGAGAACGGCGACGACGCGGGGAAGGACGAACGGCGGCGACGCCGGTGCGGGAGGAAAACGGCGGCGGCGGACGAGAGGGGCGACGGCGGGGCCGGGGCGGCACCGCGAGACCACCAAGGCGAGCAAAGGAGGTCCTGTGGAGCCGGGAACGCGACCTTTTACTCACGCCCACGCGGGAACGGCCATCCGGCCGATGCATGCGCGCGCTACGCGCGCGGCCGGCGAGCGACGCGCGCGTGGCGGGCGGGGCCCGCGACCGGTCCGCGGAGCGGCGCCCGGGCGCGGTGCGGTGGGCCCGGGGTCGGGCGGAGTGTTCACGGCGGTGCGGGTCCACCGCGGAGCCTCCGAGGGGCCGCACACCGGAGGCCCGGGGGGCGGCCTCGCGCTGCGGAGCGCGGGACGACGGCGATCCGTCCCGTGTTTAATTCATTTACCGGTTTTCGAAATTGCGAAACTCCAAAAATCGTCAACTAAGTGAAAAATCTCCCAAAAGCAAAGTTGTAGAGGAGCTGTAGATCTACAACTTTCCCGAAGGGCGACATATGTTTTGATCAATGGTTTGCCCGGGGAACGCCAACCGAAGTTGCAGATTTTCCACGGCTCGGTTCTTGTTCATAGCGCGGTAAACTCGATTTTTGGCCAATTTGCGCTCAAAATTGGAATGTCCGCCAATTACGAAAAATGTGTTCCGGAAATAACGAACAACTTTCGTGTTGGCAGATTTTGAACTTCTATAGTGAAATTTGGAGAACGCGCAAGAAAACCATTTCAGCCTTTAGAGTAGATCTAGGGTTTGACCGTGATTAGGGATTTTGACCGAGGTCTTTTGTGCAAAAGTGTGCCCAATCATGTCAAACATGCTTAGAAGTTAATTAACCTTGATTAATTCATGTAATTAATGACATTAATACAAGTAAACATCGGGGATGTTACGACCTACCCCCCTTAAAAGAAATCTCGTCCCGAGATTTAGGATTTAAAAGATGGAAGTAGGGGGAAGAACTTACTTTGCCTTGATTCAAGAAAACCCGGATAATTCTCATTGAGATAATGTTCAGTTTCTCGGGTAGCTTCTTCTACGGTATGGTGACTCCATTGGATTTTATACATCTTTACAGATTGCCTTCGAGTTTTTCTTTCTTTTACATCAAGAATTCTCAAAGGATGTTCCACAACCGAGAGATCCGGTTCAATCCAAGCATTAGCTTCTTCAATAACTTCTCTAGCCGGTTCACGTGCACATTTTCTTAATTGTGATACATGAAACACATTGTGCACGGCGAGAGAATCGTTCGGGTAGCCGAATACGGTATGCCACTGGCCCACAGACTTGAATGATCTCATAAGGGCCAATGTAGCGAGGAGCTAGCTTTCCCTTCACACTGAACCTTTGGACACCCTTGGTTGGCGACACTTTTAAGTACACAAAGTCACCAACTTTGTATTCTCTAGGTGCCTTTCCCTTGTCATAATGACTCTTTTGTCTTTCTTGCGCAATTCTCAAGTTTTCCTTGATTACCCTCACTTTTTCTTCGGCATCCTCAACTAAGGCTGGACCAAAGAATTTCCTCTCCCGGTCCGTGACCAGTTCAAGGGGAGTACGACATCTTCGTCCATAAAGAGCCTCAAAAGGTGCCATTTTCAAGCCGGCTTGATAAGCGTTATTGTAAGAAAATTCGGCCGGGGCGAGACACTTGTCCCAACTCTTATCAAAATGAATCACGCATGCTCGCAACATGTCCTCTAGAATCTGGTTGACCCTTTCAGTTTGACCATCAGTCTGAGGACGATAAGCTGAACTGCGTATGATTTTCGTGCCAAGTGACTTATGTAGTTGTTCCCAAAAACGTGCCACAAAGAGAGATCCCCTATCGGAAATGATGGTTTTAGGAACACCATGCAAGCGAACAATGTGCTCAATATAAAGACTTGCATAAGCTTTGGCGTCATATGTAGTGCGGACTGGAATAAAGTGAGCAGTTTTTGTCAATCTGTCAACGATAACCCGAGATGGAATCATGTTTCCTAGATGTGAGTGGCAATCGGACACAAAGTCCATACTTATGTCATCCCACTTCCATGAAGGTATGGGTAGGGGTTGAAGAGTACCGAGAAGGTTTCAAGTGACTTGCTTTAATTCTTTGGCAAGTATCGCATTCCGACACGTATTTGGCAATGTCCACCTTCATATTGGACCACCAAAAATTCTCCTTTAAATCTTGATACATTTTACTACTCCCGGATGGATAGAGAATTTAGAGAGATGACCCTCATCAAAGATTTTCTTTTTCAACTCCCAATTATACGGGACAACAAGGCGTTGCCCAAACCGGATTATATCTTTTTCATCCTTCCGGAAGCAATTATGTTTAGGATCATTTTCTAGCAATTTTTGTTTAATTAAGCGAATACCCTCATCTTGAAGTTGAGCCTTAACAATTCTATCAAACGGGTTAGACTCGCAGAAAGAGCATTTAGGCTTCCTTGTTCAACAATTTCCAAGTTTAGCCTTCTCAGATCCTCACACAGAGTGTCACTGTAAGGTTCCATTGATAGGCAATTGCAGTGAGCCTTGCGGCTTAGAGCATCTGCAACTACATTCGCCTTTCCAGGATGGTAATGAACCTCTAGATCATAATCTTTGATTAACTCTAACCATCTTCTTTGCCTCATATTTAAATCAGATTGAGTGAAAATGTATTTGAGGCTTTTGTGGTCAGTAAAGATATTGCAGCGGGTTCCCATAAGGTAATGCATCCATATTTTCAATGCATGAACAACCGCCGCTAGCTCTAAGTCATGTGTAGGATAATTCTTTTCATGAGGGCGAAGCGCTCGTGAGGCATAGGCAATAACCCGATTGTCTTGCATAAGAACACGCCAAGACCCGTGCTCGAAGCATCACAATAAACTTCATACGGCTTTGAATTGTCCCATTCGCGCTAGCACCGGGGGCTGAAGTTAAATGTTCTCTTAATTTTTGGAAAGCTTTATCACAAGCCTCACTCCACACAAATTTCACTCCTTTCTTTAGCAACTCGGTCATAGGCTTAGCAATTCTAGAGAAATCCGGAATAAAACGGCGATAATAACCGACCAAGCCTAGAAAGTCGTGGATTTGATGAGCTGATTTAGGAGGTTGCCAATCCATAACCTCTTGCACTTTGCTTGGATCGACAGATATGCCTTCGCTGGAAATAGTGTGCCCCAGAAATTTAACACTATCCGGCCAAAACTCACACTTGGAGAATTTAGCATAGAGTTTATGTTCTCGCAAGCGTTGTAGCACAATGCGAAGATGTTCCGCATGTTCTTCCGCATTCTTGGAATAAATAAGGATGTCGTCAATGAAAACCACGACGAATTTATCCAACTCCGTCATAAACACGGAATTCATAAGATACATGAAGTAGGCCGGTGCATTTGTAAGACCGAAAGACATAACCAAGAATTCATATAGGCCATAGCGAGTAGAGAAAGTCTGTCTTGGGAATATCACTAGGCCGGATTTTAATTTGATGATACCCGCACCGAAGATCGATCTTTGAGAAGACCTTAGCTCCGACCAACCGGTCAAATAGCACGTCAATGCGGGGCAATGGATATTTGTTTTTGATAGTCACCGCATTGAGAGGTCGGTAGTCCACACACAACCTCGGGCTACCATCTTTCTTTTTCACAAAGAGGGCGGGGACGGCCCCAAGGAGAAGAGCTTGGGCGGATATAGCCCTTATCAAGCAACTCTTGAAGTTGTTTCTTTAATTCAGCAAGTTCTTTGGGTGGCATTCTATAGGATCGCTTAGAAATAGGAGCAGTGCCAGGTTGCAGCTCAATGACAAACTCAACATCTCTGTCTGGTGGCAAGCCAGGCAATTCATCAGGAAAGACATCCATGTACTCACATACTACTGGAATATCCTCGAGTTGAGTAGTTATGGCTGCATACACACATGAGCCTTTAATGCCTGTTGGGGGAAGGTAAAGAATTGAATTCCCGACCAAAGGTGAGTTGATTTCTAGCATTCTTTCAGAAATATCCAGGACAACTTTGTGCTGAGTCATCCAATTCATGCCTAAGATAACATCTACCTCTTCTAGGTACATTGTGACCAGATTAGCTAGAAAAGTTTTGCTACCTATCTCAAGTGGTACGCTTAAGGCTACTTGATTTGAAGCAACCTTTCCACCGGTGTGGCAATCATATAGGCTGCTTAGTATGACACCACTTCAAGTCCAAATTTCTCACGGTTTTCACATTAATAAAGCTATGAGTAGCACCGAGAATCAAATAATATAATAAGCGGACGACCACGGATAGAAAATGTACCCGTCAAGGCGGGTGCTCCCTCCGGTAGATCAACCACCGTGGTGAAGTTTAAACGGCCTTGCTTCACTTGCACGGTTTGTTTCTTTCCTTGATTTCCGGCCTTAGAGCCCCGCCCCCGACTTTGCTTGGGTGTTGCGCCGAGGGCGTGTGCACTTGTTAGCATAGTGCCCCGGTGTCCGCGGTTATAGCAACGGCGATCATCATTGATGCGGGCGGGTGGGGGTGCACTAGGCCTAGGAGCGGTCTGGCCGAGTGTTGCGATAGCCAAAGGCGCCGGACGGCTTAGAGCGAGATTGCCTCATCACCCGGCGTCCAGTCGAAGATGGTCGGGGGGCACCCCGCACATTCTTCTTCACAAATTTAAATTTCTTGCCTTGGCCCATTGCCCGAAGCTTGATTGAACTTCCTCTTTCTATCATGTTGAGCCCTCTTCATGGCGTCCTCCGAGAGATGGCCAAGTTCACTAGCTCGGGATAGCTATCGGTTTTACTTAAGTTCAACCTCTCATAGAGCTCTCCATCAAGCCCTTCACGGAATCGCTCCATCTTTTTCTTATCGGTATCAACATGATAGTCCCCATACCGACGGAGACTATTAAACTTCGAGCATGCGATAGACCGAGTCGAGCCTTGCTTGAGATTCATTAGCTCTCTCATCTTCCTATCAACAAGACCCTTGGGAATATGATGCTCTTTAAATGCTTTCTTGAATTCTCGCCCAAGTAATGCGGTGACCCCGTGGCTGCATGGACTTGAAATGCTCCCACCGGATTAAAGCTTCACCCCTCGATTCTTTGAGCGGCGAAGCCTGCCTTAAGTTCTTCGAGCGAGGGCAATGTGAAGATGGAAAACATGGCCTCTAGGGCCCCGATGAAAGCATCGGCCTCTAGGGGCTCCTCTCGCCTTGGTGAAGAGGGGTGGCCTCATTGCCCTGAATTTTTCAAAGGACATGACCGCATTAGGCCCCTCCCGAACATGGCCTTGATTGTGCACGAGCTGCTGCAACCTCCGTGCAATTTGCTGCTGAGTTTGCAAGATTTGGCGCAATACTTACGTACGCGCGGCGATGAAAGCCTCGGCGGGTGTCATGGGTGGAGGTGGGGGAAGAGGAGCATCCCCACCGCCTCCCGCACCCCGAGAGTTATTCTCGTGTGTTATCCGACATCTGAAAAGTTGAACTTTCATTAGATACATATTCAAAGCTTGCTTAAAAGAATACAAGGAGAATATGCATACGAAAATTCAGACTTATAGAAAATTTCAGAATTCAGGCAGCATCACAGTTCTGAGTAAATAATTCATAACTCTTTGTACAGAAGTCCAAAATTCATAAAATTTGGTCAGCATGTGTAGAATTTTATAAGTTTTAACTTTGGTATTCAACTCCAGATCAGATTCATCTTTTAAAGGGGTCGAAAAATTCAGTTTTCAAGGTTCTGTCTAGCAGTTTGGACAGCAGCCAGCGACTTGCTAAAAATTCGATATTTCTTAAACTACACATGCAAAAATGCTGAATTTTGGTGAGCATGACCATTATAAAATTTCAAACAACTTTGGTAGTCATTGCAAAATCCAGAAATGACCATAACTTTCTCCATTTCATTTCTTAGGCAGATTGCTGCCGGGAAGGTGTTTTTCCACCATAATTACAGATTACAAAATTTGGTGGATCACCATTACATGGGGGTCACTATGTAGCTTCTAGCTACACAAAAGAATACTCTAAGTCAGCCTAGCACCAAAATCCAACCAAAAGGGCTAACAAGAGTACATGTCAAGTTTTTCCCTACTACCACAACTAGGATCTAGACCCTATGTACAAACTATGGAGAGTTTTCCCCGCGACATGTAGGAATAGAGCACCAAGCTCCTCTAATCGAGTCCGGGAACGTCCCGAACCTCCTCTCGGGTCCACTGCATCTCCATCCGCTCATCCTCCCCAATGGCCGGTGGGTGGTGCAACCGCCGGAGCATAAGCACAACACCCTCCAAAGCACGTACATCGAGCTCGAGGTCCCCAACCTGCTCCCGCAAATCCCGAATGTGCTCAAGGTGCACAAGCCTCTCGGCATCCCTATCAACCGGCCGAACCCCGCGAGCCTCGCGCCCGGCCCGCAAGTCCGAATCTCCGCCGCGGTGGTCACCTCGCTCAAACGAAACCGGTGTGCCTGCTCCCGGAACCGCCGTATCCGATCCCGAAGGTCGCAATAATGCGCACGACACGGGTGTACTTAACATCTTGCTCGGTGTAAAGGCCGACAACCCGGGGAGATATACCAAGTAGCTCTAGTGAGACGACTAGCCAAGTCATCCGCGATAACCCGGCGAAGGTCCCGTAGAGCGTACAAAGCTCTCAAGCACGTACCCAAAGTCTCCCCTTGTGTCGTAGGGTGGCACGGTCTCGAGAAGTGTGGCTATATTAGCCATCCCTGGCTAGCCAAAACGGATCGTTGGGGTCCAAGGCTAGAGCCAACCCCAACGGTGTCCGAAGCATCTCCTCGCGGCTCCGTGGGTGGAAAGAGCGTGGAGCACCATCAAGGCCGCCGACTCCTTGCCTCGACGGGCGCGGAAACGGGAGGAGCTCCATGCTCAAGTCCGCCCACTCGGGGTGGCCGGGGTGGGGGAGCACGATCACTCGAACTCGCGGCTCGGTACGCCCCACTCCTCGTACTCCACCCCCTCGTAGAAGGGAGGTGTGGTGTAGCCGACGGCACTCGGGGCTCTCCACGCAATGCGTGTGAAGCCCTCCCACCGCAAACCAGTGGTGGCAAACGTGCCATCGGCGCCCACCGCAACAAACCCGGGGGCAGCCATCCGTAAAATAATTACAAACACATGTTAGAACCCAAAAATATGAGTTTAACATGCAATATGGCAAAACTGGCAGTTCTGAAAAAAAAAATTCATAACTGCAAAACCAGTACCCCAAAAATTCCAAATTTTTGTGAGCAACTCGACAATGTTATAACTCACATTTTTGGTATTCAAAGGTCGAACTAATTCAGATTGGAAAAAGGGTGAAAAATGTTCATTTTCAGAGTGCTGTTGCCCAGAATTTCAGCAGGGCAGAGCTTCACTAAAAAGACCATAACTCAATACATGAGTACCCAATTACCATGAAATTTTTACAGCATGATCTTCGCTAGATAGTGAACATTTTTGCTGTAGATTCTCAGGTCAAAATCTGTTTGGAACTATAAGTAAAGATTCGAGTTTTCAGCCTAACTCAGAATTTTGACAGCATTTCAGCAAGACCTAGGCTAGTCATTTTGATCCTAACTTTAGTTTTTAAACCTCCTAAATTCATGAGAAATTCAGTGATCAAATTTAACTAGGTGATGAACAATTTCCTAAAGAACACCTAGCCAGAAATTTTCTAGATACTCCTTAGGAAGATTTGGACAGCAGCTAGTTAACTTTTGCCTAATCAAACATCAAAGCATCAAACTAGCATGATTGGTCCTTAAGAAACACAATTTTAATTAAAGACCAAATAACACATGTTTTAAGTTTATTTTTTTGGTTCAATAGCTTTTACATGATGCAGAAAACGTACTAAACTTCCTCACAAAGCCTTTAAGCTTAAAAACGAAGTTAGTGCCGGTGGCAGGGCATGTATAAACGTCTCTCCCTATAATAACTAGTCGGGAGCTATTCGTTTCTTAATTACCGTGCCTAACAACCGTGGTTAGCGTACCTGCAGAAAATCACAGATATTCAAGACCTTTTGTGCCAGCACTCACAAAAGCGTCCACATTCATTACCGTTCACTTATAGAAACGGTATCCATGCGTAAAGCCGCCTGCATGGACGGCGTCCTATTTAAGACTCGACGCGACATGAGTGCCCATTGGAATAGGCCTCACTCATCCCTCACGGACTTTCCCGTGGTACCATCACGTATGGCAAAACGTGACGAGACTCGTACGCGACGTGGCACCCATTGGAATAGGTCCCACTAGTCCCTCACGGGACTTCCACGTGGTACCACCACGTATGGCAAAACGTGATGAACTAGTATGGTTGTGCATGAAAGTAAGTTTTGACGGGAATAAATGTCTTGGAAGTCGGACTAAATACACCATAGAATACTAGCCACCGAAAGAACCCAAAAATTCCCTCTAGGGCCTCTCGGACTAGATTAACCTTAACGTCCTATTCTTTTAGCAAGATTATTAATCTTGGCAAATTTTATTCCAAAAACAAGTTTGTTAAGGTATTTTAATTACTGCGGTGCATATCATCGCTGCGGTACAAATTTGTGTGACGAACCGCCCAAAATAATTCCGTATTATCGCCTAAGCCGGTCCACATGGCCATTAAGCAATAATAAAGAATTATTAAGTCGCTTCCGCCGGGTAAAGCCCGGTAAATCACGTACAACAGGATCGTTGATATGCGCTAAGCCCACACGAAGGCGGGACCAAGTACAAAATTACATTACATAACAAGTTCCACAATTTCAACATTATTACAAACCAGGTTTTTCATACATAAAAGTAAACATGGTTCGAGTTTAAACAGCGGAATATAAACTAGCGCATGATACACACGGGAGGCCATCCATGCATATCACTCCTCATCATCGTTCTCCCATTCAAGCTCCCAACCATCTGGGATAGAACCAGGCCAGATGGGATTACCTGAAAACAACAAATTAAGAAAGGCCGAGTACTAAGACTCGGCAAGACTTACCCGACAAAAAATAAAGTAAGACTAGACATGCAAGGCTTTTTGGCTTGTGGGTTTGTTTTGCCAAAAGCGACTAAGAGTGGATCCTTATTTTCAAGTTTTAGCTCATATTCTAGTATGTCAATCGGTCTAGGTGAGCACCGTACTAAACAAGCATGTTGTGCAAACAATATTAAACAGGTAACAATATTAATCCAAAATGTTCCATAAATAAACATGGGGTAGCCAGTGGTCAAGCCGACTCAGATAACGGCGAGTGACCGACGATCGATCGATTTATATCCTTGCAAGGTAAACCCAAGATACACGGAGGAAGTAGACCCCAAGAATTCAAATAAAAGCAAATGCAGGGGTCTACCCCGACCGGGCGGTTCCCAACATCCCACAGTTTGGGATCGACGCTACAAACTGCGGTACACGGTTATCCGGAGGGTCTAGCCCGACCGATCCGGACTCACACACTATACCACGGGTAGCTAGCCGGAGACACATCCCAAGCGGGTAGCTAGAAAGATCCCGCCCCGGTTCGAAGGTACTAGGCTTACCGGTCCCATTCCCGCAAGTACTTGGTACGTTCAATAGCTTAGGACCAAGCACCATGCTACTCGGTCGAGACCGAACCCATTGCTCTTACCACATGAGCGAGTCAATTTAACCAACTTATGATTCCAACATAAGCATCCTATATCTCGCGAGCAATGAGTCATTACTCGACTTCTACCGTGATCCTGGAGCATGGCACTAGCGTTCCTAACATACTAGTAAAAGAGCATAGGAGTCCTAAGGATCATGCAACTAGGTTTCAAAACAACTCCCGAAACTTAAATGCACAAAGTACCGAAAAGTAAAGGACATGATTTATATTTAAAAACATGGGTTAGATGAAACCGGTGCTTGCCTTCCTCGACTCGGTTCCTAAACTAGCCTTTGGCTCTTCCGGACTTTGGTCCGGGTCTTGCTGCACACCAAGCTGGTTCAGCTCACCATCAACGATCCCGTCTCCCTCCCGGGCGAGTGTGTACGTACGCGTCGGGGAGATCTACACGTTTACATGCACATGCGGTAGATTAAAGTTAATCTTGATGGTGATTGTGTGCACATCTAAGCAATTTAAGTTACTTAACTTCACTAAACAGCAAAGGGGTTGTGGATAAATATTAAAAACAGAACCAAACATGATTTTACCATTTAGCACATTTAATTTCCATTTCTTTCTTTAATTATCTAAAACAAGCCTTTCAACCATAAATCAAAATTAAATCAAGAACACTTCCAATGAACCTAATCTTTTGCACACAGCAACATATGCTTAGTTTGAGCTTGCACACCAAAATTTGGCCGAAGACCATTTATAAATTAATTTATACGAAAAAGACAAATTTCAGCCTAGTAAATCAACATTAATTCATATAAAAAGATTTAATAAACTTTTTGATCTCAACTTTCTCCTACAGGTCAAGTATGCCAAAAAGAAGGTTCTGACCAAGGCATGGTTGCAAAATCAATTTATTTTTCAGATTTTGAATTTAAGCTCCTACACACGATTAAATCCAAAACACCAAGCAAACAATTCCCTAAAATCACATCCATCACACCAGGGGTACTACTCATCAAGTCAAAGCCCTAGGGTGCACTTGTGCTCAAAGAAAAGTTCCTTAAAGGTGCTATAAAAAGCATCAAACTTATTCTAGCATAAAGCTTAAATAAATCATAACTGAAGATATATACATCAAAACCATGCAAATTTTTGTCACAGATCTAGCCATGATATAAAGAGCAGCATATCCAAAATTCAAGTTCATAGCATGAGTATATTTTAAATCACACCAAAAACACTCCAAACTGAGTTTGAATTTTTACTTCAAAAACTGTGCAGAAAAACCCTATACATGCTTTCTAGAAAAGGTAGATTTCATCACCACGAACCCAACAAAATTGGTTTTGCATTTTTCTGATTTTTCTACGATTTTTAATGATTTTTCTAAGGTACTGCTGAATCCCTAACTTTCACCTTTACGAACGGGTCCACGGAATCTTACGAAAATCTCCTCGCGACTTATTCCTCTCTCGCAATGTGGCCCCCGGCCGGCGCGGGCTCACCGCCGGTGGCCGGAGGAGGGGCGGAGGGGCGCGGCCGGCGGCACGGGCGGCACCGGCGGAGCCCGCCCGGTGCCGCCGGTGCGCGCGGCCGGCCCGAGGTGGCGCCGGCGGGCCCCCTCGTCGGTGTGCACGGCGGCCGGCCGCCGCGGGTCCGTTGCCGGCGGCGGTGGCTCGATTGGCGGCGCGGCGGGGTAGGGGGAGCGGCGGTGGCGGGCTAGGGAAGGTGTAGGGAGGGAGGAGCCGCCGGCGGATTTGGCCGTGGGCGGAGAACGGCGACGACGCGGAGAAGGACGAACGGCGGCGACGCCGGTGCGAGGAAAACGGCGGCGGCGGACGGAGGGGCGACGGCGGGCCGGGGGCGGCACCGCGAGACCACCAAGGCGAGCAAAGGAGGTCCCGTGGAGCCGGAACGCGGCCTTTTACTCACGCCCACACGGGAACGGCCATCCGGCCGATGCATGCGCGCGCGCGCGCGCGCGCGGGCCGGCGAGCGACGCGCGCGTGGCGGGCGGCCCGCGACCGGTCCGCGCGAGCGGCGCCACGGGCGCGGTGCGGTGGGCCGGGGTCGGGCGGAGTGTTCACGGCGGTGCGGGTCCACCGCGGAGCCTCCGAGGGGCCGTACACGGAGGCCCGGGGGCGGCCTCGCGCTGCGGAGCGCGGGACGACGGCGATCGTCCCGTTTTTAATTCATTTACCGGTTTTCGAAATTGCGAAACTCCAAAAATCGTCAACTAAGTGAAAAATCTCCCAAAAGCAAAGTTGTAGAGGAGCTGTAGATCTACAACTTTCCCGAAGGGCAACATATGTTTTGATCAATGGTTTGCCCGGGAACGCCAACCGAAGTTGCAGATTTTCCACGGCTCGTTTACTGTTCATAGCGCGGTAAACTCGATTTTTGGCTAATTTGCGCTCAAAATTGGAATGTCCGCCAATTACGAAAAATGTGTTCCCGGAAATAACGAACAACTTTCGTGTTGGCCGATTTTGAACTTCTATAGTGAAATGTGGAGAACGCGCAAGAAAACCATTTCAGCCTTTAGAGTAGATCTAGGGTTTGACCGTGATTAGGGATTTTGACCGAGGTCTTTTGTGCAAAAGCGTTCCCAATCATGTCCAACATGCTTAGAAGGTAATTAACCTTGATTAATTTATTTAATTAATGTCATTAGCACAAGTAAACATCAGGGATGTTACAATGTTACACCGGCCAAATCATTCATCATTGCTTGCGAAGGACCAAGCATCGAATTGGTACTCACCGTCGCCTCCTCACTCGTCTACATCTGGGTAGACCTCAAGACAAAGTTCATGCAAGCATTTCAGATGTTCCATGACACAACGGCGGAAGCGTCAGATCTGTACAACTGCAAGCAGAAAGACAAAGAGCCACTGCGGAACTTCGTGAGAAGGTTCATGCAACAGAGGTCTCAAATCCCCGAAGCTGATGACAAAACAACGATCAAGGCACTGATCAAAGGTCTCACCCCAGGGCCAACAGCTTCCCATCTCACGAGAAAGAAACCCAAGACGGTTGAGGAACTTTTTCACGAATTGGAGGAGTACATTTTGTCTGATGACGACCATCGCAAGAGGGTAGCTGAGCGAAACGAGGCAAGACGGGGCAACGAGAGACATGGCATGGCGGGCACCACCCCAACATCCGCGAAACGTCAACAACGTCGGAAACTCGCAACCAGAACAAGGCAACAGTCCAAGACCGAGGGGAGAGGTAATCCCAGAGGAAGGGGGAGAGGCAGAGGCCCCCCAGGACTCACAAACCACAACCCAAAAGATCCTCACTTCTATTGCCAGTATCATGGGAGGGGCCACAGCACCGAAGGGTGTTCAGAAACAAAGAAGAACATGGCAAGAATTCAGCAAGAGAAGGCACTAATGAGCATCGCATCCTCAATGCCAGGCCAGCTTCGTCCGAATTTCTGGCAGCCGCAATTCGCGAATCCACAGTCGAGTTCTGTCTCAGTTCAGCAACTCCCGCAACCACGACCGGCATGGCGGCCGTCGCAGCAATTTTTCCCTCGGTTGCAAGCGATCCGGTCAATCCAAAGAACCGGGAAATCTTGCCACCACCTCCGGAAAGTTCATCAAGACCTCGGTCAAGTTCGGGACCTCGTAACTCCAAGGCATTGCCATCGTTCGGGGCTATCATGCCAATCACGGGCGGATCTCGCTATGGAATTCGAAACCAAAAAGCGAGAGAAGCAATTACTTTAGATCCGTGAACACTATCATCAATGACGGCCCCACTGCACGCCCCGAGTGGGCAAAGGTGCCAATCACCTTCACAGAAGAAGATTTCAGGTGAAGTCCGCGATTCACAATGACGCCATGGTCATTGAGGTGAATATTGCCGGGTGGGTCATAGGAAAAGTCCTAGTTGATAATGGGAGTTCGGCGGACATCCCGTTCCCGAAAACTTTCGAAAAGATGAATCTGAGCCAAGCACATGTTAGACCCCCCAGAATACCCACTGCAAGGGTTCGGAGGAAAGCCCATCAAGCCGGTCGGAAAAATATCACTCCCGGTTTCCTTCGAAGATCTCGAGAATGTCAGAACGGAGAGTCTCATTTTCGATGTAGTCGACATCTACCATCCATACCTCGCGATTTTCGGCAGAGGGTTCATGAACAAGTTCGACGCAGTCATAAGGCAGCAGTTCCTATGCATGAAAATGCCCGCACCCAAGGGAGTCATCACAGTGTTCGGCAATCAACAAGAGGCCAGAAACATAGAAAAGGGACATACACCTGGACAAACAAACGTATACCAGCTGAGAACCGCCGATGACCATAACCAAACTGAACCCAGGAAAACTTCATGAGTCTTGGGAGGGGCCTTATATTGCCAGGGAAACAGACATGCCAGGGGCTTTTCGTTTAATGGAGCAAACTGGCGAGAAGTTGCTGTACTCGTGGAATGCCGACAGCCTAAAAAGGTATTACCCATGAAAATCCCAGTTGCATCTAGATGTAATATACAGTAGTTTCTCTATTTTCATAAGTTTGTATTCTAAAAAACTAAAATCCGAATCACATGTCTATAAGTAATTCCGGGAGAAAAAATCAACTTTCCTTTTCCTAGTTGCATTAGAATAAGAAGGACCGTACTCTTTTCCTTGCAAAGGGGGCTCTAAATCAAGAGGCAAGGTTTTTAACGAGGTGGATCCTATGTAAATACTCTTTGTGATATAAAAAGAGTCTTCCCCCAAATCGCGTATTTTCAGAATTCCATCGAGAAAAAAGAAAATGTTCGTTAAAAAGGCTTCGTGATAGCCAGAATTCCATCGAGAAAAAAGAAAAATGTTAGTGAGAAAGGCTTCGTGATAGCCAGAATTCCATCGAGAAAAAAGAAAAAAGTTCGTGAGAAAGGCTTCGTGATAGCCAGAATTCCATCGAGAAAAAAGAAAATGTTCGTGAAAAAGGCTTCGTGATAGCCAGAATTCCATCGAGAAAAAAAACGTTCGTGAGAAAGGCTTCGTGATAGCCGAATTCCATCGAGAAAAAAGAAAAAAGTTCGTGAGAAAGGCTTCGTGATAGCCGAATTCCATCGTGAAAAAAGAAAAAGTTCGTGAAAAAGGCTTCGTGATAGCGAATTCCATCATGAAAAAAGAAAAAGTAAGCGTCACCAACTTGCCTTCAAGTTTTTATGCAAAACAGCAAGGTGGGGGAGGGTGACGTTTTTTCAAGAAAAAAAATGTACTTGTTGCCTTATTCGCATAAAAACTTCCGAATAGTTCGTCAATAATTACGGCGATCACGAGTAAAAATTTAAAATGAAAGCTCTACAACATGTCTTGGTTTACAAACATTGTTTTCAGCCATATCGCTAGCATAAGCGAAGTCGACGCACCGGCTAAGGGGCTAAGGGGCTCCGTCTTCGGAATTTTCGCGGATCTCGAAGTAGAGGATGCGGAATGTCTCTTCTTACGAAACAAGAAAATGAAGAGAGATCAAAACGACCTATAGAAAACTTAAGCGAGGCCTCAAGCCAAAAATCGGAAAAGTCTTGTTCGGGATGTGCTCGTTTGAACGGACGCCACGCTTCACCACTAACGAACATCCTATCCCGATGAATTCGTAGCGGCAACACGTCTCCGCGAGGCCCGGCTTGCGGGACTGCGCGAGTTAAAGTATACAAAACATTTGTTCAGGGAAGTTTAGTGAATCTACATAAATGTACGAGCAATCTTGAATACACCCAAGGTTCGGATATAGCGTCTAGTTCATAACATCCACCTTCGGAGAATCATCCTCATGTTCGGGGGCTTGCTCGCCGTCGCCGCCTCCATCGCCGGCCGCCGCTATTGCTGCCGCCGCGCCCGAGCCCCCTTCGCCTGAGTCGCTCGAACCTTCGCCGGAAGCCGACCCTTCGGGAGACGCGGCGATGTCCTCACGGTCCTCCTCCTCGTTCAGCTGAGAAAGAAAAGTAAATGTGAAGAAGGTTCGAGAGACTGAAACATCTGCGGCAGACACAAGTCACGAAATAGAACAAAGAAACTACCTCAGCAAGCTTAGCGCGAGCAATGAGCTTAACAGTCTCCTTCCCACTGGTCAACCAGAATTCCCTCGTGAACTTAATTTTAATAGCCTGAACATCGGCATTTGCTCGAAATATCGCAGTGCTTGTGGCGCTGGGGAATCGGGAAATCTTCTCGCGAAACTTCTCCAAGTCGGCGCAGTCATAGTCATGAAGAATCTTCAGAATACTCTCCACAGAGAAAGCAGCCGCGAAGTCGCTAGCGCCGAAGATCACCTCAGAGAGCGCTTTGAACTCAGCCTCCATCCAATCCATAAATTCGGGAATCTCAATGTTATCCGGGAGAGGAGCTGGACGAACGCCGAACTCGTTCAGCGACTTCTTGTATTCCTCATAGAGCAGTTTCAGCTTCTCCAGAATCTCGGAAGTGTTTTTCTTCGAGGCTTCACTCGCTGCGGCGCCGCCTTTTCAAGATCCGGAATCTTGCGATCTTTCACGCTAAGAGACTTTGCGAGGTTGGCGTTGTTAATGCGGAGATCTTCGGAAATCTTCATAGCCCTCTCATGCTTCTCCCGAAGATTCTCAATCACGCTAAGGTCATCTTCGTGGGACTTCGAACTTTTTCAAGTTCCTTCTTCGATTGTTCAAGAGCCGATTCCACGAGCCCCTTTTCATCCCGACTTGTCTTCAAAGCCTCTCGCCAACTCGGCCATTTTTTTCTCAAGTTCTATGTTCGTGGATTGGGCGAGGGCAAAGCTCCGCTTGAGTTCATTAGATTCTTGGGAAAGTTGCTTGTTCGCCTTTTCTTGTTCGGCGAGCCGCTCGACGGCAACTTTCCCAAGCATAGAATGCTTAAGTGCATAGTCCTCCTGAAAGCGCGCCAGCTTCGAGGGAGAGTAAGAGTGCAGAAGATCCTTGAATTCCGAAAAGTTCAAGATTAAAGACTTAGATAAAAATTCAAGAATTGGGAAAAAACATGAAAAAGTAATGAGAAGGAGCGAACCTTGCTTACCGAAACGCCGCATGGTGACCCGTTTGGCCGAACCGAAGAGGCCTTACCCCGAGGCGAAGGGGTGGCTTCGGGAGTAGGATGAGGCATTTTATCGAAACCGAAGCGGCTCCTTCAAAGTTGTCCCGAGCTCTCCCCTCCCGAGTCATCAACGGTCATAGATGATTTCCACGAGTTAAAATCTTAGAAGTCTTGCCCCCGCCGCCGGTTGTCTCGAAGCCAACACTTAATAATTTGCCGCGATGAGACGTACCAAAGCTCTTGTTGAAAGCGACCAAAGAAGGGGAGGGAGTTTGATCTTCGGGAACAACTTCCCGAACTTCGACCAAAGGAATTGGTTCGGTAGGGTTTTCCCCCCCTTTGTACGGTGAGCTCGAGTTCCTTGGCGAATTCGGGGGGAGGTTTCATCCCGAGAGCAAGCGGGTTGAGAGATATCGGCGGCGGGCGCTTCGGCGGCGGCGGGGGGCCTCGGCGGGGACGAAACTTCGGCTTTGGCGGGGGTCTCGGCGGCGGCAAGTGTAGGACCCTTGCGAACTTCGGGAGCAACATCCGAAAAGGAATCAACATCCACAAATTCGTTTTCGAGCCACGACGGACAATTGTCTCGAAAGTTAAACGAGAGGCCCGAAATAAACACCTTTCCGCTCACCGCTTCTATCGAGGCATCGTCGTCGAAGGCGGAGGGAACTCGCCGAACCCCGATGGAAGAAACTTTCCTCACCGCTTTCTTCAATTTTTTGTGGCTCATCTTGGCAAGGCCCGAAGCCGCTTGAAGCTCGCATCCGAAGTTCCCTCGGAAGTCTTGCATTTACGTTTCGACGATTCTAGAGATCTCGTCCTTGACGGCTTGACCTCGGAGGAAGTGCCTTCGCCGATAGAAACCGAGCCTCGCTTAGAGGACCTTCTTCGGGGGCGTTGATAGGGGCGGCCGAACAACCGGCCACCGCAAGCGGCGGGAACCTTCGACTTGGGACCGGGCCTCGAGAATTGAAAGACTTGTCACCGCAAGCTTCGAGAAAACACGCGATTGATCCTTCTTTTGTGCTTCACGAGAGCTTTATACGCCTTGTACTCATTCATGGTGTATTCGTCGATCATTACGTTCACCCCTTTCTCTATTTCAACCATGAAGGCGTCAGCACTCTGATCTTCGTGAAGTTTAATCCCGAACTTCGGAAAAGGCACCTCTTGCGCAGCCCAGTTCACCTTAAGGTACACGATCTCAGTGGGCGCCCAACCACTTGAAATAGGCCAGATCCGGGCGGCCACGAACTCTTCGATGATATCGCGGCCACCAAGAATGGTACTGGCAATATGAAATGCACTCTCTTAGTTCCTAATCCCTAGGGCCCGCTGATTGAATTCGGCCGTGTTCACCGCAGTAAGGGGCGCAATCGGGCAAGACAAGGGATGAGCCGGGCCGGTGTAGCCGGGAACTTCGGACATGTTGATCTTCAAATAGAACCAGTGAGAGTTCCAATCCTCGGTGAAGTTAGACTTGCAACAGGGAGCAATCTGGATTCGGGTGATCCCCTTTCCGGTATTACGGTGACGGGTGTTGAACGTACAACACACGTGCCGAGTGTGATAGAACCGGCCATTGCTGCCCTTGACAACTTCGGGGATAATCACCAGTTCATAGAATCTGGCAAAGGCGGCAACGCTGGGGTTGCAGCCGAAGGTTCTCATAATCCAAATGAACTTTGACAACTCAAGAAATGACGTCGGCGAAAGCTGGTGAATCTTCACCGAGAATGCATCCAGAATAGCAGGAAGGATTGGGTCGCAGGGGAACCTAAGTCCACAAATTCTCCGTCCCCGGGGGTAGGGATTTGCTCGTCAAGCGGGGCTCGTCCGGGCGCCGGAGGAAAGAACCGGCTCTCTCGTATTCCCAAATCATGTTAGCCGTGACCTTGGATTCCCCCGAAGGCGAGTGAGGGTGGCAACGGTCCGGCGGCCTTCGCTTTAACCAAGTCATCGACGTCGGCCTCCACATCTCCGATGTCTTCGCCATTGTCGACCGAACCTCCCCATCTTCGCGACTCCGGAGCCACCGGGAGAACGGGAATCCTCTGCCGGTGCAAAGCATGCTCCACACCTTCGGCAAGCGGGTCGAGAGGAAGACCGGCCGCGATGAGCTCTTCGTTAGTCATGGGTCTAGCCGTGCTTTTAACTCGAGCCACCTAACCAACGAGATACGAACATACGAACAGTTAAGAAAAACATTCAAGGATAAGGCTCACGAAATCGTGATACCACCGCACCAAAGTATAACCAGGTAACAATTGACAAGAGAAAGATGAAGGAATACCTTAGAGAAGTGCGAAGAAGACCGAAGTTCGCGAGCTTTTCGACAGAAGATCGATTCCGCGAAAAAGAGAGATGCACGAATCATGAAAAGCCGGAAAGCCGGAAAGCCGGAAAGCCGTAAAATTTTTTAACGGCGGCGGACCGCTATTTATAGGGCCGGGGAGGGGTAGTTCCGCGAAACCCGCCTTGATTTAACCGTCCTTGGTTTCCCGGCGACGCGTGTCCCCTCCGACTTTCCGAGGGTGACGTTTTTTACTAAATTTCCGAATGATTCGTGGAATCGGATCGTCGGAGTCAACCCGCTTCCCCGAGGGGCTAGTGTTGGGGAATTCAGGAAAACCCGTCACCCTCGAAACGTTGAGTTTAACAAAGTTCTCGAAGCATGTTTTTCAGGAGCAGGGAATTCACGATTCTCGGAAGCCTGGAACCTGTGAAGCCTCGAATTCGCGAATGTGCAAAGTTCGGGAATCTTGATTCGGTGAAGAAGTGGAGTCACGAACATGCGGAAGCCCGGAATCTCGAACTGTCGATGGCCCGAACTTCGGAGAACGGCCGATTCGGGAATCTGTCGAGGGCTGAGTTCGGGAGTCAGGCGCGTGGACATGCGCGAACCAGCGGAGAAGCGAAGGCCAATTCGGGAAACTGTTGAAGACCCTGTTCGGGAGTTTCATACGAAGACATTCACGAACCAGGAGAGAAGCAAAGTCAAAGTAGTTGTCCCAAAAAGTCCAGGTTTAGAGTGTGAACTAGTGGCAGATTTGTAAATACGTTAGATGAAAAAGACAATTCTGTATGCGTTCACACTAGGAATATTCTCTGAGGCTAAGGGTGTTATCGGTATGTAAAAGTCCCTTCGTCTCCCTATAAAAGGGGGCGCAAGGGCACGTGTAAACGGATTCACACTCTTTGGAACTTGTGCTATTTGCAGAGGGAATCGCAGTCTCTTTGCGCTCTCTCTTTGTATTTGAACGTGTTGAGAACTCTCACTTGTGTTAGGGTAGTCATCCGAATTTTTCGGGTAACCCCCCCAACGGTGGCGGGCAAGGCGGCGGTTGTGGCGGGCAAGGTGACGGCGACGATTGTGGCGGGCAAGGCAATGCTAGTGACGGCAAGAGAGGGCTTTGGGTTGGTGGCGACCTGGTGCATGCACACAGTGATTGGAGCACCTTCCAAGGTTTGAATCAGATCCCTTTACCTTTCTTGCTGTACATGCATTGTGTCCTTGGATCTGGTGAATTGGAATATTAGTTTAAAACTAGGCTACCTGATTAAGTGATTTGTTTAAGTAGCGAGTGATTTTTTTATTTGAACCGGCTCTTTAGTCTATAGAAGAAATTTTGGGAAATGAGTATGGATGTTTATTTTGCTAGAAAGTGACGGTTTGTCGTACTTGTAGTATGGATGTTCTTGATTCATTGCCAGTTCGGTTCCACTTCAATGGGGAGTTCTTGAATGATGGAAAGAAAGTCCATTACGTTGGAGGAAGAGATGCAATAATAGATCGAGATAAGATGTCTCTTCCTGAGATTGTTGGACATCTCCATGATCATTGTGAAGTAAAGGAAAGCAGCTTGTTGCACTGGTTATTCCCAGGGAAAGATCTCACTACTGGACTACGTGTTTTAGTTGATGATAAAGCTTGTCAATGCATGTCTGATTGCATTTGTGGAAGGTGGTCTTCGCCGAGATATATGTTGAAGACCCAACGATTCGGGACATTTCGATGATGAAGATGCACAAAGGGGTGACAATGCTAGTAACTATGAGCTTGAGATGGAACAAACAAGTGAAGAGTCAGATAATGAAGAAGATATTGTGGAAGAAACTGAAGTGGACAGGCAAATCATCTCGGAATCAAGAGAGTCCATAGATAGGCAGATCAAGCTTGTGAGGGATTTTTACAGTAGTCCCTCCAAGAAGGGAAAGGAAAAGGATGTACATACCAGCAATGATAGTGATGGTGATAGTGAATACATGCCTGGTGACTCAGGCACATCAGAGGATGATGCTAAAGCTGCAGAGATTCAGAAGAAGTTCAAAGATTTTAAGTATAAGATGAGGAAAGGAAAAGTGGCCGAACTAGATGATGTGATTCTAGAAACCTTAAGCCCTGATGATGGTAATTGCACCCCCTATGCTGACAGCAATGATGAGGACTCTTTTGAAGAGATGGGTGTCACACCCTGAAATTTCCAATTTCAGGATGTGAATAGAGAGAATACTTAAATAACGATTTTATCATAATTTTAAAATTTTTCCAACATTTATTTTCTTTACATGGAATATAGTATAGGAAAAATCCTTTGATTGATTTTCTAAATTAAATAAAAGTTATGTGTGTTGCATTCATGCCGATGCATCTGGTGGTTCTTGAGTGCAAAAAGGTTTCGAAAATGCGTTTAGGAGCTGTCCAAACTCTCCCGAGAATTTTCCGGATTTTTCTGGAATTTATTCTTATTTTCCTTGAGCTATTTCTATTTATTAGGAGGCTCTAAAATCTTTTTCATGAACACCAAATGCTTTATTTGGGTTGTTCGTGTCTTAATCTATCTCTAGGAATTTTCCTGGAATTTTTGTGATTTTCTCGGGTATTTTTCGTGCCTCTAAACATTTTCTCGGGCATTTCCCGGAATTGTTTTTGCACCGAAAAAAAAAAGAAAAACCTATCTACCGGATTGGGCCGAGCCGAGGCCCGACCCAACCCGTACCCGCCCCGCTCCGGCCCCGGCCGGGCCCGCCAAGGCCCATCGGCCGGGGGGGGGAGTCCGCGGCCCGGCGCCGCCGCCGCCGCCTCGGCTCGCCCCGCGCCCGCGCCCCCATAAAAGGGGGAGGCCGGCCCCCCGCCGCGCGCCTCGCCCTAGGCCGCCTCCCCGCGCCGCCGCCGCCGCTAGCCGCGCCGCCGCCGCCGTTAGCCGCGCCGCCGCCCGCAAGCCGCCGAACCGGCCCCGCGCGCCGCCCGAAGCTCGGGTTGACTTCGGTTCCGCCGCCGTCGTTCGAATCCGCCGCCGGTGAGCTCCTCTCTCGATTTCCCACGACCTCCTCTACCCCTTGCGCCCTTGTCCGAGTCCTAGCTCGACGTAACCGCCGGCGATTTGGCCGCCATGGCCGCCGGCCTCCTCCGTGACTCGAGGAAGAAGAAAACATGCTCGTTTTGTGTCTAAGCCCCTCGGTCTCCCCGGTAATTTCGAACTCTCTAATGTGTCTTAACCAATCTGCAGAAAACCCTTAGATCTATTAGATGCTTTCAATTAGATCCATCTCAAGCACTTTTGTAGATCCATCCCCGAGTTTTATCCTTGTCCCGAGCACTGTTTGTTGTGCCTAGCAGATTTCCTTTGCTAACCCCCGAAATCTACGGTTAATCGCGAACGTGTCCCCGCAATCTTGTTTTGCTCACCGGATCTTCGTTTTAGCTCCGATTTAATCCGTTCAAGTTGCGTTAGGTCCATAATAATGTAAAGCACGCGTTAGTGGAGTGTTTTCACCATGTTTTGTTTCTGAAAATAAAATTAATATTAATTTTGATTAGTGACTAGATATACACGTCTTTTCCAAAATAAAAGCTATATAGATCTATATATCGTTTTTCATAATCTAATTTAATTTGATTAATGATTACTTGACATGCTCTTATGAATAAAATATAATTAGATCTTTTACTCGGTTTTCCATAAGTCAAATATTAATTTGCTTAATGATTAATTAACTTTTATAATTAAAAGTTGATTAGGCTTTTACTCCGGCTTTATAAATAAATGTTAATCTTGATTAATACCAATTTAATACTGTTTTTGATAATAATATGATCTACTCGAATTACAAAGTTTCGTTTAGATTGTTCATATAGTTTAGTTCTTCTAAATTAAATGTTTAATCGGTTTAATCAATATATGAATCTTTATTAATAAAACTTGACTAGTTCTTTACACCGGTTTCATAAATAAAGTTTAATATTGCATTAATGTCAACATAGGGTATTTTATTTTTGAAATATCCTTTATAATTGTTTTGTTAAATAAAATGGACCTAGCTCATAGCCTTGTTTTCTCATATATGCAAAACGTTTGTTAGACGTTCTTTTCTCGGCTCAATCTAAGTGTAATCCTTCCAGTTCATGCTCAATCTCTCACAACCATCTCTTTAAAGCAAACAAAGCTTTTCCCTTCCAAGCACGGTTTGTGTTCTTTAGTGATCCATCTAATCAAGCCTCTCCTTTAGTGCGTTCTTTTAAAGTTTCTTTTGATTGGTGCTTTGTTCTTAGTATGTTTGTTTGTTTGCTTTGTGTATGTTTGTGCCGATGATTGATGCGCTTAGAGTGAACGTCGTTCGAGAAGTTGGAAGAGCTTGAAGTTGAAGATTCGAGCAACGACATTACTTTGGTTAAAGGCAAGTGTGTCCTTGATCTTTTGTCCTAAGAACTATATTTAATCACTCATTGCATTTGCTTGCATTAATATGATGGGACCCATGTTTAAGGTTTGACTAGTGTTATTTATCCCGTGCCTTGATCAAACGGGTTTATCTTTATGTTGGGTAGTTATGCTTAGTTGCTATACCTGGGTTATGGTGGTTTTAATGAACATTAATTATGAATCATGTTATACCTTTTATGCTATATCTTTGATTGCTTAATACAAGACCATATGCTTAATCGGAACATGGAGCGACCACCCGGGACAACAGGTGCAACCACAAGGACTATATGGCTCGGTCTTGGCCGATTAATTAGGGAAATCTTTGTGTGGTTATTACTCGCATAGTAGGTTGGGGACGGAGGAATGCTTTTATGGCTCTTCTATTCGGAGCGGTGATGGAACGGAAGACTCTATGGCTTACCGTCCGTAATAGAAGTGTGGTACGAAAGATAGCCTCTATGACATACTACTATGGACTAATACGCACGGGAGGACTCTTTGTAAAGGCCTCGTAGCGTCCCTATGCAATCACACCTCGGTAGTGTGGTATGATGCCCGCGCGCATCGCATGGTTGGGTTTAAAGTTCTTCGGGACTTTTACGCGACTTGTGGGTAAAGATGTACAACCTCTGCAGAGTGTAAAAACTAATCGATTAGCCGTGCCCACGGTCACGGGCGGCCTGGACCCTCACATGATAATTGAACTTGAAGATGGACTTAAATCGCTCTCTCTCTAGTTATGCTTGCCATGTGCTTGTGGCGTATTTCTTACCTTATGCTTAATGTGGGTTGGTATAAACTTATACCTTATTAGTAATCAGGTGCTAATAAAACTTGACCAACTAAAATTGCTTAAATGCTTATAGCCCAGTCCACTATAAAGCCTTTGCATTCATTCATTTTCCCACACTTGCTGAGTACGACAAGTGCTCACCCTTGCTATAAACAATGTTGCTCGTAAAGAGGATGCTACTTTGAAGTCTTGTGAAGATGTTCCTGGTGCTAGGCGTACGCAACCCCCGCCGACCGCCCGTGATGTTTGGAGCCTTCGTTTCCGGGATTCGGCGTAAATCTCTCGATAATCTTTCTTTTTCATACGTGATATCGTTTATGTATTCACTTTTATGTCACTATATGCATGAAACTTGATCCCGGCATGCATATAGGTATGCACTTGGTTTTCTTCGGAAAGTCGGATGTGACAGAGTGGTATCGTAGCCGTATCGACCGTAGGACGTAAGCCTAGTTAGCACTGGTCGTTTCTTAATGCCTCTTTTGTTCTACAATCCCTCCTTACCTTATCCTTAACCTCTCTGATGAAGGATCTCACCTCTTAACCATCTTCTTTTCTCCATACCATGAATTCTTGTATATTTATCTTCACTCTCCTTGAACATCTCTTCGACCTCGCCTGTCCATTCTCTCAAGCAATAAACACCCCCTTAATTCATGGGTAGAACCGTTACCCTTAGCATTCTATCTGCTCGCGCACCTCCCCGACACATCAGCGCTGTTTTAATTCTTTCTCGAGCTACGGAACTCCGATCGATATGAAACCAGTTGGGTTAGTTCCTAAATTTCATACGTGAATTTCTATCAAAAATTCAACCCTATCGAGTACATGTTCCAGGAGCTATACTCGAAACATTGGAGCTATCAGAATCTGTAAACTCTGCTGACCTAGTTACCTTCAATATTTTATATCTCAGGCTATAGACCTCCGATTGAGATAAATCCAATTGGAGTAGTTCAGGAATCTCATCAGCTTCGCTCTGTCCAAAATTCAGCAGTATTCGTTTTGTATCCAAGGAGATACCTACGAATTAGTGGAGCATTCAGAATCTGCCAACACTGCTGACATAGCCATCTTGTTTAATTCCTATTTCGAGTTCAGAACCTCCGATTGAGGTGATTCCAGTTGGGTTGAACTCATAATTTTGGCCTCCTTGATCTGGGAAAAATCCATCATTTATGGATATCCTTGCTGGGAGATATATCTGATCTATTAGGAGGATACCCCCGACTTCATTAACAACGTGTAGTGTCGTTCCCTTAGTTATGCCTTGATTGGTGGAATTGTGTGTTTGCATGATGATGCTTGGTTTTATGAACTTGATTGATTCGTCTCTTTGAAGTGAGTGTTGGTGTATTGTGGGTATTACATCCGCAATAACATCGGTTGCTTAGTTGGGTTCTTCGTTTGTACCTTCCACCTCCTTGTTCTCCCCCATTCGTTTTGCACTACTCTTGTTCCCCTTCGATCATATCTTTACCTACCAACCGGATGGAAAACCAAGAAGGAGGAAACCAAGGAGAAAGCTACGAGAACGGTGATGACTATGGATACAACCCAAATGCGCTATCATTTCCTCCCTCAGATGATAAGTATGCAGAGTTCATGAAGACTGAGCCACCAATGTTCTCCAGTACCACATATCCCTTAGAAGCTGAAGACTGGATCAAGACAATTGAAGAGAAGCTAGATATGATACAATGCAATGATGGAGAGAAAGCTTTGTATGCATCTTGGCAACTTATAGGAGCAGCTTCAGAGTGGTGGAATTCTTACATCAATGGACATCAGCAACCTGAGAGTATTGTGTGGAAGGAATTCAAAGACAACTTTATCTTACACCATACTCCTGTGAGTGCGATGAAGCTCAAGAGGAAGGAGTTCCTTAACTTAAAGCAAGGACAGATGACGGTAACTGAGTACGGGGATAAGTTTGTTCAATTATCTCTGTATGCCCCAAGATCAGCTGAAAGTGATAAGAAGAAACGAGAGCATTTCATCAAAGGGTTGAATGAAGATCTTCAAAGTATACTAAGCTTACACGATTATTCAAGTCTACAAGATTTAATCAACAAAGCTGTTGGGCTAGAAAGCAAGCTACAGGAGATCATGAGTAAGAAGAGAAAACGGGAATATCCAGGGGAAGCCAATAACAATTCTCACCTACACCATATGTCTCAAGCCCAAGGTTTTCCTGAAGATCACAATGAAGATGCATATCTAGAATATCCTCATGGCGTCACAATACCAGTGATTTATGAGACACCACAGAATCGTCGCAACATTAGGGAAAGCAAAGCTTGTTTTTATTGCAA
Organism: Cenchrus americanus; assembly: GCA_947561735.1. Lineage (NCBI taxonomy): Eukaryota > Viridiplantae > Streptophyta > Magnoliopsida > Poales > Poaceae > Cenchrus > Cenchrus americanus. Next base: position 281,610,747 of record OX387239.1, on the reverse strand, counting down.
AGCTGGTGGACACTTTATCAACAGGTGCCCGAAGAAGTTTCGGATCGTCATTTTAAGAAGGAATGGCGACAACGACACAAGCAAGACAAGACCCCCGACACCTAAGGATGTTGGTATAAGTTAGGATGTGGAAAGATTTTCGTAATATGAAAGGAATAATATTGCTAAAGGATATGAAAAGAGTTCGAAATAAACCCTTGTCTCTTGCTAGCCTTTTTCGAATCTCGGGACGAGATTCCTTTTAAGGGGGTAGATTTGTCACACCCTGAAATTTCCAATTTCAGGATGTGAATAGAGAGAATATTTAAATAACGATTTTCTCATAATTTTAAAATTTTCCAACATTTATTTTCTTTACATGGAATATAGTATAGGAAAAATCCTTTGATTGATTTTCTAAATTAAATAAAAGTTGTGTGTGTTGCATTCATGCCGATGCATCTAGTGGTTCTTGAGTGCAAAAAGGTTTCAAAAATGCGTTTAGGGAGCTGTCCAAACTCTCCCGAGAATTTTCCGGATTTTTTCGGAATTTATTCTTATTTTCCTTGAGCTATTTCTATTTATTAGAAGGCTCTAAAATCTTTTTCATGAACACCAAATGCTTTATTTGGATTGTTCATGTCTTAATCTATCTCTAGGAATTTTCCTGGAATTTTTGTGATTTTACGGGTATTTTTCGTGCCTCTAAACATTTTACGGGCATTTCCGGAATTGTTTTTGCACCGAAAAAAAAAAGAAAAACCTATCTACCGGATTGGGCCGAGCCGAGGCCCGACCCAACCCGTACCCGCCCCGCTCCGGCCCGGCCGGGCCCGCCAAGGCCCATCGGCCGGGGGGGAGTCCGCGGCCCGGCCGGCGCCGCCGCCGCCTCGGCTCGCCCCCGCGCCCGCGCGCCCCATAAAAGGGGGAGGCCGGCCCCCGCCGCGCGCCTCGCCCTAGGCCGCCTCCCCCGCGCCGCCGCCGCCGCTAGCCGCGCCGCCGCCGCCGGTAGCCGCGCCGCCGCCGCAAGCCGCCGAACCGGCCCCGCGCGCGCGCCCGAAGCTCGGGTTGACTTCGGTTCCGCCGCCGTCGTTCGGAATCCGCCGCCGGTGAGCTCCTCTCTCGATTTCCCACGACCTCCTCTACCCCTTGCGCCCTTGTCTGAGTCCTAGCTCGACGTAACCGCCGGCGATTTGGCCGCCATGGCCGCCGGCCTCCTCTGTGACTGGAGGAAGAAGAAAACATGCTCGTTTTGTGTCTAAGCCCCTGGTCTCCCTGGTAATTTCTGAACTCTCTAATGTGTCTTAACCAATGCGGAGAAAACCCTTAGATCTATTAGATGCTTTCAATTAGATCCATCTCAAGCACTTTTGTAGATCCATCCCCGAGTTTTATCCTTGTCCCGAGCACTGTTTGTTGTGCCTTGCAGATTTCCTTTGCTAACCCCCGAAATCTACGGTTAATCGCGAACGGTGTCCCCGCAATCTTGTTTTGCTCACCGGATCTTCGTTTTAGCTCCGATTTAATCCGTTCAAGTTGCGTTAGGTCCATAATAATGTAAAGCACGCGTTAGTGGAGTGTTTTCACCATGTTTTGTTTCTGAAAATAAAATTAATATTAATTTTGATTAGTGACTAGATATACACGTCTTTTCCAAAATAAAAGCTATATAGATCTATATATCGTTTTTCATAATCTAATTTAATTTGATTAATGATTACTTTACACGCTTTTATGAATAAAATATAATTAGATCTTTTACTCGGTTTTCCATAAGTCAAATATTAATTTGCTTAATGATTAATTAACTTTTATAATTAAAAGTTGATTAGGCTTTTACTCCGGCTTTATAAATAAATGTTAATCTTGATTAATACCAATATAATACTGTTTTTAATAATAACATGATCTACTCGATTTACAAAGTTTCGTTTAGATTGTTCATATAGTTTATTTCTTCTAAATTAAATGTTTAATCGGTTTAATTCATATATGAATCTTTTTAATAAAACTTGCCTAGTTCTTTACACCGGTTTCATAAATAAAGTTTAATATTGCATTAATGTCAACATAGGGTATTTTATTTCTGAAATATCCTTTATAATTGTTTTGTTAAATAAAATGAACCTAGCTCATAGCCTTGTTTTCTCATATATGCAAAACGTTTGTTAGACGTTCTTTTCTCGGCTCAATCTAAGTGTAATCCTTCCAGTTCATGCTCAATCTCTCACAACCATCTCTTTAAAGCAAACAAAGCTTTTCCCTTCCAAGCACGGTTTGTGTTCTTTAGTGATCCATCTAATCAAGCCTCTCCTTTAGTGCGTTCTTTTAAAGTTTCTTTTGATTGGTGCTTTGTTCTTAGTATGCTTGTTTGTTGGTTGTGTATGTTTGTGCCCGATGATTGATGCGCTTAGACTGAACGTCGTTCGAGAAGTTGGAAGAGCTTGAAGTTGAAGATTCTGAGCAACGACATTACTTTGGTTAAAGGCAAGTGTGTCCTTGATCTTTTGTCCTAAGAACTATATTTAATCACTCATTGCATTTGCTTGCATTAATATGATGGGACCCATGTTTAAGGTTTGACTAGTGTTATTTATCCTGTGCCTTGATCAAACGGGTTTATCTTTATGTTGGGTAGTTATGCTTAGTTGCTATACCTGGGTTATGGTGGTTTTAATGAACATTAATTATGAATCATGTTATACCTTTTATGCTATATCTTTGATTGCTTAATACAAGACCATATGCTTAATCGGAACATGGAGCGACCACCCGGGACAACGGTGCAACCACAAGGACTATATGGCTCGGTCTTGGCCGATTAATTAGGGAAATCTTTGTGTGGTTATTACTCGCATAGTAGGTTGGGGACGGAGGAATGCTTTTATGGCTCTTCTATTCGGAGCGGTGATGGAACGGAAGACTCTATGGCTTACCGTCCGTAATAGAAGTGTGGTACGAAAGATAGCCTCTATGACATACTACTATGGACTAATACGCACGGGAGGACTCTTTGTAAAGGCCTCGTAGCGTCCCTATGCAATCACACCTCGGTAGTGTGGTATGATGCTCGCGCAAAGCATCGCATGGTTGGGTTTAAAGTTCTTCGGGACTTTTACGCGACTTGTGGGTAAAGATGTACGACCTCTGCAGAGTGTAAAACTAATCGATTAGCCGTGCCCACGGTCACGGGCGGCCTGGACCCTCACATGATAATTGAACTTGAAGATGGACTTAAATCGCTCTCTCTCTCTGGTTATGCTTGCCATGTGTTTATGGCGTATTTCTTACCTTATGCTTAATGTGGGTTGGTATAAACTTATACTTTATTAGTAATCAGGTGCTAATAAAACTTGACCAATTAAAATTGCTTAAATGCTTATAGCCCAGTCCACTATAAAGCCTTTGCATTCATTCTTTTTCCCACACTTGCCGAGTACGACAAGTGCTCACCCTTGCTATAAATAATGTTGCTCGTAAAGAGGATGCTACTTTGAAGTCTTGTGAAGATGTTCCTGGTGCTAGGCGTACGCAACCCCCGCCGATCGCCCGTGATGTTTGGAGCCTTCGTTTCCGGGATTCGGCGTAAATCTCTCGATAATCTTTCTTTTTCATACGTGATACTTGTTTATGTATTCACTTTTATGTCACTATATGCATGAAACTTGATCCTGGCATGCATATAGGTATGCACTTGGTTTTCTTCGGAAAGTCGGGTGTGACAATGGGCGATGATGGACAAGTAAGAGTAAAATCAAATGGATGCCCAAGATTTGACAAGAAGCAACCAAAGCTTCAATTAGGGATGAAGTTCAGTGGCAAGAAGCAGTTCAAGAAAGCTATTATCAAGTATCGGCTGAGTGAAAGGAAAGTTATCAACTTCATATAGGATGATCCTAAAAGAGTAAGGGCCAAAAGTGACTGGAAAGGGTGTCCCTGGGTTTGTCTGTTGTCTAATAACTCGAGAACTGATAGTTGGCAGATTGCTACATTTGTGGATGAGCATTTTTGTCCACCACGGAGGGATAACAAGCTTGTTACCTTTGGTAGAATAGCAGCCAAGTATGAAAAGTTCATAATTGCAAATCCATCATGGAAGCTACCCCTAATGAAGGCAACCGTCCAAGAAGTGATGTTTGCCAATATCTCTATCCATAAGTTGAAGAGGGCCAAGGCTTTAGTTATGAAAAAAGCACTAGATGCAACCAAGGGACAATACAGAAGGCTTTATGACTACCAGCAAGAGTTGCTCAGGAGTAACCCAGGCAATACTATTGTGGTCAATAAGGAACCAAACATGGACCCCCCTGTTTTTCAAAGGATGTTTATTTGCCTTGATGCTTGTAAGAGAGGATTCCTTGCTGGGTGCAGAAAAGTAGTTGGCCTTGATGGATGCTTTTTCAAAGGAGCTACTAATGGTGAGCTGTTATGTGCACTGGGTAGAGATGCAAATAACCAGAATTACCCAATTGCTTGGGCGGCAGTGGATAAGGAGACAAATGATAACTGTGACTGGTTTTGTGATTTGTTATTTAGGGATCTAGGTGTTGGTGATGGAACTGACTGGGTCTTCATTTCAGATCAGCAAAAAGATCTTTTAAATGCAGTTGCAAAGTGGACTCCTGAAGCTGAGCATAGGAATTGTGCAAGGCATATCTATGCCAATTGGAAGAAGGACTTCAAGAAGAAGGAGTACCAAAAAGATTCTGGAAATGTGCTAAAGCACCATGCATTATGTTGTTCAATTTGGCTAGAGCAAGGTTGGCAAGGGAGACTCATGTAGGGGCACAAGCAATATTAAATACCCATCATCAACACTGGAGTAGGGCTTGGTTCAGGTTAGGCTCAAACTATGACTCGGTAGACAATAACATCTGTGAGTCCTTCAATAAATTGATAGTTGAGGCTAGATTCTTTCCAATTATCACAATGTTAGAGACAATTAGGAGGAAGGTGATGGTTAGGATCCAAGAACAAAGCAGCTAGAGTGATAGGTGGACCACTGTTATATGCCTAAACATCTTTAAAAAATTAAATGTGTACATCAATCTGTCATCTGCTTCTCATGCTATTTGCAATGGTGTTGATCAGTCTGAAGTCAAGCATTGGGACAATAGGTTCACAGTTGACTTGCAGAAGAAAGAGTGTAATTGTCTGGACTGCCTTGCCCTCATGCTATATCATGTATTTTGTTCAAGACCAATAGTCTAGAAAACTATGTGGCATATTGTTACACAGTGGAGCACTTCAAGCAAAGTTATGCTCATTGTTTAATTCTAGTAGAGGGTATGAACAGCTGGCCAGTGTCTGAGAGGGAGCCACTAAATGCTCCTGGGTATGTAAAGATGCCTGGTAGACCAAAGACAGAGAGGAGAAGGGAGGTTCATGAACCAAAAAACCCTACCAAAATGTCAAAGATTGGGACTGTCATCACATGCTCAAAGTGCAAGGGTACTGGTCATAACAGATCAACCTGTGAGAAGAGAAATCAGCAAGGATCATTTGCCGCTACTACTTCACAAAGTGTTGGTGCAAAGCCAAACATGGTGGCAGTGTTGTCAAGTACGCAACAAAGTGAAACAAGCACAAAAAAGAAGGCAACTACATCTCTTCACATTTCTGAAATTAGTGGCACCTTAGGCAAGAAGGTGATGCATTTACAACCAATTCAAATTTGTACTGACATTGCATCTATGAGTGATGTTTTCTAATTTTAAATTTGTTTGCAGCAGAAAAATAAAAACCACAACATTACCACTACAAGTGCCAAGGCAAAGGTGTCTACAGGTGTTGGTGGCTATGCTGATCTGAAGCTACATGCCCATGTCCCACTATCCCAAGCCAGTTCAAGTGTGAAAATCAACATCAAGTCTAGGACAGCTAAAGCTGAAGTATCCGCTCGTGGACCTGGAAACTCCAAGAAAACAACACCAAAGAGACCCTTAAATGCTCCATTAATGCTATTTCCTCCGTGGCAAACTGGCAGACTGTGACTTTGTTATCTACCACATTTGAAGTTCCAAATTATTTTGTAATCTCTTTATGCCATTATGCCATGCTATATGGCTATGTCATCCTCAAATGTATGCCAAACTATGTGGCTATGTTATTCTTAGATGTTTAAGACATGTTGGCCAAAATTTCTCATGTATTATGAATTGAGACAGTTTGATCTTAATCACATTACACATAGACATCACATATTATTCAGAACGATATTCACATATGCTGACATGGCGCTGAGTTGGACAAAACCGGCGTCAAAACCAGGGCGGGCAAAAATTTGTACCGGTTTGGTGAGTTCGGGAAGGAAGGTTGTCTGGTTTTGGAAATGAGGGAGGAAAACCTGACCTCTGTGATAGATGAGGGAGGTAAAACGGATTTTTCCTAAATGGATGAGCCAAACCAGCTATTACGGCCCATCTTAAGCCTGTAATAGACGGCCCAACCCAGACTGATTCCTGTCTAGAATTACAGTACTGCCACGGCAACAGAAGAGCCGCCGCATCTCCTCCGCTCCGCCACCACGATGGCCGCCGCCGCCAGGTCGCTGCTCCGCTCGTCGGCCTCTCTTCTCCGCGCTGCCCCGGCGAGATCCTCCGCCTCGTCGGCTGCGACGCGTCCGCCTCTTCGGCGCGTGCTGGCTGCTCCTCCCCGCCTCCTCAGGTACGGGCACGGACCCGCCCGCCCATTCTTCTCTGTCCCTCTTACTCTCCCGTCCGACTGCCATCCTTAACTGGTGGTGACGGCATTCGTCTTCGCACAGGTCGCCCGTTGAGTCGAGCTTCTGCGTGGAGTCGCTTCTGCCGCTGCACAGCGCCACCGCCGGCGCGCGGATGACGTCGATGCTCGCCATCCCTGGCCGAGGCCTCGGCTGGCTCACCCAAGGTAAAAACTAGCATTTGGACCAAGCTAGCAATTCAATTGCCTAAAACAACATCGATTGTGCAACCGAGAACATGCACTGTGCTGCTTTGGTTAACATCTGTCCAAATGTGTGCATAACGATTCCACTCGGTACTTGACATCTATACAGCCTGTGATTTTAGCATGCTGGCGTCATTCAACAGTCCTGTTTCTAGTTTTTCCATTCAAAGAGACACATTTTCTATGTTTCTTTTCATTTCTTAATGTAGGACCTGATGAAACTAGATGAAGAGCAACAACCGAGGAAAGGTGACCACTAGAATGCCTCTGCCCTTTTTGTTTAAATGCCATTGAATGTTACACAACGCGCAACCTTAGATGCCTACCATATTCTGTCTTGTGAGTTGAAGGTTGCTTTGCTTAGGAATGAAACGTCCTGTTTTGGGTATAAACCATTTTTCCAGATGTGAATTGTTGATGTAAGAGTCGTGAATTGGTTTGACTTAGCCCAAGGCAGTACTTACGTTCCTAGCTGCTCGTGGTGCTAGGGCTCGGTTGGTAATACATATGTTTTAAACTCTGTGATTTTGTTGCTGAAAAGTAATGAAATTCGGGCTTGGTCCATTGTGGGAAAAAAATGCTCAAGGCAGTATTTAGCTTTGCATCATAATACCGAATAAGAAAAAAATTTGTGGATTGCAGGCTTGCAGCCTGCCCAAAACCATACAAGACTAAGATCCTGTAAACGTGGTGTGCTAACATGGGTGATGTGAAATATCTTTTCCTGAATTTTTAGAACATTGCTGACCCCAAATTGATATATGGTTATCTGTACAACAGATGAAACGGATGGATTATGATGTCAGCGCTTTAGCAACCAGGAGATCCGTAGTGCTACAAGTTATTTTGTGACCCTGCAGAATGAGTTGACAAAAAAGAATAAGTATGCTTTATTTATCTGTAATTATGTATGCGAACGGTGATGAATTGATGACTTGATAGAGACTTATGCATGCTGCCCAGGCCTTTTATCTTCTTCGCTGACCGAAATCATAATGTAATGTGAATTGTGGCAGGAACTACAATGGTGGAAGCATGTATTTGTTTGGCTTGGTTTCTTCGTCTATCGTGATCTGGTTTTGATCTTGAGCTATCATCTCTGATTATTGTATCTTGTTGAATAACTTGTGTCAGTATCAGTACTCAATAATGCTGTTGTGGGTGCTAAATGATCCACCCATGCATTCTCGACCTGACAATATATATGATGTTAAGTTATACAAATTTACAGACAGGAATACCACAACAAATGCCTTGGTTGCGGAGCAGCTAAGTAATGGACGAAATGTCGGAAAGTGGAGAGGAATTTCATGCAGATAGGCTCCTGGACTTTGAACGTGACTAGAAGCGAGGACGACAGCTGCGCCCAGAGGCCATCTCCTCAGATGAGACCGGACGCCACCACGATGGAGAGCAGGTTCGCCGCTTGCTTGTCCACCCTCTTCCAGACGACGACCAATCGACCATGAGCCTCTGATCCTCCACTGCTTGCACACCGTAGATGAAGAGCGCGGCACAGAAGCAAGGTATGCAGAGCGTGATGGAGTGCGTGCTCGGGGAGCGTCTTGATCGCATCCACGCTATGTCGACGGTCCACCCTTCACGAAGCCTAATTCCATACAAACTTTTCGAGCTTTGATCCTCATCTGTCATCCCATATCGTCAACCGCTATGTCACATAACACATGCACATCACAAACCAAGAGACTCAACACACAGGATATGTGTACATCACAACACAACGTAGACAGTACAACACCTCGGGTTAGTTGTTAGCAATAGCATAATCATACACATATGAAATGTAGGCTCAACCGGTAAAATCTCAAATCATCCAGTCAATTACTCGTCACAAATAGATCAAAAGCTTGAGAAGTCCTATTTTTTGCCACCGGAGAAGCTGCTTCGTCACTGGAGGAGTTACAGTTCAACCACAACCCTACCGAACAATACCTAAATTTTATGTCAATGACTACAACCCACAAGCGAAGGGCATGTACAACAGTTAGACAGCAGCTGTCTATTTGAGTCCACATAAGCAAAATGAAATGACATGGCCATCATTAAATGAGGAAAGAGGGTGTTGCTGTCTACTATCTCATCTACTACTCTGGCTCGTGCTCCCATGCAAAACAACATCAACTAGAGAGAGTATTAAATAGCAAATAGACAGCTAAACAGACAAGAAATTGTCTAAACTGTTATAGAAATTGTCTATTTAATTGTCACAGTATGTCAAAGAGGCAACACTGCCTAAAACTGTTGTGCATGCCCTAAGGGCTCGTTTGCTCGGGGATCTGTCAAAGCTGCCTAGCTCAGGCAGCAACCTCAGACGCACGATTTGGTTGGCCTAAAGGTGGAGATTGGGGGTGGAGATCGCTGTCTGGAGCTGTAGCTATCTGCCAGGCTGCATACAAACAAGTCCTAAATAGGTCTATAAACTTGGAGGATGATTTTGGACCTCTACAAGATTTTGAGGGGGCAATATCAACACGAAATTAGGCGATCGTTTCAAAGCTACAGTGTGCTTTGTGGTCTGGAATGTGCTTTCTTATAAAAAAATGAATGCTTCTTCTTTTCTTTTGTGACACAACATGATAGCACCGTACCACACGTGGCAGTACTAGCTACTCCAGTTTATACTAGTACTAGTACTCCTATATCTTGATTTTCCATGGTACGACACGGATCCCTCATCGTCGTGCTCGGAGTGATTAGTTCCACTTGGACCTCTCCTGAAAGACGCCCTTAGCCGGTCGCCAATGGCCACTTGTGAAACTGAAAGCCAACCACCTGCAGTCCTTGGCATCCACATCCCTTTCGGTGTATGATACTACCTCCATTTCAGAATATAAGCATTTGTTGATTTTTGTTGATCTCGTTTAACCATTAGTCTTATTCAAAAAATTTATGAAAATATTATTTATTTTGTTATAACATGTTTTATCATCACATATATTCTAAGTATATCATAATATTCTATATTTTTTTGAATAAGATGAATGGTGAAACATGCACCACGAAAATAGTAGAACACTTATATTTTTGGCACGGAAGGAGTATGTCGGGGAGACGGAGACGGCGTACTACATGCATCATGGCATGGCATAGATAGAGATGGAGATGAGACCCGGCAGATGCTTCCGGCAAAGCAGCACTCTTGCATCATCCAGCGACCAGCGTGCCGCCAAAGATCTCCCGGCAGATCGCCTGCGCCCTTTTTCTCTATCCCCAGGCCGCCGCTGGCTTCGAGAGAGAACGCCGGCGTCCTCTCCCCGGCCTACCTGCAGTGCTGGACCAATCGCGCCGCCGCGAGCCCCGCTTTTCCATCCGATTGGCCGTCTTCGTCGCCGTAGCCGTCGCCGTCGGGGCCGGAGCACCCATCCTTGGCGCCACCGTGCGAGTGCGAGCGAGGAAATGGAGACCTACGCTACGCGGCGGCTTGGAGGGGTAAACAATGGAGATGACGTACATGCGGTAGGGCCCACCGTGGGTGGACGTGGCGCGCCTCGCCGGGTGCGCCGGCGCGGCGACAAGCTCTAGTACTACAGCAGCTAGTTCCAACTTCCAAGATCAAGTGCACCCATGCATCCTTTTTTTCTCGCAGTGCTACGTGCCTAATTTAGCTCGCGAGCGGTGTAATTGAATCATTTATTTTCAATTTGATTAGGATCACCAAGTTGTCCAGCAAAAGCAAGGTTGTCCAGCAGTTAATCTAAAAGACTACTCACCTTTACTTAACCAAACACTCAAAAGTATTACTATAATATCTGTAATAGAAAAGGTCAAAAAGATAATTATTTGAAAATACAGTTAGCGTTGAACTATACCACCTTAAGTTAAAAAAATATATCTTACCTAAAGGTCATCATCTGCTGATCAAACATTCTTCTATCTTTGGCAAATGTTATATATACAATTATGTAGATTCACAAAGTGAGGTAGTATATGTTACTAGATTTATCATTATGGAGAACACTTCCAAATTATTTAATTGTATTAATTTGAAATACCATGTTTCCATGCCAGTTGCTAGCTAGTGACAGTTTCACTTTGTATACCGTGTGGTGGTATTCTAAGTGCCTAGTAAATTCCTTGTATGCCATTGAAAACTCTACTCATCCCTTGTATGAGATTTGATGGCATATGGGGGATTTTTTTGATAAGTATGACATGTGGGGTCAGTAGGATGTAAGGGTTGAGTATAATTTCCTATGGCATATAGAGAATTGGCCCTTTCCGATTACTGCATGTTTCCCTCCACATAAAAAATCAATCCGTGATTCAAATTTTATCAAAAAAAAAGATTATTATACTCAAATTTGCATGAGTGCACGTCAATTAGCGCCAACTATTAGTAATAAATAGGGGTAATAGAGATTATTTTACCTTTTTGTTAGTATATATCCCAAAAATTATAAGATAACTTGCTTTTTGATGGATGGATGAGGTAATTTTGTTTTTTAGGAAACACATATTTTTTGTTGTTCAAATGATACGGAAGCAGACAATTTTTTTGTTACATGCAATGGCCTTGTTTAGTTGGTTAAATTTTTCAACTTTTACTCCACTCTCTCCATCACATCACATTAAATACGGCAAAAGACATATGTTCGGAGTATTAAATATAAGTAAAAAATAACTAATTACACAGTTTTGATGTACTTTACGACACGAATCTTTTGAACCAAGTTAGACCATGGTAGTATAATATTTTACCACAAACAAACGAAACGTGTTATGTTGTGATGCAGGAGTTCCAAACCTTGAAAAGTCAAATTTTTCACAGAACTAAACAACGTACAGTACACTAGTGGTATAAAAAAATTACGTTGAAAATAATGGTTGGTTCCACTTGGTCCCGACAGCGTCCAGCTTTACCTCGTCTTCCAGCCTCCGCCCTCCGCCAACATTGTGTCAAAGTGATGACCATGACCTTAGGCACTCCCCAATGGCCAATGGGCACTTTACCATTGGACCAGTAAGCACAGGCCTCTGCTCCTTTCTGCCCGCCCGGAAGACCGAGACCGACGGGGATGACGAGCTGAGCTGAGCAGATGCTTCCGGCGAAGCGGCACTCCCGCTGCCCGGCGTACCATCATCCACCTGTCGCCGGAGATCCGCGAGAAGATCTCCCCGCACCCCTTTTTCTAACCCAGGGGGGCCAGGCAGGGCCCCCGCGCTTCGAGAGATAGCGACGCCGCCCCCTGTCCGGCGAGCGGCGACCTGGACCAATCACGCCGCCGCGGGCGTTGCCTTTTCTACTATCGGATTGGCCGATCGCCGGTCGTCGTCGTCGATCATTGCGCCCGCCAATGGCGTCGCCGTGCGAGCGCCACTGTTCAGTGCGGCGGTTTGGTGGCACCTCATTGGCGGGAGGCGTAAACAATGGGGCAGGACCAGGACGTACATGCGGTAGGGCCCGACGTGGCGCTGTCGCGGGGTGGACGTGGCGCGCCTCGGCTGGTGCGCCGGCGTGGGTCTCATCTCTGCACTGCACGCCGGCGCTGGTGGCACGGAAAAGCTCGCCGTGGTAGTGATGAAATTCCATCCTTGCAACGTCTGCTACTATTGTACTGTTCTACGGTTGTATCCAGAGGGAGTAGTACACTCGATCCTAACTCTTGATCGTGGTTCTACCAATCAACCAAATTTGGCACTTTTTGATGAAGAGTGAAATTTTCCTTCAAAAAAAAAGAGGAGCAAAACGTCAATTATATTTGTATTTTGTTTGTGGCTGCCAGTTTTTAAGTGATTGTATTATTTGTATACATGTCCATCATCAATCAATTATGATTATATCAGAATACAAAGACGTAGACACGTAGTACAAAGTGTTCAGAGCCAATGCACAACTCTACAACTCTATGAATTTCCTCTCACGTAGACATGCACTACTGATTAAGATAAGCGCCGAGATTAATTAACGCTGCCAACAATCTCTCGATAGATTCCAAAGCTCCAAAGGCAGCAGCAACGTCATGGGTGGCACGCCAGGGCAGCGAGCGACCAGACGCAGCCGGTTGCTGAGAGGTTAGCTTCCGGGCGCGACGGACGGTCCTGATCGTGCCGTGCTCCCATCGGACGGATGATAAACCCACTGACGGGTCAGCGCGATTCCTTTGAAACGTCAAAAGACGTCACTACCCCAAAGCTGGATGCCTCGTTGATTGAATCGCTAATCAATAATCGGTTGTGTTTTACGTAGTAGTACTCCATTATTGATAGTAAACAAATAGTAAACCTCCATACATTTGGGGGAGGAATCGAATCAAATCAAACTAAAGACATATAATATAGTGATCACATGCTTAGTTTTTTCTTAAACTTGCAGGTTCTTGCAATACTCAACTCTCTTCCCCAGCTCTAAACTAATCCACAATTAGTATCACCTGATCTGGCCTCGGCATGCTTAATTGGGGCCGACCAGGCTAGCAATACGCCGGTTGAATCATATACTACCCGCACATCATCAGTAATAATTAATACCGATAAACAACGCATGGCTCGATTCTCTGATACAATACGCCTCCGTACGAGGGACACGTACTCCCTCCTTTTGCTTCGGCCTTCGGATAGGGTGGGTGGGCTGCTCCCTGTCCCTGGTTCTCCATGCTCATGGGAGGCCGCCGAGGGTGAGCGCCGCCTGCAGATCCAGCCGCCAGAGGTAGCAGCCGGCGGCGTCCAGCCGCCACACGTCGCAGGGCGCCACCACGGAGGACCGGCGCGCGGCGGGGGTGCTCGCGTGCCGGCCGACGCGCACCCGGCACGTGAACCCCCCGCAGGTGCCCCACGCCGGGAGCGCGCCGGCGAGCGCCACAGCCGTCGCCGATTCGTCGTCCGCGGACACCGCCCGGGCGAACGCGGCGTTCTGCCACGTCACGCGGCCCCACTGGTCCGACACGAACGCCGGGGCGGCGTCGCCGTCGCCGTCGGAGCAGCGGGCCGCGGAGGACGGCGCCTCCTCCCCGTCGCGCCACGTCGCGGTGACCTCCTCCACCGTCACCCAGGAAGCCGTTGGGGGCAGCGGCACTGGGCGAAGCGCCCGCGGAGGCGCCGGCTGTGCTGCCGCGGGGGGCGCGGTTACCACAGACGCCGGCTCCCCCGTCGCAGCAGCAGCAGCAGCAGCAACGGTAGCAGGCTTCTCCTCCACCGGCGACACGGGCATGAGCGGCAGCGTCGTCGGCTGGGGCAGTGGAGGCGGCGACGAGTCCACGGACGTCATCCCAGACGAGGACGACGACCGTGACGACAGGGACTTCTCCTTCTCGCACTCCTTGTCTTTCCTCGACTCCACCACCGCCGGTACCACAGGAGCAGCAGCCGCCGCCGCCGCTGCAGGCGCGACGGTCGCTGCCCTCTTGGGCTTCCGTCCCCTCCTGCCGCCACCGCCACTGCCTCCGCCCACGGCCTTCCGCTTCCCCCTCCCCGTAGCCGCCGCCGGCACCGGCGCCGGGGTCGGGACGGGCGCCATCGCCGCCGGCTTGGGCGCAATCGGCCTGAACTTTAGCATGATCCTCCCCATCTGCCACGCCGCCCCCGCCTGCTGCCCGGCCGCCGCCGCGGCGCCGTACCTCGGCGCGATGCAGCACCCTCCCTTCCTCTCCATCGCGAGCAGAGCAGTAACTACGCCAAAGCAAGCACCCTCCCACCCCGCCCCTACTTCCTCCGCGCACTCCCTGGCTCGCTCTCTCCCACTCACAAGACACGACGACCACCACCGTCGGAACGCCGGCGAAACCTGGGGTAGAGGTGGGGGCTGAGTGGGGCGCTTTAATACCGGGTCGGGTAGGCGAGAGGACACGCGTCGCGCCACGTACGTGTCGGGCGCCCCAGGCGCGTTATCATTGGCCGGCCTCTCGCCACCACGTGGCGGACTCACCGCGGGCGCCGGGCACGTGGTGAAAGCGCCGGAGCAGCCCGTGTGGCACCCACTGACGCTCGGGACCCACGGGAGACCTACCCGACGCGCCAGGATGGGTAGGGCTAGCTCCCCCCGCGACGTGTCCCCCCCCCCCCCCCCCCCGCTGCTGTCCCACCCGTAGAGCGCAAGGGAAGCCTGATGGATGGCTTCCAAGACACATCGTTCGTGGACCCACCACACACCGACATGCGGGTCCGGGGAGTCCTCTTGGACCAGATGTCAGTGGCGTGGGCGGCTGCGTTCCGTGTCTCGGGAGGTAAAGGCGTGGTGGTGGTCGGGGAGGGGCGTGGGGGATTGTGGCCAATGGGAGGGCGCGGAGTGTGCAGCGCTTTATGGTGGGGGCAGCGGCGACGGAACACGTAGGGAGGTCAGGTGGGTCCGCTGGAGGTGGCGCGCGGGCCCACCGCCGCTGCTTTTATCGCCCCGGGGAAAAGACCCGGCCACCAATATTCCACACCGGCAATTCGTATCTGTGGATGGATGGACGGGGGTGTCCCTCACCGACCTGTGGGCCCGCCGGAACTCGCTAGATTTCTACCGGCCTACCGGGCCCGAAAGTGGAGATTCTTTTCCCCATGGATGGAGAGAGTACCATCCCCTTAAAAAATCGCTTCCGAATAGTACGATGAGTTGAACGGTTCTTCGCTGATTTCATATACCACGTCATAATAAGCATCGTCAGTATACTACTTTGGCATAGGAATCCATCTAGTGCTGCGCTTCGAGAATTTGATAATGTAGTACCAAATAGTATAAATTGGTGATGTTTATAGTTGATGAAAACTAGGTCGAACAAAATCGAATCGAATCACCTTCGCACCATGTTATTTGGGGTAGTACTCCTTCATGAGAGGTAAGGGATGCAGATGGAAAGAATACTGTAGGTACCCCCCAGCTGGCAGCCCTATCCCTCTCGTGCACCCATCGGCGCACGGCTGCAGCCCTGCAGGGGGTGGTTGGTGGCGTGTGCGCGGTGCAAAGGAGGCAGAGGTGGATGTGGTGGTGGGGACGTGAAGCGACGGCAGGGGGTCCTGGTACTCTGCTGTGCGTGGACCAATGGGGCCGCGCGGGGAGCCATGATTGGCTGGCGCGGATTGGATTGGACCGGATGCGCGCGCAGGAGCAGGCGCAGCAAGGGGGGACAGGGACCGGACGCCGCCGGGGACGCGTGGCCGGCGGGGCCGAATCGCCCGCCGGGATCTCGTCAAGCAAAGCCCCACCGGCCGGCGGTGGTGGTGAGTGAATGGTCAGGCGATCGAGCGCTGCTGTCGCTGCCTAGGCCGCCCGCCCGTGTGGGCCGCGTCGGTGTGGGTGTGGCTCTGGCTGGCGTCGGGCGGGCGGGCGGGATTGGTCCGCGCCGCGGGGCCCGCCGGCGGACGGGGCGGGCGGGCGCACGGTGGGCGCGGGGTCGCCGGGTCGGGTGGTCGAGGCGAGCGGCGGAGTACAGTGAAAGTGGCGGTGGACGTGGCGACCGGCCCGGGTGATCGGGGTGGCTCCCAGTTTAAAAATGGGACCCTCACGCGGTCATCAACGCCGGCCACGTACTCCCCTCAACGCACTTGACGGTGTCACACGGGCGAGCCTCGAGTGTTGCACTTCGACTTATCGATCGATGGCACTTGACTAGTTTTAGTGGTGGTAGGGCCACACGTACTGTAGCGATGATCAATTATGAGAGCCAGTTTCCGAATTTGATAAGTAGGGTTTGGCCAGCATGCAAAAAACCAGCGTGCTCATCTCCATGTGAAAGTTTCTTGCTAAATGCGGCATATTCGTTTGGGCTGGTGGACGATGGATGGTCTTTGGTTTATTGTGAGAGAAAAATCTTGTTGGGCAGTTCTTTGGTGGTTGGTTTGTTAAACAGAAAAAATCTTCTTGTTGGTGGGTGATAAGCGAACGAGCGATGCGGGTTGTGTTAAGTTTCTTGCTACAGGGTTGTGTGTTTTTTTTCTTTAAAAAAAGAAGAAGAATAATTTGTTTTTTTCCGAACAATTTGTTAGGAGTGCTGATTTTTTAAAGAAAAACTACGCAATACAACACAAATGGTCACAACACGCACCCACACTCACCCTTAGAAACACACGTAACACGTACGCAAACCCTACCTATATGAGTACCTGTGCCTCCAAAGGACTATATAATCACATGGAGATTTCCGGTCAGTTAATTAGGTCATGTCCATACACTCCCATAATTGTTGAACGAACGATAATTTGTAATCCTATGAGATAAGGTATACTTGGCGTACGGAGTACGTTCATTACCCTTTCCTTTGTTTATTTATCTACATGCTAGGCCGTACTAGTAATAATGCTCGTTTAGCCGTTTAGGTTAGGCGAGGTGGCTGCCTAACTTTGCCTCGTTTTACGCTGCTGTCTCCCGCGCCCCTTGCTTGATGCCATCTTTTGTCTTTCACAGTGCCCCGATCATGGCTTGTTTAATGCGCCATCGTGTGTGGCTGTGGCCGTCGTGTGTGCCGTCTTCTTAATGAAAAACCGTCAGGTTTATTTTTGGCCAATTGGTGAGAATCAGAGATGGATGACCGGCCCAAAGAGTGGAAGTGTGGCCCGGCCCAATGGTTGGCAAGCCGAGCTAGATTTGTTTATGAAACCAGTCAGGGACTTGCACTTGCACGCGTTGATCGATAGTAGCAGCAGCAGCATCAGCATGGGAGGAGGATCGGAGCGAAGCGCACACCAAACACATGAAGCAGGGCAAACGTTCCGTTGTGGTGGTCATGCTCATGCAAAGCGAGCCTCCGTCGCGGCCGCCGCGCGTCTTCTCTGAGACCCGTCGTGATTAAGAAGCTCTCTGAACATTATCATCGTTGGATTCAGAGCCGTGTGTCATCACCGTACCAACCCCCGGCCGGCCCTCGCTCTGCTGCCATGGCTGCCGCCGCCACAGCGCCATGCTCCGCTGGCCTGGGCGTCGCCGCCGCCGCTGCCCGCGTGTCTCCGTCTCCGCTGCCGACGCGCCCCGGCGGCAGGTTCATCAAGCCGCAGCAGCGTTGCCGAAGGCCGCCGGCGACTCTGTCGTCCACGCCAGGCAATTTTATGTTACTAGCTGATAATTGAACAGTGGGATGTGTAAACACATTGCATCCATGACTCCTTGCTGCTGTCAAGTGCCTTCGCGTGATCTTTCAACGAGCGAAACATCCTTGTTCTTCTTTTTTTTTTCAGTTAGGAGAGGCGATCGAGTCGTCAGACCTGCGAGTGTGGTGAGCATGGATGGCTGGGCTCGACAGCTTGAAGACCCGCCGGTTGCGGTTGTGACTGGGGCGTCCAGAGGCATCGGCAGAGCCATAGCTGTGGCTCTCGGCAAAGCAGGCTGCAAGGTGCTTCGATCTTCAGTTACTACCTGTGCGCTTACTAGCTATTGCCATATCAAGCACATAGAGTCTGAAGTCTGAACCAGAACCACCTCTGCCCCCCCTCCCCATCGTCCAACAAGGTGGTTGTCAACTACGCCAAGTCAAGCACGGAGGCTGAAGAAGTGTGCAGGGAGGTGAGCTGATGATCCTCCCGCTCTTGATCCAACCAGCGTTACGCAGTTTCGTGCAAGCTAGCCATGGCAGAAGTGCTGCATGGAGTATCAAATTTGACACAGCACATCACTCCTTAGTTTCGCATGGAGTTTCAAATTTGCGTCCAATTACTGCAGATCGAGGAGTCTGGTGGCACGGCGATCAGCTTTGCTGCTGATGTCTCCTGCGAAGCCGAGGTTGAATCCATGATGAGAACTGTGAGTTTGCCTTTTCTTTCCCCCCTCTTCTATTAGCACATATATAGCGAACTAATCAAACGCATGATGAACGTGATTCATTAATTGATTTAATTCGCAGGTTATCGATACTTGGGGAACTCTGGACGTGCTGGTAAACAATGCAGGTCCATCTCAAGCCTGAACTTTTGCATCCACATCATGTCCAAGTTCACCACCTGAATTCTAAACTTTTGCATCCACATGGTCCCGTGCGTGTAATTAACGAGCAGGGATTACGCGAGATGCGCTGCTGATGCGGATGAAGCGGAACCAGTGGCAGGAAGTGGTGGACGTGAACCTCACCGGCGTCTACCTCTGCGCCCAGGCTGCGGCCACAGTGATGATGAAGAGAAGGAAGGGAAGGATCATCAACATCACATCGGTTTCCGGGATGATCGGCAACGTCGGGCAGGCCAACTACTGCGCCGCCAAGGCCGGGGTCATCGGGCTAACCAAAGCCATGGCCAGGGAGTACGGGAGCAGGAACATCAACGCAAGTGTCCATGCTTTCTCCAGAGTGCTGCTTACTGCTGAACTCTGAAGAAACATCCTTTGGCTTGTTGCAGGTGAACGCCGTGGCTCCGGGCTGGGTGGCGTCTGACATGACGGCGAAGCTAGGCGACGACGTCGAACGGAAGGCGATGGAGACCATACCGTTAGGTTAATTAGTGCACTGAGGGATTCTTCTGAACGATGGCTTCTGAATTTCGATTTTGTTTTTGCTGCTGCTGCTGATGATGATGATGATGATGTGAATTTTGCAGGACGGTTTGGGAGGCCGGAAGAGGTCGCCGGCCTTGTAGAGTTCCTGGCTGTTCATCCTGCTGCGAGCTACATCACTGGACAGGTCAGCAGTGTGTGCGAATTCCATGAGTTTCACCATAATTTTCGAGATTCTCATCAAGATGTTACATCGTGCTGCTGGTGGTGCAGGTGCTCCCTGTTGATGGTGGCCTGTCGATTTGAGCGGTTACTCCGTAAGACTTAAGAAGAAAAAAAGAGTCCAATTACAAAATACAAGTACCATGCAAAAATCAGAAGAGAATCTATATAAACTAAGATCTTGAAAGGAATTGCTGACAAAGAGATAGAAGCATAGCGCTGTCTTTGCTTCAATTCCCAATTTTTTAGATGAGTGGTAATTTAGATACTAGTACCACTCCTTTTGCATTTCAGTCAAATTATTATTACTATCCCCACTGCGAAATTTGAAGATATTTAAATATGATATTTTTGTACCAAACGATCACATCCCGCATCAACTCCTCTCAATTAAAAGCAGCAGCAGTGTAACATTAGTTCCAGCCGGACGGTAATCAGGCGGACCGGACGTTGCCGTCGTCGTCGTGGAAGACTGGAAGATACGCGTCCATGACACTTGCGGCCGCGAAACGCGAGGCTGCTCGTGTTCCTGGCAACCATGAGGCTGCAGCTCGTGTTCCTGGCAACCATGAAGGCGACGCGGTCTGGATCATCAGCAACAACCTGGTTCCCGAGGGCTCCAGCTCCGGTGGACTCAACGAACACCTCGGCACGCGGTCCGCACCGCCTCCGTCCGTCCGTCGCTGTGCCCTCCCATCTGGCCAGCTCTCTTCGTGCTCACGCAGTCACGCCGCGCGCGGGTTACCCAGCAGACGATTTCAGGGTTCGAGGTTTCGAGGTGCCCTTGTGCATTCGCGCCGTCGCGCGGGTGCGGCACGCCCACGGCGCGCGTCGCTGGCGATCCCTGGTCTGCTGAGAGCGGGCAAGTGCCGGCCATGTCGTCGGGCGTGGGACATGCCACAAGCGCCAGCGACTGCGTGGCGCGGCGGCCCCACGTCGTCCCGGATGGCTCTAGTTTCGGTGGCCGCGGCAAAGTATACGAGCACCTCCGACGACGAGCTCCCCGTGCTCCCGTACCTCGCCAGCTAGCCGCCGCGAACGGTCACGAGCTGCCAGTGCGGTGTCCGCGCCTCTTCTTCCTGGGCGGCGGCGCCGCCGCCGGCGCTCACCGTATGAATCTCCAACGCAGCGCGCAGCATCCATGCAGGGGAGGGGCGACCAGCGCAGGGACTTTGGAGGAGACTTGTCGCCGCCTGCAACTATAATATTCAGGTCGATCTATCTTGGACGCAAGGTGCTGATCCGACGAGCAGGAAAAGCCAAGAGGGGGTGGACGGTATTTCCTCTACCGTCCACGCCCCGACTCCGGCGTATAGGTCCGATTGGCAACACGAGTCGCGACCTAAAAAACACAGCCCTGGCCCGCTATGAGGCACGATCAATAATGCTTAGTGCCAGCCTGCCTGGCACAATAGGTCGATAGTGCCTGGGCTGCCACTTCGGCCCATAGTGCCGGCCCGAGGCACGACTCGATTTTTGGCGGCCCGATAATTATTTCCCATCTCATATAAATATCAGTAAAACCTTAATTTTTCTACCAATCCCCAACTCGGGCCCCTCCTCCTCATTCCTGCTTCTCCCTCCTCCCAGTCCAGATCCCGCTGCTCGGCCACCCGCCCTGCCTCCAACTGCCGCCACTGCTTGGCCGTCCGCGGGGGGCGGATCCCCGGCCGCGCCGGCGTGCACCGCCTAGGCCGCGACGGGTTGATCCCCTTCGCGCCGACGTGCGCCGCCTATGCCGTGGGGGTCGGAGCCCCCGCCACGCCGGCGTGCGCCGCCCCCTCCCTCGGCCTCCGACGCCGCTTGTGGAGCTCCGGCCGCTGCCCCTCCCTGTCTCCCTCAAGCCATGGCGACGTCGACGACCTGCGCACTGCCCCCGCCGAGATCTCTCCCTCCCTCTATCTCCATACCGCTGCTACGCCGGGAACCCTAGTAGCCGGTCGCCGCCCCTTGTTTGCAGAGCAGGGCAGGGAATGGGCCAGCCGAGACCGATAGCCCGACACCAGCCCAATGGGCCAGTCGGGCCGCCATGCCGACCCGACACGAAAAAGGCCATCGGGCCGCATAGGGCCGGGCCAAATCGGGCTCGGGCCGGGCAGCCCGTTTGGAATTCTAATACTCCGGCGTTCCTCATCCTCGGCAGCTTCTGCTTCACGTTCTACGTCCTCGGCAGACCGCACATTCCAGCATTAGTTCGGGCATGACATTCCAAATGGCGTCGCCGGGGAGTCCCTGCCCACTCAACAGGGACATGCCACCTGGCGTCACGCGCCACTGAAGGGAGGCAGCGGGTGTGTGGGTACTGAACACTCGAGCTGTGCGATGGCAGCGGCGCTTCCAAGGACGGGTTGGAGGCGCTTTTCGGCAAGGCTGTCAGAGGTGCCGCATCGCCAAGCACACGACAGACTGAGGCTGGGCGCTGGAAAGCGGTGATGAGGACCAGCTGGGATCCTTGGTTTTCCGGGACGCTGGCGGCCCGGCCGTGTGTCGTCACCGATGGGCGATGGCGTTCCCACTTAGGCGGCGTCACACGCCGTGCTCCCGCTCCTCACTGCCGCGGGATACCACGAGCTGACGCTTGTGCGGGGTCCGCATCTCCGCTTCAGTGCTTGCTGGGCGGCGCCGCGGTCCGGAGCATGGTGCAGGGGATGGCAGCCAGCGCCCCGACGACCGACGCGAGAGGACCGTGCAAATTTCTCGTTGATTTATCTTAGCCCGCACGAGGCTGATCCAATAACCAGGGAGCGCCGCTTCACGTTCTACACATTCCCGCACTCGGCCGGTCGGTACGGCGTGCAAGTGGCGTCGCCGCGTCGCCGGGAAGCGGGGAGTCCCTGCCGGAAGCATCATCAACATAGTAGGAGCAACTCTAACGGTCTTTTTCCCGGCTTGTACCGGTAAAAAAACAGCCTTCGACGCCACTTGCAACGTTCTCAGAAAACCACCGCTTGCCATCTTGCCTCGCGAAATCCCCCCGCCGCTCGTCGAAGATAGAAGACGCCCCCTCGCTACCCCCGCTGCGCGCGCAATCCCAGCGATTCTGCCCTCCAGCCATCCCGTTTCGCGCCAAATCCTAGTAGTGGGAGGTGCGGAAGGGAGGCACGGCGGAGGGTGTAGGAAGACGTCGTCGAACCGTGTCGGAGGGTAGAGGAGGTGCAACGGGGAGGTGGATAAGGGAGGTCCGGCAGGGGTGGAGGATCGCCGGGCAGAGGTCTCGTTGCAAGGTCGCACCACCGGCAGATGCACTGCTAGCCGCCCCGCGCCACGCGGAGGTGGAGGAGAAGCGATGGGAGGTGGGGAAAGGAGGCGCGGCGGGGGTTGGCGGAGGACGCCATTGAGCAATGTTTTATCATTTCATCACAATTCAATAAGATTAATGGCAATGTTTTATTACTTATTGTTACGCTAATGAGGTAGTATGCTTTTTGTGGGCAACGAGACATCTGTGACGGCTTCGTCAATCTTAAAAATGTGTCGACTCAGTCTTTGAAGATGCTCATATAGGTAGTATTTACGTGTGTGCGCTCATAGTGTGCGAAAAGCAAGCTCACATCGCTTTGAGAATATTATTTTTTTTTAAGAACGAAGAATATCTCTGGGTTTAAGCGACGGAGAATATGCTTTGCTTTATGAAGCGCGCGCCACCACGGAGCATCCCAAGCTAGGTAGTCGCTTTGCCAGCTGAAAATGTAGCCACGCAAGCTAGCCCGCTCGGCTACTCACCTCCAGGTCACAGCCACGCAGACGCCAAAGCCAACAACGGCGTCACGCCGCAAGCGCTCGAGCGAGACGACGAATGCCGCGGCCATCTCGTTTTTCTAGAGCTCATCCCTCTTCTGTCCCACCCAACCTTTCTTCCACGCATGCAATCGACGAGGGTTGTAGTTGTAGGCAGCGTACGTCATCTTCCTCGCGGAGCCAGCGGTGAGCACTAGCAGGGGAGCTCGTTCTTGTTCTGCTCCCATGGAGGAGCACGCCGCCGCCGCCATGTTCCTGCCGTTCCTGGCGATGTTCGCGTCCATCTACCTCGTCGGCTACCTCATCGTCTTCCGGCGTTGGGGCGCGCGGCACCGCGCCGAGGCCGCTAGCTGCTTCACCTCGCTCTTCCACGGCACCCCCGCGGCGCTGCTCGCCCTCCGCGCCGTGCTCTCCCGCCACCGCGCCGCCGGCCTCCTCGCGGTCCTGGCTGCGCCAAACACAGCTGCAGAGGGCCTGGTCCTGGACTTCAGCACGGCCTACTTCGCCGTGGACCTGGCGCACTACCTCCTCTTCCTCCCCGGCGAGACCCTCTTCGTGGCGCACCACCTCGCCACGCTCTACGTCCTCGCCACCTGCCGCCACGCCGCCGGCGCCGGCGCCGCCGCGCTGCTGCCGCTGGAGGTGCTCGCCGAGGCCACCAGCGCCGCGCAGAACGTGTGGACGCTGGCGGGGATGCGCCGGCACGACTCGCCGCTGGCCGCCAGGGTGTACGCCGCGCTGTCGCCGCCGTTCTACTCGACGTACACCGCGGCGAGGGCCGTGCTGGGGCCGGCGTGGTTCGTGAGGGTGGTAGGGTTCTTCTACGCCTCCTCCTCCGGCGGCGGCCGTGTGCCGACGTGGGTGTGGGCGTCGTGGACGGTGGTCATCGGCGCCGGGATAGCGGTGAGCATCGTGTGGGTGGGTAACCTGTGGCTGGAGTACTTCCGGGAGAGGAAGGAAAGCAAGCTGCTGAAGAGCAGCAAGCAGCAATGATCAATTCTGAACCATTTATTTTGCTTTTCCATTTCCATCCATTCATTTTCATGCGCAGAGCAAAAACAATTCATGTCTCTGTTCACACAATTTTCGATCGATGGAAAATGTGCACCATGTACTCTGGTAAGGTGGATGAGCAAAAACAACTCATGCCTCAGTTTGAAATCTATTATAACAGCCACACAACTTCCTCAATACTTGAATAAAGTCATAAGGAGTTAATTTGCATTCTGGAACATGCCAAAGTTATACAGAGTTGGAAATTGCAAAACAGAGCATTACCACTTCGGTTGGAGACATTGTTAACACACTGGATAGAAACTGCCAATAAGCATGGAACCATCATAAATGCTATGGCGGGAAACAGCAATAGCTTGGATCAAGTAGTTACTGATATACAATAGGATGGACCAACCAGCTCCTGATATACAATAGGATGGGAAACAGGATAAAGATCAGATGTGAATCTTCTAGTGGGTACTTGGTTACAGCAGAAATACTACTATAAGCTAAGCAAACACTGATATGGCTTTCCTTGCTCAGTTTGCATGTCACCAAGAAAGCTTGCCACAAATAAATCTGAGCACTTCAATCCTTCCTGTAGGGTGTTACTGGTGGCAAACAAGACCACATGCCTTTGGTAAATTTTCCAGCAGATGAATCAGCCTCCTTTCATGTTAAGTGGATAAGTGATATGTTCCAGCAGGAAAACTATATGCGGATGATGGAGGCCTTCGTCCTGTCGGGGTCCTCGTTGTAGTAAAGCTCCACAAATGTACCCCCACCAATACCCCTTGCCAACCTCCCAGGGTTCATGCAAATAAACTGTTCCTGAACATTGCTGCCTTCCCCAAGGGAAAGGACCTGCAAACAAAATGTGCTCAGCACGACTTCATTTAAAAGCAAAGGAGGTAGCTCATAAACAACAGACATGAATCCACAGTTTCAGCAATGAGCTCCAAGATGGTCAAAACCCAAATATAACAATATATGCATATTAACATTTTCAATAAAATGCACTGCCTGTCATAAACTTGTAATTACCTTCACAAATGGAGCAAGATCGGAAGTAAGCAGGAGAACATCTGGAGCCGATGAGATTTCCAGGGCTTCCTTAGCAAGTGAGAAATCCAATGGCACACCAGCAGCAGGAGGATATAGAGGATAGTAGCTGCAGGGGGTGCGCAGCATCAGAGCTCTGAAACAAAAACATAATTCACCCCTGTACTACAACTGCATAACTAAATGGAGTCACCTTTGTTGCTTTAATATGTGTGTTGCAAGTCGCCCAATCCTGTCGCCAGGCTTTCCAATAGCTGGCTTGCGAGAAATTTCTTCACCACTGAGCTGTTTCAGGATGTCTACTGTACAACAGCCAAAGTGTATCTGGAAAGTAACAAAGAAACATTTTTTGATAAGATTAAAGTTGATGATAAAAATTCTAAAAACTACATTATATGTGAGGAATTTTGTTCATAATATGATTATATGTATATATTAACAAAGGCACATTTTCCAGTAAGTTGCCAGATTCGGTATATATGTATATATTTATTGGCAAACAAAAGAACAATCAGCATTCAGGTCTAGTAATCCCCAAGCATTGAATAACTCTTCTAGACAATAAGACAACTAGATGGAAGATGCAGGAGATGAGGAGCATATTAAGATCAAATAAGTGTACACATTTTCTTTAAGTTGAATGTCTATTAAAAAAATCACGGCAGAATGGCAAAAAAAATTAACTGAAATAAAGGCATCTGTATTAGATATTAGACAAGGACAACCATATGCACTTTGCCATCCAACCATTACATGTCCATGCTATTATCTGTTACATTCATTTATACAGCGTACCTGGTTACAACTGAATAGACTTGGATTTGCCAGACAAGAAATCTGCATATACATAAACCTTTTTAAAACAAAGGGATATAATCATCAAATAGTTCTCAAGGGCAATCCTACAAAGTTATGGATATACCTGATGTGTGATATCTTCTGGTAAATTCAAGTCAAATGCAGGCTGCATGTAAGCAACAATACAGATATACCATTAGAGATGCATGCACTGAGAACATTAAAACGGCTTAAATAACAATAACACAATGCATTTGCAGATAGCATCGGACTACCAAGCCTAGGTCATTAGAGAAAACATGAGTTAAACTCTCAGCAAAATTTACATCTAACTATGCATGTACTAGTTGATATGTAATGATACATCAACATGTTTCATAATTGTTAAATGAGATCTCAACAAGGAAAATTACAAACCTGAGGGAAAACAAAGTCATGGTGAGCATCACGCACTGATGGAATGAGAATTACACGGACAGTGTTCCCCAAATACTGGGTAAAGTCTTGTATCTGAACAAAAGTATATAACAGACGAATTACTACTGCATTTGACAATGTGCCAGCATGACATCTGCAGAAATGAGCATTTACTTACCTTTCTCAGAATTTCAAAATGGAAAATGTGATGAAATGTTTGGTCAACAGTACCCTTTTTTATGTCAGGATGGTCAGAATCAATAAAGGGTCCCATCTGAAAAGAAACAACAGAGAATCAATTGTTATGTACAGTACCATACCATTTCAAATATATGAGCTTGTTTTGTGTACAAAATTGAGAAGACCCACCAATATGAGCAGTTGAGGTTGCTTACGACAAGCATATGACAGAAGTTCTTGCAGTGGCTCAAACAACAGATTATCGGTTGTTGTGTAGGGACCTGCCGCAATGATCTATAAAAAGCATGAAGTATTCAAAGGTAAGCAATTATCCTTTTTCTTGTATGTGTTCCTAAGAGAAAAAATTTGTCCATTTCATGTTTCAAGGTCTCAAGGGCGTGGAAATCTATGACCAAATGACATCTAAATTAAACTAATCTTTGGCATATTCTCCTGTCATTGAGCACTTTATTGCAATAAATGAAGATAAACATACAGTTGACTCATAGGAAATAGAAGGGCAAATGAACTGATATATAAGCTTGGAGGAAACAGCAATAATTATTCGTCAAACAGCTATATTTGGTACAGCATTTTTTCCAAAGACCAGACGGTAACTAACCGATGACAATGCTCTTGGTGGAGTACCATCATCAGAATTTTGGTGGTGGTTTCCATTGTCAACAGCTTGTTTCTTAACACTAGGAAGTTGAGCATCCACAGAGACCGGTATCGAATCAATCAACTTTGATGCAACGAAGCAGTGTCCACTGGGATTGTGGCCTTCAATACCCACCACCTGTTATTTTAATTTTGCGTTAATTTGATTCAGTAGAAAATGTATGTCGTCAGAACTGGCTGTGCTTACCTGTCCAGGAAACAAAGAGAAGTGATCAAGATTCTTCAAGTCAAGACGCACACGCTGTCCCCTGGAGTGCTCAACACTAGAAAAAGATGTTGAATCGTTATCCTAAGGAAATAGCAAAATGTGTCTAAGCAAAGATCACCACATGAATGGGCCCAAGAAGCACACTTACCTGCCCTGTAGCAAGATGGATTTTTCATTCAAACGACCTTCCCCATCACAGGTTACCATGCCGACTGCGAACATTTTCTCCTGCAGAGAGCAAATAATTGGTTATGCTATCAAGGAAAGGGATGAGAATGAAATAAGTTGTTAACATAGCAAAACTAAGGTGCGTTGCAGTTACCTCTGAAGCAAGGGTAGCATCTGCAGGTTCTCCACAAAAGCCAGATGCAGAAAACAAGGTTGCCGATTTTCGTAACCGATCTTCCAAGTAATTAAACTGGAAAAGGGGTGCAGTCAAAGAACAGCTGCTAACAACAATTAAGAAAAAAAGATTGGCAGTGACCTTACTCTGTCTTCCATTCTGTCATACATGAACCTGCAACCTGGTTCAGGCTGTGAGCGCTGAACTTGTAAGGAGCATCGTTGACTTGGTTGTATTCTTTTAATTACATCATCATCTGTGGTTTCAGCCTCATGTGTGCTTGGCATGCTAGCCGCATTATCAGCATTAAGAGCATACTGCTGAGTAAATTTATTTAGTCGAGTTGCGAAAGGGGTAATACGGTCACCATTTGTTTTGGCCACTCTGCTGGATGATGGTCTGTCGCTTGTCAGAGGAGTTAGCTCAGAGTTAAATGGCTCTCCAGGGGTTTTTTCCTGTTTAGAGACTGGCGTGTCAAGAAATGCTGCTTCATCGGTGTGTGAATTGTTCAAGAGCCTGCAACAGTTACTTTTACATTACATATTTCCTTGACAGTGACATAACTAACAAAGGTACTTTTGTGACAACCATGCACATAAGTGAATCTGATATGTGGAAACTAACATGTCAACATCGTTACTGGAGTAAATGTGAAGGTCAGCCTCTTCTTCTAATATCCTTTCTTTAACTTCATTTTGAAGGTGTGACTGAAAACCATCAAGATATGACCTTTCGAGCTTTAAGCCATCCAATTGCCTGCATAAATTAGTTATTTTATAGTTCCCCTAGTTGCATCACATAATAAAGTGAAAATAAAAGGCTTTAAAATGATCAATATTGGAACATACCAAAAAATTTAAGAGATGAAGTTCAAAAAATCTAACAGTAACAGTATGGTTAAGTTCAGAAAATCTAATAGTAACAATATTGATCCCGCCGTCCTGGTATCACAACCATGAGCTGTGTTGTTTTAATGGTACATAAATATGGATAAGATTTAAAGCATAAACAAGAGAACCAGCAAAATTAGATAACAGTTCATGTAAGCTGATGTAGTGATCATTTACACTCAAGCCAATAGAACAAACACTGAACCAAGATGATTATGCAAAGTATCCATGAACTTGTGGGAACATCATTACTTGATATTGCTTTTGTAAGGGGCTAAAAACTAGTCCAATCAGCAAACAAGGTTCAGGCCTCCATTAGTTAACAGGTGTGTCCTGAATTTCCTTTTCTCTCTGGCAGTTCAGATGAGAAAAATGTCTGGATTGGCATGTCATGAGGGTTCTTCAAAAACTTATCAAAACGAGTAACACCTTATTAAAAATATCCTAACATCCCATCAAAATTAACCAGCACCGCTGCACAAATGATATGCTTGGTTTAGCAGCAAAAGAAGCTACCATTGTTTTTCAGAAGTTTATATACCCAACTTCACATAGGAATGTGCCCTTTCCCCCACATACAGTGCTTAAATGACCTACAGACAATATTGCTGGCCTCATTTCATCTGTAAAAGCTGCTACAATTGATGTTATTCGCAGCACTCTAATCTGGGATGAGCTGACCTGTTGAGGTAGTAGACCTCCCAGTTGGAGACAAGGTCCGCGGGGCTCATCTTGTAGTTGATACAGTACGTCAGCACTGCAAACAAAGCCACACACACCCACCCACATGAGCACATATTAGCACCGACGCCAATCGAAAACTAGAGAAGAAGGAGGGGATGTAGAGCGTGGAGGGCGTGCGCGCGTGCTTACGCGTGGAGAGGATCTGGGCGGCATCCTCGGGGCCGGTGCCCCCGATGGAGAAGCCGCTGCTCTCGAGCTCCGCGCGGATCTCTGCCTCCATCGCCCCGCCGCTGCTCACTCGAGTCGCTGCGCAGTCGAGGGTAGTTCGTAAGCGGGGGACGGCGACCCGGCGGCGTGGGGGTGGAGAGAGAGGAGGGCGAGGGATCTGGGGACGGAGCGAGGTGGGGTGGCGGGAAATGGGGCGACGAAATGGCGGGAAAGATTTTGCGGTGGCGTGGACAGGGAGGAGAGCAAGCAAACCCTAGCTAGACGGAGACGGGTGGGGTGGGCCGTTACTTGTTGGGCCAAATGGGCTTTTAGTAAACCTGGCCTGGTACGGAAGAGGCCGACCAGCGAGGTCCAGATTTTGAGGGCGTGTTTGTGAGGGTGGCGCATTGCCCTACCGGGCCGGGCCATGTCAGGTTTGGTCATGGGCGGCCACCCTCATGTGTTTGCCTGCCTGCACAGGGTGAGTCAGGCTCAGATGAGCTCTTGTTTGCGAGCCAGTGTTGAGCCTGGCTGAGGGGCCAACTGTCACCAACTGCCGAGCCGAGAACATGTTTGGCAGTATGGCTTTGGTGAGCCCGGCCCAAGATAAACATACACAAATTACATCTTAATTAATAGAGGTAGAAGTGTACATTACGATTACAACATCAATAATATCATATATTTTACATCATTGTATAATTGAAAAAAATATAATTAACATCATATCATTTACATCATTGCCTCAGAAACTTTTTTATGTTCCACATGAGGCTGACCTTGATCATACAACAAGGATAAAATGCATACAACATATGGCAACCATGGAAACATCAAACACAACCAGCCCAGGGTAGAAAATATTGGGCATGGATGAGGTTGATGTTTTGATGGGAGACATGAGAAGAATACAACACACAGATCAAGGTCATCCCTCTATGGATGAACAAATTGAATCATCATAGGCAACCATGGCAACAACAAACTGGCCTCAGATGATTTGATATTAAAAGCAGTAACAAATGGTTCATGGCAACCATGGAAGCATGGGACACATCCAGCTCAGTATTTGAAAAACATGGGCATGGATGTCTCCTATGTTTTGATGAGTGCCATGAGAGGTAATATACATATGATCATCATCATAGGCAAAATAGGAGCAGAGGAAGAACACAGAACATCGGCCTCAGATAAGTTT
The DNA here is from genome assembly GCA_947561735.1 of Cenchrus americanus. Classification (NCBI taxonomy): domain Eukaryota; kingdom Viridiplantae; phylum Streptophyta; class Magnoliopsida; order Poales; family Poaceae; genus Cenchrus; species Cenchrus americanus. The sequence goes on along the minus strand of OX387239.1, from coordinate 281,579,865 downwards.
GCATTTCATTTGAACTTGAACTTGTAGCTTAAGGATAGAAAGCAGCAAAGCAAAAAGGTTCTCATGGTAGGCATGGAACGCGTGGGACACGTCGATTCCGGTCATGACGGATTGCACGGGAATCGACGTGTCCCACGGTTTGATGACAGACATGAATAATAGAGCAGGAAAAAACATCTTCATAGGCAAAATAGAACAGATGACCAACAGCTCCAGTCCCTCACAAGTTCAAGTTCATCAATTAAGTGGCAAACAAATGTATCATCATGGGCTAAAAGAAGATGGTATTGGTCTCAGCTTTTTCATTTTGTTGCATAAAGACGGTGAATGTAATCTCAGATGGATGTGTCGGGCATACTCCCCGGGTACTCATGCAAGGAAGGAGGAAGAGTAGAAGACGGATTCCTACTAGAATTCCCCTGTACTCCTACTAGGACTCGCTCTGTGTAATCCTACTAGGACTCCTGCCTTGTAACCGACTAGGAACCCGCCCCCTGGACTATATAAAGGAGGGCTGGGTACCTAGGAGGACATTCTCAATCCCTCCGGGGAACAACACCAAGCGCAGGGCGCAATACTACCCCAAACAGGACGTAGGGTAGCTACTCCGCTACCCGAATATGTATAAATCTTGTGTCTTGTGTCCTCGCGCATACCTTCGGGTTCCAGATCATGGCGATCCCCACCTTCTACCTTGCTGAGGGTACCTCCCATGGAGGTCGAGTGGTTTAAACACCGACAGCTAGCGCCCACCGTGGGGCATCGTCACGATCACCGGCGAATTCGAAGGACCTCAAGATCAATCTACTAGTGGCTGGCACATCGTGGTCACTGCACTTCGACATCAACTCGACGAGTTGGTTCAGATCGACAAGGCTTCAATTGCCAACTCCGAGTCGTATTCAAATTAAAAGTTGTAGCTATTGCCGTCACGGTGACCGAGGGAGAATCAAATTTCTTTCCGCCTTGGAGTCCAAGTTACTGCGCTACTGCATCAGTGCGTCAATGCGCGTGCATGTGGGCTGTGGCCTCCAATCATACTACACGTGCACGAGTTCAAGACCAGGCAGAACATCGGGCTCCTACCAAGATGGCTACCAGCTAGTTTCAAGACCTTCGCTTGGCCCACACCGGAGTTGTACGCGAGTAATGCTACGTTGCCGCCGTACGCATCAGCTCTGCTTCGACTACATTGTACCGGCTCTACATCAACTTCGACATGCATTGCGACTACTCGTCACCCGGCCGCACAGGCTCTACGTCAACCTTGCCGTGCGCCGCGACTACTCGTCACCTGGCCGCACGAGCTCTACGTCAGCCTCGCCGTGCGCCGCAAGTACTCGTCTCCCGGCCACAGCAGCTCTACATCGACTACGCCGTACGCCGCCGCGACATAGTCTTCTGGGCGTACGACTACCTCGACTACTTACCTCGAGTAGTCTCAACCAGAAAACTAGTCGAGGACGGCTCCCGCGACATCAACAACTAGTCGGATCCACCTCCGACTAGTCGACTTCAGCAACAACCGTCGCGGCTCCATCACCGACCGCCTCGGCTTCGTCGACTCTCGTCCGCGAATCAAGCTAAGTCACTTAATTCAATAATTATTTCTTCTTCGGCTTGTTTTCCGCATACAGGAACCAACGCTGAAGACTACTCCGTGTACGCCTCTCAACGGCTACCTGCCAGCAGAGCTACACCATGCCGACTATTCCTTGGGGACCGTTGACTGACTGTCACAGGCTTGGTACACCAAATTAGGAGGCTCTTGCCACGACGTTTCGTGTACTGAGTGCTGGAGGCGCACAACGGCTACGCCCTGAGGAGGCACTGCGCAATCCTGCTCTCCGCCATGCGGAACAACGAGCAATTGCGCTCTCTCTTGTCGCCTCGCCGACTACTTTCGTCTACCTCTTAATGGTCTCGCTACAGTAGCACACGCCTTGATCCGCGTGAAGCCTCGGCTCTCCTGTCATGCCTTCACGTCCCCAGCGGCTATGGCTAAACATGCTCCTCAGAGACCGGGCGCTTAAACCAGCTCTCCTGTCATGCCTCCACGCCCCCAGCGGCTATGGCTAAACAGCGACCACAGAGACTGGGCGCTAAACCGCATCAGGCTAACTACTCGACGTCTAACGACCACAACAAGAGCATGACACATGACATTTACATCTATATTCATATTTGTATTTGTCATTTGTAGATTCAATTTCTACAAAAATGCTACATAATGTACGCATCTCTACTTTCAGGTCAAGCTTCGGCGACGACTTCCCGATACGCTCCGCGTACCTCCACCGCGCGGCTAGTTCCCAAACTCGGGGGCTACACACCAAATCACTACTTGACAACAACTCGAGTAGTCTCCGCTAGCTCTCTAGCTCGGGGGCTCGGCACCAACAACTACTCGACGTGGCTCCTACGGCTCTCTTGGCGACGAGCTCGAGGGCCGAACGCTACAAGAGTACTCGGATGATGACTTCCGCAAACACCGAAGACCCTCGGACCGATTCTTCAATCGTTCCAACGCTCGGGGGCTACTAGGCTACACCCATCGGTTGATTTTTTCAAGACGGAAGCGAGAATCAAGATTGACCCTCGGCCGAGTCCGCAACTCAACCTAAGGCTCGAGGGCTACTCCATATGGAGTGCGATTTTGCAACTGCACTTCCATATAATCTCGACTTCAAGACTGATGAGCTGGACCACCTTCCAGCCTCGCGGCAGTTCAAGTACTATTGAAGGCTTCTACAAGCAGTACTCGAGGACGCTCAAGAACTACTCGAAGAGGCTTCAAGACTACTCGAACTATTACTCTCGACCACAATGTGCTCGGGGGCTTGTCGGGCATACTCCCCGGGTACTCATGCAAGGAAGGAGGAAGAGTAGAAGACGGATTCCTACTAGAATTCCCCTGTACTCCTACTAGGACTCGCTCTGTGTAATCCTACTAGGACTCCTGCCTTGTAACCGACTAGGAACCCGCACCCGGACTATATAAAGGAGGGCCGGGTACCTAGGAGGACATTCTCAATCCCTCGGGGAACAACACCAAGCGCGAGGGCGCAATACTACCCCAAACGGGACGTAGGGTAGCTACTCCGCTACCCGAACCTGTATAAATCTTGTGTCTTGTGTCCTCGCGCATACCTTCGGGTTCCAGATCATGGCGATCCCCACCTTCTACCTTGCTGCGGGTACCTCCCATGGAGGTCGAGTGGTTTAAACACCGACAGGATGCCCTCAACAGAAAAAGCAGACAACAGACAGGAGTTCCAAGCAGGGTAGACAAACAGATAAGTAGCAAGCATACCATGAACAGATAAGTAGCAAACATACTATGAACAGATAAGTAGCAAACATACGAGTAATACAACAAAAGGGCATCCACCTCATGTTTTTTGTTGCATCATCGGCCATCAATAACCCACAAATGAGTAACCTCAAAGTTTCAAGCTTAAGTAGCCAACAGAGGCCACAGTAAGGTTATACAACAAGTTGTCCAGCCCAACATCCAATGGCTCAAATGTTTCCTAACCATTAGTAGCCACCCTCCTAGTCAAACTAAACCAAAGTCATCCTGCACAAAAGCTTCACAGCAAAATGAAACCAGCTGTACCCAAAAGAAGAGAAGGTGGGTGAGGGGGTGGAGTATAGCTCAACAATCAACCCCTCCTATCCATGCAGTACAACACCTACATGAAGTAGTTCTTGGCTAAGAAGGTTTGGAGCCACAGGGTCCTATGGGAATCAGTCATGTTCACAAAACACCTTCCTTGGGCCTTGTTGTCTAGGAGATAGGTGTAGGCAACAATAAAGGCCTCCTGAGAGAAGCCAAGCATCTCCATCACAACAAGGTAGAGGTTGGCATCAACATGGGCGAGTCCGGTCTCCCTAAGTGCATTAGCCACATTGTTGACAAGCATCGGACATGTTGGTCAACATGATTATCTCCTCCTCGGTGAAAGTCCCTCTCTTCCTCTTCCCACATACGGCGGGTTACGTGACCTTGCTACCCTCTGCAGGTTGCACCGGGAGCTTTATCACCAGGGGTTTGGGTGAATGGACAACCTTCGGCCTTGACAGGACCACTGTCAGCCTGGTTCTACCCTAAAGCCTCACAAGACCCTAGTGCATACCTACCAGTGGCCAAAGCATTCCCAAATATGGCCTCCATCTCAGTGTAGAACTTAATTGGGGTGTTCAGGTATTCAACATCTTTAGGATGATCCTGCAATTTGGGACATAGGTTGGTTTAGACACATACATGTACAAGAAATGGTAGGTACAGATGGTGAGGTTTCTACCTTGCAGTGGCCAAGGTAGTGGTCATGTTCTAGGATGATAGCATTTGTGGTGTCATCCCATAGAGCACCACTGAGGTCCCTCAGTTTGGACACTTTATCCCACTTCTGCCTCCATTTCCTCAAGTGATTGTACACTTGAGTTGAGGTCACTACCTCCCCACACCAGTCCTTAAGAGCTTTGGCTACATGGTTGACATCTTTTTCCTTGAAGACCTTGTCAGGCCGACTGCCATCAGTAACCAGGGCAGCCATCCTCGACCGATAATTAAACCAAATCACAACGAGGCAGGAGCAATATCTGGTAGCATATCATAATGAAGCAAGAGCAATATCTGGTACCAAATCACAACGAGGCAGGAGCAATATCTGGTAGCATATCATAATGAACCAAGAGCAATATGAGGTATCAAATCACAACGAATCAGGGGTACCAGATCACAACGCAATCAAAACTAACAGGAACATCAGGTACCAGCAAATCATCCACTATCGAACCCTAACAGAAAGATGAGGGAGAGGGGAAGGGTTGTACACTTCACCTTCGGCTCGGGGTCGTCGATCAAGAGAGGAAGCATATTTCGAAGTCGAGGAAGCAGATCTGGAAGTAGAGGAAGCAGATCTCGAGCAAGAGGAAGCAGATCTACCTCAACTCCAACAAGACAGAGACGGAGACGAAGAGGAAGCAGATGTCGCCTCCGAGTCCCAGCAGCAGTACAAGCAAGAACGCGGCAAACTACGCCGGAGGTAGCCGCCGCAGCCACCCACTCGCGCTCACTGCTGATCTCTCAGGAGGGAAGTGGAAGGTGAAGAGAGCAAGAGGAAGAAGAACCGAAACGAGGAGACACCCGCACTTTATAGCCGCGATGATTCGCCGGCGGGTCTTCATTCCCGCGCGGAGGAAAGGGCGCGCTGGAGTTTTCCCGCTCCCCGCGCGAGCCCGCGCGAGCCACCCGCCGCCGCCCCGAAATCGCCCCGGTGCGCGCGCGCGCGGCCGAGCTCGGGAGAAACGAACCCTAGCCGCGTTTCTCCTCGGCGGCCGCGGCGTCGGTTTTGGCCGCGGGCGGCGGGCGCGACTTCGGGCCAAGGCCGCAAACACGTGCGCCTGCAGCCCATGGGCGCAAGGCCCACTTGGGCCAACCTCACAAACACGCCCTGAACTACTGTCTGCCTGAACTCTGTAGCACATCAAAAGCACATTGGGAAAGTTTGGGTTGCTTTTCTCTTTGAAGTTTCTTCGATTCGATGTATTTCGATTCGATGTATACCAAAATAAATCCAAGAGCACACCTTCACGTCTTCTCTAGTTATTTATTTATAAATTTATTTTTGCATGAGTTGTAGATGAAAATAGCTTTGAATTAAAAGGTGTAAATCAGACAAAAGTGAGAAAGAATCTAGCAAAAGTATTGTTTATAATTCCCATGCACGCAAGCTAAAAGTATCATCGCAATTTCGCAAACGCATAAGAGCATCTCCAAGAGTTTGCCAAAATTTACTTGGCAAATCCTGTGTTTTGCCAACTTCTAAAAAGCTATGCAAAGTAAAAAAAGAATTCATCTCCAACAGTTTGGCATAATTCACTTGCCAAATCCAGATCTAACTTACATCAGGAATCCTGAGAGAAACAAAATTATATATGTGCCCTTCCACCTCTTGAAAAACTTACATCAGGAATCCTTCTTTATTCTCTATTTCTTTTTCACCCTCCCACCTAGAGGGAAACAACGATGGCAACCACGATCCGCGCGCGCATATATACGCGTGGGGAGGTGAGTTTTGCCAAGTTTCTATTTTTGCTAAGTTGGTTTGCCAAACTGTTGGAGGTCAATTTTTCTTGTTTCTTTAAAATTATATGGATGCTTGAGTTGGTTTCTTAAACTGTTGGAGTTGCTCTAATTCTATGCAGGTTCCCTACGTTTGAACCATCTGAATCCCCCAACGTGATCGGCAACGCCGACGCCGACGCAACAAAACCCCACGAGAGAAGCCCGTGTGCGTGCAGAAGAAAGCACCAGGCCACCAGCCCAAGCCGTTCAAAACCCACCCTCGCTCGCCTCACGCGGTCTCCACGGCCGCCGCCGCCACCACCCGTACGCCAACTACCTCTCGCCCGGCCCCACACGTCAGCCCCTCGGCAGTATAAACTTCCCCCTCCCCTCACCTTCTCCTCCCCCTCTTATCCCCTCGCCTCCGCCGCTGCGCTCCTCCCCCTCCTTCTCCGCCCCACCTCCCCTCCCCTCCTCGGATAGGGTTAGGGCTCCCCCCCCTCCACACCCCACCCGCGAGCTCGCGCGCCATGGCCTCCTTCACCTGCTCCCAGGTCGGCGCGGCGGCCGCGGGCGGCGCCTCGCCCTTCCTCTTCTCCCGGCGGCGGGGGACCGGGACCTCCCCGCCGAGCTCCCCCTTCGTGGGCCGGCGGTTGTCGCCGGCGGCGGTGCGGATGCGCGCGCCCTCCCGCGGGGCCCGCGGCGGCGTCGCGCTCCGGGTCACCTGCGAGAAGGTGGTGGGGATCGACCTGGGCACCACCAACTCCGCCGTGGCGGCCATGGAGGGCGGCAAGCCCACCGTCGTCACCAACGCCGAGGGCGCCCGCACCACGCCCTCCGTCGTCGCCTACACCAAGACCGGGGAGCGGCTCGTCGGCCAGATCGCCAAGCGCCAGGCCGTCGTGAACCCCGAGAACACCTTCTTCTCCGTCAAGAGGTTCATCGGGCGGAAGATGTCCGAGGTCGACGACGAGGCCAAGCAGGTCTCCTACGGCGTCGTCAGGGACGAGAACGGCAACGTCAAGCTCGACTGCCCCGCCATCGGCAAGCAGTTCGCCGCTGAGGAGATTTCCGCGCAGGTATATACCCCTCTTCAGTCCTCAGTTACCTTCCTTGCAAAAAAGGAATCCTCAGTTACGTGATACGCACTTCACTGTAAGTTTGTTGTTTAATGCAAAATTGAGTAAATGTGCTACGGTTCATATAGGCATTCGAGCTGGAGGATGTGTATACACACTGTGTTTGTTATTTATTGATTGGGTATTATCGAAAAGTCATCAGTTTTACTAGAGGATACAGCTCTTGGACCTGGGTAGTTGCTTGTAAGATACACCATAGCACCATACTGTATATCAATAGTTTGTCATGCAATTAGATAGGACATTTGAGGAGAATCTGTTCAGTTGTGGAAATATGTTTCAATTCGGAGACATTTCATTTCAATTTGGCACTGGATAGTCAATGCTTGAATCCTTAACTTGCTCTCTAGTCCAAATCCTTTGGAGTGTTAGCGCCTGTTTCGAATGCGTGGATGTTTTTCCAGAATGCTGCACACTGTAAAAGTCTGGCCGCACCAAACTGGGCTTTGTGTGTTTTAATTCCATTCTGAAACAAGTGGCATTGCTATATGGTTTCTATCAACATTGATGATTGCTTGAAAATTACTTTGGTTAAGTTGTTGAGTTATCTGTATTCTGTATTTCAGTTATCATCTGTATAACTTATACTTTGAGTAGCATCTAGACAAATATGTTTGAATGCTTACCATTTTTACTTCTATTTGTTGTACATTTGACTTATCATAGTTTATTACCATGACAGGTTTTGCGGAAGTTGGTGGATGACGCATCTAAGTTTCTTAATGAGAAAATTACAAAAGCAGTGGTTACTGTCCCAGCATACTTCAACGATTCACAAAGGACAGCAACAAAAGATGCTGGCCGTATTGCAGGGCTGGAAGTTCTTCGTATTATAAATGAACCAACTGCTGCATCATTGGCCTATGGTTTTGAGAAGAAAAATAATGAAACAATCCTAGTGTTTGACTTGGGAGGCGGTACATTTGATGTATCTGGTAAGCAACAGTCTCCCTGTTGATTTCTCTTTCTTATAATTGTTCAGGAGTAAACTCAGGATTTGTCCATTTTGATCTATTAGGTGTCAAATTGTTTGTCCAGGGACTTTAAGCGGTATTCTCTTTAAGTCATGTGTTTAATGAACACTACTTTTAAAGAGAAACAATTGGTTATATGGTTGCAAGAGTTATAATAGTAAAGATAAATTATAAGGCATGGATCCCAGATCTTTCATATTGAACTCATTGAGGCTTTCTGAGTATTTTCTGTCATCAAATTAACAACTTGTTGACCGGACTGTTGTAACCATGTTGATCATTTCATTTATATTTTCTGTGTGAAATTGAGATTCTGCCGGTGTCTTGCTGTTACACTGTAAATGATTTCTTACGTTCATACTCATCTTATGACTAAAACAATACCATCATGCAGTACTGGAGGTTGGAGATGGTGTATTTGAGGTGCTTTCCACATCTGGTGACACACACCTTGGTGGTGATGACTTCGATAAGGTGCCAAATTTTCTTTTGTTTTTGTTTTTTAAAAAGATAAAAATTGTATGCTGAACTGAGCTGTGTCAACTGATGCCGTTTTGTTTCTTGTTATGCTGTTATACATTTTACTGTGATATAGTTTTTTCTTACATTTGGGTCCTTGCCTTTCGGTAACACGATTCTGAGTAACAAACACTATGTAGATTTCTGACTTCTGTTTTAGAATTCATAAAAATGCGATTTGAATTCCTGAAAGTGCAAATGAGCAATACATGTGAAAAAGTCAGAACGCATTGTGGTGTAGTACCAATCGAATGCAATGTTTAAAAAAGGGGTGCTAGGTGGGGCAGTATTTCTGTGCTTAGATAGGCATTTTCCAGCCTTGTGTTTCAGGGCTTTGATAGGATTGAGGAAGATGAACATTGGACATGCAAATCATGGATGCATGATATGTCAATGTTTATCTTCTAGTATGAAAATTCAAATATACATGACACTTCCTTACTCTGGCTGCCTGGATTGTACACAGGTGCAATTATGCAAAGCATGGTTTGACCTCCTGAACTTTTTCCCCCTCAAAGATCGATCATATTGAATTTGGAAACCAGTCTAAGCATCAAACCAATTTCAGACATTATTAGTGCAATTGTTTTGGCACAAGTTCTGCAATTTTTGGGGTGATAACTCTCCACTATATTGATCATGTTATCCTTGGCCTGTGCAGAGAATAGTAGACTGGCTAGCTAACAACTTTAAGAAAGATGAAGGCATTGATCTTCTGAAGGATAAACAAGCCCTTCAGCGGCTTACCGAGGCAGCAGAGAAGGCTAAGATGGAATTGTCAACGCTGACACAGGCAAACATTAGGTAGGTATATCTCAGTTGTACAAAGATAATTTTAAACTTGAACTCTGCTCAGCTGTTGATCTACATCATTTGGAATTGCTTATTCATGAACGGGAATTGCTTATTCATGAACGCCTTAAATGCAGCTTGCCATTCATTACTGCTACTGCTGATGGGCCGAAACACATTGAGGCAACACTTTCGAGAGCCAAATTCGAGGAACTATGTTCAGACCTTATTGACAGGTAATCTTGGACATTTTGTCGGTATTTTGAGTCCAGTTCTTTAAATTCATTTCTCTACTTGTACTTGAATTTATGCTCATTTTATGAAAGGCTTTACTGACATTCTCATTGGTGACAGGCTTAAAACTCCTGTTAATAATGCTTTGAAAGATGCCAAGTTGTCAGTCGGCGATCTAGATGAAGTGATTCTCGTGGGTGGATCCACACGAATCCCTGCAGTGCAAGAACTTGTGAGGAAGCTTACCGACAAGGATCCCAATGTTACAGTCAACCCTGATGAGGTTGTTTCTCTTGGGGCAGCTGTGCAGGTGATTTTCTTTGTTCTCAAATGTGATCGCGTGTTGCTGAGCATATAATCCTTTTACACGGAGGGTCGTTAGCTCACGTTTCTTCCCCCACATGTTTGTAAAGCTGCATTTAATTACCATGGCATGACATTACATAGTAAAGCATCATTTTGACTTATTCGATATGCCAGATTTAATATATCTCTATCCGTTGTAATACCAGGGTGGGGTTTTGGCTGGAGATGTGAAAGATGTCGTTCTTCTCGATGTTACTCCATTATCTCTTGGTTTGGAGACATTGGGTGGAGTGATGACAAAGATTATCCCCAGGAACACCACACTGCCCACCTCAAAATCAGAGGTATTCTCAACAGCTGCAGATGGACAGACAAGTGTTGAGATCAATGTTCTCCAGGGAGAGAGAGAGTTTGTCAGGGACAACAAGTCTCTTGGAAGCTTCCGGTTGGATGGGATTCCTCCTGCACCTCGTGGTGTCCCGCAAATTGAAGTGAAGTTTGATATTGATGCAAATGGTATTCTCTCAGTTGCTGCCATTGATAAGGGCACTGGAAAGAAACAGGATATCACCATTACTGGTGCAAGTACGCTACCGAAGGATGAGGTATGTCTCAAAATTTCGCTTAGGCATTATTTGGTTTGATAAATGGTAGTGTGCTGTTGGTGGTGAGGCCAGACATAAATTTGCCAGATTTATTTCGCCTTATGTCAATGATGTGGTGCTGGTTTCATTTTTATCTGGTGGTATCATTAACAATTCTGATGCCACTGTTATGTTTCTGTACTATTCCTGTAGAATAGTGTGGTACCACTGATTGCATGAAAATTTCTTGAACTGCCTGCATGAACCCTTCTGGAACTGCCTTCTTTTGCAGGTTGAGAGAATGGTAGAAGAGGCTGACAAGTTTGCCAAGGAGGATAAGGAGAAGAGAGATGCCATTGACACCAAAAACCAGGCAGACTCTGTGGTCTACCAGACTGAAAAGCAACTGAAGGAGCTCGGTGACAAAGTCCCTGCTCCTGTAAAAGAGAAGGTGGATGTGAAGCTCCAGGAGCTCAAAGACGCCATTTCTGGTGGATCAACACAGGCCATGAAGGACGCCATGGCTGCTCTGAACCAGGAGGTGATGCAGATCGGGCAGGCGATGTACAACCAGCCTGGTGCATCTGGACCTACACCGGATGCTGAGGATGGGCCTACGCCTGGTGCCGGACCTGCCAAGGGACCCAATGATGGGGATGTCATTGACGCGGACTTCACAGATAGTAACTGAGGTGTGATTTTGATGGATCCAGCAATGTGTGTTGAGCATGGGTGGTAGTAGGGAGTGAACAAAATTGTTCCTTTTTTGTCCTTTGAAATGTACTGTAGGATATCTAGCGTGGATCTAATAGAGATAGTATTTTGCTCTGGATTTTGACTCACCCTTATAAAGATGACAGAAGGGCAAAAGGTTTTGATGGAAGTTGTTTCTCATTGGAAAGATGTTTCTTGCAATAAAAGCTCATGACCTGATCAGTTGCCTGTCTACAGTATATTGTTTGGTGTTAAATAAAGTCATATATTTCCTGCCATAATGAATGTTCCGCCCCATACTCGCAGTCAAGTTCTAGTAAAAGTTAGAGTTAGTTTCTAACTTTAGCTCGAGCTCTAAACTAATTCTAGCTTTAGAGGTGTTTGAATGAAATGGTTAGAATGACATTAAATGTACTTTGGTGTGAGTGGAGGGAGAGAGAAATGTCACTTTTTGGTGGACGAAACGTGAACTAACTCCAATAGACACCTCTTGGTAATGGTTGGGATAGTTAGTTTTTGGGGTGGATTATGCAAACTAACTCTAGCTCACGGTTCAAAACAAGATGAATGATATGCTACAAGGAATTGAATGCGACTAATATATCTTGGTTCTCATTTTTCCCACTCCGAACTTGTGGACGGTTTCGCGTTTACAATGCATCTTCAAATGCTATAATTCATAATTTTATCATGCCAACTGGAAATGTTTGAAAGTCTCTACTAATTGCATAGCGTAGATCTGAGTCACAAATGGTGGAAATCAACATTTTATTGAAATTGAAAAGTGTATACTACTTGGACTTAATTTTTTTTAGAAAAAGATTAAAATCAGGTCTCTACATTCCCTAGAGAATGCATACTGCCAAAAAAAACCATGCAGTACAACCGCAACACTCAGACTGCAAACACAATCCAAGAGACTCACAAAGTACACCAACCGCAACAGCACACGCTTAAATAAAAGAAGACCTACAACGCCCAGTAGCGCGCGCACACACCGAAAAAGACATCCTAGTAGTACGCAATCTTTCTTAGCGCATTCCAACCATAATTGTTGAAGATTTCTAAAGCCGCCATCTCCGACCTTCGACTTCGTCGGTGCGGAATGTGGTCCCGACACTAACCGGTAATAAGCGTCGTGGTCTATCCCTCAATGGTCGATGCTAAGCAATAAGAGACACGAGTTTTATCCGGTTCCGGCCGGTGGGCCGTACGTCCCGGCGGTGGCGTGCTCAAGGCACTATATTGCTCGGCATCGGGGGTGCCCGTAGTGGGGGCTGCTACAATCAAGGCGGGAGAGGAAGCGTGGCTTCCAAGTCCCCGGTGTAGTGGTCGAAGATGTTGCGGGAGAATTGGAGAGCAAGTGCGTGGCGCGGCCGTCTCCTGTTGTGTTGTGTTTTTCTCCCCCCGGCGGGGGGGGGGGGGGGTTCGTCCCCCTTTTATAGATCAAGGAGAGAGCGAATCACATGCGCGCCGCGCTATTTAGCTACGTGAAGGGGCGTGGCGTGCTATGCTTGTAGAGTGGGCGGCCGTCGGACGATCCTTGCGGCGATCCGGCCATCATGGCCTATCTTGTACCCGAACGGTGGCGGCTTCGAGGGTAGAAGGGCGGCGGACGACTGTGATGTCTTCTGATAGGCTCGAGGGAGCCGGCGACGTCGGTCCGTACGGGGTACAGGAGTAGGTAAAACGACGTCCCGTTCCAACACGTTCCACGGTCTGCGGAGTCGTTGCTACGGCGCCGGCGTGCGCCCGTACGCGTGGGGGCGGCGGCCATGCGTTACCGGTGGCGGGGATGGCATCCCACCGGCCTAGCGCCTCCACCTAACCCCCGCAAGGTCACAAGAAAGCAAATCGAGGGTGCTGCCGGCCCCCCTTCGAGGGCTCGGCGCGTTAGTCGTCTTGGAGCGGATGCACGGCGTCACGGTGCGCGCCCGGTCCCGCCGCACGGTCCCCCCCACAATGATGGGGATGGGCTCCCTCTTGGGGAGTTGGTGCGGCGACACGGGGCGCGTGCCCCGGCGCATGATGGCGGCGTCCCGCCGATCTCGGGCGTTAAATGCCCGCGTACGGGGAGCGGGGGCGCGCGTGCGCGGGGTGCCCTCGAGCGAGGCGGACCCCGGCCGAGGGCGGGGGTGGACCCTCGAGCGAGGCGGAGCCTGTTCGAGGGGGAGCGGGCCCTCGAGCGAGGCGGAGCCTGCTCGAGGGAAGCGCACCCCCTCGAACGGGACGGAGCCCACCCGAAGGAGGTGCGCATCCTCGAGCGAGGCGAAGCCTGCTCGAGGGGATCTTCAAGAGGGCCGCCTTGGTGGGCCGTTGAGGTCCCTGCGGCATGGGCCGTATCCTGCATGGTTAGGCAAAGTGTGTTTGGCTTTGTTGCGGGTTTTAAGTGGGGATTTCCCGGTTGTTAAAGGGGACCCCTAGGGCTGTCCCCGACAGTAGCCCCCGAGCATATGTGGGTTTGCCATTGAGGCTCCCGCAGATGCTGGAACCTACTGATAGGACGTTCTTCCCTTCTTGTCTTGCGACGCGGCCCCGCGGGACGCGGCCCCCGCGGGTCTAGCCCCCGAAGCCTGCGGGGAGCGTGGATGCTCCTGTAGGGGTTAACCGCGAGAGCTGGTCAGAGGGCGTGGTACATGTTTCAACCGGCGTCGGCAATATCTCGGCCCGGCTTCGGTGACGCGCGCGCCGCCGGCACTTGTCTCCCGGCGGGTGCAATTCAAGGAGGTGTAGCCGTGCGTCAAGCCCCCGAGCACGGGCCCGTTCGAGGCGATCGGGTAGAGCTTTACGACTTGTTTCTTAACGCGCCCTCGTCGTCCCTCCGTGGGACCGGAGGGTGAGGTTTCCGCAACCCCCATCGAGCGGGTCGCGAATTGCGGATTCCTCGTTGAGTCGCTAGTGGGTGGTTCGAGTGGACGCCCATGCCCCGTTCGATAAGGGTAGGCTGCGTGGTCCAGAGACACGTCCATTGAAGCGCTTGCGTGGGTTTGCTAGGTGGGGCTCGGTCCCGTTCGATAGGGACCGAGGGCGCGGAAGCTCTCCCTCGGTGGGATCCCCCGCTAGCCGCCCTCGGCGGCTCTCGAACACGACATGTGGGGCACCCTCGAGCCGGCGGGCTCGAGGAACGGCTCGAATGCGCGTGCCCTCGTCGTCCCCGACTGCGGTGATGCGGGGCGCCCGTTCGAACCCGTCGAGGGTCGGGCTTCGAACCCCCGATCGGTAGGGCCGTGCGGGGGTGGCGCACGGGCGGCCCCGTCTTTGCATTTGCATTCCATCGAGGGGCACGGGCGGGGGCCGGCCCTCGAGGCGGCGATCGGTGAGGTGGTGCGGGGCGGCGCCTAAGCGCTCCCCGGCCCGGCATCTGCGACCATCGAGGGGCACGGGCGAGCCGGCCCCCGAGGCGCGATCGGTAAGGTGGTGCGGGGCGGCGCCAAGCGCTCCCGGCCGGCATCCGCGACCATCGAGGGGCACGGGCGAGCCGGCCCCCGAGGCGCCGATCGGTAATATAGCGTGGCATGGGTGCTCGTGGTGCCCACTTCGTTTCAAAACGGGCCTCGAGGCGACCTTCTCATGCCCGTGCCCTTTAGGGGGTCGAAATTATCTCGAGCCGGGGGCTCGTGCCGCTCGAGGGTCCTACGTGGCATGGTGCTTGCGATGCTCGTTTTGTTTCAAAACGGGCCTTGAGGCGACCTTCTCACGCCATGTACCCTTTCGAGGGCCGAAGTTATCCCGAGCCGGGAGTCCGTGCCGCTCGAGGGTTCTCCTTGCTTTGCAAGGGACCGGGCCATTAAATGCTTCACAAGAGAGGCCGCGGTTTCGCGTCGCGGGCGCGCTTTTTAGGCGTTACGGCGCGCGCGCGCGCGTAGTGGGCGGCGTGGGCGGGCGGACGTGACCGCCCGCCATGGCCCCCGCTATTCTTCGCCGTGATGATGGCTTGTTCGCGGTGGCGTGGCCGCGCGGTCGTGGTGGGGCCCGCCCGTCGGCGAGAAGGAAAGATTCCCTGCGGTTAATACGCGAGGGACGTCCGCCCGGAGAGCTCGCCCGCGGCTTTATAAATCCGAGGGGGAGGGAAAAACAACGGTTTTTTACCTTAGCGTTCCGCCGTTCTCGCCCTTTGCGCTCTCGCCTTCGATTTGCTCTCGCCGTCGCGTGCCTTCGCCATTAGAGCTCTTCTCTTTCTCCTTGTCCCCCGCTTTCACATCCCTCGTCTCTTCTCATGGCGCCGCCTCCGCCCCTCACGATCCTTGACCCGTACGCACGGGAGCGGTCGACGGTGACCCGGCCCGGCCCTTGGCGAGCGGTCACCGCCGCCGCCGGTTGGCGGCAAACGAGGAGGACCGCCCGGCGGAGTGGATAGTGCCGCCGACGGGGGACCACGCGCCCAACCCGCCGGAAGGCTACGTGGTGAGCTTCGTCCGCTTCCACGAGCGCGGCTTCGCCGTGCCGGCGAGCTGCTTCATGCGAGTGTTGTGCTACTACTACGGCGTGGAGTTGCATAACTTCGCGCCGAACGCGATTTCACAGGCGGCCACTTTCGTGGGCGTCTGCGAGGGATATCTAGGAATTCCAGTCAACTGGGAGCTTTGGATACACCTCTTCCGCGCGGAGCTCTTCACACAACCCACGACGGAGCAGAGGACCCGCCTCGCGGTGCGCGCCGGCGGGATGTCACTCGCCCTGCGGGGGCAGTTCAAGGACGACTACATCCCCTGCACCATGACGACGAACAACGCCGGCTGGGAGCGGGGATGGTTCTACCTGCGCAACGCCGAGCCCGGCCTCCCCCCTACACCGGTCGGGTGTTCAAGGAGAAGCCCGACTCCTGGGGCTACGGGGTGTCCACGCCCCAGCATCGGAGGCGGCAGGACTCGGTCCTGGCCGCCCTGAGGAACCTGGCGACGCGCGGTCTGACCGCGGCGGGCGTCCTCGCCTTCCTCCACCACCGGCGGGTCGTGCCTCTGATGGAGAGGCCGCTCTGCATCTACGAGATGACAGAGGAGGCGGACCCCGTCGCGCTGGCGAGGTCGCGGATGCTCCCGACCCCCCTCGGGCGGGCGTACGCGCTCACGCGGGCGCGGAACGCCGTCGACACCCGGATGCTGCGCCAGGACCGGTCCCCGTGGGACCTTGAGATGCTCCCCACCGGCCCGCTGGTGAGTACGGTTCTTGGCTCTGTTTCCGTTCTTGGTGATGCTCCTGCCCCTTGACGCGCCTTTGACGTTCTCGCATGCAGCTGGTGAACTTCACCGCCGCGAAGTCCGTTCCGCCCACCCCCGACTCCCGCGCGCTCGGTCGGGCGGCGCAGCAACGGGAGCAGGAGCGGGCGGCGCGCAAGAGGGAGCGCGCGAGGCGGCACCGCGAGCGCCGCGAGCGACGGAGCGCGGAGTACCGGCGGCGCGAGGAGCTGGGGCTTTCCTCCCCGGGGACCGAGGAGTACTCGTCCTCGGAGGAGGACGAAGAGGAAGAGGCTGAGGGGCAGGGCCCCTCTGATAGGTGGGAGCCTGCGCCCCCGTCGCCGGAGCCGGCTCCGGGCCCGGCAAGGGGCGGCGTCGCCGGGGCGGGCGCGCGGCGGCGCCCGCCGCCGGCAATCGACAACGGGGGCGGCGCGCGCGCGTGGAGGTGCCGGCGCGCACCGCGCAGGCGCGCGCGGCAAGCGTACCGCGCGCGAGGCGGGGCCCGCGCGCACGGTGGAGGCGTCGGGAGGCGCGGCGACGGGTGCGTCGGCCGCGCGGGCCTCGTCCGCCGAGGCCTCGAGGAAGAGGAAGCGCGCCTTCTCCTCTTCGAGGTAAGGGGCTCGCTCTTCTCGCTCGGTTCGGTTTTTTGACAATCGGGCATTCCAACTTTCGTTTGTGCTTGTGCGGGGTGGTGCCAACCGTGCCTCCCCTCGCACCGGCCAAGGTGCTCGGGCGGACGCGTCCATCCCGCCCGGCGGCGCTCGTCGAGGGCGTCGCGGGCGGGGGCAAGCACGGCGGCGGTGGGCGAGAGCTCGTGAGGTCCGGGCCGAGGCCTCGAGGCCTCGGCCGGCGGATCAGCCCCCGCCATGGCGCGGCGGCGGTCGCCGAGGAGCGGCGGGCGCCGGCCGTGGCGGAGACGCGCCCGCGGCCGGCCGCCGCGACGGAGGCGCGGTCCGCGGCGCCACCGGCGGCGAGAGGCGAGCGGGCGGCGGGGGAGTCGAGGAGGGCGGCCGGGCGCCGTGGTGGCGGAGGCACAACCGGAGGCGGTGGCCGCGGTGCCGCGTCGGGCGCCGCGGCCGCGGAGGCGCAAATGGAGGTGCGGCGGAGGCGGCACGGGGGCCGGCGCCCGCCGGCGGCTCCCGGCGGAGGTGGTGGAGGTCCCGGACGACGACTCCCCCGCCGCCCGAGTGGGACTAGTGGGCGAGCTTCCCCACACTCTCCCTCGAGCCCCGGGAGGGGGCCCTCGTGAGGCGACGCGAGGGCCACATGGTGGCGGGGGCCGGGGACATGGCGCCGAGGCCTCGTCTTCTCGCGCGGCCACTCCGCCCGGGTGGAGGGAGTCGCCGACGACCCGCCCTGCGTTCGCCGACGCCCGGGAGGAGCGGGAGGAGCCGTGGGGGGGAGCTCCGCGGCCACGGCGCCACGCTCAACCATGCGCTGAACGAGGCGCTGAGGGTCCACGGCGGCCCCGCGTGGCGCGTTTTCCGGGTGAGGCGTCGTTGCTCGTTTCCCTTGTTCCTTGTTTCCCTCGCGCGCTTGTCTTTGTGGCATGGTGTTCACGGGTTTTAATTTGTGGGTGCCGGGAGCTCGAGCGCCGTGCTCGCGACAAGTACGGCGCCTTCGATCGGGTGAACGCAGAGCTCCACCGGCTCCGGGAGCGATGCGGCGCCTTCGACGCGCTCGCCGACGCTCTCGGGACTCCGGATGGCCGGTTGTCGTACGGGCCATGGCGTTGCGCGACGAACTCCCCGAGAGCACGAGGCGGGACCCGGCGTGTCGCTCTAGCCCCGAGCGGGTCCGCACGGCCCTCATCGACCGTGATGAGGCGCGCGGCGGCGCGCTCGGACTCGGAGAAGATGCGCACGCCGGCGACCAACCGGGAGGCGGAGGTGGCCGGCGTCGCCGAGCCGAGAACCGGGGCTCCGCTCGTCCCTCGAGGGGGCCCGGGGCGCGGCAGTGCCGGCCGAGGAGCGGGCGCGTGCGCTCGAGCGGCGGGCCAAGGAGGCCGACGACTTGAAGGCCGCCCTCGACGCCAAGGCCGCGGCGCTCGCCGCCTCGAGGACCGGCCGCGGGAGCGCACCGCCCGCCAAGGAGGCGAGGGACGGCTCCAAAGAAGAGCGAGGCCGCCCTCGTCGACGCTCGGTCGGCCCCGGAGCGGGAGCGCGCCGCTCGCGAGGTGGTGCGGATGGCTGCGGAGGACCGAACACCGAGTTCTCCAAGGTCGAGGGCGAGCTGATAGTGCTCAGCATTACGAACGCAAACCAGGAGCTGGCCCTCCAGGAGCAAGGTGAGACCGTCCGGGGCCTCGAGCGAACGGTCGAGGCTGAGCGTCGCGCCCTCGAGGTGGAGAAGAAGCAAGTCGAAGGTGAGCCGCTGCTTGACTCCTGTTTGGTTGGTTTCTCGTTTGGGAATTCACACTCCTTTTTTCGATTTCTTTCTTGTCTTGGTGGCTCCGGGCTTGCGCGCCGCACCGGGGCACGCGGTTGAGCGGCCGAGGCGGCGCGCACCTCCTACAACTCCTCCGAGCGGGAGCTGCGGGAATTACTCGATGCGGCCCTCGAGACCCGCCGATCCGTGGAGGAGGGCGAGGCGCGGGCGGAAGCTCGGCCCCGGCCGGCCGCCGCGCGCCCTCGACGGCCATGTCAGCGAACGGATGCGCCGGGCGCTGCGTCTTGGCGTCCAGAAGGCCCTCGGAGTGGTACGGTCCCACTACGAGGTCAACTTCGAGGCGCTGGCGGAGGGCTACGTCGTCCCCGAGGGTGTCGAAGATGAGGTGGCGATGGAGCGCGCGGACGCGCTCGCCGCCGGGTCGCTTGCCGAAGCCTTCGAGGAGTTCCTCTTCCCGGACGCTGTTGATGCCGCCGCTCCTCCCTGCTCGAAGACGGTGGGCGCTTGGCCTCGTTTTTATTTGTGTATCGCATTCGGCCACGCGGCCTTTGTAAATAAACAAATTGTTCTTTGTCGCAAACATTTGCTAATGTGAAATGAAGTCTTTTGTTTACTACGCTTTTTGTTTCTCCTTCTTCCTGAGTAGATTCTAGTTAGGGGAGTTCGATTTTCGCAGGTGGCCTGCTGGGTCGGAGGCGAGAGAGAAGGGCCATATCCTCGCGGCGTAGGCTATCTCTGGCTCGCGCGCTCCTTCCGCTAGGCTGCCTGCGCCCTGTTCGAATCGTTGCTCGGGGTCGAAGTAGAAAACAAACTTAGCGCGTGTGAGTCGTTTTATTTTTGCGCGAAAATGGGACCATTTTGGGGGGGGGGGGTGCCCCCCGCAAGTAGCCCCCGAGGGTAACTTGGGTTTCGGGGGAAAGCCGAGTTGCCCTTTGCATGAGACTTATGATATTTACATAGTTGTCACCAACTGGGGCGTTGGTCATGTGATTTTTACAACGAAATACTTGGAAATCCTAGCTAGGGGTAGAAGCGACGTAGCTGTTGGATGTTCCAAGCGTTCGTGAGCTCTACACCGTCTTCGTTGGCCAACTTGTATGTGCCAGGCTTGAGCACCTTCACCACGATGTAGGGCCCCTCCCATGGAGGCGATAGCTTGTGGCGTCCCCGGTTGTCTTGCCGCAGCCTTAGGACCAGATCCCCTTCGCTGAAGTCTCGTCTCGCGTATCTTGCGTGCTTGGTAGCGGCCGAGGGATTGCCGATACCTCGCGGAGTGCATCAAGGCCACGAGGCGTGCCTCATCCGGCTAGTCCGGGCGAGTCCTCGCGGGCTCGCCGGTTGGCATCCTCGTCGTAGCCTCGAATCCGGGCGACCCGTATTCTAAGTCCGTGGGGAGGACGGCCTCCGCGCCATGGACTAGGAAAAAGCGGGGTGAACCCGTGGCTCGCTCGGGGTGGTCCTTAGGCTCCACACGGCGCTCGGTAACTCTTGGAGCCATTTTCGCCCGCATTTGTTTAGCTGGTCAAAAATTCTAGGCTTAAGGCCTTGTAAGATCATGACGTTGGCACGCTCTACTTGGCCGTTGGTCCGTGGGTGTGCCACGGTACCGCCCAATCCACACGGATGTGGAACTTGTCGTAGAACTCCAAGAATTTCTTGCTCGTGAACTGGGACCCGTTGTCGGTGATGATGGAGTTTGGCACTCCAAAGCGATGGACGATGTCGGTGAAGAATGTCACCGCTTGCTCCGCCCTGAGATTCGTAATGGGGCGCACCTCCACCCACTTGGAGAACTTGTCGATCGCGACCAACAAGTGGGTGAAGCCCCCGGGCGCCTTTCGCAAGGGCCCGACGATGTCCAACCCCCACACGGCGAACGGCCATGTTATGGGGATGGTCTGCAGGGCATGAGCGGGAAGGTTGGACTTGCGGGCGTAGAACTGGCACCCTTCGCAGGTGCGTACGATCTCGCTGGCGTCCGCGACCGCGGTAGGCCAGTAAAAGCCCTGGCGGAACGCGTTGCCGACGAGGGTGCGAGGCGCGGCGTGATGGCCACAGATTCCAGCGTGGATGTCCCGTAGGAGCTCGCGCCCCTCGGGGATGGGCACGCATCGCCGTAATATGCCGGAGGCGACGCGCTTGTACGGCTCGCCGTCAACGAGGGCAAAGGACTTGGCCATCCCGGCGATGCGCCCGGCCGTGGCCGGTCCAAGGGGAGCTCTCCTCGAGCCATCCAAGCGATGTATTTGTCGCGCCAGTCGGCCCTTGACAGGAGCCGGCTCGATGTCCATCACGTCGGCCTCGTAGGAGCCATACCCCTCGAGGAGGGAGAGCACGTACGCCTCGTTTGAGGGGTCCTCATCCATGGGTTCCGCACCCGCTGGATTCGAGGGAGCCCCCGAGGGTTCTGCGTGGCTCGAGGGGTGAGGCTCGAGGACGACCGAGGGTTGGGCAACATCACGGGCAAAAACGTTCGGGGGGACAAGAATCCGCCCCGGACGCGATCTTGGCCGGCTCATCCGCCTCCTCGTTGTACCGGCGGGGCACGTGGTTGAGCTCGATCTTTGTAAAACTTGTCCTCGAGGGCTCGCACGACCTTGCGGTAGGCCTCCATCTTGTCGTCATGGCGGCTCGCGTTCTTCATGACTTGATCGATTATGAGCCGTGATTCCCCCCCCGCACGTCAAGGCGCTTGACGCCTAACTCAATGGCGATTTTGAGGCCACGAGAGGAGGGTCTCGTATTCGGCCATATTGTTAGATGCGGGGAAGTGGAGGTGCACCGCGTACCGCATGTGCTCTCCGAGGGGTGACACGAAGAGCAGGCCCGCGCCCGCCCCTATTTTCATCACCGAGCCATCGAAATACAGAGTCCAGCACTCTGCTTGGATCTGTGGCGGCGGCGACTGCGTATCCGTCCACTCAGCGACGAAATCCGCCAGGATCTGGGACTTGATGGCCTTGCGTGGGGCGTAGGCGAGCGTTTCGCCCATCAGCTCCACGGACCATTTAGCGATCCTGCCCGCCGCGTCAGGATTGCGGATGATCTCTCCTAGCGGGAAGGAGGAGACCACCGTGATGGGGTGGGCCTCGAAGTAATGGCGGAGTTTGCGCCGCGCAAGGACTACCGCGTACAGCAGCTTCTGGACCTGAGGGTAGCGCGTTTTGGTGTCAGACAGGACCTCGCTGATGTAGTAGACTGGCCGCTGGACCGGCAGGCGTGCCCTTCCTCCGTGCGCTCCACCACGATCACGGCGCCGACCACCCGGTGGTTGCGGCCACATAGAGCCGCAGGGGTTCGCCATCCCGCGGCGGCGTGAGGATCGGGGCGTGCGCTAAGGACGCCTTCAGCTTGTCGAGCGCATCCCGGGCCTCGGTGGTCCGGGAGAAGCGCTCGTGCTTCTTGAGGAGGCGATAGAGGGGCGAGGCCCTTCTCGCCGAGCCGCAAGATGAAGCGGCTCAAGGCGGCAAGGCACCCCAAGCACCTTTTGCACCCCTTTGAGGTCTCGGATCTGGCCCATTCGTTTGAGGGCCGCAACCTTTTCGGCGTTGGCCTCGATTCCCCGTTGGGAGACAATGTATCCCAGGAGCATGCCTCGCGGCACTCCAAAGACACACTTTTCGGGGTTTAACTTGACCCCATTGGCCCGTAGGCAGCCGAACGCGATGCCAAGGTCGCCAACCAGGTCGTCCGCCTTCCTGGTTTTTACGACGATGTCATCCACATACGCCTCGACCGTCCGCCCGATGTGATCTCCGAAAACGTGTTGCATGCAGCGTTGATACGTCGCACCTGCGTTTCGGAGGCCAAACGGCATCGTGACGTAGCGGGAACATCCCGAACGGCGTGATGAACGAAGTCGCAAGCCGGTCGGACTCCTTCATCTTTATTTGATGATACCGGAGTAGGCATCAAGGAAGCAAAGCAATTCACACCCAGCCGTTGAATCAACGATTTGATCAATACGTGGCAAAGGAAAAGGAACTTTAGGACATGCTTTATTAAGACTAGTGTAGTCTATACACATCCGCCACTTCCCATTCTTTTTCTTTACAAGTACGGGGTTTGCTAGCCACGTTGGGTGGAACACCTCCTTGATGAACCCGGCCTCGAGAAGCTTCCGCAGCTCCGCTCCGATTGCCCGTTGCCGCTCCTCGTCGAAGCGGCGGAGCCGTTGTTGCACGGCGCGGGCGTGAGGCAGGATGTCAAGGGAGTGCTCGGCGACCTCCCTCGGGATGCCTGGCATATCCGAGGGGCTCCACGCGAAGATGTCGGCGTTGGCGCGGAGGAAGTCGACGAGCACCACTTCCTATTTGGGATCGAGGGTGGAGCCGACCCTCAACGCCGAGGAACCAAGTTGAGAAGTACCTTGGTTCGTGTGTGATGAGTGATTGACCGGATGGTTTGAAGCTTTGTGTGTGTAGTGTTGAGTTGTGTTGTGTGTGTTATTTTGTGTATTTACCTTATTGTTTATGTGGTGTCTTGTCAATGCACTCGTGAGGAGTGGTTGACAACGTTGTGTGGACCGACTCTTGGCCTAGTATTGCGGGTGTTGGTTGCGGCTTGGTTTGCGTTGGTGCGGGTGAAGAACGGGCGCGAAAGGTCTTAGCCTTTGTTGACGGTGAAAATCCGTCAACCTAGCCATGAGTTTACCTTCGGTGTTGGCATTAGTTTTATACCTTATCCATTGGTACTAACCCCCGTGGTATAACAAGTTCACGTGTGCATGTCGTTTTTGGAGTTTAATGTTTATGCGGGGATTTAGTGTTGAATGCAAGACTTTCGGGATAAGTTCATCAAGCACCTCATGACAAGACCTTGAAGCCCCGAACAAGTCATGCAAAGAAGCAAACTTAACTCCAAGAAGCGGGGGACTTGATCCGAGAAGACGACGGACTCCGGGGACCCGACCGGAAAAGTGCCGAATCTTGCAAGACAAGGAGTTGAGTCCAATTCGGAGAGAAACCGACGACATGGACCTACATGCGGAAGGGGGAAGCATCCGGGAAGCAAGGGAACCGACCTCGGGCAAAGGAGCCGCGGGGGCCGGGCCTAAATGGGCCCGGGCCGGCCGGCCCGGTCCGGTCGGCCCGAGCCCATTTAGGGCCCAAAACCGTCGCCCTTTGCCCTAGCCGCCAATCGGGCTATTTATAGTCCCCCGACCGAGAGCCACGCGAGAGAAGATTTCGTCTTCGGCCGCCGAGAAGTAGAGAAGAGAGGGACACCATCTAGGAGAGGAGAGGGTCGAGCTAGTTGACTAGGGTTTCCCTAGCCGACGTGGGAACCTTGCAAGGAAGACCACGTCGGAGTTCCGAGCTAGAAGCAAGATCAAGGAAGGATCCCGGTGGTGATCTTGTGTATGTATCATTGTTATAGTTGAATTATCAAGTTGAATCTTTTCTCAGCGATCAAGTGTTTCCTCGAAGATTTCGTTTTTCGATCGGCTTTGCTTATTCCAATTCTATTCTCGAGATAGATTACATAGGGTGTTCTTGTAGCCGCGGTGGCTAGAGGTACACACGGATCCTCCGAAAGAATCTCGACTTGTCTTTTGACTCGCCCCTAAGCTCCCCGCATGAATAGGGATACGTTGTGACGAACGGGGGTCTCGAAAGGCGGATGTTTTCGGATTTGGACGGGAAACCACGATTTAAAGAGGCTTTTATTAAGATTCGATTTGCTACTTCTTCTTTTGCTTGGAACTTCAACAAAAGGCTTATCCCGATCCCTCTAGATCGGTTTATCTACCCAATCTTACTTTGTTTTCTCCGGTTTTTAGTAGATTAGATCTGTTTTGTATCTTTTACTTAGATGCATTAGGTTCTTTATTGAAGATTGCAGTTATTTGGCTTTAATAGATTAAGTCTTGCGTCACACATTTGTTCCACGGATTCGATACCTTGGGTTCACCACTCGAGGGAAGAAGGGTCCCTTGACTACGACGGGAGACTTGTACGCTTGCGAGTCACGAACGAACTTTGATACAAACATTAACCGTCAACAAGCCCCTTTTTTACGGCGCCGTTGCCGGGGAACAAGTGATCAAGATTTGATTTTTTTATTGCTTTTTTTTGTAATTTTCAGTACTGATTTTGTTTTATTTTTGCATCTATTAAATTTTGATCATCCTCAAAATACATCTAATCTAGTTTGTCTAACTCTAGTCTTTATAGATTTGTTTTGTTTTCTAGTTTTTTTTCGCATACTTTGTTTATTGCTAACCCTAACGGGAGATGGACGGCTACCTCTCCAACAAACCCAATAATTTTGTGGATGATCCGGAAAAACTTTACAGGGCTAAGGAGACGCGAAGCACATCAAGCTAAAAAGCTGGATTTTGTAGATTCGGAGTCGGAAGACAAAGGATCGCGAGGAATCTCCGAAGAATTCACCACCTCAAAGTCCGCGGGAGAACCGACGTCCACCAATGGGTGACCAACCACGGAAGAACGCAAGATTGGGGAGCTATGCACCCCGGACATCATCGACCTACCAATCTTGAACCTCGAGGAGATCGGAAGACCGTTCGAGATCAAGACCTCAACAATCCGCATGGTGCAACATTCACCCTTCACCGGCAAAGAGGATCCGAACCTTCACCTCCAAGCATTCATTCAACCGTGTCGGACTTTCAACATGGATGGGGTGACTCAAGATCGGATGAGGGCCTCACTACTCGGGGAAGGCTTTGAAATGGTTCCACTCTCAACCGGCGGAGACGGTGCAAAATTGGAACACGTTGATGAAGGCTTTCATGAAGGAATACTACTCACCGGGTAAAACTCAAAGCTTGCGTAATAAGATTGCCACCTTTGTTCAATATCCTACGAAACTATCTCGGAGGCATTCGAGCGCTTCAACGAGTACACCGGGCGGTTCCACATCACAAGTTCCCGAAAGAAGACCTCGTGCAAAAGTTCTATCAAGGACTAACCATGGCGTCAAGGACGATCATCGATGCATCGGCGGGAGGATCTATCATCGAGCTTACACCGACGGAAGCTTTCACGCTATTCAAGAAGGTCGCAGATAATGACACGTGGGCATCATCCGGCGCCTACACCCCCGCTCAACCCATGGGGAACGTCAAGGGAGTCTTGCAAGTGGAGAAGGAAGACATACTTGAAGGCAAGATCGACTCGCTCATGAGGAGGTTGGAGAAGATGGAGATAGAAAAGAAAGAGGCTCAAGACTTGAAGGCCGCCGAAGCAAGGTCCACATGCGATGAATGTGGAGAGTATGGCCATGTCCGCAAAGATTGTCCGGAGGAAGCCAAAGTGCTCGACTACATGAGGAAGGGAGAGTTGCCGAACTTCCGCTACGTGCAAGGTAGGCCTCAATTTAATGCAAGCTCATCTATTCCTAACGCGGTTCCGCTTCGGATACAATTGAAGGAGTTCATGGATGAGCAAGCTAAGATCAACAAGGACACCGTCACCAAGTTCAAGACCATAGACAAGGTGTTGGAGAACATCGATAGCAAAGTGACGGAGGTCGGAAGTTCCAATCATCAAGTGCTCAACATGATGAAGATGCTCGAGACGCAAGTTGGACAACTTGCGGGGCGCCTCACTAATGATGAAGGGAAGCTTCCGGGACAACCCAAATGTCCCGAATCGGCGAAGGCCATTCAAACGCGTTCGGGGAAGGAGACCGAAGATCCGGAACGTTCCGCGGGAGCAAGGAAGCTGAAACCGTCCACCGAGGTGGAAGGAGGCTGCTAAAGAGAAGGTTACGGGGATCGTCACCGAGGAACCCGAATTCGAGATGCCGGAGGAAGACACGAGGATACCGCAACTCAAGCCACGCTACTTCCGAGGTAAACTTGACAACCACTTTGAGAAGTTTGTGGAAGTTGTGCGTAGACTTAGCATCAACATGCCATTACTAGATGCCCTACAAGTACCTACATATTCTCGTTACTTTAAAGACATACTTGCAAATAAATATGAGATAGCAACACTCGGGGTAGATCATGTCAAGATGTCCGAGGAGTGTAGTGCGGCTATTGCTAATGGGCTAGAGAAGCAAAAAGACCCCGGTGCCCTACAATTCCATGTTCAGTTGGTTCTTTCAACTTCAAGAAGGCGTTATGCGACCTTGGAGCTAGTGTGAGTGTCATGCCGAGGGATGTGTTCGAGAAGCTACGCCTACCAATGGAGCCTACGGGAATATGTTTGGAGTTGGGTGATAACTCCATTCGCTATCCCTTGGGCATTGCTGAAGATGTACCCGTGAAGATTGGACACCACTTCATCCCCGTCGACTTCGTTGTGCTCGAGATGGGAGAGAGGGAGAAGCCGCCGCTCATCCTAGGGAGGCCGTTCCTCAAGACCGTGGGAGCTACTATTGATGTTGGCAAGGGGGAGATCATGTTCGATATCAACGGAGAAAGGAGTTCCTTCAAGTTCCGTCCAAGGATTGAGGCATGCAACATGATTGGAGTGAAGGGAGAATCAAAACAAACGGAGGGGCTGAAAAAGAAGAAGGAGCCGAAAAAAATGAACGTAACGAAAATCAAAGAAGGTGTTGCATCCGTCAAGACAAAGGAAGAGAAGCCGCCGTGAAGACCAAAAAAATGACTAAGCCGACCAAGCCAAAAGACAAGCCCGCGCCCAAGATGGTGCGGAAGTGGGTACCCAAGATTGCAACGCCCGCAAAGAGCGTTGATCCGGAGTAATCAAGTGAAGAAGTCTAGCTATAGACTATAAACGAAGCGCTAGGCGGGAGGCAACCCGTTTCGTCAAGTCGAGTCAAGAATAAGCTACCGGGAGGACAACCCGATTCCAGGTTTTTCTAGTATTTTTAATAATTTAGTTTTTGAGTTTTATTACGCAAAGACATTAGACTTAGAAGTGGTTGAACAATATTAGAGACATAATTCTTGATTGAATGTTTGCTTTATCATAAACCCTTTGCATGAACCCTCCTATGTGCTTGTTTGATTCTTTTCTTTTCGAGAAACCCCTCAACCAAATAATTTCAGAACCTTAGATCAACCTTTCACCCTCATTATGGTGCTGAGGTTGGCCTATTTTTCATGCTAAGACCACACGAGTAGAGCCACGATTTATGTTTAAGTGTTAATAAAATTCAGCACGTGGTAGGACTCGCGTGAACCTAGAAATCAAAGCTTTTGGTTGGTCTCAAAAATCTTTATCCTTGGTTTCTCTAGGATTAGAATTTTTCTAAGCCCATTCTAATTTTGTTTTATTCAAAATCTTTCTTATTTAGCCAAAATTAGAACCCAAACCTATGCCCCCATGATCAAGCCGGGAAAACGTTCGCTCTCAACCGATGAGAGCAAACTTTACCGGTGAGACCAAAATCGACGTAGTAGAAAAATATTTTCGACTTACATTTGTTTTTAATGGTTTAAAAACTTCTCTAAAATTATGCTTGAGCTCTTGCATGGCTCTGAAAAATATTTTAAATTTCGAATTAGAGGAGTGCTTAACCTTAAACACACCTAAATGGAGGCAACTAGTTTGAATTAAGCATGCATGCACCATTGGATCCCCTTTTATCAACTTTCACCAATTCCACATGCAAAGGACAAGCATGGTGGGCAGCAAGCATCAACTTTGCAGGATTTTCATGGTGGCATGTGAAGCAAGTGGAGCTAGGGAGCATGGACATGACCCAAAGCATGGAGCATCAAGTGGGAAGACCAATAATTCAAGAAAAGGAGTGGACGAGAGCGTTTGGGCGGTGCAACTCGTGGAGCACGCGGGCGGGGAAAGTTGCGGAGGCGAAATGATCGTGCCGGGAGAAAGACGCGCCGAGGAGGAGCCGGAGGAGCCCCGGGCCGGCTGGCCCAGCCGGCCGCCCGCCCTATATAAGGAGCCCCCGGCGCCCGTTTTACGCAGGCAAGCTTCCCTCTCCTTCCCTTGTTTGTGTGTTCAAGTTTGTGTGCTCGGAACCTCCGTAGACTTAGCCAACCATCCCAAGCTTGATAGCTCAAGAAAAATCCACATCCTTAATCCACTCAAAGTCCACATCCGAAGCAAAGAGTTTAAGTGCCTTGTTTACCGGTTGCAACCCGGAATTTTAGTTGAAGAAAGAGTGCAGCAACCATGTGGAAGAAGACCACAAGTCTCTTCTCTAAGAAGAAGAGTTCGTCGTCGTCCAAGCCGTCATCAACCACGTCTTCGAGGAGGCACTCGGTTTCCGAGTCTCCCGGAGCATGGAGACGGACACGGCACCACCGAGGAGGAACGACGCTCTCCTCCTTGGTGGTATGAGGGCTGCGAGAAGCACTTCCATGAGGTTCACCGAACCTCGTGGGCACACGGAGGAGCAGCCCGCGCCACCACGACGATCGACTCGCTCAACCGCACCACCTCCTTACACCCCGACACAATCTTCGTACGGCTTCATCATCTTGTCGGCGGAGGAGGAGGATAGGCTCGCCAATCTTGAGAAGAGGCTTGTGCCAAACGTCGAGTTCGACGACCAAGCACTCTACACCTTGGGTTTTTGCACCGACATATACTACATGTTGGGGCACCTCGGGTGGGTGCGGTTCTCCAACGGAATATCGGTGGACACCCATTTGGGTTATGCCTTGGAAATTTTGATGACTATTGCACCCATCGTTGATGATGATGGGGTGCAAAGCTTGTCATTCGGTTGGAGGGAATCGAGCAAGTGGTTCCCTACGAGCACGTAAGGGAGCTGCTTGGATTCCACAAGGGAGCTCCGGAGAAAGTTGACGTGCCTCCCGGCATGTTGGCGGAATTTTGGGGCATGATCTCCGGAGAAGCCCATCAACAACGCAATTGCATCCGCAACCCCATTATCCGGATATTTCACTCTTGGATGTGCAAGAGGGTATTGGGGAGGATGAGGGAAACAAAGGTGACCGACACGGAGTTGAATTGGCTATACTCGGCTTTAATTGCCGGGCAGCCAATTGACCCCTCTTACCTCATGATCAACCGTTGGTGTTGTGAAGCAACATCGGGGGCTGGTAATATTGGTTCGGGGTGTTACCTCTCCATGTTGGCCTTTTCCTTGCGGCGGGGATCGCAAGAAACCCCGCTCACCTTTTGCGTGGTACCTCTCTCGGTTTTGAGTACTTGCGGCAAGGCAAGTACATTAGTGGAGATGAGAGAGGAGGTTATCGGTTGGCCATAGTGAACCTCCCCCTTCCGAATGAGAGGCTTAGGCTTTTCACCGAAGGAAGGGAAGATTGGTTGGAAGAGGGACTACTTGTCCCCGCAAGGAAGAACAAAAGAGGAAGAATCGTAGAGGAGGGAACATCCTCCGCACAAGCAAGTGGAGCACAACCCAATGTGCAACCATTTGGCGGGGTTCCTCCTCCGCCAAGTTATTACGGAGGGTCTCAACAACAAGCATGGGGGGGTGGTGCACCGGTACCCCCCACAAAATTATGTTGTGCCCAACGCTAACTTCGCGGAGTCCTACGCTCATCATCCCCAACCACAACAAAGCATGGCCATTATTGGAGGGTATGCCGCAAGAAATGCTCAAAACATCGCAGCCATCCAATCTAACGCAGCTCAACTCGGTGAAGGCAACGCAAATATTGCCTTTGAACTTGGACGCCTTCACCTTGTGGAGCCAAATCAATTCGACGGAGGAAGCGTTCAACCATATTATGAGCAAGGGTATTATTATCAAGACTATCAACATCAACCACCGGCGGAGGACTAGAAGGCTTAGGAACTTTAGTTTTCTTTTCTTTTCTTTTTCTCTGTAATTTTCAGCTTTTGCTTATGTGTGTTTGCGTAGTATTTTCTGTTTTTATTTAATTTTCAGCAAGCATGTTTTGTTTATTTTCAGTGTGTATTTCAACTTGATGTCACCATTAATAAAGTCACCACCTTGATTATATCATTGGAAAAGTTACAAAATTCGTGCCATGATGATATATGATTAAAATTGCAGCTTTGTTCATCTTTGTAATTGTTTTATGCATGTTTAAGCTAGTGCTCTCTTAAAAATACAGATCTGAATTTATTTAAATGCTAGCTTAATCTTCAGCGGAGGTTATGATTAAAATAAAGACCCATAGTGTTTTATGTGCTCTCAAGTTATGAATAGATTGAAGATGTCTTTTATGCTCAAAAATATTGCTAACCTTGTCACAAATATCACTTGTGTGTTGCTCAACCTATCCAAAGCCTTATATATATTTGAGTGCATGAACCTTAGTGTACAAGATTTATTTTTGAGTGCGTTATTGCAGGCCATGATTTCTCTGGCCCGAGACTAAGAAGCTGGTCATTCCGTTTTTGCGTATCTATCTCTTTGCTAGCCTCTTATCCGTGCATTGTGTATCCCCGCATCGGTGATCTCACAAACTTCGCCGGATATCCACCCTTAAACCAAATATCATCTTTTTGTGATTACCTCCTTGACCACAACCTATCATTGAGAATGGATCATCAATTCAAGGAAGATCGCAAGACGGTGCCAACGTTGAAGATTTCAAGTATCTCTCCAAGGAAAAATATCTCCGGTACCTACCTTATTTTTCGCCTCTTTGCTCGAGGACGAGCAACGTCTAAGCATGGGGGAGGAAGTAGGTACGGTGCAGTTTTAGAGTTCAAAAGGGAGTATTTTAAAAAAAATATAATGATGAAAGAAAAAATTCGGCGATGTACGTGACTTCCAAGGTGAAGAAAGAAAAAATATATATATATATAAGAAAGAAAGAAAGAAAGAAAGAAAAGAATGAGAAATATGAGAAACAGAAAAAATATATATGTGCGTAAAGTGAACTCCCCGGTTCTCTAAGAGTGCATTCAAGGCTTCAAGTTAAAAAGATCCATTCTCATTTTCCAACCATGTGCAATCCGATAACGAGGACTTCCTTTGTGCCTCGGGATCACTCTTTGCCATTTGCACATGTCCACTCATCTAAAGTGTGTGTATTTTTCTCTTTCCCCTCCTTGATTTAACATTATTTTCCAATGACCTTTTTGACGAGTCTCGGTAAGACCATGAGAAGCTTGTCTTGTTTTGACAACACCTCATTTATAAAATCTTGTTAGGACTAAACTTTCCCAAAGCTCCATATAAAAGCCTACCACATATATATGAGAGGGAAAGGAGTAGAATATATAGGCTTGAGAGACAAGTGAGATGAGAGTTTATGAGCAATACACGAGATGATTTAAATTTGTGAATTTGGTTTAGTTTTTCTTTATCTCGATCTTCATTTCAAAAAAATTCTGAGATCTATTTAAAACTTTGTGAGCATGTTAATACTTGTGGGATAAGCTTAAAAAGAATCTACCCTCCGTAGAAATGAAGGCTAGTACATTATGGAACTTTAATGAATTAAAATTTTGAGAGCATTATGTTTTCTCATGTGTAATCAAGTGCAGAGTTTAAACATTGTTTAGCAATGATGATATCCATCGAAGGCTTACTCGAGGACGAGCAAGGTTTAAGCATGGGGGAGATGTTGACGGTGAAAATCCGTCAACCTAGCCATGAGTTTACCTTCGGTGTTGGCATTAGTTTTATACCTTATCCATTGGTACTAATCCCCGTGGTATAACAAGTTCACGTGTGCATGTCGTTTTTGGAGTTTAATGTTTATGCAGGGATTTAGCGTTGAATGCAAGACTTTCGGGATAAGTTCATCAAGCACCTCATGACAAGACCTTGAAGCCCCCGAACAAGTCATGCAATGAAGCAAACTTAACTCCAAGAAGCGGGGACTTGATCCGAGAAGACGACGGACTCCGGGGGACCGACCGGAAAAGTGCTCGAATCTTGCAAGACAAGGAGTTGAGTCCAATTCGGAGAGAAACCGACGACATGGACCTACATGCGAAGGGGAAGCATCCGGGAAGCAAGGGAACCGACCTCGGGCAAAGGAGCCCGCGGACCGGGCCTAAATGGGCCCGGGCCGGCCGGCCCCGCCCGGTCGGCCCCGGAGCCCATTTAGGGCCCAAAACCGTCGCCCTTTGCCCTAGCCGCCAATCGGGCTATTTATAGTCCCCCGACCGAGAGCCACGCGAGAGAAGATTTCGTCTTCGGCCGCCGAGAAGCGAGAGAAGAGAGGGACACCATCTAGGAGAGGAGAGGGTCGAGCTAGTTGACTAGGGTTTCCCTAGCCGACGTGGGAACCTTGCAAGGAAGACCACGTCGGAGTTCCCGGAGCTAGAAGCAAGATCAAGGAAGGATCCCGGTGGTGATCTTGTGTATGTATCATTGTTATAGTTGAATTATCAAGTTGAATCTTTTCTCGGCGATCAAGTGTTTTCTCGAAGATTTCGTTTTTCGATCGGCTTTGCTTATTCCAATTCTATTCTCGAGATGGATTACATAGGGTGTTCTTGTAGCCGCGGTGGCTAGAGGTACACACGGATCCTCCGAAAGAATCTCGACTTGTCTTTTGACTCGCCCTAAGCTCCCCGCATGAATAGGGATACGTTGTGACGAACGGGGGTCTCGAAAGGCGGATGTTTTCGGATTTGGACGGGAAACCACGATTTAAAGAGGCTTTTATTAAGATTCGATTTGCTACTTCTTCTTTTGCTTGGAACTTCAACAAAAGGCTTATCCCGATCCCTCTAGATCGGTTTATCTACCCAATCTTACTTTGTTTTCTCCGGTTTTTAGTAGATTAGATCTGTTTTGTATCTTTTACTTAGATGCATTAGGTTCTTTATTGAAGATTGCAGTTATTTGGCTTTAATAGATTAAGTCTTGCGTCACACATTTGTTCCACGGATTCGATACCTTGGGTTCACCACTCGAGGGAAGAAGGGTCCCTTGACTACGACGGGAGACTTGTACGCTTGCGAGTCACGAACGAACTTTGATACAAACATTAACCGTCAACGGCCTTGCGGGGCCTCCGAGGAGTGGAGAGACAAGTAGGCTTGGTTCGAGGGATCCGGTGGCCGACGGGATCAAGTGCGAGCCACATGGTGCGGGGAAGAGCAAGACGAAGTCATGGACATGGAGCCGGTGCATTGGTGGTGGCCAAGTCAAGGAACGAGGCAAGGCCCGAGTAGACCGTCGGGCGCCGGAGGTGAAAGGCTTGGCGAGCTCGACGCTTGGCGTGGTGAGGCCGGCCGTGTACGCGGGGTTTGGTGGTTTGGCCACAAAACCATCGGAGGAGGGTTTCTCGGTTTGGGCCTCAAAACCGAGCCCGAGGGCCCGGTGTGACGGAGACGGTATCCGGGTGCGTCGGGAAGCTTCGAGGCGGGCGACACGCGGCATGATCTAGGTGCTTGCGTCGGGAGGACGTGAAGGCTCGATGGATGCACGGCCGTCGATGGTGAACTTCATGTGTTGACCAAAACGCCCCCGTGAGGGCTTGTGTTGTACTCCTAGTGTAGGGGCACTTCGGTCTTTTCGGAGGGCCTATATATAGGAGGAGGGGGCTGAATTTTCAGCCAACTGCGGGGCTAGAGGCTGCGGTACTCTTTCATTTTGGAGTGCTTTGGGAGAGAGGGAGAGAGGGGAGAGTGGCTCTTTGATTGGAGCTTTTTGCCATCTTAGATTTGATTTCTAGGAGTGGCTTGTAATCGATTGGACAAGATATTCATAGTGATTTCATCCTCTAAATCTTGTGCCAATCTTTCTATTCCCGAATTTCTTTTATTGCTTTTTCGGAGCTCTTTTTGTGCTATTTTCGTGCTTGTTTTTGGTGCCTTTGTTCCGGTGTGATTCCGTGGATTTGAGTGGGTTTCTCCCGGATTTCTTTGAGGGAAACATGGATAGATGTCTTGTGCATCTTTGTGCTTGATCTTGTGCCCTCAAACGCCGGGAAACCACTTCGATTCGTGAGTTTTCGTTCGGTGCTCTAGTTTTTGGTGGTGCTCAAAGGATTCGCGATTCCCGGTGTTTTAGGGAGTTAGGAGGCAAGATTTTTGGGCTATAGCATCCTTGTGTGACGCTTTTCAAGTACCCAAACCCTTGTCTCTACAGCTTCAACCGTTTGGGAAATCCGATGATGATTTGGGGGAGTTGACTTTCGGGGTCGGGCGTTTTCGGCTCTGTCCGCACCGGCGGACGGTCCGCGAGGACCGGGCGGACGGTCGCGTGGCTAGGGTTCGTCCCGTGTTCTTCGTGTTCTTGCTCGTCTTTCGTTTTGATCCATCGCGATTTTGGTTTTCGGTTGGACGGAGTTTCGGACGGTCGCGGTGTTGGGCGGACGGTCCGCGGGTGCTTGGCGGACGGTCCGCGTGCTCCCCGCGGACGGTCCGTGGTTCGTGGTGTGCCACTTGGTGGTTGTTGGCTTTAACGGACGGTCGCGGCTCGGCGGACGGTCCGCGGCTCGGGTGCGGACGGCCCGCGGTACCGGCCGGACGGTCCGCGCGGCCCTTTGCGGACGGTCCGCCCCTGTCGGCCGGGACGGTCCGCCCGAGGCCGAGCGCTTTGCTTCTTGGTTCGATTCCTTCCCCCCTTCTTTCGTGCTTGCGCGTGTGCTTCAAGGAATCGTTCCTAGGACTAGAGGTTGATCCATAACCTCGTGGTCTTGGCGATTGGTGCGTGATTCGATCCATCGCTTGTGTGTGACCGGGATTTGAGTAGGGCATAGGCCGGGTTCTTTGGGAAGAATTTTACCGGCTCCTATTCACTCCCCCCCTCTCTAGTCGCCATCTGATCCTTCAAACGCCTTGCCCTCGGGGGCCGCGGGGTCGAGGGGTACCTCCTTGGTCTGCTCCGCGGCCTCGAAGGTGCCGGTGTGCTTGGAGGCGGAGTCGAGGTCCTCGTTGACCATCTTCTCCAAAGTGGTCACCAGCGCTTCATCCAGCGCCAGTGCCTCTGCGTGCTCTACGCACTCGACGTCGCAGTCGAATGCGTGCTCGATGGACGAGCCCACGGTGATGACGCCGTTCGGTCCTGGCATCTTCATCTTCAAGTAGGCGTAGTTGGGGACCGCCATGAATTTGGCGTAGCAGGGTCGCCCAAGTATAGCGTGGTAGGCGCCCTTGAACCCCACCACCTCGAAGGTGAGCATTTCCTTGCAGAAATTCTTCGCGGTGCCAAACCAAACCGGCAGGTCGATCTGCCCGAGGGGGCCGGACACCGCTTGCCGGCGCGATGCCGGTGGAACGGTTTCGTGCTTTGGGGGCCGCACCGGTCCAACCCGAGTCCCCATCAAGCGCGGCGTATGCGCGTAGAGGATGTTGAGGCTGCGCCTCGCGTCCATCAAGACTTTGGAGAACCGCGCGTTCCCTATGATTGGGTCGACCACCGGCGGGTGCGGCCGGGTTGGGGATGCGGTTTGGATGGTCCTCCCGCCGAAGGTGATGGCGTCCTCCGACCAATTGAGGAAGGAGGGAGGCGCCTTCTCCGCGGCGAGGACCTCGTGCCGCTCCCCGCTTGCGGCCGGCGGGTCGACATGTCGACGGTGGGTCCCCCGAAGATGAGGAACACGTTCTCCACGGCGGGGAAGCCACCAGCGTCGCCGTCTCCTCCGTCCTTCTTGGCCTCTTGCCTCCTTTGTGGCGGTGCGGCCATAAAACTTCTTGAGCATGTCGCCTTGCTCAAGGGTGTGGTTCACCGGGGTCTTGTGATAAGGACATGGCTTCTTCAGGCATGTCATCAAACACCCCCGGGCCTCGAGGGGCCGGTCGAGGGCCGGTCGAGCCGGGTCGACAGCAAGGGCCTCGGCCTCATCGCCGTCGCGCCCCGCTCGCACGCCTCGTGGCGCGGCTTTTTTCCCTTCTCGCCCGCTTGTCCTTGCGGTGGGGCTCCCCGGACTTGTTTGTCCTCCGCGGGCGCATCGTCCGAGCGCTTGCCCTTCTTACGCGTCAAAGATCGCCCCCACGGCCTCCTCTCCGAGGCGAAGGCGGTGGCGATGTCGAGCGGCTCGTTGGAGTCCGCGGGCGGGCGCGCCCCGGCTCGCGCACGAGGTCCCGGCATGTAGTACCCTCGAGGAAGGCGTGCACAATTTCGGATTGTGCCACGGCCGGGAGCTACGTGCGGCGCTTGGAGAAGCGCCGTATGAAGTCCGCGCAGCGACTCGCCGGCTTCGAGTGCGGGGAGCGCGGGTCCCCGGGAGTTCCCGGGCGCACGTACGTGCCCCGGAAGTTACCCACGAACGTGCGGACCGGATCATCCGAATTGTGGATTTGGTGGCGGGCGGGTGTTCGAGCCACGTCCGGCCGCATCACCGAGGTGTAGGGGCAAGTTGCGGATGATGACCTCGTCGGCCGGTGGCTCCGCCCGGTGGCACGCCAAGCGGTAGTCGTTGAGCCACACGCGGGGATCCGTCTCCCGTTGTACTTGACGATGGTCGAGGGTTGGCGGAAGCGGCGGGGGAAGGCCGCCGCGCGGATCTCCGGGGCCGAACACACGGGTCCCGGGGGGCTCCGGCGTCGGGGAGCGGTCCTCGCCGCCGTCGTAGCGTCCGCCCCGTCGAGGGTGGTAGCCCACCGCCGCTCGGGCATCCGCCCGCTCGTGCGGCGGGCGTTGATGTCGTTGCGGGCGTCACCGTCCGGGCGCCCCGCGCGTGTCGAGGAGCCGCTCCTTGGCGGGCGCGCGTCCCGAGTCGGCGGGGGCGCCCCGCGGCTTCGCTGCGTGGACCGAGGGCTCGCCCCCTTGTGCGGGCCCGTCCCCTCGCGCGTCTCCCTGCGG
This sequence comes from Cenchrus americanus, assembly GCA_947561735.1. Classification (NCBI taxonomy): domain Eukaryota; kingdom Viridiplantae; phylum Streptophyta; class Magnoliopsida; order Poales; family Poaceae; genus Cenchrus; species Cenchrus americanus. The sequence goes on along the minus strand of OX387239.1, from coordinate 281,542,389 downwards.
CGGATACGTGAGGCCGAGCTTTCGGCCTGCCGGACGGCCGCTTGCTCAATGAGAGCCCGTACCTCGCGGCGCGGAGTTCGCGTGCCTCGGGGGTCGAGGGTGCGGCATAGCCGCGCGGCCGGCGTCGCGGCGGCAACGAGCTTCGGCTTGCCCGTGGAGGCACGTCGGGGTCGTCGGCGTTGATGCGGTCGCGGGCCTATCCGCCCGGCCCCCGCACGCGTTCGCCGCGAGCGGAGGCTTCTCCGGCCATCGAGGCGCGGAGCGGCCGCGCCGTGCGGTACTCCTCGCGCCCTTAGCCTCGAGCTCGCGGGCTTGGGCTAGCCGTGCGCGCGGCGTCGGCTCCGGCGGGGGTGCTTGGTCCCGCGGCTTGGCGCGGAGCGATTCTGGGGGCGGGCGTGATCTCCCCCGTCCCCGGCGCCCACGGCGCGGGTGGCGTTCGGCCGGGTCGTTGGCGACGACGACGCGGCACTCCCGCGCGGGGTCGTAGCTCCCGGTCTTGGAGTCATCGGAGCGGCCCGAACCGTAGTCCGTAGCATCAAGGAAACGCCGAATATGACTGGGTCCGGCACGCCGGAGAAGTCCCCTCCTCGTACCCGTGGCGGTTGGCGGGCGGCGGGCGCGTCGAGGGAACCACGGGACGATTCGTCACCGGCCGAGGCGCTGGGATCCCTGGCGACGAAGACGTGACGGCCGGGCGGAACCCCGCGCATCGTGGTGTTGACGTTGGCGTGGTGGGCCGTCGTGGCTCCACGCGGCCCAGTGGGAAAGCGCGGTCGGAGACCGTGCGCCGTCCCCGCCGGGGCGGTGGGCTGCCGTGGCGGTAGGCGCGTCGCGGCGGGAGGCGGCGTGCTCGGCTTGCCGTCGCTCGGACCGCGCTTGGCGTGAACGCCGGCCGGAGTGGTGACGGCGTCGTGGCGCCGACGGACCCGCGGCATCCCGCGGCCGGCGGGCGTACGCGCGCGTGACGGTGCGCGCGGCGGGGACCGGGGCGGACCCGGCCCGGCGCGCGCGCGGAGCTCCTCACGGTTGGTGAGGCGCATGAGGTAGACGTTCCCCGTGGCCCGAAAGTTCGGGCCCCCGAACCGGATTTCGAACCCGGCGGGGAGGGGGGTCCGAGCCGCCCATGCAGAGGCGTGTACCACGGTACTCGGTGCGGATCACCATGGAGGGAGCGATGTTCGACCTTAGGCGCTTGATCGCCCCACGGTGGGCGCCAACCGTCGGTGCGGAATGTGGTCCCGACACTAACCGTAATAAGCGCCGTGGTCTATCCCTCAATGGTCGATGCTAAGCAATAAGAGACACAGAGTTTTATCCTGGTTCCGTCGGTGGGCCGTACGTCCGGCGGTGGTGTGCTCAAGGCACTATATTGCTCGGCATCGGGGGTGCTCGTAGTGGGGCCGCTACAAGCAAGGCGGGAGAGGAAGCGTGGCTTCCAAGTCCCTGGTGTAGTGGTTGAAGATGTTGTGGGAGAATTGGAGAGCAAGTGCGTGGCGCAGCCTGTCTCCTGTTGTGTTGTGTCTGTCTCTCCCCGCGGCGGGGGGGCGTTCGTCCCCCTTTTATAGATCAAGGAGGGAGCGAATCACATGCGCGCCGCGCTATTTAGCTACGTGAAGGGGCGTGGCGTGCCATGCTGTAGAGTGGGCGGCCGTCCGGACGATCCTTGCAGCGATCCGGCCATCATGGCCTATCTTGTACCCGAATAGTGGCGGCTTCGAGGGTAGGAGGGCGGCGGATGGCTGTGATGTCTTCTGATAGGCTCGAGGGAGCCGCTGACGTCGGTATGTACGGCGTACAGGAGTAGGTAAAACGGCGTCCCGTTCCAACACGTTCCACAGTGCTGGAGTCGTTGCTACAGCGCCTGGCGTGCGCCGTACGTGCGGGGGCGGCGGCCATCGCGTTACCGGTGGCGGGGATGGCATCCCACCGGCCTAGCGCCTCCACCTAACCCTGCAAGGTCACAAGAAAGCAAATCGAGGGTGCTGCCGGCCCCCCTTCGAGGGCTCGGCGCGTTAGCCGTACTGGAGCAGGTGCACGGCGTCACGGGACTGGCACCGGTCCCCGCCGCACGCCCCCCCACAGTGATGGGGATGGGCTCCCTCCGGGGAGTTGGTGCGGCGGCACGGGGCGCGTGCCCCGGGCGCATGATGGCGCTGTCCCGCCGATGTCAGGGCGTTAAATGCCCGCGTACGGAGAGCGGGCGTGCGTGCGCGGGGTGCCCTCGAGCGAGGCGGACCCCGGTCGAGGGCGGGGCGGACCCTCGAGCGAGGCGGGGCCCCGTTTGAGGGAAGCGGGCCCTCGAGCGAGGCGGAGCTCGCTCGAGGGGAAGCGCACCCCCTCGAACGGGACGGAGCCCGCCCGAGGGAGGCGCGCATCCTTGAGCGAGGCGAAGCCTTGCTCGAGGGGATCTTCAAGAGGGCCGCCTTGGTGGGCCGTTGAGGTCCCCGCGGCATGGGCCGTATCCTGCATGGTTAGGCAAAGTGTGTTTGGCTTTGTTGCGGGTTTTAAGTGGGGATTTCCCGTTGTTGAAGGGGACCCCTAGGGCTGTCCCCGACAACTTCCAATCAACAACCGCAGAAAAAGACATCCTAGTAGTACGCAATCTTTCTTAGCGCATTCCAACCATAATTGTTGAAGATTTCTAAAGCCGCCATCTCCGACCTTCGACTTCCAATCAACAAACTGCTCTTGTCCTCCTCCTTAGACAGGATGGACCAATTCCTGATCCAGAACACACTCCAAAAGATTACCTGCAAACACGATTCAGTTTTTGATCTTTGGAACACCACATTATTCCTGCCAAGCCAAATGGCCCAGCACACAACCGCTACACCAAGCAACACACTTATCCTTTGCTTGCAAAGAAAACCCTTAATCCATCCTAAAAAATGTGATTTATACTCTTTGGGTAGGCCTTATGCGGGCCAGCCTGACCCAACAGCCCTAACTAGGTCGGGCCGCTTATTAGCCCACTAAGTGAAAAAATCTAAAATTGATGACAGTTGATGCATAAATACATATAATATGTCCATATTCTTAGAGTTTTGGTAGTTTTAGCATACATATACACATATACATATTGTCATATATTGACACATATATAGGTATGATACTCCCTCCGTTCCTAAAAAACTGACGTTTGCGGTTCCCAAGAAACAACTTCAATTAAATATGTATTAAAAAATATTAATATTTGTGATATGTAATTAGTACATTAGAAAGGTACTTGAATCTAGTTTTTTAATAAATTTATTTGGAGATACAAATGTTGCACGTATTTTCTACAAATCGAGTCAAAGTTATGACACACACCAACGACGACAATCTTTTAGGGACGGAGGGAGTATGTTACAGTGACAAACATAGCTATTTTTAATGTGTGAGAAAAGATATAATGGGTCAAATCGTACCTTCCACTTAAATGGGTTGTGCCCGTGTTAGCCCGCGTGTCGTGGTAGTGGTGCCGGATCGGCCCATCCTTATGCGGGTCGTGCCGTGCTTGGGCCGAGCCAAATCGTGTTGTGCGTCATGCCGCCTGTTTGGCCCAGCCCATTTGGCCATCTATACCACGATTGTCGTCTGCCGCCAGAGGAAGCGAGGAGCTCCTCGCCGTGACGCCCCGGGTTTTTAATTACCGTCATTAATGCGATGACCGGATCGACCGAGTCAAACCGCCGAACACCGATCAAACATAGGTCAACCTGGGTCATCACCTCGAAAACCTCGCCAATGAACCCTATTAGACCCCTTGACCAAGTCCACACACATCCGTGGTCAACCCTTGGTCAAAGACCCGGTCAAAACCGGCTTAACCGTTGACGTCAACGAATGTCGTCTCGGAACTTTTGCCGCGTTCTCCAAATTTCACCTAAACACTTCAAAATCTACCTTTATGAAAGTTGTCCATCTTGTTGAGGGACACAACTTTCATGTAGATTGTCATTTCAAATTTTGAGTGGAAATTGGTGAAAAACTCGATCGAGCCGCGACCTCCGTTTACCGGAACAGAGCGGCATTCAAAGTTGGCGAGACGTTCTGCAAAATCCGTTGAGAAAAACACTATACGGCCTTTGCAAAAGTTGTGGAGGGTAGTGAGATCTACAACTTTCTTATTCATCTCTTTGCGCACTTGTATTCAATTTTTAGGAGAAAAACGCGCTCGAAGTGGCCTCGGTGTACCGGTCCCGCCGGGCGCGCGTTCCCGAGGTCGCCCGCGCCTTCCCAAGGCCGCGACGCGCCGCCCGATGCCATGCACGCCGGGAACGCCTCGTGCCCCGAGCCGCCATGCGTGCACGCTACGGACCGGCGGTCCGTCCACCGTCGTCTGGGCGCGCGCGTTCCCGAGGTGCCCTCCCTCCGTCCGCAGGTCCATAGGGGGTCCGCACGTCGCCTATTTCGCGACCACCGCCCCGGCCGCGACGCGCACCGGCCCTCCCCCGCCGCACCGAGCCGTCCTCCGGCGCCCTTGGGCCCGGCGCGGCGAACTCCAATTTCCGCCGACCACGAGCCAAAGTTGACCTTCCTCCACCCCCCTAGCCTCTTCGGGGGCCGCTCGAGCCGCCCACCGCCGCGCCCGGGCCGAGCACACGCGGCGGCGCGGCCCCGGCGGCGGGTGTGCCGACCGGCACCGCCGAGGCCGCTCGGCGGAGCGGCCACCGCCCCTTCCAACCGGCGTGCCGAGCGCGGGTGAGCCCTAGACCACTCCCCCACCCTCCCCCGGCGGAATCCGGCGATCCCCGATCGGAATTGCCGCCGGACCGCCGCTGCCCGCCACAAGGACAACATTGCAAAGCAAAACTTCTTTCCGAGGGCCTTCTTGCAAATTGGTAACTCAAATAGTAAAACCATTTTGCTGATTCTTGTAAATGGCGTAGAAATTCGTAGAAAAATAAGAAAAATGCAAAACCAATTTTGTTGGATTCGTGGTGAAATATCTCACAACTTTTGTTATTCTTGACAGAGCTAGTTCCCGATAGTTTTTGCATGAAAAATAGAAATGTGAAAAACCTAGATCTACAATATCTCAGAATATATACATCCTCTGTAGCTAATTTTTGGATATGTTGTGTGTCTTGTAATGTCTAGCTCCTGTGCCAAACATTGCACAAAGGTATTGTATAAATCTTTTTATAAAAATGTTTTTTCATTTCTGCAAGATCTGCATAAATGATTTTTGAAGCTAAAAATAATTAGGTTTTTGCAACCAACTTTTGCATACTGTCTTTTTATCTCAAAGCACACCTCTGGTGAGTTAAGCACAATTTTATAATCACCAGAAATATTTAGTCTTGATTTATGCTTGATTTTCTTTAAAAATGCACAACTCAAATTTCATAATAATTCTAGGTGTATGTGCTGCATCCCTAGGCTAGTTTTGGACCATATAACTTGCGTGAGAAAGTTTGGATCATTTTGTTGAGTATTTTTTTTGTGTGCATTTACCTTGTCCGTCTAGCTAGCTTTTGTTATTTTCAAAAATAATTAATTTCTAGCTATCCAAGGCACGCATGTGTCCAGTGGTTTGTTATAGGTGTTTAGTGTGTAAAACACCCTTCCAATGAATTTTATTAATAAATTTCATGAATAAAAACTATGGAAGCATTTAAAGGCTTAATAGTCATTAAATGGGAAAATCACCAACCCATCCTTAATAACCTTGTGTGTTGTTGCAAATTGTTTTAAAAGGCTAACTATACCCACACACTACTGTTGGTGAAGTTAAATTAAATTACTTACATATATATGTACACAATCACTATCAAAAAGAAGAAATAATAAAGAGTTGCTTATTGATTCCTTTTTGGAAGAGTATGCTAAATGTATTCTTATCTAGGTGAAAGTTCCCAACTAATACACCCCTTGTGTCGGTGCGGAATATGGTCCCGACACTAACCGATAGATAACGCCTAGGTCTATCCCTCGATGGTCGATGCTAAGCAACAAATGACACAAGGATTTATCCTGGTTCCCGCCGAGGGGGCCGTACGTCCGGCGGTGGTGTGCTCGTGGCACTATATTGCTCGGCAAGGGGTGCTTGTAGTGGGGCAAATACAAGCAAGGCGGGAGAGGAAGCGTGGCTCCCAAGTCCCTGGTGAGTAGGCGAAGATATTGTGGGAGAATAAGAGAGTGAGTGCACGGTGCGGCCGTGTTCTTCGGGTTCGTCCGAACTCGTCCTCCTCCGCCTCTCCCCCGCGGGCCGGGGGCTCGCCTCCCCTTTTATAGGCCAAGGGGGCGGCGAGTTACATGCACGCCGCGCGCGCCTAGCTACGTGAGGGAGCACGTCGCGCTATGGTGTAGAGTGGGCGGCCGTCCGGTCGATCTTCGCTGCGATCCGGCCATGATGGCCTACCTTGTACCCGAACGGTGGCGGTTCGAGGGTAGAAGGCGGTAGATGGCGATGGCGTCTCCGATAGGCTTCGAGGGGAGGTGCGATGATGGGCGGTACGGGGTACGGGAGCGGGCGAACGGCGTTCCTTCCCAATGAGCTGCGGTGGTGGAGTGGTTCTTTGCGGTGTTCGGGCGTGCGCCGCGGAGTCGGGGGCGTGCGCCGCGCGCGTGGGTACGGCGGCCGCGCCGTTGCGATGGCCGGGATGGCCGCCCACCGGCCTAGCGCCCTTCACCTAACCCTGCGGGGTCACGGGAAAGTGGGATCGAGGGTGCGCCGGCCCCCTTTCGAGGGTCGGGGCGCGTTAGTCGTACGGTAGCGTGCGCGCGGTGTTATGGGACCGACACGGCCGTACCGCACGGTCCACCCCACGGTGGCGGGGATGGGCTCCTCCACGGGGAGTTGGTGCGGCGGCACCGGGGCGTGAGCCCCGGCGCATGATGGCGCCGTCCCGCGGCGTCGGGCGTTAAATGCCCAAGTACGGGGCCGGCGCACGCGTGCGGGGCGCCCGTGAGCGTGGCGGGCCCCGGCCGAGGGTGGAGCGAACCCTCGAGCGAGGCGAGGCCTGCTCGAGGGGGAGCGGGCCCTCGGCGGGGCGGGACCGCTCGAGGGAAGGGTCGCCCCTCGAACGGGGCGGAACCCGTTCGAGGAGGGGGGTTGCCCCTCGAGCGGGGCGGAGCCCGTTCGAGGAGGAGCGTACCCTCGGGCGGGCGGAGCACCGCTCGAGGGGTCTCGTGGTCGGGCTATCTTGGCGGGGCCTCCGAAGTCCTGTCGCACGGGCCACGTCCGCATGGTTAGTTCCCTGCATGGTTAGGCCTAGTTCATTTGATGCGGGAATTTAAGTGAGGGTTCCCCCATCGTTTGAGGGGACCCCTAGGGCGGTCCCCGACGGTAGCCCCCGAGCATGCGGGTTTGCCATTGAGGCTCCCGCGGATGCCGGAACCTGCGATAGGACGTTCTTCCCTCCTTGTTTGCGAACGCTTTCCGTGGGGCCGCGCTAGCGGACCCGCGGGTCTAGCCCCGAAGCCCTGCGGGGAGTGTGGGCTCTCTGCGGGGGTTAACCGCGAGCAATTCGGTCGAAAGGCGTGGCACATATGCCAGCCGGCATCGGCGGTGTTTCGGCCCGCATCGGGGGTGCACGCTCCCCCTGTCCTCGTCTCTCGGGCGGGTGCAATTCCAAGGAGGTGTAGCCGTGCGTCAAGCCCCCGAGCCTTGGCTGTTCGAGGCGATCGGGTCGAGCCCGACGACTTGTTTTTTATCACGCCCTCGCCGTCCCTCCGCGGGTCGGGAGGGGGTGAGGTTTCCACGACTCCCATCGAGCGGGTCGCGAATCGCGGATTCCTCTTCGAGCGCTAGCGGGTGGTTCAAGTGGACGTCCATGCCCCGTTCGATAAGGGTAGGCCGCGCGGTCGGAGACACGTCCATGGAAGCGCTTGCGTGGGTTTGCTAGGTGGGGCTCGGTCCCGTTCGCTAGGGACCGAGGGCGCGGAAGCTCTCCCTCGGTGGGATCCCCCCGCTAGGCCGCCCTCGGCGGCTCTCGAACACGACATGTGGGGCACCCTCGAGCCGACGGGCTCGAGGAACGGCTCGAATGCGCGTGCCCTCGTCGTCCCTAACTCGTGATGCGGGGCGCCTGTTCGGGCCGTCGAGGGTCGGGCTTCGAACCTCGATCGGTAAGGCCGTGCGGGGCCGTGCCTAGGCCAGCCCCCGTCTTTTCGCGTTTGCGGCCGTCGAGGGGTGCGGGCGTGCCGACCCTCGAGGTGCGGTTGGTGGCATGGCGCGGTATGAGTGCTTTCGGTGTCGCTCTATTTCAAGCGTGACACGGGCGATCCTCTTATGCGCGTGCCTTCTTTAGGGGGTCGACATCGTCTCGAGTTGGGGGTCATGCCGCTCGAGGGTCCTACGTGGCATGGGTGCCCGCGGCCCTCGCTCTACACCGAGCGAGGTCCGGCGACCTTCTCACGGCCGATATCCCGTCGAGGGTCGCCCCGTTTCGAGTTGGGGGTCATGCCGCTCGAGGGTCCCACGTGGCATGGGTGCCGCGGTGGCCTGCTCTACGTCGAGCGAGGTCCGGGCGACCTTCTCACGCCGATATCCCATCGAGGGTCGCCCCGTTTCGAGTTGGGGGTCATGCCGCTCGAGGGTACTACGTGGCATGGGTGCCGCGGTGGCTGCTCTACATCGAGCGGGGTCCCGGCGACCTTCTCACGCCGATATCCCATCGAGGGTCACCCTTGTCTCGGCGAGGATTCGCCTCGCTCGAGGGCTCTCCTTGCTTGGCAAGGGGCCGGGCATTTAATTGCCTTGCGGTCGTGGCCGCGGTTTGCGGCGGCGGCGCGCTTTTTAGGCGGCGCGGGCGCGCGCGCGCGCGTAGTGGGCGGCGCTGCCGGCAGATGTGACGGTTTCACCTCGGTTGCTGCCGGTCTCGCCGTAATGATGTCCCGCCTGCAGTGTTAGAGCTGCTGCGGTCGTGGTGGGGCCCGCTTGCCGACGCGACGGAAAGATTCCTGCGGTTAAATGTCGGCGGGGCGTCCGCTCCGGAGAACTCGCCGGTTGCCTATAAAGCGCGGGAAGGAGTAGGCGGCGGTTTTTTACCTTGGCTCCTCACCGTTTTAGTCCTCCGCCTCTTCGCCTTCGTCTCACCCTTGCCGTCGCGCGGGGCTCGCTTGCTTAGAGCTTTCTCCTCGTTTCCTCGTCCTCCACCTTCGTACTCGTTCGTCCTCCCTCATGGCGCCGCCTCGGCCCTCCGATCGGGGTCCGGAGCCGTACGCACGGGAGAAGTCGACCGTGACCCGGCTCGCCACGGGCGAACCGGTCGCCGCCGGCCGGCTCTCGGCCAACGAAGAAGGACGCCGGCGGAGTGGATCGTGCCGCCGGCGTCGCACCACGAGCCCAATCCGCTTGGGAGGGTTACGTGGTGAGCTTTCTCCGCTACCACGAGCGCGGCTTCAACGCGCGGCGGCGAGCACGTTCATGCGGGCGTTGTGCTACCACTACGGGGTGGAGGGCGCACTTCGCCCCCAACGCTATCTCGCGAGGCGGCCACATTCGTGGGCGTCCGCGAAGGGTACCAGGGATCCCGGTCAATTGGGAGCTGCGGGTACACCTCTTCCGCGGGGCGATCACGCGGCCCACGTCGGAGCCGAGGGACCCGCCGCGCGGTGCGCGCCGGCGGGATGTCGCTGCCTGCGGGGGGCGGCTCAAGAACTTCTACATCCCCCGCACCATGACGACGAACAACGCGCGGGGCCGGGAGCGGGGATGGTTTTATCCGCGCAACGCCGAGCCCGGCCTCCCTCCCTACACGGGCGGGTGTTCAAGGAGAGGCGGACCGGCCCGGGGCTACGGGTTGCCTACGGCCAACCACCGGGCGCGCCGGGGAGTCGGGTCCTCGCCGCCTGCCGGCGGGGGCGAGGGAAGGGCTCAACGCGATGGGCGTCCTCGCCTTCCTTCATCACCGGCGAATCGTGCCGTTGATGGAGAGGCCGCTCGCATCTTCGAGATGACGGAGGCGGCCAACCCCGTCGACCGGCGAGGTCGCGGATGCTCCCGGCGCCGCCGGAGCGGCCGTACGCGCTCACCGGGCGCGGAGCGCCGTCGACACCCGGACGCCGGCGCCGCGGGTCGGACCCCGGTGGGATATCGAGATGCTTCCCACCCGGCCGTTGGTGAGTGTGGTTTTCTACTGTTTTGGCCCTCGTTCTCGATTCCGTTTCTGATGTGCCGCCGTTGCTCTCGTGCGCGGTGGTGCGATTCGATATCGCCAAGTCCGTTCCACCCACCCCCGACTCCCGTGCGCTCGGGCGGGCGGCGCGGCGGGGGAGCGGCGGGGAGCGGGCGGCGCGCGCGGAGGGAGCACGCAAGGCGGCGCCGGGCGCGTCGCGACGCACGGTCCGCGTGGCGGCGGCGGGAGGAGGCGGGGCTCTCCTCCCCGACATCGAGGGAGCCCTCGTCCTCGGATCGGGACGAAGAGGAAGAGTACGAGGGGGAGGGCCCCTCGGACGGGTGGCGGCCCGCGCCCCCGTCGCCGGATCTCGCGCGGCGTCGGGGGCGGCTTCGTCCGGGGCGGGCGCGTCGGCGTCCGCCGCCGGGCGGTCGTCGTCGGGGGCGGCACGCGCGCGCGGGGTGGCGCGGCGCGCGCGCGAGGCGCGCGCGGCGGACGTGCGCGCGCGCGTCGAGCGTGCCCGCACGCGGCGGGGGAGTGCGTCCGCGCGCGGCGGCGTCGTCGTCGAGGGGCGCGTCGGGAGGCGTGCCGCGCGCGGGACAAGCGTGCCCCCGCGCAGCGTGGCGCCGTCGGGGGGTGCGGCGTCGGGTGCGCCGCGCGCACGGGGGGGGCGTGCCCGCGCGTGCGGCGGCGCCATCGGGAGGCGGTTGCGTCGGGGCGCGACCGCTACGCCGGCCCCGTCCGGGGCCTCGAGGAAAAGGAAGCGGGCCTTTTCCTCCGCGAGGTACGTAGCCTTGCCTTCCTCCGTGTGGCTTTGGTGTGCTGGTGGTTAGATGTTCTAACTCTCCGTTCGTGATTGCGCGGGCGGTGCCGACCGTTCCTCCTCTTGCACCGGCCAAGGTGCGGGGACGGACGCGCCGATCCCCACCGGCGGCGCTCGTCGAGGGGGTCGCGCCGAGGGAACGAGCGCGGCGGCGGGCACGAGCTCGCAAGGCCCGGCCGAGGCCTCGGGGGCCGGCCCGGCGGATCAGCCCGCCGCGGCGCAGCCGGAGGTTGTCGGGGGGCGGCCGGCGCGGTCGCCACGGAGGCGCGGCCGCGGCGGTGGCTACGGTGGAGGTGCCGCCGCGGTGGCGGCCACTACGGAGGAGGCGGAGCGAGCGCGCGCTGCGGGAGCGCCGCGGATGTGGCGGCGCGGACGGTGGTGGCGGCCACGGCGCCACGACGGGCGCCGTGGTCGCGGAGGCGCGGTGGAGGCGCCGGCGGAGGCGGCGCGGGTGGCTCCGCCCGCCGGCGGTCCCCGGGCGGAGGTGGTGGAGCTCTCGGATGACTCCCCGCCGCCCGGGTGGAACCGGTGGGCCGCGCGGCCCGCGAACTCCCCCGAGCCCCGGGGAGGGGGCCCTCGTGAAGCGGCACGAGGGTCGCATGACGGCGGGGGCCGAGGGCACGATGCGAGGCCTCGTCCTCCGCGCGCCGCCGCCCCCGCGCCGGGTGGGGGGGGGGGGCCGTGGAGGATCCCGGCGTTTGCGGACGCTCGGGGGGGAGCGAGAGCTGCTGGGGGCGAGCTCTGGGCCATGGCGCCACGCTCAACCGCGCGTTGAACGAAGCGCGCGGGTCCCACGGCGGCCGGCCGGGGCCGTCTTCCGGGTGAGCCACGGTTGCTCGTTTCCCTTCCTTTTTTCGTTTTCGCGTCTTTGCACTCAAACTTTGGCGCTTACGGGATTCGATGTGTGTTATGCCGGGAGCTCGAGCGCCGCGCTCGCGAAAAGTATAGCGCGTTCGACCGGAGGTGAACGCCGAGGCCCGCCGGCTCCGGGGAGCGATGCGGCGCTTACGACGCGCTTGCGGATGCCCTCGAACGCCGGACGGGCCGGCCGGGTGTGCGGGCGATGGCGTGGTGCGACGTGCTTCCGAGAGCTCGGGCGGGGACGCGGCGCGTGACCCGAGCCTCGGGCGGATCCGCGCGGCCCTCGTCGATCGTGACGAGGCGGCGTGGAACGCGCGCGAGGACACGGAGAAGACGCGGACGTTGGCCGCCACACGGGAGGCGGAGGTGGCCACCGCTCGGGCGCCGAGACCGGGAGCTCCGCACGTCGCTCGAGGGGGCCCGGGCGCGGCGGCGTCGGGCGAGGAGCGGGCGCGCGGGGCGGAGCGAGCCGCGCCAAGGAGGCCGATGACACGAAGGCCGCCCTCGACGTGAAGGCTGCGGCTCTCGTCGCGGCGAGGGGCGCTCCGGCGAGGAGCGCATCGCCGCCGGGGGCCGAGGGGCGGCTTCGGCGAGAGCGCGGGCGCCGCTGGGTGACGCCGGACGGGCGGCGGAGCGGAACGCGTCGCGCGCGAGACGGCGGAGAGGTCGGCCCGGAGGAGCGGAACGCCGCATTCTCCGAGGTTGAGGATGAGGCGGCGGCGCTCGGCATCGGCAATGCCGCCCAAGAGATGGCCCTCGTCGAGCAAGGCGAGACCGTCCGGCATCTCGGTGGCGCTCGAGTCCGCGCGCCGCGACCTCGATGCGGAGAAAAAGGCAAGTCGAGGGTAAGTTCTTGTCGACCCCGCTTGTTAGTTTTTGCTTTTAGAGGGTTCGTTTCCCCCTTTCGATTTCTTGTCGTCTTGTCGCTTCCGAGCACCGCGCACGGCTTTGGGGCACGGTTGTTGGGCGGGCCGAGGCCCGCGGGCCTCCTACAACTCCTCCGAGCGGGAGGCTGCGGGGGAGGCGCGGGACGCGGCCCTCGAGACTGTCACGTCGTCGAGGGAAGGCGATGTCCCGTGCCGGCGCTCGGCCGGCCGGCCGCTCGCGCGCGCTCGGTGGCCACGTCACGGAGCGGGTGCGCCGGGCGTTGCACCCTGGGCGTGCGAGAAGGCCCTCGGAGTGGTGCGATCCCACTACGAGGTCAACCTCGAGGCGGTGGCGGAAGGCTACATCGTGCCGTGGGCGTCGAGGACGAGGTGGCCATGGAGCGCGCGGACGCGCTTGTTGCCGACGCCGCGGAACGCTCGCCGAGGCCTTCGAGGAATTCCTCTTCCGGACGCCGCCGACGCCGCCGCTCCCCTCTACGAAAGCATCGCGGGGCGCTAGGCCCGTTTTTTTGTTTGTGTGTATCGAACTGCGGCCTCGTGGCCTCTTGTAAATAAACAAGTAGTTTCGTGAACATGGTCAGTTTGTAAATGAAATCACTTGCTTATTGCGCTTTTTGCTTCTTCTTCTTCCCGAGTAGATTCTAGTTAGGGGAGTCGCCTTTCGCGGGGGCCGTGGGTTGGAGGCGAGAGAGACGGGCCATAGCCGCGCGGGCGTAGGGGTGTCTCGGCTCGCGCGCTCCTTCCGCCGTGCCGCCTACGCCTGTTCGAATCATGGCTCGAGGTTGAAGTGGGGAACAAACTTAGCGCGTGTTGTTACGTTTTTTGCGCGAAAAAAATGGGACCATTTGGGGGGGGGTGCCCCCCCGCAGTAGCCCCCGAGGGTAACTTGGGTTTCAGGGGAAAGCCGAGTTGCCCTTTTATTAGGTCGGAGTATTTACATGGGTGACACCAAGCGGGGTGTTGGCCGTGCGTTTTTACAACGGAAAATACTTGAAAATCCTAGCTAAGGGTAAAAGCGACGTAGCTGTTGGATGTTCCAAGCGTTGGTGAGTTCTTCGCCGTCCTCGTTGGCAAGCTTGTACGTGCCCGGTTTGAGCACCTTCACCACGACGTAGGGTCCCTCCCATGGGGGCGATAGCTTGTGGCGCCCTCGGTTGTCTTGGCGTAGCCTTAGGACCAAATCCCCCTCGGCGAAATCCCTCAGCGACGTATCTCGCGCGCTTGGTAGCGTCGTAGGGACTGTTGATACCTTGCGGAGTGCATCAACGCCACGAGGCGTACTTCGTCTAGCTGATCCAGTGAGTCCTCGCGGGCTCGCTGGTTAGCGTCCTCGTTGTAGCCCCGAACTTTGGGTGAACCGTATTCCAGATCCGTGGGGAGGATGGCCTCGCGCCATGGACTAGGAAAAACGGGGTGAACCGTGGCTCGCTTGGGGTAGTCCTTAGGCTCCACACGGCTGGCAGTTCTTGGAGCCATTTTCGGCCAGATTTGTTGAGCTGGTCGAAAATTACGGGTTTGAGGCCTTGTAGAATCATGCGTTGGCACGTTCCACTTGGCGCGTTAGTCCGCGGGTGCGCCACGGGCTGCCCGGTCCACTCGGATGTGGAACTTGTCGCGAGAACTCCAAGAACTTCCGGCCGTGGCCGGGACCCGTTGTCCGTGATGATGGAGTTTGGCACTCCGAAGCGGTAGACGATGTCGGTGAAGAACGTAGCTGCTGCTCGGCCCTCAAATTCGTAATGGGGCGCACCTCCACCCACTTGGAGAACTTGTCGATTGCGACGAGCGAGGTGGGTGAAGCCCCCGGCGCCTTCCGCGGGGGCCCGACGATGTCCAACCCCCACACGGCGAACGGCCATGTGACGGGGGATTGTTTGTAAGGCGTGAGCGGGGCGGGTTGGTCTTGCGGGCGTAGAGCGGCACCCTTCGCGGTGCGCACGATTTCGTTGGCGTCGCGACCGCGGTAGGCCAATAGAAGCCCCGGCGGAACGCGTTGCCAACGAGAGTGCGTGGCGCGGCGTGGTGGCCACGGATTCCCGCGTGTATGTCCCGCGGAGAGCTCACGCCCCTCGGGGGATTGGTATACACCGCTGGAGGATGCCCCGACGCGGCGCGCTTGTACGCCTCGCCGTCGACGAAGGTGAATGACTTGGCCATCCTGGCGACACGCACGGCGTGGCCCGATCTACGCGGGGAGCTCCCCTCGAGCAATCCGGGCGATGTACTTCTCCCCGCCCGTCCGCCCGGAGCGGGGAGCGGCTCGATGTCCATTGCGACGGCCTCGTGGGAGCCGTACCCCTCGAGAAGGAGAGTACGTACGCCTCGTTCGAGGGGTCCTCTTCCATGGGGTCCGCACCCGCCGGATTCGAGGGAGCCCCCCGAGGGTCCGTCGTCGCTCGAGGGGTAAGGCTCGAAGGTTCCGAGGGCGCGCGCGACGTCGCGCGCGAAACGCGTTCGGGGGAACGGTGATCCGCCGGACGCTATCTTTGCCGGCTCGTCTCGCTTCTTCGTTGTACCGGCGGGGGTACATGATTAAGCTCGATGCCGTAAAATTTGTCCTCGAGGGCCCGCACGGCTTTACGGTAGGCCTCCATCTTGTCGTCGTGGCGGCTCGCGTTCTTCATGACTTGGTCGATCACGAGGCGCGAATCCCCTCGCACGTCGAGGCGCTTGATGCCCAACTCGATGGCGATCTTGAGGCCGCGAGAGGAGGGCCTCGTATTCCGCCATATTGTTGGATGCGGGGAAATGGAGACGCACCGCGTAGCGCATGTGCTCCCCGAGGGGTGACACGAAGAGCGAGGCCCGCGCCGCTCCCGTCTTCATCACCGAGCCGTCGAAGAACGGAGTCCGGCACTCGCTGGATGCGAGGGGGCGGCGGTCGCGTGTCCGTCCACTCCGCGACGAAATCGGCAAGGATTTGTGATTTGATGGCCTTGCGCGGGGCGTAGGCGAGCGTTTCGCCCATCAACTCCACGGACCACTTGGCAGTGCGCCCGCCGCGTCGGGGTTGCGAATGATCTCTCCTAACGGGAAGGAAGAGACCACGCAATGCGGGTGGGCCTCGAAGTAGTGGCGGAGCTTGCGCCGCGCGAGGACTCCGCATACATACCGGCACGGGACACGGGGGTAGCGCGTCTTCGTGTCCGACGGGACCTCGCCGATATAGTAGACCGGCCTGCGCACGGGGCAAGGCATGCCCCCCTTCTTCCGTGCGCTCCACGACGATCACGGCGGCGACCACGGGTGGTCGCGGCCACGTAGAGTTGGAGGGGTTCGCGCGTCTCGCGGCGGCGTAAGGATTGGGGCGTGCGTCGGCGATGCCTTCGACTTGTCGAGCGCTTCCCCGGGCCTCGGCGGTCCAAGAGAAGCGCTCGTGCTTCTTGAGCGGCCGGTAGAGGGGCGAGGCCCTTCTCTCACCGAGCCTCGAGACGAAGCGGCTCAAGGCGGCGAGGCACCCCAACACTTTCGCACTCCTTTGAGGTCCCGAAGTGGACCCATTCGCTCGAGGGCCGCGACCTTTTCGGGGGTTGGCCTCGATCCCCGGTCGGGAGACGATGTATCCTAGGAGCATGCCCCGCGGCACTCCAAAGACACATTTTTCGGGGGTTGAGCTTGACCCCCGTTGGCCCGCGAGCGGTCGAATGCGATGCCAAGATTGGCGACCGGGTCGTCCGCCTTCTGGTTTTGACGACGATGTCGTCTACGTAAGCCTCGACCGTCCGCCGATATGGTCCCCAAAAACGTGCGCATGCGGCGCCGATATGTTGCGCCCGCGTTTACGAGGCCAAAAGGCATCGTGACGTAACGAACGTCCCGAACGGTGTGATGAACGAAGTCGCGAGCTGGTCGGACTCCTTCATTTTTATTTGATGATATCCCGAATAGGCATCAAGGAAACGAGTAGTTCACACCGGTAGTGGAATCAATGATCGATCTATGCGCGGCAAAGGAAAAGGAACTTTTGGACATGCTTTATTGAGGCGGTGTAGTCAATACACATCCTCCACTTCCCATTTTTCTTTTTTTACAAGCACGGATTAGCTAACCATGTCGGGTGGAACACTTCCTTGATGAATCCGGCCTCGAGGAGCTTCCGCGGCTCCACTCCGATCGCCGTCGCCGTTCCTCGTCGAAGCGGCGCGGCCGGCTGCCCGAACGAGCGCGAGCATTAGGCGGAGATATCAAGGGAGTGCTCGGCGACCTCCCTCGGAATGCCGGCATGTCCGAGGGGCTCCCACGCGAAAACGTCGGCGTTGGCGCGGAGGAAGTCGGCGAGCCGCGCCTTCCCTGTTAGGATCGAGGGTCGTGCGACCCTCGATGCTTTGCCCTCGGGGGCCGATGGGTCGAGAGGGACCCCTTTGGTTTGCTCGGCGGCCTCGAACGTGCCGACGTGCTTGGTGGCGGAGGCGAGGTCGTCGTTGACCATCTTCTCCGGCGCGTTTACCGGCGCTTCATCCGGCGCTAGCGCCTCCGCATGTTCCACGCACTCGACATCACGGTCGAATGCATGCTCGATCGATGACCCGACGGTGATGACGCCGTTTGGACCGGCATCTTCATCTTCGGGTACGTGTAGTTGGGGACCGCCATGAACTTGGCATAGCATGGTCGCCGAGGATGGCATGGTAGGCCCCTTTGAATCCCACCACCTCGAAGGTGAGGGTTTCCTTGCGGAAATTCTTGGGGGTCCCGAACCGGACGGGGCGGTCGATCCGCCCAAGGGGTTGAACTCCGCTTTCGGGCGCGATGCCGTGGAAGCGGCTTCGTCTGGGCCGCGGCTGGTCCCGACCCAATCCCCATCGGGCGCAATGTGTGCGCGAAGAGGATATTGAGGCTACGCCTCCGTCCATAAGGACCTTCGAAAACCGGGCGTTCCCAATGATGGGATCGACCACCGTGGGTGCTTGGCCGGGTTCGGGATGCGGTTTGGGTGATCATCCGGCTAAAGGTGATGGCATCCTTCGACCGATTGAGAAAGGCCGGAGGTGCCCTCTGCGGCGAGGACTTCGTGCCGCTCCTTCTTGTCGCCGCCGGGTTGACATGTCGACGGTGGGTCCCCCAAAAATGAGGAACACATTTTCGACGGCGGGGAAGCCACCGCGTCGCCGTCGCCCCCATCCTTCTTGGCCTCGGCCTCCTTCGCGGCGGCACGGCCATAGAACTTCTTGAGCATGTCGCCTTGCTCAAGAGTGTGATTCACGGGGGGTCTTGTGGTAGGGGCATGGCTTCTTCATCATGTCGTCGAACACCCCGGGCCTCGAGGAGCGGTCGAGGGCCCCGTCGGGCCGGGTCAACGGCGAGGGCCTCGGCGTTGCCGCCGTTGCGCCCTCGCTCGCGCGCCTCGCGGCGCGGCTTCTTCCCCTTCTTGCCCCGCTTGTCGTTGCGGCGCGGCTCCTTGGACCCCGCTGCCCTCCGCGGGCGTGTCCTCGGAGCGCTTGCCCTTCTTGCCATCGAAAATTGCCCCCACGGCCTCCTCTCCCGGAGGCGAAGGCGGGTGGCAATGTCGAACGACTCGTTCGAGTCCGTGGGCGGGCTGCGTCCCCGGCTCGCGCACAAGGTCCCGGCACGTGGTGCCCTCGAGGAACGCGTGCACGATCTCGGATTGTGCCACGGCGGGGAGCTCGTGCGGCGCTTGGAGAAGCGCCGTATGAAGTCCCGCGGCGAGTCGCCCGGCTTGCGTGCGGGGAGCGCGGATCCCGAGGAGTTCCGGGGCGCACGTATGTGCCACGGAAGTTGCCCACAAAGGTGTGGACCGGATCGTCCCGGTTGTGGATCCGGGCGGCGGGCAAGTGCTCGAGCCATGTCCGGGCCGCGTCGCCCGGATGCGGGGGCAAGTTGCGGATGATCACTTCGTCGTTGGTGGCCCCCGCCCACCGACAGGCCGGGCGGTAATCGTTGAGCCAAACACGAGGGTCCGTCTCCCCATTGTATTTGATGATCGTCGAGGGGGCGACGGAAGCGGCGGGGGAACGGCCGCCGTGAGGATCTCCCGCCCCCGAACACGCGGGTGCCGGGGGCTCCGGCGTTGGGGAGCGATCCTCACCGGCCCGTCGTAGCGTCCACCCCTTCGAGGGTGGTAGCCCCTGGCCGCTCGCGCGTCCGCCTTGCTGGTGCGCCTGGCGTTGATGACGTTGCGGGCGTCACCATCCAGCGCCCTGCGTGTGTCGAGGAGGCGTTCCTTGGCCGGCGTGCGTCCCTGGTCAGCAGGTTGACCCGCATGCACCGAGGGTTCGCCCCCACGGTGCGGATCATCACCCCGCGCGTCCCCCCTTGTTGGCGGATGCGTGAGGCCGAGCTTTCGGCTGGCCGGACGGCCGCTTGCTCAAGGAGGGTCCGCACCTCGCGGTGCATGTCTCGAGCCTCGGGGGTCGAGGGTGCGGCATGGCGCGCGGCGGTGTGGCGGCGGCGATGAGCTTTTGGCTCGCCCGCGGCGGAGTATCCGCGTTGTCGACGTTGGGGATGGGGTTGAGGCGGTCTCGGACTGTCGGCCCGGCTCCCGTGCGCGTTCGCCGCGCGCGAGGGGCCTCTCCGCCATCGAGGCGCGGAGCGGCCGCACGGTCCGTACTCCTCGCGCGGCTTGGCCTCGAGCTCGCGAGCTTGGGCCGCCGCGCGTCGACGTCGGCCCCGGCGGGAGCGCTTGGCCCCGCGGCCGGGCGCGTGGCGATCCGGGGGCGGCGTGACCTCCCCATCTCCCGGCGCCCGCCGCACCGGCGGCGTTGGCCGGGTCGTTGGTGATGACGGCGCAGCATTCCGCGTGGGGTCGTAGCTCCCGGTCTTGGAGTCGTCGGGCCGGCCGAACCGTAGTCCATGGCGTCGAGGAAACGCTCGAACGCGAGCGGGTCCCGCACACCGAGAGAAGTCCCACTCCGCGTACCCATGGCGGGGCGGCGGGTGGCATCGTGTCGACGGAGCCCGGGGACCACTCGTCCCCGTGGCGAAGTGCGGGGTTCCCGGCGACGAAGACGTGACGACCGGCGGAACCTCGCGCATTGTAGTGTTGACGTTGGCGTTGTAGGCCGTAGTTGCGCCACGCAGCTCGATGGGGACGCGTGGTCGGAGACCGCACGCGGTCCCCGCCCGGGGCGGTGGCGGTCGTCGTGACGGTGGACGCACCGCGTTGGGCGGCGGTGCGCTCGGCCTGCCGCCGCTCGGACCGCGCCCGACGCGGCGCGGCCCGCAGCGACGACGGCGTCGCGGTGTCGATGGTCCCGCGGCATCCGTGCTGCGGTGCTGCCCGCGCCGGTGTCGTGCGCGCGGCGGTGACCGGGCGGACACGGCCTCCCGCTGCGCGCGCGTAGCTCCTCACGGTTGGTGAGGCGCATGAGATAGCCATTCCCCGTGGCCCGGAAGTTCAAGTCCCGGAAGCGGATCTCGAACCCGGCCGGAAGGGGGTCTGAGCTACCCATGTTGTAGCGGGTGCTACGGTACTCAGTGCGAATCACCATGGAGGGAGTTAGCGAAATGACCTTAGGCGCTCGTTTGCCCCACGGTGGGCGCCAACTGTCGGTGCGGAATATGGTCCCGACACTAACCAGTAGATAACGCCTAGGTCTATCCCTCGATGGTCGATGCTAAGCAACAAATGACACAAGGATTTATCCTGGTTCCGGCCGAGGGGGCCGTACGTCCAGCAGTGGTGTGCTCGTGGCACTATATTGCTCGGCCGGGGGTGCTTGTAGTGGGGCAAATACAAGCAAGGCGGGAGAGGAAGCGTGGCTCCCAAGTCCCCGGTGAGTAGGCGAAGATATTGTGGGAGAATAAGAGAGTGAGTGCACGGTGCGCCGTGTTCTTCGGGTTCGTCCGAACTCGTCCTCCTCCGCCTCTCCCCGCGGCCGGGGGCTCGCCTCCCCTTTTATAGGCCAAGGGGGCGGCGAGTTACATGCACGCCGCGGCCCCGCCCTAGCTACGTGAGGGAGCACGTCGCGCTATGGTGTAGAGTGGGCGGCCGTCGGTCGATCTTCGGGCTGCGATCCGGCCATGATGGCCTACCTTGTACCCGAACAGTGGCGGTTCGAGGGTAGAAGGCGGTAGATGGCGATGGCGTCCCCCCGATAGGCTTCGAGGGAGGTGCGATGATGGCCGGTACGGGGTACGGGGAGCGGGGCGAACGGCGTTCCTTCCCAATGAGCTCGCGGTGGTGGAGTGGTTGCTGCGGTGTTCGGGCGTGCGCCGCGGAGTCAGGGCGTGCGCTCGCGCGCGTGGGTACGGCGGCCGCGCGCGTTACGGTGGCCGGGATGGCCGCCCACCGGCCTAGCGCCCTTCACCTACAGGCTGCGGGGTCACGGGAAAGTGGGATCGAGGGTGCGCCGGCCCCCTTTCGAGGGGTCGGGCGCGTTAGTCGTACGATAGCGTGCGCGCGGTGTTATGGGACGACACCGGCCGTACCGCACGGTCCACCCCACGGTGGCGGGGATGGGCTCCTCCCGCGGGGAGTTGGTGCGGCGGCACGGGGGCGTGAGCCCCGGGCGCATGATGGCGCCGTCCCGCGGCGTCGGGGCGTTAAATGCCCAAGTACGGGGCCGGCGCACGCGTGCGGGGGCGCCGGGTGAGCGTGGCGGGCCCCGGCGAGGGTGGAGCGAACCCTCGAGCGAGGCGAGGGCCTGCTCGAGGGGGGAGCGGGCCCTCGAGCGGGGCGGGACCGCTCGAGGGAAGGGTCGCCCCTCGAACGGGGGCGGAACCCGTTCGAGGAGGGGGTTGCCCCTCGAGCGGGGGCGGAGCCCGTTCGAGGAGGGAGCGCACCCTCGGGCAGGGCGGAGCCTGCTCGAGGGGTCTCGTGGTCGGGCTATCTTGGCGGGGCCTCCGAAGTCTCGCCGCACGGGCCACGTCCCGCATGGTTAGTTCCCCGCATGGTTAGGCCTAGTTCATTTGATGCGAGAATTTAAGTGAGGGTTCCCCCATCGTTTGAGGGGACCCCTAGGGCGGTCCCCGACACCTTGTTGTCAATTATGGTTTGTGGATAATTAAATTGAAGACCGTCAAATAAATCTTGCATTTGCATCTCCGTGTAGATCGTTCCGCCGTAGACGTACGCTCGTGCCGGAAGGAGGAGACGAAGGTGCCGACGAAGGGCTGCGCAAGACGTGGACGCGGCTCGAGACCCGGACCCAAGTCCGGAAGGGCCCAAGGCAACCCTTGCCGGCGAAGGCAAGCCTGCCCGATCAATAACCCCGTCTTTTAAAATTATGCAATTATGTTTGTTACGAATGTGCATTTACGTTTCCGGAGTTGAATTGAAACCCTAGATGCATGATCCCTAGGCACCTATGCTCTATCACTAGTATGCTAGGTCGATAGCCGGTATGCTATAGGACCCGATAGAAGTAGAGTGATGTTCGTCACTCGCGAGAATAGGTTCTTATGTTGGAATCATAAGATCTTTGTAAATGGACTCGCTCATGTGGTAAGAGCACGGGATTAGGCTCGGCCTAGTGGCTTTCGTGGGCTAAGCTTTTGAACGTACCAAACATTTGTCGGGGAATGGGACCGGTAAGCCTAGTACCTTAATGAGACGGCGCGGGAACTCTTCCCTACTACTCTTGAGTAATCACCTTGCGGGCCGGCTACGGGAAGGGGGGGTGCATGTGTGAGACCGGGTACTTTGCGGGGTATACCCGGCTAACCTTGTACCCGGGATCGTAGGCTTTGCTCCCAACCCGAGGACTTTTGGAAACTACCCGGAAAAGTTGTCCTTGCGGGGTAGCCTACCGTGTGTTTGGGTTTACCTTGCAAGGTTTAAATCAATCGATTGTCGGCCTCTCACCGTTATCCGAGATCGCTTAATCAATCGGCCATGATATCCCATAATGATGGAAGCGGTGAATATGGTTGTATGAATTAATTGCTTGTCCAATTCTTGTTTGAATTAGATGGCACATTTAGAAATGGTAATCAACTAGAACTTGTGCTAAAAGATTGAAAGTAAGGATCTACCCTTAACAGCTGTTCAGCAAAAGAAACTCCACCGGCCAAAAGCCTTTCATGTCTAGAGTTTGGTGATGTAGATATCACCTGACGGTTAAGTCTTGCTGAGTATTAGTATACTCGACCTTGCTTTAAAACTCGTTGTTGCGGGTGTGGTTGACCGGAAGGGTGACGACAAGTGATGACATTACGGATGGCCTCCCGTGATGTTTACCGTTGCGCTAGTTTATTGTATTTCCGTTGTTTTCAAACTCGAACCTTTACTCCATGTCCGGAATAATGGTTTGTAATAAAATGTTTTAACTCATGTTGTACTCGGACTCGCCTTCGAGTGAGTTTTAATGCATGTGTCGATCCTCTCGTATGATTTCCAAGTGATTTACCGGCGTTAACCCGGCAACTAACAACGAGGATGATACTTTACTATGGCTTAACGACCAAAGTGGATCGGTCTTAGGCAATAGTACAAGTATTTTCCGAGCGGGTTGTCACGTGCCGGGTATCGGAGCGATCGCATGCACCGAAGCTTAATTAATAATGTTAATCACATGATGTTTGAATAAAATTTGCCAAGATTGTCCGATTTTCCAAAAAACGTTGGTCCGTTAAGGATAAACTAGACCAAGAGGCCCTAAAGGGACTTTTTGGGTTCTTTCGAGCGGCTTATTAACCTATCGTTTATTTTGCTAACTCCCAAGCACCTTACTTTATGTCGACTTACTTTCTTGCACAACCAAACTAGATGAGCCACGTGTTTTATACGTGTGCCGTACCGCATCACGGGAATTGCGAGGGTTGATGTAGTGATCCATTCCACGGAT
This sequence comes from Cenchrus americanus, assembly GCA_947561735.1. Classification (NCBI taxonomy): domain Eukaryota; kingdom Viridiplantae; phylum Streptophyta; class Magnoliopsida; order Poales; family Poaceae; genus Cenchrus; species Cenchrus americanus. The sequence goes on along the minus strand of OX387239.1, from coordinate 281,519,024 downwards.
CCCATCTTCGCGTCTGTTTATGAGTTGTGTGTCACCACGTGTTTCATACGTGCGCATTCCACATGTCGATCATGCGAGGCAAGGATACACTCCATTCAAACGGAGGATGTCCGAGGTTGGACGCCGTCCATGTAGCGGTTTAACGCATGGATGTCGAAAACCCGGATTTTCATAGAAAATCCGAATCCTCGTACCTTCGCGATAGTCCCCGGATCGGTGGCTATCGCGTACGTAACATCTCACGAGATAAATACACAAAGTCATACATCACATCACATAAAGTTAATAGTACATGAATTTATTACAAGTCCATTATGGAGTACATCAATACAAGCCTCTTGGCCGAATCGGAGTGAAAATTCTACACAACGGTAGCTATCTTCTCGAAGGGTCTCCATCTTTATTCTTCTCACCATAGGCAAACTCGAGCGAAGCGACGTATCCCTCGGTCGTACCATCCGTCGGCGTTGCGGTCGAACTCGGACTCGTACCTCGCACACCCAAAGTCTATCCCCAAGGAGTGGGATAGGTCCACGTCATTAATCGTATGCGACTTTTAAGTGGCCTAACATCTAAAGGGAAAAGAAGGTAGATAAGGAAGCGGCTTTGGTTTCCGAGCAAAGCAGATAGCGAGTATAAACAAGGTATCTCCATCAATATCCCGAAACCCAAGTCTCTCAACACCGCTCGGATCCACGGTTACCCGGAGACCCGTCTCCACCTCCTACTCCTGTCTAGGGTCGATGCGAGAACTTCCTCTCCTCGCACCTCAATGATTACATCCGGATCGACGAGGTAGATGGAGCCTCTCTCCTCTAGCCGGCCGCAACCACGACTCACCACACACTCACCTATAGGGGGAAGGTAGAAATCCCAAAACATGAGGAACGAACATGTCTTCTAGGCAGTGTCCATAACCGAGGACGCGGCTATAGCTATAGATCGAACAACTCGCGAGTGTGTACACCCGTACCCATCCCGAATGGTACCCGACCGGTGTACGGCCGACCGAGCCCATCCTACCGGCGAACTCTCGGTAGTCACGAACCCACCCCCGCATCCGGCCCTCAAAGCGGTCCCCTCGCGGTGAGGACGAGACGCGGAACTGTGAAATGCTCCCGTGTGGCCACACGGGAGACGCTCTGAGAGGGTGGTCTCACCTCCACCGCTCCCCATAGATACCCTCTATCCTTCCTAGGCAGTTATGGTTCTGCACTTGCCGAGCTCAACACGGCCCTATCCCCACTCTCGGCGGGGTGGTGTGTACGATGTCCTACAAACAAGTTGATCCACTCAGTTTCAGACCGGGGCGAGCTCATGTCCTCCAAGCGCACGTAAAACCCCAACACCTAGGCTCCGAAAAACCATAACAGAAGGGATGCACTGAGGAGTGCACCCCTATCCCCGATCCCAGATCGGTTGTTTCGAGCTCACCCCCGCCAAAGTACCCAAAACGCCTTCTCCGCCGGTTTTTACCCCACACACGCCAAGAACCACTATTCCCATCCCAACACATGCATCGCGAAGCTCGGCGTATATACACGCTCACATAAACATATATATACAAAGGGGTAGTAGGACAATCAAGGACGGGGTAAACAAAGAGGCATTGCAAGGTTCATCAACATGCATTTATAAAGTAAAGCACTAGCAATACTACTTAGCAATGCCTAATGGGTATTTCGAATCGGTCGAGTGTGAACACGGGGTCGGGTAGTCCTCCGCAGCCGAAGTCGTCGGCGTAGTCGTACTCCCGGCTCGGCTCTCGTCCTGCTTCTCGCTCCTAATAGCGCGAAAGGAAAAATAAATAGATAGCGGTCCTAAAGCAATTTAAATCCAAATAAGAGCATTGAAGAACCAAAAGAGAGCAAACACCAATCTAACCCGAGTTTAAGAATTTAGAAATTTTCCGGAAAAGGTTTTACAATTTTTGGAGTTAAAATGGATTTACTAGGGTTTTTCAAAGAGAAAACATGTTTTTCGAAATAAAAATACGTTTTCCCCTTTATATATCCCCGGCCACACCGGATCCCCCAAATGCGGATCCGCCGCGGTCGGCTCCCCGCGACCCGCGTGTGGCCGGATCGCAGTGGCCGCCGCACGCGATCCCGTGAGGGGATCGTGCGGCTCGACGCGATGGGGGCCGGCATGTGGCCGCGACGGGATTGGCCCAGCCACAGCAGATCCCGGCGGGCAAGATGTGGCCACGCCGGTGTGTGGTCTCCGGTACACCACACCGACCAGTGAACCAACTCCGCCCCCCTAAGTGCTCGATGGAATGCCCGGGAGAGGAACGGCGGCACGGGATGAGCTCGCCGGCGACGAGTTCCACGGCGCCCGGCGGCCGGTTAATACGGTGTGCCTATGTGGGTTTCCCCCGAGTTGCCGGGGCTCGGAGGGCGCTAGGACGGGTTGGTGGGCGTTGCGCGCGGCCATCGCCGGCGTGGGCGCGGCGGCGGCGCGGCGGCGCCGCGCCGGAAACCCAACTCGCGCGGGCGCGCGGCGCGACGGGGGGCCGGCGTGCGCGGGGGTGTGCACGCGCGTCGGGCTACCCCCCGCCGAGCGCGGGGGTTGGGGTCGCGACGGGGTGTCGTGGCGGCGTTCACGGCGGAGCCCGGCTCGACGCCATGGGTGGCGGCGAGCGCGGCGCCCGTGGTTGGTTGGCGCGAACACGACGGGGTGCACGCGCGCGGTGTTCGGGCGACCGAGGACACGGCGTTCCTTCCTTTGGCGACCGTGCACGCGTCTCACAAGGCCACGGCGAGGTCACGGCGCGCGCGGCCGGTCCTATGCACGGCGGCGAGCACGGCGAGCACGGCGGAGGCACGAAAAAGGGACCAAAGGCCCGGCCTAGCCTTCAAGGCTACGGCGCACGCGTGCCGGGGTGCACGCTTGCGAGCGCCGTGGCCCGCACGGGGAGCGCTCGCGGACACGCACGCGTCGCGGACGCGACGCGGCGCACCGACACGCGCGCGGCGACAACCAAACGGGTGGTGGCGTCCTACGGCAAGAGGGGAGAGGCTAGGGCGGGTGGCGCGCACGTCGACGAAGGTGGCGGCACCGCGAAGATTGCAACCCGGCCTGGCTCGATGGCCGGCATCACCGCCGGCGGCGCGGCGGCGCGGTGGCGCGGTGGCGCGGAACGTCCCGCCTCGGCTCGAAGGCCGCGACGTCCACGAGGAAAAGGGGGCGCGGTGCTCACCGGTGGTCCAAGGGGACCCGGTGGTGAAGGCGTCGGTGAAGAGGTGCGCGACGCGGTGACGAGGAAGGAGGCGGCGCCGGTAGGGGAAGCGGATGGTCGACACGATGAAGAGGAAGTCAAGGAAGCGAGGGGTCGCAGGGCGTGCGTGGCTCTCGCGGGTCGGCTCCTCCTCGCGGGCGCTCCGGCTTCGCGGCGGGTGGTGTCGCTCCGGCGCCTCCGAGCTCCTCCTTCTCCTCCCCCTTCTCCTTCTCCTCCGCTTGCGAGTAGGTGGGCGGGGGGACCGGATCCCCCGAGGCGGCTAGGGTTGGGAGAGCCATGGGTGGCGGCGGCGGCTTCTTATAGCGGCGGTGGCGCGGGGTGTACGTGGACGGCAGGGATGCGCCGGGAGGCCGCGGGGGCGCGTCGCGACGGCGGCCATGACCGCCGCGGCCACCGCTTTGGCCTTTCGCGTCGGCTAAAGAGAAAAGCGCGAGGATGACGACGATGACACCGGCGTGACGCAAGGCAGCCCCACTCGGCGGCCGAGCGACGGGCGGCGCGCGGTAGGTGGGCGGGCGCGGACGGTTGGGCGAGCGGCCGATGGGCCGGAAGTGGTCGTGGGTGGAAAGGGAGGTTGGTGGCCCGCTGTGCACGGTAACATTTATCAATTTTCCTTAGGCTTTTAAGTTGATTCAAATTTGAATTTCAATTCAAATTTGAATCCACCCAAATAAGATCCAAATAAAATTCAAATGAAGATCCAAATTTTCACACTAGCAAGGTTATAAGTCCTAAAAGTATCGTTGAAGCCAAAATTAAATCTAGGAATTTGGGGTAAGGAACGAGAAGACACTCTTATTTGATTCACGAGCACTCAACTTCAATTCAAGTTTTTGAAATTCACAATTTTGAATTCAAGTCAAAACTAAGGATGTTACGGATGCCATTTCTATAGTGAACGGTAATGTACGGGAACGCTTTCATGAGTGCGGGCATGAAAGGTTCATTGTGTTTTGTGATCTTCGTGGGTGCCCTAACCTCGTTTCGTAAGTCGTTAAGTGAGCGTCGACTAGTTCTCGACTAGTTATTATAGGGAGATACGTGTATGTGCCATGCCACCAGCGCTAACTCCGAGTTTTGGTTTGAATGCCATTGTGAGGACGAATAGGGCGTCTTGCATCATGCTAAAAGCCGTGGGAGAACCTAAATTGAACTCATATCTGATTTCGTGCTCTCTAAGGCAAAATAGTGATAGTGTGTTTTGTCCTGTTTGGCCTCTCTAGCGTAGATGTGTTGTCGTTCACAAATTTATTAAAAGCTGTTGCTTGGATTGTTGATCTCCATCTAGGTTGCCCCAATCTAATCTAGTTCCGCTCGCCAAAGTTCACGATCATAACTTGGGTCTACCGCAAGTTATGCTCGGTTAGTCAACCCTTGTCTTGCTATCTTCCTAGAACCTTTTTGAAATCTTGCTTGGTTAGGCACCTTCCTAATCTTCCGGCTCGACCTTGCATACCCAACTTGAGTCTCATAACCTTGCTAAATCACTATGCAAATTTGAGAAATGTTGAACTCTCGGTTTGAGTTAGGAAGATCGATGTTCGATTACCGGACCTTGTACCATTTTGTATGCTCGCCGTTCGAGTTCAGCATACGTTGGTATTCGTGTACATAATTACCCCGTACCTTAACCCTACCCTTATTCGTTGATCGAGTTACCCTTGTACACTCGCACTCAACCGATTCTCATTTTTGTCGTTATGTCCGGATGGACAACGCCGGATCTGCGTCAACCGACGTGGAAGCATGGACTCTCGTGAACTACCTCGAGGAGGGTGGATTCCCCGCACTTTTGTGGGACACCCCGAAGGACTTTGGGTACACCACTTACCCGCAGTACTCGACACATGAGGTCATGACCACGGGACAACTCCTTCACCGTGAAGTCAAGGTGAAGATTTCGGTGTGCCCAACCAATCGCTTGGGAAGAGTGGGAGTGTAAGGCACAAGGGCGAAACTTGTCCGACACGGTGCGTAAGGCTGCTCTCGAAGCACTTACAACTTTCCGTGGAAAGCACCCCGCCGAGATAACCAATTCGCAGCCAAAGTAATTCTTGTACCTGAGCGACACATTGTACCGGGTGGCGAATGGGAAACTATCCTTCCAGCCCAGAGCAACTCTCACTATAGTACTGATCTTGTCACCTCAGTCCGCTTTTAGGAAGCCATGTACGACACCTACCGACGGATGGTGGGAGAAAGTGTGTTCTATAGACACCAAATCTATAGGTACCGAGTTAAAGAAACAGAGTGTACGACTCAAGCGTTGAAGGAAGCCCGAGCCATGGTAGCTACTCTCAAGAAGGAAAGACGCAAGGACAAGGCAAAGATACAAGAATTGAGTGAGATCATACATGAGCGAGAATTTCTTATTGCAAGATAACGACCGGATATGCTTGAACTAGAGAATCAAGCGGAAGCTATAGCGGCTCCGCCTACGAACCTCGTCATTCCCGGCCGGAGAGGGAGAAGGAGATGCTAAAGATATCCAAGGAGAATATGGAATTGAATCCGGACCCGAGTCACCATAGTCCCTCGGCGTGGAAGATCCAACCCTAGGAAGTTTGTATGTGGAAATAAAATTCGGAGTCATAAGAGTGTAGTATTGTAAGGAACCCTAGTGTGCAAATAACCGCTTTTGGTTAACTATCGCGGTCGGTTGAGCTAGGAACCTTGTTGTTGCGGCCTAGTCCGCATTGTAATTCCACATGTTGTTGGGTAATTCGAAAACCCTCATCGATGTAATGCCCGGATTAAACATCTTTTCCCGCAACGATCTCTCGTAAGTGTCGACGGTTAATGTTTGTATCAAAGTTCGTTCGTGACTCGCAAGCGTACAAGTCTCCCGTCGTAGTCAAGGGACCCTTCTTCCCTCGAGTGGTGAACCCAAGGTATCGAATCCGTGGAACAAATGTGTGACGCAAGACTTAATCTATTAAAGCCAAATAACTCGCAATCTTCAATAAAGAACCTAATGCATCTAAGTAAAAGATACAAAACAGATCTAATCTACTAAAAACCGGAGAAAACAAAGTAAGATTGGGTAGATAAACCGATCTAGAGGGATCGGGGTAAGCCTTTTGTTGAAGTTCCAAGCAAAAGAAGAAGTAGCAAATCGAATCTTAATAAAAGCCTCTTTAAATCGTGGTTTCCCGTCCAAATCCGAAAACATCCGCCTTTCGAGACCCCCGTTCGTCACAACGTATCCCTATTCATGCGGGGAGCTTAGGGCGAGTCAAAAGACAAGTCGAGATTCTTTCGGAGGATCCGGTGTGTACCTCTAGCCACCGCGGCTACAAGAACACCCTATGTAATCTATCTCGAGAATAGAATTGGAATAAGCAAAGCCGATCGAAAAACGAAATCTTCGAGGAAACACTTGATCACCGAGAAAAGATTCAACTTGATAATTCAACTATAACAATGATACATACACAAGATCACCACCGGGATCCTTCCTTGATCTTGCTTCTAGCTCCGGAACTCCGACGTGGTCTTCCTTGCAAGGTTCCCACGTCGGCTAGGGAAACCCTAGTCAACTAGCTCGACCCTCTCCTCTCCTAGATGGTGTCCCTCTCTTCTCTGCTTCTCGGCGGCCGAAGACGAAATCTTCTCTCGCGTGGCTCTCGGTCGGGGGACTATAAATAGCCCGATTGGCGGCTAGGGCAAAGGGCGACGGTTTTGGGCCCTAAATGGGCTCGGGCCGACCGGATCGGGCCGGCCGGCCCGGGCCCATTTAGGCCCGGCCCCCGCGGGCTCCTTTGCCCGAGGTTGGTTCCCTTGCTTCCCGGATGCTTCCCCCTTCGCATGTAGGTCCATGTCGTCGGTTTCTCTCCGAATTGGACTCAACTCCTTGTCTTGCAAGATTCAAGACTTTTCCGGTCGTGTCCCCGGAGTCCGTCGTCTTCTCGGATCAAGTCCCCGCTTCTTGGAGTTAAGTTTGCTTCATTGCATGACTTGTTCGGGGCTTCAAGGTCTTGTCATGAGGTGCTTGATGAACTTATCCCGAAAGTCTTGCATTCAACACTAAATCCCCGCATAAACATTAAACTCCAAAAACGACATGCACACGTGAACTTGTTATACCACGGGGGTTAGTACCAATGGATAAGGTATAAAACTAATGCCAACACCGAAGGTAAACTCATGGCTAGGTTGACGGATTTTCACCGTCAACATCTCCCCCATGCTTAAACCTTGCTCGTCCTCGAGTAAGCCTTCGATGGATATCATCATTGCTAAACAATGTTTAAACTCGCACTTGATTACACATGAGAAAACATAATGCTCTCAAAATTTTAATTCATTAAAGTTCCATAATGTACTAGCCTTCATTTCTACGGAGGGTAGATTCTTTTTAAGCTTATCCCACAAGTATTAACATGCTCACAAAGTTTTAAATAGATCTCGAATTTTTTTGAAATGAAGATCGAGATAAAGAAAAACTAAACCAAATTCACAAATTTAAATCATCTCGTGTATTGCTCATAAACTCTCATCTCACTTGTCTCTCAAGCCTATATATTCTACTCCTTTCCCTCTCATATATATGTGGTAGGCTTTTATATGGAGCTTTGGGAAAGTTTAGTCCTAACAAGATTTTATAAATGAGGTGTTGTCAAAACAAGACAAGCTTCTCATGGTCTTACCGAGACTCGTCAAAAAGGTCATTGGAAAATAATGTTAAATCAAGGAGGGGAAAGAGAAAAATACACACACTTTAGATGAGTGGACATGTGCAAATGGCAAAGAGTGATCCCGAGGCACAAAGGAAGTCCTCGTTATCGGATTGCACATGGTTGGAAAATGAGAATGGATCTTTTTAACTTGAAGCCTTGAATGCACTCTTAGAGAACCGGGGAGTTCACTTTACGCACATATATATTTTTTCTCGTTTCTCATATTTCTCATTCTTTTCTTTCTTTCTTTCTTTCTTTCTTTCTTATATATATATATATATTTTCTTTCTTCACCTTGGAAGTCACGTACATCGCCGAATTTTTTCTTTCATCATTATATGTTTTTTTTAAATACTCCCTTTTGAACTCTAAAACTGCACCGTACCTACCTCCTCCCCCATGCTTAGACGTTGCTCATCCTTGAGCAAAGAGGCGAAAAATAAGGTAGGTACCGGAGATATTTTTCCTTGGAGAGATACTTGAAATCTTCAACGTTGGCACCGTCTTGCGATCTTCCTTGAATTGATGATCCATTCTCAACGATAGGTTGTGGTCAAGGAGGTAATCACAAAAAGATGATATTTGGTTTAAGGGTGGATATCCGGCGAAGTTTGTGAGATCACCGATGCGGGGATACACAATGCACGGATAAGAGGCTAGCAAAGAGATAGATACGCAAAAACGGAATGACCAGCTTCTTAGTCTCGGGCCGTAGAAATCATGGCCTGCAATAACGCACTCAAAAATAAATCTTGTACACTAAGGTTCATGCACTCAAATATATATAAGGCTTTGGATAGGTTGAGCAACACACAAGTGATATTTGTGACAAGGTTAGCAATATTTTTGAGCATAAAAGACATCTTCAATCTATTCATAACTTGAGAGCACATAAAACACTATGGGTCTTTATTTTAATCATAACCTCCGCTGAAGATTAAGCTAGCATTTAAATAAATTCAGATCTGTATTTTTAAGAGAGCACTAGCTTAAACATGCATAAAACAATTACAAAGATGAACAAAGCTGCAATTTTAATCATATATCATCATGGCACGAATTTTGTAACTTTTCCAATGATATAATCAAGGTGGTGACTTTATTAATGGTGACATCAAGTTAAAATACACACTGAAAATAAACAAAACATGCTTGCTGAAAATTAAATAAAAACAGAAAATACTACGCAAACACACATAAGCAAAAGCTGAAAATTACAGAGAAAAAGAAAAGAAAAGAAAACTAAACTTCCTAAGCCTTCTAGTCCTCCGCCGGTGGTTGATGTTGATAGTCTTGATAATAATACCCTTGCTCATAATATGGTTGAACGCTTCCTCCGTCGAATTGATTTGGCTCCACAAGGTGAAGGCGTCCAAGTTCAAAGGCAATATTTGCGTTGCCTTCACCGAGTTGAGCTGCGTTAGATTGGATGGCTGCGATGTTTTGAGCATTTCTTGCGGCATACCCTCCAATAATGGCCATGCTTTGTTGTGGTTGGGGATGATGAGCGTAGGACTCCGCGAAGTTAGCGTTGGGCACAACATAATTTTGTGGGGGTACCGGTGCACCACCCCCCCATGCTTGTTGTTGAGACCCTCCGTAATAACTTGGCGGAGGAGGAACCCCGCCAAATGGTTGCACATTGGGTTGTGCTCCACTTGCTTGTGCGGAGGATGTTCCCTCCTCTACGATTCTTCCTCTTTTGTTCTTCCTTGCGGGGACAAGTAGTCCCTCTTCCAACCAATCTTCCCTTCCTTCGGTGAAAAGCCTAAGCCTCTCATTCGGAAGGGGGAGGTTCACTATGGCCAACCGATAACCTCCTCTCTCATCTCCACTAATGTACTTGCCTTGCCGCAAGTACTCAAAACCGAGAGAGGTACCACGCAAAAGGTGAGCGGGGTTTCTTGCGATCCCCGCCGCAAGGAAAAGGCCAACATGGAGAGGTAACACCCCGAACCAATATTACCGGCCCCCGATGTTGCTTCACAACACCAACGGTTGATCATGAGGTAAGAGGGGTCAATTGGCTGCCCGGCAATTAAAGCCGAGTATAGCCAATTCAACTCCGTGTCGGTCACCTTTGTTTCCCTCATCCTCCCCAATACCCTCTTGCACATCCAAGAGTGAAATATCCGGATAATGGGGTTGCGGATGCAATTGCGTTGTTGATGGGCTTCTCCGGAGATCATGCCCCAAAATTCCGCCAACATGCCAGGAGGCACGTCAACTTTCTCCGGAGCTCCCTTGTGGAATCCAAGCAGCTCCCTTACGTGCTCGTAGGGAACCACTTGCTCGATTCCCTCCAAACGGAATGACAAGCTTTGCACCCCATCATCATCAACGATGGGTGCAATAGTCATCAAAATTTCCAAGGCATAACCCAAATGGGTGTCCACCGATATTCCGTTGGAGAACTGCACCCACCCGAGGTGCCCCAACATGTAGTATATGTCGGTGCAAAAACCCAAGGTGTAGAGTGCTTGGTCGTTGAACTCGACGCTTGGCACAAGCCTCTTCTCAAGATTGGCGAGCCTATCCTCCTCCTCCGCCGACAAGATGATGAAGCCGTACGAAGATTGTGTCGGGGTGTAAGGAGGTGGTGCGGTTGAGCGAGTCGATCGTCGTGGTGGCGCGGGCTGCTCCTCCGTGTGCCCACGAGGTTCGGTGAACCTCATGGAAGTGCTTCTCGCAGCCCTCATACCACCAAGGAGGAGAGCGTCGTTCCTCCTCGGTGGTGCCGTGTCCGTCTCCATGCTCCGGGGAGACTCGGAAACCGAGTGCCTCCTCGAAGACGTGGTTGATGACGGCTTGGACGACGACGAACTCTTCTTCTTAGAGAAGAGACTTGTGGTCTTCTTCCACATGGTTGCTGCACTCTTTCTTCAACTAAAATTCCGGGTTGCAACCGGTAAACAAGGCACTTAAACTCTTTGCTTCGGATATGGACTTTGAGTGGATTAAGGATGTGGATTTTTCTTGAGCTATCAAGCTTGGGATGGTTGGCTAAGTCTACGGAGGTTCCGAGCACACAAACTTGAACACACAAACAAGGGAAGGAGAGGGAAGCTTGCTCGCAGAAAACGGGCGCCGGGGGCTCCTTATATAGGGCGAGCCGGCCGGCCCGGGCCGGCCGGCCCGGCTCCTCCGGCTCCTCCTCGGCGCGTCTTTCTCCCCAAAGACGATCATTTCGCCTCCGCAACTTTCCCCGCCCGCGTGCTCCACGAGTTGCACCGCCCAAACGCTCTCGTCCACTCCTTTTCTTGAATTATTGGTCCTCCCACTTGATGCTCCATGCTTTGGGTCATGTCCATGCTCCCTAGCTCCACTTGCTTCACATGCCACCATGAAAATTCTGCAAAGTTGATGCTTTCTGCCCACCATGCTTGTCCTTTGCATGTGGAATTGGTGAAAGTTGATAAAAGGGGATCCAATGGTGCATGCATGATTAATTCAAACTAGTTGCCTCCATTTAGGTGTGTTTAAGGTTAAGCACTCCTCTAATTCGAAATTTAAAATATTTTTCAGAGCCATGCAAGAGCTCAAGCATAATTTTAGAGAAGTTTTTAAACCATTAAAAACAAATGTAAGTCGAAAATATTTTTCGACTACGTCGATTTTGGTCTCGCCGGTAAAGTTTGCTTTCATCGGTTGAGAGCGAACGTTTTCCCGGCTTGATCATGGGGGCATAGGTTTGGGTTCTAATTTTGGCTAAATAAGAAAGATTTTGAATAAAACAAAATTAGAATGGGCTTAGAAAAATTATAATCCTAGAGAAACCAAGGATAAAGATTTTTGAGACCAACCAAAAGCTTTGATTTCTAGGTTCACGCGAGTCCTACCACGTGCTGAATTTTATTAACACTTAAACATAAATCGTGGCTCTACTCGTGTGGTCTTAGCATGAAAAATAGGCCAACCTCAGCACCATAATGAGGGTGAAAGGTTGATCTAAGGTTCTGAAATTATTTGGTTGAGGGGTTTCTCGAAAAGAAAAGAATCAAACAAGCACATAGGAGGGTTCATGCAAAGGGTTTATGATAAAGCAAACATTCAATCAAGAATTATGTCTCTAATATTGTTCAACCACTTCTAAGTCTAATGTCTTTGCGTAATAAAACTCAAAAACTAAATTATTAAAAATACTAGAAAAACCTGGAATCGGGTTGTCCTCCCGTAGCTTATTCTTGACTCGACTTGACGAAACGGGTTGCCTCCCGCCTAGCGCTTCGTTTATAGTCTATAGCTAGACTTCTTCACTTGATTACTCCGGATCAACGCTCTTTGCGGGCGTTGCAATCTTGGGTACCCACTTCCGCACCATCTTGGGCGCGGGCTTGTCTTTTGGCTTGGCCGGCTTAGTCATTTTTTTTGGTCTTCACGGGCGGCTTCTCTTCCTTTGTCTTGACGGATGCAACACCTTCTTTGATTTTCGTTACGTTCATTTTTTTCGGCTCCTTCTTCTTTTTCAGCCCCTCCGTTTGTTTTGGTTCTCCCTTCACTCCAATCATGTTGCATGCCTCAATCCTTGGACGGAACTTGAAGGAACTCATTTCTCCGTTGATATCGAACATGATCTCCCCCTTGCCAACATCAATAGTAGCTCCCACGGTCTTGAGGAACGGCCTCCCTAGGATGAGCGGCGGCTTCTCCCTCTCTCCCATCTCGAGCACAACGAAGTCGACGGGGATGAAGTGGTGTCCAATCTTCACGGGTACATCTTCAGCAATGCCCAAGGGATAGCGAATGGAGTTGTCACCCAACTCCAAACATATTCCCGTAGGCTCCATCGGTAGGCGTAGCTTCTCGAACACATCCCTCGGCATGACACTCACACTAGCTCCAAGGTCGCATAACGCCTTCTCGAAGTTGAAAGAACCAACCGAACATGGAATTGTAGGGCACCGGGGTCTTTTTGCTTCTCTAGCCCATAAGCAATAGCCGCACTACACTCCTCGGACATTTTGACATGATCTACCCCGAGTGTTGCTATCTCATATTTATTTGCAAGTATGTCTTTAAAGTAACGAGAATATGTAGGTACTTGTAGGGCATCTAGTAACGGCATGTTGATGCTAAGTCTCTCGTCACACCCGATTTCCGAAGAAAACCAAGTGCTTAACTATATGTATGCCAGGATCAAGTTTCATACATATAGTGACATCATAGTGTATAACGAGAAACAATATCACGTAAAGAAAGAGATTATCGAGAGATTTACGGCGGAATCCCGGGGAAGCAAAGGTTCCAAACTTCACGAGCAATCGAGCGGGGGTTGCGTACGCCTAGCACCATCTTCTAGACTTCGTGCACCTTCTTCTTTTCTCGAGCGGCGTTTAAGCAAGGATGAGTACACTTATGGTTGGTACTCAGCAAGGCCACAGAAATAACCGGAAAGCAATTTTAAATCCATCTTTAAGTTCATTAATCATGTGAGGGTCCGAGCCGCTCTTGACCGTGAGCACGGCGTTATAACGGTTTAACACTCGCAGAGGTTGTACACTTTCACCACAAGTCGCGTAAAAGTTCCGAAGAACTTTGAACCCAACCATGCCGTGCAAAAGTAGGCACAATACCACACTTCCGAGGTGTGATTGCATAGGGACGCTACGAGGCCTTTACAAAGAGTCCTCCCATGTGTATTAGTCCATAGTAGCACGTCCTAGAGGCTATCTTTCGTTCCCTCCTTCTACCCTCGGACGGGGTTAGCCTAGAAGAGCACTTCCGTTCCAAAACCTGTCCGGAGTAGAAGAGTCATAAAAGCATTCCTCCGTACCCCAAGCTACTAAGGCTAATAGCCACACAAGACTTCCCTAATTAATTGGCCAAGACAGAGCCATATGTCTTGTGGTTGTACTGTTTTCCCGGGTGGTTCTCCATGTTCCGATTAATTTACAGTGTTCTTGTATTAAAGCATAGGTAGAAGGATGGTTAGGGTCACTTGCCTTTCTCAACAAAAAGCTACTCTTGCTCTTCTCGCTCTTGCTCTCTTGATCTTCGGGACTTTCAATCGGCGGCTCGATCTTCTACTCGAAGCAAACATCGAGCACAAACATGCAGAACAGACAAACAAGAACAACTAAGAACAATACACCAAGCATGAAAAGCTTTAAAAGAGGACAAGGTTTGGTTCTAGGACCGCGAACGCAAAAGACTCGGAACTATCGTAAGATTTGGATTATATCACACAAGGCTATGTGCTTGGTAAATTTTATTTCAAAAGATGTGCATAGGTTATTTCAGAGAAATACCTTATTTAATAATTAAGCAAGTTATATTTATATAAAAGGAACGGTGTATAACTTATTCCAATTTTATTTATAAATATTCAAGTATTATTTTATGCAACTTAAACATTTTAAAAGAAGTATGTAAAACATCTAAACGAATATCTTTACATTTCGAATTGTACTAAGTAAATTATAATTTAGAAATATATTTATGTTCATATTAATCAATTTAATATTTAATTATGAAAACTCGGAATAAACCTATATTACTTTTATTTAGAAAGCAAATTGAATATATATTAATTAATTTAAGTTTGATTATGAAAACCGAGATATAACTCTAATTAGCTTTTAATTGGAAAGATTATTTAAATAAGAATTAACCAAATTATATTTCTTATAAAAAGACGCGTTGATCCCTAATTAAATTTTAATTAGAAAAGCATGTATATTAGTATTTAATCATATTTAAACATTAAATAAATTATAAAGCAAGTAACAGGTTCAACATTGTCTCTAACGCGTTCTTTGAGTTATTACGAACCTAACGCAATTTGAATCGCTTGAAACGGAGCTAAAACGTGAAAACTACGCACTAAACAAGGTTTAAGGGCTTAAACTGAGAAAACTTGGGCTCCGGGGCTTAACCGCAAGAAACCAGGGACCTAGACATAATTACACATATAACATGAGGTTTATAGTGTAAAAAGGTTAAGGGTGGACCTCAGGTGGAGAAACTAAGAAGTTCAGGGGTTTAAACGAGAAAACCAGGACTTGATTGTAGGGATCTTTATGGGTGGAAGGGTATTATTGTTATATTAGAAAGTGCAGGGTTATTTTTGCAAAATGGCTGCGAAGGGCTAGGGTTGACCGTTATGTGGCTGTTGACCAGGGAGCTTGACTCGATCTTGGCCGTCCGTGCCTGATCCGATGGCGGGCGGCAGCGGTAAGCGGCAGGGGCGGCGGGTTGCCCTCCGGTGCGGCGGCGGTCATCGGCGCCGGCGGCGGCTCGCCGGAGAGCTCACCCGGCGCGGCGAGACGGGGGCCTCCCGCCACCAATCGTGACGGGGAAGGCACCAAAATGAAGAGGAGGCCGAGGAGGATTCACCTGTGATCTCGGAAGGGAGGGAGGACCGCCGGGAGAGGAGATCGAGGCGGCGGCTCCGGCGGGCGGGGCGGTGCTCCGGCGGTGGCGGCGCTGCACAAGAGGAGAAGCTAGGAGGAGAGGCGCGGGTTGTAGAGGAGCTTGAGGGGATCCTTTTATAGGGTAGTGGGGAGGGGAGGGGGCGCCTAAGGCGGTGGGGCGCGGGTTCACCGGCGAAGGCGCCATTGATGGTGGTGGAGCCGGTGGAGGGTCGGTTTCGGGAAGGGGAGGGGAAGAGGTGGTGGCGCCGGTGCATTGCGCATTGATGCGCAGCTCAGTGGAGGGAGGGGAAGCGGCGCGGGAAGCCGGGGAGGCGGCGGCGCGGTCGGCCAGTGGGGAGCAGGCGGCGGCGGCGGGAGGTAGGAGACAACCTGCGGGTGGGACCGCGGTGTCAGCGAGAGGAGAGAAGGAGAGGGTAAAGCGGGCCGCGGTGGCTGTTGGGCCGGGAAACAGAGGTGGGCCGGCGGTGTTAAAGAAGAAAGAAAAAGAAGAGTGGGCCGGCGGGTTTAATTGGGCCGGGCGAAATTGGTGGGCCGCGGGGAGAGGATGGGCCGCGGGATAGGTAGGTTTGGTGTTTTTTTCTTTTTTTTCAAATCCTTTTTAACACATCTTTTCAACACCTTTTAAATTCAAATCTTCACACAAATTTTCCAACTTTTTCACAACTATTTTTTAAAGACTTTTCACAAGTATTTTAAGACTTTTTTTTTTTTAAAAAACCACACCACAACAAAAACAAAAACAACCAAAATAAATGCAACACTCTCACATATTTATTTAATTTAATTTAGAAAAACAATCAATTGATTTTCCTATACTAAATTCCCTGTAAATAAAATAAACATTGGTCAAGTTTTAAAGTTATGAGAAAATTGTTGCTTAATTATTCTTCCTAATAACATCCTGAAATTAGAAAATTTCGGGGTGTTACAAATCTACCCCCCTTAAAAGGAATCTCGTTCCGAGATTCGCACAAAGCTAGCAAGAAACAAAGGTTCGGGTAGTTACTATCCAAAGACTTATTAACTTTCTTCCGGATTGTTTGACATTACATAAGCTTCTCGGACACCTCATAGGATACTCAATCTAACTTCACTTGTAACTATCATTGACTCGTCTTTGTAGAATTTTCTCGACGTCTTAATAAAGTGATTTGAATAGAGGTGGATTGACTCCATAATCTTTGCTTAACATTTAATATTCTTCCCCATTTGATCCAAATGCTTCTTCGGCATTGGTTTGCTTATTATGTCTCTCGCCGAGTCTTCTTTTCATATCGGTCAACACGTTTCTTAGGGCACCGTTAATGAAATGTCCATAATCTTTGCAAAGTAGAAACAAGCTCCACTTTCTTTAAGGTTTCTACGGTTACGTGGTGGATCTTCATACTCATCTTCAGAATGTTCTGGTGCTTGGGACAAATGGTAAAGGTGGGAATTGTTATCACGTTGCTCTAGAAAATTTCTTTTCCTTTTCTTACTTATGATTTCTTGTAGTTTGCTTTCTAACTCAATAGCTTTGTTGATGACATGTTGCAAACTGGAATAGTCATGTAAACTTAGTATACTCTGAAGATCTTCATTCAGCCCTTTGATGAAATGTTCTCATTTCTTTTTATCACTTCCAGATGATCTTGGTGCGTACATAGATAGCTGGATAAATTTATCCTTATACTCAGTCACTGTCATTTGCCCTTGCTTCAAGCTAAGGAACTCCTTCCTTTTGAGCTTCATCACACTTACAGGAATGAAATGTGATATAAAGTTATCCTTAAATTCCTTCCAAGCAATACTCTGTGGTTGATCATGTTCGTATATGTAGGAATTCCACCATTCTAAGGCTTCGCCTAGAAGTAATCCTGATGCATATAGAACCTTTTCTCTATCATGGCATTGTGCCATATCTAATTTCTTCTCGATTGTTGTGATCCATTCTTCAGCTTCTAGGTGCTCCGTAGTGTTAGAGAAACTGGGTGGCTCAGTATTCCAGAACTTTGTATGTGTATCCTCCGGGTTTAGATATAGGGACATATATTGGTCGTATCCAGGGTTGTAATTGTTATCATTGCTTTTGTCTTGGTTGCCTTTTTCCATCTGGTTAGTGGACAAAGATCAAGATTAGAAGAGAACGAGAATAAATTGAAGAGCAGGAAAAATTCTTGATATCATATCCATCATTTCTTGTTTGTTGTAATTGTACTCAAATTGTGGTAGAGAGGAGAATAACAGGGGGTAACAAAAGAAATTGATCATCTTTTCTTCAACTTCTTTCATGTGTTGACGTCTGCATATGCTTGTAGATTTCTGTTGTTGATGTTGGTGTTGCTTCTAGATTTTTTTAGCTTCCGACATCCTCCATAGGGTTAAGTAGACAGAAAGAGGGGAACAAGGAGGTGAAAGATACAAAAGAAGAACCCGACTAGGCAACTGATGTCATTGCAGGTAGAAGACCCACAATACACCAACAATCAATACAAAGAACCAACTCAACCAAGGCCATAAAGTCAAGCATCATCAAGCAAACACGAAGCTTCACCAGACAGCACATGATCAAGGGAACGATGCTACACGTTGTTATTATGGTTAGAGGAATCCTCCTAATCTTGGGTGAGATGTCAGACTTCAACTTCCTTCGCACATGATGGCTTTTTCGGATTACTTGAGGAAACTTCAGGTAGGACAACAGAGATTTTCTAAACATTTTTTTAAGGATGACACTTTTGGATTTAAAAGGTCAAGGGAGAGAATCCAAAGTAACAATGCTTGAGAATTAAGGAGTGGAGTAGGGAAAAAGATAAGTGACCAGGAAGGATTGAAAGAAGAAAAAGATCAAAGAATGGAAATATTCATCAGGGATGTCAAGGATAAGGCTAGGGTTGTTTTGAAGTAAAACAGATCTTCAGGAAGCAACCATTTCTATCTAGGCTTACGTCCTACAGTCGATATTGCTCTGATACCACTCTGTCACACCCGATTTCCGAAGAAAACCAAGTGCTTAACTATATGTATGCCAGGATCAAGTTTCATACATATAGTGACATCATAGTGTATAACAGAAACAATATCACGTAAAGAAAGAGATTATCAGAGATTTACAGCGGAATCCTGGGGAAGCAAAGGTTCCAAACTTCACAGGCAATCGACTGGGGGTTGCGTACGCCTAGCACCATCTTCTAGACTTCGTGCACCTTCTTCTTTTACGAGCGGCGTTTAAGCAAGGATGAGTACACTTATGGTTGGTACTCAGCAAGGCCACAGAAATAACCGGAAAGCAATTTTAAATCCATCTTTAAGTTCATTAATCATGTGAGGGTCCAGGCCGCTCTGGACCGTGAGCACGGCTGTTATAACAGTTTAACACTCTGCAGAGGTTGTACACTTTCACCACAAGTCGCGTAAAAGTTCCGAAGAACTTTGAACCCAACCATGCTGTGCAAAAGTAGGCACAATACCACACTTCCGAGGTGTGATTGCATAGGGACGCTACGAGGCCTTTACAAAGAGTCCTCCCATGTGTATTAGTCCATAGTAGCACGTCCTAGAGGCTATCTTTCGTTCCCTCCTTCTACCCTCGGACCGGGTTAGCCTAGAAGAGCACTTCCGTTCCAAAACCCGTCCCGAGTAGAAGAGTCATAAAAGCATTCCTCCGTACCCCAAGCTACTAAGGCTAATAGCCACACAAGACTTCCCTAATTAATTGGCCAAGACAGAGCCATATGTCTTGTGGTTGTCTTGTTTTCCGGGTGGTTCTCCATGTTCCGATTAATTTACGGTGTTCTTGTATTAAAGCATAGGTAGAAGGATGGTTAGGGTCACTTGCCTTTCTCAACAAAAAGCTACTCTTGCTCTTCGCTCTTGCTCTCTTGATCTTCGGGACTTTCAATCGGCGGCTCGATCTTCTACTCGAAGCAAACATCGAGCACAAACATGCGAACGGACAAACAAGAACAACTAAGAACAATACACCAAGCATGAAAAGCTTTAAAAGAGGACAAGGTTTGGTTCTAGGACCGCGAACGCAAAAGACTCGGAACTATCGTAAGATTTGGATTATATCACACAAGGCTATGTGCTTGGTAAATTTTATTTCAAAAGATGTGCATAGGTTATTTCGGAGAAATACCTTATTTAATAATTAAGCAAGTTATATTTATATAAAAGGAACGGTGTATAACTTATTCCAATTTTATTTATAAATATTCAAGTATTATTTTATGCAACTTAAACATTTTAAAAGAAGTATGTAAAACATCTAAACGAATATCTTTACATTTCGAATTGTACTAAGTAAATTATAATTTAGAAATATATTTATGTTCATATTAATCAATTTAATATTTAATTATGAAAACTCGGAATAAACCTATATTACTTTTATTTAGAAAGCAAATTGAATATATATTAATTAATTTAAGTTTGATTATGAAAACCGAGATATAACTCTAATTAGCTTTTAATTGGAAAGATTATTTAAATAAGAATTAACCAAATTATATTTCTTATAAAAAGACGCGTTGATCCCTAATTAAATTTTAATTAGAAAAGCATGTATATTAGTATTTAATCATATTTAAACATTAAATAAATTATAAAGCAAGTAACAGGTTCAACATTGTCTCTAACGCGTTCTTTGAGTTATTACGAACCTAACGCAATTTGAATCGCTTGAAACGGAGCTAAAACGTGAAAACTACGCACTAAACAAGGTTTAAGGGCTTAAACTGAGAAAACTTGGGCTCCAGGGGCTTAACTGCAAGAAACCAGGGACCTAGACATAATTACACATATAACATGAGGTTTATAGTGTAAAAAGGTTAAGGGTGGACCTCGAGGTGGAGAAACTAAGAAGTTCGGGGGTTTAAACGAGAAAACCAGGACTTGATTGTAGGGATCTTTATGGGTGGAAGGGTATTATTGTTATATTAGAAAGTGCAGGGTTATTTTTGCAAAATGGCTGCGAAGGGCTAGGGTTGACCGTTATGTGGCTGTTGACCAGGGAGCTTGACTCGATCTTGGCCGTCCGTGCCTGATCCGATGGCGGGCGGCAGCGGTAAGCGGCAGGGGCGGCGGGTTGCCCTCCAGGCGGCGGCGGTCATCGGCGCCGGCGGCGGGCTCGCCGGAGAGCTCACCGGCGCGGCGAGACAGGGCCTCCCGGCCACCAATCGTGACGGGGAAGGCACCAAAATGAAGAGGAGACCGAGGAGGATTTACCTGGGATCTCGGAAGGGAGGGAGGAGCGCCGGGAGAGGGGATCGAGGCGGCGGCTCCGGCGGGCGGGCGGTGCTCCGGCGGTGGCGGCGGTGCACAAGAGGAGAAGCGAGGAGGAGAGGCGCGGGTTGTAGAGGAGCTTGAGGGGATCCTTTTATAGGGTAGTGGGGAGGGGAGGGGGCGCCTAAGGCGGTGGGGCGCGGGTTCACCGGCGAAGGCGCCATTGATGGTGGTGGAGCGGTGGAGGGTCGGTTTCGGGAAGGGGAGGGGAAGAGGTGGTGGCGCGGTGCATTGCGCATTGATGCGCGGCTCGGTGGAGGGAGGGGAAGCGGCGCGGGAAGCGCGGGGGAGGCGGCGGCGCGGTCGGCCGGTGGGGAGCGAGGGCGGCGGCGGCGGGAGGTAGGAGACAACCTGCGGGTGGGACCGCGGTGTCAGCGAGAGGAGAGAAGGAGAGGGTAAAGCGGGCCGCGGTGGCTGTTGGGCCAGGAAACGGAGGTGGGCCGGCGGGTTTAAAGAAGAAAGAAAAAGAAGAGTGGGCCGGCGGGTTTAATTGGGCGGGGGCGAAATCGGTGGGCCGCGGGGAGAGGATGGGCGCGGGATAGATAGGTTTGTTGTTTTTTTTTTTTTTTTTTTTAAATCCTTTTTAACACATCTTTTCAACACCTTTTAAATTCAAAACTTCACACAAATTTTCCAACTTGTTCACAACTATTTTTAAGACTTTTCACAAGTATTTTAAGACTTTTTTTTTAAAACCACACCACAACAAACAACCAAAATAAATGCAACACTCTCACATATTTATTTAATTTAATTTAGAAAAAACAATCAATTGATTTTCCTATTCTAAATTCCCTGTAAATAAAATAAACATTGGTCAAATTTTAAAATTATGAGAAAATTGTTGCTTAATTATTCTTCCTAATAACATCCTGAAATTAGAAAATTTCAGGGTGTTACATCTACGCACAACTTCCACAAACTTCTCAAAGTGGTTGTCAAGTTTACCTCGGAAGTAGCGTGGCTTGAGTTGCGGTATCCTCGTGTCATCCTCCGGCATCTCGAATTCGGGTTCCTCGGTGACGATCCCCGTAACCTTCTCTTTAGCGCCTCCTTCCACCTCGGTGGACGGTTTCGGCTTCCTTGCTCCCGCGGAACGTTCCGGATCTTCGGTCTCCTTCCCCGAACGCGTTTGAATGGCCTTCGCCGATTCGGGACATTTGGGTTGTCCCGAAGCTTCCCTTCATCATTAGTGAGGCGCCCCGCAAGTTGTCCAACTTGCGTCTCGAGCATCTTCATCATGTTGAGCACTTGATGATTGGAACTTCCGACCTCCGTCACTTTGCTATTGATGTTCTCCAACACCTTGTCTATGGTCTTGAACTTGGTGACGGTGTCCTTGTTGATCTTGCCCGTAGCGGAAGTTCGTCAATTCTCCCTTCCTCATGTAGTCGAGCACTTTGGCTTCCTCCGGACAATCTTTGCGGACATGGCCATACTCTCCACATTCTTCGCATGTGGACCTTGCTTCGGCGGCCTTCAAGTCTTGAGCCTCTTTCTTTTCTATCTCCATCTTCTCCAACCTCCTCATGAGCGAGTCGATCTTGCCTTCAAGTATGTCTTCCTTCTCCACTTGCAAGACTCCTTTGACGTTCCCCATGGGTTGAGCCGGGTGTAGGCGCCGGATGACGCCCACGTGTCATTATCCGCGACCTTCTTGAATAGCGTGAAAGCTTCCGTCGGTGTAAGCTCGATGATAGATCCTCCCGCCGATGCATCGATGATCGTCCTTGACGCCATGGTGAGTCCTTGATAGAACTTTTGCACGAGGTCTTCTTTCGGGAACTTGTGATGTGGAACCGCCCGGTGTACTCGTTGAAGCGCTCGAATGCCTCCGAGATAGTTTCGTAGGATATTGAACAAAGGTGGCAATCTTATTACGCAAGCTTTGAGTTTTACCCGGTGAGTAGTATTCCTTCATGAAAGCCTTCATCAACGTGTTCCAATTTTGCACCGTCTCCGCCGGTTGAGAGTGGAACCATTGCAAAGCCTTCCCGAGTAGTGAGAACGGAAAAAGCCTTGCCCTCATCCGATCTTGAGTCACCCCATCCATGTTGAAAGTCTGACACGGTTGAATGAATGCTTGGAGGTGAAGGTTCGGATCCTCTTTGCCGGTGAAGGGTGAATGTTGCACCATGCGGATTGTTGAGGTCTTGATCTCGAACGGTCTTCCGATCTCCTCGAGGTTCAAGATTGGTAGGTCGATGATGTCTGGGGTGCATAGCTCCCCAATCTTGCGTTCTTCCGGTGGTTGGTCACCCATTGGTGGACGTCGGTTCTCCCGCGGACTTTGAGGTGGTGAATTCTTCGGAGATTCCTCGCGATCCTTTGTCTTCCGACTCCGAATCTACAAAATCCGACTTTTTAGCTTGATGTGCTTCGTGTCTCCTTAGCCTCGTAAAGTTTTTTCGGATCATCCACAAAATTATTGGGTTTGTTGGAGAGGTAGCCGTCCATCTCCGTTAGGGTTAGCAATAAACAAAGTATGCGAGAAAAAACTAGAAAACAAAACAAATCTATAAAGACTAGAGTTAGACAAACTAGATTAGATGTATTTTGAGGATGATCAAAATTTAATAGATGCAAAAATAAAACAAAATCAGTACTGAAAATTACAAAAAAAAGCAATAAAAAAAATCAAATCTTGATCACTTGTTCCCCGGCAACGGCGCCAGAAAAAGGGGCTTGTCGACGGTTAATGTTTGTATCAAAGTTCGTTCGTGACTCGCAAGCGTACAAGTCTCCCGTCGTAGTCAAGGGACCCTTCTTCCCTCGAGTGGTGAACCCAAGGTATCGAATCCGTGGAACAAATGTGTGACGCAAGACTTAATCTATTAAAGCCAAATAACTGCAATCTTCAATAAAGAACCTAATGCATCTAAGTAAAAGATACAAAACAGATCTAATCTACTAAAAACCGGAGAAAACAAAGTAAGATTGGGTAGATAAACCGATCTAGAGGGATCGGGGTAAGCCTTTTGTTGAAGTTCCAAGCAAAAGAAGAAGTAGCAAATCGAATCTTAATAAAAGCCTCTTTAAATCGTGGTTTCCCGTCCAAATCCGAAAACATCCGCCTTTCGAGACCCCCGTTCGTCACAACGTATCCCTATTCATGCGGGGAGCTTAGGGCGAGTCAAAAGACAAGTCGAGATTCTTTCGGAGGATCCGTGTGTACCTCTAGCCACCGCGGCTACAAGAACACCCTATGTAATCTATCTCGAGAATAGAATTGGAATAAGCAAAGCCGATCGAAAAACGAAATCTTCGAGGAAACACTTGATCGCTGAGAAAAGATTCAACTTGATAATTCAACTATAACAATGATACATACACAAGATCACCACCGGGATCCTTCCTTGATCTTGCTTCTAGCTCGGGGAACTCCGACGTGGTCTTCCTTGCAAGGTTCCCACGTCGGCTAGGGAAACCCTAGTCAACTAGCTCGACCCTCTCCTCTCCTAGATGGTGTCCCTCTCTTCTCTGCTTCTCGGCGGCCGAAGACGAAATCTTCTCGCGTGGCTCTCGGTCGGGGGACTATAAATAGCCCGATTGGCGGCTAGGGCAAAGGGCGACGGTTTTGGGCCCTAAATGGGCACGGGCCGACCGGACCGGGCCGGCCGGCCCGGGCCCATTTAGGCCCGCCCCCGCGGGCTCCTTTGCCCGAGGTTGGTTCCCTTGCTTCCCGGATGCTTCCCCTTCGCATGTAGGTCCATGTCGTCGGTTTCTCTCCGAATTGGACTCAACTCCTTGTCTTGCAAGATTCAGGCACTTTTCCGGTCGTGTCCCCGGAGTCCGTCGTCTTCTCGGATCAAGTCCCCGCTTCTTGGAGTTAAGTTTGCTTCATTGCATGACTTGTTCAGGGCTTCAAGGTCTTGTCATGAGGTGCTTGATGAACTTATCCCGAAAGTCTTGCATTCAACACTAAATCCCTGCATAAACATTAAACTCCAAAAACGACATGCACACGTGAACTTGTTATACCACGGGGGTTAGTACCAATGGATAAGGTATAAAACTAATGCCAACACCGAAGGTAAACTCATGGCTAGGTTGACGGATTTTCACCGTCAACGGTAAGGTATTATTTGTGCCGGTGGTGATCAATCGAGTTCGTGCTCCACAAATCTCGTGTCGGTCAAAGATCCAATCGATTCCTCGCCTTGAACTTATTCTTTTGGTCTTGCTCACAACCTTGTGAATTAAAATAAATGTTGCTTTTGAGCATGCACCGCATAACATATGCATTTGGGAAGCATGGGTATACTAACGTGCACTCGCATAAAAACTCCGTACCCCTACTCGCTTCTCTTGTTGGTGATGTTGTTATCTCGTAGCCAAAGGTGCCGCGACGGAACCTAGGGTATCGTGTGTGGTGCGCCCACCGACCGCCACTAGGAGCGCGCTAGGTATCTTGGTTGTGATAAAGCGACTCGCCATTCGGATCCCCTCTCTCGCCTATGATTGCCCTTGCAATCACTAACTCATCATATGGGTAAATGTTGACGGATAAAACTCGTATCCACCTACGATCCGCAAGCGTACGGACCTACACCTTTTTCACCACGGGATTCCCAAGGTTCTTGTCAATCCGCGGAGCAAGGGGGATTACTAGCGCTTAACCAAGTACTAATCTAGTTGACTAAGCAAACCTTTAAAGAGAGTATTAATCTAAAAGTAAAGACAATCTACCTAAGTTAATCTATGTTAAGTTGATCAAACAAATCTAGGTTTAAACTAGATGGTAAAGGGGTGAACACAAGAGAGTGAGCAAGAAAGATAAGCGTTCCCTCCCTAGGATCTAGGATAACATGGTATGCATCTACTACACGAAAGCGGTAAACCAATCTACGGGGGGTTGTGACCACGGTTTCGCCCTTTCCCTCCTCTCGTATCGTCACTACGCGAAGGTATTCGTGACTAGACCTATGATGGACACGGTATGTTGATGGAATCTATGGGAGTAGCGGATATCATACGCCCGAAAAACATGGTAGCTAACCTTAATCATCAAAGCATCATCAACATGAAAACAATAGATTGAAACCACAAATCGAGTAGCGATCACATAGCATGTATCCATCTAATCCTAGGGATGAACGGAGACATTACCCCATCATCTTACACGAATTGAAGCACATAGGGGTGATGGAGACTCCGGAGAACGTCGTCGATGAAGATGGCGGCAATGGAGCTTGGGAACACCCCTAGGCCGGCGGCTTGGAGTCCTCCTCTTGCTTCCTTCTCTCCGCCGGCGTTGATCCTTGCGACGAGCTCATCTAACTCTCTCCCTCATCTTGCGGCGGCGGTTTTTCGGTGATAGGCGTCGGTAGGATGATTTGTTCGATGGGTCACCACCTTGGGGCGCCTAGGGGGTTGTATTTATGTCCTTGGGGTGCCTTTGGGCGTGCTCCACCTTGCCTTGCACGAGATCCTCCTTGGGAGAGAAGCAAACTTGGTTTCCATAAAATCAGCCAGATTTTCCTGATTCGCAGTCCTTCCTTGCCAGGGCCATATCTCCCACGTATGGACTCCAAATAATGCAAATTCGGTGTCCAGGTTGTGTGCCACGAAATTATCTTCAACTTTGGTATTCATTTCTTTCCTTAAAAACGAAGATAAGATCACCAAATCGGCCTTGGAAGATAATCTGTTCTGATTTCGGACTGACTGCGCAGCAAGGATTTCGGGGGCCATATCTCCTAGCTCCCTTATCCAAATTGGGCCTTCCACATGTCCAAATCGAAGGTATCGTCGAGGCCCACAACTTTGGTAGTCAAACTTTTGCCATTTAAGACCGTTTAAGCCTTCGAATCTGTACCGAAAGATCATGCTGTCCCGAGCTGCGAGAATATCTCTCGGGCTGAGTTGATCCCGTTGGTAAACATCCAAGTCCCCGGAGTTTTGCGTGTTGATGCTTCAGTCCTTGGGTTGTTTGGAGTCTTGTTCACTTCGTGTCTTGACTTGTGACGGGCTTCATGATCTTCTCTTGAAGTGCTTGATGAAATTATCCCGAAAGTCTCCTCTTTAGCGTAGATTTCCTGCGTAAACAACAAACTCCAAAATCGACATGCAAGTGTGAACTTGTTATATCATTAGTATGCCTAGTGGCGGGTTAGTTGCAAATCATAATCAAAACCAATGTATAACAAGTACTCTAGGTTGACGGAAATTCACCGTCAACATCTCCCCCATGCTTAAACCTTGCTCGTCCTCGAGTAAGTAATCCTTGCTTAAAAGGGAAATCAGTGTTGCCTTCCAATGTTGTCCCTGCACTTAGTCATTCATGACGAGGCAAATGGCTCTCTCTTAAGAATTTATTTTTAAAGTTCAAGTTGTGACCGGCTTCTTTTTCATTATGGAAGATAGACTAACAATAAAGAACAAGCCACATTTAACACGATGCTCTCAAACTTAAGTGAACTTCAAACCATTACCTTGTCACATGGGAGATTTTCAAAAAGATGCATATCCAACATAAGTGAAAATCTCTTGCAAGAGCTCATGGAACACTCATCTCATCAAGTCACTCAAGCCTATACTAGATTATTTTCAACCTACTCTACTCATATGTGATAGTGAAAGGCTTATGTGGAGCTTGGAAGGTTAAAAACAATCCTAGCAAAACATATATCCGAAATATTGTCAAATTAAGAGAGAGATCTATTGGAATTACCGAGACTCGTCAAAAAGGCCATGGAAAATAAATGTTGGAAAGAGAGAGGGATGAAACACACACATTTAGATAAGTGGACATGTGCAAGTGGCAAATGGATGATCCCGAGGCACGAGTGAAGTCCTCGTTATCGGATTGCACATGGTTGGAAGATTTGAGTATGGATTTATCATCAAGGCACTTGAGAACTTATGAAGCAAAAAGAACCGAGGAGCATCTTTATTTTTTTCCTTATTTTATTTCCTTCTCATTTTTCTCTCTTTCTTTTTTTCACTTTATTCTCCCTATTTTTCTTACTTTTCTTTTCTTCTTATCATATTTTTTTCATTTTTCATTTTTCTTCTTCTTTTTTTTCTTTTCTTTCTTTTTTTTTGCTCCTCAAAACTTTTTGCAACATAATACTTACATAGCATTTGTGTCAGAGAATGACTCCTCCCCCATGCTTGAACGATGCTCGTCCTCGAGCATAAAAGAGAGGGGAAATGACTGCTAAAGTAAGTATAAATTCCATAATCTTGCGGAATATTTGAATCTACATCGAGAATTTTACTCCATACTCAAATTGGGTTGTGGACAAGGAGGTGATCACAAAAAGATGTTTTTGGTTTAGGGTGGATGCCCAGCGAAGTTTGTGAAATTTTCGATGTGAAAACCCACAATGCATGGACAAAAAGGCTAGCATGAAAAAGTTACACAAAGGAATGACCAGCTTCTTAGTCTCGAACCATAGAAATCAATACTAATCCAACTCATCAAAACATATGTTTGCAATCTACGGGTTTTGTTATCATAAAACATATATGTATATGGCTTTGGTAGGTAGAACTTTGCAAGAGCATCACAAACATGTAGATAGCATAAAAGTTAAATTTTCATAAAAACAACAAGTTATCCGGCTATCCATAAACTTAAATCAAAGAGCAAAGATATGTATGTGGGTCTAGAGCATAGTCATTTCACCTCCACAAATAAAAGAGCCGGCATTTAAATTAATTTCAGATCATATTATAGATAGCAATTAACCAAGACATGTATAACTTCATGTAGGTGAAACAAAGCGGCAACTTTCATCATCTTTCCATAAGCGTAGGCAATATAGAACATCGAGGTGAACACATGGTCATGCTTATCTATTGAAAGTAAAAAGAAATCTAGGTTGTCCTCCTAGTAGCCATGTTATTGTTTGAAGAGAAAAACAAAGGTTGCACCTAGTTGAGGTTGAAGGCATACTTACTAGCATTTGTGTTTGGAAAAGAGAAGGTCCATGGAGATGTTACCATCCTTTGTAATTCTTCGTTGCCTTCTTCCGACATCTCCATGTATCGATGTGGCTTTTGCTTTTGTCTTGATTTATTAATGCTCCTAAACTTCTGAATTTGATCTTGTATGCTTAATGGAGTCATTGGTCACCCTTCTCTTCAATGTTGTCATCACCATCTCCTCTTTCTTGTTCTCATCATCTCCTTGCTGTCTCTTTTTCATGGATTTCCCCCTCTGTCCAGAACAGAAAATATATCGAAATATAGCTTTATTGAAAATTTTATGAAATTACCTTTCCAACGTGTGGTCATTCATCAAAAACGGAGTTCAAACAAGGGAGCTATGTCCGTTTTACTTCAGCGCTGCGTGCTGTCCAAAACTGATTTCAGAACGTGTTGCACTCGGTGCTTCGGGCATAACTTCTTGTAGAAACCTCCGATTGTTTTGATTCTTGATTTGTTGGAATTGTAACTTCATGGGGCTTCTAAATATACAAAAATATCCAGTGTTTTCCCTTCGAGACCATGCAGAATTTTGATGAGATTGGTGGCTTCTTGCGCATTGATCCGGAGATGTTAACGATCTTTATCATTCTATCTTCTAGAGTGTCATGTTGCACTTCCGTGTTGAAGATTCAGGGTCTCCCCCATGCTTAGCATTTTGCTAGTCATGGAAGAAGAAGACAAAGCACTTCTTAGCCATCCTTCAATTTCCTTGTAGTGAGAGTCTTTATCTTGCCTGTAAGACGTTTTAAACGCACATTCTACCCCCAAGGTGACGGTTGGGAGTAGATAGAATTGCCAACAATCCAACAATGTCTCCTAAGATTCTTAACTTGTGGCATAATTAGTTTAATGAGGAATAAAAAACTAATGAGTGTACGTGGTGCAAGGTGTGTATGCACATGATAGGAAAGCATATAAACAAGACAATGTTTTCACCTAGTTCTAAACACCATGTTTACAACTAGGTTGCCGAATTTCTCCATAGCCATAAAGGTTTATATATCTAGGGTTAAAACACCATGTCTATCCCTAAATCAATAACTCTTATAGCACAAGAAAAATTAAGCGCATTGCAAAGCTTATAAATTGACCAAAGCAACATGAAAACATATGAAAAGCTAGCTAGGTTTATCGAACTCAACGATGATGGTCCGCAATCTTGTTTAAACACCACGTTTACACAAGATCACAAAAGGAAAATACTCATAATGCCTTATGAAGTATTAACATGGAAAATGAAGCATACATCATTAAGTATATAAAACAACCAAGCCAACTATGTGCAAAACATGTATACACAAAGAAACATCACGAGGACAACAAAATGCAATGCATGCAAATAAATAAATATGATCATGAACATGATGGTGGTTCTAAAAAGGAAATCTAAACTTAGATTAATAACCACAAGTTGATCATCATAAGATGGTGCCATTCTTTATTCTCTCTAAGAAAGTAGTAAAAATATAAAGAAACGGGTTGCCTCCCGAAAAGCGCTTCATTTAAAGTCATAGAGCTCGACTTTCTCACATACCTTCTTTTCGTTGCATAGCCATGGCCCTTCATGCAAGAAGAAAAAGGTACCAATGCAGCTTTAATTTACTTCCCATGTTGTGCTTGATCACTTATATAAGACTTGCCCAAAGCATCCTTTTGTTTCATCGTTATCTTCTTCTCTATCATCATTCGGTGCTGCCTTCACTCTATTATTTTTTTAATGTCCCGAACAGAAAGTATACTCAAGCTCTACTCCATTGCACAGTGCACAAAATTTCCTTTCCAACGAGTCTTTATTTGCTCAAATCGGACTCCGGACAAGAGAGTTACGTCCGTTTTACTTCGGCGCTGAAATCTGTCCAGAAATTTCAGAACGCGCAACGCTCAATGTTTTCTCCATAACTCCTTGCACGGGTCTTCAAACTTGTTGGTTCTTGATGCGTTGGAATGGTAATTTGAAGGAGCTTCTGTATATCTCATTTTCTTCATTTGTACACCTCTGAACAAGCTCTCAAATTGATGAAGACAGCAGCATCCATCGCGGGATTCGGAGAGGTTGATGATTTATCTTGCAACTCTTTTAGGCATGACTTCTTTTTTTTCATTATTCAAGCCTGTCTACATGGTTAGTGAAAATTGGGCCTTTCCCGACATATGATTCTTTAAGGTCATTAGCTCGACCAAGCGCAAAGCATGATCGAGATTTACAAAACTTATTATAAACATACGCGTCCATAATTAACACCACATGTGAATTGTAGCAACAAGTCAAGGTGTAAATAAAAGAAGCATATGTTTCATGCATAGCACTTAGCTCATCATTAGGCAAAGGTTGTTTAGGTGTGAGATTAACTGGATCACAAATAAATGTTTCCTCCTTTTCATTCTCAAGAAAATCTAGCCTATCAACATGATCACTATTGGAACAAGGCATAGACATTAAACTATCATTCATACTATTGGTCGAGCATGAGTATTTGAATTTATCAACATCAATACCAATAATATCTTGAGATTTCAGCGTGTACCTTGGCCTTAGAGCTTTTTCAACAAGAGTGATATTTGGTTCATCTAGCGGTGTTGAGGGCGAATCGATCTCAACAAGTGTAGTTGCCTCTTCATCACCATCTTGCAATTTCTTCAACTCATCATGTGGAACATGTAATCCTTCAACTATGTACGCATTCATCTATTCTTTGAAGTCTTCTTTATCAACCAGATCTTCATCTTCAAAGACTTGTATGTTGCTTTCTTTATCTTCCATGTACCACATGTCGTCAAGATCGCTCATTGTTGATTCACTTTTTTCTTCATCCTTGAGTACTTCCATGTCTTGATTTGCTAGTGTGTAGGCTTCAATAGCACACAAGCTATCATCTAGCTTGAGTCCTATCTCCTCCCATTTATCCTTTGAGTTACTAGGCTCATCACGGTTGTACTCTTCTCTTCCTTCATCATAAATCTTTGAGTTGTCAAACCGGTCGATCCATCCTTCATCTCCTTCTTCTCTTTCTTCTTCAAACATCTTTTGGATCAACTCTCCACTCATCTCTTGATCAAATATATCTTCAATTAGTTTGGCAACGTGTCGGCGTTCCTCCTTCCTTCGGTAGTTAATTAGTGGGGCGAAATCAACTTGAACCCAACCGGATTGCTTGAACTCCGCCAATGGTCTAGCATTCCACATACTTCGGCCTACATTCATGTTAGTTTCAACATTTTTAACATCCGAAATGACTTCTCTTACCTTGGGAAGTGGATCTTCACTTTCTTGTATGGTCGGTTCATCTTCCTTGACCTTCGGTTCATCTTTTTCAGAAATTTCAGCAAGCACCTTGGGCTTGATTTTGTCATTTTGCTCCTCTCGACAACATCTTTGCCAATCTCGTATTGTTCTTTGTCCATTGCTTATCCTTTGTAAGATTTGTGCGGCTTCACTAATTGTTTTATCCATTATATCACCGCCCGCACACATGCTTACAAAATGAGACGAGTTAGGGGTTAGTGAAAAATAAAAGGTATGCAACATCAAGTCACCGGAAAATCCCAAGTTCGGGCCTCGCTCAAGTAGTTCATTAAAACGGTCCCATGCTTCATCAATTCCTTCATCCTCTCCTTGCTTGAAAGTGAGCACTTGCCTCCTTAAGTCTTGGACCTTGCTTATGGGAAAGAACTTCAAAAGAAATTTCTTCACTAGCTCATCCCAATTTCCTTTTGCTTCAACGGACGCAAGTGTGTACCATCTTCGCGCTTCATCTTCGAGAGAGAACGGAAAAAGATTCCACTTGAACCAAGCGGCCGGAACTCCTTTTTGTTGCACCGTGTTGCATAACATCGTGAATTCCTTAATGTGTCTATATGGGTTGTCATCCTCCAATCCTCTAAATGGTTTTGTCGCCACTAACTTGATGATTCCAGGCTTCACTTCGTAGTGGGTTGTAGCAAGCATCAAATCTGATTTTTGTATCTCGATGTCTTCCATTGACGGCATTGCTAGCTCCCTTAGCGACATCTCTTCGTCTTCCAATGGTGAGGTGAACAAATCCATCTAGGCACAATAAAAGTAGAAAGAAAAACAAAAAAGATTTTTTTCTTTTTTTTAGAAAATAAGGGTTAGGTGTTAGTAATCAACAAAATTAATACTATATTAAACGTAGCAAAGCGGCTTGCTCCCCGGCAACGGCGCCGGAAAAAGGGGCTTGTTGACGGATAAAACTCGTATCCACCTACGATCCGCAAGCGTACGGACCTACACCTTTTTCACCACGGGATTCCCAAGGTTCTTGTCAATCCGCGGAGCAAGGGGATTACTAGCGCTTAACCAAGTACTAATCTAGTTGACTAAGCAAACCTTTAAAGAGAGTATTAATCTAAAAGTAAAGACAATCTACCTAAGTTAATCTATGTTAAGTTGATCAAACAAATCTAGGTTTAAACTAGATGGTAAAGGGGTGAACACAAGAGAGTGAGCAAGAAAGATAAGCGTTCCCTCCCTAGGATCTAGGATAACATGGTATGCATCTACTACACGAAAGCGGTAAACCAATCTACCGGGGGTTGTGACCACGGTTTCGCCCTTTCCCTCCTCTCGTCTCGTCACTACGCGAAGGTATTCGTGACTAGACCTATGATGGACACGGTATGTTGATGGAATCTATGGGAGTAGCGGATATCATACGCCCGAAAAACATGGTAGCTAACCTTAATCATCAAAGCATCATCAACATGAAAACAATAGATTGAAACCACAAATCGAGTAGCGATCACATAGCATGTATCCATCTAATCCTAGGGATGAACGGAGACATTACCCCATCATCTTACACGGATTGAAGCACATAGGGGTGATGGAGACTCCGGAGAACGTCGTCGATGAAGATGGCGGCAATGGAGCTTGGGAACACCCCTAGGCCAGCGGCTTGGAGTCCTCCTCTTGCTTCCTTCTCTCCGCCGGCGTTGATCCTTGCGACGAGCTCATCTAACTCTCTCCCTCATCTTGCGGCGGCGGTTTTCTGGTGATAGGCGTCGGTAGGATGATTTGTTCGATGGGTCACCACCTTGGGGCGCCTAGGGGGTTGTATTTATGTCCTTGGGGTGCCTTTGGGCGTGCTCCACCTTGCCTTGCACGAGATCCTCCTTGGGAGAGAAGCAAACTTGGTTTCCATAAAATCAGCCAGATTTTCCTGATTCGCAGTCCTTCCTTGCCAGGGCCATATCTCCCACGTATGGACTCCAAATAATGCAAATTCGGTGTCCAGGTTG
This sequence comes from Cenchrus americanus, assembly GCA_947561735.1. Classification (NCBI taxonomy): domain Eukaryota; kingdom Viridiplantae; phylum Streptophyta; class Magnoliopsida; order Poales; family Poaceae; genus Cenchrus; species Cenchrus americanus. The sequence continues at coordinate 281,485,269 of OX387239.1, read as the reverse complement.
TGTGCCACGAAATTATCTTCAACTTTGGTATTCATTTCTTTCCTTAAAAACGAAGATAAGATCACCAAATCGGCCTTGGAAGATAATCTGTTCTGATTTCGGACTGACTGCGCAGCAAGGATTTCGGGGGCCATATCTCCTAGCTCCCTTATCCAAATTGGGCCTTCCACATGTCCAAATCGAAGGTATCGTCGAGGCCCACAACTTTGGTAGTCAAACTTTTGCCATTTAAGACCGTTTAAGCCTTCGAATCTGTACCGAAAGATCATGCTGTCCGAGCTGCGAGAATATCTCTCGGGCTGAGTTGATCCCGTTGGTAAACATCCAAGTCCCCGGAGTTTTGCGTGTTGATGCTTCAGTCCTTGGGTTGTTTGGAGTCTTGTTCACTTCGTGTCTTGACTTGTGACGGGCTTCATGATCTTCTCTTGAAGTGCTTGATGAAATTATCCCGAAAGTCTCCTCTTTAGCGTAGATTTCTGCGTAAACAACAAACTCCAAAATCGACATGCAAGTGTGAACTTGTTATATCATTAGTATGCCTAGTGGCGGGTTAGTTGCAAATCATAATCAAAACCAATGTATAACAAGTACTCTAGGTTGACGGAAATTCACCGTCAACATCTCCCCCATGCTTAAACCTTGCTCGTCCTCGAGTAAGTAATCCTTGCTTAAAAGGGAAATCGGTGTTGCCTTCCAATGTTGTCCCCGCACTTAGTCATTCATGACGAGGCAAATGGCTCTCTCTTAAGAATTTATTTTTAAAGTTCAAGTTGTGACCGGCTTCTTTTTCATTATGGAAGATAGACTAACAATAAAGAACAAGCCACATTTAACACGATGCTCTCAAACTTAAGTGAACTTCAAACCATTACCTTGTCACATGGGAGATTTTCAAAAAGATGCATATCCAACATAAGTGAAAATCTCTTGCAAGAGCTCATGGAACACTCATCTCATCAAGTCACTCAAGCCTATACTAGATTATTTTCAACCTACTCTACTCATATGTGATAGTGAAAGGCTTATGTGGAGCTTGGAAGGTTAAAAACAATCCTAGCAAAACATATATCCGAAATATTGTCAAATTAAGAGAGAGATCTATTGGAATTACCGAGACTCGTCAAAAAGGCCATGGAAAATAAATGTTGGAAAGAGAGAGGGATGAAACACACACATTTAGATAAGTGGACATGTGCAAGTGGCAAATGGATGATCCCGAGGCACGAGTGAAGTCCTCGTTATCGGATTGCACATGGTTGGAAGATTTGAGTATGGATTTATCATCAAGGCACTTGAGAACTTATGAAGCAAAAAGAACCGAGGAGCATCTTTATTTTTTTCTTTATTCTATTTCCTTCTCATTTTTCTCTCTTTCTTTTTTTCACTTTATTCTCCCTATTTTTCTTACTTTTCTTTTCTTCTTATCATATTTTTTTCATTTTTCATTTTTTTTCTTCTTTTTTTTCTTTTCTTTCTTTTTTTTGCTCCTCAAAACTTTTTGCAACATAATACTTACATAGCATTTGTGTTAGAGAATGACTCCTCCCCCATGCTTGAACGATGCTCGTCCTCGAGCATAAAAGAGAGGGGAAATGACTGATAAAGTAAGTATAAATTCCATAATCTTGCGAAATATTTGAATCTACATCGAGAATTTTACTCCATACTCAAATTGGGTTGTGGACAAGGAGGTGATCACAAAAAGATGTTTTTGGTTTAGGGTGGATGCCTAGCGATGTTTGTGAAATTTTCGATGTGAAAACCCACAATGCATGGACAAAAAGGCTAGCATGAAAAAGTTACACAAAGGAATGACCAGCTTCTTAGTCTCGAACCATAGAAATCAATACTAATCCAACTCATCAAAACATATGTTTGCAATCTACGGGTTTTGTTATCATAAAACATATATGTATATGGCTTTGGTAGGTAGAACTTTGCAAGAGCATCACAAACATGTAGATAGCATAAAAGTTAAATTTTCATAAAAACAACAAGTTATCCGGCTATCCATAAACTTAAATCAAAGAGCAAAGATATGTATGTGGGTCTAGAGCATAGTCATTTCACCTCCACAAATAAAAGAGCCGGCATTTAAATTAATTTCAGATCATATTATAGATAGCAATTAACCAAGACATGTATAACTTCATGTAGGTGAAACAAAGCGGCAACTTTCATCATCTTTCCATAAGCGTAGGCAATATAGAACATCGAGGTGAACACATGGTCATGCTTATCTATTGAAAGTAAAAAGAAACCTAGGTTGTCCTCCTAGTAGCCATGTTATTGTTTGAAGAGAAAAACAAAGGTTGCACCTAGTTGAGGTTGAAGGCATACTTACTAGCATTTGTGTTTGGAAAAGAGAAGGTCCATGGAGATGTTACCATCCTTTGTAATTCTTCGTTGCCTTCTTCCGACATCTCCATGTATCGATGTGGCTTTTGCTTTTGTCTTGATTTATTAATGCTCCTAAACTTCTGAATTTGATCTTGTATGCTTAATGGAGTCATTGGTCACCCTTCTCTTCAATGTTGTCATCACCATCTCCTCTTTCTTGTTCTCATCATCTCCTTGCTGTCTCTTTTTCATGGATTTCCCCCTCTGTCCAGAACAGAAAATATATCGAAATATAGCTTTATTGAAAATTTTATGAAATTACCTTTCCAACGTGTGGTCATTCATCAAAAACGGAGTTCAAACAAGGGAGCTATGTCCGTTTTACTTCAGCGCTGCGTGCTGTCCAAAACTGATTTCAGAACGTGTTGCACTCGGTGCTTCGGGCATAACTTCTTGTAGAAACCTCCGATTGTTTTGATTCTTGATTTGTTGGAATTGTAACTTCATGGGGCTTCTAAATATCCAAAAATATCCAGTGTTTTCCCTTCGAGACCATGCAGAATTTTGATGAGATTGGTGGCTTCTTGCGCATTGATCCGGAGATGTTAACGATCTTTATCATTCTATCTTCTAGAGTGTCATGTTGCACTTCCGTGTTGAAGATTCAGGGTCTCCCCCATGCTTAGCATTTTGCTAGTCATGGAAGAAGAAGACAAAGCACTTCTTAGCCATCCTTCAATTTCCTTGTAGTGAGAGTCTTTATCTTGCCTGTAAGACGTTTTAAACGCACATTCTACCCCCAAGGTGACGGTTGGGAGTAGATAGAATTGCCAACAATCCAACAATGTCTCCTAAGATTCTTAACTTGTGGCATAATTAGTTTAATGAGGAATAAAAAACTAATGAGTGTACGTGGTGCAAGGTGTGTATGCACATGATAGGAAAGCATATAAACAAGACAATGTTTTCACCTAGTTCTAAACACCATGTTTACAACTAGGTTGCCGAATTTCTCCATAGCCATAAAGGTTTATATATCTAGGGTTAAAACACCATGTCTATCCCTAAATCAATAACTCTTATAGCACAAGAAAAATTAAGCGCATTGCAAAGCTTATAAATTGACCAAAGCAACATGAAAACATATGAAAAGCTAGCTAGGTTTATCGAACTCAACGATGATGGTCCGCAATCTTGTTTAAACACCACGTTTACACAAGATCACAAAAGGAAAATACTCATAATGCCTTATGAAGTATTAACATGGAAAATGAAGCATACATCATTAAGTATATAAAACAACCAAGCCAACTATGTGCAAAACATGTATACACAAAGAAACATCACGAGGACAACAAAATGCAATGCATGCAAATAAATAAATATGATCATGAACATGATGGTGGTTCTAAAAAGGAAATCTAAACTTAGATTAATAACCACAAGTTGATCGTCATAAGATGGTGCCATTCTTTATTCTCTCTAAGAAAGTAGTAAAATTATAAAGAAACGGGTTGCCTCCCGAAAAGCGCTTCATTTAAAGTCATAGAGCTCGACTTTCTCACATACCTTCTTTTCGTTGCATAGCCATGGCCCTTCATGCAAGAAGAAAAAGGTACCAATGCAGCTTTAATTTACTTCCCATGTTGTGCTTGATCACTTATAGAAGACTTGCACAAAGCATCCTTTTGTTTCATCGTTATCTTCTTCTCTATCATCATTCGGTGCTGCCTTCACTCTATTATTTTTTTAATGTCCCGAACAGAAAGTATACTCAAGCTCTACTCCATTGCACAGTGCACAAAATTTCCTTTCCAACGAGTCTTTATTTGCTCAAATCGGACTCCGGACAAGAGAGTTACGTCCGTTTTACTTCGGCGCTGAAATCTGTCCAGAAATTTCAGAACGCGCAACGCTCAATGTTTTCTCCATAACTCCTTGCACGGGTCTTCAAACTTGTTGGTTCTTGATGCGTTGGAATGGTAATTTGAAGGAGCTTCTGTATATCTCATTTTCTTCATTTGTACACCTCTGAACAAGCTCTCAAATTGATGAAGACAGCAGCATCCATCGCGGGATTCGGAGAGGTTGATGATTTATCTTGCAACTCTTTTAGGCATGACTTCTTTTTTTTCATTATTCAAGCCTGTCTACATGGTTAGTGAAAATTGGGCCTTTCCCGACATATGATTCTTTAAGGTCATTAGCTCGACCAAGCGCAAAGCATGATCGAGATTTACAAAACTTATTATAAACATACGCGTCCATAATTAACACCACATGTGAATTGTAGCAACAAGTCAAGGTGTAAATAAAAGAAGCCTATGTTTCATGCATAGCACTTAGCTCATCATTAGGCAAAGGTTGTTTAGGTGTGAGATTAACTGGATCACAAATAAATGTTTCCTCCTTTTCATTCTCAAGAAAATCTTGCCTATCAACATGATCACTATTGGAACAAGGCATAGACATTGAACTATCATTCATACTATTGGTTGAGCATGAGTATTTGAATTTATCAACATCAATACCAATAATATCTTGAGATTTTAGCGTGTACCTTGGCCTTAGAGCTTTTTCAACAAGAGTGATATTTGGTTCATCTAGCGGTGTTGATGGCGAATCGATCTCAACAAGTGTAGTTGCCTCTTCATCACCATCTTGCAATTTCTTCAACTCATCATGTGGAACATGTAATCCTTCAACTATGTACGCATTCATCTCTTCTTTGAAGTCTTCTTTATCAACCAGATCTTCATCTTCAAAGACTTGTATGTTGCTTTCTTTATCTTCCATGTACCACATGTCGTCAAGATCGCTCATTGTTGATTCACTTTTTTCTTCATCCTTGAGTACTTCCATGTCTTGATTTGCTAGTGTGTAGGCTTCAATAGCACACAAGCTATCATCTAGCTTGAGTCCTATCTCCTCCCATTTATCCTTTGAGTTACTAGGCTCATCACGGTTGTACTCTTCTCTTCCTTCATCATAAATCTTTGAGTTGTCAAACCGGTCGATCCATCCTTCATCTCCTTCTTCTCTTTCTTCTTCAAACATCTTTTGGATCGACTCTCCACTCATCTCTTGATCAAATATATCTTCAATTAGTTTGGCAACGTGTCGGCGTTCCTCCTTCCTTCGGTAGTTAATTAGTGGGGCGAAATCAACTTGAACCCAACCGGATTGCTTGAACTCCGCCAATGGTCTAGCATTCCACATACTTCGGCCTACATTCATGTTAGTTTCAACATTTTTAACATCCGAAATGACTTCTCTTACCTTGGGAAGTGGATCTTCACTTTCTTGTATGGTCGGTTCATCTTCCTTGACCTTCGGTTCATCTTTTTCAGAAATTTCAGCAAGCACCTTGGGCTTGATTTTGTCATTTTGCTCCTCTCGACAACATCTTTGCCAATCTCGTATTGTTCTTTGTCCATTGCTTATCCTTTGTAAGATTTGTGCGGCTTCACTAATTGTTTTATCCATTATATCACCGCCTGCACACATGCTTACAAAATGAGACGAGTTAGGGGTTAGTGAAAAATAAAAGGTATGCAACATCAAGTCACCGGAAAATCCCAAGTTCGGGCCTCGCTCAAGTAGTTCATTAAAACGGTCCCATGCTTCATCAATTCCTTCATCCTCTCCTTGCTTGAAAGTGAGCACTTGCCTCCTTAAGTCTTGGACCTTGCTTATGGGAAAGAACTTCAAAAGAAATTTCTTCACTAGCTCATCCCAATTTCCTTTTGCTTCAACGGACGCAAGTGTGTACCATCTTCGCGCTTCATCTTCGAGAGAGAACGGAAAAAGATTCCACTTGAACCAAGCGGCCGGAACTCCTTTTTGTTGCACCGTGTTGCATAACATCGTGAATTCCTTAATGTGTCTATATGGGTTGTCATCCTCCAATCCTCTAAATGGTTTTGTCGCCACTAACTTGATGATTCCAGGCTTCACTTCGTAGTGGGTTGTAGCAAGCATCAAATCTGATTTTTGTATCTCGATGTCTTCCATTGACGGCATTGCTAGCTCCCTTAGCGACATCTCTTCGTCTTCCAATGGTGAGGTGAACAAATCCATCTAGGCACAATAAAAGTAGAAAGAAAAACAAAAAAGATTTTTTTTTTTCTTTTTTAGAAAATAAGGGTTAGGTGTTAGTAATCAACAAAATTAATACTATATTAAACGTAGCAAAGCGGCTTGCTCCCCGGCAACGGCGCCAGAAAAAGGGGCTTGTTGACGGATAAAACTCGTATCCACCTACGATCCGCAAGCGTACGGACCTACACCTTTTTCACCACGGGATTCCCAAGGTTCTTGTCAATCCGCGGAGCAAGGGGATTACTAGCGCTTAACCAAGTACTAATCTAGTTGACTAAGGAAACCTTTAAAGAGAGTATTAATCTAAAAGTAAAGACAATCTACCTAAGTTAATCTATGTTAAGTTGATCAAACAAATCTAGGTTTAAACTAGATGGTAAAGGGGTGAACACAAGAGAGTGAGCAAGAAAGATAAGCGTTCCCTCCCTAGGATCTAGGATAACATGGTATGCATCTACTACACGAAAGCGGTAAACCAATCTACCGGGGGTTGTGACCACGGTTTCGCCCTTTCCCTCCTCTCGTCTTGTCACTACGCGAAGGTATTCGTGACTAGACCTATGATGGACACGGTATGTTGATGGAATCTATGGGAGTAGCGGATATCATACGCCCGAAAAACATGGTAGCTAACCTTAATCATCAAAGCATCATCAACATGAAAACAATAGATTGAAACCACAAATCGAGTAGCGATCACATAGCATGTATCCATCTAATCCTAGGGATGAACGGAGACATTACCCCATCATCTTACACGGATTGAAGCACATAGGGGTGATGGAGACTCCGGAGAACGTCGTCGATGAAGATGGCGGCAATGGAGCTTGGGAACACCCCTAGGCCAGCGGCTTGGAGTCCTCCTCTTGCTTCCTTCTCTCCGCCGGCGTTGATCCTTGCGACGAGCTCATCTAACTCTCTCCCTCATCTTGCGGCGGCGGTTTTTCGGTGATAGGCGTCGGTAGGATGATTTGTTCGATGGGTCACCACCTTGGGGCGCCTAGGGGGTTGTATTTATGTCCTTGGGGTGCCTTTGGGCGTGCTCCACCTTGCCTTGCACGAGATCCTCCTTGGGAGAGAAGCAAACTTGGTTTCCATAAAATCAGCCAGATTTTCCTGATTCATGCAGTCCTTCCTTGCCAGGGCCATATCTCCCACGTATGGACTCCAAATAATGCAAATTCGGTGTCCAGGTTGTGTGCCACGAAATTATCTTCAACTTTGGTATTCATTTCTTTCCTTAAAAACGAAGATAAGATCACCAAATCGGCCTTGGAAGATAATCTGTTCTGATTTCGGACTGACTGCGCAGCAAGGATTTCGGGGGCCATATCTCCTAGCTCCCTTATCCAAATTGGGCCTTCCACATGTCCAAATCGAAGGTATCGTCGAGGCCCACAACTTTGGTAGTCAAACTTTTGCCATTTAAGACCGTTTAAGCCTTCGAATCTGTACCGAAAGATCATGCTGTCCTGAGTTGCGAGAATATCTCTCGGGCTGAGTTGATCCCGTTGGTAAACATCCAAGTCCCCGGAGTTTTGCGTGTTGATGCTTCAGTCCTTGGGTTGTTTGGAGTCTTGTTCACTTCGTGTCTTGACTTGTGACGGGCTTCATGATCTTCTCTTGAAGTGCTTGATGAAATTATCCCGAAAGTCTCCTCTTTAGCGTAGATTTCCTGCGTAAACAACAAACTCCAAAATCGACATGCAAGTGTGAACTTGTTATATCATTAGTATGCCTAGTGGCGGGTTAGTTGCAAATCATAATCAAAACCAATGTATAACAAGTACTCTAGGTTGACGGAAATTCACCGTCAACGATAACCGAGTCATTCTAACGTGCATCGTGAGAACCTTACCGCACGAGCATGTGCATAGTGTCTTCGCAAGCATGTTCATCGCATCAACTTTGAAAATTTCCACACCTTAAAAACAATGAGTTGTCAAAACCCCAAATTTACGAAGTAAGTAGAGGTGTGAGCAAGATTATTCTGAAGATCCGCACAAAGTCATCTTTTGTACAAGAAATTATGAGACTCTTTTGTTAGCCTTCCTTTCCTTCATAATGGTCTTTTGGAAGTCTCTGTCGACTTGGTCTCTCGCCGCAAACCTCGACGACCTTGTGGCATAAATTTCCCTCCCGCTAGCCAAGCGGAAGCATTAGACGTAGAAATTCTCTTGATCGGTCAAGGTTCTCGAATAGTCAATATGAAAAAATCATCCATCGTGTATTCGTTCCTGGTCCGTGCTCATAACCTTCGGATCCTCGAATCAAGGAAGTGCACCCAGGATCGATCGAAGCTTTTTGCCTACGCTTCTCTTTGTTACTATCGCGAACGTAAAGTGTTGTACACCGAGTTTTTCTCGTGTTTCACCCCACCTTGATCAATTCCTTAGACCGTTGGACCTCATCCGCGTCAGTGTCACGACCGTACGACGCCACGACGTCACTCTGCCATCTTTTTCCGCAACCGTGCTCACAACGCCGAGACCCCACGAGCTGACCTTGTTGAGCTCCGTGTTGTCTACACCAGATACCCGGATGGTTAAATGACCGTTACAGCCCCGCAGCGGTTATAAAATGGGAACCCTTTACCCAGGACCGCCGATGCGAAAGCTCCATTTCCGTTCGAGCTCGACATCGCCACCGCTCTTGTTTTGCCTCCAGCTAGTGTAACACCCGAAAGTTCCATCACAATAAAGTATTGCTAGCAACATGGTTTAGTTTTATTTTCTAAGGATTTAATAAATTTGAATAAATAAATTTGCCTTTAATTAAATTAAACAACATTTAATAATTAGAATCAATCAAGTGTTTGTGCATCATGTTGAAATGCATGAGTTTTGGTTGTGGTGTGGTTTTAAAAGTCTTAAAATAGTTGTGAAAAAGTCTTAAAAATATTGGTGAAAAAGTTGGAAAATTTTGTGAAAAGGATTTGATTTAAAAAGGTTTGAAAAAGATTTTAAAGGATTTGAAAGAAAAGAAAAGAAAAAAAACCTATCTACCCGCGGCCCATTCCCCTCCCCCTTCCTTCCCGCCGTGGCCCGGTTTTCTTTTGGCCCACGAGCGGCCCAGCCAGCGCCGCGCTCCCCTCCCTCTCCCTCACGTGGTCACCGACAGGTGGGGCCCACCCGTCGGCTCCTCCCGCCACCTCGAGCCCGGCTCCCCCGCATCCCCGGCCCGTCGCGCCCGCCCGGCCGTTTCCCCGCCTTCACCCGTGCCCCCGCCATCAATTCCCCTCTTGAATACACACCGAAGCACCGGAGCCGCCTCTCTCCTTAATTTCCTTCCGCCCCCCTTCAAGGCACCCATTGAATTCAAATTGAAGCCGCCGGTGCCCCGGCCATCTTTGGCAATCTCCACCCGGTCGCCGCTCGCTTCCCCCCTCTCTTCGTATATAGACCGAGCTCGAGCCCTGAGCGCCTCCTTTTCCGCATCTGCTTGTGCCCCGCACCCCTCCATCTCGTGCAAGCGCCGCCACCAGAGGTTTCCGGCCGCCGGCCAATGTTGGCCGCCGAAACTCCTCGTCGCCGGTGAAGTCCTTCTCTGGGCTTTCTTCGTCTTCACCCGCCGAACGCGTCGTCGTCTCGAAGATCCCGTGCCCGGAACCTTTCTCCTTTCCCCGCTGGACCAAGCCGCCGAACTGGAGCACCTACCACCGCCGCCGTCTTCAAGCTTCGGCTGCCGCCTCGATCTCCTCCGTCGATCCGCCCCGCCGTGTCTCCCCGTCGTCGTTTGCTTCACCACACCGAGGTGAAGATCCCCATTCCCCTTTTTATCCCGCGCATTCCACGCCATCCACGCCGCTCCGCGCTCGCCGGAGTTGGCCGTCCGCCACCGGCCGTGGAGGCCCTCATACGTCACCCGAGCCACCTCCCTGTAGCCCTGGTTGGGTTCGCCGTTTTCCTAGCTCGCGTAGAGCCCGCCCGCATCCCAAACCGTGGCCCCTAGCTCGAGAACGCATCTCCGGCGAGGTCTCCCGCAAGCCGCCGCCGCGCCGTCCGCCGGCGCCGCCGCGCGCGGGTCGTCCGCCCGCCGCCCGTCACCCGCGTGCGACGGGGCCGTCCGACGGGCACGGACGACCCGGATCTAAAGGGGGCGAAACCCTTAGATCGGTCCACGGTGGACCGGTGGACCAAGTCCACGAGCGCCGGTCCACGGGCCACGTCGGCCGCGCGTCATGCTTGCGTCAGCCCGGCCACTCACAGCTCGCCACGTGGCGCTTCTTCAGCCCCTCCGCCGGCTGCCCCTACAGTCTTTGCAAAAAGGCCCCTGTCCTTCTCTTTTTCACAACCATGCCCTTCCACCTATAAGAAACCTTTGATTTAGGTCCCTGTTTTTATGATCTAACCCCTGTTTCCCTTAGATTCTTTCACCAGAGATCCTTTTCACTCTTTTCACACATAAACCCCTGTGTTTATATATGAAATTGTGTATCAAGTCTCTGGTTTCTTGCAGATAAGCCCCTGGAAGTCCTGTTTATTCACAGAAAAGCCCCTGAACCTTGTTTTAGCCATATCTTTTCCGTCCTAGCTCCGTTTTAAGCGTTCTTGGTGTCCACGCGACCGTCTTTTCAAGCCCATCCGTTTTAGAACCTTATTTTGGCCATATCTAGTGCGTTTTAGCTCCGTTTCCACCGTTTCAAGTTGCGTTAGGCTCATATCAACTAAAACTACGTGATAGGACCAATGTTGTACATGTTCTTTCTTTTATAATTTATTGAAATGTTAAATATGATTAAATCTTATTATGCATGCTTTTCTAATAAAAATCTAGCTATAGTTCAACACGTGTTTTCATAAGAAAGTTAATATGCTTAATACTAGTTAAATATTTCTTTTAATTAAAAGTTAATTAGATGTATACCTCGGTTTTATAATCAAACTTAATTTGAGTATTGTTTATGCAATTTGCTTCCTATATAAAAGCAATATAGGTTTATCTCGAGTTTTCTTAATTAAATTGTTAATTTGATTAATATGAATATAAATGTGTTTTTAAATCGTAATTTGATTAGAATAACTCGAAATATAAAAAAATAAGTGCCTAGATGCTTTTACATGCTTCTTTTAAATTAAATGTTTAATTTGCATAAGTTAAACTTGAATATTTATAAGTAAAATTGGAATAGGCTTACATCGTCTTTTAAATACAAATATAACTTGCTTAATTATAAATAGGGTATTTCTCTAAAATGACCTATACACATGATTTTACTTAATTAAAAGATACCAAGCACATAGCTAGCTCTTGTTTGTGATCATCCAAATCTCCCGATAGTTCCTAGTGCTTTTGTGTTCGCGTTCCTAGAGCCAACCCTTGTTCTCTCTTGGTGAATCAACTATGTTCTTACACTTAATCTTTCCTAGCCACCTTTCTTTAAAGCTACCTTGTTGTCTATTTCTTCGTCGGATCGGTTTACCTTTGCTTGGTGTATTGTTTTATTTATTGTATGTTTTCTTGTGTGCTCGTAGACATCGTGCCGGTTTCGGGTGAGCGGCCCGGTTGGAGTGGATCAAGAGCAAGTGTTTCAAGAAGAAGAACCCCGGTGTTTAAGCAAGGAAGGCAAGTGGTCTTCTTCCCCCGCATGTTCTACTTTGTCCTATATAATTGCATGATAATTAAGTTTATCTTTTATGATATTGCATAAACTTGATGGGAACCCCCTTTTAAGGACATGACTAGAATTTTATCCCTATTACCTTGGACAACCCTTTTTAAATAAATGTTTTGGGTAGAAATGCTTGGTTTGCTATAACTTGGGATGGTTTAAATGAATCTTTTACAATATGATGAATGTTGATCATGATAACCTTTGGTGATATATATGTATGTGTGTGCTTATGGTTAATAACAAGATCATATGGTATAATCGGAACATGGAGAACCACCCGGAAAACGGTGCAACCACGGTCCACATGGCTGCGGCTTAGCCAAGTAATTAGGAGAGTGGGTTAGGCGATAGCCCTTTTCGAGAGGGGCACGGGGGGCCGGAGTTGAAGGGGTATAGCCCGGTTCTTTTGGGGTAGCAGCATTGGCTAAGGTGCCGACCATTAGGGAGGGTTATGGTCCGCTCCGCCGCCGAACCGTCGCGGGCCGTTGGTTTCTCTTCTTTCCTTTGTAAAGGCTTCGTAGTGGACCCCTAGCCACTCACCTCGGAAGTGTTTAAGGGCCTTGCAAACCCGGCGACATGGGGAACATGAGCTGTGGGTAAAGTGTACAACCTCTGCAGAGTGAAAACTGATCGATCAGCCGTGCTCACGGTCAAGAGCGGCCGGACCCTCACATGATTAATAAACTTAAAGATGGAATTAAATCGTGGTTTTCATATGGTTTTGAGATGAGATGCTTTTCTAAATGCTTAAGTGGGTTGGTATGAACTTACACCTAGTAATTAGGTGCTTGCTAATAAAATTTGACCAACATTAAAATGCTAACCGCTGCAAAACTCTTAGCCTATTCTTGATGGCCTTGCATCTTTCCCCCGGTTGCTGAGCTCCAACCATAAGTGCGTTGTCACACCCGATTTTCCGTAGAAAACCGAATGCATCTCATATGTGTGCCAGGATCACAATTTCACACATATGATAGACTCATGAGTGTAATATCACAAGACATTGCTCAAAACGTACAGAAAAGGTTTATTAACTTTTATTACACTCACGAAGGTAGACACAAAGGTCTTTACACGAACAACGATAACTATGAAGACGCGACTCCATCTTCATCTTCCACAGGCTTCTGACTGGTTGATCGCATCCTCAGAACTCCTCGTAGTCGGTGAAGTACTCCACTCCGAGATTCTTCTCTCGAACAAGCGTAAGCAAGGATGAGTACACTTATGGTTGGTACTCGGCAAGGCCACGGGAATAACCGAAAAGCAATATTAATCCATCTTTAAGTTCAATTAATCATGTGAGGGTCCGGGCCGCTCTTGATCGTGAGCACGGCCGATCGATCGGTTTTACACTCTGCGAGAGGTTGTACACTTTTCCCACGGTTCGCGTAAAAGTTCCAAAGAACTTTGAACCCAACCACGCATGTGCTGATCGAGCACAATACCACACTTCCGAGGTGTGATTGCATAGGGACGCTACGAAGCCTTTACAAAGATATGCAAAAGCACCAACAACCCACGACGATTCTGACTCGGGGCGGACCATAACCCTCCCTAGTGGTCGGCACCTTAGCAAAGGCTGCTACCCCAAAAGAACCGGGCTACACCCCCGCAACCGGAGCCCCCGTGTTCCTTTCGAATAAGGTCGTCAATACAATCACACACCTAATTAATTGGCTAAGCCGAGCCATATGGACCGTGGTTGCCTTTGTTTTCCTAGGTGGTTCTCCATGTTTCGATTAATTTATAGTATTCTTGATTAAAGCATAGGTAGAAGGGTGGTTAGGGTCACTTTCCTTTCTCCAACGATAAGCTACTTTCCTTTACCGCAAAGCTCGCACTTGTTCTTCCTCGAACGGCGTGTTGGCTACGATCATGCAAGAAAACATGCAATAAATAAAACAATGCATCAACCATTACCAAAATATTGAAACAATCTTTTAGAAATGACGGGCTCGGAGAGACGATCGCGTGGACACCAAGAACGCGTAAAACGGAGCTAGGATGAAAAAGTTATGTCCGAAACAAGATTCGGGGACTAAATTGTGAATATCTCGAAAGTTTATGGAGTTTTCTGCAAGATTTCAGGGACCTAAACATAATAATGTGTGAAACTAGGAGGTCTAACAAGTAAAAGGTTAAGGATGGACTATAGAACATAGAAACTAAGGATCTGCGGGGGCTAAGCATAAAAGAAAGGACTTAGTTGAAAGGCTTTTATATAGGTGGAAGGGTATATTTGTAATTTCCCGGAAATGGGGGGGCTTATTTGCAAAGTTGCCAGGGCGGCCGGCGGGTGAGCTGTGGTGGCGCCACGTGGCGGGCTGCGATTCGCCGTGCCGACGCAAGCCGCGCGGACGGTGACGCAAGCGGTGACGCGCGCCTCGGCGACGCCGGCGGTGGACCGGCGCGGTGGACCGGTCCCACCGGTCTACCGTGGACCGCCAAATGGGTACGCCCCCTCTTTTAATCCGGGCCGTCCGCGCCGATCGGACGGCCGGGTCGCGTGCGAGCGGCGGGTAGCGGCGGACGGGCGGCCGGCGGCGGCTCGCGGCGGGCGCGCGGCGGCGGAGTTCGCCGAGAGAAGAGCCAAGGATGGCCTCCCGCCACCAAGTCGCACGGGAAAAACACCGAAAAGAAGAGGAAGGCTCGAGGAACTCACCGGGAAGCCTTGGAAGGGAGGTAGAGGCGCCGGTGGAGGAGATCGGGGCGGCGCGGCGGAGCTCCGGTGGCGCGCTTCGGCGGCGGCGCGCGCGTAGAGGAGTGGAGGAGCTCGGGGAGCCGTGTGGTTTGGAGAGGGAGCTCGGGGCTTCTTATATAGGGGCGAGAGAGGAGCGGGGGGCGCGGTTGAGGCGGTGTGCGACGGGCACGTCGGCGGCCACCATTGATGGCGAGCGGCTCGGTGGGCATCCGTTACGGGGGAGAGGAAGGGGCGGGGACGGCTTGGATGGCGCCGGTTGAGTGCTTAGCACACCGGAGGGAAGGGGTGGAGGCGCGGGGCGGCGAGGAGGGCGGGACGGCGGCGCGGGAGGGCCGGCGCGGCCGGGGGAGAAGGGAGGCGGCGGAAGGTCGGGGACGCACCGACGGGTGGGCCCCACCTGTCGGTGGCTGCGTGAGAGAGAGGGAGGAGAGGTGGGCTGGCGGTGCCTCTTGGGCCGGGAAGGGAGATGGGCCGGCGGCCTGCTGCAAATGCGGGCTGAAAAAACAAGAAGAAGAAAGAAAGGAGCTGGGTTGCGGGAGAAAGGGAAGGAAGAGAGTATTTGATTTTTTTTCTTTTTTTCAAATCCTTTTCAAATCTTTTTCAAACCTTTTTAAATTCAAATCTTTCACATCTTTTCAAATTCAAATTTTAACACAAATTTCTCCAACTATTTTAAGGACTTTTCACAAACCATTTTTAACAACTTTTCAAACTTATTTTAAATTCAAACCTTCATTTTTTTTATTCAACTTTTACAAATTTTTTTTACAAACTTTTCACAATTATTTTTAAGGACTTTTTCAAAAAAATTTTTAAGACTTTTTAAAACCACTCCTAATCCAAAACTCATGCATTTCAACATGATGCACAAACACTTGGGTGATTTCTAATTATTAAATGTTGTTTAATTTAATTAAAGGCAAATTTATTTATTCAAATTTATTAAATCCTTAGAAAATAAAACTAAACCATGTTGTTAACAATATTTTATTGTGATGGAATTTTCGGGTGTTACAAATCCTACCCCCTTAAAGAGAATCTCGTCCCGAGATTCGGAGGGATCGGAAAACAAGAGGAGGAGATACAAGACGATCTTGAAAGATGATGGTTTACTACCACAGAGCTTATTCACTTCTCCTTCTTCTTCGGGCTTGTAGCGGCAAACTCAGTCCTATCTCCTTGCGGTGTAGTTAAGAGCACCGACTTCTTGGTACACAAAATGATTCCATCATGCTTGCTTAACCAATCCATACCAAGGATCACATCTATTCCACTGGATGTTAGAATCACTAAGTCGCTTCAAAATCTATCTCTCCGATCTTAAGATTGACTTGTGGGCATACATAGGTGGATTTCATTTCACCGTTTGGGGAACTAATTAGCAAATGTGTCTTCATGGAACTCTTGGGTACATCATGCTTTGTCATGAATCGTTCAGTAATAAATGAATGTGATGCCCCGGAATCAAATAAAACCGTTGCGGTACGAGTTGATAAGGAACGTACCAAGCACAACATCTTTGTCTCCTTGAGCTTCTTCAGCTGTCACATGGTTCACCCTACCATGCATGTAGTTTTGTTGGCCTCTGTTATCTCTCTGAGGTGTCCGCATATTGCGGCGAGGGCAAATGCGGCATAGTGTCCCAATTCTCCGCAGTTGAAGCATCCATCGGGGTGAAGCGGAGTAGTGTTCCTTATCGGGGCACCCGAGCGGTTCGATGAGGATTTGGAGCTTGAGGTGTCATTGGGTTGGATTCTTCGGGTTCCTCAATCGAACGATTGAACGGTTGATTCCGTCCATGGCCTCTGTCTTGTGTGCTAGAACGAAGCCGAGAGTCTTGCGATGAGTTGTAACGAGGACGGGTGTTGCTACTCGGATCGACCCCGGGATTGAAACTTGCGCTTCGTTCACGAAGTTCCTTGCGTTTATTCTCCAAGCCTATAGCCTTATTGAGCAACATCCGAAAGTTAAGAAATGTGTGGCTCGCAAGCGATAGTTAAGTGGCCCTATCAATCCATCGAGAAAGCATTCTTGTCTCTTTGCATCCGTGTTGACTTCATCCGGTGCATAGCGGGATAAATGAGTAAACCGATTCGGATACTCACTAAGCTCGTCATGTTGCCTTGCTTTAGAGCTAGAAATTCCTTCTTCTTCGACTTCTTCACACCCAGTCGGGATGTGATGTGTACGAAAACTTTCCCTGGAACTACGCCAAGTAATGGTGTCGGCGGCGGCATGCGCGACGGTGTAAGCATCCCACCAATCAGAGGCTGCACCTTCCAGACGTCCTGAGGCATACAAAACCTTCTCACGATCATTACATTGGGTGATATTCAGCATCTTGTTGATGGTCTTGAGCCAATCATCAGCATCGAGGGGATCCACAGAATGAGAGTAAGTGGGCGGGTTGTGGCTCATGAATTCTCTACGCTTGTTCACTAGTGGTGGAGGTCCTTGTGGTGGCTGCTGGTTCTGCTGTGCCTGTAGATTCTGGACAGTGGCGGTGAGGTTCTGAATTAATTGCATCTGTTCCGTGAAGAACTGCTGCATCGTGGGATCCATCGCTAATTCTTGTGGTGGAGGAGGGAACTTGATTCACTGTCCGACGAATGGAATATCTTGTCCGGCTCCGACCTGGTGTTTACCATTTGATTGTTAGGGAAAAGGTATTTCGATAAGATATTGAATTGATAAAGATGGAGAGAAAGGGGCTAAGATTCAAATTTTTAACTTTAATTATTCTATTGATGCATTTGTGGCCATCACTCCACAAAAACATTTCAATCATGTCAAAGATCCAAATCATGCATGTTTAGAATCAACAAGCATTTACATCGCACGTCCTCACAAGAACGGCTCTATCGAAACGAAAGCTCGATAGAAGGGTAGGCAACCTAAGAAGCTATCCTATAAAGCACGTGTGGTAGTTTAAGGTGGAAGAACAAGAATCAGACTCAGTGTAGAAGAAAACAAAAGATATGATTTTGTTAAAGAATAAAGAATAAAATATATTTTTAAGCGTAAATAAGATATTTTGAATGCTGGAAAGGCTTTCTAGAAAGAGAGTCCTTAATCTCGACCATTTCTATCTGAGGCTGCGTCCTACAGTCAGCAATGCTCTGATACCACTCTGTCACACCCGATTTTCCGTAGAAAACCGAATGCATCTCATATGTGTGCCAGGATCACAATTTCACACATATGATAGACTCATGAGTGTAATATCACAAGACATTTGCTCAAAAAAATGTACAGAAAAGGTTTATTAACTTTTATTACACTCACGAAGGTAGACACAAAGGTCTTTACACAAACAACGATAACTATGAAGACGTGACACCATCTTCATCTTCCACAGGCTTCGGCGGTTGATCGCACCCTCGGAACTCCTCGTAGTCGGTGAAGTACTCCACTCCGAGATTCTTCTGCGAACAGCGTAAGCAAGGATGAGTACACTTATGGTTGGTACTCGGCAAGGCCACGGGAATAATCGGAAAGCAATATTAATCCATCTTTAAGTTCAATTAATCATGTGTCGCGGACAGCCCTAGGGGTCCCCTTTAACAACGGGGGAAATCCCCACTCAAAACCCGCAACAAAGCCAAACACACTTTGCCTAACCATGCGAGGATACGACCCATGCGCGCGGGGACCCCAACGGCTCACCGAGGCGGCCCTCTTGAAGATCCCCTCGAGCGGGCTCCGCCTCGCTCGAGGATGCTCGCCCCCCTCGGGCGGGCTCCGCCCCGTCGAGGGGGGTGCGCTTCCCTCGAGCGGGCTCCGCCTCGCTCGAGGGCCCGCTCCCCCCTCGAGCGAGGCTCCGCCTCGCTCGAGGGGTCCGTCCCGCCCTCGACCGGGGTCCGCCTCGCTCGAGGGCGCCCGCACGCGTGCGCCTGCCCCCGTGCGCGGGCATTTAACACCCCGACACCGGCGGGACGGCGCCATCATGCGCCGGGGCTCGCGCCCCGGTCTTTGCCGCACCAACTCCCCGGGGAGGGAGCCCATCCCCATCACCGTGGGGAGGGAGCGTGCGCGCGGGACCGGTGCCGTCCCGTGACGCCGTGCACCGCTCCAGGACGGGCCGGCGCGCCGAGCCCTCGAAGGGGGCGGGCCGCACCCTCGATTTGCTTTCTTGTGACCCCGTAGGGTTAGGTGGAGGCGCTAGGCCGGTGGAGCGCCATCCCCGCCTTGTTACGGCACGGCTGCCGCCCCGCGCGCGAGCGGGCGCACGCCCGGCCGGCGCGCGGCGGCTCCCGGCACCGTGGAACGTGTTGGGACGGGACGCCGTTTTACCTACCCCTGTACTCCGTACGGGCCAACGTCAGCAGCTCCCTCGAGCTTATCAGAAGACATCATCACCATCCGCCGCCCTTCTACCCTCAAATCGCCACTGTTCGGGTACAAGATAGGCCATGATGCCCAGATCGCTGCAAGGATCGTCCGGACGGCCGCCCACTCTACAGCATAGCACGCCACGCCCCTTCACGTAGCTAAATAGCGCGGCGCGTATGTGATTCGCTCCCCCCTTGATCTATAAAAGGGGGACGAACCCTCCTGCCGCGTAGGGATGGCAATGGGTGGGTGTGGGTCGGGTGTAGCAAAATCACACCCACACCCACACCCTTCAAAGAAATTCACACCCGCACCCATCAAGTTAAAGGGTGGATTTTCACACCCACACCCACACCCTCGGGTCACCCGCCGGGTCTCGGGCACCCGTTGGGTCGACAATACAACATTCAATGTATAAATATAATGGTAGCAAACCAAACTTTCATCATAATCATAGTACACCGAGTACATAATCAAGCGAGAATAAAAAGTCATCAACACTCGGTACAAGACAATCCAAGTAGATTATAGTACATCGGTACATTATCATGTAGAATAAAAGGTCATCAACACTCGGTACAAGACAATCAAAGTAGATTGGGAATACATTCAATAGGTGTAAGCTGTGGAGATTTGCTATTTTATGGACCCCATGGGTCACCCACCGGTGGAAATCCACACACGGCCCCGGCCGGTTTATTACGGGTGCGGGTGTGGGTGCACCCACGGGTGCGATTTGACACCCACACCCGCACCCAATGGGTCCGGCACCCGCGGGCACCCGCACCCACGGGTCGGACCGCCATCCCTACTCGCGCGGGGGGACGGAGACGAGAGACGGACACAACACAACGGGGAGACGAGGCGCGCCGCGCACTTGCTCTCCAATCCTTCCACAACATCTTTAGTCACTACGCCGGGGACTTGGAAGCCGGGCTTCCTCTCCCGCCTTGCTTGTAGCAGCCCCACTACGAGCACCCCGGTCTGCCGAGCAATATAGTGCCTTGAGCACACCACGCTGCTGGACGTACGGCCCCCCGGCCGGAACCGGGATAAATCCCGTGTCTCTTATTGCTTAGCATCGACCATTGAGGGATAGACCTCGGCGCTTTCTCTTGGTTAGTGTCGGGACCATATTCCGCACCGACGGTTGGCGCCCACCGTGGGGCTATCCGAGCGCCTAAGGTCATCCCACCAACTCCCTCCATGGTGATCCGCACCGAGTACCGTGGTACACGCTCTGCATGGGCAGCTCGGACCCCCCTCCCTGCCGGGTTCGAAATCCGGTTCGGGGGCACGAACTTTCGGGCCACGGGGGAACGGCTACCTCATGCGCCTCACCAACCGTGAGGAGCTCCGCGCGCGGCGCCGGGCCGGGTCCGCTCCGGCCCCCGGCCCCGCACGCACCACCACGGCGCGGACGCCCGCGAGGCACGGATGCCGCGGGCCCGTCGACGCCACGACGCCGCCGCCGCTGCGGGCGGCACTCGCGCCGGGCGCGGTCCGGCGGCGGCGGGGGCGAGCGCGCCGCCTCTCGGCGCGGCGCGCCCGCCGTCACGATGACCACCATCCCGGCGGGACGGCGCACGGTCTCGGACCGCGCATCCCCATTGGGCGCGTGGCGCCACGTCGGCCTACAACGCCAACGTCAACACCACGATGCGCGAGGGTTCCGCCCGGCCGTCACGTCTTCGTCGCCGGGGATCCCGGCGCCTCGGCGGGTGACGAGTCGTCCCCGGGTTCCCTCAACGCGCGCCGCCCGCCAACCGCCACGGGTGCGCGGGGTGGGACTTCTCGGCGTGCGGGACCCGGTCATGTTCGGCGTTTCCTCGACGCTACGGACTGCGGTTCGGGCCGCTCCGACGACTCCGGCACGGGGGAGTTACGATCCCGCGCGGGAGTGCTACGCGTCATCACCAACGACCCGGCCAATGCCGCCGGTGCGGTGGGCGGCGGAGACGGGGAGGTCACGCCGCCCCGAGGGGATCGCCACGCGCCCGGCCGCGGGACCAAGCGCTCCTCCCGGGGCCGATGCCGACGCGCGCCGGCCCAAGTCCGCGAGCTCGAGGCCAAGGCCGGCGGAGGAATGCGGACGGTGCGGGCGCTCCGTGCCTCAATGGCGGGGGGGAAGCCTCCGCGCGCGGCGAACGCGCGGCCGGAGGCCGCGCAAACGGGTCCGTGACCGCATCAACACCGACCCCAACGTTGACAACGCGGACGCACCCCCGCGGGCGAGCCAAAAGCTCATTGCCGCCGCGACGCTGCTGCGGGCCATGCCGGCACCCTCGACCCCTGAGGCGCGAGACCTGCACCGCGAGGTGCAAACTCTCATCGAGTAAGCGGCCGTCCGGCGGGCCGAAAGCTCGGCATCACGCATCCTCCAACGGGGGGGGATGCGCGGGACGACGGAGCCGCACCGGGGGGTGAACCCTCGGTCCACGCAAGAGGGGCGGCGGGGCGACCCGCCGACCCGGGACGCACGCCGGCCAAGGAGCGGCTCCTCGACGCACGCGGGCGGCGGATGGCGACGCCCGCAACGTCATCAACGCCGGGCGCACGAGCGGGGGCGGACGCGCGGCGGCGGTGGGCTACCACCCTCGACGGGGCGGACGCTACGACGGCGGCGAGGACCGCTCCCCGACGCCGGAGCCCCCGGGGACCGTGTGTTCGGCCCGGGAGATCCGCGCGGCGGCGTTCCCCCAACGCTTCCGCCAACCCTCGACCATCGTCAAGTACAACGGGGAGACGGACCCCCGCGTGTGGCTCAACGACTACCGCTTGGCTTGCCCGGCGGGCGGGGCCACCGGCGACAAGGTCATCATCCGCAACTTGCCCCCGCACACGGGCGACGCGGCCGGACATGGCTCGAGCACTTGCCCGCCGGCCCAAATCCATAATTGGGATGATCGCGGTCCGCACATTCGTGGGTAACTTCCAGGGCACGTACGTGCGCCCTGGAAATTCATGGGACTCGCGCTCCTGCACACAGAAGCCCGGCGAGTCGCTGCGGGACTTCATACGGCGCTTCTCCAAGCGCTGCACGGAGCTCCCCAGCGTGGCGCAGTCCGAGATCGTGCACGCCTTCCTCGAGGGCACCACATGCCGGGACCTCGTGTGGGAGCTGGGACACAGCCCGCCCGCGGACTCCAACGAGCTGTTCGACATCGCCACCAGTTTCGCCTCCGGAGAAGAGGCCGTGGGGGCGATCTTCGACGGCAAGAAGGGAAAGCGCTCGGAGGATGCGCCCGCGGAGGGGCGGCAAGTCCAAGGGAGCCCCACCGCAACGACAAGCGGGGCAAGAAGGGGGGGGGAAAGAAGCCGCGCGCGCGGCGCGCGAGCGAGGGCGCGACGGCGGTAATGCCGAGGCCCTTGCCGTTGACCTCGGCTCGACGGGGCCCTCGGCCGGCCCCTCGAGGCCGGGGGGTGTTTGACGACATGCTAAAAAAGCCATGTCCTTACCACAAGACCCCGAGTGAACCACACACTTGAGCAGTGCGATATGCTCAAGAAGTTCTATGGCCGCGCCGCCGCGGAAGGAGGCGAGAGGCCAAGAAAGACGGAGGCGATGGCGACGCGGGCGGCTTCCCCCGCCGTGGAAAACGTGTTCCTCATCTTTGGGGGGCCAGCGTCGACATGTCAACCCGCCGGCGCAAGAAGGAGCGGCACGAGGTCCTCGCCGCGGAGAGGGCGCCTCCATCCTTCCTCAATTGGTCGGAGGACGCCATCACCTTCGGCGGGAGGACCACCCGAACCGCGTCCCCAACCCGGGCCGGTGCCGGCGGTGGTCGACCCCATCATCGGGAACGCGCGGTTCTCGAAGGTCTTGATGGACGGAGGCGGCGGCCTCAACATCCTCTACGCGCATACGGCGCGCTTGATGGGGATCGGGTTGGACCGAGTTGCGGCCCGGCACGAAGCCGTTCCACGGCATCGCGCCGGCAAGCGAGGTCCGGCCCCTCGGGCGGATCGACACCGCCGGTTTGGTTTGGCACCGCGAAGAATTTCCGCAAGGAAATCCTCACCTTCGAGGTGGTGAGGTTCAAGGGGCCTACCATGCTATACTTGGGCGACCCTGTTACGCCAAATTCATGGCGGTCCCCAACTATACCTACCGAAGATGAAGATGCCGGGACCAAACGACGTCATCACCGTGGGCTCATCCATCGAGCACGCATTCGGCTGCGACGTCGAGTGCGTGGAGCACGCGAGAGGCACCGGCGCCGGATGAAGCGGCGGTGACCACTTTAGAGAAGATGGTTAACGAAGACCTCGACTCGCCGCCAAGCACGCCGGCACCTTCGAGGTCGCGGAGCGGACCAAGGAGGTCCCCCTCGACCCTTACGCCCCCGAGGGCAAGGCGTTGAGGGTCGGCTCCACCCTCGATCCCAAATAGGAAGTGGTGCTCGTCGACTTCCTCCGCGCCAACGCCGACATCTTCGCGTGGAGCCCCTCGGATATGCCAGGCATCCCGAGGGAGGTCGCCGAGCACTCCCTTGACATCCCGCCTCACGCCCGTGCCGTGCAACAACGGCCGCGCCGCTTCGACGAGGAGCGGCGACGGGCAATCGAGGCGGAGCTACGGAAGCTCCTCGAGGCCGGGTTCATCAAGGAGGTGTTCCACCCAACGTGGCTAGCCAACCCGAGTGCTTGTTAAGAAAAAGAACGGGAAGTGGCGGATGTGTATTGACTACACTAGTCTTAATAAAGCATGTCCTAAAGTTCCTTTTCCTTTGCCACGTATTGATCAAATCGTTGATTCAACGGTACGGGTGCGAATTGCTTTGCTTCCTTGACGCTTACTCCGGGTGTCACCAAATAAAGATGAAGGAGTCCGACCAGCTCGCGACTTCATTCATCACGCCGTTCGGGATGTTCGCTACGTCACGATGCCGTTTGGCCTCCGAAATGCGGGTGCGACATACCGGCGGCGCATGCGGCACGTTTTCGGGGATCACATCGGGCGGACAGTCGAGGCGTACGTGGACGACATCGTCGTAAAGACCAGGAAGGAGGAAGACCTGGTTGGCGACCTTGGCGTCGCGTTCGGCTGCCTACGGGCCAATGGGGTCAAGTTAAACCCCGAAAAATGTGTCTTCGGAGTGCCGCGAGGCATGCTCCTGGGATACATCGTCTCCCAACGGGGAATCGAGGCCAACCCCGAAAAGGTCGCGGCCCTCGAACGAATGGGTCCGATCCGGGACCTCAAAGGGGTGCAGAAGGTGCTGGGATGCCTTGCCGCCTTGAGCCGCTTCATCTCGCGGCTCGGTGAAAAGGGCTTACCCCTTTACCGCCTACTCAAGAAGCATGAGCGCTTCTCTGGACCGCCGAGGCCCGGGACGCGCTCGACAAGCTGAAGGCGTCTCTAACGCATGCCCCGGTCCTCACGCCGCCGCGGGGCGGCGAATCCCCTGCGGCTCTACGTGGCCGCAACCACCCGGGTGGTCGGCGCCGTAATTGTCGTGGAGCGCACGGAGGAAGGGCACGCCTTGCCCGTACAACGGCGGTCTATTACATCGGCGAGGTCTGTCGGACACCAAGACGCGCTACCCCCCGGGTCCGGGAAGTTGCTGCCGTACGCGGTAGTCCTTGCGCGGCGCAAGCTCCGCCACTACTTCGAGGCCCACCCCGTCACGGTGGTCTCCTCCTTCCCGGCGGGGGAGATCATCCGCAATCCCGACGCTGCGGGCGGGGATCGCCAAGTGGTCCGTGGAGGCGATGGGCGAGACGCTTGCCTACGCCCCGCGCAAGGCCGTCAAATCCCAAATCTTGGCGATTTCATTGCCGAATGGACGGATACGCGAGCCGCCGCCGCCGCGGATCCAAGCGGAGTGCTTTGGACTCGTTCTTCGACGGCTCGGTGATGAAAACGGGGAGCGGGCGCGGGCTGCTTTTCGTGTCACCTCTCGGGGAACACATGCGGTACGCGGTGCGCCTCCACTTCCCCACGTCTAACAATATGGCTGAATACGAGGCCCTCCTCTACGGCCTCAAAATCGCCATTGAGTTAGGTGTCAAGCGCCTCGACGTGCGGGGGGACTCGCGGCTCGTAATCGATCAAGTCATGAAGAACACGAGCTGCCATGACGACAAGATGGAGGCCTACTGCAAAGCCGTGCGAGCCCTCGAGGACAAGTTCTACGGCATCGAGCTCAACCATGTGCCCCGATGGTACAATGAGGAGGCGGACGAGGCGGCCAAGATTGCGTCGGGCGGATCACCGTCCCCCTGAACGTTTTCGCGCGCGACATCGCTCAGCCCTCGGTCGTCTTCGAGCCCCACCCCTCGAGTCACGACGAACCCTCGGGGGCTCCCTCGAATCCAGCGGGTGCGGAACCCATGGACGAGGACCCCTCGAACGAGGCATACGTGCTCTCCCTCCTCGAGGGGTATGGATCCCACGAGGCCGATGTGATGGACATCGAGCCGGCTCCTGTCAAAACAGACTGGCGTGACAAATACATCGCCTGGATGGCTCGAGGGGAACTCCCCGCGGACCGGGCCGCGGCCAGGCGCATCGCCAGGATGGCCAAGTCCTTTTCCCTCGTTGACGGCGAGCTGTACAAGCGCGCCGCCTCCGGCATCCTACAGCGGTGCGTGCCCATCCCCGAGGGGCGTGAGCTCCTACGGGACATCCACGCCAGGATCTGTGGCCACCACGCCGCGCCTCGCACCCTCGTCGGCAACACGTTCCGCCAGGGCTTTTACTGGCCCACCGCGGTTGCGGACGCCAGCGAGATCGTACGCACTTGCGAAGGGTGCCAGTTCTATGCCCGCAAGTCCAACCTGCCCGCCCATTCCCTGGGACCATCCCCGTAACGTGGCCATTTGCCGTATGGGGGCTGGACATCGTCGGGCCCCTGCGGGAAATTGCCCGGGGGCTTCACCCACTTGTTGGTCGCGATCGACAAGTTCTCCAAGTGGGTGGAGGTGCGCCCCATCACGAACCTCAGGGCGGAGCAGGCGGTAACATTCTTCACCGACATCGTCTACCGCTTTGGAGTGCCAAACTCCATCATCACCGACAACGGGTCCCCGTTCATAGGCGAGGAAATTCCTGGAGTTCGCGACAAGTTCCACATCCGTGTGGATTGGGCAGCGTGGCACACCCACGGACCAACGGCCAAGTAGAGCGTGCCAACGGCATGATCCTACAAGGCCTTAAGCCTAGAATTTTTGACCGGCTAAACAAATGCGGGCGAAAATGGCTCCAAGAGTTACCGGCGGTTGTGTGGAGCCTAAGGACCACCCCCGAGCGAGCCACCGGGTTCACCCCGTTTTTCCTAGTCCATGGCGCGGAGGCCGTCCTCCCGACGGACTTAGAATACGGGTCGCCCGGGGGTTCGAGGCTATGACGAAGATGCCAACCGGCGAGCCCGCGAGGACTCGCTGGATCGGTCCGGACGAGGGCGCGCCTCGTGGCCTTGATGCATTCTGCAAGGTATCAACAGTCCCTAAGGCGCTACCAAGCACGCAAGATACGTCGACGGGACTTCAGCGAAGGGGACTTGGTCCTAAGGCTACGCCAAGACAACCGAGGGCGCCACAAGCTATCGCCCCCATGGGAGGGACCCTACGTCGTGGTGAAGGTACTTAAGCCCGACACGTACTAGCTGGCCAACGAGGACGGTGAAGAGCTCACCAACGCTTGGAACATCCAACAGCTACGTCTCTTTTATCCTTAGCTAGGATTTCCAAGCATTTTTGTTGTAAAAATCATATAACCAACGCCCCAGTTGGTGAAAACTATGTAAACACCTCAAGTCTAATGAAAAGGGCAACTCGGCTTTCCCCTGAAACCCAAGTTACCCTCGGGGGCTACTGCGGGGGGCACCCCCCTCCCCCAAAATGGTCCCATTTTCGCGCAAAAATAAAGCAACTCACACGCGCTAAGTTTGTTTTCTACTTCAACCCCGAGCAATGGTTCGAACAGGGCGCAGGCGGCCTAGCGGAAGGAGCGCGCGAGTCAGAGATAGCCTACGCCGCGAGGATACGGCCCTTCTCTCTCGCCTCCAACCCAGCAGGCCCCCCGCGAAAATCGAACTCCCCTAACTAGAATCTACTCGGGAAGGAGAAACAAAAAGCGCAAATAAACAAAAGACTTCATTTCGTGTCAACAAATGTTTACGATCAAGATAACTTGTTTATTTACAAAGGCCGCGTGGCCGAATGCGATACACAAATAAAAACGGGCCAAGCGCCCGGTCGTCTTCGAGCGGGGAGGAGCGGCGGTGTCGACGGCGTACGGGAATAGAAACTCCTCGAAGGCTTCAGCGAGCGACCCGGCGGCATCAGCGGCGAGCGCGTCCACGCGCTCCATCGCCACCTCATCCTCGACGCCCTCGGGAACGACGTAGCCCTCCGCCAGCGCCTCGAAGTTGACCTCGTAGTGGGACCGTACCACTCCGAGGGCCTTCTGGACGCCAAGACGCAACGCCCGGCGCATCCGTTCGGTGACGTGGCCGCCAAGGGCGCGCGGGCGGGCGGCCGGCCGAGCTCCGGCTCGCGCTTCACCCTCCTCCACGACCTGGCAGGTCTCGAGGGCCGCGTTACGCAACTCCTGTAGCTCCTGCTCAGAGGAGTTGTAGGAGGCTTGCAGCGCCTCGGCCCGCTCGGCCGCGTGCCCCAAGGCGGTGCGCAAGCCTGGAGTCACCAAGACAAGGAAAAAATCAGAAGAAGGAATGCGAACCTCCTAACAGAAAACCAACAAAGCAGGAGTCGAACAGCGGCTTACCTTCGACTTGCTTCCTCTCCACCTCGAGGGCACGACGCTCGGCCTCGACCGCCAACTCGAGGCCCTTGACGGTCTCGCCCTGTTCCTGGAGGGCCAGCTCCTGGCTCGCGCTGTTGATGCTGAGCACCACCAGCTCGCCCTCGACCTTAGAGAGCTTGGCGTCTCGCTCCTCCGGCAACACGCGCCGCCTCGCGAGCGACGCGCTCCTGCTCCAGCGCCGACCGGGCGTCGGCGAGGGCGGCTTACTCCCTCGCCGTAGCCGCCCCTCGGCCCCTTGGCGGGCGGTGTGCTCCTGCGAAGCCGCTCCTCGGCGACGGTGAGCGCCGCGCGCCGGGTCTTGCCTCGTGCTCTCGGGGAGTTCATCGCGCAAGAGCGTGGCTCGGTACGCCAACCCGGCCGTCCGGGGTCGGAGGGCGTCGGCGAGCGCGTCGAAGGCGCCGCATCGCTCCGGACACGGGTGAAGCTCGGCGTTCACCCGATCGAAGGCGCCATACTTGTCGCGGGCACGGCGCTCGAGCTCCTGTCGCCCACAATTCAAGACCCGTAAGCATCACGATATAGAGACAACGTGCGGGTAACGAGAAGAAGGGGAGAACGAGCGGCGATGCCCTACCGGAAGACGTGCCACGCGGGGCCGCCGTGGACCCTCGGCGCCTCGTTCGGCGCACGGTTGAGCGTGGCGCGCGTGGGCCGCGGAGCTCTCCCCCACGGCTCTGCTCCGCCCGGGCGTCGGCGAACGCGGGGCGGGTCGTCGGGGACCCCCTCCATCCGGGCGGAGTGCCGGCGCGAGAAGATGAGGCCTCGGCGCCATGACCTCGGCCCCCCACCACCATGTGGCCCTCGCGCGCGCCTCACAAGAGCCCCCTCTTGGGACTCGGGGAGAGTGTGGGAAAGCCGACCCCTTGCTCCCACCGGGGGCGGCGGGGAGTCGTCGTCCGGGATCTCCACCACCTCCGCCGGGAACCGCCGGCGGTGCGCGGCCCCCTCGCGCCACCTCCGCCGGCGCCTCCGTTCGCGCCTCCATGGCCACGGGCGCCGACGCGGCGCCGTGGCCGTCACCTCCGGCCGCGCCTCCATGGCCACGGACGCTGTCCGCCCTCCTCGGCCGCGACCACGGGCGCCACCGCAGCGCACCTCGCTCGCCTCCGCCGCGGGCGGTGCCGCGGACCGCGCCTCCGTCGTGGCGACCACCGCCGGCCGGCGTCACCACCGCGCGCCGCCGCCGCGGGGCCGCGCCTCCACCACGGCCGGCGCCCGCCGCCTCTTCGACGACCGCCGGCCGCGCGCGCCGACGGGCGATCGGCCGGCCGAGGCCGCGGGGCCTCGGCCGTGCCTTGCAAGCCCTCGCCCACCGCCGCCGTACTTGCCCCCGCCCGCGACGCCCTCGACGAGCGCCGCCGGGGGTGGGGATGGATGCGTCCGCCCTCGGCACCTTGGCCGATGCCGGGGGGGAGGCACGGTTGGCACCACCCTGCGCAAGCACAAACGGAGAAAGTTGGAAGGCTCGATCGTCAAAGAACCAAACCGAGCGAGAAGAACGAGCCCCTTACCTCGAAGAGGAAAAGGCGCACTTCCTTTTCCTCGAGGCTTCGGCGGACGAGGCCGGCGCGCGCGCCGCCGCGCGCCTCTGCCCGCCGCCGCCGCGCGCGCGCGGCCGCGAGCCCGCGCGCGGCGCGCGCTGCCGCGAGCGCGGGGCACGCTTGCCGCGCGCGCCTCGCGGCACGCGCCGGCGCCTCCGCGGCGCGTGCCGCCCTTGTTGTCGATTGCACGGCGGCGGGCGCCGTTGCGCCCGCCCCGGTGATGCCGCCCTTGCCGCCGGAGCCGGCTCCGGCGACGGGGGCGCGGATCCCACCTATCGGAGGGCCCCGCCCCTCGGCCCTCTTCCTCTTAGTCCTCCTCCGAGGACGAGTACTCCCTCGGTCCCCGGGGAGGAAAGCCCCGGCTCCTCGCGCCGCGGTGCTCCGCGCTCCGTCGCTCGCGGCGCTCGCGGTGCCGCCTCGCGTGCTCTCTCTGCGCACCGCCCGCTCCTCGCTCCCGCCGCCGCGCCGCCCGACCGAGCGCGCGGGAGTCGGGGGGTGGGCGGAACGGACTTCGCGGTGGTGAAGTTTACCACTGCATGCGAGAACGTCAATGGCGCGGGGGGGGGGGGGCGGAGGCAACACCAAGAACTAAAATGGAATCAAGAATCATACTCACCGGCGGGCCGGTGGGGAGCATCTCGAGGTCCCACGGGGGTTCGGCTGGGCGCGCCGGCATCCGGGTGTCGACGGCGTTCCGCGCCGGGTGAGCGCATACGGCCGCCCGAGGGGGGTCGGGGAGCATCCGCGACCTCGCCGGCACGATGGGGTCCACCTCCTCTTTCATCTCGTAGATGCGGAGCGGCCTCTCCATCGGGGGCACGACACGCGGTGATGGAGGAAGGCGAGGACGCCCGCCGCGGTCGGCCCTTGCTCCGTCGGGCTCCTCGGGGCGGCCGGGACCGAGTCCCGCCGCCTCCGATGCTTGGGGCGTGGACACACTGTTGACGGTGTATTTTGGTGCACCTAGCATGTTCATTACACTTTGGTTTGGATTTGATTATTGAACTAACCCGCCACTAGGCACACTAATCATATAACAAGTTCATCTTTGTGCATGCATTTGGAAGTGTTGTGTTTATGTAGGAAATCATGGACATAAAGGACGGATTTGCAATAAGTTCAAAGGAGCATTCATGGAGTCTTGTTCGTGTTCATGAGCTCGCTGAAATTACTTCCAATGGTGGTGAGGACCGAAGTGCTACGAGGAACACCCCCGGGGATTGAAGCGTAAAAGATCAAACTTCATGCAAAGAGAGTCTCCATCTTGATCGCGAGGATAACGGCGTCAAAATCATCCAAGTGGAGGGGGCGAAGTAGATAAGTGCACGAGGACCCACGGAGCAAAAAGGGCGACCGAACCGGGCCGAGCCCGGGCACTGGGCCGGCTGGCCCCGATCGGATCGGCCCGGCCCACTTCGGGCACCGGTTCGGTCCCGTCTTCCTTGCCCTCGAAGGATCTTCGATCCTAAAACCCCCGACGCGCCGCCAACGGACGGAGAGGAGTTATTCGCACCGAGAAGGCCATCTACAAGCTAGAGAGAGAGGAGGAGGATCTCCGGGTGGAGATCAACCACCTCGAAGGAAGCACCCTCTCGTGGAGAAGAAGGAAGACACGGCGGAAGGGAAACCATGATCAACGGTGCCATGATCGGCACCTTGATGGGGTAATCTTCTCATTCGTCCATGGGTTGTAATCGATCGTGAGATGTAATCGCACTTTGTCGGATTTTCTATCTATCATCTTGTGTTGAATATACTTTAATGCTTAAAGGTTAGTTGCCATGCCGTAGAGGGAGTACGAGCTCCAATGCTTCCTTGGATCCATTCAATACGCCGTGGCCATCAAAGGTCTAGTCATGAATACCTTCGCGTAGTGACAGTACGAGAGGAGGGAAAGGGCGAAACCGTGGTCACAACCCCGATAGATTAGATTGGTTTTTCATGTCTTTAAGCGTTTGCATGCTCTAGTATCGTAGACCCGTGGGCGAGTGTCTTCTCTCTTGATCGTTTATCATTCTCTCTAGTGTAGTTTAGTTGTTTTCTAGTATAATAGTAGTTAGGGTTTAGTAGCTAGTGTGTCGTTGTTGATCGAACGCTTGTAATCCCCTTGCTCCGCGGATTGACAAGAACCTTGGGAATCCCGTGGTGAAAAAGGTGTGGGGTCCGTACGCTTGCGGATCGTAGAGGGATACGTCTTTTATCCGTCAACAAGCCCCTTTTTCGGCGCCGTTGCCGGGGAGCAAGTTAGTTTACATCGTTTGATTTGCATCTAACTTAGTTTTATATTTTAGTTTATCTTTTATTTGCTTTATCTAACATATATTATCGAAAAACACTTGTTTCTTTTTTGTTTTTGTTTTTATCTTATTGTCTAGATGGAGTTCGTTAATCAACCCGTGGAAGAACCGGAGAAATCATTAAGGGATTACGCTAGCCCTCGATGTGAAGACATAAAGGTACAAGAGTCGGATTCGAAGCTCGAAGCGACCAAGTATGAAATTAAATCCAAGATCATGAAGATGGTGGCGGAAAACCCATTTGAAGGGATGGTTGAGGAGAACCCATATAGACACATAAGGGATTTCACGACAATATGCAACACGGTGCGTCAAGAAGGAGTTCCCGATGAATGGTTCAAATGGAATCTCTTTCCCTACTCACTTGCCGGCAAAGCAAAGACATGGTATTCGGTTGCGTCCTTTGAAGTTGAAGGCAATTGGAACAAGTTGACAAAGAAGTTTTGCGAGAAGTTCTTTCCAATGAGCAAGGTTCAACATCTAAGGAGGCAAGTGATCAATTTTATGCAAGGAGAAGAGGAAGGGATAGACCAAGCCCGGGATAGGTTTAATGAATTAATCGAACAAGGACCAAAACTCGGCTTCACCGGTGACGTACTCTTGCATACATTTTTCTTTTCCCTAACCCCTAGTTGCATGCGACACATCGAAATGTGTGCGGGTGGGGATCTCATGGAGAAAACACTCACGGAAGCCGCCCAACTTCTACAAAAAGTTAGTAAAGCGGCTGCCATGCGAAGAGATTGGGAAACAAGGCTTGCGGAAGAGCCGGAATTCAATTCAAGAAAGAAGAAGCTTGCTGATTTTTCTAAAGAGGCAACCCGGAAGTCACAAAAGAGGAGCCAATCATGGAAAAGCTTGAACAAGAACACATCAAGTCAAGAACTACACCAAACGTCGACTTCGCCGCACCAAATGAGACGAACAAGAGAAGCATGTCAAGCGCGAAGCCACTAAGGGAGTTCGAGCCAATGGATTGGGTTCCTATTGATTACGGAGAAGTATTCGACAAGCGAAGACCGTTCCCTAATCAAAAGGGAATGGCAAGAGCATTGGAAGTCGATTTCCCACCGGAGAGGAAAGCTGAAAATTCATACGACCTCGAAACCACCGGTGAGATTTTTGAAAAGCTCTTTGGAGATGACGTGGTGGATCCGGAACATATTGCCGAGGTGAAGAGGATCATGGGGATCAAGCCCGAAGCATCACCATACGCTCGCCTTGCTGAAATTTATTCGATCGGATCCGAAGAAGAAGAGAAGATGACGCCGCACTTGAGTTGCGAGATCAACGGAGTTCAATGCAAAGCTTTATGCGACATCGGAGCCCAAGTAAGTGTTCTATCTTCTAAAATTTACGATAAAGTTCAATACCACAACCTAGACTTAGCTCCAACATCAACGAAATTAATTATGGGAGATGGTAGAACTATCAAACCTCTAGGTATTGCTTGCAACATGAAAGTAAAAATCTCTAGAAACTACATACCAACTGATTTCTTTGTTATTGATGCTTACCATAGTAATTCTGATCATATAATCTTAGGTAGGCCTTTTCTTAAGTTGGTTGATGCCGTGTTAGATGCCGGAGAAGGCAAGGTAACAATGAACCTTAATGGAACAAAGTACACATATAACTTTCTTCGTGCTTCTAAACACCTTACTCCTTTTCCTCCCGAAGATGAAGAAATAGAAGAGATAGATAGTCTTTGTTTTGTTGAAACCCTTAGAGACCCGCTGCAAAGAGCGATGGAAAATCAAATTAGTAATCAACAAGATGAAGAACTAGAGGAAGCAACAAAAGGCTTAGAGCCGCATGATGGTAGCGTGGAGGAAGAAAAGTTCGAAGACATAGGAGAAATCAAACCCGAGGAGCCACAAGTGCCCGAAGTAGACCTTAAACCTTTGCCCAAGGGATTAAAATATGAATTTTTGGGGCCGGACAAAACTTATCCGGTCATTGTGAGCGACGAGTTGAGCCCCGAAGAAAATGAAGCGTTGCTGATTTTATTAAAAAAATATAGGAAGGTGATTGGATATTCAATTAATGATCTCAAAGGTATTAGCCCGACCTTTTGCACTCATCGTATACCAATGGAAGACCGAGTGTAAGCCTGTAGTGGACCACCAAAGGAGGCTAACCCATGCCATGCGAGAGGTAGTAAAGAAAGAGGTTATCAAGTTACTTGATGCCGGAATCATCTACCCGGTTCCACATAGCGAATGGGTGAGCCGGTACATTGTGTACCGAAGAAAGGAGGTTTGACCGTGGTGAAGAATGAGAAGAACGAATTGATACCGCAAAGAACCGTGACCGGGTGGCGGATGTGTATCGATTACCGTAAGCTTAACAAAGCGACGAAGAAAGATCACTTCCCCCTACCGTTCATAGACGAGATGCTCGAGAGGTTAGCAAACCACGCTTATTTTTGCTTTCTCGATGGATACTCGGGGTTCATGCAAATTCCTATTCACCGGAAGATCAACATAAGACAACATTTACGTGTCCTTACGGAACGTTTGCATATAGGAGGATGCCCTTCGGCCTATGCAACGCTCCGGCCTCTTTTCAACGTTGCATGATGGCCGTGTTTTCGGAATTCATCGAAGAAATTGTTGAAGTGTTTATGGATGATTTTTCCGTTTACGGGAAGACGTTCATGGATTGCTTAGCAAACTTAGAAAAGGTCCTTACAAGGTGTGCGGAGGTAGATTTGGTTTTAAATTGGGAAAAGTGCCACTTCATGGTTAAGCAAGGCATAGTGCTCGGACATGTTATATCCGAGAGAGGAATTGAAGTGGACAAGGCTAAGGTAGAGACGGTTGAGCAACTCCCACCTCCTACGGATATTAAGTCCTTAAGGAGCTTTCTAGGCCATGCCGGATTCTATAGAAGATTTATAAAGGACTTCTCGAAGATCACTAAGCCTTTAACACACCTTCTTCAAAAGGATGTGGCTTTCGACTTTGATGAGAAGTGTCTAGCGGCATCCGGACCTTGAAAAATGCGTTGGTGAGTGCTCCCATCATCCAACCTCCGGATTGGAGCCAACCTTTCGAGATCATGTGTGACGCAAGTGACTACGCCGTAGGCGCAGTCTTGGGACAAAGAAAGGAAGGCCGAGTTCACGCCGTTTACTACGCTAGCAAAACTCTTAGTGGGGCGCAATTAAATTACGCTACTACGGAAAAAGAATTGCTAGCGGTGGTATTCGCTTTCGAAAAATTCAGATCTTACATCGTGAACTCGAAAGTCATTGTTTACACCGATCACGCAGCCATAAAGTATCTCTTGGCTAAGAAGGAAGCTAAACCACGTTTGATTCGTTGGATCCTTCTTCTCCAAGAGTTCGATGTTGAAATTCGTGATAAAAAGGGGGTGGAAAATGTTGTGGCCGATCATTTGTCTAGGATGAATCGTGGGCAAGATGATAAAGAGCCCATAGAAGATAAGATGAGAGATGACCACCTTTATAGAGTACTTGATAAAGATACTTGGATGATCGACATCATTCGAGCAATTCGAAAGATGCCCCTCGATCATCTAGACAAAAACACTCAAAGGAAGATAATCTCGGAAAGTAAGAAATATTTTTGGGATGCACCATACCTCTTCAAGCTTGGCAATGATGGAGTGATGAGAAGATGTGTGCCAAGAGAAGAGAGGCTTGAGATTCTAAGGAAGTGCCACTCGGCGGAGTACGGTGGGCACTATAGCCATTTTCGAACCGAAGCCAAAGTATGGTCGAGCGGATTCTATTGGTCGGAGATGCATGAAGATACTAAAAGATATGTTGCGTCATGCCCCGAATGCCAAAGAACCGGAAACATCTCTCAAAGAAATTCTATGCCTTTGAAATACAACTTGCAAGTCGACATATTCGATGTATGGGGCATAGACTTCATGGGGCCTTTTAAAAACTCATTTGGATTCGAGTATATACTTGTTATGGTCGATTACGTATCCAAGTGGGTAGAGGCTATACCATGTCGTAAAGCTTCCACGGAGGAGTCCATCACTATGATCAAGAATGTGATTTTTCCCCGTTTCGGTACACCGAGAATCTTGATAAGTGATGGAGGAACTCATTTCACCGGGAAGAACTTCAAAAAGTGCTTGTCCAAGTTGGGAATTGAGCATAGGGTCTCCACGGCCTATCACCCACAAACCAACGGACAAGCGGAGACGTCAAATAGGCAATTAAAAAGCATACTTAACAAGACCATAGAGAAGGGAGGCAAGGATTGGTCAAAAAAATTAGACGGAGCTTTATGGGCTTATCGAACGGCGTTTAAAACACCGATAGGTATGACCCCCTATCAATTCGTCTATGGAAAAGCTTGCCACCTTCCGGTTGAGTTAGAACATAAAGCCTATTGGGCGATTAAAGAGATGAACCTTGATCTCGATGCCGCGGTGGTGAAACGGAGAATTCAAATAAGCGAGCTAGAGGAGTTGAGGTTGAAAGCTTATGAAAACGCAAGCATATACAAGGAGAGAATCAAAAGGTGGTATGATAAAAGATTGAAGAAAAAAGAATTCATAGAAGGAGATAAGGTCCTCCTCTACAATTCGAGGTTTAAAACCTTCGGAAAGGGGAAATTGCAAAGCAAGTGGGACGGACCTTATGTTGTGCATTCGGTGTTCTCCAACGGAGCGGTAACCATTATGGATATAAACGGCGATCAATTTGTGGTGAATGGACAGCGGCTTAAGGTTTACTACGAACCCGACATCGTGCCCGTTCATCATGTTGACGTCTTTACCATGGAGGAAGAGCCCGAACGTCCCGCCTAGGACGAAAAACAAGGCACCAACTTCTGTAAATAATTTTTCTTTTAGCTTTCTGGAGTTTTTCGCGAAGATTAACTGGGCCAACTTTTTCCACGGGCTGAGGACGAAAAAAAATAGGGCGGTGTGCAAAAAACCGGACCGGCCCGGCCCCCGAGGCAGGGTGGGCCGGCCGGCCCAGTCGGATCGGCCCAAGGGGGGCCCGACGCCCGATGTCCCCGAATTTCGCCCGAATTGCTCCTTTTCGACTTCCTTGTTTGGTCAGAAAATTTTAAGGGAAGTGTAAAAAAGGAAAATAAGGTTCCCAGGGCTTTTCTCTCAGGACTATATATTTGGCCGAATTGGGAGCTCGAGAATCAATCCTTTCAAGCAATGTGTTGCACCCTTGTAGCAGCCATTGAGCCTCCAAAAAGCTTAGAGTTGAAGGTAGAAGCCAAGAAGCCATTGATGGAGGAGGCGATGCGATGCGAGGTCAAGCTACCCGTCAAGAGGACCGCACGTATCCGTTGCGGAGGACGTGTCCCGACCGGAGCTCTTGCATCTCGCAACCCCGTCGAAGGAGAGAAGGTCCCTACACCCGTTCGAAGGTCGGCACGTCTCCAAGGCATCAAGCGTAAGGATTACAAGGAGGTGTCGCCAGAGCCTAAGGAATATGGGGATAGCGACTACTCCGACGATCGTAGCCCGAGCTCGTGGGCGGCCGCCGGTAGAGACGATGACGATTGGGGCGAGCAGCCCTACGAAAGGACTCCCGAGGGCCCCAACGGCGACGGCAACGGCGGTGGCGAAGGCGACAACAATGGAGGTGGCGACGACGGTGGTGACAACGGTGGAGATTATGGCGACGACGACCCCTTCGGATTGCATCCGGTGTCTTGTCGATTTTGCCGTCAATCCATTGCGGCTCTCTACGCGTCGGCCGACGAATGTCTTCAAACCATAGAAGCGATGAAGCGGCGTATGGAGGACTTGGAGCGCGTAGTTGAAGATGACTACAAGTTCCTTAACCGCAACGTGCGCAAGCTTTTCGGCATGGTTGGAAACATGAGAGGCAAGTGGTGCAAGGCTTGCTCGAAGTACCATTAGATCTAGTTTTCCCCTTAGGATTTTTGTAAGATACGACGAGGACGTCGTATGTTTTAAGTGTGGGGGAGAGCTAGCTCGCTAGCCTTAGCTTTTGAACTTCAAATTTAGGTTCGGTTTAATCTTCGTGTGAGAGTCTTAGCGTTTTAATGAGTTTTTAGTTTTCGAGTCAGTTTTTAAATTTTTGCAAGTGTCTTAAACTAGTGTTGAGTCAAGAAAACCAAATAAAAAGAGTCTTATATATATCTTTGTGTTTTATATATTGTTTATCTTTATTTACTTGTTTGTCTAATCTTCGATTCTTGATATATGAACACAAGTATGTGGTTTGAAAATCGTTTACCGTGGTGCTTAGTGGAATCGCTACTACTTAAAGTACCCATACCGCACTTCGATCTTGAGCTTCACATGCTAGTTGTGCTATGTTCGATGCTAAAAATTGGAGGATTTCAGTTCTGAAAATTATATTAAAACCCTTGTAATAAAGGTTAGCAAAATCTCTTTTTCCAAGTTGAGAGTATAAAAAATTCCTATCCAAAGCCAAGTTTGTTTTTTTTCGCTCCACCATAAGTGTGATTAGCACGATGAGTTAGGCTAGGACCCTTCTCTCTTGGTGAGTTTTAATTTCGAGCAATGATCATGTCCTTGTGCTTATCTTTTGTTGCTAGCCTCGTCATATATTCAGTTCATGACTTTCGCAACGAAAGTCATGCATATCACTGAATTCCATACCTAACCTTATACATCTCTTTTGAACATCGTATTCCTTGAACACAACCTATTTTCAAAGTTTCGTCTCGTCTCTAGCATGATTTATTTAAAAATTTCAGATTGTATGCATGCGAGAAAAGGGAGAATTGAAAGCTTTGAAAAGATGTCAAGAGAGAGAAAAATAAAGAGAAAAAGTATGTGTATGGAAAAGAAAGAAAAAAAAAAAATATATATCATATGTGAATGAAAGAAGAAAAAGAAAAGAGAAAGATGAGTTAGCAATGAAGATATGAGAGGGATGGATCAAGTGAAAGAAAAGAAAAATAATAAAGTGTAAGGAAGGATGTCACGTTGATTGTGAGACGAAACTTTTACTCTATTTCCAACCATGTGCAATCCGACAACGAGGACATCATTGGTGCCTTGAAGTCATAATTTTCTTTTGCCCTTGCACATGTCCACCATTCTAAATCTTCTCATCCTTGATATCCCTACATATGGTTAATTCTCATGATCATTGGCTTTGAAAGGTAGACAACCATTAGAGGAAGTTCTTAGTTTGACAATACTTGTGTTGATTGCGCTAGCCCTACCTATAGCTCCACTTTTACATGATATATGAGAGATTAATGGGAGGTGAGAGTTTTATAAAATTTGGTTAGGATAGACACTTCATATGAGTGACTTGAGAGAGCTTGGAGAAAGGTTTTTGTCTAACACTTGTTGCAGGAATTTTTGTTTTGAAAATCATAAAAACCCTCCGATGGAAGCAAAGAAGTAAGTATGGCTGAAATTGAAAGCTTCGAGTGAAGAGTTTGAGTTGTGGGGTAAATCTTGACGTGGTAAAAATTCTAAACGCCCATGTTTATGATTGATTATCATTACTTTGTGTTTATGTATTAAAGATGAAGGGATTGACTAACTTGTGAAGAAGGATAAGTGATACATGATTGCACGCCTTGGACGAAGTTCTTTTACGAGTACTTGCTCGAGGACGAGCAAGAGCTAAGTGTGGGGGAGATGTTGACGGTGTATTTTGGTGCACCTAGCATGTTCATTACACTTTGGTTTGGATTTGATTATTGAACTAACCCGCCACTAGGCACACTAATCATATAACAAGTTCATCTTTGTGCATGCATTTGGAAGTGTTGTGTTTATGTAGGAAATCATGGACATAAAGGACGGATTTGCAATAAGTTCAAAGGAGCATTCATGGAGTCTTGTTCGTGTTCATGAGCTCGCTGAAATTACTTCCAATGGTGGTGAGGACCGAAGTGCTACGAGGAACACCCCGGGGATTGAAGCGTAAAAGATCAAACTTCATGCAAAGAGAGTCTCCATCTTGATCGCGAGGATAACGGCGTCAAAATCATCCAAGTGGAGGGGGCGAAGTAGATAAGTGCACGAGGACCCACGGAGCAAAAAGGGCGACCGAACCGGGCCGAAGCCGGGCGCGGGCCGGCCGGCCCGGTCGGATCGGCCCGGCCCACTTCGGGCACCGGTTCGGTCCCGTCTTCCTTGCCCTCGAAGGATCTTCGATCCTAAAACCCCCGACGCGCCGCCAACGGACGAGGAGAGGAGTTATTCGCACCGAGAAGGCCATCTACAAGCTAGAGAGAGAGGAGGAGGATCTCCGGCCGGAGATCAACCACCTCGAAGGAAGCACCCTCTCGTGGAGAAGAAGGAAGACACCGGCGGAAGGGAAACCATGATCAACGGTGCCATGATCGGCACCTTGATGGGGTAATCTTCTCATTCGTCCATGGGTTGTAATCGATCGTGAGATGTAATCACACTTTGTCGGATTTTCTATCTATCATCTTGTGTTGAATATACTTTAATGCTTAAAGGTTAGCTGCCATGCCGTAGAGGGAGTACGAGCTCCAATGCTTCCTTGGATCCATTCAATACGCCGTGGCCATCAAAGGTCTAGTCATGAATACCTTCGCGTAGTGACGAGTACGAGAGGAGGGAAAGGGCGAAACCGTGGTCACAACCCCGATAGATTAGATTGGTTTTTCATGTCTTTAAGCGTTTGCATGCTCTAGTATCGTAGACCCGTGGGCGAGTGTCTTCTCTCTTGATCGTTTATCATTCTCTCTAGTGTAGTTTAGTTGTTTTCTAGTATAATAGTAGTTAGGGTTTAGTAGCTAGTGTGTCGTTGTTGATCGAACGCTTGTAATCCCCTTGCTCCGCGGATTGACAAGAACCTTGGGAATCCCGTGGTGAAAAAGGTGTGGGGTCCGTACGCTTGCGGATCGTAGAGGGATACGTCTTTTATCCGTCAACAACACCCCGTAGCCCCGGGAGCCGGGCTTCTCCTTGAACACCCGACCGGTGTAGGGTGGGAGGCCGGGCTCGGCATTGCGCGGGTAGAACCATCCCCGCTCCCGGCCCGGCGTTGTTCGTCGTCATGGTGCGGGGGATGTAGTCGTCCTTGAACCGCCCCCCTCGGGGCGAGTGACATCCCGCCGGCGCACACCGCGCGGCGGGTCCTCGGCTCCGTCGTGGGGCTGCGTGAAGAGCTCGCGCGGAAGAGGTGTACGCGAGCTCCCGGTTAATCGGGATCCCCGGATACCCCTCGCGGACACCCACGAACGTGGCCGCCCGCAAAATCGAGTTGGGCGCGAAGTTGTGCAACTCCACGCCGTAGTAGTGGCACAACGCTCGCATGAAGCGGCTCGCCGGCGTGTTGAAGCCTCGCTCGTGGAAACGGGTGAAGCTCACCACGTAGCCTTCGGCGGGTTGGGCGCGCGGTCCCCCACCGGCGGCACTATCCACTCGTCGGGCGGCCATCCTCGTTTGCCGCCAGGCGGCCGGCGGCGACCGGCTCGCCAAGGGCCACCGGGTCACCGACGACCGCTCCCGGGCGTACGGGTCAAGGATTGTGAGGGGCGGAAGCGGCGCCATGAGAAGGGGACAAAGGAATGCGAGAGCGGTGGACGGGGAGAGGAAGAAAAGCTCTAATGACGAAGCCGCTCGGTAGCGAAAACGAAGCGAGGACGAAAGCACGGGGGGCTAAAATGGCGGAGCGCTAAGGTAAAAAACCGCCGCTTCCCCTTCCCCTCGGATTTATAAGCCGTGGGCGAGCTCTCCGGCGGATGTCCCGCGCGCATTAAGCTGCGGGGAATCTTCTCTTCTCGGCGGCGAGCGGACCCCACCACGACCGCAGCGGCCACATCACCGCGAACGGGCCATCATCACGGTGAAGACTAGCAGGGGCCGTGGCAGGCAGTCACGTCCGCCTGCCCACGCCGCCCACTACGCGCGCGCGCGGCCGCGACGCCTAAAAAGGCGCGCCCGCGATGCGAAACCGCAGCCTCTACTGTGGAGCATTTAATGGCCCGGTCCCTTGCAAAGCAAGGAGAACCCTCGAGCGGCACGGACTCCTGGCTCGGGATAAATTCCGCCCTCGGAAGGGTACAGGCGTGAGAAGGTCGCCTCGAGGCCCGCTTGAAACAAAGCGGGCATCGCGAGCACCCATGCCACGTAGGACCCTCGAGCGGTGCGAGCCCCTGGCTCTAGACAATGTCGGCCCTGCGAAGGGTACGGGCGTGAGAAGGTCGCCTCGAGGCCCGCTTGAAACAAAGCGGGCATCGCGAGCACCCTTGCCACGTAGGACCCTCGAGCGGCGCGAGCCCCCGGCTCTAGACAATGTCGGCCCTGCGAAGGGTACAGGCGTGAGAAGGTCGCCTCGAGGCCCGCTTGAAACAAAGCGGGCATCTCGGGCACCCATGCCACGTAGGACCCTCGAGCGGCGCGAGCCCCTGTCTCGACACGATACCAATCCCCCAAAGGGGCACAGGCGTGAGAAGGTCGCCCGGGGCCCGCTTGAAACAAAGCGGGCACCACAAGCACCCATGCCACGCCGTGTTACCGACCAGCGCCTCGGGGGCTGGATCGCCCAGACCCCTCGACGGCTGCGAACGCAAAAGACGGGGCCGCCCGGGGCGCCGCCCCACACGACCCTGCGATCGGAGGTTCAAAGCCTGACCCTCGACGGGTTCGAACAGGTGCCCCAGATCGCAGAGTCAGGGACGACGAAGGCACACGCATTCGAGCCGTTCCTCAAGCCCGTCGGCTCGAGGGTGCCCCATATGTCGTGTTCGAGAGCCGGCGAGGGCGGCTAGCCGGGGGATCCCACCGAGGGAGAGCTTACGCGCCCTCGGTCCCTATCGATCGGGACCGAGCCCCACCTAGCAAACCCACGCAAGCGCTTCCATGGACGTGTCTCTGGACCATGCAGCCTACCCTTATCGAACGGGGCATGGGCGTCCACTCGAACCACCCACCAGCACCTCAATGAGGAATCCGCAATCCGCAACCCGCTCGATGGGGGTTGCGGAAACCTCACCCTCCGTCCCGCGGAGGGACGGCGAGGGCGCGTTAAAAAGCAAGTCGTAAAGCTCTACCCGATCGCCTCGAACGGGCCCAGGCTCGGGGGCTTGACGCACGGCTACACCTCCTTGAATTGCACCCGCCGGAGACAGCGCCAGCAGCGCGTGCGTCACCGAAGCCGGCTGAGATATCGCCAACGCCGGTTGAGACATGTACCACGCCCTCTGACCAGCCCTCACGGTTAACCCCTACAGGAGCATCCACGCTCCTGCAGGGCTTCGGGGGCTAGACCCGCGGGTCCGCTGACGCGGCCCCACGGAAAGCGTTCGCAAGACAAGGAGGGAAGAACGTCCTATCAGTAGGTTCCAGCATCTGCGGGAGCCTCAATGGCAAACCCACAAATGCTTGGGGGCTGCGTCGGGGACAGCCCTAGGGGTCCCCTTTAACAATGGGGAAATCCCCACTCAAAACCCGCAACAAAGCCAAACACACTTCGCCTAACCATACGGGATACGGCCCATGCCGCGAGGGACCCCAACGGCCCACCGAGGCGGCCCTCTTGAAGATCCCCTCGAGCAAGCTCCGCCTCGCTCGAGGATGCGCGCCCCCCTCGGGCGGGCTCCGCCCGTTCGAGGGGGTGCGTTTCCCTCGAGCGGGCTCCGCCTCGCTCGAGGGCCCGCTCCCCCTCGAGCGAGGCTCCGCCTCGCTCGAGGGTCCGTCCCGCCCTCGACCGGGGTCCGCCTCGCTCGAGGGCGCCCGCACGCGTGCGCGCGCCCCCGTACGCGGGCATTTAACGCCACGACACCGGCGGGACAGCGCCATCATGCGCCGGGGGCTCGCACCCTAGTGCCTGCCGCACCAACTCCCCGGGGAGGGAGCCCATCCCTATCACTCGTGGGGAGGGACGTGCGGCGGGGACCGGTGCCGGTCCCGTGACGCCGTGCACCGCTCCCGATGACGGCCGGCGCGCCGAGCCCTCGAAGGGGGGCCGACCGCACCCTCGATTTGCTTTCTTGTGACCCTGCGGGGGTTAGGTGGAGGCGCTAGGCCGGTGGAGCGCCATCCCCGCCTTGTTACGGCATGGGCGCCGCCCCCGCGCGTGCGGGCGCACGACGAGCGCCGCGCGGCGGCTCCGGCACCGTGGAACGTGTTGGGACGGGACGCCGTTTTATCTACCCCCGTACTCCGTACGGGCCAACGTCGCCGGCTCCCTCGAGCCTATCGGAAGACATCACCACCATCCGTCACCCTTCTACCCTCGGACCGCCCTTGTTCGGGTACAAGATAGGCCATGATGGCCGGATCGCCGCAAGGATTGTCCGGACGGCCGCCCACTCTATGGCATAGCACGCCACGCCCCTTCACGTAGCTAAATAGCGCGGCGCGCATGTGATTCGCTCCCCCTTGATCTATAAAAGGGGGACGAACCCTCCCCGCCGGGGGGGACGGAGACGAGAGACAGACACAACACAACGAGAAGACGAGCCGCGCCGCGCACTTGCTCTCCAATCCTTCCACAACATCTTTAGTCACTACGCCGGGGACTTGGAAGCCGAGCTTCCTCTCCCGCCTTGCTTGTAGTAGCCCCACTACGAGCACCCCGGTCTTGCCGAGCAATATAGTGCCTTGAGCACACCCGCGCTGCTGGACGTACGGCCCCCCGGCCGGAACCGGGATAAATCCCGTGTCTCTTATTGCTTAGCATCGACCATTGAGGGATAGACCTCGGCGCTTTCTACTTGGTTAGTGTCGGGACCATATTCCGCACCGACATCATGTGAGGGTCCGAGCCGCTCTTGACCGTGAGCACGGCCGATAGATCGGTTTTACACCTGCGAGAGGTTGCACACTTTTCCCACAGTTCGCGTAAAAGTTCCAAAGAACTTTGAACCCAACCACGCATGTGCTGATCAGGCACAATACCACACTTCCGAGGTGTGATTGCATAGGGACGCTACGAAGCCTTTACAAAGATATGCAAAAGCACCAACAACCCACGACAGTTACAGCTCAGGGCGGACCATAACCCTCCCTAGTGGTCAGCACCTTAGCAAAGGCTGCTACCCCAAAAGAACCAGGCTATACCCCTGCAACCCGGAGCCCCCTGTGTTCCTTTCGGATAAGGTCGTCAATACAATCACACACCTAATTAATTGGCTAAGCCAGAGCCATGTGGACTGTGGTTGCACCGTTTTCCGGGTGGTTCTCCATGTTCCAATTAATTTATAGTGTTCTTGATTAAAGCATAGGTAGAAGGGTGGTTAGGGTCACTTGCCTTTCTCCAACGATAA
Organism: Cenchrus americanus; assembly: GCA_947561735.1. Taxonomy (NCBI): domain Eukaryota; kingdom Viridiplantae; phylum Streptophyta; class Magnoliopsida; order Poales; family Poaceae; genus Cenchrus; species Cenchrus americanus. Next base: position 281,440,353 of record OX387239.1, on the reverse strand, counting down.
GCTACTCTCCTTTCTTCGCAAAGCTCGCTCTTGAACTTCCTCGAACGGCGCGTTGCCTACGATCATGCAAGAAAACATACAATAAATAAAACAATACATCAAACATTACCAAAAGACTAAAACAAGCTTTTAGAAATGACGGGCTCGGAGTGACGATCGCGTGGACACCAAGAACGCGTGAAACGGAGCTAGGATGGAAAAGATATGGGTGAAACAAGGTTCGGGGACTAAATTGTGACTATGACAAACTTCCGGGGGGTTCTCGGCAAGATTTCGGGGGACCTAAACACAAATATGTGTGAAACTAGAAGGTCTAACATGTAAAAGGTTAAGGATAGGCTATTAAGAGATCGGGGGCCTAGACATAAAAGAAAGGACCTAGTTGTAAGGCTTTTATATAGGTGGAAGGGTATATGTGTAATTATGGAAAATGCAGGGTTCTTTTTGCAAAAATGTCTGGGCGGCCGGCGGGTGAACTGTGGCGGCGACACGTGGCGGCTTGCGGTTGGCTGTGCTGACGCAAGCGGTGACGTCAGCGATGACGCAAGCGGTGGACCAGCGCGGTGGACCCGGTCCACCGGTCCACCGTGGACCAATCAAGGGGGTATGCCCCTTTCCGATCCGGACCGCTCATTTGCGGATGGACGGGCGCGGCGGTGGGCGGCGGCGGGCGGACGGCGGACGGCCGGCCGGCCGGCGGCTCGCGGCGGCGGCGGCGGCGGGCTCGCCGGAGAAGGGTGAAATGCGCTCCCGTGCCTCAAATCGCAAGGAAAAGACACCAGGAGGGAGAGGAGAAGATGTGGAGGCTCACCAGGGGCTTGAAGGGGTGAGAAACACGGCGGAGGAGGAGATCGGGGCGGCGCGGTGGAGCTCCGGCGGTGAGCTCCGGCGGCGGCGCTGTAGAGGAGTGGAGGAGCTCCGGGGAGCGGTGCGGGGTGGAGAGGAGGTGGTGCTGCCCCTTTATAGGGCGGAGGGGGAAGTGGAGAGGGCGCGGTGAGGCGGTGGCGGCGAGGTCGGTGGGCGGCCGCCATTAATGGCGTGCGGGTGCGGCGGCGGTTTTGGTGTGGTGGCGGCGGGAAGGGGAAGTGGAAGGGGCCGGGGAGGCGGTGAGGCGGCGGGGAAGTGCGCGCCGGTGGAGCGGCGCGGGAAAACCGGGGGAGGCGGCGGGCGGCGCGGTGTGGCCGGCGGCCGGCGCGGGGAAGGGGGGGGGGGGGGGGGGCGGCGGGGGAGGAAGGGGACGGGGGCGACGGGTGGGCCCCGTCCGTCGGTGAGAGGGAGAGAGGAGTGGAGGCGGGCGGAGCGGGCCGCGTGGGCCGAAAGCGGATGTGGGCCGCGGCCGAAAAAAAAAGAAAAGGAGGGGGAAGGTGAGGTCGGCCGCGGGTGGGCTGGGCTGTTAGGTTAGATTGGTTTTTTTTCTTTTCTTTTCTTTTTTTTCTTCCTTTTCTTTTCAAATCCTTTTCAAACCAATTTCAAACCTTTTAAATTTAAATCTTTTACATCTTTTCAAATTGAAATTTTAACATAAATTTCTCCACTATTTTAAGGACTTTTCACAAACCATTTTTACAACTTTTCAACCATTTTTAAATTCAAACTTTCATTTTTTTAATTCAAACTTTTACACCAATTTCACAATTATTTTTAAGGACTTTTTTTCACAAATATTTTAAGACTTTTAAAATCACACCACAACCAAAACTCATGCATTTTGACATGATGCACAAACACTTGATTGATTCTAATTATTAAATGATGTTTAATTTAATTAAAGGCAAATTTATTTATTCAAAATTTATTAAATCCTTAGAAAATAAAACTAAACCATGTTGCTAACAATATTTTATTGTGATGGAATTTTCGGGTGTTACAAATCCTACCCCCTTAAAAAGAATCTCGTCCCGAGATTCGGAGGGATCGGGAAACAAGAGGAGATACAAGATGTTCTTGATAGATGATGGGTTACTACCACGAGCTTATTCACTCCTCCTTCTTCTTCGGGCTTGTAGTGGCAAACTCAATCCTATCTCCTTGCGGGGTAGTTAAGAGCACCGACTTCTTGGCACACAAAATGATTCCATCATGCTTGCTTAACCAATCCATACCAAGGATCACATCTATTCCACTTTGGATGTTAGAATCACTAAGTCTTCCCGAAAATCTATCTCTCCGATCTTAAGATTGACTCGTGGGCATACATAGATGGATTTCATTTCACCGTTTGGAGAACTAATTAACAAATGTGTCTTCATGGAACTCTTGGGTACATCATGCTTTGTCATGAATCGTTCAAGGTAATAAATGAATGCGATGCCCCGGAATCAAATAAAGCTGTTGCGGGTACGAGTTGATAAGAAACGTACCAAGCACAACATCTTTGTCTCCTTGAGCTTCTTCGGTCGTCACATGGTTCACCCTACCATGCATATTGTTCGTTGACCTCTGTTCCCTTTCGAGGTGTACGCATATTGCGCCGAGGGCAAATCGGCATAGTGTTTCAATTCTCCGCGAGTTGAAGCATCCACTCGGGGTGAACCGGAGTAGTGTTCCTTCTTGGTGCACCCGAGCGGTTCGATGAGGATTTGGAGCCTGTGGTGTCATTGGGTTGGATTTTTCGGGTTCATCAAACGAACGATACCGCCGACTTTGTCCATGATTTCGCCTTGTGTGCTAGAACAAAGCGAGAGTCTTGCGATGAGTTATGATGAGGGCGGGTGTTCGTTGCTAGATTGTCCCCGAGATTGAAACTTGCGCTTCGTTCACGAAGTTCCTTGCGTTTATTCTCCAAGCTTATAGCCTTATTGAGTAACATCCGAAAGTTAAGAAATGTGTGGCTCGCAACCGATAGTTAAGTGGCCCTATCAATCCATCGAGAAAGCGTTCTTGTCTCTTGGCATCCGTGTTGACTTCATCTGGTGCATAGCGGGACAAATGAGTAAACTGATCCAGATACTCACTAACTGTCATGTTGCCTTGCTTTAGAGCTAGAAATTCCTTCTTCTTCAGCTTCTTCACACCAGCTGGGATGTGATGTGTACGAAAACTCTCCTGGAACTCCTGCCAAGTAATGGTGTCGGCAGCAGCATGCGCGACGGTGTAAGCATCCCACCAATCAGACGCTGCACCTTCCAGACGTCCTGAGGCATACAAAACCTTCTCACGATCATTACATTGGGTGATATTCAGCATCTTGTTGATGGTCTTGAGCCAATCATCGGCATCGAGGGGATCTACGGAATGAGAGTCGGTGGGCGGGTTGTGGCTCATGAATTCTCTATGCTTGTTCACCGGTGGTGGAGGTGGTGGGGGTCCTTGTGGTGGTGGGCGGTTCCGCCGTGCCTCGTAGATTACGGGACGGTGGCGGTGAGGTTCGAATTAATTGCATCTATTCCGTAAAGAACTGCCGCATCGTGGGATCCATTGCTAATTTTTGTGAAGGAGGGAACTTGATTCAAGCGATTGATGACGAATGGAATATCCTGTCCAGCTCCTGACCTGGTGTTTACCATTTGTTAGGAAAAGGTATTTTCGATAAGATATTGAATTGATAAAGATGAAGAGAAAAGGGGCTAAGATTCAAATTTTAACTTTAATTATTTTATTGATGTATTTGTGGCCATCACTCCACAAAAACATTTCAATCATGTCAAAGATCCAAATCATGCATGTTTACAATCAACAAGCATTCACATCGCACGTCCTCACAAGAACGGCTCTATCGAAACGAAACTGATAGAAGGGTAGGCAACCTAAGAATCTATCCTATAAAACACGTGTGGTAGTTCAAGGTGGAAGAACAAGAATCAGATTCAGTGTAGAAGAAAACAAAAGATTTGATTTTGATAAAGAATAAAGAATAAAATATTTTTTTATGCGTAAATAAGATATTTTGAATGCTGGAAAGGCTTTCTAGATAAAGAGTCCTTAATATCGACCATTTCTATCTGAGGCTGCGTCCTACAGCCAGCAATGCTCTGATACCACTCTGTCACACCCGATTTTCCGTAGAAAACCGAATGCATCTCATATGTGTGCCGGGATCAATTTCACACATATGATAGACTCATGAGTGTAATATCACAAGACATTGCTCAAAACGTACATAAAAGGTTTATTAACTTTTATTACACTCACGATGGTAGACACGAAGGTCTTTACACGAACAACGATAACTATGAAGACACGACTCCATCTTCATCTTCCACGGGCTTCGATCGGTTGATCGCATCCTCGAACTCCTCGTAGTCGGTGAAGTACTCCACTCCGGGATTCTTCTCTCGAACGGCGTAAGCAAGGATGAGTACACTTATGGTTGGTACTCGGCAAGGCCACGGGAATAAGCGGGAAAGCAATATTAATCCATCTTTAAGTTCAATTATCATGTGAGGGTCCGGGCCGCTCTTGGACCGTGAGCACGGCCGATCGATCGGTTTTACACTGCGAGAGGTTGCACACTTTTCCCACGAGTTCGCGTAAAAGTTCCGAAGAACTTTGAACCCAACCACGCATGTGCGATCGAGCACAATACCACACTTCCGAGGTGTGATTGCATAGGGACGCTACGAAGCCTTTACAAAGATATGCAAAAGCATCAACAACCCACGACGATTCTGGCTCAGGGCGGACCATAACCCTCCCTAGTGGTCAGCACCTTAGCAAAGGCTGCTACCCCAAAAGAACTGGGCTATACCCCTGCAACCCGGAGCCCCCTGTGTTCCTTTCGGATAAGGTCGTCAATACAATCACACACCTAATTAATTGGCTAAGCCAGAGCCATATGGACTGTGGTTGCACTGTTTTCCTGGGTGGTTCTCCATGTTCCAATTAATTTATAGTGTTCTTGATTAAAGCATAGGTAGAAGGGTGGTTAGGGTCACTTGCCTTTCTCCAACGATAAGCTACTCTCCTTTACTGCAAAGCTCTGCTCTTGAACTTCCTCGAACGGCGCGTTGGCTACGATCATGCAAGAAAACATACAATAAATAAAACAATACATCAAACATTACCAAAAGACTAAAACAAGCTTTTAGAAATGTCGGGCTCAGAGAGACGATCGCGTGGACACCAAGAACGCGTAAAACGGAGCTAGGATGGAAAAGATATGGCCGAAACAAGGTTCGGGGACTAAATTGTGATTATGACAAACTTCCGGGGGGTTCTCGGCAAGATTTCGGGGACCTAAACACAAATATGTGTGAAACTAGAAGGTCTAACATGTAAAAGGTTAATGATAGGCTATTAAACAGAAAACCTAAGAGATCAGGGGCCTAGACATAAAAGAAAGGACCTAGTTGTAAGGCTTTTATATAGGTGGAAGGGTATATGTGTAATTATGGGAAATGCAGGGTTCTTTTTGCAAAAATGTCTGGGCGGCCGGCGGGTGAACTGTGGCGGCGACACGTGGCGGCTTGCGGTTGGGCGTGCGACGCAAGCGGTGACGTCGGCCGATGACGCAAGCGGTGGACCGGCGCGGTGGACACGGTCCACCGGTCCACCGTGGACCAATCAAGGGGGGTATGCCCCCTTTCGATCCGAACCGCTCATTTGCGGATGGACGGCCGCGGCGGTGGGCGGCGGCGGGCGGACGGCGGACGGCCGGCCGGCGGCGGCTCGCGGCGGCGGCGGCGGCGGGCTCGCCGGAGAAGGGTGAAATGCGCTCCCGTGCCTCAAATCGCAAGGAAAAGACACCGGGGAGGGAGAGGAGAAGATGTGGAGGCTCACCAGGGGCTTGAAGGGGTGAGAAACACGGCGGAGGAGGAGATCGGGGCGGCGCGGTGGAGCTCCGGCGGTGAGCTCCGGCGGCGGCGCTGTAGAGGAGTGGAGGAGCTCCGGGGAGCGGTGCGGGGTGGAGAGGAGGTGGTGCTGCCCCTTTATAGGGCGGAGAGGGAAGGGGAAAGGGCGCGGTGAGGCGGTGGCGGCGAGGTCGGTGGGCGGCCGCCATTAATGGCGTGCGGGTGCGGCGGCGGTTTTGGTGTGGTGGCGGCGGGAAGGGGAAGTGGAAAGGGCCGGGGGAGGCGGTGAGGCGGCGGGGAAGTGCGCGCCGGTGGAGCGGCGCGGGAAAACCGGGGAGGCGGCGGGCGGCGCGGTGTGGCGGCGGCGGCGCGGGGGGGGGGGGGGGGGGCGGCGGAGGAAGAGGACGGGGCTGACGGGTGGGCCCCGTCCGTCGGTGAGAGGGAGAGAGGAGGGGAGGCGGGCGGAGCGGGCCGCGTGGGCCGAAAGCAGATGTGGGCCGCGCTGATAAAAAAAAGGAAAAGGAGGGGGAAGGTGAGGTGGGCCGCGGGTGGGCTGGGCTGTTAGGTTAGATTGGTTTTTTTTTCTTTTTTTCTTCCTTTTCTTTTCAAATCCTTTTCAAACCAATTTCAAACCTTTTAAATTCAAATCTTTTATATCTTTTCAAATTGAAATTTTAACACAAATTTCTCCACTATTTTAAGGACTTTTCACAAACCATTTTCACAACTTTTCAACCATTTTTTAATTCAAACTTTCATTTTTTTTAATTCAAACTTTTACACCAATTTCACAATTATTAAGGACTTTTTTTTCACAAATATTTTAAGACTTTTAAAATCACACCACAACCAAAACTCATGCATTTCGACCTGATGCACAAACACTTGATTGATTCTAATTATTAAATGATGTTTAATTTAATTAAAGGCAAATTTATTTATTCCAAATTTATTAAATCCTTAGAAAATAAAACTAAACCATGTTGCTAACAATATTTTATTGTGATGGAATTTTCGGGTGTTACACAATTGTAGACAACCCGGGCATTACGGACATAATTGCCCAAATCTCCAACATCATGATCGAACCTCGGAAGCGGCTAAGTGTGCTCACGGCAAGAACCCGATTTTTCAAGGAAAGCGGACCGGCTTAACTCTATGGGTAACGGCTCTATCCAAGAACCACTTCCCCTTTCTCTGTAATTTCGAATCTCGGGACGAGATTCTTCTTAAGGGGGTAGGCCGTGACGCCCCGGGTTTTTAATTCTGTCATTAATGCCGATGACCGGATCGGCCGAGTCAAACCGCCGAACACCGGTCAAACCTAGGTCAACCCGGGTCATCACCTCACGCCAATGAACCCTATTAGACCCCTTGACCAAGTCCACACACATCCGTGGTGAACCCTTGGTCAAAGACCCGGTCAAAACCGGTTTAACCGTTGACGTCGGCCGAATGTCGTCCGGAACTTTTGCCGCGTTCTCCAAATTTCACCTAAACACTTCAAAATCTACCTTTGTGAAAGTTGTCCTTCTTGTTGAGGGACACAACTTTCATGTAGATTGTCATTTCAAATTTTGAGTGGAAATTGGTGAAAAACTCGATCGACCGACGGTACCTCCTGTTTACCGGAATAGAGCGGCATTCAAAGTTGGCGAGACGTTCTCGCAAAATCCGTTGAGAAAAACACTATACGGCCTTTGCAAAAGATGTAGCGGGTAGTGAGATCTACAACTTTCCTATTCATCGTTTTGTGCACTTGTATTCAATTTTTAGGAGAAAAACGCGCTCGAGTGGCTCGGTCCGAACAACGCATCGCGAACACGCGGCCGAGCCGCGACGTCGCGCCGCCGGCGCGCCGGCACGCCGCGCATGCGCGCGCGCGGGCCGCCGCCACCTCGGCGTACGGTCCCGCCGGCGCGCGTTCCCGAGGTCGCCCGCGCCTTCCCAAGGCCGCGACGCGCCGCCCGATGCCATGCACGCGGGAACGCCTCGTGCCCCGAGCCGCCGTGCGTGCACGCTATGGACCGGCGGTCCGTCCACCGTCGTCCCGGCACGCGCGCGTTCCCGAGGTGCCCTCCGTCCGTCCACGGGTCCATAGGGGGTCCGCACGTCGTCTATTTAGCAGCCACCGCCCCCGGCCGCGACGCGCACCGGCCCTCCCCGCCGCACCGAGCCGTCCGCCGGCGCCCTTGGGCCGCCGCGGCGAACTCCAATTTCCGGCCGACCACGAGCCAAAGTTGACCTTCCTCCACCCCGTAGCCTCCTCGGGAGCTGCCCGAGCCGCCCACCGCCGCGCCTAGGCCGAGCGCTCGCCGGCGGCGGCGGCGACCGACGGCCGGTGCCGGCCGGCACCGCCGAGGCCACTCGCCGGAGCGGCCACCCGCCCTTCCAACCGGCGAACCCGAGCGCGGGTGAGCCCTAGACCACTCCCCCACCCTCCCCGGCCGGAATCCGGCGATCCCCGGCCGGAATTTCCGCCGGACCACCGCTGCCCGCCACAAGGACCACATTGCAAAGCAAAACTTCTTTCCGAGGGCCTTCTTGCAAATTGGTAACTCAAATATTAAAACCATTTTGCTGATTCTTGTAAATGGCGTAGAAAATTGTAGAAAAATCAGAAAAACGCAAAACCAGTTTTGTTGGATTCGTGGTGAAATATCCCACAACTTTTGTTATTCTTGACTGAGCTAGTTCCTGATAGTTTTTGCATGAAAAACAGAAATGTGAAAAACCTAGATCTGCAATATCTCAAAATATATACATCCTCTATAGCTAATTTTTGGATATGTTGTGTGTCTTGTATTGGCTAGCTCCTGTGCCGAAAGTTGCACAAAGTTATGATGTAAATTGTTTTATAAATCGTTTTTCCATTTCTGCAAGATCTGCATAAATGATTTTTGAAGCTAAAAATAATTAGGTTTTTGCAACCAACTTTTGCATACTGTCTTTTTATCTCAGAACACACCTCTGGTGAATTAATCGCAATTTTATAGTCACCACAAATACTTATTCTTGATTTATGCTTGATTTTCTTTAAAAATGCACAACTCAAATTTCATAATAGTTCTAGGTGTATATGCTGCACTCCTAGGCTAGTTTTGGACCAGATAACATGCGTGAGAAAGTTTGGATCATTTTGTTGAGTATTTTTTTTGTGTGCATTTACCTTGTCCGTCTAGCTAGCTTTTGTTATTTTCAAAAATAATTAATTTCTAGCTATCCAAAGCACGCATGTGTGTCCAGTGGCTTGTTATAGGTGTTTAGTGTGTAATACACCCTTCCAATGAATTTTATTAATAAATTTCATGAATAAAAACTATGGAAGCATTTAAAGGCTTAATAGTCATTAAATGGGAAAATCACCAACCCATCCTTAATAACCTTGTGTGTGGTTGCAAATTGTTTTAAAAGGCTAACTATACCCACCCACTACTGTTGGTGAAGTTAAATTAAATTACTTACATATATATGTACACAATCACTATCAAAAAGAAGAAATAATAAAGAGTTGCTTATTGATTCCTTTTTGGAAGAGTATGCTAAATGTATTCTTATCTAGGTGAAAGTTCCCAACTAATACACCCCTTGGTTGTCAATTATGGTTTGTGGATAATTAAATTGAAGACCGTCGAATAAATCTTGCATTTGCATCTTCGTGTAGAACTTTCCGCCAGTAGACGTACGCTCGTGCCGGAAGGAGGAGACGAAGGTGCCGACGAAGAGCTGCAGTACGTGGACGTAGCTCAAGACCTGGACCCAAGTCCAGAAGGGCCCAAGGCCAACCTTGCCAGCGAAGGCAAGCCCCGGATCATTAACCCCGTCTTTTAAAATTATGCAATTATGTTTGCTACGATTGTGCATTTACGTTTCAGGAGTTGAATTGAAACCCTAGATGCATGATCCCTAGGTACCTATGCTCTATCACTAGTATGCTAGGTCGATAGCCGGTATGCTATAGGACTCGATAGAAGTCGAGTGATGTTCGTCACTCGCGAGAATATGTTCTTATGTTGGAATCATAAGATCTTTGTAAATGGACTGCTCATGTGGTAAGAGCATGGGATTAGGCTCCGGTCCAGTGGCTTTCGTGGGCTAAGCTTTTGAACGTACCAAACATTTGCCGGGAATGGGACCGGTAAGCCTAGTACCTTAATGAGACGGCGCGGGAACTCTTCCCTACTACTCTTGAGTAATCACCTTACCGGCTAGCTACCGGGAAGGGGGGTGCATGTGTGAGACTGGGTACTTTGTGGGGTATACCAGCTAACCTTGTACCCGGGATCGTAGGCTTTGCTCCCAACCCGAGGACTTTTGAAAACTACCCGGAAAAGTTGTCCTTGCGGGGGTAGCCTACCGTGTGTTTGGGTTTACCTTGCAAGGTTTAAATCAATCAATTGTCGGCCTCTCACCGTTATCCGAGACTGCTTAATCAATCGGCCATGATATCCCATAATGATGGAACTCGGTGAATATGGTTGTATGAATTAATTGCTTGTCCAATTCTTGATTGAATTAGATGGCACATTTAGAAATAGTAATCAACTAGAACTTGTGCTAAAAGATTGAAAGTAAGGATCTATCCTTAGCGGTACATTCAAAGCAAAAGAAACTCCACCGGCCAAAAGCCTTTCATGTCTAGAGTTTGGTGAAGTTGATATCACCCGACGGTTAAGTCTTCTTTGAGTATTAGTATACTCGGCCTTGCTTTAAAACCGTTGTTGCGAGGTGTGGTTGACCGGAAGGGTGACGACAAGTGATGACATCACGGATGGCCTCCTGTGATGTTTACCGTTGCGCTAGTTTATTTTATTTCCGCTGTTTTCGAACTCTGAACCTTTACTCCATGTCAGGAACAATGGTTTGTAATAAAATGTTTTAACTCATGTTGTACTCTGGACTCGCCTTCATGTGAGTTTTAATGCATGTGTCGATCCTCTGTATGATTTCCAAGTGATTTACCGGGCGTTAACCCGGCAACTAACGACAGGATGATACTTTACTATTGCTTAACGACCAAAGTGGATCGGTCTTAGGCAATAGTACGGTATTTTCCTGGGCGGGTTGTCACATCCGCCTTGCTCCCCCGCCTCGCACACCGCCGCTGCTCCGGCCGCCGGCCCGAGCCCCACCCCCTGCCCCGCGGCGGAGAGACCAGGTGGCGTGCGACGGAGGGATGAGGGTAGGGCGCGCGACGCTTGCCTGCTTGCCGTCGCCGGAGGGTGAGGCGGCCTGCGCCGGGGAGGGGAGAAGCCGATGAAGAAAGAGAGGATGTGGAGGAAGAGAGAAAGAGAAAGGAAGGGGGGAGTAAAAAAGAGAGTGAGGTTGACATGTGGGACATATCGCTGGTAGTTGGTATAGAGGAAAAGATATAAAGGATGACGAGTGGTAGAGAAAGTTGTATAAAATAGAGAATCTTGATGACTAAATATGAATATTTCATTTTAAAGGAGAACGAATGGATAGTCTTAGGACTCTCGAGCAACTCATGCATCATCAGTGGCGGAGCCACCAGTATGGCGAGCCATGGCGGCCGACATACCTGGTCTCCGGCAAACCTCCCACTGCTTGCTGCTACAATTTTTTGCGCTTGCGCTGCATCTAATGCACGGTTGAAGAAGAAAGAAGACAATAGAGACACGAACCATATTAGCCTTCTGCCCTCTTTGGCCTTTGCCATTTAGTGATTGTGTCATGCTGATGTAGGTGCCTTTGACGCCGCCGTCCAAATTCACATGATGATATACAATATATATGCATATTGTTGATGATTATACCTATAATTAGTACGGTCGTATTTAGTTCAAAAAATTTCTTCAACTACAATCTTCGGATGCTAATTACGAGTATTAGACGTGAATTAATAACAAAATTCATTTCATATCCCTCCTAATTTTTGGAGATGACTCTAACGACACTAATTATGTTTATAATTAGACAACGTCGTACTACAGTAAACAATATCTAATGATGGGTTAATTAGTCTTAATGAATTCGTCTCACGATTTCTGGCTGTGTAAATAGTTTTGTAATTAGTCTATTCTTAGTAAGCTTTCGAATAGGACCACGCAAATTTCTCTAAAGATTTTCACCAAACTACAGGGCATTACCATAGGTAAACTTTTATCTAACTTTGCCACTGTGCATCATCTCATCTTTTAGTGCACTTAATAATGGATTCCTGACATCACGGTCACTGCCAAAGGCAGCTCGCCAGCTAGCAGCAGGATAGCTCGTTGCAACTAAACATATATTTTTCTTTGCTTTACCGCACTGCTCATTGAATGTATCACTTGTTTAGCCACTACTTTTCGGGCTCTGTACTTCCGTCACCGTCAGTGTGCTTGATTGATGGGAACTTTTTGTAATTGCAGTGTGATCTACTCAATATGCCAGCTGTTGCACAGCTTGAGAAGGACGAAAAGTATCAGTTGGTTTATGAACTTCTAAGGATATTTCTTACCAAGAGGCTTAATTCCTATTTAGAGTTTCAGGCTGCAAACTCTGCCTTGCTGAAAGATTATGGTATGTTCTCCTGCTGGACTATCTAGTACTAATGATTATTCCCTTCTGGATCAAATGTCTCGTACCTCCTGGCTTCATTTCTTTGATTTTTTATGAACAATCGACAGGACTGGTTCATGAGGAGTGCATAAACAAAATTTCCCCCGATTAGTTCCCTGAAATTTCACCAACTACACGTCACATCAATCTCGACACTAAATAAGAGTATTAAATGTTGATTAATGACAAAATCCTTTCCACAACTCCTACCTTAACTTCGAGACGAATCTAACGAGTCTAATTATGGCATGATTAGACGACGTCGTGCCGTAAAACACCCGAATCAGCAAAAACGGAATGAAATCCGCAGGATTAACTCGCTCTTGATACCGTATTGAAGTTTAGTGAAAGAATTTGTGTGGATTTGGAGTTGGAAGGAGAGAGGAACGGTAAACATGAACACATAAAATGGGGAAATCACCAGATCCATACTTTCGACCCTTCTTCTGCACTCCATCTTATCTCTTTCACTTTTCATTTCGGTCACTAATAACTCTAAAAGTTGCTATCAGGTACATATGCAGGGGCGGATATGCATGAGCCTAGAGCCAGGGCTACGATCCTAGGCATACATAGCACCATAAAATCTCCTATATGGATCCACATGGACAAAGGCCAGCAAAGGAAAAAAGTCCATCATCGGTCGTACACGCAGCCCAAGTGCTCAAATGTATATGGTGCTCAGGCCCGTACCTAAGTTTAGAAGGCTCTTGAGCGAAATACATAATGGTGGTCTTATTTTTTCCCCGGAATCACACAATGTGAATGCAAATGTTCACATACACACCTACATTCATCTCTACGAACACACAACCCTACTTTTATGAGCACATCGGAAAGACTGAACCGGTATACCAACGAGATTGATCTCCATCTCGACTGGCACGTCGTCTACCAGTAAAGAATAATATCTGTTAAATCTTGAAATAAATTCATGAAAATGCGAACACCAGTGCCAAATCGAGGAGTGGAAGGGTAGGTTCAACCACAAGAAACTTTATTAGCGTATATCGTAGCTTAGTTTTTTGCTGTGGATCTATATTTTCAAAATGCAAACAATAAAACTGTATTTGTACTCTTTGCATAATTAATAAGTAGAATGTTAGATGAGAAAAGTATAGATTGCATTTTCAACACATCATTTAGATATTCAATGGCATGCAGCTGTGCAGACTGCCAGGCCTGAATGGTGTGCCGACTCGTTGTGGATGTGAGGTGCCGTGCTTTTTCTCAGTTTGCTAATGAGTGCGACATTGCTATTTACTAATGATTGTGCGTGCAGCTTTGGGCAGCCCTTGAGCATGTGCGGCCTGGTGTTGTTGCGCCACTTGTGCCACCCAATCTATGGCCCTGATGGTGCTACAACCCACGCAGCAGGTCTCTTGGGCAGGGTTCGCCTTACCGAACCGGATGGGTGAACCGCCGAGGCTCGGTATCGGTATACCGAGCGGTACGTCTGGTATACCAGCAGATATGGCACAAATTCAAAAAACCAAATCGAAATGCCTATACAATTGGTTCGATCGGTATAACGATCGGTACGAGAGTGGTATACCGGTCGGTTTCGTTGGCTTACCGGTGAATTTTCCTATGTTACCTCTGCTTTTTTTGTAGCTCATCAGTGTAGAAAAAAATGAAGATTTTGGCATGACCTTTGCACATTTTAATGTAAAAAGACCACACCAAACCATAGGAATAATAGTACATACGAATACCAGTCATAAACTCATAATAGTGCATACAACCCTCATACACATAATCGTGCATACAATACCATAGTGATAGTGATAATCGTTCATCTTGTCGGGGACAGCCATAAGGGTCCCCTAAACAACCGGGGAAAACCCACTTTCTTTCGCAAACAATAAAACGAAAACAAACCTAAAACACGCTTAAGATAAGGCATGGCCCAACGGCGGGCCCACGGCTACGGTGGCCCCCGGCGGCCCACCGGACGGTCGGCCCGGCCACCCTCGGGCGGAACTCCGCTTCGCTTGAGGGGCACGACACCGCACTAGCGAACCCCTCGAGCGAGGTTCCGCCTCGCTAGAGGGCCGAACGCCCCCTCGAGTAAGGTTCCACCTCGCTAGAGGGCCGAACGCCCCCTCGAGCGAGGTCCCACCTCGCTCGAAGACCTTATGGGCCCGCCGCCTCCATACCTGCTCCCCCGACGGGGGGCATTTAATGCTCGACACTTGCGGGCGCCCGGATCAAAGACGAATCCATGCCACTACGCGCACGGGAATGACGCCCCGACGCCGTTCCGCCAACTCCCCCGGTGAGGCCATCCCCGTCACCGTGCGACGCCGTGCGGTATGGCCGGTGTCGGTCCCGTGACACTCGCCGCCCACTCTCGTACGGGCGACGTGCCGCGCCCTCGAAAGAGGACGACGTAACCCTCGAAAGAGGACGGACGTCTACTCGCGCTTGCACGGGGCCATGCCGTGACGTCGGGCGCGTCCCCTCCGTCACCTTCGGTCTTTGTGAGGCCATCCCCGCCACCACGACGCCATCTCGGGCACCGCACCGCCATCCTTGACGCCGTGGGGGTACGAGGCGACAAGACGCGGCCACACCGGCCGCTATGCGCCCTACGACCTCCCGTCGGCGGCACCCTCGAATTAGCATGCGGGCGGCCACCGAACGAGTGTCCCCTACACCGCCACCCTCGAAGCCGCTCCCCGGACAGGCACGGGGCACGCCACGACACCCCGCCGGAAGCCACCGTTATACTTTGCGCCATACCGCCACACGTAGCTAGAACAAAGTGCGGCACGCCCGTAAACCGCCTCCTCTTTGGCCTATAAAAGGAGGGGCGGTCCCCCGGCCGCAAGGGGGACGACGGCAGAGAGCACTCACTTTCTTCACCACGATATTGGCACTCACCTCAATCGGTACCTGCGGGACCGGAGGCCGGCCTCCTCTCCCGCCTCGCTTGTAGCCCCCCTCGCAAGCACGGCGGTGCAACGCAATATAGTGCCCCGAGCACACCCCGTGCTGGGCGTACGGCCCGGCGAGAACCGGGATAAAGCCCAATGTCACTAGTTGCTTAGCACCGGCCATCGAGAGATAGATCTCGGCGCTTCTACTAGTTAGTGTCGGGACTAATTTCCGCACCGACGTTAGCGCGCCGGGTAGGGGACCACGCGGTGAAGATCGGCTTTCCACCGGCCATCTCGATGTTTATCCGCACCGAGTACGGGGCCGAGGTACTCCATGGGCGGCTCGGACCCCCCTCCCGGCCCGGGTTCGAAATCCGGTTCGGGAGCCCGAACTTTCGGGCCACGGGGAACGACTACCTCATGCGCATCACCAACCGTGACGAGCTTCACCCGTGGCGGTCGATCGGGCCGGGGACCGGTCCCCACCGCACCCGGCGCCGACGCCCCGTCGCCCGCCCGGGGAGGACTCCGCGGGCCCCTCGGCGCCACGACGCCGACGACGCTCCGGCCGGCGCTCTCGACAAGCGCGGATGGAACGACGCCGGCCGTGCGTGTCGCCCCACGACGCGAGGCGCCCACCGACGCGACAACGGTCGCACCCCCGGGGGAGCGCGCGGCTCCCGAGCCGGAGTTCCCGCACGACATGCGTAGTGCTTTGCGACGGCGTACGTCTCGTGCGCGAACACGGATGTGGCGGCGTACGAGGACCTTCCTGGCCACCACCTCCTGGCGGCCAGGAACCTCATCGCCACCACCAACGACGAGTCCTACCACGGCTCCACCAGCGAGCTGCCACCCGCCACTTCGCACTAGTACATGGAGTGGGAATTCTCCGGCGTGCCGGACCCGGTGATGTTCCAGCGGTTCCTCGACGCCGCGGACCACTGGTTCGGCTATTCCGACGATTCCAGCGCCGGGAGCTACGACCCTGCGCGTGAGTGCTTTGTTGTGGTCGTCGACGACCGGGCGAACGACGCGAACGCATCGGGGGGCGGTGACGGAGAAGCCCCCCGGCCACCCGAGAACCGGACTACTCCGGGTCTCGGGGCCAAGCGCGCCCCCACCTCACCGGCAATGGGCGCCAACATCAACGCGTAGGCGGCCCCGCCGCGCGACTCGAGGCCAAGCTTGCGGAGGAGTAACACGCGGTGCGGCTGCTTCATGCCTCCATCGGCCGGAGAAGCCTCCGCGCGCGGAGAACACGCGCGCGAGCCGGGAGGCGGGCCCACGACCGCATCAACGCCGACTTCGACGTCAACAACCCGAACATGCCCCCACGAGTGAGCCAAAAGCTCATCGCATCCGCGACGCCGCCGTGAGCCATGCCTGCTCCCTCGACACCCAAGGCACAAAACCTGCACCACGAGGCGCAGGCGCTCATCGAGCAGGCGGCCGTGCAGCAGGCCGAGAGCTCGGCGTCCCGCATTCGCCAGCAAGGCAGCGCGCGGGACGACGGCAGCGTGCCAAGCCCCGAGGTGTCGGTTCACACGGGTGGCGCGACGGGACAACCCGTAAACCGGGGTCGAACGCCGGTTAGGGAGCAAATCCTTGACATGTGCGGGCGAGGCCCGGGACGGCGATGCCCGAAACGTTATCAACGCCGGCGGACGGGCAACACGGAGGCACGGGTGGTGGTAGGCTACCACCCACGGCGGGGGCGGGCGCTACGATAACCGCGAGGACCGCTCATCGACGCCGGAGCCCCCGGGGGACCCGCATGTTCGGCGGGAGATCCGCACGGCGAGCTTCCCCCTCGGCGCTTCCGCCGGCCCACGTCGATCAACAAGTACACGGGGGAGACGGACCCCCATGTATGGCTCAACGACTATCGCCTGGCGTGCCGCTGGGCGGAGCCACCACCGACGAGGTCATCATCCGCAACCTGCCGTTGCACCTCGCCGACTCGGCGCGGACGCGGCTCAAGCACCGCGGCCGGCCGATCCACAACTGGGACGACTTGGTCCGCACCTTTGTGGGGAACTTCCAGGGCACGTATGTGCGCCACGGGGAACTCCCCGGGACCGCACGCATGCACCCGGAAGCCGGCGAGTCGCTCGGGACTTCATACGACGCTTCTCCAAGCGCCGTACGGAGCTCCCGAGCGTCGCTCGGTTCGAGATCGTGCATGCCTTCCTCGAGGGTACGACCTCGCCGGGACCTCATGCACGAGCTCGGGCGCAGCCGCCCGTCGACTCCAACGAGTTGTTCGACATCGCCACCGGCTTTGCCTCCGGCGAGGAGGCGGTGGGAGCCATCTTCGACGGCAAGAAGGGCAAGCGCGTGGACGACACGCCTGCGGAGGGCAGCAAGTCCAAGGAGCCCCAGCAGAAGCATAAGCGGGGCAAGAAGGGCAAAAAGCCGCACCACGAGGCGCACGCGTAGGGACACGACGATGACGGGGATGAGGCCCTCGCAGTTGACCCAGCTCAAAGGGGTCCTCGAGCGGCCCCTCGAGGCTCCGTGAGGACCGGGAGCGTCCCGGTGGTCGATGGATGACCGCTCCTCGGTGATGAGTGATTGACAACGGGTGTTGGACCGACTCTTGGCTTAGTGCGCGGTGTGTAGGCCGGCAGCCTAGTTCGTGTTGTTGCGGTGAAGAACGGGCGCGAAAGGTCTTCGCCTTGAGGGGCCTCCGGGAGATGGAGAGACATGTAGGCTCGGTTCGAGGGACCGGTGGACAGCGGGGATCGGGGTGCGGGCCACATGGTGGCGACACGAGCAAGACGAAGTCATGGACAGACGAGCCGGTGCACGGTGGCGGTCGAGTCAAGTGGTTTGGCGGGGAGGCCGGACCGGGCACGCGGGGTTTGGTGGTTTGCCCACAAAACCATCGGCGGACGGTTTCTTGGTTTGGGCCTCAAAACCAAGTCCGAGGGCCCAACACGACGGAGACGGGATCCGGCGTGTCGGGATGCTTCGAGGCGGAGGACACGTGGCGGGATCGCATGGCTTGCGTCGAGAGGACGCGGGGTGCGGCAAAGGCGTGGCCGTCCGATGGCGAGACCCACAAACATTACCTAAATGCCCCTACGTGGGTTGTATCGCCAGTAGTTAAGTTAGGGGTAGTCGAGTCATTTACCACTCCGGCGGGACCTGATATATAAGCCATGAGTGTGTGTGGATGGCTCTCTCTCTCCGCGACTTAGGGTTTCATTTCCTCCCTCCCATTTCTCATTTTCGTAGCTATTTTTCCTTCCATTTTCTCTAGGCTAGCATGAGAGCTTCATGAGAGATTTGTTGAGAGGGATGGATGCTAGGGCGGCATGCTAGACCTTGTGAATCTTTCCTGGTTTGTATAGAAGATTCGGGGTTGTTTTTCGTGGTCTTTTGTGCTTGTTTTCGTGCCTTTGTTCCCGGTGTGATTCCGCGGATTTGAGTGGGTTTCTCCCCGGATTTCTTTGAGGGAAACATGGATAGATGTCTTGTGCATCTTTGTGCTTGATCTTGTGCCCTCGACGCCGGGAAACCACTTCGATTCGTGAGTTTTCGTTCGGTGCTCTAGCTTTTGGTGGTGCTCAAAGGATTCGTGATTCCGGTGATTTAGGGAGTTAGGAGGCAAGATTTTTGGGCTATAGCATCCTTGTGTGACGCTTTTCAAGTCCCCAAACCCTTGTCTCCATAGCTTCAACCGTTTGGGAAATCCGATGATGATCCGGGGGAGTTGACTTTCGGGGACTAACCACACCGTCTAGCATGTCTTTGTAGGCATTCCTAGGTCCCATGGATGTTACCACATGTTAACATACCATGCACAAGTTAACATACCATGCCCAAGCTAACATGTCATACCACAAGTTAACACACCATGGACATGTTAGGTTACTTATAGCAAATTTGAGGACTTAGTATATTTTTGAGACTATAAGTAATGTCATGTTAAGTATGTTAAGTTGAAGCAAAGATCCAAGTTGAAGACGCGAAGAAAAGGAGAAGAAAAAGGACACCGTCGGATGAACCGACGGTATCAATACAGCAAGCGTCGGTGCAATCGTTGGACGAGTTGGTACACAGGGTGAAACCCTAGGTACCGTCGGATGAACCGATGGTCCATTTTCTAGTAGCGTCGGACGAGTTGCAGAGGAAGAGCAGAGAAGACAGTAGCACCGAATGATCCGACGGTCTAAGTGGAGACACCGTTGGTCTATCCGACGCTCGCCTTGAATTCATATAGAGATGCGCCAAGACGAAGCCTTCAACACTCGGATGATCCGACGCCTTGGTCAAAGGGTAGCATCGGTCTATCCGACGGTCGAGTGGAAGCTAACGGAGGCAACTTGAGCGCGGAGTCTTCAAAGACACGGACGATCCGACGCACCGTCGGTGCATAGCGTCGGAACAATTGTGTCGGGAGAACCTCAACGGCTAAGTGACGTGGGAGGGGCACCGGATGAACCGACGCCCTGGAAAAATTAGCGTCGGATCATCCGACGGTACTACTTTCGGCAGCTTTTAGCCAACAACTAGTTTGATGCCTTGGGCTATTTATACCCCCTCCACTCACCCATTTGAGGTTGCTTGGATTGTGTGGAAGTGCGAGAGGAGTTCAAGATACATTGAAGATCATATCCAATCTATCCAAGTGCTTAATTGCTCATCCTTAGACTTGCATATGCTTAGTGTATGTGCTTAGTGCTAGGCTTAGCTTAGAGCTGAGTGAGTGCAAGGTTGTGCCAACCTTGTGAGGTGATTCTTGAGTGGATCAAGGTGTACAAGGCTCGCCGGAAGCCTTGGGGCCTAAGTGGATCACCGGTAATCATCATTAACCCTCCGTCTTGGTGTGGAGCGGCGAGGACACTTTGTGCGGGGGGACGTGGAGACCCCCTTCCTTGGTGGGGAAGCTCCTTAGTGGAGGCGGCATCAAGGTGACCAAGGGAGCTTGACAAGTGCCTAAGTGGCTAGCCTTTGTGGCAAGTCAAGTTGGTGCTCTTGGGAGAGACTTGGTGGCCGGGAAGCAATACTCTTGTGTGAGTGCTTCAACAACGTGGACTAGGGGTGGCTTAGTGCCTACCGATACCACGGGATAAATCGCGTGTCAAGAGTTTGCTTCCTCTCATCCCCTTTTACGTTTCCGCATTTACTCTATTGCAATCTTTGTTTGACCTTACTTTCCTAGAGTAGTATCATGCTTGGATTGGCTATAGGTTGCAAACCTTCTTTTAGGATGGGAGTTTCACACTAGAACAACCTAGTTGCACATATAGATAGTATGTTCTAGTTTACCTTTGCGCAAAATTAGTAAAGCCATAGGTTAAAGTTTTAAGTTGCCTAATTCACCCCCTCGCCCTCTTAGGCTAACGAGCATCCGATTCCTTACATGGTTGCCATCGACAAATTCTCCAAGTGGGTTGAGGTGCGCCCAATCACGAATCTCGGGCGGAGCGGGCCGTGACGTTCTTCACCGACATCATCTCGGTTCGGGGTGCCTAATTCCATCATCACCAACAACGGGTCCCAATTTACCGACGGGAAGTTCCTAGAGTTCTCGCGACAAGTTCCACATCCACGTGGATTGGGCGGCCATTGCACATCCACGGACCGGTGGTCAAGTAGAGCCGACCAACAACGCATGATCTTACAAGGCCTCAAGCCCGGGATTTTCGACGGACCGAACAAGTTCGGTCAAAAATGGCTCCAGGAGCTGCCGGCGGTCGTGTGGAGCCTCAGAACCACCCCGAGCAGGGCCACGGGATTCACCCCGTTTTTTTGGTCTATGGCGCGGAGGTCGTCCTCCCCACGGACCCGGAATACGGGTCGCTCGAGTCCGGGGCTATGCCGAGGGCACCATCCAGCGAGCCCGCGAGGACTCGCTGGACCAATTGGACGAGGCCCGCACCGTGGCCCTGATGCATTCGGCAAGATACCAACAGGCTCTGAGGCGCTACCAGGCCCGAAAGATATGGCGCCGAGACTTCAACGAAGGGGACCTAGTTCTAAGGCTGTGCCAAGACAGTAAAGGCCGCCACAAGCTATCGCCCCCATGAGAGGGACCCTACGTTGTTGTCAAAGTGCTCAAGCCTGGCACATACAAGTTGGCCAACGAGTACGGCGAGGAACTCGGCAACGCTTGGAACATCCAATAGCTACGTCGCTTCTATCCTTAGAAAGGATTTCCAAGTTTCTCTTTTGTTATTTACATACCTAACACCCCAGTTGGCTGTACGAATGTAAATTCCATCGAGTTAATAAATTTAAAGGGCAACTCGGTTTCCCCCGAAGACCAAGTCACCCTCGGGGGCTACCGCGGGGGTCATTCCCCCAAAAATGGTCCCATTTTTTCGCAAAAATTTGTTGCAAGAGCGCTAAGTATGCCTCGACCCAAATTATGGGCGAACTTACGCCGGACGCAAGTAGCCGGAGGCGAAGAAGCGCGAGTCGGGGATAGCCTACGCCCGCGGCGGGATATGACCCTTTTCCCTCGCCGCTTTGCCTACAAGCTACCCGTGTGAACGAAACTCTCCCGGCTAAGGTTCACCTAAGAAAACGGGAAGGCGAACGACGCAATTGCCAAAGTAAACAACGAGCGTTTAAAATTACAAACGACAAAGTGTTTGAAACAAGCAATTGTTCATTACATAGCCACACGGCTCGAATGTCAATACCAAAAACACATATGGCTCGAACGACCGGCTACTTTCGAGCTTGAGGTCCGCCGGTGGCGGGGCGTCCGGGAGGAAGTCCGTGAAGTCCTCGATGAGGATGTCGGTGGCGAGTGTGCCGCAAGTGCGTCCGCGCGGTCCATCGCCACCTCGTCGTCAACACCGACGGGAACGACGTAGCCCGTGGAGACGACCTCGAGGTTGACCCGATAGTAAGACACCACCACGCCGAGAGCCTTCTCGGACCCTAGGTGAAAGGCGCGGCGCAAGCGCCGGGTGACATGCTTGCCAAGGGCACGAAGGCGACTCGCCACCGAGCTCCCGCCCGCACGTCGGCCTCCTCGACCTCCCCGGCAAGCCTCGAGGGTGGCGGCCCGCGCCTCCTCCAACTCCCGTTGTGAGGAGTTGTAGGCCGTTTGGAGGTACTCGCCCGGGTTGTCGGGTTGCCCGGAGCGTTCCGCGGGCCGAAAGCCACAAACGAAAAAAAAACCGAATAGGGAGCGGATCCGTAGTAAACCAAAACAACAGGGCGAGAAGCGGAAAGAAGCGACTTACCTTCGACCCGTTTCCTCTTCGATTCAAGAGCTTTGCGCGCGTCCTCGCACGCCTACCGCAGCCGAGAACCGTGGCTTCCTCGCTCCTCGAGGGACGGGCGCGGGTCCTCGTGCGAGACGCCGAGTTGGTTGAGCTCCCCGTCGAGCGGCCGAGACTTCTTCGTCTCGCCGCTGAGGGGTTGCCCGCGCCCCCTCGAGCGCGACACGCTCTTGCTGGAGTTGGCCGCGGGCCTCTTCCCCGCGCCGGACTCTCGCGGTCGGGGGCGTCCCGGTGCCTTGGCAAGGGCAGCCCGCTCCCCGCGGAGTTGAGCCCTCCGCCCGGCGGCGTGCATCTTGCTCCCCGCCGGAGCCGCTTCTCCGTCGAGGCGAGGGAGGCGGCCTTGTTCGCCGGCCGGTCCTCGGCGGCTCGCCCTCCTTAGCCTTCTCCTCGGCTTGGCTGCGCCAGACCGCGCCCCTCGAGGGTAGCGCGGTCTTGCTCGGAGCCGAGTTCGGGCGGAAGCCAACTCCCTCTCGGTCCCGCCGCCGCAACCCGCATCGCGGTCACATCCTCACGCGCCTTCGTAGCGCCTCGTCCTGCTCCGGGAGCGCCGTCCGCACCTTCGCGGCCGCGGAGACGTCTTCGTATCCCGGGCGTCCTACTCCAGGAGCTCGTCCCTCACAACTCGCCGGCGGGTACTCCGGCCACCCGCCGTCGGTTCGCGCAGCTTCGGCGAGAGCATCCGGGCGTCGTACTAGCCACGGTACCGGCCGCGCTCGGAGCTCGCCCGATCGAGGCGGTTATACCTCTCTCAAGCCCGGCCCTCAAGCTCCCGTCAATGGTGAATGAGGTGCGAGAGAAGGCAGAGTCATTGAACGCGCGGGCGCAAAAGCAACAAGAACAAACCTCGAATTCGGCGATGAAAGCACATACCTTGAAGATCCGCCACGCGGAACCGGCATGGATCCGCGGGGCCTCATTCAATGTGTTGTTGAGCGAGGCACCGTGGTCTCGGAACTCCTGCCACGCGCCGCCGCTCGGCCCGGGCTTCGTTGAAGTAGGCCGGCGGCGCGGCGGCGCGCTCCCTCGCTCTGCTCCGGGCGCACCACGGTGGTGTTTGCGGCAAGGAGGCCGGCCGTTGACGGTGTATTTTGGTACACCTAGCATGTTCATTACACTTTGGTTTGGATTTGATTATGGAACTAACCCGCCACTAGGCACACTAATCATATAACAAGTTCATCTATGTGCATGCATTTGGAAGTGTTGTGTTTATGTAGGAAAACATGGACATAAAGAACGGATTCGCAACAAGTTCAAAGGAGCATTTATGAAGTCTTGTTCGTGTTCATGAGCTTGATGAAATCACATCCAATGGTGGCAAGGACCGAAGTGCTACGAGGAACACCCCCGGGGATTGAAGCGTAAAAGACCGAACTTCATGTGAAGAGAACCTCCATCTTGGACGCGAGGATGACATCGTCAAAATCATGCAAGTGGAGGGGGCAAAGTGCATAATTACATGAGGACCCACGGGAGCGAAGGGGCGACCGAAACGGGCCGAGGTGGGCCCGAGCCGGTCAGCCTAGACCGGCCGGCCAAGCCCACTTAGGTGGCCGGTTCAGCCCCCCTTTCCTTGCACCCGAAGGATCTTCAACCCTAAAGCCACGGAGGCGCCGCCAATCGATAGAGAGAGCCATTCGCACCAGGAGGTCATCCACAAGCTAGAGAGAGAGAGGAGGAGGATCTCCGGAGGGAGATCAACCACCTCGAAGGAAGCACCCTCTCGTGGAGAAGAAGGAAGACACCGTCGGAAGGGAAACCATGATCAATGGTGCTATGTCTAGCACCTTGATGGGGTAATCTCCTTATTCATCCATGGGTTGTAATCGATCTTGAGATGTAATCATACTTTGTCGAATTATCTATCTATCATCTTGTGTTGAATATACTTTAATGCTTAAGGTTAGCTACCATGCCATAAAGGGAGTATGAGCTCCAATGCTTCCTTGGATCCATTCAATACGCCGTGTCCATCATAGGTCTAGTCATGAATACCTTCGCATAGTGACAAGACAAGAGGAGGGAAAGGGCGAAACCATGGTCACAACCCCGATAGATTAGATTGGTTTTCATGTCTTTAAGTGATTGCATGCTCTAGTATCATAGACCCATGCGCGAGTGTCTTTTACCTTGATCACTTATCGTTCTCTCTAGTGTAGTTTAGTTGTTTTATAGTATAATAGTAGTTAGGGTTTTAGTAGCTAGTGCTTAGAAGTAAATTGAACGCTTGTAATCCCCTTGCTCGCGGATTGACAAGAACCTTGGGAATCCCGTGGTGAAAAAGGTGTGGGGTCCGTACGCTTGCGGGTCGTAGTGGATACGTCTTTTATCCGTCAACAAGCCCCTTTTTCGGCGCCGTTGCGCGGAGCAAGCTAGTTTACATCGTTTGATTTGCATTTAACTTAGTTTTATATTTAGTTTATCTTTATTTGTTTTATCTAACACCTATTATCTAGAAAAATGCTTTGTTTTGTTTTTGTTTTTGTTTTTATCTTATTGTCTAGATGGCGTTCGTTAATCAACCCGTGGAATAACCAGAGAAATCATTAAGGGATTACGCTAGCCCTCGATGTGAAGACATAAAAGTACAAGAGTCGGATTCGAAGCTCGAAGCGACCGAGTATGAGATTAAATCCAAGATCATCGAGATGGTGGCGGCAAACCCGTTTGAAGGGATGGTTACGGAGAACCCATATAGACACATAAGGCATTTCACGACGATATGCAACACGGTGCGTCAAGAAGGAGTCCCCGATGAATGGTTCAAATGGAATCTCTTTCCCTACTCACTTGCCGGCAATGCAAAGACATGGTACTCACTTGCTTTCTTTGAAGTTGAAGGCAATTGGAACAAGTTGACAAAGAAGTTTTGCGAGAAGTTCTTTCCAATTAGCAAGGTTCAACATCTAAGGAGACAAGTGATCAATTTCATGCAAGGAGAAGAGGAAGGGATAGACCAAGCCCGGGATAGGTTTAATGGGTTAATCGAACAAGGACCAAAACTCGGCTTCACCGGTGACGTACTCTTGCATACATTTTTCTTTTCCCTAACCCCTAGTTGCATGCAACACGTCGAAATGTGTGCAGACGGGGATCTCATGGAGAAAACACTCACGGAAGCCGCTCAACTTCTACAAAAAGTTAGTAAAGCGGCTGCCATGTGAAGAGATTGGGAAACAAGACTTGCGGAAGAGCCGGAATATAATTCGAGGAAGAAGAAGTGTGCTGAATTTTCTAAAGAGGCAACCCCGGAAGTCACAAAAGAGGAACCAATCACGGAAAAGCTTGGAGAAGAACACATCAAGTCAAGAACTACATCGAGCATTGACTTCGTCGTACCAAATGAGACGAACAAGAGAAGCATGTCAAGCGTGAAGCCACTAAGGGAGTTCGAACCAATGGATTGGGTTCCTATCGATTACGGAGAAGTATTCGACAAGAGAAGACCGTTCCCTAATCAAAAGGGAATGGCAAGAGCATTGGAAGTGGATTTCCCACCGGAGAAGAAAGCGGAAAATTCATACGACCTTGAAACCACGGTGATATCTTCCAAAAACTCGTGGAGATGACATAGTGGATCCGGAACACATAGCCGAGGTGAAGAGAATCATGGGGATCAAGCCCGAAGCATCACCATACGCTCGCCTCGCCGAAATCTACGTAATAGGATCCGAAGAAGAAGAGAAGATGACACCACACTTGAGTTGTGAGATCAACGGAGTTCAATGCAAGGCATTATGCGACATCGGAGCACAAGTAAGTGTCCTATCTTCTAAAATTTACGATAAAGTTCAAGACCACAACCTAGACTTAGCTCCAACATCAACGAAATTAATTATGGGAGATGGTAGAACTATCAAACCTCTAGGTATTGCTTGAAACATGAAAGTAAAAATCTCTAGAAATTATATACCAACCGATTTCTTTGTTATTGATGCTTACATTGTAATCATGATCACATAATCTTAGGTAGGCCCTTTCTCAAGTTGGTTGATGCCGTGTTAGATGCCGGAGAAGGCAAAGTAACAATGAACCTTAATGGAACAAAGTACACATATAACTTTCTTCGTGCTTTTAAACACCTTACACCCTTTCCTCCCAAAGATGAAGAAGTAGAAGAGATAGATAGCCTTTGTTTTGTTGCAACCCTTAGAGACCTGCTGCAAAGAGCGATGGAAAATCAAATTAGTAATCAACAAGATGAAGAACTGGAAGAAGCAACAAAAGGTTTGGAACCACATGATGGAAGCGAGGAGGAAGGAAAATTTGAAGACATAGGAGAGATTAAACCCGAGGAGCCACAAGCACCCAAGGTAGACCTTAAACCTTTGCCCAAAGGATTAAAGTATGAATTTTTGGGCCCGGACAAAACTTATCCAGGTTGTCGGGGATTGCCCTAGGGGTCCCCTCAAACAATGGGGAAAACCTCACTTAAAACCCGCAACGAAACCCAAATACGTTAAGCCTAACCATGCGAGACACAACCCACGGGGACTCCGACGGCCCATCGAGGCGGCCCACGAATGGATCCCCTCGAACAGAGCTTCGCCCCGCTCGAGGGGCGCACTCCCTTCGGGCGGGCACCCCCCCCGCTCGAGGGGCGGCATTTCCCTCGAGCGGGCTCCGCCTCGCTCGAGGGTACGCCCGCCCTCGGCCGGGGTCCGCCACGCTCGAGGGTGCCCCTCACGCGTGCGCCGGCCCCGTACACGGGCATTTAACGCCCGACGCCGCGGAGACGGCGCCATCATGCGCCGGGGCTCGCACCCCGGTGCCGCCGCACCTACTCCCCGGGGAGGAGCCCATCCCCGCCACCGTGGGAGGGGAGCGTGCGGTGCGGCGGTGTCGGCCCGTGACACCGTGCGCACGCCCTAGTACGGCTAACGCGCCAAGCCCTCGAAAGGGGGCCGGCGCACCCTCGATTCACTTTCTTGTGACCCTACGGGGGTTAGGGTGGAGGCGCTAGGCCGGTGGACCGCCATCCCCGCCACTGTAACGGCGTGCCCGCCGTACCCGCGCGTGCAGGCGCACGCCGGGCCCTGTAGCAACGACTCCAGCCCCGTGAAGCGCGTCGGGAAGGAACGCCGTTCTGACTATTCCTGTACGCCGTACGGGCCTGCGTCAGCACCTCCCTCGAGCCTATCAGAGGACATCACCACCATCCGCTGCTCTCCTACCCTCGAACTGCCACTGTTCGGGTACAAGTCAGGCCATGATGACCGGATCGCTGCAAGGATCGCCCGGATGGCCGCCCATTCTCCAGCATAGCACGTCGTGCTTCTCCACGTAGCTAGATAGCGCGGCATGCATGTAGTTCGCCCCCCCTTGATCTATAAAAGGGGGACGAACCCCCCGGCCCGCAGGACGACGAGACACGAACGGCGACACACTCAAGGCCATAGACCAAGAGCCCTTGACATACGCTGTGCACTCACTCTCTAATTCTCCCACAACATCTTCGCCCACTCCACTAGGGACTTGGAAGCCACGCTTCCTCTCCCGCCTCGCTTGTAGCAGCCCCCACTACGAGCACCCCCGGTCCGAGCAATATAGTGCCGTGAGCACACCCCCTGCCGGACGTACGGCCCCCTCGGCGGGAACCGGGATAAAAACCCTGTGTCACTTGTTGCTTAGCATCGACCATTGAGGGATAGACCTCGGCGCTATCTACCGGTTAGTGTCGGGACCATATTCCGCACCGACGTTGGCGCCCACCGTGGGGCAAGCGAGCGCCTAAGGTCATTTCGCCAACTCCCTCCATGGTGATCCGCACCGAGTACCGTGCTACACGCCACCGCATGGGTAGCTCGGACCCCCTCCCGGCCGGTTCGAGATCCGCTTCGGGGGACTCGAACTTTCGGGCCACGGAGAACGGCTATCTCATGCGCCTCACTAACCGTGAGGAACTCCGCGCGCGGCGTCGGCCGGGTCCGCTCGGACCCCCGCCGCACGCACAACACCGGAGCGGGCGCCCGCGGGCACGGAGGCCGCGGGTCCATCGACGCCACGACGCCGTCGTCGCTCGGGACAATGCTCGCGCCGGGCGCGGTCCGAGCGGAGCGGGGGCCGAGCGCGCGCCGCCCGCCGCGATGCGCCGACCATCACGACCGCCACCGCCCCGGCGGGGCGGGCGCGCGGTCTGCGGGACCGCGCATCCCCATCGGGGCCGCGTGGCGCTACGACGGCCTACAACGCCAACGTCAACACGACGATGCGCGGGGGTTCCGCCCGGCCGCCACGTCTTCGTCGCCGGGGACCCCGGCGCCTCGGCGGCGGATGAGTCATCCCCGGGCTCCGTCGACATGATGCCACCCGCCAACCGCCACGGATACGAGGAGTGGGACTTCTCCGCGTGCGGGACCCGGTCGCGTTCGGTGTTTCCTCGACGCCACGGACTACCGGTTTGGCTCGCTCCGACGATTCCGGCACCGGGAGCTACGACCCCGCGCGGGGAGTGTTGCGCCGTCATCACCAATGACCCGGCTAACGCCGCCGGCGCGGTGGGCGCCGGGAGACGGGGAGGTCACGCCCGCCCTAGGGATCGCCACGCGCCCGGCCGCGGGGCCAAGCACTCCCGCCGGGGCCGACGTCGACGCACGGCCGGCCCAAGCCCGCGAGCTCGAGGCCAAGCCGGCGGAAGAGTACCGAACGGTGCGGTTGCTCCGCGCCTCAATGGCGGGGGGGAGGCCTCCGCGCGTGGCGAACGCGCACGGGAGCCGGGCCGACATGTCCGCGACCGCATCAACACGCGCCCCCCAACGTCGAAAACGCGGACGTGCCCCCACGGGCGAGCCGGAAGCTCGTCGCCGCCGCGACCGGCCGCCGCGGGCTATGCCGCACCCTCGACCCCCGAGGCTCGAGACATGCACCGCGAGGTGCAAACTCTCATCGAGCAAGCGGCCGTCCAACAGGCCGAGAGCTCGGCCTCACGCATCCGCCAACAAGGGGATGCGCGGGGCGATGAAGCCGCACCGGGAGGCGAACCCTCGGCGCAAGCGGGGGACCGGCGGGGCGTCCCACCGAGCAAGGGCGCACGCCGGCCAAGGAGCGACTCCTCGACGCGCGCGAGGGCACTAGATGGCGACGCTCGCAACGTCATCAACGCCGGCGCACCAGCAAGGCGGACGCACGAGCGGCAAGGGGCTACCACCCTCGACGGGGTGGGCGCTACGACAGCGGCGAGGACCGCTCCCCGACGCCGGAGCCCCCAGGCACCCGCGTGTTCAGCCGGGAGATCCGAGCGGCAGCATTCCCCCAACGCTTCCGCCAACCCTCGACGATCGTCAAGTACAACGGGGAGACGGACCCCCGCGTGTGGCTCAACGACTACCGCTTGGCTTGCCAGCTGGGCGGGGCCACCAGCGACGAGGTCATCATCCGCAACTTGCCCCTGCACCTCGGCGACGCGGCCCGGACATGGCTCGAGCACTTGCCCGCCAGCCAGATCCATAACTGGGACGACCTAGTCCACACTTTCGTGGGCAACTTCCGGGGCACATACGTGCGCCACGGAAACTCATGGGACCGCGCTCCGCACGCGAGAAGCCCGGCGAGTCGCCGCGGGACTTCATACGGCGCTTCTCCAAGCGCCGCACGGAGCTCCCCGGCCGTGGCACGATCCGAGATCGTGCACGCCTTCCTCGAGGGCACCACGTGCGGGACCTCGTGCGGGAGCCGGGACGCAGCCCGCCCGCGGACTCCAACGAGCGTTCGACATCGCCACCGGCTTCGCCTCGGGGAAGAGGCCGTGGGGGCGATCTTCGACGACAAGAAGGGCAAGCGCTGCGAGGACGCGCCCGCGGAGGGCGCAAGTCCAAGGAACCACACCGCAACGACAAGCGGGGCAAGAAGGGGGAAAAAGCCGCGCCGCGAGGCGCGCGAGCGGGGGCGCGACGGCGGCAACGCCGAGGCCCTCGGCCGTCGACCCGGCTCGACGGGGCCCTCGACCGGCCCCTCGAGGCCTCGGGGGTGTTCGACGACATGCTTCGAAGAAGCCATTTCCCTACCACAAGACCCCAGTGCACCATACCCTTGAGCAGTGCGACATGCTCAAGAAGTTCTATGGCCGCGCCGCCGCGAAGGAGGCAGAGGCCAAGAAAGACGGAGGCGATGGCGACGCCGGCGGCTTCCCCGCCATCGAAAATGTGTTCCTCATCTTTGGGGGACCTACTATCGACATGTCGACACGCCAGCGCAAGAAGGAGCGGCACGAAGTCCTCGCCGCGGAGAGGGCGCCTCCGGCCTTTCTCAATTGGTCGGAGGACGTCATCACCTTTAGCCGGGAGGACCACCCAAACCGCATCCCCAACCCGGGCCAGTACCCGCTGGTGGTCGATCCCATCATCGGGAACGCCCGGTTTTCGAAGGTCCTTATGGACGGAGGCAGTAGCCTCAACATCCTCTTCGCGCATACATTGCGCCTGATGGGGATCGGGTTGGACCAGCTGCGGCCCGGCCAGACGAAGCCGTTCCACGGCATCGCGCCGGCAAGCGGGGTTCAACCCCTCGGGCGAGATCGACCTGCCGGTCTGGTTTGGCACCCCTAAGAACTTCCGCAAGGAGACCCTCACCTTCGAGGTGGTGGGGTTCAAAGGAGCCTACCATGCTATCCTTGGGCGACCCCGTTACACCAAATTCATGGCGGTCCCCAACTATACCTACCGAAGATGAAGATGCCGGGCCAAATGGCATCATCACCGTCGGGTCGTCCATCGAGCACGCATTCGACCGCGACGTCGAGTGAGTGGAGCACGCGGGAGGCACCGGCGCCGGATGAAGAGGCCGGTGAACACGCTGGAGAAGATGGTCAACGAGGACCTCGACTCCACCGCCAAGCACGTCGGCACCTTCGAGGCAGCAGAGCAGACCAAAGGGGCCCCCCTCGACCCTTCAGCCCCCGAGGGCAAGGCGTTGAGGGTCAGCTCCACCCTCGACCCCAAATAGGAAGTAGTGCTCGTCGACTTCCTCCGCGCCAACGCCGACATCTTCGCGTGGAGCCCCTCGGACATGCCAGGCATCCCGAGGGAAGTCGCCGAGCACTCCCTTGATATCCTGCCAAACGCCCGCGCCGTGCGGCGGCGGGCCGCGCCGCTTCGACGAGGAGCGGCGACGGGCAATCGGAGCGGAGCTGCAGAAGCTTCTCGAGGCCGGATTCATCAAGGAAGTATTCCACCCTACGTGGCTAGCTAATCCCATGCTTGTAAAGAAGAAGAATGGGAAGTGGCGGATGTGTATAGACTACACTAGTCTTAATAAAGCATGTCCTAAAGTTCCTTTTCCTCTCGCCACGCATAGATCAAATCGTTGATTCAACGGCCGGGTGCGAATTGCTTTGTTTCCTCGATGCTTACTCCGGCACCACCAAATAAAAATGAAGGAGTCCGACCAGCTTGCGACTTCGTTCATCACACCGTTCGGGACGTTCGCTACGTCACGATGCCGTTCGGCCTCGAAACGCGGGTGCAACGTACCGGCGCCGCATGCAGCACGTTTTTGGGGATCACATCGGGCGGACGGTCGAAGCATACGTGGACGACATCGTCGTAAAGACCGAGGAAGGCGGACGACCCGGTTGGCGACCTTGGCGTCTCGTTCGACCGCCTACGGGCCAATGGGGTCAAGTTAAACCCCGAAAAATGTGTCTTTGGAGTGCCGCGAGGCATGCTCCCGGGGTACATTGTCTCCCGGGGCCGGGGAATCGAGGCCAACCCCGAAAAGGTCGCGGCCCTCGAACGAATGGGTCCGATCCGGGACCTCAAAGGGGTGCGAAGGTGTTGGGGTGCCTTGCCGCCTTGAGCCGCTTCATCTCACGGCTCGGCGAGAAGGGCCTCGCCCCTCTACCGCCTACTCAAGAAGCACGAGCGCTTCTCCTGGACCACCGAGGCCCGAGGATGCGCTCGACAAGTTAAAGGCGTCTCGACGCACGCCCCGATCCTCACGCCGCCGCGGACGGCGAGCCCCTGCGGCTCTACGTGGCCGCGACCACCCGGGTGGTAAGCCCCGTGATCGTTGTGGAGCGCACGGAGGAAGGGCATGCCTTGCCCGTGCGGCGGCCGCCTACTACATCGGCGAGGTCCTCTCGGACACGAAGACGCGCTACCCACGGGTCCGGAAGGCCGCCGTACGCGGTAGTCCTTGCGCGGCGCAAGCTCCGCCACTACTTCGAGGCCCACCCCGTCACGGTGGTTTCTTCCTTTCCGCTAGGAGAAATCATCCGCAACCCCGACGCCGCGGGAAGGATCGCCAAGTGGTCCGTGGAGCTGATGGGCGAAACGCTCGCCTACGCCCCACGCAAGGCCATCAAATCGCAAATCCTGGCGGATTTCGTCGCTGAGTGGACAGACACGCAGCTGCCACCCCCACAAATCCAGGCAGAGTGCTGGACTCTGTTCTTCGACGGCTCAGTGATGAAAACGGGAGCAGGTGCGGGCCTGCTCTTCGTGTCACCCCTCGGGGAGCACATGCGCTACGCAGTGCGCCTCCACTTCCCCGCGTCCAACAATATGGCTGAGTACGAGGCCCTTCTCTGCGGCCTCAAAATCGCCATTGAGTTGGGCGTCAAGCGCCTCGACGTGCGAGGGGACTCGCAGCTCGTGATCGATCAAGTCATGAAGAACGCGAGCTGCCATGATGACAAGATGGAGGCCTATCGCAAGGCCGTGCGGGCCCTCGAGGACAAGTTCTACGGCATTGAGCTCAATCATGTACCCCGCCGGTACAACGAGGAGGCAGACGAACTGGCAAAGATCGCGTCCGGGCGGATTACCGTTCCCCCGAACGTTTTCACGCGCGACATCGCGCAACCCTCGGTCGTCTTCGAGCCCTACTCCTCGAGCCACGACGGACCCTCGGGGGCTCCCTCGAATCCAGCGGGTACGGAACCCATGGACGAAGACCCCTCGAACGAGGCGTACGTGCTCTCCCTCCTCGAGGGGTACGGCTCCCACGAGGCCGATGCGATGGACGTCGAGCCGGCTCCCCGTCCAAGCGGATTGGCGGGAAAAATACATCGCCCGGATCGCTCGAGGGGAGCTCCCCGCGAGCCGGGCCGTGGCTAGGCGCATCGCTAGGATGGCTAAGTCTTTTGCCCTCGTCGACGGCGAGCTGTACAAGCGCGCCGCCTCCGCATCCTACGGCGGTGCGTGCCCATTCCCGAGGGGCGCGAGCTCCTACGGGACATCCATGCGGGGATCTGTGGCCACCACGCCGCGCCCCGCACCCTCGTCGGCAACACGTTCCGCCAAGGCTTTTGCGGCCTACCGCGGTCGCGGACGCCGGCCGAAATCGTACGCACCGCGAAGGGTGCCGTTCTACGCCCGCAAGTCCAACTTGCCCGCCCACGCCCTACGGACCATCCCCGTCACATGGCCGTTCGCCGTGTGGGGGCCGGACATCGTCGGGCCCCCGCGGAAGGTGCCGGGGGCTTCACCCACTTGTTGGTCGCGATCGACAAGTTCTCCAAGTGGGTGGAGGTGCGCCCCATCACGAATCTAAGGGCGAGAGCGGGCGGTGACATTCTTCACCGACATCGTCTACCGCTTTGGAGTGCCGAACTCCATCATCACCGACAACGGATCCCAATTCACGGGCAAGAAGTTCTTGGAGTTCGCGACAAGTTCCACATCCGTGTGGATTGGGCAGCTGTGGCGCACCCACAGATCAACGGCCAAGTGGAACGTGCCAATGGCATGATCCTACAAGGCCTAAAACCCAGAATTTTCGACCACCTCAACAAATCTGGGCGAAAATGGCTCCAAGAACTACCAGCGGTCGTGTGGAGCCTAAGGACCACCCCAAGCAGAGCCACCGGGTTCACCCCATTTTTTCTAGTCCATGGCACGGAGGCCGTCCTCCCCACGGATTTAGAATACGGGTCGCCCAAGGTTCGAGGCTATAACGAGGATGCTAACCAACGAGCCCGCGAGGACTCACCGGACCCATTTGGACGAGGCACGCCTCGTAGCCTTAATGCATTCCACGATGTATCAACGGTCCTAAGACGCTACCAAGCACGCAAGATACGTCGACGGGATTTCAGCGAGGGGGATCTTGTCCTAAGGCCGCGCCAAGATAACCGAGGGCGCCACAAGCTATCGCCCCCGTGGGAGGGACCCTACGTCGTGGTGAAGGTACTCAAGCGGGCACATACAAGCCGGCCAACGAGGACGGTGAAGAGCTCACCAACGCTTGGAACATCCAACAGCCTACGTCGCTTCTACCCTTAGCTAGGATTTTCCAAATATCTTTGTTGTAAAAATCACATCGCCAACGCCCCGGTTGGCAACGACTATGTAAATACTTCAAGTCTAATGAAAAGGATAACTCGGCTTTCCCCCGAAACCCAAGTTACCCTCGGGGGCTCTTGCGGGGGGCATCCCCCCCCCCCCAAAATGGTCCCATTTTTTTGCGCAAAAAACAAAACAACACGCGCTAAGTTTGTTTCCTCGCTTCAACCTTGAGCCACGATTCGAACACGGCGCGGGCGGCACGGCGGAAGGAGCGTGAGAGCCGAGAGATAGCCTACGCCGCGTGGACATGGCCCTTCTCTCTCGCCTCCAACCCGGCGGGCCCCCGCGAAAATCGAACTCCCCTAACTAGAATCTACTCAGGAAGAAGGAGAAACAAAAAGCGTGATAAACAAACGACTTCATTTACAGCAGATGCTCATGTTCATAAAACGACTTGTTTATTTACAAAAGGCCACGAGGCCAGAATACTGATACACATCAAAAAAATGGGCCTAGCGCCCAACTCGCTTTCGGGCGGGAGGAGCGAGCGGCGTCGGCGGCGTCCGGAAGAGGAACTCCTCGAAGGCCTCGACGAGCGACCGGCGGCGTCGGCAGCGAGCGCATCCACACGCTCCATGGCCACCTCGTCCTCGACGCCCTCGGGAACGATGTAGCCCTCCGCCAGCGCCTCGAAGTTAACCTCGTAGTGGGATCGCACCACTCCGAGGGCCTTCTAGACGCCCGGCTGCGGCGCCGGCGCATCCGCCGGTGACATGGCCACCAAGAGCACGCGGACGGCTAGCCGAGGAGGCCGCCGGCCCGGGCCTCGCCCTCTTCGACGGCGCGGCGGTCTCGAGGGCCGCATCGCGTAGCTCCCGCAACTCCCGCTCGGAGGAATTGTAGGAAGCCTGCGAGCCGCCTCGGCCCGCTCGCCCGCATGCCCCGGGCGGTGCGCAAGCCACGGAAACGCCAAGGCAAGAAAGAAATCGAGAAAAAGGGAATGCGAGTTCCCAAATGAAAACCCAACAAAACAAGAGTCAAACAGGTGGCTCACCTTCGACTTGCTTCCTCTCCATCTCGAGAGCGCGGCGCTCGGCCTCGACCGCTAGCTCGAGACGCTTGACGGTCTCGCCTTGCTCCGGAGGGATATCTCCCCGACCGGCGTTGGTGATGCCGAGCATAATCACCTCGCCCTCGGCCTCGGAGAGCTTGGCATCTCGAGCCGCCGGGGTCTTCCGCGTCACCTCGTGGGCGGCGCGCTCTCGCTCCCGAGCCGCACGGACGTCGGTGAGGGCGGCCCGCCCCCGCCGGGAGCCGTTCCTCGGCCCCTTGGCGGGCGGTGCTCTCTTGCGAGAGCCGCTCCTCCGCGACGACGAGGGCCGCGGCCTTGGCGTCGAGGGCGGCCTTCGGGTCGTCGGCCTCCTTGGCCCGCCACTCCCGGCTCGCGCGCCCGCTCCTCGGCCGGCGGCCGCGCGCGCGCCCCCTCAAGCGACGAGCGAAGCTCCCGGGCTTCGCCACGGACGGTCGCCACCTCCGCCTCCCGGTTAGCGGCCGCATCCGCGTCTTCTCCAAGTCCTCGTGCGCGTGCCACGCCGCCTCATCACGATCGACGAGGGCGCGCGCACCCGCTCGAGGCTCGAGCGGCTCGCCGTGTCCTGCCTCGAGCCCTCGGGCGGCTCGTCGAGCCGGTGCCGGGCCGCGCACGCCGGCCCACTGTCCGGGGACCTGAGAGCGTCGGCAAGCGCGTCGAAAGCGCTGCACTGCTCCCGGAGCTGGTGGACCTCGGCGTTCACCCGGTCGAACGCATCGTACTTGTCGTGGGCGCGACGCTCGAGCTCCTGGCAACCACAGAATCGAAACCCATAAGTACCGCGACACGAAGGCAGCATACACAAACGAAAGAAAGGAGAGAACGAGCAACCACGGCTAACCTGGAAGACGAGCCATGCCGGCCGCCATGGACCCGCAGCGCCTCGTTCAGCGCGCGGTTGAGCGTAGCGCCGTGACTCGGAGCTCGTCCCAGAGCTCCTACTCCACCCGAGCGTCAGCAAACGCCGGGGGATCATCGACGGCCCCCCTCCCGGGGCGGGGCGGCGGGCGCGGGAGGACGAGGCCTCGGCGCCGTGTCCTCGACTCCCCACCACCGAGGTGACCCTCGCGCCGCCTCACGAGGGCCCCCCCACGGGGCTCGGGGGGGTCGTGGGCCGCCGGCCCGGCCCACCGATCCCACCGGGCGGCGGAGAGTCGTCCGAGACCTCCACCACTTCCGCTTGCGAACGCCGGCGGGTGCCGCCGCCCGTGCCGCCTCCACCGGCGCCTCCGCCGCGTCTCCGCGGCCGGCGGGCGCCGGCGCGCGGCGCCGCGGCCACCACCTCCGCCGCGCCTGCGCAGCCCACGGGCGCCGCGGGTTGCTCCCCGCTCCGCCTCCTCCACGCCAACGCCCCCGCGGCCGCGCCTCCACCACCGCCCGCCGCCGCGGCCGCACCCCCCCGACGGCCGGCGCGCCGGCCGCTCCTCGGCCGACCGTCGGCCGCGCCGCGGCGGCCGATCCGGTGGCCGAGGCCTCGGGGCCCCGGCCGCACCCCGCGAGCTCTCGCCCCGCCGCCGCCGTGCTTGTCCCCGCCCGCGGCGCCCTCGACGAGCGCCGCCGGGGTGGGGATGGACGCGTCCGTCCTCGCACCTTGGTAGGTGCGAGAGGAGGCACGGTTGGCACCACCGGGCGCGGGCGCGAACGGAAGGTTAGAACGCCTAATCATCAACTAGTTAAACCGAGTGAAGCATCAAGCCCCTTACCTAGAGGAGGAAAAGGCACGCTTCCTCTTCCTCGAAGCCTCGGCGGATGAGGCCGGCGCGGCCGGCGCGCCCGCCGCCGCGTCTCCCCGACGCGCGCCGCCACGCGCGTGGGCGCGCCCGCCCGCGCGCGCGGTCGCGCCCGATGACGCGCCTCCCGACGACGCGCCGCCGCGCGCGCGCGGTACGCTCGCCCCACGTGCGGGTGTGCCCGCCGCCGCACTCCCCGACGACGCCGCCGCGCGCGTGGACGCGCTTCCCCCACACGCGGGCACACTCGATGCGCGCGCGCGCGCGCTCGCCGTGCGCGCCCCCGACGAGCGCGGCCCGGCGCCCTCCGCGGCGCGCGCCGCCCTCGATGTCGATGGCCGGGCGGGCGCGGGCGCCGTTGCGCCCGCCCCGGGCGATGCCGCCCTCGCCGCCGGCGCCGGCTCCGGCGACGGAGGCGCGGCCGCCACCGTCGAGGGGCCCTCCCCCTCGGCCTCTTCCTCTTCGTCCTCCTCCGAGCACGAGAACTCCTCGGTCCCCGGGGAGGAGAGCCCCCGGCTCCTCGCGCCGTCGGTACTCCGCGGCCCGCCGGTCGCGGCGCGCTTGATGTCGCCTCGCGCGCTCCCTCTTGCGCGCCGCCCGCTCCCGCCGCCGCCGCCGCGCCGCCCGCCAAGCGCGCGGGAGTCGGGGGTGGGCGGAACGGACTTGGCAATGGTGAAGTCCACCGACCGCACGCGAGAGCGACAATGGCGCGTCGGAAAACGAGAAACAAGACCAAGAACCAAAACAAAATTAAGAGCCAAACTCACCGGCGGGCCGGTGAGGAGCATCTCGAGGTCCCACGGGGTCCGACCCGCGGGCGGCGGCACCCGGATGTCGACGGCGCTCCGCGCCGGGTGAGCGCGTACGGCCGCTCGAGGGGCGTCGGGAGCATCCACGACCTCGCCGGGTCGATGGGATTGGCCGCCTCCGTCATCTCGAAGATGCGGAAGCGGCCTCTCCATCAACGGCACGATCCGCCGGTGATGAAGGAAGGCGAGGACGCCCATCGCGTTCAGCCCCATCTTCGCCGAGCCTTTGCGGCGCGCGGGACCGACTCCTGCCGCCTCCGATGCTGGGACGTAGACACCCCGTAGCCCCAAGAGTCAGGCCTCTCCTTGAACACCCGACCGGTGTAGGGGGGAGGCCGGGCTCGGCGTTACGCAAGTAGAACCATCCCCGCTCCCAGCCGGCGTTGTTCGTCGTCATGGTGCAGGGGATGTAGACGTCCTTGAATTGCCCCCGCGGGGGCAAGCGACATCCCGCCGGCACGCATCGCGCGGCGGGTCCTCGGCTCCGTCGTGGGCTGCGTAATGAGCTCCGCGCGGAAAAGGTGTACCCAGAGCTCCCAATTGACTGGGACCCCCAGGTACCCTTCGCAGACGCCCACGAATGTGGCCGCCGAGAGATCGCGTTGGGGGCGAAGTTGTGCGGCTCCACTCCGTAGTGGTGGCACATCGCCCGCATGAAGGTGCTCGGCCGGCGCGTTGAAGCCCCGCTCGTGGTAGCGGATGAAGCTCACCACGTAGCCCTCCGGCGGGTTGGGCTCGCGGTCCGCAGCCGGCGGCACGATCCACTCCGCCGGACGTCCGTCTTCATTGGCCGTCAACTGGCCAGCGACGACCAGCTCGCCAAGAGCCAGTGGCGTCACTGTCGACCTCTCCCAGGCATACGGCTCCAGGATCGTAAGGGGAAGCTGAGGCGGCGCCATGAGGAAGGACGAAGGAATGCGAGGACGGAGAACAAGGAACGGAAGAAAAGCTCTAACGGCGACACCGCGCGGTGGCAAGAGCGAGGCGAAGACGAAGGGGCGGGGGACTGAAAATGGTGAGGCGTCAAGGTAAAAAACCGCCGTCTCCTCCACCCCTCGCATTTATAAGCCGACGGGGTGAGCTCTCCGGAGCGAACGCCCCGCTCGCATTAACCGCGCAGGGAATCTTCCCTTCACGCCGACGGACGGGCCCCACCACGGCCGTAGCGGCCACATCCTTGCGGGCGGGCCATCATCACGGCGAAGACCCGCGAGGGCTCGAGGTGAAGCCGTCACGTTCGCCCGCCACGCCGCCCACTACGCGCGCGCGCGGCGCGGCGCCTAAAAAGACGCGCCCACGCGCAAAAAACCGCGGCCTCGGCGCGAGGCATTTAATGACCGGGTCCCTTGCCAAGCAAGGAAGTGTTGACGCAAAATGTGCACTCAATGCCAATCACACAGCAAGCCGAAAAGCGTAGCTTCGCACGCGCAGAGAGAAAGTGACGTGCCAGTCAATTTTTCCTGAAAATTAACAAAAGATAAGACAGTTAAATACCAAAGCTTGGAACTTGCCGGGTGGTACCAGACAGTTCCATATTTACGGCTAAGAAGCCAAGTAAGACGACATGTAGCTATGCAAAGCTACCTGTCAAAGAAACATGACCATTCGGGTAACCGCAAAGGGAAAAAGAACATTGCCGAACGGATGACGTAAGCATGACAACGATCGATCTTTGAATAATCATGGATGCATGTGCAAAAGCTATGACCGATCTTCATGAAGATTAACATTAAATGAAGTAAAGCACGGACATGATCATGTATTAAAATAAGCATGCATAGATCCAAAGCATTAGTCTACCGCATGTCTAATTACTTTAAGATCCGTCGGGCACGATATCAAGCAAATCTATCCACCGCATGATACAACTTGCATGAAAGAACGCACCACTTTCCACAAATAGATCTATCCACCGCATGATACAACCTAAATACGGAAAGCTAGAAGCACACGTCTTTTAAAACATAAATAACGCACGTGATCTACTCGTGAAGATATAACCGAATGCGGCTGAACAACCGATTCGGGGTCCATGAAGAAGGAACAAACATTACCACATAAATAAATCTATCAAGCTGAATTGGAAATCTAATCCACCGGATGACTAGCCCCAAAGCAGCCCAAAAACCTGCATCTACCGCATGATACCCGGTTCTTTCAAGATTTATATGCGCAAAGCAAGCTTGAACCCACAACACGTGACAACCTAGATCGATTCGGTTTCGGCTATCGGAGAGCACAAGATCCACGCGTCAAAGGCACGAAACCTGCTCTTGCACGGATCTTAAGAGGAAAGGAGCCGATCCAAACCCATCTAGATTGGGCAAGAGTGTATTACATGAATTAAAACATAAAGTAAAACTCATGATAACACGGGGTAACTTAATGAATCTACTGGATCTTGCCAAAATCCAATAGAGCCGATAACTAGCTTCGAGCTAGATCTTAGCCCACCGCATGGCTCATGATCTAACAAGAAACCCTCTTGAACCAAGCTTGAATCTACCGCGTGACACGAAGCATGGTAACAAGACTACTTGCATCAGATCTAAATCCACCGCATGATACTAGACATGATACAAGGTTGCCGGTACTCACGGAGGTCGACGGATCGATTGGTCCCCTCGAAGAACTCGACGACACGACAAGGACTCTAGGGTTTGGCGTAAGGCCGGTGTGTATTGAGGAATGAACGTCTCTCGTTACATACATCCGGGGATCGTATTTATACCCTGCCGATTACAGCTCGCGAATGGATTCATTGCCTAACTAAACTTGATCGCCTATCCATCCATTCGCTTCCTCGATCGAGCCACGTCATCGTCCAATCCCGCAAAATCAGCTCCACTGTTCTTTTGCCGAATTGGAGCAGATAGCCGACCGCGGATCCTTATGCCGAAAATCTCTGAAGATGTCTTTCCTTCCACCAGACGGACTCTTTTCCGAATCGGACCCACATGTCATACTCCTTACCAAATTTTGGTGTTAACACATGCCCCTTCAATTGTGGGATAAAAGTAATTTTGTTCCACAATTGACTCCGACCACGAATCCTTGAGCCAAACCTGTCAACTTTTGTTCTTCGCAATCCGCCGGGTTCTTCGTTCGGATCCAACCCTAGATCCCCTTCGTTCCGAGCTCGAATCTCCAATGGCAACTCGGAACCAAGCTGCTCGGGTAAATTCACCCTTCCATACCTTTGTTCGGCATTAGGTTTTCAATTTTACCCGAGATTTTCTTCTTCCGCTTTCTTCCGAGAACCTTCTCTTGCTCTTCGATTCCTATTGAGGCCAATTCGCAGTCTTATTATCTTGGTCCCGAAGGGAATCCCGACCCTCGAGATTTTATTGCCGCCGAATCTCGGAGAGAATCCCTTTCAAGGTAGCTTTATCTCCGCCTCCTCGGTGGCAAGATGCGTTCAAGAAGCGGCCTTTGCCCCCAATCGCGGTGGAAGACTTGGTATCGCGAGGATTCTTGCGGATAAGAGTGGATTGACCAATCTGGATACTCTTCGCATTGCTCAATGTCCGGAGTTATCCGTAGCCGAGACACCCAAGAACGAAGATCTTCGATAGCCGCATGCCACTTCGGTCAAATGGCGTCAACGCCTTCCTTTTTGGGCACGGCCCAATGTCTCCAACTTTGGCCGATGTGTACATGATCACCGGCCTTGACATCACCGGTCTCGTTCGGCCTTGGAACTTCAAAAATTCCTCACGCCGGACGGGGGTAAAGCCGGGGAATGGCTACAAGCAATATATTTCGAAGCACATGAGAGACAATCCCCTTGGCGAAGTTGAATACGAGCCTTTTTAAACATGTGGTTATGCAGATTTGTCTTCCGTGGCAAGGCCAACGAACCCACTTTGAATCATATCGCAATGGCGATCCATCTCGCCGGTGGCAATCGCCTTCCTCACGGGGAAAATTCCTCTTGGGCAAGTGTATACCATATGCTTCATCGGACGGTTACCCAAATGTATACCGGCCAGAGGATAACGTGCGTCAATGGCCCTTGGT
Source organism: Cenchrus americanus (assembly GCA_947561735.1). Lineage (NCBI taxonomy): Eukaryota > Viridiplantae > Streptophyta > Magnoliopsida > Poales > Poaceae > Cenchrus > Cenchrus americanus. Next base: position 281,398,055 of record OX387239.1, on the reverse strand, counting down.
GGTTTGTTCAAATTTGGCCGCTGCCTTCACATGCATCGGATTGTAGGCGTCGACTTGAACTCCGGGTTCTTCCCCCGGTCCAATCCCCCCGAAGGAGAGCTTCAAGTCACCGGAGGATGCCAAAGCTATGGAGAAGCGGCTTCAATCGTTATCGTTCGGCGGGACATCACCCGGCTCTTCGAGTTGTTCTTCAAAGGCTTCCCCCAATCCTCTTTGGCTCCCTTATCTAGGCTATGACACTCTGACCTTCCCTGTCGAGTTCTCCTTTGAGCCCGGCCATCAAGATGGGAGATTCTTGGAAATCTTCAATATCATAATCCGCCCATGCATATTACCGGCCGAGTTCAATGGAGGGAGGCGGAATGCCGTACTTATGAGTACTACCGGCCTAATGTAATGGCCGGGCGGCTTGGATGCGGTCGGATGCCCCCAAGATTGTTTTCGCATGAATTCCTCAAGCCCGGGGAGGAAATCAAAGAACCGATGCATGCGACAGAGTTTTCAACTATGTGTGCAGTCCCACTGTCTACACATGTCCTTTTGTGCCTGCAACCATAGCTCACCCCACCTTCAATTCATGGTGGCAAGAATTCCATGACCACATCTTCAGTGAACCCGTTCATGTGTTCTGTGCGGAATTGGTGCCTGATTTCCTGCCGACTTCAGAGGTAACACAATGAACCCTTAGATCAAGCACTCCTTCTCCATTCATGGTTTTGACCTTCATCTTCTGTCCACAGAACACAGTTCCTGCCCCTCGAGCCAGGGTAATAACTTATAATGCCGAAGGCCCAATTTCAAAGACTGGGGTTTAAATCCACAACCCCGCGCCAACCGATGGACGGGTATGCTATCACCGATCCCGACCTTTCTAGCCTTGTCGTCGACGGGAGGCAAGGTCCGCATCCGATTCCCCCTCCGAGCGCTAAAAGGAGGAGAAGCGTCAAGAAAGTCCGGGTTGAGGTAAACTCCTTTACCTTCTTTATTACTTGGGTCACTCTTGTTCTTGATGGATCATATCATTGTGTATTTCGGACCGAGCCCAACATTCTTCGAACCAGCACACCGCCAATGCTCCACCCATTGGTATGACTTTTCTTTGTTCTTTCTTAAGGATGAGCACCGGCACTTATCCCTTCAATTGGACATTTGCGAAGAAAGCGTGGGAGAACCACTTGTAGATGTTCCAGGTGGTTCAACGAGCGAGCCCTTCCAGGGTTGAATTGTCCATCCCAGTAGAGATCTCATCTTCATCACCTTCTGCAGAAGCAGTACGTTCTCCAGAGATGAACCTCCCAACTGAACTGGAGCCACAAAATTCCCCCAGGATGCCATCGCCTATCAGTCAAGCAGCAATGACCAACCCAACAGAGGAGGATCCAATTCTTCACCAGCCAGAAACTCACGAGTCACTGATGGCTGCATCAGCATCTCCTGACTTGGAAGTTTCGGCTCTACTTGGGACGCCTCTTTCGTCTGCGATTGCTCCCGCTCAAGAAACCACTCATGAGGTGCCCAATTCTGCTCTCAATCTCGATACCTTGATGCTAGCATTCTCACCTCGGCAATGTTGTTTTCGGGATCACGCCCCGTCATCATCGAGCTTGCCATCGAGGGCCCATCAACCGCCGATGTGATGAAAGAAATAAACCGGCCGTTGCCGGACGAGGTGTTGCTCAAACTCAAAGAAATTGCGGCTGGCTAGAAAAAGACGTTCAGGATCAGCTCAATGATCTTCGCCACTTTGAAGAGATGTTTGAGCCCATTAGTCGCAAACTTCCCGATGACATCAGAGCTTTTCTGTCGTCCGTCTACGACTTAGAGCCCTTTTATGTTCCCTTGAGGCGCACTTGGAGGAAATTGCGCTCCCGTTCGGCCATTGAAAAGGAGAAAAGCGATGCCGAACGAGGCCATGAACGGGATACAATCCCAAGCGAAAGCTACAAAGATGCCTTGGCCGACCGCAAGTCTCTTATGATGCGAAAGTCGCCGAAAGGCTGCTCTAGAGGCGGAACCGAGAAGCCTGTCGGCGGAGATGGAGATTGACCGAAGAAAATAGCCGATCTTCCCTGGATTGATAGCAAAGACCCAAGCGGAGGTGGAATCGGTACGTTACCGGCAGTAAAGCAAAGTGCGATGCGGAGCTTACCGACTTATACGATGCCCAAAAGGACTATCGGGAGATCTTGGATAATTCCCACTTGATAGTATCCAATGTCCGTCATGCACTTGCAAAACTCCTTAATGCTTGAATGTTCTTATTGATGTATACCGGACCGGCCGTTCTTGTAATATTTCCTTTGCAATTTGAGATGTAATCTTTGAACGACCCATTCGGTAGTGAAATGCCAACTCCCGAAAAACACCTTGATTTCCTTTAGCCGAAACAATCGATCCGCACGCGTTTCGGCTTAGAACTCCAAACGACTCACCGGCGGGTTGGTCAAGGAAATCTTTCCGCCTTCCGATTTTATTGGGACGTGCGCCACGATCCACGCCCACGACTCGAAGCCACGATTTACCCCGCCAGGCCTATAAATGTTGCCGTAGGTGCCCCTAGCTCTCCACCGGGCCTTCTAGCTCTCGAATCTTTGCCAATCTCTCGGCCCACTTGCAAACAAGTGCACATCCCCAAACCGCAATGGTGCGCCGCCTCAACCGCCGCCGCGCCTCCGATGAGGCCGAGGGAAGCGGCGCTAATGCGCGCGGCGGTGATGATCATCAATTTCTCCTCGTCAATCTTCCTTTTGATCTTCCTTTGCCTTGACAATCATCTCCCTTTTTCAGTTTGATTCAGTGGAATCCGCCTCGCGCGCCGGCCAATCAGCCCCTCCCTGACGACTCTTCGGAGTCCGATGGCCACTCCCCGTACCGTACCGGGGAAGCAGATGCTATTCGCTTCAAGGAGGAGCTAGAGGCGTCCCGTCTTGAGCTGGAGGACGTCTCCAAAAAAGCGGGCGTGGCCGAATTAGAATGGGAAGACCAGCGGAAACAGCTGCTGGAGGCCATCGATGGTATTGCTCTGATTCTTGACTCAGCCCAGCCTTTGATGCTAATCCTTTCTTGTTTGTCTCTTGCGGGCCGTGACGCCGAGCTCGACTAGCTAAAGGCGCCGGTAGAGCAAGGCGGCGGAGAAGGTGAACGCTCACGGCGACACGCCGGCGGAGCGCCTGGCCGCGGTGGAGCGCCGCATCGACGAGGTGGCCGTCCATGGCGTTCGTTTGGGCACCACCTTGGGCCTGGCTGCGATGGCGACGCATACGGACGTCGACTATTCCACCGGGCCGCGTGGCTTCCGGGCGGCGCGCGGGAGGATACCGACGAGATCGAGCTCATCCTGGAGCGCCTCGACGGCCACGGCGACGCCATTGCCGAAATTACCCATCCCCAGTCTGTGTTGAACAGACTCTTTGACTAGATTGTACTAGGGATGTGTAAATGTCGGCAATATATGATGAACTTTTGGAATCTGCATTTGTTCCGTGATACTTCCCTTCGCATTTGCATCTGTGAATTTGTCCTCTTCGAATGCATCTGGGAACTGCTTTTAGCCGAACGCTTGCAAACAACTGCCCATTGGCGCAAGGTCCACAAAGGATCCCAATTCGGCAATCCGTAAATACTGTTCAAAAGAAAACCCTTCGCACTCGGTGGAAACCCCTGTCGCTTGGTATTCCAACAGTGCGTACTGGCCAGATCATCACTCCCAATGCGCCTCCTTGGTCAATAAAATAGCCCGTGGGGTGCTCTGCAAATCCACTCGCACACTCCTCCATCACTTCTCGTCTCTTCTTCTGCTGCTAGAAGAAAAAACCCCAACGCCATGGACAAGGGTAAACGGCCTCGGGGGGAGCGGCTCGTCAAGGAAGCGTACGATTCGGAAGTGAGTTCTTTTCTTGATCTGCTCCTTGTCCTCTGCTTGATTTTGCGCTTCATGTTTTCCCTCTGCCTCTTTCAGCCTCGATTTGCTTCCTGAAGAGGTCATCGGAACCGAAGATGTTCCCGAGTACATCTCCTCCGATTCTTCTCCTGAGGCGGAGGATGCCACGCCCGAGCAAAGGGTCATTTATCGAGTACCGCGCCGCCGTGCCGGCACCGGAGCGTGACCTCAGGGACATGTCCGTCCGCTGCCAAGCCGAACGCGAGCGTCGCATGGCGCTGGAAGTGCTAGTAGGGGGTAAACGCTTCTGTCCCCCTTCATGCTTGCATCTGGATTTCTTGCCCCTAACCTTGATTCTTTTGCTCCAGATGTCTCTGACAGGTACAGCAACCTGAAGGCGGCCTGGGATAGCTTGGTAGAGGCCGCCAATCGTGGTCATCCTCGTGCGTTCCAAGTCGCCGTCACGGTGGTTCGGAACAACCGAAGAGGGAGCGACGGCCGAAGAAGCAAAGAAAAGATTGAACCATACTTTCGCTTCTTACTCCACGCCTTCTCGCTTCCCTCCTTTAGGGGACTTGACCCTCGGGGCTGCTATGTGTAATCCCGTAAGAAACCGGTTGTAGTGTAGTATTGAGCTAAGGGCAATGCATCGAGCCGGCCATTCTCTTTTGTTCATGGATTTTTGTTCTAAAGGCGGCCTCATCCTTGAGCGCCGCCGTTTCGTGTCGGATGTGTATAATCATCGATCGATTTCAATGCTAGGATAATACTTCTTCGGATATCTTCCATTTATTGCGGCGGAAAACTCCTCTCCTAGCAAAGTTTTTAATATGTATGCATTACCGGAACGCATCCGACCACACGAAAAGGCCCCTCCCGGTTAGGGGACCATTTGCCGAATTCATCGTATTTAGTTCCAATCGGCGGTAGCGCTTTCCAAACTAGATCGCCTTCTCGCGAATTGCTTTACTTTTACCTTTTTGTTATAGTATTTGGCGACCCGCAGCTTGTTTTTCTCGATGTTCTCCAGGGCCCTGAGACGGATCATGTGCAAATCTTCCAACTCATCCATCATTAGGCCGCTGTAATCCTTGGAGCTCAACTCGTTTTGTAGCACAACTCTCCTTGATTCTGTCTGCATCTCCCAGGGTAGGATTGCATGGTGCCCGTAAACCAATTCGTAAGGAGAGGTCTTTGTAGCTCCATGGGGGGCCATTCGGTAAGCCCACAGCGCTTCACTGAGTACCGAATGCCACCTTCTTGGCTTCTGATCGATCTTTTTCTGTATCAGCTTGATCATGATCTTGTTAGAAGCCTCTGCTTGACCATTAGCTTGGGCGTAATATGGTGAGGAGTTAAATAATTTGATTCCCATGCTTTCGGCAAAATCTCTGAATTCCAATGACACGAATTGTGCCCCTTGGTCAGTGGTAATCGTCTGAGGAATCCCAAATCGATAGATGATGTGCTCCTTGACGAACTCGATCATGTTTTTCGACATCACCTTCTTGAGTGGGATTGCCTCAACCCATTTGGTGAAGTAATCGTAGCCAAAAGCACGAACTTATGCCCCTTGCTAGATGGTGGATTAATTTGGCCAATCAAGTCTATACCCCAGCCCCGAATGGCCATGGCTTGATGATGGGATTCAATGCCGATGCGGGGACTCTTTGAATATTCCCGAACCTCTGGCATTCTTGACACCCCTTGTAATACTCAAAGCAATCCTCTAATATCGTCGGCCAAAAGCATCCAGCTTGCCTAATAACCCATTTCATCCGATAGGCCGATTGGTGCGCTCCACATATCCCATCGTGCACCTCGCCCATCATGTTCTTGGCTTCTTCTGGACCCAGGCATCGTAGCAATACCCCATCTAATGATTTATAGAACAAATTATCATCCAGAAGAACGAACTTGATTGCCTTGTACCTGAGCTTCCTAGAGACCTTTCGGGATGGATCTCTCAAATAATCAACGATCTCTTTCCTCCAATCATCTTCTGTAAGATCCGTCCCCAGTGCGCTCACCTCTGCAGCAAATGCTTCTCGGCTCTCTTTATAACCAGAGGCGCTCTGAGCCAGCCTGTTTGCTTCCTCGTTATGCTCTCTAGGAATGTCTTTGTAGGGTTACCAGTGGAAAGCCCTTCAAGATTTCTCTGCATTCCTCGTAGTAACTCCTCAGCGCCTCGCTTCTGCACTCGTACTGGCCGTTCAATTGCTTGATTACCAATTCTGAATCTCCATAGATCTCAACTGAGACGGCCCCGGCTTCTCTCAAATATTGAAGCCCTCGAAGTAGTGCTTCGTATTCGGCTCGGTTATTCGTGACGGTGGGTTGTATAGGAATGGCGAATTCAAACATCTCACCTCGCGGGCGAAATTAGTAGGATCCCTACTCCCCCACCTTTGCCACATGATGACCCGTCAAAGAATAAAGCCCATGGGGTAATCTCAAGCGAGATCAATCGAGGGGTCACGGTGTTCGGTTATAAAATCGGCAATGACCGACCTTTGATGGCTTTTGCCGATTCGAACTTCAACTCGAATTCTGATAGAGCTAAGATCCATTTGCCAACCCGACCATTCAAAATTGGCATAGATAACATATGTTTTATCACATCAAACTTCGAGTATACAGTGCATTCGGCATTCAACAAGTAGTGCCGAAACTTTGTACACGAGTAGTATACGCAAAGACACAATCTTTCTATAGCCGAATACCTGGTTTCAGGATCAAGTAGTTTTCGGCTAAGATAAGCTACTACCCGTTCCTTCCCTTCGAATTCTTGAATAAGGGCCGATCCAATAGTTTGGGTATCGGCCGCCACGTACAACTTGAAAGGCTTGTTCAGCTGAGGAGGAACCAGCACCGGCGGCTCCTTCATGTATTGCTTGATTTCCTCGAAAGCCTTTTGTTGTTCGTCGCCCCATGTGAATTTCTGATCCTTCTTTAGCTTCAGCAACGGAGAGAATGGCAACACCTTCGTGATAAATTTGAGATGAACCTTCTCACAAAGTTGATCTTGCCGAGCAGTGATTGCAACTCCTTGAGGTTGGTTGGAGGAACGACTTCATCAATGGCTTTCATGCTCTTTTTGCCAACTTCAATCCCTCCTTCGTGGACCAAAAACCCCAAGAACTCTCCAGCTGACACCCCAAATGCACACTTGTTTGGATTCATCTTCAGGCCATGCTTCCGGGTGCATTCCAGGGTCTTCTTCACATCTTTCAGATGGGTGTCATGACTTAAGGACTTGATCACCACGTCGTCAATGTAGATTTCCACGGTCTTGCCGATCAACTCATGAAAAATGTAATTCATGGCCCGCTGATAGGTTGCACCGGCATTCTTCAACCCAAATGTCATGACGACCCATTCAAATAGGCCTATATGACCGGGACATCTAAAGGCCGTCTTCGAGATGTCTTCTATTGCCATAAAGATCCGATTGTATCCCGCGTTGCCATCCATGAAGCTAATCACCTTGTGCCCGGCGGCGGCGTCAATCGGCAAATCGGCAATAGGCATCGGGTATCCATCCATGGGAGTAGCTCTGTTTAGGTCCCCGAAGTCTATGCAAACTCTCATTTTTCCATTTTTCTTATACACGGGGACGATGTTAGAAATCCACTCCGCATATCGCAGGGGCCGAACGAAGTTTGCGTCAAGTAATCTTTCGATTTCCTTCTTCACATCGGCCAATACCTCATCCTTGTAGATTTTCCGGGGTGGTTGCTTGTATGGTTTGAAACCGGGCTTGATTGGCAACCGGTGCTCGACGATGGATCGATCCGGTCCGGGCATCTCCGAGTAATCCCGGGCGAAGCAATCTTTATATTCTTTGAGAAGCTCAATTAAGTTCCCCCGAAGTCCGCCGCAAGTTTGCACCGATGAACGTCGGCCTTGGTTTATCACCGTTTCCAATGTCAACTTCCTCCGGCTTATCGGCCGACATAAATCCTCGTCCTAACTTGCCATCGGTGCCATCCACGGGGTTCTCCATTAAAAATTATCGTAAGAGCCGACCGCTTGAATCGGCCGTTGGTCACCGCCGACGAGTTCAACAGACCTTCTCCCCGGTCCTTCCCCGAGAAGCAATCGATGCCTTGGTACTCCCGAAGGGCTGGTTCCATGTTAGCCACGCTCACGGAGTCATCCGCCCGTACGACCTCAATTTCATCGTCCACCCATTGGATCGACCGTTGATGCATAGTGGATGGGACGCAGCGGTTGGCGTGGATCCGGTCCCGCCCAAGCGACGAAGCCGTAGGCTCCCTTCCCTTCGATGACGAAGAAGGTAGTGAGCAACGTCTTGGACCCGATCATCAAGTCCACGTGAGCGCATCCTTTGGTGTCCGAGGGGTTCCGGCGAAGTCGTTTAGGATGATGCTTGTTGGTGTCGGATCGCTCGGGGTCATGCCAAGCTTCCGAAGGTGGTGTACGGCATTACGTTGATCGCCGCGCCACCATCGACGAACATCTTGGTCAATGGCTTGCCATTGACGTACCCCCTCAAGTACAGCGGCCTCATGTGGCGATTCTTGGCCGGCTTGTCGAAGATGGCCCCGCTTGGCAAGCACCGACCGCGCCATCATCTCCTCGGCTGCTCGTCGTCAAAGGAAGCTTCCTCCTGCATCACCTGGTTAGCGGGAGCCATGAACTCGTTTGGCAGGAAGTATACCATGCACGCAGAGGCCGGACGCTTCGATCCTTCTGGCTGGTCCTTGGGGCGCCACTTCTGTCTCGTCTGGATCCCGGCTTGCTTCATCTCGCGGTTCCTCAAGCGTTGGACCCGCCTCTTCTGGCTCTTGCGTAGACCGGGTGGGCACCACTGCCCCTTTTGCCAGACGTAGACATCCTCGTCGTCCTCTCCCGGTCGCCCCACCTGAGATCAGCTTGGCGCTTCCTGGGGTGATCTATAACCTCAATTTTTTGCCGCCGATCCCCATTTGGGTGAATCCTTCCAAGTCTTTCATGGACGGATCGGCGATTGGCGCTTTCCGCCCGTATTCGGCATATCCGTCGCCGCATTCGGGACGGTTCCTTAATGTGGGCAGCTTTAGGCCCTCATTCCGGCGGTGCTCGAAGAAGGCGCATCCCCAATGGGCGCGCGCTCCGCGCGCGCGCGTGCTGTTCCCCGATTCCATCCGCGCGCATCCTCTTCGGCCCGCGCCGCTCCTCCTCGTGACGACGCTTTTGGTAGCGCTCCTTTTCCATCCGACGCCGCCATTTGTTGAGGAGAATGCGTGACGTCACCTTGGGTTTAGGCTTGGACGATTCCCCAATCTCGATGTGGCTCTTGAGAACGCGGGGGCGTCGCCCGCACTTGCTCTAGGGTCACCCGGCGCTCCGGTCCAACCGATCCATCTTGCTTGGACACGGGCCGAGGTCGGGACCTTGACTTTCCCTTTCTCTTCGGCTGTTATCGCGTTGATAGAAAAGCCGAGCATGTTCTGCGGGAAGGGGTGGCCATCCAACTTCATCTTGTTATCGAACTTGAGGTGCCCTTCCTGGATAGCCTTCTGGATCCTCATCCTGAAGACCCTGCAATCGTTGATGGAGTGCGAGTCCCTGTCATGGAAGCCGCAGTAACGTTTCGCTTTGACTCCATCAGGCCGAAGCATAGAGTGCCCTTCAGGCAGCTTGATTCGGCCTTCCTTTACCAAGAGCTCAAACAACTTATCAGCCTTTGTGATGTCGAAGTCGTAGGTTCCTTTGGTCTGCCTGACCCATCGCTGATTCATTGTTAAGGGCTCTTTACCCCACAAGATTTCTGCTGCGGCCTATCTCCAATTCGTCGTCGAATCCTCGCACAAATCGGCTTTGTCCAAGAATTGGTTGTAGATGTCGGCGATGTCGTCTTGCTTGCCAAACTTGGGGTCCTTCTTGAGGCCATATGCCCGATTGCTCATCAAGGATAACTTCACGCGACGGTTGGCCCAAGTTTTCAAACTCCATCCCAAATAGCTTTTCGCGCACGGTGGTAACATCCCGGCGACGGCCATATCGGCCAGTCGATCGTCCGGCAAGTTCAATGAGAAGCACATGCCCTTGACTTCTCTCGAATCTTCTAAGAAACTCCGGCGGTGTTTCACCGTGCCTTTGCTTCGGGGTGGCGAGATCAATCAACTTCTTCTCGAGCGCCGCCGAAGTAATGAGCGTGGAATTTACGCTCCAAATCTTTCCACCTGGCCACTGACTCAGGCGGCAAGGACGAGAACCACCGAAAAGCCGGGACCCGTCGGCCGAGGCGGGGAAGTAGCGAACCCTGAACGTCTCTTCGGCCGAACATTCCCCAAGTTGCATGAGATAACGAGCGATATGCTCGACCGTGCTCGTTTCGTCCCGCCCGAGAGAACTTTGTGAATTCCGTCGGCGGTTTCACCCTTGGTGGCGGGAGCACGTTATAGTACCACTGCGGGAACGGCGGCTCGTAGGTGGGGCCCCGCATCCTTGGCTTGAGGCCGAACCGATTCTCGCATCAATTCGGCCATCTTGCGTGCTAGGGCATCTTCCTCCCGAGCGCCCGCAGCCGCGCGCGTACCCCCGGGTGCGGGAAGGCGTCGAACGCCCCCGTAATTTCCCACTTCATGATAGCCACCGCCGTACGGATTCTTCTCGGGAGCCGGTTGGTTGACGGAGCTATTCTTCGGCGGGGTCAAGTGGGGCCCCGGGTGAGCCGAACGCTAGGTCTCCGTACGTAGGCCGGTACGGATTCGCCGCGTTGCACGGGCCGACCCGTGCTTCGCTCCGTGGTGGCGGCGAGGATTGGCCGACTTCCCGAAGCTTGCGGCGGAGGCCGAACGGGGCCGCCCCCCGGCGCCTGCGGAGGAGGTTGGAATGTCTCGCTCCGGAGCTGCGAGGAGGAGGCTGCTGCACCTGGCTTCGCAGCGGCGGCTGAGAGCTTGATTCACCCAGCTCCACGGTGCTCTTTCCGGCGTACGTCTTTCCAAACGCCTGCCCCGCGCCCGGGCCAAAGAGGGCCACCATCATCTGCTGGAGCGACCCGAGGAAAGCTTGGTTGTGCTTGGTGAGCATGTTGTCTACTGACTCTTGGAAGATCCGCGCGCATTCTTCCTTTTCTTGTTGGGTTGTGGCGTCGGTCTCTCCCGGCAAGAGCACTCTGGGCAGTGCCATTCTTCGGATATGGTACACCACTTCGATTCTTCTTGAATGACACGAGACACTTTTGTTGAAACCGATTCACGGCGTCTACGAGCCGCCGATGCTTGCTCCGGAGAAAGCTCCTCAATGCCGACATCCGGGAGGTCCGTGATCTCGGGCATCCTGAACCAATTCGGCTGTATGGTCCCACCGGGCGTGCCAAAAAGTGTGTTGACGCAAAATGTGCGCTCAACGCCAATCACACAGCAAGCCGAAAAGCGTAGCTTCGCACGCGCAGAGAGAAAGTGACGTGCCAGTCAATTTTTCCTGAAAATTAACAAAAGATAAGACAGTTAAATACCAAAGCTTGGAACTTGCCGGGTGGTACCGACGGTTCCATATTTACGGCTAAGAAGCCAAGTAAGACGACATGTAGCTATGCAAAGCTACCGTCAAAGAAACATGACCATTCGGGTAACCGCAAAGGGAAAAAGAACATTGCCGAACGGATGACGTAAGCATGACAACGATCGATCTTTGAATAATCATGGATGCATGTGCAAAAGCTATGACCGATCTTCATGAAGATTAACATTAAATGAAGTAAAGCACGGACATGATCATGTATTAAAATAAGCATGCATAGATCCAAAGCATTAGTCTACCGCATGTCTAATTACTTTAAGATCCGTCGGGCACGATATCAAGCAAATCTATCCACCGCATGATACAACTTGCATGAAAGAACGCACCACTTTCCACAAATAGATCTATCCACCGCATGATACAACCTAAATACGGAAAGCTAGAAGCACACGTCTTTTAAAACATAAATAACGCACGTGATCTACTCGTGAAGATATAACCAAATGCGGCCGAACAACCGATTCGGGGTCCATGAAGAAGGAACAAACATTACCACGTAAATAAATCTATCAAGCTGAATTGGAAATCTAATCCACCGGATGACTAGCCCCAAAGCAGCCCAAAAACCGCATCTACCGCATGATACCCGGTTCTTTCAAGATTTATATGCGCAAAGCAAGCTTGAACCCACAACACGTGACAACCTAGATCGATTCGGTTTCGGCTATCGGAGAGCACAAGATCCACGCGTCAAAGGCACGAAACCTGCTCTTGCACGGATCTTAAGAGGAAAGGAGCCGATCCAAACCCATCTAGATTGGGCAAGAGTGTATTACATGAATTAAAACATAAAGTAAAACTCATGATAACACGGGGTAACTTAATGAATCTACCGGATCTTGCCAAAATCCAATAGAGCCGATAACTAGCTTCGAGCTAGATCTTAGCCCACCGCATGGCTCATGATCTAACAAGAAACCCTCTTGAACCAAGCTTGAATCTACCGCGTGACACGAAGCATGGTAACAAGACTACTTGCATCGGATCTAAATCCACCGCATGATACTAGACATGATACAAGGTTGCCGGTACTCACGGAGGTCGACGGATCGATTGGTCCCCTCGAAGAACTCGACGACACGACAAGGACTCTAGGGTTTGGCGTAAGGCCGGTGTGTATTGAGGAATGAACGTCTCCGTTACATACATCCGGGGATCGTATTTATACCCTGTCGATTACAACCGCGAATGGATTCATTGCCTAACTAAACTTGATCGCCTATCCATCCATTCGCTTCCTCGATCGAGCCACGTCATCGTCCAATCCCGCAAAATCAGCTCTCTTGTTCTTTTGCCGAATTGGAGCGGATAGCCGACCGCGGATCCTTCGCCGAAAATCTCGAAGATGTCTTTCCTTCCACCGGACGGACTCTTTTCCGAATCGGACCCACATTTCATACTCCTTACCAAATTTTGGTGTTAACGGGGAAGACCCTCGAGCGGGGCGAGCCCTCGGCTCAAAGCGAAGACAACCCTCGATGGGATATCGACGTGAGAAGGTCGCCGGGACTCGCTCGATGTAGAGCGAGGCACCGCGGTACCCATGCCACGTAAAACCCTCGAGCGGGGCGAGCCCTCGGCTCAAAACGAAAACAACCCTCGATGGGATATCGACGTGAGAAGGTCGCCCGGGACCTGCTCGATGTAGAGTAGGCACCGCGGGTACCCATGCCACGTAAAACCCTCGAGCGGGGCGAGCCCTCGGCTCAAAACGAGAACAACCCTCGATGGGATATCGACGTGAGAAGGTCGCCGGGACCTGCTCGATGTAGAGCGAGCACCGCGGTACCCATGCCACGTAAGACCCTCGAGCGGGGGCGAGCCCTCGGCTCAAAACGAAAACAACCCTCGATGGGATATCGACGTGAGAAGGTCGCCGGGACCTGCTCGATGTCGAGCGGGCACCACGGGTACCCATGCCACGTAAAACCCTCGAGCGGCGCGAGCCCTTGGCTCGAGACAATATCGACTCTCCAAGGAAGGGCACATACGCCGTGCTACCAACCAGCACCTCGAGGGCTGGCTCGCCCAGACCCCTCGATGGCCGCAAACGTGAAAAGACGGGGCCGCCCAGGCGCCACCCCACACGGCCCTCCGATCGGAGGTCCGAAGCCCGACCCTCGACGGGTTCGAACGGGGCGCCACAGATCGCAGAGTTAGGGACGACGAGGGCACGCGCATTCGAGCCGTTCCTCGAGCCCGTCGGCTCGAGGGTGCCCCACATGTCGTGTTCAAGAGCCAGCGAGGGCAGCTAGCCGAGGGGATCCCACCGAGGGAGAGCTTCCGCGCCCTCGGTCCCTATCGAACGGGACCGAGCCCCACCTAGCAAACCCACGCAAGTGCTTCCATGGACGTGTCTCCGGACCGCGCAGCCTACCCTTATCGAACGGGGCATGGACGTCCACTTGAACCACCCGCTAGCAGCTCGACGAGGAATCCGCAATCCGCGACCCGCTCGATGGGGGTTGCGGAAACCTCACCCTCCGTCCCGCGGAGGGACGGCGAGGGCGCGTTAAAAAACAAGTCGCCAAGCTCTACCCGATCGCCTCGAACGGGCCAAGGCTCGGGGGCTTGGCGCACGGCTACACCTCCTTGAAATTGCACCCACCGGAGACAGTGCCAGCGGTGCGTGCACCCCGGCCGAAGCCGGCTGAAATACCGCCGATGCCGGTTGGCATATGTGCCACGCCTCTCTGACCAAAATTCTCGCGGTTAACCCCTGCAGGAGAACCCACACTCCTGCAGGGCTTCGGGGGCTAGACCCGCGGGTCCGCTGACGCGGCCCCACGGAAAGCGTTCGCAGAACAAGGAGGGAAGAACGTCCTATCAGTAGGTTCCAGCATCTGCGGGAGCCTCAATGGCAAACCCACAGATGCTCGGGGGCTACTGTCGGGGATTGCCCTAGGGGTCCCCTTAAACAATGGGGAAAACCTCACTTAAAACCCGCAACGAAACCCAAATACGTTAAGCCTAACCATGCGAGACACGGCCCACGGGGACTCCGACGGCCCATCGAGGCGGCCCACGAATGGATCCCCTCGAACGAGGCTTCGCCCCGCTCGAGGGGCGCACTCCCTTCGGGCGGGCACCCCCCCCCCCCCCGCTCGAGGGGCGGCATTTCCCTCGAGCCGGGCTCCGCCTCGCTCGAGGGTACGCCCCGCCCTCGGCCGGGGTCCGCCACGCTCGAGGGTGCCCCTCACGCGTGCGCCGGCCCCGTACACGGGCATTTAACGCCCCGACGCGCGCGGGACGGCGCCATCATGCGCCGGGGGCTCGCACCCCGGTGCCGCCGCACCTACTCCCCGGGGGAGGAGCCCATCCCCGCCACGCGGTGGGAGGGGACCGTGCGAGTGCGGCCGGTGTCGGCCCCGTGACACCGTGCGCACACCCTAATACGGCTAACGCGCAAAGCCCTCGAAAGGGGGCCGGCGCACCCTCGATTCACTTTCTTGTGACCCTACGGGGTTAGGTGGAGGCGCTAGGCCGGTGGACTGCCATCCCCGCCACTGTAACGGCGTGCCCGCCGTACCCGCGCGTGCAGGCGCACGCCGGGCCCTGTAGCAACGACTCCAGCCCCGTGAAGCGCGTCGGGAAGGAACGCCGTTCTGACTATTCCTGTACGCCGTACGGGCCTGCGTCAGCACCTCCCTCGAGCCTATCGGAGGACATCACCACCATCCGCTGCTCTCCTACCCTCGAACCGCCACTGTTCGGGTACAAGTCAGGCCATGATGACCGGATCGGCGCAAGGATCGCCGGATGGCCGCCCATTCTACAAGCATAGCACGTCGTGCTTCTCCACGTAGCTAGATAGCGTGGCATGCATGTAGTTCGCCCCCCTGATCTATAAAAGGGGAACGAACCCCCCAGCCGCAGGGGAAGAAGAGACACAGAACAGCGACACGCTCAAGGCCGTAGACCAAGAGCCCTTGACATACGCTGTGCACTCACTCTCTCATTCTCCCACAACATCTTCAGCCACTCCATTAGGGACTTGGAAGCCACGCTTCCTCTCCCGCCTCGCTTGTAGCAGCCCCACTACAGGCACCCCCGGTGCTGAGCAATATAGTGCCGTGAGCACACCCCTGTCGGGACGTACGGCCCCCTCGGCGGAACCGGGATAAAACCCTGTGTCACTTGTTGCTTAGCATCGACCATTGAGGGATAGACCTCGGCGCTATCTCTTGGTTAGTGTCGGGACCATATTCCGCACCGACACCGGTCATTGTGAGCGACGAGTTGAGTCCCGAAGAAAATGAAGAGTTGCTGATTTTATTGAAAAAACATAGTAAGGTGATTGGATATTCAATTAATGATCTCAAAGGTATTAGCCCGGTCTTTTGCACTCATCGTATACCAATGGAAGACCAATGTAAGCCCATAGTGGACCACCAAAGGAGGCTAACTCATGCCATGTGAGAGGTAGTAAAGAAGGAGGTCATCAAGTTACTTGATGTCGGAATCATCTACCCGGTTCCGCATAGCGAATGGGTGAGCCCGGTACATTGTGTACCAAAGAAAGGAGGTTTGACCGTGGTGAAGAATGAGAAAAACGAATTGATACCACAAAGAACCGTGACCGAGTGGCGGATGTGTATCGATTATCGTAAGCTTAACAAAGCGACGAAGAAAGATCACTTTTCCCTACCGTTCATCGATGAGATGCTCGAGAGGTTAGCAAACCACGCTTATTTTTGCTTTCTCGATGGGTACTCGGGGTTCATGCAAATTCCCATTCACCCGGATGATCAACACAAAACAACGTTTACATGCCCTTACGGAATGTTTGCATATAGAAGGATGCCCTTCGGCCTATGCAACGCTCCGGCCTCTTTTCAACGTTGCATGATGGCCGTATTTTTGGAATTCATCGAAGAAATTGTCGAGGTGTTCATGGATGATTTTTCCGTTTATGGGAAGACGTTCATGGATTGCTTGGCAAACTTGGAAAAGGTCCTCACGAGGTGTGCGGAGGTAGACTTGGTGTTAAATTGGGAAAAGTGCCACTTCATGGTTAAGCAAGGCATAGTGCTCGGACATGTTATATCCGAGAGAGGCATTGAAGTGGACAAGGCTAAGGTGGAGACGGTTGAGCAACTCCCACCTCCTACGGATGTTAAGTCCTTAAGGAGCTTTCTAGGCCATGCCGGATTCTATAGAAGATTTATTAAGGACTTCTCAAAGATCACTAAGCCTTTAACGCATCTTCTTCAAAAGGATGTGGCTTTCAACTTTGATGAGAAGTGCCTAGCGGCATTCCAGACCTTGAAAAGTGCATTGGTGAGTGCTTCCATTATTCAACCTCCGGATTGGAGCCAACCTTTCGAGATCATGTGTGACGCAAGTGACTACGTCGTAGGCGTGGTTTTGGGTCAAAGAAAGGAAGGCCGAGTTCACGCCGTTTACTATGCTAGCAAAACTCTTAGTGGGGCGCAATTAAATTATGCCACTACTGAAAAGGAGTTGCTAGCGGTGGTATTCGCTTTCGAAAAATTCAGATCTTACATAGTGAACTCGAAGGTCATTGTTTACACCGATCACACAGCCATCAAGTACCTCTTGGATAAGAAGGAAGCTAAACCACATTTGATTCGTTGGATCCTTCTTCTCCGAGAATTTGATGTTGAAATTTGTAATAAAAGGGGGTGGAAAATGTTGTGGCCGATCATTCGTCTAGGATGAATCGTGGACAAGATGATAAAGAGCCCATCGAAGATAAGATGAGAGATGACCACCTCTATCGAGTGCTTGATAAAGACACTTGGATGATCGATATCATTCGAGCAATTCGAAAGATGCCTCTCGATCATCTAGATAAAAACTCTCAAAAGAAGATAATCTCCGAAAGTAGGAAATACTTTTGGGATGCACCATACCTCTTCAAACTTGGCAATGATGGAGTAATGAGAAGATGTGTGCTAAGAGAAGAAAGGGGGGAGATTTTGAGAAAGTGCCACTCGGCGGAGTACGGTGGACACTATAGTCATTTTCGAACCCAAGCAAAAGTATGGTCGAGCGGATTCTTTTGGCCGGAGATGCATGAAGATACTAAAAGATATGTTGCATCATGCCACGAATGCCAAAGAACCGGAAACATCTCTCAAAGAAATTCTATGCCTTTGAAGTACAACTTACAAATCGATATATTCGATGTATGGGGTATAGGCTTCATGGGGCCTTTTAAAAACTCACTTGGATTTGAGTATATCTTAGTCATGGTTGATTATGTATCCAAGTGGGTAGAGGCTATACCATGTCGTAAAGCTTCCACGGAGGAGTCCATTACTATGATCAAGAACGTGATTTTCCTCGTTTCGGTACACCGAGAATCTTGATAAGTGATGGAGGAACTCACTTCACGAGGAAAGATTTCAAAAAGTGGTTGTCCAAGTTGGGGATTGAACATAGGGTCTCTACGGCCTATCACCCACAAACCAACGGACAAGCGGAAACGTCAAATAGGCAATTAAAAAGCATCCTCAACGAAACCATAGAGAAGGGAGGCAAGGATTGGTCAAAGAAATTAGACGGAGCTTTATAGGCTTATCGAACGACGTTTAAGACACCGATAGGTATGACCCCTTATCAATTCGTCTATGGAAAAGCTTGCCACCTTCCGGTTGAGTTGGAACATAAAGCCTATTGGGCGATTAAAGAGATGAACCTCGATCTCGATGCCGCAGTGGTAAAACGAAGGATCCAAATAAGCGAGCTAGAGGAGATGAGGTTGAAAGCATATGAAAATGCAAGAATATACAAAGAGAGAATCAAAAGGTGGTATGATAAAAGATTGAAAAAGAAAGAATTTAAAGAAGGAGATAAGGTCCTCCTCTACAATTCGAGGTTTAAAACCTTCGGAAAGGGGAAATTGCAAAGCAAGTGGGACGGACCTTATGTTGTGCATTCGGTGCTCTCCAACGGAGCGGTAACCATTATGGATATAAAAGGCGATCAATTTATGGTGAATGGTCAACGGCTTAAGGTTTACTACGAACTCGACGTTGTGCCCCTTCACCATGTTGATGTCTTCACCATGGAAGAAGAGCCCGAACGTCCCGCCTAGAACGAAAAACAAGGCATGAATTTCCGTAAATAGTTTTTCTTTTAATTTTCCGGAGTTTCTCGCGAAGATTTGCGGGCCAACGTTTTCCCATGGGCTGAGGAGGTGAAATAAGGGCGGTGCGCGAAAACCGGATCGGCCGGCCACCGAGACGGGGTGGGCGGCTGGCCCGTGCCGACCGGCCCAAGCCGACCGGCCCCGGCCCGGGTCCCGGCGGCGGTCGTCTCCGATTTTTGCCCGAATTGCTCCTTTTTGACTTCCTTCTTTGGTCGAGAAAATTTTAAGAGAAGTTTAAAAAAGGAAAATTAGGTTCCTAGGGTTTTCCTCTCGGACTATTTATTTGGCCGAATTGGGAGATCGGGAATCAACCCCTTCAAGCAATATTTTGCACCCTTGCAGCAGCCATTGTGTCCCCGAGATGCTTAGAGTTGAAGCAAGAAGACAAGGAGCCATCGATGGAGGACGCGAAGCGATGCGAGCTCAAGCTACCCGTCGAGATCAAGAGGACCGCCCGCATCCGTTGCGAGAGGTCGTGTCCCGACCGGAGCTATCGCATCTCGCAATCCCGTCGAAGGAGAGAAGGTCCCGACGCCCGTTCGAAGGTCGGCGCGCATCCAAGGCATGAAGCGGAAAGACTACAAGGAGGTGTCGCCCGAGCCTAAGGATTATGGGAGTAGCGACTACTCCGACGATCGTAGCCTCGAGCTCGTGGGCGGCCGCGGAAGAGATGATAACGATCTTTACATTTGGGATGAGGTGCCCAAGGAAAAGACTCCCGAAGGCCCCAACGGCGGAGGCGACGACAATGGTGGTGGCGACGACGGCGGCGATGACGGTGGAGACGATGGCAATGACGACCCATTCGGATTGCATCCGATGTGTTGTGCGGCTTCCCGTCACTCCATTGGGGATCTCTACGCGCTGGTCGACGAATGTCTCCAAGCCATGGAAGCGATGAAGCGCGTATGGAGGACTTGGAGCGCATAGTCGAAGACGACTACAAGTTCCTAAACCGTAATGTGCGCAAACATTTTGGCATGGTTGGAAACATGAGAGGCAAGTGGTGCAATACTTGCTTGAAGTACCACTAGGTCTAGTTCTCCCCTTAGGATTTTTGTAAGATACGACGAGGACGTCGTATGTTTTTAGCGTGGGGGAGAGCTAGCTAGCTAGCCTTAGATTTTGAATTTCTAAGTTTAGGTTCGGTTTAGTCTTCGAAAGAGTGAGAGTCTTAGAGTTTAATGAGTCTTAGTTTTCAAGTGTGTTTTTAAATTTTTGCAAGTTTGATGTGTCTTAAATTAGTGTTGAGTCAAAGAAAACCAAATAAAAAGAGTCTTTATATATTTTGTGTTTTGTGTATTACTTATCTTTATTCACTTGTTTGTTTATCCTTGTTCTTGATATATGAACATAAGTGTGTGGTTCGAAAAAACGTTTACCGTGGTGCTTAGTGGGATTGCTACTACTTAAAGTACCCATACCGCACTTCGATCTTGAGCTTCACATGTTAGTTGTGCTATGTTCAATGCTAAAAGTTGGAGGATTTTAGTTCTGAAAATTATCTTAAAAACCTTGTAATTAAGTTTAGCAAAACCTTTTTTCCAAGTTGAGAGTAAGAGAAAAATCCTATACAAAGCCAATTTATTTTTTGCTCCACCATAAGTGTGATTAGCACGATGAGTTGGGCTAGGACCCTTCTCTCTTGGGAGTTTTAATTTCGAGCAATGATCATGTCCTTGTGCTTACCTTTTGTTGCTAGCCTCTTGTTGACGGTGAAATTCCGTCAACCTAGCCATGAGTTTACCTTCGGTGTTGGCATGACTTTTGTATCTTATTCATTGGTACTAACCCCCGTGGTATAACAAGTTCACTTGTGCATGTCGGTTTTGGAGTTAAGTGTTTACGCAGGGTTTTAACGTTGAAAGCAAGACTTCAGGGATAAGTTCATTAAGCACCTCATGACAAGACCTTGAAGCCCGATACAAGTCAAGCAATGAAGTGAACATAACCCCAAGAGCCCAAGGACCAAGCCCGAGAAGATGATAAACTCCGAGGACCGAACCAGAAAAGTGTTGAATCTTGCAAGACAAGGAGTTGAGTCCAATTCGGAGAGAAACCGACGTCAAGGGCCCACATGCAAAAGGGGAGAACATCTTGAAGACGCGGGAAGCAACACCGGCGAAGCGAGCCACGAGATGGGCCGGGTGGGCCCCGGCCGGCCGGCCCGGCCCGTTTCGGGGCCCAATCGGCCTCCCCTTTGACCTAATTGCTTCTCGGGCTATAAATAGCCCCCGACCGAGAGCCACGGGGAATCCAAGTCGTAATCCGCCGCCGAGGAGCGAGAGAAGCTTGAGGGACACCATCTCGGAGATGAGGGTCGTGCTAGTTGTCTAGTGTCTCCCTAGCCGACGTGGGAACCTTGCATGGAAGACCATGGCGGAGCCCGGAGCAAGGATCAAAATCGAGGTAGGATCCCGGTGGTGATCTTGTTCATGTAATCATTCATGGTGAAGTTTGTAAGTGAATCCGATTTCTAGCGATTAAGTGCCTTCTCGATGATTTTGTTTTCTTCTCGGTTTTGCTTCTTCTATGATCTAGTCTATAGCTAGATTACATAGGGTGCTCTTGTGGCCGCGGTGGCTAGAGGTGCATACTGGACCGGCCAAGTGATTTCAACTTGTTCTTATCGAACTCGCCCTAGACTACCCGCATGAGTGGGGATACGTTGTGACAGAACGGGGGTTCGAAAGGCGGGCGTTTTCGGAGTCGGATGGGAAGGCCACGATTTAAAGATGCTTTTAATGAGATTCGCTTTTCTATCTTCATCTATCTTGTTTGGAGCTACAACATAAGCATGATCTAGATTCTCTAGATTGGTTATCTCTTGTTTTCTCTTGTTACCTCTTTAGTAGATTAGATTAGATTCGTTTTCTTTATGAGTTAGTAGATTAGATGCAGCTTAGTTCATCATAAGATAACTTACCTTGCTTTACTAGATTGAATCCTTGCGTTGCACATTGTTCCACGGATTCGATACCTTGGGTTCACCACTCGAGGGAAGAAGGGTCCCTTGACTACGACGGGAGACTTGTCCGCTTGCAAGTCTAAACGAACTTTGATACAACTATTAACCGTCAACAAGCCCCTTTTTCTGGCGCCGTTGCCGGGGAACAAGCAATCAAGATCCAATCTAGTATCGCTTATCTTTTCAGTTTTTCTTTTAATTTTCTTTTGCATCTCTTAAGTTTGATCATCCTCAAAAAGAAAAAAAAATCACTCTAATCTAGTTCTTGATTAACCCTAATCTTTCTTTTCTTTTTAGATTTTTGTTTTATTGCTAACCCTAACCGGAGATGGTTGGCTACCTCTCCAAGAAACCCAAAACTTTTTTGTGGATGATCCAGGAAAACTTTACAGGCAAAGGTGGCGTGCAACACAAGCTAAAGGGTTGGAAACCCTAGATTCAAAAGTCAAACTCGAAGGACCATCAAAATCTCCAAGGGAATCACCACCTCCAAGTCAAGACGCCGGAAGGCCGTTCAAATCAAGAGGAGGATGGAGAAGATGGAGATGGAGAAAGAAGCTCAACACCTAAAGGCCGCCAAAGCAAGATCCACATGCAAGGAGTGTGTGGAGCACAACCACGTCCAAGGTAACTCCGATTTAATGCAAGTTCGTCCATTCAAGATTTGGTTCCTCTTTGTGCACAATTCAAGGACTTCATGGACGAGCAAGCTAAGATCAACAAGGACACCGTCACTAAGTTCGGGGCTATGGAGAAAATATTGAAGAATTTAGATGGCAAGGTGACGGAGGTCGGAAGCTCTATACGGGAAGTGTTCATCGTGATGAAGATGCTAGACGCAAGTGGGACAACTTGCCGGGCGCCCGATGGGTAACAAAGAAGAATTTCGGAGACAACTCCAAGGCCCCAAGACGGCGAAAGGCTACTCAAACTCATTCGGGAGAGATGGAGGATCACACTAAGGAGACCATGAAGATCACAACCAAAGACCGGAGTTCGAGATGCCGAGCCACAAGGAAGTTGTTGCATTCGTCAAGACCAAAGGACAAAGCCACTGTGAAGACCAAAAAAAATGACTAAGCCAAAGTGGTAACCCAAGATTGCAACGCCCGCAAAGACCGTTGATCCGGAGTAATCAAGTGAAGAAGTCTAGCCATGGACTATAAACGAAGCGCTAGGCGGGAGGCAACCCGTTTCGTCGAGTCAAGAATAAGCTGCGGGAGGACAACCCGATTCCAGGTTTTTCAAGTCTTTTTAAATTTAATTCAGTTTTGAATTTTACTACGCAAAACCATAGACTTAGAATGGTTGAACAATATTAGAGACATAATTCTTGGTTGAATATTTTGCTTGATCATAAACCCTTTGCATGAACCCTCCCATGTGTTTGTTCGTTCTTTTTCGAGGAATCACAACCAAATAATTTCAGAACCTAGCTCAACCTTTCATCCTCTTTATGATGTTGTGGTTGACTTGTTTTCATGCTAAAAACACACGAGTAGAGCCACGACTTGAATCTACATGTTATTCAAATTTCAGCACGTGGTAGCACCCGATTTTTGGTTGGTTTAAAAATCTATATCCTTGGTTTCTCTAAGATTAGAATTTTTCTAAGCCTCATTTAATTTTATTTTATTCAAAATCTCTCTTATCTAATCAAAATTAGAACCTAGACCTATGCCCCCATGATCAAGCCGGGAAAAATTTGCTCTCAACCAATGAAGGCAAACTATACCGGTGAGACCGATATCAACATAGTCGGAAAATATTTTCGACTTACATTTGTTTTTAATGGTTTAAAAACTTCTCTAAATTTATGCTTGAGCTCTTGCATGGCTCTGAAAAATATTTTTAAATTTCGAAATTAGAGGGGTGCTCAACCTTAAAATATGCTTAGAGGGAGGCAATCTAGTTAACCTAATCATACATGCACCATGATACATCACGGGATGCCCCTCCAACATCTTTTATCAAACCACATGCAAAGTACAAGCATGGGGGGCAGCCAAGGCCTTGTTTTGTAGGAATATCATGGAGGCATGTGAGGCAAGGGAGTATGTAAGTGAATCAAGTGAAAACATCAAGTGGAAGGAGCAATAATGCAAGCGAAGGAGTGGACGGGAACGTTTGGAAGGTGTACGCGGTCACGAAGTAACATGCACTAGAGAAGAACCGAGCCAAGAGTAGGAGAGAAGTAAGTCTTTCTTCCAACTCTTTGTTCATGTGCTCTAGTTTGTAGGCCGGAACCACCTTAGACTTAGCCATCCACTGCGTTTGTTTCGTGCAACAAATCACATCCTTAATCCACTCAAAGTCCAGACTCCAAAATAATATTTGTGTACCTTGTTACCGGGTGAAAACCCCGGATATATATTTGTGAGGGAGAGCGCTGCAATCATGGAAGAAAACTACAAGCCTTTTCACCAAAAAAGGAAGGGATCATCGTCGTCTAAGCCATCATCGACAACCTCTTCGAGGAGGCACTCGGTTTCCGAGTCTCCTCGGAGTATGGAGGAGGACACGACACCGCCGAGGAGGAACCACTCTTCTCCTTGGTGGCATGAGGGCCACACGAAACTCGTTTATGAGGTTTACCAAACTTCAATAACATATGGAGGAGCCGCCCGTCCAACCTCGCCACTTGACACGATCATCCGCTCCACCTCCATACGCTCCGCGGTATTCCGAGGGGTATGTCATCATGACGGAGGAGGAGGAGAAGAAGTTCGCTCGCCTTAAGTAGAGGCTTGTAGAGAACGTCGACATCGACGACCAAGCTCTCCACATATTGGGTTTCATACGGGACACCGGTGCAATTCTCTAACGGAGTGTCGGCAAACACCCACAAGGAATTCGCCTAGGAAATTTTCATGACCATGGCGCATACCCTTGATGAAGGAGGTCTTGAGTCTCTCATTCCGTCGGAGGGAGCCCACAAGTGGAGAAGAAGGAAGACACCGTCGAAAGGGTAACCTTGATCAACGATGCTATTTCTAGCACCTTGATGGGGTAATCTCCTTTCATCCATGGGTTGCAATCGATCTTGAGATGTAATCACACTTTGTTGGATTATCTATCTATCATCTTATGTTGGAAATACTTTAATGCTTAAGGTTAGCTACCATGCCATAAAGGGAGTAAGGTCTCAATGCTTCCTTGGATCCATTCAACACAATCCCCGATAGATTAGATTGGTTTTCATGTTTGAAACGATTGCATGTTCTAGTATCATAGACCCATGGGCGAGTATCTCCTATTTTCAAAAGGGAGCTCCGGAACAAGTGGATGTGCATGAAGGCACATGGGAAGGTTTTTGGAGTATGATCACGGGAGGAGACCATCAACGAAGAAATACTATCCGAACCCCATCATCCAAGTGTGTCACTTTTGTGCAAGTGGATTTTTGGGAGAACAAGAGAGACAAAGATAACCAACACGGAGTTGAATTGGCTTTACTCGGCTTTGATTGCCAAGTGGCCAATAGACCCCACTCACCTATGATCAACCGGTGGTGTTGTTAAGCAACATCGAGTTCGGAAGATATTGGTTCGGGGTGTTGCCTCTCCATATTGGCTATCTCTTTAAAACCGGGTATTACAAGGAACCCAAATCATCTCCTACCCGGGACTTCCCTAGGAATATATGAAGAAAGGAAAATATGAGTGAAGATGAGAGAGGAGGCTTCCAAGTGGCCTAGGTGAATTTGCCCCTTCCGGATTGAAGATTAAGACTTTTCTTGAGGGGAAGAAGATCGGTTAGAGGAAGGACTTCTTGTGCCGGCGAAGAAAAAAAATAAAAAAATAAAAGAGAAGGATTAGGAGAAGGTTTTTCCACGACCCAAGAAGGAGGAGCACAACAAAATTATGTCCCACCATTGGGAGGAACCCGGCGCCGCCGAGTTACTACGGTGGTGTACCAATGCAAGCATGGGGGAGTGGTGCAGCCATACCCCCACCATTTTTGCGGTGCCCAACGTAGCCTTTGCGGAGCCATATGCACACCTTCCTCAACCACAACAAAATGTGGCCACCATTGGAGGATACGCTGCAAGGAACGTGCAAATTATTGCAGCCATCCTAACCAATGCAAACCAAATGGGTGAAGGAAATGCAAACGTCGCTTATGTGCTTGGACACCTTCACCTAGCACCGTCGGACAATTCATAGGAGGAGTGGTGCATTCCTATCACAAATAAGGGTACAACAACCAAGACTATCAATATCAACCACCGGCGAAGATTAGAGAGAGGAGGAGCCTTAGCTATCTTTCCTTTACCCCTTTTCTTTAATTTTCAGCTTGTTTGCGCCTATGTATGCGTAGTATTTTCAGTTTTACTTTAATTTTTAGTGTTAGTTTAATTTTTCAGCGTGTGTCTTAGTTTTTATTTTCATCATGAATAATGTCACCACCAAGTTTTTACCTTTGGTAAAGTTATAAAGTTTGTGCCATGATGATATATGATTATAATTGCCGCTTTGTTTATCTTTGTAATTGATTTATGCATGTTTAACCTAGTGCTCTCTTAAAAATACAAATCTGAAATTATCTAAATGCTAGCTTAATCTTCAGCAGAGGTTATGATTAAAATAAAGACCCAAAGTGTTTTATGTGCTCTCAAGTTATGAATAGATTAAAGATGTCTTTTATGCTAAAAAATATCGCTAACCTTGTCATAAATATCACTTGTGTGTTGCTCAACCTATCCAAAGCCTAATATATATTTGAGTGCATAAACCTTAGTGTACAAGATTTATTTTTGAGTGAGTTATTGCAGGCCATGATTTCTCTGGCCCGAGACTAAGAAGCTGGTCATTCCGTTTTTGCGTATCTATCTTTTTGCTAGCCTTTTATCCGTGCATTGTGTATCCCCGCATTGGAGATCTCACAAACTTCGCCGGATATCCACCCTTAAACCAAATATCATCTTTTGTGATTACCTCCTTGACTACAACCTATCGTTGAGAATGGATCATCAATTCAAGGAAGATCGCAAGACGGTGCCGACATTGAAGATTTCAAGTATCTCTCCAAGGAAAAATATTTCCGGTACCTACCTTATTTTTCGCCTCTTTGCTCGAGGACGAGCAACGTCTAAGCATGGGGGAGGAGGTAGGTACGGTGCAGTTTTAGAGTTCAAAGGGGAGTATCTTTAAAAAAATGATGATTGAAAAAAAATTTCGGCGATGTACTTGACTTCCAAGGTGAAGGTCTCACAAGAAGAAAGAATATATATATATATAATGAATGAAAGAAAGAAAGAAAGAAAGAAAGAAAAGAATGAGAAATATGAGAAAGAGAAAAAATATATGCGTAAAGTGAACTCCCCGGTTATCTAAGAGTGCATTCAAGGCTTCAAGTTAAAAAGATCCATTCTCATTTTCAAACCATGTGCAATCCGATGACGAGGACTTCCTTTGTTCCTCGGGATCACTCTTTGCCATTTGCACATGTCCACTTATCTAAAGTGTGTGTATTTTTCTCTTTCCCCTCCTTGATTTAACATTATTTTCCAATGACCTTTTTGACGAGTCTCGGTAAGACCATGAGAAGCTTGTCTTGTTTTGACAACACCTCATTTATAAAATCTTGGTAGGACTAAACTTTCCCAAAGCCCCATATAAAGCCTACCACATATGTGATGAGAGGGAAAGGAGTAGAATATATAGGCTTGAGAGACAAGTGAGAAGAGAGTTCATGAGCAACATGCAAGGTGATTTAAATTTGTGAATTTGGTTTAGCTCTTTTCTTTATCTCGTTCTTTATTTCAAAAATTCGAGATCTATTTAAACTTTGTGAGCATGTTAATACTTGTGGGATAAGCTTAATAAGAATCTACCCTCCGTAGAGGTGAAGCCTAGTACATTATGGAACTTTAACGAATTAAACTTTTGAGAGCATTATGTTTTTTTCATGTATGATCAAGTGCAAGGTTTAAACATTGATGGGCAACGATGATATCCATCGAAGGCTTACTCGAGGACGAGCAAGGTTTAAGCATGGGGGAGATGTTGACGGTGAAAATCCGTCAACCTAGCCATGAGTTTACCTTCGGTGTTGGCATGACTTTTGTATCTTATTCATTGGTACTAACCCCCGTGGTATAACAAGTTCACTTGTGCATGTCGGTTTTGGAGTTAAGTGTTTACGTAGGGTTTTAACGTTGAAAGCAAGACTTCCGGGATAAGTTCATTAAGCACCTCATGACAAGACCTTGAAGCCCGATACAAGTCAAGCAATGAAGTGAACATAACCCCAAGAGCCCAAGGACCAAGCCCGAGAAGATGATAAACTCCGAGGACCGAACCAAAAAAAGTGCTGAATCTTGCAAGACAAGGAGTTGAGTCCAATTCGGAGAGAAACCGACGTCAAGGGCCCACATGCAAAAGGGGAGAACATCTAGAAGACGCGGGAAACAACACCGGGCGAAGCAGGCCACGAGATGGGCCGAATTGGGCCCAAGCCGGCCGGCCCAGCCCGTTTGGGGGCCCAATCGGCCTCCCCTTTGACCTAATTTCTTCTCGGGCTATAAATAGCCCCCCGACCGAGAGCCACGGGGAATCCAAGTCGTAATCCGCCACCGAGGAGCGAGAGAAGCTTGAGGGACACCATCTCGGAGATGAGGGCCGTGCTAGTTGTCTAGGGTCTCCCTAGCCGACGTGGGAACCTTGCATGGAAGACCACGTCGGAGCTCGGAGCAAGGATCAAGATCGAGGTAGGATCCCGGTGGTGATCTTGTTCATGTAATCATTCATGGTGAAGTTTGTAAGTGAATCCGATTTCTAGCGATTAAGTGCCTTCTCGATGATTTTGTTTTCTTCTTGGTTTTGCTTCTTCTACGATCTAGTCTATAGCTAGATTACATAGGGTGCTCTTGTAGCCGCGGTGGCTAGAGGTGCATACCGGACCGGCCAAGTGATTTCAACTTGTTCTATCGAACTCGCCCTAGACTACCCGCATGAGTAGGGATACGTTGTGACAGAACGGGGGTTCCGAAAGGTGGGTGTTTTCGTAGTCGGATGGGAAGGCCACGATTTAAAGATGCTTTTAATGAGATTCGCTTTTCTATCTTCATCTATCTTGTTTGGAGCTACAACATAAGCATGATCTAGATTCTCTAGATTGGTTATCTCTTGTTTTCTCTTGTTACCTCTTTAGTATATTAGATCGATTCATTTTCTTTATGAGTTAGTAGATTAGATGCAACTTAGTTCATCATAAGATAGCTTACCTTGCTTTACTAGATTGAATCCTTGCGTTGCACATTGTTCCACGGATTCGATACCTTGGGTTCACCACTCGAGGGAAGAAGGGTCCCTTGACTACGACGGGATACTTGTCCGCTTGCAAGTCTAAAGGAACTCGATACAACTATTAACCGTCAACACCTCTTCATACATTCGGTAACGAGACTTTCACATCGGAAGTCCCGTACATCGCCGAATTCCATACCCAACCCTATACATCTCTTTTGTACATCGCATTCCTTGAACACAACCTATTCTCAAAGTTTCGTCTCGTCTCTAGCATGATTTATTTGAAATTTCAGATTGTATGCATGCAAGAAAGAGAGGAGTTGAGAGCTTTGAAAAGTTGACAAGAGAGGGAAAAAATAAAGACAAAAGTATGAGTATGGAGAAGAAAGAAAGAAAGAAAGAAAGAAAAATATATATAGAAAAGTAAAGAAAGAGAAAAAATATGAAGAAAGAAGAAAAAGAAGAGAGAAAAGAGGAGGTAGCAATAAAGATATGAGAGGGATGAATCAAGTGAAAAAAGAAAAAAAATAAAGTGTAAGGAAGGATGTCACGTTGTTGAGAGACGAAACTTTCATTCTTCTCCAACCATGTGCAATCCGACAATGAGGACGTCATCGGTACCTCGTAGTCATAATTTTCTTTTGCCCTTGCACATGTCCACCATTCTAAATCTTCTCATCCTTGATATCCCTACATATGGTTAATTCTCATGATCATTGGCTTTGAAAGGTAAACAACCATTAGAAGAAGTTCTTAGTTTGACAATACTTGTGTTGGTTGCACTAGCCCTACCTATAGCTCCACTTTACATGTTATATGTGAGACTTACGGGAGGTGAGAGTTTTATAAAATTTGTTTAGGATAGCCACCTCATATTAGTGTCTTGCGAGAGCTTGGAGAAAGGATTTTGTCTAATACTTGTTGCAGGAATTTTGTTTTTAAAATCATAAAAACCCTCCGATGGAAGCAAAGAAGTAAGTATGGCTGAATTTGAAGACTTCGAGTGAAGAGTTTGAGTTGTGGGGTAAATCTTGACGTGGTAAAGATTCTAAATGCCCATGTTTATGTTTGATGATCATTACTTTATGTTTATGTATTAAAGATGAAAGGATTGACTAACTTGTGAAGAAGGATAAGTGGTATATGATTACAACACCTTGGACGAAGTTATTTTACGAGTACTTGCTCGAGGACGAGCAAGAGCTAAGCGTGGGGGAGATGTTGACGGTGTATTTTGGTACACCTAGCATGTTCATTACACTTTGGTTTGGATTTGATTATGGAACTAACCCGCCACTAGGCACACTAATCATATAACAAGTTCATCTATGTGCATGCATTTGGAAGTGTTGTGTTTATGTAGGAAAACATGGACATAAAGGACGGATTCGCAACAAGTTCAAAGGAGCATTTATGGAGTCTTGTTTGTGTTCATGAGCTTGATGAAATCACTTCCAATGGTGGCAAGGACTAAAGTGCTACGAGGAACACCCCCGGGGATTGAAGCGTAAAAGACCGAACTTCATGTGAAGAGAACCTCCATCTTGGACGCGAGGATGACGTCGTCAAAATCATGCAAGTGGAGGGGGCAAAGTGCATAATTACATGAGGACCCACGGGAGCGAAGGGGCGACCGAACCGGGCCGAGGTGGGCCCAGGCCGGTCGGCCGGGCCGGCCGGTCCAGCCCCACTTCGGTGGCCGGTTCGGCCCCCTTTCCTTGCACCGAAGGATCTTCAACCCTAAAGCCCTAGAGGCGCGGCCAATCGACAAAGAGAGAGAGCCATTCGCACCAAGAGGCCATCCACAAGCTAGAGAGAGAGGAGGAGGATCTCCGGAGGAAGATCAACCACCTTGAAGGAAGCACCCTCTCGTGGAGAAGGAAGACACCGTCGAAGGGAAACCATGATCAACGGTGCTATGTCCAACACCTTGATGGGGTAATCTTCTTATTCGTCCATGGGTTGTAATCGATTTTGAGATGTAGTCATACTTTGTCGGATTATCTATCTATCATCTTGTGTTGAATATACTTTAATGCTTAAGGTTAGCTACCATGCCGTAAAGGGAGTATGAGCTCCAATGCTTACTTGGATCCATGCAATACGCCGTGTCCATCATAGGTCTAGTCATGAATACCTTCGCGTAGTGACAAGACGAGAGGACGGAAAGGGCGAAACGGTGGTCACAACCCCGATAGTTTAGATTGGTTTTCATGTCTTTAAGCGATTGCATGTTCTAGTATCGTAGACCCGTGGGCGAGTGTCTTTTATCTTGATATCTTAATCATTCTCTCTAGTGTAGTTAGTTGTTTTCTAGTATAATAGTAGTTAGGGTTATAGTAGCTAGTGCTTAGAAGTAAATTGAACGCTTGTAATCCCCTTGCTCCGCGGATTGATAAGAACCTTGGGAATCCCGTGGTGAAAAAGGTGTGGGGTCCGTACGCTTGCGGATCGTAGAGGGATACGTCTTTTATCCATCAACATCGGCGCGCGACGACGAGGCCTTGACGCCGTGCGACGGCCGTGGCGACATCACCCACCCATCTTCTCGCATCACCCAGGACCCCGCCGCGGGCTCGGGGGGCCGGCGCGGGCTAGCTCTCCCACCGGCCCCACCGGGCGGCGGGCGTCGTTGTCGGGGATTTCCACCACGGCCGCCCGATCGACCGCGGTGGGGACGTGTGACAACCCGCCCGGAAACTACCGTACTATCGCCTAAGACCGATCCACTTTGGCCATTAAGCAATAGTAAAGTATCATCCCGTCGTTAGTTGCCGGTTAACGCCCGTAAATCACTTGGACATCAAACGAGAGGATCGACACATGCATTAAAACTCACGCGAAGGCGAGTCTAGAGTACAACATGAATTAACATAATTTATTACAAACCATTGTTCATGACATGGAGTAAAGTTTCGCAGTTCGAAAATACGGCGGAAATAAAATGAACTAGCGCAACGGTAGACATCACGAGAGGCCATCCGTGATGTCATCACTTGTCGTCACCCTTCCGATCAATCACACCCGCAACAACAATTTTAAAGCAAGGCCGAGTATACTAATACTCAAGCAAGACTTAACCGTCGGATGATGACTACATCACCAACCTCTAGACATGTAAGGCTTTTGGCCGGTGGAGTTTCTTGTGCTAAACAACCGCTAAGAGTAGATCCTTACTTTCAATCTTTTAGCACGAGTTCTAGTTGATTACCATTTCTAAGTGTGCCAACTAATTCAATCAAGAATTGGACAAGCAATTAATTCATCCAACCATATTCCTCGAGTTCCATCATTATGGGATATCATGGCCGATTGATTAAGCGAGTCTCGGATAACGGTGAGAGGCCGAAAATCGATTGATTTAAACCTTGCAAGGTAAACCCAAACACATGGTAGGCTGCCCCCGCAAGGACAACTTTCCCGGGCCGTTTCCGTCGATCTTCGGCTCGGGAGCGGAACCTACATTCCTTGGTACAAGGTTTACCGGATCGCTCCCACACGAACGTCCGGACTCACTCGGGTACCACCTTGTTGCAAGCGGGGGGGACACAAGTGTCCCGGGTTTAGTAGGGAAAGGTTCCCTTACCGCGTCATTCGGGTACTAGGCTTACCGGTCCCATACCCGGCATATGTTTAGTACGTTCAAAAGCTTAGCCCACGAAAGCCACTGGACCGGAGCCCAAATCCCATGCTCTTACCACATGAGCAATCCATTTAAGGATATCTTATGATTCCTATCTAGGAACCTAATCTCGCGAGTGACGAACATCACTCGACTTCTACCGGGTCCTATAGCATAGCAGCTATCGACCTAGCATACTAGTGATAGAGCATAGGTACCTAGGGATCATGCACCTAGGGTTTCATTCAACTCCTGAAACGTAAATGCACAATCGTAGCAAACATAATTTGCATAATTTTAAAAGACGGGTTAATGATCCGGGCTTGCCTTCGATGGCAAGGTTGGCCTTGGGCCCTTCTGGACTTGGTCCAGGTCTTGCTCTACAACGACGTGGTGCACGTCTCCGTCAGCTCCTCCGTCTCCTCCGTCCGCACACGCGTACGGCCTACCGTTCGGGAGATCTACACGAGGATGCAAGTGCAAGATTTATTTGATGATTTTAATTTAATTAAACACAAACAATAAATGACAACCATAGGGTGCATTAGTTGGACATTCACCTAGATAAGAATACATTTAGCAGACTCTTCCCAAAAAGGAACAATATGCAATTCTTTATTAAATATTCTTTAAATAAAGGTTCTTATTATACTTATCATTTCATGTGAAAGCTTCATTTCCTTTTATCTTCTCCAATAAAGGTGTAGTTAATATTTTTATTTAAGAATTAATTCCTTATTAGTGATGATAATTAATTATCTTTTAATGGTATTAAATAATACTTTTCAAAAAGGAAAAGGAATTAAATAAGGGTTTTTCTTTAATTAATTTCCCCTTTATTATTAAAAGGGCTTTTAAGCTTTTTTATTAAGCAATTAAATTACCAAAAATTAAAGGAGTGTATCTTAAGCCTACTAGCACCTATACTGGTCCATTGGACCCACATGCAAGTGTTGGATGCTAGGAAATTAATTATTGTGGAAAATATCAAAGGTTAGCTAGTGATTTAAATTAAATGCATATAAAAATAAATAAGCATCAAAATGATCCAAACTTTCTTGTGCATGCTCTCTGGCTCTAAGCAAGTCTAAAAAGCCAGCATGTTCACATGGAATGTCTACTGATCTTGGTTTATTAATTTTCAAAGGAAAACATGCATAAATCAAGAATATTTATTTCTGTTAATCCCAAAATCATGATTAATTCACAAGATGTGCATTTTGGTATTAAAAGACAGTGTGCACAAGTTGGGGTCAAAAACATAAATATATTTAACATGAAAAATCATTTATGCAGTTCTGCCAGAGATAGAAAAACATTTTTATAAAAAGATTTACATTATAACTTTGTGCAATTTTTGGCATAGGAGCTAGTCATGACCTAACACACAACATATCCAAAAATTAGCTACAGAGGAGGTATAGTTTTTGAGATATTGCAGATCTAGGGTTTTCACATTTGTATTTTTCATGCAAAAATTAAAAATAATCAGCTCAGACCAGAATAACAAACGTTGTAGAATAATTACCAATGGATCCAACAAAATTGGTTTCACATTTTTCTGAATTTTCCGTGATGTTCTACGCAATTTACAAGAAACAGCAAAACAGCTTTTACTATTGGAGTTTCTTTTTGCAGCAAGGCCCCCGGAATTAACTTCTCTTTTGCAATGTCACCCCCGGCCATGGAGGGCGGCGGCGCCGGCCCAAATTCCGGCGTGCCGGTGGGATTCCCGGCCGGGAAAGGGGAGGGGGGAGGGTTAGGGGCTCACCACGCACGGTTTGATGGCTTGGTCGGGGTGGAGACACCGCCGGAGATGGCGTGCGGCGGCGGCGGCCGGCACCGGCCCGCCGTGCCTGCTCTGCCGCGAACTCGGGGGGGGGGAAAAGGAAGGGGCGGCGTGGGGAGATTGAGAAGATGCTAGGGAAGGCGAAGGGCGGGTTAGTTTGGCTTGCGACCGGCTTGAAGCCGGAGCTCGCCGCGGCGAGCGGCCGAGGCGGCCGTGCGGGCGGCGTCGCGGTCGCCACTTGCGCGCAGGGGGAAGCCGGCGGCCGCCTAGCCACCACTGCGGTGCCGGACAGCGGCTTTAAGGTCACGGTATCTTGCCCTCGCCGCGAAGGAACCTGCCCTTAACTGCGGAGTACGGCGCGACGTGACCAGGGGGTGGGAAACCGCGCGCGGCGCGTTCCCAGACGACGACGCGTGGCCGCGCGCGCCCGTGGGTCGAGGCTCCGCCTCGGGAACCGGCGTGGCCGACGTCCGCACGGCCCGTGCTCGCACCCGGCGGTCGCAGGCCGCCTCGGCGTGCGTACGGCGCGGCCGGTGTGAGGCGCGCGCGCGCGGCGCGCGCTCCGGGAACGCGGCACGACGTCGTGGCGCGACACACCCAAAGACAAAGCACGGCTTAGCCCTCTTGATCTCAGTCTTTCGCAAGATTTTGCAACTAAAGTGCACTGAGCAATGAATAGGAAAGTTGTAGATCTAGCTACCCTCTACAACTTTCAAAAAGGCCATATAGTGTTTTTCTCAACGGATTTTGCCGGAACGTCGTGCAAACATTGAATGTCGACATGTTCTGGAAAACCGGGGGTACTGTCAATCGATCAAGTTTTTCGCCAATTTCCACCCAAAATTTGAAATGCCAATCTACATGAAAGTTGTGTCCCTCAACAAGATGGACAACTTTCATAAAGGTAGATTTTGAAGTGTTTAGGTGAATTTTGGGGAACGCGGCAAAAGTTCCGGACGACATTCGCTGACGTCGACGGTTAAGCGGGGTTTGACCGTGTCTTTGACCACGGGTTGACTACGGGTGTGTGTAGGCTCGGTCAAGGGGTCCAATAGGGTTCAATGGCGAGGTTTTCCGGTGACGGCCCGAGTTGACCTAGGTTTGACCGGTGTTTGACCGGGGTTTGACCGGTTGACTCGGTCATTAGCGTTAATGACGTTAATTAGAAAAGCGGGGGCGTCACGACCTACCCCCCTTAAATGGAATCTCGACCCGAGATTCGAAAATTAAAGACACGGGTAGCGGTAAGGTTCTTACCGTTCCGTGATTGAGAAAACCCGGATACTTGGTGTTGCGGAAGTGCTCGGTCTCCCATGTAGCTTCTTCTTCGGTATGGTGACTCCACCGTATCTTGTACATCTTCACGGTATGTCTCCTAGTTTGCCTTTCTTTTTGATCTAGCACTCTCAGCGGATGCTCTACCACTGAAAGATCTGGCTCGATCCAAGCGTTCGCTTCCGTGATCACTTCTGTCTCGGGTACTTTTACACCTTTCTTTAATTGTGTCACATGAAACAAATTGTGCACAGCCGAGAGTCGATCCGGAAGTCGGATACGATAAGCGACTGGTCCACATATCTCAATGATCTCGTATGGGCCAATATACGCGTGGGGCTAATTTCCCTTTGACGCCAAATCTTTGTACACCTTTTGTCGGAGAAACCTTGAGGTATACGTAATCACCCACCGCATAGTGTCGGGGTCTTGTCCCTTTGTCATGGTAACTCTTTTGTCTCATTTGAGCCAACTTCAAGTTTTCTCTCGATCACTTCCACCTTCTCTTCGCGTCTTTAACTAAATCGGGCCCAAAGAGCATTCGCTCTCCGCTTCGACCAATTCAAAGGAGTTCGGCATCTTCGTCCATAAAGAGCTTCAAAGGGTGCCATCTTCAAACTAGCTTGATAACTATTGTTATAAGAGAATTTCGCCAAAGATAGACACTTGTCCTGTCGGTGTTTTGGACCAAGCAACCTACTACGGGGAGTACCCGAAGTAGATGAATGTGACTCGCCGAGATCGGTAACTCGAAGGAAGAGACACGTGGCACACAATTTAGACGGGTTCGGGCCGCGAGGTGCGTAATACCCTACGTCCCGTATGCCGCGTAGCTCGGATTGATGGGGCACGATTACGGGTTGGTGCAATAGTGCGCCGTGAGTTGAGATTGGATGAGGTGATCCCGAGATCGGTCCCTGCCTCGCCTTATATAGTTCGGGAGGCGGTGGTTACAAGTCGGAGTAGGGAAGGAGTACTAGTCGAGTACGTCTAGGAGACCTCTACACGGTGCGGAACATGTACGAGTCCTAACCGAGTACTACTCCCTGTGTTGTCCTTGTGCTCCACGCCTTCAGGTGCCGTGTAGCGCAAGCCGGGTAGTCCCAGGGGCCCACCGAGTAGTCGGTCCTGGTACCCACCGAGGTAGTGGGCCCAGGGAGGTCCATACGACAAGCCCCCGAGTACTTTGTAGTCGAGAAGGATAGCTTCAAGTAGTCTTGAAGGCCTTAACAAGTAGTCCTCAAGCGTCCCTGAGTACTACAAGTCAAAAGTCCTCAAGAGTAGTCGAAGCATCCCGAGGCCGGAATGTACTCCGGTCGATGTTTGAGCAATCTTGAAGTCTTCTCGAGTAGTCCCAAGCGTTCTTGAAATCGCCTTCGAAGGTCTTCAAAAAAGCCTCGCCTTGTCTTGAAGCCGGAGCCGTCAAGT
Organism: Cenchrus americanus; assembly: GCA_947561735.1. Taxonomy (NCBI): domain Eukaryota; kingdom Viridiplantae; phylum Streptophyta; class Magnoliopsida; order Poales; family Poaceae; genus Cenchrus; species Cenchrus americanus. The sequence continues at coordinate 281,361,190 of OX387239.1, read as the reverse complement.
AGATGCGATTTGCGGAACCGCAATCCACATGGAGTAGCCCCCGAGCCTCGAGCCGCGAGCTCTGGCTGAGGATCTATCCGAAGTCTTGGCGAGAAAATCCCGAAAAAATCCGGAGAGAAAAAAACCGAAGGACACGTGGCACGGAGCCCCCGAGCCTTGAGTCGAGTACTTCCTCTCGAATTGAAGGGTCTTCTTGGAGAATGTGTCCTGAGATGCTCTTGAGACTAGCCGCGTCCCAGGTAGTCGAGTAGAAGTAGCCGAGCCCCCGAGATGAGGCGCGTCGACTAGTGGAATACGAAGAGTCACACGCAGCCCGCCGAGTCGGCCCGCGCGTGGACTTATCCGGCCGCCCGTTACGGAGGCGTTTTGGCTTATAAATACAAGCCGAAACCCTTAGGTTTTGTCACCCAAGTGAGCTGCGGTCATTTGCCACTTGAATCTTGAAGTAGATCCACTCCGGCCGAGCGCCGCCGCCGTAGTAGATCCAAACGCATCGCCACCCGAAAGCCGTAGGGTAGCCCCCGAGCGGATGCGAGTGAAGACTCCCTGTTCTTGGAGGATGAAGCCGTCCCCGTCGAAGACGTCGAAGGTCGGCGGGAAGAAGAGGAGCCATGCGAGAGGCCGCCGCGGCCGGCACCGGAGCGGCGCCGCCCACATCTCCACCGCGCGCTGACCCAAGCCGCAAGTGGAAAAGGTCGAAGGTGAAGACCGAAGACTTGCGACCTTTGTTGAACGACGGGTTCATCGGGGAGAAGGAGATCGATATGTGGAGATCCGCCGCAGAGATCCCTATCCAATGGAGAAGGCACAAGACGAGATCCCGATGTTCTCGCGCTTCGTGGAGCGTGGTCTTGCGCTCCCGGCGAGTGACTTCTTCAAGGGACTTCTCAGGTACTATGGCATCGAGTACCTCAACTTGAACCCCAACGGAATATTCCACACTTCTGTCTTCGTCCATTTCGCGAAGCGTTCTTGGGGATCAAACCCCACCGGGTTCTCTTCCGAAATTCTTCCGCGTGAAGCCGCGGCCCGCCGCCTCCAACCCCAGAGTAGTCGGAGGGGCCGGGATCCAGTTGAGGGAAGATGCCGCTGAGCAGTACCTGGCGTACAAGCTCGTAGACTCCAATACGGATTGGAAGACGAGGTGGTTCTACACCACGAACCACCATCCCGAGCTGCCGAAGCCGAGCGGACGGCAGCCCAAGCATCGGGGAGTGGTGGAACACGGAACCCACCATGCAAGAGGGGATCCGGCTCCCGGAGTTGCCGGCACGCATCAAGACCGCGGCGGATGCGGGAGCGAGGGCCGAACATGTGGCCTTCGGTTTCATGAAGCGCCGGATCCGGCGGCCGCGTCGGCGCGGGATACGATGGGCTTCGAGTACACCGGCGACGACGACACGTCGCGGATGCGGGGGCGAAATTGAAGACAACGACATCATCGAGAGGTTGTCGAGGATCTTCAAGGACATGCCGGAGTACACGGCGTGCCCTGTCGAGGAGTTCTCCGCCGCGCGCCCGCCCAACGAGGTAAGTAGCCGTACCCGCCTCGTCGAGTAGTAGGTGCTTGTAGCAGAGTTGCTGACGCTTTTTGTGTCCTTTTGCGTAGGATGATGTGAAGCGGTTTGTCTCCGAGCCGCAGCCACCACCGAGCGGAATTGAGGTCCCAACGGTGGAGAAGGTGAAGGAGCGCCGAGTAGTCGGAGACGACGACGATCCCGTCATCGTGGAGGATACCTCCGATGACGAAGAGGACGAGGAGACGCGGCAGACCGCTTCGGCCGTGGTCGAGGTTTAGCCGTCCGGGCTTGCCTCATGTACCTCTCATCCGGGACCCTCCGGCTAGCCTGGAGGCTAGCCTTGCTGCGCCGCCGAGGAAGCCGCGCAACCCCGCCAAGAAGCGGGTAGCCAAGAAGATGAAGGTCTCGAGAGACCACGCCTCCAGCAGGTAAATCATCTTGAGCAAAGTAGTTGAGTACCCGGTGATCGAGTACAGGCCGCCGACGAGTAGTCGTCCTTGTGTGCGGGAGAGGCCGCCGGCGGAGCCCGTGGAGGAGGGCGATGAGGGCGTGTGGCCCACGGTGGGGGAACCCGGCCGGAAGCCGAAGTCCGGCCCCCCACCGTCGAAGAACTACGGCGCGGTGGAGCGCCGCCGCCCCCCGCCCCGAAGGGGAGCGAGTACCCGCGACCGCCGCCGTCGAAGTGGTGGAGGCCACGGGGGCGCGAAAACCTCCGTGCCGACCGCCGTCGCCGTGGAGGAGGCGGTAGTTGGAGAGGCGGAGGAAGAAACGCCCGCCGAGGGTGGACGGTTGATATCGCCAAAGATCCTCGGTGCTCCGGCCGTGACTATCGTCCGGTCGAACTTGTAAGTACCACAGCTTCATGAGTAGTACTCATTGTAGTAGTCGTTTTTATCTGACGACCCTCTGTGGACACTTGTGCAGAAAATCCACGGACTTGAGCTGGGACGGAGAGGAGCTCACGGCAGCAGAGGCAGAGAAGGCCGCATCGCCCGTCGAGGAGCCCGCTCCAGAAGCCCAAACCGCGACCGAGCCCCCAGCTGCCGAAGCGCTGCTGCCAGAGGCGGTCGTAGTCGAAGGTGAGTACTCCTCCTGAAGCTGTAGAGCCCCAGAAAGAGTAGTCATAGATACTGATGCGCGTGTTCCTTGATGACAGCACCGAAGGGGGGTGACATCCCCGCAGGAGTGCCCATGCGAGGAGTTGACACCGAAGCTCCGCAGGCTGCGGTAGAAGCCCCCGAGCCCATGGGGGAAACCGTCGAGAAGTCCGCCGAGGAGGAGGCGGCTGCCACGTCGCCAAGGGTTGCCCTGGAGGTGGCGGTCCGGTCCCCGGAGATCCAAGACGCGGAGCCTATCCGCTCGGCACCAATGACGGAGGCTGCGACAAGTAGCCGTGGCGGGATCGAGCTGCTTGCCGACGATCTCGTCGAACCGGCGGTGTTGGCGCAGCACTTGGAGGCGATGCGGCGAGCCGAACAGTGGATGAAGGTATGTAGCCGTTGCCTCCCGAGTAGTCAATCCTTTCGTTGAGTACTCGCTTGACTTGATTTTGTCTTGTGCGGGACGTCGCGGAGCGATCCCGCGAGAAGTCCAATCTGGCCGCAAGGCTATGGCGACACGGCATCGCGAGCCGAGGCCTTGGAGGAGCAGCTCATGAAGTCGAGGAAGCACGCGGCCGCCATGCAGTCGAAGCTTGACGCCGCCTTCGCCAAGTACCACAACGATGTGATGGACTTGCGGGCGAGGAGCGACGAGTCGGTGCGGAAGAACAAAGGCCTCCGCAACAAGAATAAAGGTATGTCTCTTGACTTGTCGGGTACTTGTTAGGAGTCATCAAGCTCTGACCCGTTGTGTGTGTTCCGATGTTGCAGAACTCGAAGGCCAGGTAGAGCAGCTGAAAGGCTCGGAGATCAGCATGAAGAATCTCTTCTACCGGGAGCAGGAAGCCCGCCAGGTACTTGAACTCGACTACAAGGAGCTGGCCTTCGAGTGCGAGAAGCACATGGAGTTGCGAATTGCATCTGACCGGGATCTCGTCAACCGCGCTACAAATCTTTGCGGAAGTTGAACGAAGATCGCGAGGCGCTCCGGCCCGCCCGAAGGACCTTGAAGAGGCCGCCCTCCCGATTGCGAGGCTCCCGGTGCCGCACCGGGCGGACCCAAGATCGCACCGTTGGCGGATCGACTTCGTGAGGCGCCAAGCCGGCCGGCCGCCTACGTGAAGCACATGGCCAAGTCGATCCCGAAGCAGGCCGGCCTTCATGAAGTCGTACTTCCCGAAGGCCCCGGTGGAGGTAGTCGCGGCGGGGTAGCCGCCAAGCGCTCGGATGAGCAAGACGCGAGTTGTCGGGAGCGAGATGGCTCCCATCGCGGAGCAGGTAGCCGACAAGCTAAACCTCCAGTAGCCCTGCATAGATAGCTAGTAGCCGTAGTTGTATAGGAAACAGTTGTAATGAACTATTTCATGTATCAATGAAATGTGATGTTCCATCAATGAGTACTCGTAACCGCGATCTCAGAGTGCGGAGCGCCCATCGTGGAGTAGGTGCGAGTAGTAGAACTCGGCTCAGTAGTCCCGTCGCGGGGAGTAGACGAAGAAAGAAGTTGATGAACAATCAAACTTTATTACCGGAGAAGTACACACGGGTGGCCGGGGTCGTAGTTACAAGTAATCGCCCGGACCCGAAGGCCGCTTACAACCGAGTAGTACCGGAGCGGGTAGCCGCTTACGGTGAGTGATCCGTAGGTAGCCGTGTAGGCCGGATCGCGCATCCGTAAGTAGCCGCGCAGGCTGGATCTTGGAGTGTGGTCTTCTTGGTAGACCGCCGCTAGAGTCCTTGACGCTCGTTGCGGCCCGGGGGTCCGTAGGTAGCCGCACGGGGCCGGACTCGGGAGGAGAGTAGTCCGAGACTTGAAGCCGGGACCCGGAGGGTCGCTTGCGGCAAGGGGGTGTTGATGTAGTCGTGTAGACTTGAACCCCGGAGTAGTCGAGTAGACTAGGCGTAGAACCGACGGAGCCGGTCGACGTTCCACGAGTTGTTGACTTCTTCGCCTTCAAGTGTTTGGAGGCGGTAGGAGCCCGGCCCGGCCACCTTAGCCACGGTGAAGGGGCCTTCCCGAGGGGAGCCGAGCTTGTGAAGTCCTTCCGTGTTCGGGATACGGCGGAGGACGAGATCTCCAACGTTGAAGGAGCGTTCCTTGACGTTGCGATCGTGGTAGCGTCGGATACCCTCCGGTACCTTGCCGATTGGACTAGGGCGGCACGGCCGAGCTTCTTCGAGGTCGTCGATATCAACTCGTCCGCTCGTCTTCCGAGACGCTTTCGTCGTAGTGCTCCACCGCCGGCGAGTTCCATATGACATCGGCGGGGAGGATGGCTTCGCAGCCGTAGACCGAGAAGTAGGGGGATTGCCCCGTTGGCTTGGATGGTTGAGTCCGCGGCCCCCCAGTGCGTTGGGTAGTTCCTTGATCCACTTGCCCCCTTTTGAGTTAGCGGCGTCGTGTAGCCGCTTCTTGAGGGCGTCGAGCACCATCCCGTTGGCGCGCTCGACTTGTCCGTTGGCCCGTGGGTGGGCGACGGAGACGTATCCGACGTCGATTCCGCCGTTCTCGCGGTACTCCCCGGAACCGGTGGTTGTTGAAGTTGGACCCCGTGTCCGTGATGATGCGGTGGGGTAGCCCGTAGCGGTGCACGAGTTCATCCAGGGAAGTCGAGTACTCGTCGGCCTTGGGGCATGTGACCGGCTTGACCTCGATCCACTTGGTGAACTTGTCGATAGCCACCGGTACTCCGTTGAATCCTCCCGGCGCGGTTGGCGGTGGCCCAATCATGTCGAGCCCCCCGGCGGGCAAAGGGCCGGGTTGGCGGTATGGTGACTAGCTTGTAGGCGGGGACGTGTTGTCGCTTGGCGAAGAACCGACATCCTTGGCACCTTCGACGAGTTCTTCGGCATCGCCCGTGGCCGTGGGGCCGCAGAAGGCTCGCCGAAGGCCTTGCCGACCGGCGTGCGGGAGGACGCGTGGTTGCCGCGGACACCCTTGTGGATCTCCTCCAAGATGTCCTTGCCTTCTTCGCGAGGGACGCATTTCATGAGTACTCCGGAAGATGCGCCTCGCTTGTAAAGCTTGTCGCCGACGAGGACGTAAGACTTGGCGCGGCGGACGAGTTGTTCTGGCCGTTCTTGTCGGGAGGGGACCTTCTCGCTCGCCGAGGTAGTCGATGAAGGGTTGCCTCCGGTCCACGTCGATCATCATGACCTCCCGCCCGGCCTGGTTGGTTAGCTGGGACAGTGGTCGGTGGCGCCGGCTCCGGGATGGATGGCGCGTGAAGCTCATGGACGAAGACGCCCGCGGGTACTTGGGCGCGGGTGGATCCGAGCTTCGAAAGGATGTCCGCTGCAACGTTGTTGTCGCGAACGATGTGGTGGAACTCAAGACCATAGAATTTGTTCTCGAGCTTGCGGACTTCTAGGCAGTAGGCGTCCATGTTCTCCTTGTTGCGGTCCCGGGACTTGTTGACTTGGTTGATGACCACCGTGGAGTCGCCGTAGACTAGTAGCCGCTTGATGCCAAGTGAAGCCGCGAGGCGGAGCCCGTGTAGGAGGGCTTCGTACTCGGCTTCGTTGTTTGAGACCTTCCGGAAGATCCGGGACGTACTTGAGTTGTTCGCCCGTTGGAGAGATCGGGGGAGTACCCTCGCGCCTCGCGCCCTCGAGGTTGAGTGAGCCGTCGAAGTACATCACCCAATACTGCGGTCGCACGGTGGGAGTAGGTAGCGGTTCTCCCGCCACTCGCCATGAAGTCGACTAGTGCTTGCGACTTGATGGCCGTGCGTGGCTTGAAGTCGATGGTGAGGGCGCCGAGCTCGACAGCCCATTTGGAGATCCTTCCGGTGGCGTGCGGGTTCCTCAGGATGTCGCCGAGCGGGTAGTCGGTGACGACGGAGACCGAGTACTCCTGGAAGTAGTGTCGTAGCTTCCGCGAGGTGATGAGTAGAGCGTACGAAGCCTCCGCACGGGCCGGTAGCGAGCCTTGGACTCGATAGAACCTCGCTGACGAAGTAGACTGGGCGCCGGACCGGGTAGGCGTGGCCGTCTTCCCCGCCGCTCGACAATGATGGCGATGCGACCACGTGAGTAGTCGCGGCGAGGTAGAGCAAGAGGCCGCTCGCCCTTGTAGGGAGCCGTGAGGACCGGCGGCTTCGACGGGAAGTCCTTGAGCCGGGCAAGGGCTTGGTCCGCCTCTGCAGTCCACACGAACTTCTCGTGGTGCTTGAGTAGTTTGAAGAAGGGGAGACCCCGTTCTCCTAGCTTCGAGATGAATCCGTTCAATGCCGCCATGCACCCCGTCGGCTTACGGACGTCCTTGATGCTCGTGGGAGCTTTCATGCGGTGATGGCGGAGATCTTCTCGGGGTTGGCTTCGATGCCGCGCTGGCTGATGATGAAGCCGAGTAGTTTGCCCGAAGGGACGCCGAAGACGCACTTGTTCGGGTTAAGCTTCCAGCGGTACTCGCGTAGCGATGCAAAGGTCTCTTCAAGGTCGTCGATGAGGGTACTGGAGTCCCTGGTTTTGACAACCACGTCATCCACGTAGGCCTCGACGTTCTTGTTGAGTTGCCGCTTGAAGCAGGCCTGGATGGCCCGTTGGTAGGTAGCGCCGGCGTTCTTCAACCCGAAAGACATGGTCGTGTAGCAGTACGCGCCAAACGGGGTGATGAACGCGGTCTTCTCCTGGTCTTCCTCCTTGATTGCGATCTGGTGGTACCCGGAGTAGCAGTCGAGGAAGCAGAGCAGGTCGCAGCCCGCCGTGGAGTCGATGACTTGATCAATCCGCGGCAACCCGAAGGGGTCCTTGGGGCAGTGCTTGTTGAGGTCGGTGTAGTCGACGCACATCCTCCACTCGTTCGAGTTCTTCTTGCGGACGAGGACGGGGTTGGCGAGCCACTCAGGATGGAAGACTTCTCTGATGAAGCCAGCAGCGAGTAGCTTGGCGAGCTCCTTCTTGATGGCGTCCCGTCTGTCGTCGGCGAAGCGTCGGAGATGTTGTCGCTTGGGGGTAGCCTTTGGGTCGACGTTAAGGCGGTGCTCGATCGGCCCCCGGGCACTCCCCGGCATGTCCGTCGGCTTCCACGCGAAGATGTCGCGGTTAGCCCGAAGGAAGCCGATGAGCGCGTCTTCCTATTTGGGGTCGAGGCCGGCCCCGATGGTGGTGGTCTTGGTGGGGTCGCCTGTTCCGAGGTCGACCGACTTGGTGAGCACCTCCTCGGGTGGCCGAGGCTTGTTGGCGCTCGTCGACTTCTGCGGGATGTCGAGTTCACTTGTGGCAAGCTTCTTCGACGCGGCGTAGACCTCCATCATTGGGGTGGGTACTTGATTTGTTGAAGCGATCACCACGGCCTCTCGTATCGCGGTCGTGAGAGATCTTCAAGTCCCCTTGGAGGGAGAGTACGCCGACTGGACTTGGCATTTTGAGTACCAAGTATGTGTAGTGGGGCACCGCCATGAACTTGGCGATGGCCGGTCTGCCGAGGATGGCATGGTAGGAAGTCTCGATATCCGCGACCTCGAACTTGATGTACTCGGTGCGGTAGTTGTCGCGAGACGCCCCGAAGGTAATTGGCAGTACCACTGAGCCTAGTGGGATAGCCGCGTTGCCTGGGACGATGCCGTAGAAAGGCATGCTGCTCTTGTCGAGCATGGGGGTGACGTCAAGGTTCATCTTCTTCAGAGTCTTGGTGAAGAGGACGTTGAGCCCGCTTCCGCCGTCGATGAGCACCTTGTTGAGCTTAGAGCCCGCCATCGTTGGTTTCGGGACGAGGGGAAAACGTCCCGGTTCGGAGAAGCCGGTCCATTGGTCCGCGCGGGAGAAGGTGATGGGTGTCTCTGACCACCTGAGAGGGGTCATAACCGCTGGTTCAATGGACATCACTTCACGGCGAGTAGCCTTCTGCTCCCGCCCAGGGTAGTCCGCCGAAGAGGACATTGACGGTCTTCTCGGGTTCTTGGAAGTCGTCGCCGTCCTTCTTCTTGTTCTTCTGATCGTGAGGGTGCGGTGGCTCCGGCGTATCCTTGAGTGCATGCCTGAGCTGGTAGCACTGCTCGGTAGTGTGGTTGCCGTTTGGATGCCACGGGCACTTCTCCTTCGGCGGAGGTCTTTGAACCCGCCGGAGTTCTTCTTCGAGTTCCCTTTCGGAGGGCGCCGGATAGCCGCGACGGTATTGTCCGGCTTGCGCTTGCGGTTGGAACCCGAGAAGTTGTTGTTGTTGTTGTTGTTGCGGCCGCCTTGGTTTGGATTGCTTGCCGCCGCCGCCACCTTGGTTCGCTTGGACTTGCCGCGGATGGCGTCGTACTTGGCGTTGGCCTTGTCCTCTTCGTCCGCCCGAGACGTGATCATGTCCTTGAGGTGGGGAATGGACTTGGGGCGGCGTCGGCCGAAGTCTTCGAAGGTGCGGCGATGGTAGAGCCCGTCCCGGAAGAGGTCGATGACCTCCTTGTCGGTGACGTCCACGACGGTAGCGCGCTTGTCGAAGAAGCGGCGCATGTACTTGCGGAGGGTCTCGCCTTGTTCCTCGCTTGATCATGGCAAGGTCCATGCGAGTACCCGAACGGCCCATGGCGCCCGCGAAGTTGCTTGTGAATTGCTCCTTCACCGGTCCCACTTGTCGATTGAGTGCTTGTCCGGCCGACTCGAGCCACGTGAGTGGGGCTTGGTCCGAGCAGAAGGGGAAGTAGAGGCACTTGGTGTCGCCGTTGCCGCCGCCGTTCTCGATGGAGAGAGCGTAGCATCGGAGCCACCGGATGGGATCTCGCTTCGCGTCGTATTTGGTGATCCCCAAAGGCTTGAACTTGTCGGGGAGGAGCGAGGTTGCGAAGCGGGGTGAGAAGGCGGGGAAGCCGTCGCCTTCGGCGGCCGGTCGTCGACTTCTTCTCGCCGCAACTCTTCGATTCTGCGGCGAGCATCGTACCCGCCGTGAGAGGCGCCGCAGGCGTGGCCGTGCGCGTGGCCGCGGCCGCCGCGGTCGCCGCCGCCTCCGGCTTTCTTGTTGGCTCCGTGGTTGGAGCCGCCGCCGCCGCCGCCGCCGCCGTCGGGGGTCGTTGCCGCCGCCACCGGCCGGAGCACCGGTGGGGGACGACTTCTCGGTTGACGTTGTCTTGTCGTGAGGGTCCGCCGGCGGTGGAGCGTCGTCGGTTTGGTTCGCCGGAATGTCGCCCCGAGTACGGTTAGGACCGGGGTCAACATCGCGACTAGTAGCCTCGTTGTCGCGAGGCTTGGCCGGGGAGAGGTTGGCCGACTCTCTTGTCGACCCGCATGAAGTAGGCTTCTTCGGCCGAGCTTGGCGATGACCTCTCCGGCCCGTATGCCCCGAGCCCGACGTGCGATCGCCGTGATCGACATGAGGCATTGCTCGAGAGTGGTGTGGACTCGCTCTCAACCCGCCGAGAGCTTCCGCAAGGTTGCGGATGGGAAGGTTGTCTCCCGAGCCGCCGGCGTCGTTCGTTGCGCTTCCTGTTACGTTCGCGCCGGGCGTCCCTGTTGGCGTCGGTCTCGTCCGCAGGGGCATCAGCAGACAGCTCGTCTGCGGAGATGTCCTCCAAGTACTTGTCTGCGGCCGTGCCTGAGGTTCCCGGAGTGTCGCCGGCGGCCATGAAGACTTGACGATCAGGCGTACCCAAGCTTGGCTCAGAAGGTGCCACCTCAGTTGGTGTGTTTGAGTCGCCCTGGGCCGCGGGTGTTCCCTCCTCCGGAACGGTAGCGAGTCGATGTAGGCGACGTAGCGCGAGTCCCTCCTTTGTCGGCTCGGCGGGCTTGGAGGTCCGGCCGCAGACGTATCTTCCGCCGGCGTCGATCTTATAACCAGCCCAGAGGCTGGCCCTGACAAGGGAAGCTCGGAGGAGTCGTCTTCGGACTCGGGCTCCTCGTGTCCGACCCGAAGTCGAACTCGTAGTCCGGGTTCGAGTAGAACTCGGAGAGAGGACTGGAGTCCGAGACGTGGTTGGGGACGGCGTCGGAGTCCGAGGTGTACTCGGTTACGGGCTCCTTGCCGGCCCGGCGTGGTGTAGAAGCCTCCGTGCGGGCCGGGCCGGGGAACGCGAGGGCCACGCGCGGAGCGCTGGCGTGGAGAGGGGACCGCCTGCGATGGCTGAGGAGCCGGCTCGCATGCGATGGCCCATGGCGACGTCGGGTTCGAGTTGGAGACGGACTCGAGCTCGAAGTCGGCCGTGGAGGTTGGAAAGCGAAATTTCGCCGAACTTGCGGCGAGCTTGCCCGTGACAACTTCGGGGAAGCGTCACAAGGCCCGTCCTCGAGTCGGGTTGCATGATCAAGCGCGCCGCCGGAAGGAGCCCGCGCCATCGGCAAGTGCGGACCCGGGCGCCGAAGACGAAGGTGTCGCCGCGGTTGAAGGCGACGTTTGGCTTGATGTGAACGGAAGCCGTCGAGTTCGCCATGTGATCTCGAGCGAGACCCCCCTACCCGGCGCGCCGGTGTCGGTGTTTTGGACCGGCAACCTACTACGGGGAGTACCCGAAGTAGATGAATGTGACTCGCCGAGATCGGTAACTCGAAGGAAGAGACACGTGGCACACAATTTAGACGAGGTTCGGGCCGCGAGGTGCGTAATACCCTACGTCCCGTATGCCGCGTAGCTCGGATTGATGGGGCACGATTACGGGTTGGTGCAATAGTGCGCCGTGAGTTGAGATTGGATGAGGTGATCCCGAGATCGGTCCCCGCCTCGCCTTATATAGTCCGGGAGGCGGTGGTTACAAGTCGGAGTAGGGAAGGAGTACTAGTCGAGTACGTCTAGGAGACCTCTACACGGTGCGGAACATGTACGAGTCCTAACCGAGTACTACTCCCGTGTTGTCCTTGTGCTCCACGCCTTCGGGTGCCGTGTAGCGCAAGCCGGTAGTCCCGGGGGCCCACCGAGTAGTCGGTCCCGGTACCCACCGAGGTAGTGGGCCCGGGGAGGTCCATACGACAAGCCCCCGAGTACTTTGTAGTCGAGAAGGATAGCTTCAAGTAGTCTTGAAGGCCTTAACAAGTAGTCCTCAAGCGTCCCCGAGTACTACAAGTCAAAAGTCCTCAAGAGTAGTCGAAGCATCCCGAGGCCGGAATGTACTCCACTCGATGTTTGAGCAATCTTGAAGTCTTCTCGAGTAGTCCCAAGCGTTCTTGAAATCGCCTTCGAAGGTCTTCAAAAAAGCCTGCCTTGTCTTGAAGCCGGAGCCGTCAAGAAGATGCGATTTGCGGAACTGCAATCCACATGGAGTAGCCCCCGAGCCTCGAGCCGCGGGCTCTGGCTGAGGATCTATCCGAAGTCTTGGCGAGAAAATCCCTAAAAAATCCGGAGAGAAAAAACCGAAGGACACGTGGCACGGAGCCCCCGAGCCTTGAGTCGAGTACTTCCTCTCGAATTGAAGGGTCTTCTTGGAGAATGTGTCCTGAGATGCTCTTGAGACTAGCCGCGTCCCGGGTAGTCGAAATGTCCCAACTCTTATCAAAATGCATGATGCTTGCTCTCGGCATGTCTTCCACAATTTGATTGACTCGCTCGGTCGACCATCGGTCCGAGGATGATAACTTGAACTAAGAATCAATTTGGTTCCCAAAGATTCATGCAATTGTTCCCAAAAACGAGCCACAAATTGAGTACCTCGATCGAAACAATGGTCTTGGGAATCCCGTGCGTACGCACAATTTGATCGATATAGAGTTCGCATAATCTTGGACGAGAGTAAGTGGTGTGCACCGCGATGAAATGAGCAAGCCTTGGTCAATCGGTCCACTATAACCCGAGATGGAATCCTTCTTTACGGCGCTAGGGGTAAACCCACAATGAAATCCATACTTATGTCATCCCACTTCCACAAAGGTATGGTCAACGGTTGAAGTACACCGGCTGATTTCAAATGGTCGGCTTTGACTCGATGACAAGTATCACACTCGCTACATATTTGGCTATGTCTACCTTCATGTTTGACCACCAAAAGTTTTTCTTCAAATCTTGATACATTTTGGTGCTTCCGGATGAATAAAGAATTTGGAAAGATGAGCTTCATCGAAAATTTCCTTTCGGAGTTCCGGATCAACAGAACTACGAGACGTTTCTCGGACCACACCACATCTTTTTCATCCTTGCGGAAACAACTATATTTGGGGTCTCCTTCGCTAATTTTCGTTTTATTAATTGGACACCTCCATCATTGAGTTGAGCCAAAACGATTCTGTCATACGATTGGACTCACTGAGATAGCATTCAAGCTTCCTTGCTCCACCATTTCCAATCGGAGCTTCCGCAAGTCTTCACACAAAGTCTCACTATACGACTCCACGGTTAAGCGATTTGCGGTGAACCTTTCGGCTAAGCGCATCGGCAACAACATTGGCTTTTCCGGGATGATAGTGTACTTCTAGATCATAGTCTTTTATCAATTCCAACCATCTTCTCTCGCCTCATATTCAATTCGATTGGGTGAAGATATACTTGAGACTCTTGTGATCGGTGAAGATATTACAACGGTTTCCCATAAGATAATGCCTCCAAATCTTGAGAGCATGAACAACTGCTGCTAACTCAAGATCATGGGTCGGGTAATTCACCTCATGGGGTCGAAGCGATCGTGAGGCATAGACAATGACTCGATTTTCTTGCATAAGAACACAACCGAGACCAGTTCCCGAAGCATCACAAAATACTTCAAACGGTTTAGAATTATCCGGCTGCACTAGCACTGGGGCTGTAGTCAGATATTGCCTCAATGTGTGGAAAGCCTTTTCACAATCTTTGCTCCACACAAACTTAACTCCCTTCTTTAATAGCTCAGTCATAGGTTTAGCGATCCTGGAGAAATCCGGAATGAAACGACGATAATAGCCTCGCTAAACCCGTAAAACTTCGGATTTGATGGACGGTTTTGGGTGGTTTCCAATCCATAACCTCTTGTACTTTGCTAGGATCCACAGATATGCCTTCCTTGGAAATAGTGTGCCCCAAAAATTTCACACTATCCAACCAAAATTCACATTTGGAGAACTTGGCATAAAGCTTGTGATCTCGCAAACATTGCAAAACAACTCGGAGATGTTCTGCATGTTCTTCTTCATTCTTGGAATATATTAAGATATCATCAATGAATACCACCACAAACTTGTCTAGCTCCATCATGAATACGAATTCATGAGATACATGAAATAAGCAGGTGCATTGGTAAGACCAAAGGACATTACCAAATACTCATAAAGACCGTATCGAGTGGAGAAAGCCGTCTTGGGGATATCACATGGCCTAATCTTTATTTGATGATACCCCGACCGAAGATCAATCTTGGAGAAAACTTTGGCTCCACCTAACCGATCAAACGAACATCGATGCGGGGTAGAGGATACTTATTCTTGATTGTTACCGCATTGAGAGGTCGGTAATCCACACATAACCTCAAACTACCATCTATCTTCTTCACAAATAAGGTCGGGCAACCCCAAGGTGAAGAACTTGGGCGAATATAACCCTTATCTAGCAACTCTTGAAGTTGGGTCTTCAATTCTCGCTAATTCCTTGGGTGGCATACGGTAAGGTCTCTTGAAGATGGGGTCGTCCCCGTTGAAGTTCGATGACAAACTCAACATCTCCGTCGGGTGGCATACCCGGCAATTCATCGAGAAAAACATCCGCAAACTCTCGAACCACCGGAATTTCTTCCACTCGAGGAGTGATTGCCACATAAGAACTAGGAGTCACATCATCTTTGAAAGGTAGGTATAGAGTCGTGGCTCCAACAATTGGTGAGTTGATCTCTACCACTCTCTCTCGAAATATCTAGTACCACCTTATGACGGTTCATCCAAATCCATTCCTAGAATGACATCAATACCTTCTAATCCCAAAATGATAAGGTCCGTGTCAATTGTTTTGCTTCCTAATTCCAAGAGTACTCCCCTGGTCACCAACTCGGAAGAGATGTTCCCTCCCGCCGTTTTGATTGTAAAAGAGTCGTTGGTGTTGCAGGAGTTGAGTCCTACTTTGCTCAGCGTCTTAGCATTCATGAAGCTATGGGTAGCGCCAGAATCAAACAACACACGGATGGGTTTGCCTCGAATAGCGAATGTTCCCATCATTACTGGTGCTCCTTTCCGGAATATCACCCACGAAGTGAAGCCGAGTCCGCCCTCCCCGACTTGAGAAATCTTCTTCTTGCCCTTCTTGATGGGTTTGGAAACTTGTCTCCGATTAGGCCGAGTTAGCCGGTGCCGCCCGTTGGTCCGGCATGGTTGCGGTGCATGTCCTAGCGAAGTGTCCCGGTCCACCACACTTGAAACAACAACGCTCATTGTTGCCATTAGGACTAGGTACAATAGGCTTGGGAGTCGGCCGTTGAGTGTTGGGAAGGTAAAGATTTTCTTGTGTCCGATCCCGGGACAACTTAGCCACTAACTTTTCCGACCGTGAAGCCCGCCGGGAGTCCGGGAAGATCTTCCGCATAATGTGTATCTTGCAATGTTGTGCATTATTGGGCATGGAGTCGGCCTTTCTTTTCTTCTCGGCTTGGGCTCTCATCATGGCATCTTCCCGGGAGATAGCCTTATTCACTAGCATGGGGTAGCTGTCAAACTTTACTGTGTTCAGCCATTCAGCCAGTTTACTATTCATACCTTCACGAAAAAGCTCCATCTTCTTCGTGTCGGTATCCACATGATATCCTCCATACGCGCAGGTTATTAAACTTCGCGCGTACCGGTACACCGTGTCCGATCCTTGCTTGAGAGCCAATAACTCTCTCATTTTCCTATCGGTAAGTGCTTTAGGCGGGTGATGGTCTCGAAAGCCTTTTTGAATTCTTCCCAAGAGATTTCATACTCGGTCGTTGCATGGATTTGTAGTGTTCCCACCACATTAAAGCAGAACCACGAAGCCGCAATGCCGCGAATTTAGCCTTGCGTCCTTCTGAACATGGCAAGGTAAACACCGCAAACATAGCTTCAGGTGGCCCGAATCCGTGCATCGGCATCCAAGGGTTCTTCTCGTCCCATTGAACTGCGGAGGATTCATATCCAAAAAGTGCTTGTACTCGGTTACTTGACCTTGGGCATTAATCTGATTCCCATGGGGCTGCTGCTGCTGGGATTGCTGCTGCAGGTATAGAAGAATTTGGCGCATCATCTCGGTTTGAGTAGCCACTATTGTCGGGTCTGGCGATGGTGGCGGCTGGTTGCGGCCACTAGAATTACCGAAACCATTCGGAGTGCTGCGTGTCGAGCCCACCATCTAAAAAATTCGAGTTTTTCATAAGTTACACATTCGTAAGCTTGTTCAACAAGTAGAACATGTACGACGAAAACTCAAATTGACCAAATAGCTAGACTCGAGACAAGCTTGCACCGCATCGAATCAACAATTTCCAACATTCCAAAACCAAAGTTCCCGAAATGTTCAAAATTTTTCCGGTGATTCGGTAGGTCCATGAGACCAAACTTGATAGTCAAGGGTTAAGCTAGATGTGTCGGGAACAAAGTGCAAAGGTGCAAGATTCGAGATGACGTGTTCGGAAAGACGGCAAGATCTAGGTTTACTATTGGAGCAAAGCTTGAGATTTGAAAACCTATGATCGTGCAAATACTTCTCGACAAAGATCCGGATAGATTGGGAGCACTTAGGTGTAGATCACTATTACGGAAACTCGCAGAAGGTCTAAGAAGAGGTCACGACAACAGGGGTCGACTAGACGGTTCAACAACACTTTAGATTCGGTTTAAAGGTTGTTATTGTTGTCATTAGATTATTACTTAAGGAAAATCACACATGTGACCCTTTTATTATTCAACGAGGTTTTGATCATGATGCAAGAACGACCTATTCGTCCTCACTAAGCAAATAAACCAAAAATCGGAGTTAGTGCCGGTGGCAAGGCAACAATTACGTCTCTCCCTATAATAACTAGTCGAGACTATCGGTACTCGCTTAGCGACTTACGAACGTCGTTAGGGTACCTGCGCAAGATCACAGAACACAACGAACCTTTCATGCCAAAGCACTCATGAAAGCGTCCACATACATTACCGTTCACTATAGAAACGGCATCCATGCGTTAAGCCGCTGCATGGACAGCGTCCAACCTCGGACACCCTCCGTTCGAATGGAGTGTATCCTTGCCTCGCATGTGCGACATGCGGAATACACACGTATGAAACACGTGGCGACACACAACTCATAAACAGACGCGAAGATGGGATCCGTGGAATGGATCACTCCATCAACCCTCGCAATTCCCGTGATGCGGAACAAAGACACGTATAAAACACGTGGCTCATCTAGTTTGGTTGTGCAAGAATGTAAGTCTGACATAAAGTAAAATGTGCTGGAAGTTAGCAAAATAAACCATAGATTATTTAAGCCACCTGAAAGAACCCAAAATTCCCTCTAGGGCCTCTCGGTCTAGTTTATCCTTAACGGACCAACGCATTTTGTAAACACAACCAATCTTGGCAAGTTTTATTCGAAAATCATGTGATTAGAGTTGTTAATTAAACTCGGTGCATGCGATCGCTACGATACCGACTGTGACAACCCGCCCAGGAAAATACCGTACTATCGCCTAAGACCGATCCACTTTGGCCATTAAGCAATAGTAAAGTATCATCCCGTCGTTAGTTGCCGGTTAACGCCCGTAAATCACTTGGACATCAAACGAGAGGATCGACACATGCATTAAAACTCACGCGAAGGCGAGTCCGAGTACAACATGAATTAACATAAATTATTACAAACCATTGTTCATGACATGGAGTAAAGTTTCGTAGTTCGAAAATACCGCGGAAATAAAATAAACTAGCGCAACGGTAGACATCACAGGAGGCCATCCGTGATGTCATCACTTGTCGTCACCCTTCCGATCAATCACACCCGCAACAACAATTTTAAAGCAAGGCCGAGTATACTAATACTCAAAGAAGACTTAACCGTCGGGTGATGACTACATCACCAACCTCTAGACATGAAAGGCTTTTGGCCGGTGGAGTTTCTTGTGCTAAATGTCGCTAAGAGTAGATCCTTACTTTCAATCTTTTAGCACTAGTTCTAGTTGATTACCATTTCTAAGTGTGCCAACTAATTCAATCAAGAATTGGACAAGCAATTAATTCATCCAACCATATTCCTCGAGTTCCATCATTATGGGAGTTGATTAAGCAGTCTCGGATAACGGTGAGAGGACGACAATCGATTGATTTAAACCTTGCAAGGTAAACCCAAACACACGGTAGGCTGCCCCCGAAGGGACAACTTTCCCAGTGCCGTTTCCGTCGATCTTCGGCTCGGGAGCGGAACCTACATTCCTTGGTACAAGGTTTACTGGATCGCTCCCACACGAACGTCCGGACTCACTCGGGTACCACACTCGTTGGAAGCGAGGGGGGACACAAGTGTCCCGTGTTTAGTAGGGAAAGGTTCCCTTACCGCGTCATTCGGGTACTAGGCTTACCGGTCCCATACCCGCATATGTTTAGTACGTTCAAAAGCTTAGCCCACGAAAGCCACCGGACCGGAGCCCAAATCCCATGCTCTTACCACATGAGCAATCCATTTAAGGATATCTTATGATTCCTATCTAGGAACCTAATCTCGCGAGTGACGAACATCACTCGACTTCTACCGGTCCTATAGCATAGCAGCCTATCGACCTAGCATACTAGTGATAGAGCATAGGTACCTAGGGATCATGCACCTAGGGTTTCATTCAACTCCCGAAACGTAAATGCACAATCGTAGCAAACATAATTTGCATAATTTTAAAAGACGGGTTAATGATCCGGGCTTGCCTTCGATGGCAAGGTTGGCCTTGGGCCCTTCCGGACTTGGTCCAGGTCTTGCTCTACAACGACGTGGTGCACGTCTCCGTCGCCCTCCTCCGTCTCCTCCGTCCGCACACGCGTACGCCTACCGTTCGGGAGATCTACACGAGGATGCAAGTGCAAGATTTATTTGATGATTTTAATTTAATTAAACACAAACAATAAATGACAACCATAGGGTGCATTAGTTGGACATTCACCTAGATAAGAATACATTTAGCGGACTCTTCCCAAAAAGGAACAATATGCAATTCTTTATTAAATATTCTTTAAATAAAGGTTCTTATTATACTTATCATTTCATGTGAAAGCTTCATTTCCTTTTATCTTCTCCAATAAAGGTGTAGTTAATATTTTTATTTAAGAATTAATTCCTTATTAGTGATGATAATTAATTATCTTTTAATGGTATTAAATAATACTTTTCAAAAAGGAAAAGGAATTAAATAAGGGTTTTTCTTTAATTAATTTCCCCTTTATTATTAAAAGGGCTTTTAAGCTTTTTTATTAAGCAATTAAATTACCAAAAATTAAAGGAGTGTATCTTAAGCCTACTAGCACCTATACTGGTCCATTGGACCCACATGCAAGTGTTGGATGCTAGGAAATTAATTATTGTGGAAAATATCAAAGGTTAGCTAGTGATTTAAATTAAATGCATATAAAAATAAATAAGCATCAAAATGATCCAAACATTCTTGTGCATGCTCTCTGGCCCTAAACAAGTCTAAAAAGCTAGCATGTTCACATGGAACCTCTACTGAATTTGGTTTATTAATTTACAAAGGAAAACATGCATAAATCAAGAATAATTATTTCTTTTAATCCAAAATTCATGATTAATTCACAAAATGTGTATTTTGGTATTACAAGACAGTGTGCACAAGTTGGGGTCAAGAACATAAATATAATTAACATGAAAAATCATCTATGCAGTTCTGCCAGAGATGGAAAAACATTTTTATAAAAATATTTACATTATAACTTTGTGCAATTTTTGGCATAGGAGCTAGTCATGACCTAACACACAACATATCCAAAAATTAGCTACAGAGGACTTATGGTTTTTGAGATATTGCAGATCTTTTCACATTTGTATTTTTCATGCAAAAACTAAAAATAATTAGCTCAGGCCAGAATAACAAAAGTTGTAGTATAAATCCCCATGCATCGAACAAAATTGGTTTCACATTTTTCTGAATTTTCCGTGATGTTCTACGCAATTTACAAGAAACAGCAAAACAGCCTTTTACTATTGGAGTTTCTTTTTGCGGCAAGGCCCCCGGAATTAACTTCTCTTTTGCAATGTCACCCCCGGCCATGGAGGGCGGCGGCGCCGGCCCAAATTCCGGCGTGCCGCTGGGATTCCCGGCCGGGAAAGGGGAGGGGGAGGGTTAGGGGCTCACCACGCACCGGCTTGATGGCTTGGTCGGGGTGGAGACACCGTCGGAGATGGCGTGCGGCGGCGGCGGCCGGCACCGCCCGCCGTGCCTCCTCGCTCCGGCGAGCTCGGGCCGGGGGAAAAGGAAGGGGAGGCGTGGGGAGCTCGAGTAGATGCTAGGGAAGGCGAAGGGCGGGTTAGTTTGGCTTGCGACCGGCTTGAAGCCGGAGCTCGCCGCGGCGAGCGGCCAGGCGGCCGTGCGGGCGGCGTCGCGGTCGCCACTGCGCAGGGGGAAGCCAGCAGCGCCTAGCCACCACTGCGGTGCCGGACAGCGGCTTTAAGGTCGCGGTATCTTGCCCGCGCCGCGAAGGAACCTGCCCTTAACTGCGGAGTACGGCGCGACGTGACCGGGGGGTGGGAAACCGCCGCAGCCGCGTTCCCGCACGATGCGTAGCCCGCGCGGCCGTGGGTCGAGGCTCCGCCTCGGGAACCGGCGTGGCCCGACGTCCGCACGGCCCGTGCTCGCACCCGGCGGTCGCAGCCGCCCTCGGCGTGCGTACGGCGCGACCGGCGTGAGGCGCGCGCGCGCGCGCTCCGGAACGCGCACGACGCCGCGGCGCGACACACCCAAAGACAAAGACGGCTTAGCCCTCTTGATCTCGCCTTTCGCAAGATTTTGCAACTAAAGTGCACCGAGCAATGAATAGGAAAGTTGTAGATCTAGCTACCCTCTACAACTTTCAAAAAGGCCATATAGTGTTTTTCTCAACGGATTTTGCAGAACGTCGTGCCAACTTTGAATGTCGACATGTTCTGGAAAACAGGGGGTACTGCCAATCGATCAAGTTTTTCGCCAATTTCCACCCAAAATTTGAAATGCCAATCTACACGAAAGTTGTGTCCCTCAACAAGATGGACAACTTTCATAAAGGTAGATTTTGAAGTGTTTAGGTGAATTTTGGGGAACGCGGCAAATGTTCCGACGACATTCGTAGACGTCGACGGTTAAGCGGGGTTTGACCGTGTCTTTGACCACGAGTTGACTACGGTGTGTGTAGGCTCGGTCAAGGGGTCCAATAGGGTTCAATGGCGAGGTTTTTTGGTGACGGCCCAGGTTGACCTAGGTTTGACCGGTGTTTGACCGGGGGTTTGACCGGCTGACCTCGGTCATTAGCGTTAATGACGTTAATTAGAAAACCGGGGCGTCACAGACGGGCATCGGGGGAACCTCCGATGTGGCGGTCGCCACCGCCGTGACCGCCACCATAGTCGCCACCTCCCGCCGTGACCCCGTGGCCCTCGCCGCGGGCGCGGTGGCTCGCTCGCCACCGCCGCGCTCTCCGTCCTCGACGCCCTCGCCGAGCACCGCCTCGTGGGCACGTACGTCCCCGACCTTAACACCTTAGCGGGCACGAGCTCGTGGACGATCGCGCCGCCCCGTGAACACAAAGACAAGAGTTTGAGCTCCAACCCCCTCGAAACCCGAGCACCCGGAGAAGCGACTACTTACCTCAAGGTGAACCCCCGTTTCCTCTTCCTCAAGGGCTCGACGGATGCGCGCTCCTAGACGCCTCCGCGGCACACTCCACCTCTTCCGTAGACCGCTTGGTGGCGGGCGCTTCTTCGCCCGCCCCGTGCGCTTGCTCCTCCGCCGCCCCGCAGCTCCCTTTGGTGGGGGGGGCGCGCGATTCCACCTCTCGGGGGAGCCCGTCCCCCATCCTCCTCTTCTTCCTCCTCCTCCTCCGACGAGTTCTCTCGGGTTCATCGGGGGGAGAGAGCCCCCCGCCGCTCGTGCGGCCCGTACTCCTCGCTCGTCGCTCTCGGCGCTCCCGCCGCCGGGATGCTCCTCTCCTTCCCCGTGCGCGCGCGCTCCTACCCCCTCGCGGCCGCGCGCGCGCGGACGGGCCGCGCGCACCGGGCATGGGCGGGTCGACCGTGAGGCGTCCACAGCTCACCCTCCGCCGAACAACGAATTGTCAAGACCGCATCGCGTGCATCGCAAGGAAAGGAGGAAAGGAGGAGGGCCTACTCACCGCCCGGGGGTCGGGGAGCATGATGAAGGACCGAGCTCGTCGTTGTTGTGCCGCCCCGCCTTGAGGTTAATGACACGCCTCGCCCCTCGTGGCCGCATACTCGTGAGGGAAGAGGCCGTGCAAGCAACCGAGAGCGCGCCGCCGACACGAGGCTGGCCACCTCGCTCATCTCGTAGATGCGGAGCTCCCTCTCCATGAGGGGGACGATCCGCCCGTGGTGGAGGTTTGCGAGGACCGAAGCCGCGCCCAACCCAAAGATCCGCCGTGCCCTTCAACGCGAGCAGATTGACTCCAGCCCGATCCCGGCGCGAAGAAGGGGACAGCCGTGATGCCGTGAGTCGGCCTTCTCCTTCAAAACCTTGCCGCATAGGGGGGAGGCCGGGCCCGTCGTTGCGGAGGTAGAACCATCCCCTCTCTCACTACGTGTTGTTGGTCGTCATCGTGCGGGGGACGTAGAACTCCTTGCGTGAGTCCCGCAGCCGAGATTGACAGCCACCGCGTGCACCGCCGGCGCACCCGTGCCTCCGCCGTGGTAAGTGTGTGTAGCTCCGCGCGAAAAGTGGACCCAGAGATCCCGGCTCACGGGGATCCCCAGAACCCCTCGCATGCCAACGAAGGTGGCCGCCTACAAAATCGCGTTGGGGGCGACATTGTGCAACTCCACCTCGTAGTGGTGGCATAGTCCGCGCATGAAGCGGCTCGCCGCGCGGTGAAGCCGCGTTCATGGTGCCGAATGAAGCCGACCACATAGCCGAACAACGGGTTGGGCTCCCGATCCGCCACCGGCGGGACGATGCACGCCGAGGCAGCCCCTCCACATTCGGCTGCCGGCCGGCCACCGTTCACAAGCTCGTTCAGTGGCGAAATCCGTCACCGTTGAGCGGTGCCACGGCAGCGGGTCCAACACCCGGATTGGCCGGGCGGGTGCCATTGCGGCCCGGCGGTGGCGCGCGAAGGCGAAGCGGCGGCGAACGAAGGCAAGGGGGCACGCAGCCGGAGAACGAAAGCAAGGAGCAAGGGGCAACATGTGCTAAGTGTTGAGGTAAGGGACTCCCCTCTTCCTCCCCTTGGATTTATAGATCTAAGGGGAGCCGCGCTCCGCGAGCCGCGCGCGTCGCACGCATTAAATGCGTGCAACAACGTCCGTCACCGACGAGGGGCCCCACCACGCCGAAACGGCCGGGCGTGCGTGCACACGTGATCATTACGGCACGACAACCGAAGAGCCACGGCGGGCCATCACGTCCGCCCCCCACGATGCCCACTACGCGCATGGTTGCGTCGCCCGAAAAGGCGCGCCCGCGGCGCACGACCGCAGCCACAACTTTGGGCATTTAATGGCCCGGCCCCTTACCAAGTAAGCGTGACCCTCGTGCGGCCCGAGCCCGGGCTCGAAAAATCCGACCCTCGAAGGGTATGTTTACCGACCCGCGTGGTCTCGAGACCCACTCGGGAGAGCGGGCGCCATAGGTGCCCTCGATTCCGGAGGATTACCGATCGCCAGCCTCGAGGGCCGGCCCGACCGCAAGCCCATCGCCCCCGCATGTAAAAAATATGGGGGCACAAAATATGCGTCCACTTGAATCACCCAATAACAGCTCAACGAGGAATCCGTAATTCGCGACCCGCTCGATGGGGGTTACGGAGACCTCACCCTCCGTCCCGCGAGGGACGGCGAGGGAACGTGTGAACACTAGTAGGGATGTTGTCATCAATGACGTTGCATTATCGTCATTGAAGACGCCAAATTGGTCACAATTAGTCTTTTGTGACATTTTTGTGACAATTTTGGTTTGGTCACTATGGTGGCGTCACATTTGTTCATCGGTGACGAAATTGGTTTTTACGTCATAGATGTGTCTCCAATCGTGACGAATTTTGTGTCGTCATGGATTTGAATTCATTCTATGACGATTTGTTTTGGTCATAGATTATACCATGTTTTCGTCATAATTTCACGTCCGCCGGCTAACCGACGTCGCCGTTAACACCGTTCGCCCGGATAATGGATGGCGTCGTTGCAATAGTGTGACGATCCGGTTTCGTCACAAATGTAGTCTTGTGTTGGTCATAGGATGACGTATGCCACGCCGTGCATGGCGAGGTTGTGAAGTCATCAATGACGTGGCCGCCGAGATCATCATCTTGCAATCGTCATAGATGTAATGTTTAAATCGTCACGTATTGGTATTTGGCATTGTCACGCTTTGATATAATATGGTCACGGATTTGCCAAAGACTTTGGTCACAAATATAACATCTTTTGGCCACAGATTTGGAAGTAGATTGGTCACGGATACACCATGCATTTGCTCACTAGTTTGGAAATAATAATATAATAGGAATTTACAATTGATACTACAATGGGCACACAATTCCATTAGGTTTGCATCAAGTATTCCAAAGGTGCATATACAACCGATGCACACCACTAGACATTGCAAATTCAGTAAATATGTTGTTGAAACCGTACCAAGTACCATAAAAAGTTGCACACACGACCAAGTTACTAGATAGGCAACCGACAAAAAATAGAAAGGAAAGCCGAGCAAAGCAGCCTATGTTGAAGTCGATGACGAAGCATTTCCCCGGAGGGAGAAGAGCTTCTTGAGGAGCAAATTGGTCTCCGCCATCTCCTTGATGTTCTTCTCTCGTAAGCTTCTTGTACTCCTCCAGCCCTCCTTCGTCTCCTTGCCCGTTCTTCCTCTCGCATCTTGAATTTTCTTCCCGAGGTCATCCAGCTTCACCTTAAACATACCGCCGTCGCTTCACTGCAAGTTGCTCCCTAAGCCGACTTTCATTTGATGATACCGACTTGGAGGATGGCGGTGTTTGGAAGCCAACATTCTTCGAGAATAAGTTGGAGCCGTTTCGAGAGAGCCCCTTCGACATGACTTGCACACCGGATGCCGGCATCTCACCTTCGAAATAGGTTCATCCTCAAAGCTTCCATTTGGGACCGAAATAGTATCAAGGTAAAAGAGTTACAAGTATTTGATGAAGAGTAACATGACAATGTTTAATAAATGCAATAAATTAGAGGCAAGGAAAAGAACCGATTATTGAAAACCTACTACTATGTATGCATAAAGTCCACACATGATTTATGTGAAATGGCAACTAGTAGGCATATAATCCGTGCACTTACAAGTGCCTCTCTTGCGGTGGTCACTTAAGCCACGTTTGGAGCTAGTGTGGCACGTCCGGAAGGCTTCCACCGCGTCTACTTCGCAGTCGATCTAGGTTTGGTTCATCAAGGATTCTTGTTTGTTTTCGTGTAATTGAAAAATGACAAAGCAAAGTAGGCACGGATGAAAGGGAAAATAATTAGTTGAGTCCAAATGTGCAGGTAAGTGAACAAGGTAATGTTTTACTTACGTATGCATGTAAGTGTGCCACATAGCAAGCCGAGAACCCGTAGCCTGATGATACTTGACTTTACTGCGGTTTTCCTTGTTCTTCTCACATGTTTGCTAAAAGAGGATGAACATGTTAGTTGATATCACAGGTTTAAAATAAGGGACTTTGTAAACTGATAGTGAATGTAAGAATTGATGCCCATACCATGTTCTTTGGATCTGACCACCTTGCAACAAGTGCCCTCCATTCGAGATCACCATGTAGCGAATCGGGAGAAGTTGTACGAATCGATTTGCGAGGAACACCATTGAAGTATCTCTTCTTCGCCGATAGCGTTGGTTCTTTATCGCAACACGCATCGTATCGGTCATAGCTGCCCTTGTTGGGGCATGATTTGTGTTAATGGCCAAGCGACCGTAGGCATATGATAGTTGGATATTTAGTTAGTCAAATAAGCTTAATGAACAATAGTTTCATATGGCTACAGTAATGCACTTACAGCTAGCTGTCCCTCAAAGGCTTTGCAGTGTACGTCGTCTTTCTTGTAATCTTTCCAATGTGGGAGGACAGGAATACTTTCCCGAATGATGAAGCCAGCCTCTGAAGCTAATTTGGCATCTTGAACAGATCTTGAGGTCTTTTTTTTCCATCCCGAACAACTATGGGCAATCTCCTTCCCATAGCTTTGGTCATCCTATCTAGCCGCTTTCCAACAAGAGGGTGGTCCGGGCCTCCTAGGAGCTCGCTATGGAGGACCTACATCAAAGAATTTAGATTCAGTTTTTTTATTTTATTGTTGCAAAATCAACTAAATAGATGTCAAAACCGCATGAAAAAAAGCTTGCCTTCGCCTAGTGTGTTGTCATCGTTTGCAGCCGCAATGTTTGCCTCAAAACCCGCATTGTCATGACCACCGATACATCGCCATCCTCTCGATGGTGTGTTCTCATCAAAAGCCGGTGCATTGGATTCCTCCGGAGCCGGATTGTCATCAAAAGGGGCCGTAGGATCCCGTACAAGAAGCCTTTTTGAAGCTCTTGTTTCGTATTCGAGGGTCGGACATCCGACCGAGTTGATGCCCTCACTCTCTTACCGTTCCTAACTCCAGGAGCCATTCTCGCAACCGTATTTCTTGATCTTTGGAGAGATGATTTTGCGACTATGCGGTTGGAGAAGATGTGGGGAAACAAAGCTCATGTAAGTCATGTGCATTAATAATAAAAACCATATATTCAACATCATTTTAGTTTGAAAGAATTTGCATATAAATCGGAGATCAAAATGCAGATCGGAAACAAGAAATTGCAATCAACTTTATTAATAATAAGTACCATATAGTAAACATTTAATTCCAATGAAATCTAAGTCCTAAAGCATACTTCGTAGTAGAAACATTTAATCCTAGATTATATATTAATAATGAATACAATGTAGTAAACAAGTTGTATGTTCCAAGTATGCCCCATTCACTACCGCGAAGATAGAAGAAGCACCTTAAGTTGTGGCTGCTCATTAGATTCAATGTCTTCATCATCGCATTATCTCCTTGATCATCCTCATCAAGGAGATACTCCGATGATGATGAATCTTCATTATCAGCTCCCTTGTTTGCTGATTTTTTCCCCTTCTTTTGTGCAAAGTTGAGGCAAGGATGTAATAATTTCTAAGCTAAGGTATTCAATCCAAGCTCTTCAAGCATCTTTTGATTTTCCGCCACGCGTCTATCTCAAAGATCGCTCATAATCGCTTATCGTAGGTTCTTTCAAGGACAAGAAATTGGGTGTATTAGAATTTTTAAAAGTCTTGAACTAATAGGTTAGAGTTAACAAAACTACGTGAAAGATAGATAAGAGGTCTAAGATATGAGATAAGACCTACAACTATGTGTGGACTCCTAGATCGAAAAACCCCGTGGTATCACACAGTTGAATCGAAACTCGTTATAACTACATAAGTAACTATGAATATAGAATGGAGTGAACTACAATCTTCCTATCAACAAAAAATCGTGCAATATTACGGTAGCAAACCGTGACATGATAATGGTCTCATGAATCAAAAAAATACATTTCAAATTGAAATACATATACGAAAGATCAAAATTGTAGATCTACTCTCGTAAATATAGTTGAAGTTTTTGACAGACTCGCAGCCCGTTCCTCTTTTTCCCCCTTGTTGCCACCATTGAAACCTGCAGATGAGCTTTGGGTTAGGTCGGGGAACAAAAGGACGTGCATGGGCAGAGAAATGTACGTGAGAGAGAGGGATTGGGGGGCGGCGTAAATTCAAATCGGGTTATTGTCGGAGCTACTCGCCGCCGGCGGCCGTGGTTAGGGTTTCGTTGATGTGACTGAGTGGTTGATGGGAAGATTTAGGTAGGTGGGGCATTGAGAGAGAGGGTTAGGTTGAGGCGTCGCGGCCTGGAAACTACGAACCTGGGGTGAGGGAGCACCTCGTCGTCGGCGATGGGTGCTGTGGCGGCGGCGGCTTCGTGGTTCCGTGGGAGGTGTCGAATAGATGGGAATAGTAAGTGGGGAGGTTTGACGAGTTGTGGGGGAGGCATGTAAATAAGTCCGCCTTTTTTTCGTGAAAGAATGGTGCCGAAAAGTTTTAGCGCAATTTCTCCCGCGTTGCCGCCGAAGCGTCAGTTACTCGATTCATATATAACTATTTCGATTACTGAACGAACATCCTCGAGTAGCGCAATGGTAAGGCCCATTTACTGGAACCCTTGGGTCGGTGGTTCGATTCCTATGGGCCACAGATTTTTTTGACTTTGTTCCTTTTTTTAAAACATCAGTTGCTTCTATTTCTTTATTTTTTTTGTCAACACCTCCTTGTTTACCTCCAATAATACGCTGTGATAGTTTCACATGATTTCGAGATACTTGTGATGCGCATATCTCACATGTGTAGACGTCCCTTGCATAGGCACATTGGTCGTAGTGGGGCATGTGTTCCATCGTAGCACCGTGCACCGCCACTTTGGTATAATGAATTGAATATAATTTTGGCATGAATCCACACCAAATTGGTGTCTCCTTGCAAGTTTTTACATTTTTCTAGCATGGTTTGCTAATTTTCACATTTATTCTTTATTAAATCATCAAAAAATTAAGATAATAGGTAAAAATGCTACGAAAATTGCACAATTGCACGAAACCTCCTTGTTTACCTCCAATAACACGCTCTGATAGTTTCACATGATTTCGAGATACTTGTGATGCGCATATCTCACATGTGTAGACGTCCCTTGCATAGGCACATTGGTCGTAGTGGGGCATGTGTTCCATCGTAGCACCGTGCACCACCACTTTGGTATAATGAATTGAATATAATTTTTGCATGAACCCACACCAAATTGGTGTCTCCTTGCAAGTTTTTACATTTTTCTAGCATGGTTTGCTAATTTTCACATTTATTCTTTATTAAATCATCAAAAAATAAGATAATAGGTAAAAATGCTACGAAAATTGCACAATTGCACGAAACCTCCTTGTTTACCTCCAATAACATGCTCGATAGTTTCACATGATTTCAAGATACTTGTGATGCGCATATCTCACATGTGTAGACATCCCTTGCATAGGCACATTAGTCGTAGTGGGGCATGTGTTCCATCGTAGCACCGTGCACCGCCACTTTGGTATAATAAATTGAATATAATTTTGGCATGAATCCACACCAAATTGGTGTCTCCTTGCAAGTTTTTACATTTTTCTAGCATGGTTTGCTAATTTTCACATTTATTCTTTATTAAATCATCAAAAAATTAAGATAATAGGTAAAAATGCTACGAAAATTGCACAATTGCACGAAACCTCCTTGTTTACCTCCAATAACACGCTCGATAGTTTCACATGATTTCGAAATACTTGTGATGCGCATATCTCACATGTGTAGACGTCCCTTGCATAGGCACATTGGTCGTAGTGGGGCATGCCTCACATATACTCAATGTGTGCAAGCAAGACTTTATTCTAATGAGTGGGATCTTTAGTTACTCGTTCGAGAAATTATTACGCTTATATTACTGCCATTGTAGAAAACAAATGAAATAAAATGTTAATATAAAACAAGTTAAAAATGTTTATATGAAAAGTTAAAAAAAAGCTCCCATAGGGTTCGAACCCGGGAGCTATGGACTAACAATCGAGCACATTACCGTGGGCTACGAAGGTGTATTCAATGGATGTGAAGATCCATTTTATTTAACAACATAAAGAGGCGCCTTGCCGTGCGCATCTATATAGGGGCCGCCACGACGGCTTCCCCCAAATCGTCCCCCAAATCGTCACACCTCCTCGTCTTCTCCGCTTCGCCTTCCGCCACCGCCATCTCTCGCCCTTGCGCCGCCACCACCTCTCGCCCTTGCGCCGCCGCGGTTGCCGCGTGTGGAAGATGACGAAGGCGGTGAAGAATCGGGAGCGGCCGAAGCGCGTGAGTAACCGAAGCGGGACCCGAGGACCGGGAGGTTCACCCACGCTTCCCATGGTGTGGTGGTGCGCCGAGCCTCCGCCGCCTCCGCCGACATCGTTCCCGACGTCCCACCAAAGCTTCGAAAGGATCGCTCCCAATCCGAAGCGCGCCGGGGATCGCATTCCCATCCGCAAAACCTAAGGTTGAATTTCTCACCCCGTCACCGTTTACGGGTTTTTTAATTCAGTCACTTGATGTTCATGATTTTTAAGTTCAATTACTCACTAATTTTGCATTTCCCTAATTTGCTTGATTTTTGTACTAATCGCGCCACTAGATATATGCATGCCCTTAGAATCTTGAGGGGGATTTCGGCTATGCTTGTTGGGGGGTTCGGTTCAATCCTATTTTTCATGAATGTAGTGCTAACTTATGTGCCACCGGAAAATTGTGGTTTGTAATTTGAGCTATATGGTTTACAATGCACCGTTTTATATATATATATATATATATATATATATATATATATATATATATATATATATATATATATATATATATATATATATATATATATATATATAGATACATACATACATACATACATACATACATGCCCTTAGAATAAATTGATTGCTCTTGGTCGAAATTGTGCTATTTTTAGATATCCATATGCCGATGGACACATATATGCTATTTTTAGATATCCATATGCTTAAATTTATGCTATTTACGTATATCCATATGCTCTAATTTACTCGCTTACTATAAATGGCATATCTTTAAATTTTTGTAGATGAACTACTCAGTGACTATATATGGCATATATTTTAATTTTGACTGGATTCTTTAAATCTTTTTTAGTTGCAGTACTCACTTTCTACATATGTGTTGTTAAATCTTCACACTTAATTTTCAGTCAGCACTAGATGCAAATGAATTGTGATTCACTTAATTTTCAGGCCACCGCACGCGGGGGGCTCTCCACTAAGGCCGCAGAGCGCGCTCTGAGAGTCAGCGAGCGCCACAAGAAGAAGGTCTGCATGAAAACCCGGTATCTAGTGACTGCTTCTAGTAGCGCTGGCACTGCTGAGTCTACAACTGAAGAATCAAGCGGGGAAACTTATGTAAACCTAGTGCGAGCTCGAAAGGGAAGGAGAAGAAGGTGAGTTTACTGATGTTGACAGCTTTGAGATAATCTGATTTGAGATCATTTAGGCCTTAACAGTGCTCATTTTCATAACAGCTGGACTTCTGGGAGTTACAAAGGAGCCGGGGACTTCACAGGAGAACGTGATGCTGCCGGAGGTTCACCGAACAGGGAGAAGAACAGGTACACCGGACTCAATGTCGCTCTCAAAGCCGCCGCCGACAAGGCGAAGAAGAAGACGAAGTGCATTCCGTAAGAGTGATGGTTAAATGTCAAGGTCGTCGTTGTCCGCAATCTTTTGCAAGTTTGGCTAATCTATATGGTTGCATGCTTTTACTTTTGTCGTTGATGGAAGACATTAACTTAGTTGTGTCGTAGCAGCCGGAAGGCAAGAAGATTTTGTGCCTTGCTTGCTTTAGCTTGTAAATAGTTATGGTCGGTGCAATGTGCCCGGTTAGTAGTGCCTTATGTGGCAACAAGACAAGTAACTTTCATCCGTCGGCATGTACATGCCCTATAAATATTTGGTAATGGCACGTTAAAGTATCATTTGTGGTAGTCAATCTGGTGTACTTTTTTATTGATATAATAGTAATCACCAATCTATATTATTGTAACATGTCATCTTCATGTGGAGACATATATGGTATGGAAAAACATATATTCAAACTAGTAATCTTCATCTTCGTCATCTGGAGTCATGTCATCGTTGTTATTGTTGGCATCGTCACTACAGTATTGCAGCACTGTCTCAGCCTCCTCCTCCCCCTCGCTATCGACATCAATAATTGTAGCTTCCTTCTTGTTTCTTATTTATTCTTGCAAATTGCCTTCAATTATAATGGCTTCCCCACCTTGAATATTTGGTAATGGCACGTCGACGCCACCTTCTTGCACCACATGCTCGCATCGAATGGTAATCGTCCCGATGCACATCATGTCCGCCCTCATCTTTTTCTCGCCACATCATAAATGTTTTTATGTTCAAACTTTTGCATAACTCGCCAATCTTTACCTAAAGATGTGTCTTGAATGTAAAATATTTTTTTCACTTGAGAAGAAAGGATGAAAGGATCTCGTCTTGTACCATAATGACTGCACATTGATGGATTTGAAATGTCCGTCATCTTGAAGGCCTTTCCCCTGCCTTCTTGGTTGTACCAATTGCATCGAAATATAACCACAGTTCGACAAACTTGAAGATTCGAGTTATACAACAACTCAATCACCTCTTGAAGTTCTCCATAAAAATCTATAATGTTGTTATTATGTTCACCGGAGTCATGACACCACTATTTTGTGTCTCGCAGGAATTTTTCGCGATCCGCCGTGCTATACCGAACACCATTAATCTTGCGAGCCGTAGAAAACTTAACTCGTAGACATGGTCCACAAGACAAGTGCCCACAATCCTTCGCTAACCGACCCCGGATTCACCTTGCGTTGGTGCTCAATCTATTTCAACAAAAATAATCATTATCAAAAATATGTATCCTCTTAATATCTAAATAGTTGTAGTTACTAACGTGGTGCCCGAACCACTTGGCAAATCCTTGTTGAACCATTTTGTCAACATTATTTTGTTGTGCACCTTGCTGCTACTGCTCGTCTCTCGTACAACCCGCAAAGACAAGATTATTTAAATTAAATTTTAAAAAATTAAGTAACAAATCAGCAAGTCTTAAAAATCATACTTACTCCTTATATTCATCAGCTTCTTCACAATTATGTAGCACATACCAAACTAACTTATCCATTACATCATCTTCAATATACTGGACCCTATTGCCTCCAACAAGAGTAACACCATGCTGAAAAACAGAGATGTCATCGAGAAATGGTACCTCTCCACTATCATCCCCCGAGTTGAATCTAGTGTCCATATCCTCCATGTACCTAGAACAAAATGTCAAGGTGTCACTTGCCACATATGCCTCAACAATTGATCCTTCCGGCTTTGCCCTCGTTCCTTACAAAATTCTTCAAAGTGCCCTGTGCGTCTTTCTATTGGGTACATCCAGCCGTATTGAACAGGTCCTCTTAGCAGTGCCTCGTCAGGTAGATGGACACACAAGTGGACCATGACATCAAAGAAGGCAGGGGGAAAGATTTTCTCAAGCTTGCATAAGATCAATGGAATCTGTTCTTTCAGCCGTTTGACAACATCAATCCTTATATTTCTACTGCATAGCTCCCTAAAAAATGTCTCGAGCTCGCCTATTGCTTCATACACATCCTTCAAAGACCAATCCTCTTAGTCCAAACAGAATGATTCTTTGAAGGAGTATGTGGCAAGAATGTGTCTTGAGCTTTCCAACCACCCTCGCACCATCTTCACTTATGTACCTTGCTAGGTTAGCAAGATATCCATCAAGAAACTTGATACCTCCGAGAAACTTGCAAAACTCGACCCTTTGTCGCTTCCCCAACACATAAGGAGCGGGTGGAGCACTTACCGAGTTGTTCCCTTTCTCCCGTAAGTGCAAATGGTGTCCGATGCCCATATCACACAAATCTAGCCTAGCATTATGTGTGTCCTTGGTCTTGCCGGGCACATTGAGTAATGTGCATAGAATTTTTTCACACACGTTTTTCTCTATGTGCATGACATCAAGATTATGTGGAAGCTTCAAATGTATCCAATAAGGCAACCTCCACAACACGGATTTTCGGCTATAAATCTTTGGACCCACATCACGCTTCCTTTTTCTTTCAAGTGTTTTGAGTTTCATTCACCGCCTTCCCCGGCCTCGACATCTCTCACCTTATCTAGCTCGTCTAGGACCTCACCCAAAGTGAACTTTTCTCGGTGCATCTCGGTTTTCACGCTTACCATCGAAAGCAAAGCTTCTCCGCCATGCATGTGACTTTGGAAGGTATCGACGATGTCCAATGTAACATATCTTATTCCTTATTGACCGAGACAAGAGGATCCTTGTCGCAAGTAAATACATGCATAATACCCTTTTGTTGTTCGGCCGTACAGCCGTGCTCAACGCAGGGTAATCATGTATACACCATAGCACAAAGAAGACGAAGGTCAAACTTCCTACCAGGACATGCATCATAGGTACTTACACCCTTCCATAGCTCTAGCAGCTTCTTCAATTAAGGGCTCAAGGAACACATCAAAATCCTTTCCCGGAGATTTTGGCCCCGGGATGAGTAAAGACATAAAGCAATTTGCAGGATTAACACATTCCCGGGGTGGGAGATTCAAAGGGGAGTCGAAGCACCGGCCACATACCGTACCGGGTACTCGTGTTGCCAAATGGATTGAACCCATCCGTAGCTAAAGTAAGCCTCAAGTTCCTTGGATCGTATGCAAACAAAGTTTTAAATAGCGGGCTATGGCAAATAGCGGTATCTTTTTTCCGAGGCTAAGAAGCTATAGCGGAGGCTATAGCGGGCTATTGCAAATAGCGATTTACTATCAAACCACGACAAATACAAGTAATAGATGAAAAAAATACAAGAATAAGCAAATATCATAAGCATAAATATGTGTCTAGGGGTGTTGCAACATTACTTAAGTTAATAGTACAATAAGATTCATACAATTCAAATATTCAGTTGTCCAAAAGATCACAATTTCAGCACTGAGCTAAGGCTAAGGCTATAGCGGTGCTAAAGCTACGCCGTTTAGCGCAAGCTATAGTCCGATTTTTAGCGTTCATAGCTGCCATAGCGGCAAAAATACAAATAGCGTAGCGGAGACCCTCTAAAAATGCTATACCGCTGCTATAGCGGCGCTGTACCCCGCTATTTAAAACTATGGATGCAAATGATTTTTCCTTCATCGTCAAAGTACTTCCATGCTTCCCCATCGACTCGGATGGCTCATTACATTCTCCATCGGCGTCCTAACTTTCATGTGCCATCGAGTTTCCTCGAAGTACGCTTTGAAGCATATATTCTCTTCAACCTTGGCAACAAAGTGGAAAATGCCTCGTACCTTATGTGGAACTCCGCTTGGTCTCGTTTCATCTTTCCATCTAGACTCCTTGCATACTGGGCACACATTCAACTTCGCATACTTGGTTGTTTTTGAATCCCGAAACAACACACAATTATTCTTGCACACATGTATGTTTTTGTATTCAAGGCCCAACTCTTGAAGGTATTTCTTCGCCTCATCATAAGAATTTGGCAACTCACTCTTAGGGTATCCTGATGAGGTCAAGTTCATCATCGTTGAAAATCCTGCATTGCTTATTCGATAACGAGACTTGATATACAACATCCTCACCATAAAAGAGAATTTTGAATGCCTAGATCCCGGGCTAAGTGCCTTCTTCGCATCCTCAAGTACTCTTGCAAACCTTGGTCGTTCTCCATCGGCCTCTCGCTTGAGCATACAAATCTCCAATCATCTCTCGGTACTCCAAGATCCTCATCAAGATGACCATCATCGTCCACATCCACATGTATCCCATAGTCATGATCACCTTCCACATCCCGTCGCTCTCCGTATTCCGAACTTTAGCACTATCCGTAGGCTCCCCATGATGAATCCACCCGGTATATGTAGCTAACATTCCAAAAATGTGTATGTGGTTTTCAACATCATGTTGGGGTCGGACCCTTTGATTCGGACAATTGCGACAAGGACAACGTATCTCGATGTCTTGTGTGTATCTTGCTCTAACAAATTCCATAAACTCTTCAACTCCTTTCAAATATGCGGTGTGAATTGTTTCCTAAATATCCAAACTTTCTATCCATCCGTCTTCAAAAACATAACAATTAATTTAAAAATACCCAAACAGAGATTAAACTTAACACAATACAAAAAAGTGCAAATTACAACAAGTAATTGATAAACAAAACTTTGCATCTTAGTTTCGGGATCAAGAAATTCAATACACCGATGCACATACGAATTAAACTTTCAAAGCCATCTCGCATATCTCTCCAAGTTATTCAAACATGAAAACATCCAACCTTTGCAACCGCTGCCGCCCTTCCGATCACGCCGGACGCCGGTCTATCGCATCGCCCTTGTATCGCGCGCTCGACGCCGCCGGCCGATAGGGCACCGCCGCCCCCCCTTTCACGTACGCGAACAGCAACCTCGACAAAAAACAAATCGTACTGGGACTCTACACAATCACGAACTGGATCGGCCCATTAACATGTCACGATGTGGCCCCAATTTCAATTATTATGTACAAATAGATACAATGCAAACTCTAAACAACTTACAACGAGTAGTCTAGTGGTACATCTATTACTTGCGAACCCTCTGGTCCCTGGTTTGAATCTCCACAGGAGCACTTTGTTGCCATTTACAATTAACAATAGTTAAGTGCAGAAAAATGGGCCTAATCAGGTGTGGAGAAAGTGGGTCGACTGCCATATTTTTCCCACACGCCCACACCGTCAAGTACAAACCTAACTTGTGACCAATTTGTTTCATCATTAATTGTGCCAGACGATGCAAATAAATTATGACGATATCAAATATAATTTGTGACCAAACCATTTCATCATAACCATACGCCGTACCAAAACATAATCTATGACGTTTTCCTTTTGCTGTTTTGTGACGAAAAATTCATTTTCGTCATTATTCTTTCCTTCAAATCATCGTCACTTGCAACTTATGATGAAAACATACATTTCGTCATGGAATACATACCATTCTGTGACCAAAATTAGCAGCATCACAAGCAAAATGTCACAGATGATCATATTCCTACTAGTGGAAACAAGTCGAAGAGCTCGTCCCGATCGCCTCGAACAGTGCCCGGGTTCGGGGGCTCGACGCACGGCTACACCTCCTAGAGGAGCACCGAACGCGAACGAATGCCAAATACGTGCGTGTGGCGCCGCCGAGGCCGGCCGGAATATTGCCGATGCCGGCCGAAACTAACACCCCGCACACCGGCGGACCCCCGTGGAAAAACCTTGCAGGAGCACCCACGCTCCTGCAAGGCTTTCGGGGACTAGACCCGCGGTGTTCGCTAGCGCGGCCCCACGAATAGCACCAGCAACCAGGAGGGAAGAAGGTCCCATCAGCAAGCATCAGCATCTGCGGGATCCCAACGGATACACCCACAGATGCTCGGGGGCTACTGTCGGGGACAACCATAAGGGTCCCCTAAACAACCAGGGAAAACCCACTTTCTTTCGCAAAAAACAAAACGCAAACAAACCTAAAACACACTTAAGATAACGCATGGCCCAACGGCCGGCCCACGGCTCGGTGGCCCCGGCGGCCCACCGCACGGGCCGGCCCCGCCACCCTCGGCGGAACTCCGCTTCGCTCGAGGGGCACGGCACCGCACTAGCGAACTTTCGCCTCGCTCACGCCTCGCTAGAGGGCCGGGCGCCCCCTCGAGCGAGGTTCCGCCTCGCTAGAGGGCCGAACGCCCCCTCGAGCGAGGTCCCGCCTCGCTCGAAGACCTTATGGACCCGCCGCCTCCATACCGCTCCCCCCGACGGGGGCATTTAATGCTCGACACTTGCGGTGTGCCTGTGTCAAAGATGAATCCACGCCATTACGTGCCCGAGAATCACGCCCCGCGCCGTTCCGCCAACTCCCCCGGTGAGGCCATCCCCCGTCACCGTGCGACGTTGTGCGGTATGTCCGTGTCGGGTCCCGTGACACCGCCACCCACTCTCGTACGGCCGACGCGCCGCGCCATCGAAAGATGACGGCGTAACCCTTGAAAAAGGACGGACGTCTACTTCGTGCTCGCACGGGGCCATGCCGTGACGTCGGGCGCGTCCCCTCCATCACCTTCGGCCTTGTGCGGCCATCCCCACCACCACGGCGCCATCCCGGCACCGCACCGCCATCCTCGACACTATGGGGGTACGGGGCGACAAGACGCGCCCACGCCACCGCCGTGCGCCCTACGACCTCCCCGTCGCCGGCAACCTCGAATCGGCACGCGGCGGCCACCGAACGAGCGTCCCCTACACCGCCACTCTCGAAGCCGCCCCCGGACAGCCACGGGGCACGCCACGACGCCCGTCGGAAGCCGGATTTGCCGGGACGGCCGTCCACTCCATTATACCGTGCGCCATACCGCCACACGTAGCTAAAACAAGGCGGCACGCCCGTAAACCGCCTCCTCCTTGGCCTATAAAAGGAGGGGGGCGGCCCCCCGGCCGCTAGGGGGACGACGACAGAGAGCACTCACTCGCACCCTTTTTGTCTTCACCACGATATTGGCACTCGCCTCAATCGCACCTCCGAGACCCGGAGGCCCGACCTCCTCTCCCCGCCCTCGCTTGTAGCCCCCTCTCGCAAGCACCGCAGAAGGCAACACAATATAGTGCCCCGAGCACACCCCTCGTCGGACGTACGGCCCCGCCGTAACCAGGATAAAGCCCGGTGTCACTAGTTGCTTAGCACCGGCCATCGAGAGATAGATCTCGCCGCTTCTACTAGTTAGTGTCGGGACTACTTTCCGCACCGACACATACAATCCCATAGCAATAATCGTACATCAATAAAATCTCAACGGTGGTGTAGAAATGGGAAGACCCCCATTTGGGTCGCCATCTGGTATTCGGCAGTGGACATCAAATTTAAACCTTGTACTCTAAGCATCTCAGCCTTGTAGTGTTGCCAAGTTTGGCCCGTCAACGCCGATGTTGTCTCCCATTGCTGAAATAACATAGTGTAAAAATGGGGATCTTCCCATTCGTACACTCATCTTGTCAGTGGCTGCATGCTAATGTCAAACATGGGATACTGAAAAGACTGCAAGGTATCATTGTACGAGGAAGAAGTACTTAGGAGTGTCGTAGTCTGTGGGTCCAACCGCTCTCCTCTGCGACTCTGGTTGTCCATGGTCGCGGTTCCGAGTAGCATGTGTGAACTCAGTCTCCCCTGCAATGATCAAGACCAGCAGAGGGAGTGGGTAGCCATGGTGTGGGGTTGGATGGAAGAATTCAGAAAGAAGTTGAAGAGAACCGGTGGACAGAAGACGAGTTATTATGAGCCCTAATTTTTTTCTGTTGTTTGCCGAAGTTTGTCTGATGTTAGTCCTTTGGTAGTGTGGCTGGTTTGCTGTTTATGCTTTAATGTAAGCCGATATCCCCAACATGATGCTCTTGTATCTAAAACGTTTATTGGCTTCCTATAAAAGCAGGGTTAAACATTTTTGTGAAAAAACCATACAGTTGAATGATTATTTGGTCTAGCTTGATAATGATCGCATGGACCATCTAGGAGTAGATCGGGCGGGTTTAACACCGTCAATCATACCTTGGTCCTCCCGGTGAGCCACCCATGGCGAGGACGACTCGGTGGAGGCGTTGATGACGACGGCGGCGACCGGTGGAGCTTCCCATCGCTTCAAAGACGTCCCCTCTAGGTCGGTTAGGGTTTGGAGTAGGGAGCTACGGTGGAGGCGGCGAACCTCGTCATCCGAGCTCGTGGCCCCCACTCCCTCTTATATATGCCGCGCGACAGGGGCCCACCAGCCTTCTAATGGGCCGGGCGTCCCCGATCCGACGCGAGTCAAGGGCCCAATGGGCCGTTGGGCCCATTGGTGGAGAGATCAATCCAACATTCTCCCCCCTTGATCTCACCATATACTTTTAACTCGCTTTTCTCATTCCATTACGGATCGTTGTATAGAGCATGTTTTATCGTCACTGGTCAATCTCGTTTCGTCAATCTCCGATAGATTCAATGCCTTCAATTCATATCTCCGTACTGAAACAAATTCTTTAGACTTGGGCCCTTTATGATCCGAAATCTTAAACTATGACATAAACCCATGTTGCACATGTGCTCTCTAAGTGCACTGGGTTATATACTTTTCGTAAGAGGATCCTCAAGCACTTGCTTGTCTCTTGTATGCGCAATATCTCTAATATGGTTCCGGACTTACTCCTTTACAACATATAACTTTTGTGTCAATGTGTTTGGCTGCACACTTGACTTGTTGCCATAGGAGTGAACTACTTTAATGGTGATTGCTGTTGTCAACCATTATCAACTCCGAGTATAGGTTCTATTAACTATTTCGCCCGTCCCTCACCTCGTATCATGCTATACCACCGTATCATGCTATACCACAATCTTGCATCACATTGATGACAATTGTGTTAACCCTTTGGAGCATTTCCACACAAAAACTCCAAGTGTGAAAGTTAGCGACAATTGTGGATTTCGCTACCCATTTCACAAATTATCTTTGTACTCACAACCTTTTGAGAGCACTTGATCTTTTCAACTTAGCATGAGGCCGATACACTTAATTCCATTCCAAGGGATCTATAGCCGGATTGGACATTGCCAAAACAACCCGGATATACAAACTATGTCAAGGTAAGTTCTATCTTTTCCATTCATTAGGCTTCCAATAGCTGAAGCATATGGTACCATATTCCTTTAATCCATTCCATGTTGAATTTTGGAACATAAAAGTTCCTAAAACCATTACCCTTGACAATGAGAACAGCGAAGGTTCACTCGCATGCATACTATATTTCTTTATAACCTTTCTAAGTATGCCTCTTGCGATGGTCCTAATACCCCTTTTCATTCATCTCGGTGAATCTCGACCATTATAATTGAGACATTCATCGAGAATTTCCTTTGAACTTTGAGGACAAGAACCTCTTATCCTTTTACAATAGATTGACATTATCGTTACCATGCAAGATGTCAATCACATATGCATGATTAGGAAATGAATTCCCATTCTATAACATTGTTCAAATGTTGTCCTCTTATTCACTTTTAAACCCAAAACCAAATCCTTTATCTTTGAATGTTATCATTCATAAATGATTTCTTTAAGCGGCATTCCTTTTCCTCTTTTATTTACATGACAAAACCCTTAGGTTGTGCCATGAAATACTTCACATATTCTCTTTGGAGTCACGTCACGACTTGTAGACCCATTACAGCCTACTGTTTTGGCTCCATTGAGAATCACTTACGAGTCCCAAGTTTCCTCGGGATTCACCAGTTCAACTTTCAATAAACAAGCACTTCTTTTAACACATGAGATTGAATAAATCTCAATGTGAACTTTTCTATATTGCAAACTTTGCAACCATCAGACTTTTAATTCTTTGAGACCTACTAGAGATCTCAACCCTCGGCACATTGTGTGCCTAAACTTTTGGTACGCTACCATAAGGGGTTGCAGCAGCTCTCCCCATGCACAACAACAAGTTTCAATGGCTCCTGAAGGACAGGTTCCATGTCATCTACCATGTTGTTGTCACAAGTACAGAGAGAAATAGCTACAGAATCATCAGAGCGGGCATATATACCCACTTCTCCTCGAAGTCAATTTCTCGAGCCACCATGCTCCCCCTGATTGCTTTCATATTCCAAGAAGACAAAATGTCTCGTTAGAATTAAAAGAACCTTTTCTGTTATTTGAATTGCCAACAAATGACTCCTCAGATCAGCCTTTTCTTTCATCCGGATGGCCAACTAAATGGCTCCCCCAGATCTTTCCATCTATTATAAATAATAATAATAGAGTATCTTTAAACTTTCTCATTTTTGGGTTTGTACTTTCACCATTTAGGTCACATCGCTATTATCCTATCGAACTTATAAAAGTCCAGGATTTTAGCTATTCCTTTTCTTTAGGGGTATCACATTTATGACTGTCGTACTCCCCCAGACAATCACATTTAGATCACACTGTAAATGCATATAATGCAGTTCTTTCCTGAAGTATAGGGGATTTCACCTTTCTCCCCCTCGAAATGTGGCATGAACTTTCTTGTCACAATTTTGAAAACATTCAGAACTATTATCAGTGAGGAAACTTTGAGAACACTTTCAATTACTTCCTTTATCTGCTCGATTATATCATACAAAAACTAGACTATTACTTAACTCATGTATGGGAGTACATTTTTCCTCATTTCACTTTAAGAACTCAACAGAGTTCTTTATTTCCATGCTTTTGAAAAACTCAAGCAACTCTAGCTTGTGTATCGTTCTTTATCTTTAGGTTCGCATATTACTTTTGATTCTCTTTAAACTCATAAGTGC
The DNA here is from genome assembly GCA_947561735.1 of Cenchrus americanus. Classification (NCBI taxonomy): domain Eukaryota; kingdom Viridiplantae; phylum Streptophyta; class Magnoliopsida; order Poales; family Poaceae; genus Cenchrus; species Cenchrus americanus. The sequence goes on along the minus strand of OX387239.1, from coordinate 281,319,490 downwards.
TCAATTACGATATGTACAAACAGTATTAGAATAGCACAGGAGCTACTCCAAAATTCTCTTTTCCAGTGTGGGATACACAATAAGCACATGAGTCATTATATCTTTCTCCCGCCATGCAGGATTAGTCCTTTGACAAAACTTTTCCCGCCATATAAGATTGTCTAACATAAGCACTATGCCAACTTTAGCCAATCATGCGGTTATTTTCTCAAAGCCTTTCCCGCCATGCGGGTATTATTATGATCTTTTCTCGTCGTGCGAGAGTATCACAAACTTTCCTCTCCATTCAGGTAATAACCTGAAAAGGGACATGCATGCCAACATTGGCTTGCATTCAATCCTCAAATTCGGAAAATAAATCTGAATAAAACTATAACACACACATACTTAATTCGACATTAGTCAAAACTTTTATCATGATGAGTGAATTGGAAATAAATTCCTTGTCATAGAGAGTACATGAAAAACACTTCTCAAAAACTCTCAATGATCTATCTCTTTTCTTGGATTAATATCCGAGAAACTTTACTTTTGAAAGACATTCTTTTAAGGAGAACATAGTCCCTCACATTATGTCCTTCTTTCTTTGTCATCTCCTGAGCCACAAGTGCTCAGCTTACTTTTCTTAATGCTTTCATAAATGAAAACATAAAGATCTTTTCTCTGATAAAATATTCAATAATAATCTGAACTTTAAGCTTATGAAGCTTTTAAAACTTTATGTTCTATTCCATATCACCGTTGGGCAGAAAATAGAATAAAACATCATATCACAATGTTGCCATCATCAACGTTGGTCAGAAAATGACAACACCATAAACTTTACATTTAGAAATAATACTTATCATAAGTATTTCTAAAAAATATCCTCTGTGTCTATAATTGAGTAGAGACATAAGCTTTGAACGAAAAAATGGCAATCAAAACCAATGCAACTTTTATCTGAACTTTATACAGCGGAAGCCGACTTTAACTTTAACGTGGATACAACCCACAAGAAAACTTTTCAAACTGTTCTTTCAATTAAATCTTCTCGTTGGTTCCAATTTAATTGAAAGATAGGTATCACCGTACAACGTAAAAACAAGAAACAAAACAATATTTCTTGATCTCTAAGTTCTCTGAACATTGATCACTTTGATGCAAATATCAGAGACTTTAACTTTAAAACATAAAGAACATTTAATTATAATATTGTTATTATCAACGTTGGTCAGAAAATAACAATACATAATTAACTTTAAATAAATATGTTTCTACTCCACTAATTAAATTTAATTAGAGGGTAAAACTTTTACTTTGCAGCGGAAAACATTTATTTCTTTTCAGAAGCAATCACACTTCTAAACATTTCTTTATACCGGTCAACTCTCTAAACAATTTATCCCGTTGGTTCAAAATTGAGTAGAGGTAAAACCTTAACAAACTTGCCAAAACTTGACAAACTTTCCAATACTCTACTTTAAAATAAATATTCCATCATAATAATCTTTTCTTTTTCTATGATTTTCTCTACTCAACTTTTCCTTTAATTTAATCTTCAAATCAAAATTAAAGGAACAACAATTCAAACTTTGCAGAGGATAAACATGAATAAAATTCATGAAAAAAATATACTATTCAGAAGCAATTCTGTCACTTTTCTAATCCCTAAACAATCTTCTCGTTGGTTCCAATTGAATAGAGATAAAAAATTATACAAAATTCATTCAAATTTCATACAAAAAATGCTTCGAAATTAGTACAACAAATTATGAAAGGACACTGTTCTCAACCTTTCCTTCGGCCCGGTGGAGAAAACGGCCCACGGCCTATCTTCCCGCGTCTGCCTGGGCCCGAGGCCCAGCAACCAACGGGCGGGCCACCTTTTCGGCTTGTGATCGGCTCCCGCCTGGGCCAAAATCAGCCCAGCAGTCACCGGTCACCCCCGGCCGTCAATCTCCTCTCGATCCGCATCGGACGGCCGGCCGGCCGGCCGTTTCGCAGAACAAAACCGCCAAGCCTCGCCACCCCCCCAAACCCTAGCTCCATTTCTTCGTCTCCTCCGCATCTCTCGCACGCAAGGGCGGCGGTGGGCGGAGCGCCCTTGGCCGGCGGTCCGCCGACGGCCGGCAAGGAGCGGCGCCATGGCCCCCGCTCCTCCCCTCTTTCTCTCTTGCCCCCTCTTTCTTGTCTCACCCGTATCAGAGGGACGCGCGGTGGTTTCCACCGCGGCGGCACAGGGAGTAAGCGGAGGAGCACCCGTGGCCGGCGGTCCACCGCGAGCGCAGGGATGAGCGCCGATGGCCCAAAGCTGCGGCGGACTCCCTTCTTTTCTTTCTGTTCTTTCCCCTCCCTCCTATAGCCCTGCAACCGCAAGATCCAGAGAGCAGCCGTGTGGCCAGAGAGGGTGTCGGCGCCGCCGTGGGTCCCCTCGCCGGCGTGCGCGTTCCCCACGAGGGTGAGCGCGCCGCCGTCGAGCGGTTTCGCGACGGTGCCCTTTGCCCGTCCCTCACGGCGGAGGTCGGGTGAGCACGCGACTCACCTTGTCCGTCCAACCGGTGCGCGCGACAACGGCGCGGCGGCGGTGTTGAAGACGGCGGGTGAGGTCCTCTATAGCCTTTCCCCGCCTCCATTCTTTCCCTTTTCATGTCTTTCTTTTAGATCTAGGGTTAGGGTTTCAACATTCGACTTTTCTTTTCGATTCGTTTCCGAATCCTTTATTCCCCGAACTCGTCTACTCACTAGAGCAAGGCTCGATGCCAATGATAATGATCCGTGGACCATCTAGGAGTAGATCGGGCGGGTTTAACACCGTCAATCATACCTTGGTCCTCCCGGTGAGCCACCCATGGCGAGGACGACTCGGTGGAGGCGTTGATGACGACGGCGGTGACCGGTGGAGCTTCCCATCGCTTTAGCACGTCCCCTCTAGGTCGGTTAGGGTTTGGAGTAGGGAGCTACGGGGGCGGCGGCGAACCTCGTCATCCGAGCTCGTGGCCCCCACTCCCTCTTATATGTGCCGCGCGACGAGGGGCCCACCAGCCTTCTAATGGGCCGGGCGTCCCCGATCCGGACGCGAGTCAAGGGCCCAATGGGCCGTTGGGCCCATTGGTGGAGAGATCAATCCAACATAGCTATCAAAGCTCCTCTAGTCTACTTGGTTGGAGGGGTTGAGGTGTATCGTTTCTTATTTGTTTCCATTGTATGTTTGTATGTGAATGTGTGGTGCGTAGAGTACGAGCAGTTCGGGGACTTTGCTGCTGTTGAAGATTTCCAAGACCCTGAGCAGTTTCCAGTGCTGGTAGAAGGCAAGTCCTTGCTGCATTCCCGTTAATCCTATTACAACATGCATTTTAATTACATCGTTATTTATTATTGCTTTGCATTAATTTGATGGGTCCTATTGCTAAGGTTCGAACTAGCTTTGTTATCCTACACCTTGATCAACCTGGGTTTACTTTATGTTGGGTAGCACATGCTAGAGCTTTACTTGGTTTTGGGTGGTTTAATGAACACTTGTCAATATGGATTTATTTATGCTATCACTCATGTAATGAAAGAACACTTTATGCCTGTAATTGGAACATGGAGAACCACCCAGGAAAACAGTACTACCACAAGACATATGGCTCTGTCTTGGCTTAATAATTAGTGAACTAGGTGTTAGGTATGCTTTACCTGATAAGTGTTGGGGGTTGCCGGTAGTTGGTGTATAGCCCGGCCCTTAGACTGATCTGCTCTATGGTAGCTTCGCAGCTGAGAGAGGTTTATGCATTGCGCTGTCAAGTAACCTAGAAGGCAGCCTGCATCTGGGGATCTTTGTAACGGCCTCGTAGCGTCCCTATGCAATCACACCTCGGTAGTGTGGTATGGTGCCTAGCTAGCACCGCATGGTTGGGTCTAAAACTCTTTTGGGTTTTTATGCGACTTGTGGGTAAAGATGTACAACCTCTGCAGAGTGTAAAACTGACTAGTTAGCCGTGCCCACGGTCAAGGGCGGCTCCGGACCCTCACATGAGTAATTTATGAAAGATGGACTTTTGAACCTGTGTATTGCATTCAATGGTTCCGTTGCATTTATTATTCGGGTTTGGTATATACTTTCATTTGCTAGTAACAGTTGCTTAAAAAAACTTGACCAACTAAAATGCCGACTTGCTTATTAACCATCAGCTTCCACCATAAAGCCTTGCATGTTGTTATAGAACTTTTCCCTTGTTGAGTACGGCATGTGCTCATGCTTGTTGTTCCTTTATTGCATCTACACTACCCGAAGTCGGGTTCGAGAGTTTTCTAAGTCCGGGAAAGGTTCATTCTTCTTAATGAAAACTCGTGGGGCGGTCTTAGCCCACCGAGCCTAGTTAGATTGTTTGGTCTAGCTAACTCTAAGTTGCTCTCTCGGACTCTATAGGATCACCGGTCCGCAAATTCATTGTTCAGCACTTCAGCTAGCTTGAACCCTTCTTCGCGCAGCATCTATGTATCTGCACATGGAGAACCCTAGCACTCCAAGCTGTCAGTACCTGTCTGGAGTACTACAAAAGAGCCATCAACATTAATTTTGGTCCAGCCCACTGGGGGAGGTATATCCAGGAATCTATCGCAGTTCGTATTCCCTTTCTGTTCCTTTAGCTCCCTCTTTCGATCTGCTTGCCCCGTCACGTTGGTTTTTGTTAAGGAAAACGCATCCAGCAATTCTATAAGATAAAACTCATGACCTAATCTATACAGCCTATTGTTTGGTGTTAAATAAAAAGGCTGTCCAGCTCGAAATAATAGTCAGTCCGATCTTGATGTGATCAAGCGAGTTACACTTCTGCAAGTAACGTGCTGCAAATTTAAGAGCATTGAACAGTTGCCCCAGTACCATTGACAGGCCTGCATGTTTGGTGGATGACAAACCAAGACGTTGGTTGCGATCATATGGCACACTGATCGCGATGCCTGTTGATGTTTCGTACAACAATGAAATGAGCGTCCAATCAGCAATTTCGTACAACAATGCTGTGATGTTCATCTATTAGGCTTCCTTCAAAGGTTTAGCTAGCACATTTACTCATATTTATCCACCTCACACAAGAGACAGCAAAGAGACTGTCCAATGAGTTGTCTCAAAGCATATTCATTGCCCAAAGTACATTGGATTTCATAATCCATCTCACATATTAAAGTGTGGGCTTCACTTTTTCTCTTTAAGTCACTAGGCCACAAATGATTTGTGTTGGCGGGTAAAAGGGGTGTCTCAACGCTTAAGTCGCCCGCCAGCACTGAGGTTTTCCGGGTCAGCACTTGAAAACCGAAAATAAACAACAAAAACCTTTTTTATAGGAGGGACCCCATTGGCCAGCACCCACCCGTCCCCATCATCAAGTCGCGCATTTTCCCGTGACCTCTACCTCGCGCGAAGCCTCCTCTACCACTACACTACACACTCATATGCATCCATATGCAGTTTTGGTTCTACTCATACTATATAACACCGAGTGTAAATAAACGGATTCAAATTAAAAACTTGTTAACTACAAAGTTTCTTAACTTTCTTAGATCTACAACTTTCGTGTTGGGAGTTTTTCCATTTGAGATCATTTACGAAATTTGAATTTCAAATTTGAGAGATTCAAATTTGAATTTCATTGTCAATATGATTTCAAATAAAAATGTATAAACTACAAAGTTTCATAACTTTCAGGATCTACAACTTTCATATTGATAGTTTCTCCATTTGAGACCGTTTGAAAAAATCGAATTTTTCAAGTGGTTGTGTTCATCTATGCTGGCGGGCGACATAAGCCACCCGCCAGCACAAATTGGCCCGTTTGTGCTGGCAGGTGCCTTATGTTGCCCGCAGACCTTCACCGCTGGCGGGTGTAAAGCCGACGCCCCTTTCACCATAGTGCTGGCGGGTGCCAATTACACCCGTCAGCACGCTAATTTCTGTGCGCCAGTTGGCCCAGCGAGTTTAGGACTCGTATACACCGGCCGCTATATCGAACCCCCCCCCCCCCCCCTGCCTCAGGTCGCTCCTGTTTTTCTGCCTCCCCACGATGCATCCAGCGCTCCGCGAGGAGGAATTAAAGATACATGCACGGAGTATATTGTATAAAGTAGAGTTATTGATGTTGACCTCTCAGAAATACCAAAATAAATTACCAGAACATGTTATTGTAACTCCGGATGTCATGGTAGAGTCCATTGTAAAATGAAACTATATATAGCACACATCCTGAAACTCAAATTCTTCAGACTCTCAAACCAAATCTCACAAGAGAGAAGACTCCCCAACAATTTATCACACGTACAAATATATATGCCATCGTCGTGAAATAAAGTAGTAGTTCCAAATGATCTATTATCCTCATCTTCTGTTGCAGAGCATATAATAATTAAAGCATGTCACAGGAACACTGCTAGCGAAGTATTCAGCATTTCACTAGCTTCCATCTTGTATACCCTCTCCGTTTGATGAGCTGAATCGAAGAACACGTACTTGTCAGTATCTTCACACGTCAATGGCTCGTCCAAGACGCAAAGGAACGACAACTCGATAAGTCCGGTGCCACAGCAGCCTTGTGCTACATTCTCAAACCCTGGCATTTTCACACTGTTAAAACATCGCCTACTACACTTTTTTTTTCACTGATATACTCTAATCTCAACGTAAAAATTATTGCATGTTGTAAGCATACATGCATAACATAAATATAATGCACAAATTAACCTTTAACATGAATGAAGACGAACTTACCATATTTCAGTGGGTTGGCAATGATCTTGGACACCAAGCTGTACACTATGTCCGAATACACCACCGTCGCTCCGGGCAGCTCACTGCTAAGCTTACTCGCCGTCTTCTGCAGCTCGGTGTTGAACAACAGCGCGAACTGGTTGAAGTCCTCCATGCACTCGCCCGGCTGGTGAAGGTTCACCGTCCTCATCGCAGGCACGCACCCCACCGGCAGTATGCTGGTCAGCTGGATCCTGCGCCCGCCGAGCTGGTACACCTCGCGGACGGCCGCGCTGATGATGCCGATGAGGAAAGCGACGTACTCCGGCGGGCTGAACTGTGCGCGCCGCTGGGGGGAGGAGGAAGTAGTTCACGCCGATGTCGTTGTTGCCGATGCTGAAGTAGTAGAGCGCGTCGGCGATGATCTTGCTGGCCTCTGACTCGCCCTTGGCAGCCGTCAGCCTCTCCTTGTATTCCTTGAAGTACTCCAGCTGCTGCCTCACGTGTATTACTTTCTGATGAAAGTGAATCAAGAACTCAACAAAATCATGCATGGTTTTGAGTTCGACACACGTTATGATCAAATTCATACTGAGACATGGATGATAGAGGTTCAGCTCACGAATATTTCTGTGGTCAAGTCGTCGAGTCCGCTGCCTGCAGAAGCAAAGCTTACACCCTTGGCAAGCTGGTCGATGGTGCGACTGGGGTCGAGGTAGGCCGGCACAGACGGCGGCAAACCGAACGCCTCCGAGATGAAATCGGTGACGAGGCGGCCGTTGGAGAACCGGCCTGTGGCCACGCCACCGTAGAAGTCGCGCCCGTACGGCGGGAAGTCGGCCTTGCCTATCGTCAGGATGTAGTTGTTGTTTCCCGGGTCGACCAAAGAGTCCCCGAACACGATGATCGCAGAGACCTTGCCGGCGGCGGCCACGGCCGCGCTGGGTGGTGACAGGAGAAGGTGGACTACTAAGAGCAGAAGCAACGAGCGGTAGTGCAGATGCCGCTGCGACTGAGAGAACGACATCTTTGATGGTGTTGCTCTGGATTGGGACTTTGGGTTTGGGAGCGAGCGCATCTACAGTGACTGAAAAGTTAGCTGCGTGATGAGGCAGATTTATAGTGTGCTGCTACCTGCATGTACCTAGTGGCGGAGCTGGCGACTTCACACGCGTAGGGCCAACTTCTAAGGGTCTAAACCCTACTAGATAGCGCCGCCAATGTTTTAAATAACCGACTAACCATTTTTTTAACAACTGGACACAAGACAGTGCATATTTCATTGATAAAGAAGAGAAGAATAGCCGGCAAGCTGGACAAGCCTAGAAAAAAATTACACTCAAGTGCTCGGATTCCTCAAACTCTTCGGTCATAACTCACAGTAAGCTCTCGCACTAGAACTTATTCTAAAATACAATCGAAGTTTGACGTCTCACTCTATCTCGTTGTTATAACAACTAACAGAGAGTTGTGCGAGGCCGTTCCACCGATCCAATCGATATCAAACCTCATCAAGAAGGTCGGAGTTGTCGTCGTCGAGGTTGAAGATTGTTAGAGTGGCATAGCGGAATCCGGTCCAGCCCGCTATACCCACGAGCCGGCACCCCACCGGGCCACCGGAGCCCACAACAACAAAACCATGGGTCTAACTCAACCCAAAAGACTAACCCGATAGGTGAGAACTGCCCCACTTTTATGTTGTGCTCCTCAACCATCAATTTCCGAAGTGGGACTAAACCCAACAAAGATTATTGACATGACATCGACGACGTGCCGACTGCGGGCCGTGGAACGCGGCGATGAATTCGCGCATCACCTCCTCGATGGGAGTCAGCTCGTCGGCGTAGAGACCCGGCTTGCGGCACAGGTTCATTTGCGCATATTCCACCGCCGAAATCGCTGGCTTCTTGGCCCGACTAACCATTTAGTTCTTGATCTTTAAATTATAAATTTTAATTAAGCCGACTAAATGAAGTTATTATAGTACATAGCGGCCAAATTACACATGAAACTAAATAGCGACAATTATTTTCAATCGGTTATAGCCGGTTATTTAAAACCCGGTGAACCCTTCTATGGAGTATATATGAGCCACACCATTTGGCACTCGGGGAAGGCCCCAAAACACTCAGGGAAGGCTTCCCCGAGTGCAACACTCGGGAAGGCCTACGGGGACGCTTCTCACGGGAAAGAGGCCTTCCCCGAATGCCAAATCTCGTGCACTCGGGGAAGCCTTCCCCGAGTGCCATGCTCCCTCTCGGGGACGATTTAACGCCATCGGCACTATCTCTCGTTTTTATACTCTTCCCCGAGTGCAACACTCGGGGAAGAAATTTTCTTTTTTTAAAAAAAACCTCTTCCCCGAGTGCAACACTCGGGGAAGAAATTCATTTTTAAACCTCTTCCCCGAGTGCCATATGCCCGGGCACTCGGGGAAGCCCCCTTCGATTTTTTAAATATCCTTCCCGAACCGCCAAGTGCCCGGGCACTCGGGAAGACCCCTTTATTTTTTTTTAAAAAAATAGCCTTCCCCGAGTGCCATATGCCCATGTACTCGGGGAAGCCCCCTTTGTTTTTTCTTTTCGGATTATATTCCCCGAGTGCCACCGCCCGGCACTCGGGGAAGCCCCCTTTTTTTTTTCTTTTTTCTTTTGCTTTACGGTGTGACAAACAAAGCATATATTTATACAAACTACAAATCGATTTCAATATCTCACAAACCACATTTATAATGGCAAACGACACATCCGAAAGCACACATCCAAAAGTATTTATAAATGACAAACGACACATCCAAAAGTGTGACCAAATATCTCCGGAATCCAATATTACAAACCACACATCCAAAAGTACAAATTATTCCAAGTTCACAAGTGCAATACATAAAAATGAGTCCGCGGGCGGCTCACGGCAACCGGGGAGGGTTGGGATGTCCTAACGTGCGATCCCGGTGATGCTCTAGCCGGGGATGGACGGACGTGCGATCCCGGCGATACTCCACCGGGGATGCCTCGGCGTGCGACACCGGCGACCCTCGACACGGTTCAACGACGCTCCCGAGTGCCGCTGAAAAAAGAAAAGAAATTGCACGTGAGTAACAAGATAAAAATCTAAGTTGTAAAGAAAATTTGAAAATTTCGGCAACACCTCCTCTCGCACGGGGAGGTTTCCAAAACCTCGCAAGAAGAAGGTCGGCATGAAGGTCGACAACCACATTTCGGCACGAAGGCCGACAAATCAACAACTACGGCATGAAGGCCGACACACCAACAAATCCGACACGGTTTTTGGCACTCGGGGAAGAGTTTGACACTCGGGGAATTTCGGTTCTCCCGTAGTGTTGGAGCACTTGGGCTGCTTGTACGACCGATGATGGACTTTTTTTCGTTGCTAGGGCTGCGTCCATGTATGGATCCATATAGAAGATTTTATGGAGCTTGTTGGGGAATTCGGGAAAAACATGTCACCCTCAAAACGTCGAATTTGACGAAATTCATGAAATAAGTTTTCGGGGTGGTTGACTCTATGAAGATCCGGAATCTTGAATCGCGATGCCCCGGAGTCGTGAACCTGTGAAGATCTGGAATCCTGAATCTGCGAAGCTCTGAAGTCGTGAACCTGTGAAGATCTGGAATCCTGAATCTGCGAAGCCCTGAAGTCGCGAATCTGTGAAGAGTCATGAACCTGCGAAACTCCGGAATCAGGAATCTATAAAATTCGGGAATCTACAGAAGTCCAAATTCGGAGGTTATGGCGCATGAAGATTTCCGTGAATAAGAGACTCATGAATCAGTAAGAAGCCAAGTCAAAGACGTCACCTCAAAAGTCCGGGTTTGATGTGTGAACTAGTGGCAGTCTTGTAAATATATGAAATTAGCCCCGCAAATCACGGGATGTAAAGGACATTCATGTACATGTTCACATTAGGAATATTCCTTAGATTCGAGGGTAATCTCGGAATGTAAAAGTCCCTTCGTCTCCCTATAAAAGGGGGCAGGAGGGCACGTGTAAAGGGATTCACAACTTTGGATGCATAAGCGAGTCTTTAGGAGATTCTTTGTCTCCTCTTTTGTGAATCGTGTTCCAAACTTGAATGTTCGTGTATTTTTCTTCTCCTGTGTTCGGGGATCCTGTTCGGATTTTCGGATACCCTTCAACATTGGTGCCCACCGTGTTTCAGCCGAAAAACAACTCACGATGCCACCACAGAAGAGGTCGAAGAAGAGCAGTCCTGCTAAGACCAATCAAGAAGATCACCATCAAGACGAAGACAACGGAATCTCTCACATTCCTGAACCTTCAAACATAACAGACCAAGAACGAAGAGCAAAACTTGAAGCCCTCCAAAAGGCGAGAGCCGAGAAAACAACACACATCCTAGAGCAACTTCCGAACAAACAAACTCAAGAAAACGATAATCATGATGATGACGAAGCTATAGACAAAGAACCGGAAATAGTTCGGCAAAAAATACGGAACTTGCAGAAAGAAAAAGAAAAAATTTGCGAGCCAATTGCAAGCAAAAAGAAAGGGCTCTAAAAAGCTAGAAAAACTCAATCAGGCAAAAGAACAAATTGAGGCAATACAAAGAGAGATAGATGAAATGAAAGAACAAGAAAACAATTCACTTTGGCAAGAATCACCACTCCGGAACTCCGGACCAAACGAAGAACCCCGAAAGAAATTTTTTTTGCGGGAAATGGAATCTCGCGGTTCGTGGATTCCGAGTCACCACTATCTATAGGGTTGCAAACTGCACCGTGGGCACCGAAGTTCAAACCAGTTTCTCTCCCAAAGTACAATGGCTTCGGAAACTCCGGACAATTCTCATGAGATATGAATCAGCCGTGAATTCGGCGAGGAGGAGATGATGTTGCACTAGCCAAATCTTTCATCGTTGCTGCGAAGCACCAGTTCGAACGCGGTATTCTCTGCTACAACCGCACTCAGTCTGCAGCTGGGTCGACCTCAAGACAAAATTCATGCAATCATTTCAGATGTTTCATGACACAACGGTACCGAGTCATCGGACCCGTATAACCGCAAGCAAAAGGATAGAGTGCCATTACGGAACTTCGTGAGAAGGTTCATGCATCGAGAGATCCCGGATTCCCGAGGCGGATGACAAAACAACGATCAAGGCACTGATCAAGGGTCCGACTCCGGGACCAACAACATCGAACTTGACACGAAAGAAGCCAAAGACAATTGATGAACTTTTTCATGAACTTGAAGAATACATCTTATCCGATGATGATCATCGCGAGAAGAGTAGGCCGAACGAAATGAAGCGCGACAAGGCAATAGAGAAATGACTTGGAGACCTCAATCCCGAGAATCCACGAAACGTCAACAACGTGGAGAATCCTCGACCGACCAAAACAACGGACCAAGCACAAGAGGAGGATTTGCACCCGGAGGAAGGGGAAGAGGAAGAGGACCACCGAGACTCACGAATCACAACCCAAGAGGCCCGTACTTCTATTGTTAGTATCATTGAAGAGGACATAGCACCGAAGGGTGCCCGGAAACCCGAGAAGAACATCACGAGAATTCGAGCAAGAGAAAGCTATGATGAGCATCGCATCCTCAATGCCGAACCAACTTCGCCCCGAATTTTCGGCGACCACATTTCATGAACTCTCAACCAAATCTAGTTGCAATGCAGCAATTTCAGCAACCACAACCATCCTGGCAACCCTCTCAGCAGTTCTACCCTCAGTCGCAGGCAATTCAGTCAATCCAGCAACCGCAACCAATTCGAGAAATATTGCCACCACCACCCGACAGTTCGTCAAGACCGAGAATCAAGTTCAAGACCTCGAACTCGAAAGCCTTGCCATCTTTTGGGACCATCATGCCAATCACGGGAGGGTCGACCATGGAATTCAAAACTAAGAAGCAAAGAAACAATTACTTCAGGTCTGTGAACACCATCATCAACGATGGTCCAACTGCCCGACCAGAGTGGGCCAAGGTGCCAATCACTTTCACTGAAGAGGATTTCAAACTGAAATCCGTGAATCGCAATGATGCCATGGTCATCGAAGTGAACATAGCTAGATGAGTTATCGGAAAAATTTTGGTAGACAATGGAAGTCAGCAGACATTCTGTTCTTCAAAATGAACTTGAGTCAGCATATGGTGCATCCGCCAGAATACCCATTGCAAGGTCTTGGAGGAAAACTAATCAAGCTAGTTGGAAAGGTATCACTTCCCGTATCTTTCGCAGATCTGGACAACGCCAGAACAGAAACCCTCACATTTGATGTGGTTGACATTTATCATCCGTACCTCGCGATTTTCGGCAGAGGCTTCATGAACAAATTTGATGCGGTCATTAGACAAAGCAATTCTTGTGTACGAATATACCGGCGCCCAAAGGGGTTATCACGGTGTTCGGCGATCGGCAAGAGGCCGAAACATAGAAAAATGCCATACTCCGAGCCAAGTCAATGTGTACCAGCTGAAAATGACCGAAGAAAGAAAGGAACCTTACAAAGAGGCCAAGCGAGACAAAGAAAAGATCGAGATAGCACTGATGGTGAAACCAAGAAAGTATACCCGGATGATATGCCCGATAGAGCAATCATAATTGGGGCTCATCTCAATCCTGAAGAAGAAAAAGAACTCATACAATTCTTGAACAAGAACAAGGATGTTTTTGCACGGTCGCCAAAGATTTGCAAGGCGTCAACGGGGATATCATCAAACATGCCCTAGAAACGGATGAAAAATGGCACTAAAAAAGCGAAACTTCGGAAAATGTCCGAAGAAAAAGTAAAAGCGATCGAAAGTTGAAGTTCAAAGGCTGCAAGATGCGAAAGTGATTAGAGAAGTGAAATATCCGGTCCCGGTTGGCCAACACGTACCCGTGAAAAAGAAGAACGAAAAGTAGAGAATGTGTGTAGATTTCACAGATTTGAATAAGGCATGCAAGAAAGACGATTTTCCCTTGGAAAGGGTAGATAAAATCGTAGATGATGCAACCAACAGTGAGATGCTCTCACTCCTGGACATATTTTCAGGATATCATCAGGTAAGAGTACATAAAGATGACGAATAAAAGACAAGCTTTATCACCCCCTTGGAACGTTTTGTTTCGTGAGAATGCCAGAGGGGCTGAAGAACGCAGGATGCACATTTTCGAGAATGATAGCAATAGTCCTCCATCCTCAAATTCGGAGAAATATTTTGGCATACGTGGATGACATAGTCATCAAGAGTGTCCAAAGAAGAGATCATATCGGTGATCTAGCGAAACATTCGCGAACTTGAGAGCGGTGAACTTGAGGTTGGATCCCGAAAAGTGTGTTGTCGGCATTCACAAAGGGGAAGTTCTCGGATGCCTAGTCTCAACAAAGGGCGTAGAGGTGATTCCCGACAAAATCAAGGCACCGATAGAGATGCAAGACCCAATTTCCATGAAGGATGTGCAAAAATTGACGGGGGAGAGTAGGCGCGCTCAACGGGTTCATTCCTAGGGCTGCGAGAAAGAAGTCCGCCATTCTTTCAAGTTCTCGGAAGTACTAAGAATTTTCGGTGGTTCGAAACTCGAAGCAAGCTTTCCAAGAACTAAAAGAGCACCTGTCTAACATGACCAAGTTGTGCCCTCCGAGCCAAGATCACCACTTCCGCTATATGTGTACGTATCAAATTCGGCGGTGAGTGTGGTGTTGTGAGACATGGGTACCCACGGGTCCCCACCGGCCGAGGCTCACTAGCGTCCCCGACAAGTGGGTTTGGCCTACTAGAAGACCCACCGGCACTGTCGGTGGGCCCAACCGACCTAGTTGGCGGCCCACACGACCTCCCGAACACCTTTTGGAAGATTCCCCCGGACGACCTAATCCAACACGACCTCAAGACTTGGCGTGTAAGACAAGACAAGACCTCTGTGGACTTCACCTAAAGCAGATCGACGGAATATGGCAAGATGTGTAACATAGACTTAGGTCTCCGGTCGTAACCGATCGGGGAGTCGGGGAACCGACCTCATCCTCTAGCCAATATAAGGCGGACGAGGTGACCCCTTGTAACATCACCCCGAGCCGGTCCTCAAGCAATCTACACCGACAACCGGACGTAGGGTATTAATCTCCGGAGGCTCGAACCAGTATAAACTCGCCGTGTCCTCTGTGTTCCGTGTACTCATGTGCGACATTCGAGTTCTTAGCCTTAGACTCCTCCCCACCGAACAAATAAACCACAGGGATTAACACCCCCGTGGGCTGTCCAGATCTCACCATCTAACAGTTGGCGCGCCGGGTAGGGGTTGAGTCAAGGTTCGTCGTGCAACTCGATGGCTTCGACCAACGACGTCATCTTCCCGGAGAGGATGGCGGACTTCCTCGCCAACCCCGTCGACATCTACTTTGGCTCGATGCCGGCGACATCCACCACTCGAGCCGCCTGCCTCATCATCGAAGGCAACACGGTCACCACCAACCAACAGATCGAAACGGATCCGTTGAAGAAAACCCACCCACTCCTAGCGACCGATCGGCCGGGATTGATCATGTCGGGAATATGATCTCCGATACAATCAAAGTCCGTGAGCGCGTCAAACGTCCTCGCACGACTCCTTCGACCTCCAGCATGCCTCTTGGCTTGCGCAATGCCGCTCACATAGCATCACGCTACATGAAGCGCAAGATCCAGATCGAATATGGACTCTACCCACAAGATCGTGGAAGCTACGGGAATCACCTCGACGAGCCCTGTCCTATCCACGAGAACTCCAAGCACACCGCACGCCAGTGCCGTGTCCTCAAGAAGCTTCGCCGACCTCTTATCGCGGCTCACCGCTGCCAGTTGAACCAAGAGTCGTCTCCATACCGCCTTGCGTTCCAGGTCGCCCACACAACGATCTCCCCGAACTATCCGGGAAAAGAGTTCGAGACCCTAGATCGCTAGATCTTGGTCGTCTCTGCAGATGTGCCACCACAAGATGGAGAAACAGACGTGCAGCGTCAAGAGTGTGAAAACGCCAATGCCGCCCGAGCTGTCCGACGACAACAAGAGATCGCTGCCCCAGGTGTAGACCTCCAACTGGCCAATGTCGGACAGGTCAACGCCAATCCTGCACAACAAGCACTTGTGGCACCAGCGGCCCCACAGCAGCGACGCCACGATGATCCACCTCGTGCCAGCAGACTACGTGCGCGAGATCTCCTCAGGGACTTCGAGCGCGATGGACTTGACGTTTACAACTCACCGCAGACCGATTTGGGAGCCGCTCTCGCCATCCTAAACCACCTTGAAGATTCTCCGACAATCCGGCGCCTCCAAGCCGGTGTCCGTGTTGCGGCCGCTCGGATCGAGGAAAGAGGCCCTAGATACGGTAGATCCGCGACAAGTTCCTATTCCGAGAAGCGAGATCGGAGCGTCCTCGCCGGCGACGTCGTAGCCGGGGTCCCCTTGACCCGGTGGGCCGAAGAAGGAAGAGGCGAAAATGAAGTAATGCGGCCGGCCAATCCCACCGCCAACGCGCGGCCAATGCTCCCGGCCAACCCAACGGCTAATGCTCCGGCAAAGAACGCCCGGCTAATGCTGCCGGCAATGCCGCCAACAATGCAGCCAACGCGCCAACATCTAGGGGAACCCCGCCCCAAATGCAAGACACAATGCGGGAGCTCGGCCTCCTCCGGTCCCGAGCCGATCGTGCGGAAGGAAGTTGGCGTCACCGCATAAGATATGAAGTCGAGATAGCTCGGCGTGCAAACTACCACCGTGAGCATGGGGTCCCCGACGCCCTCGATGCCAACAACCCTATCATGCACAACCGGGAACTCTGCGACGTGCCCGGTACGACCGGGACAATGGCCCTCCCGACGACCTCTATGTTATCCCCGCCGATCATGCTCCATCGGCAAGTCCGGGCGGTCAACAATTTCCCGGCTTTCTCACGACGTCTCCGGACGATCGGATACCCCAAAGACTTCAAGCCTTCAATTGAGAAGTATGACGGTCACTCCGACCCGAGTATATTGCTCAAGATGTACGGTATAGCCGCACGTGCCTCGGGAGGCAATGAAGACCACATGGCCGGATAGTTTCCTCTCGTGATGGGCAAGGCGCCACTTCGTGGCTCGACAATCTCCCGGCAGAATGCATCACCTCCCGGGCGACTTTGTGCCGCCTATTCACGACCAACTACCAGGCGACCTACAATCGTCCTGGCAATACTCACCACCTCGCTAGAGTACGGATGAGAAGAGACGAAACTCTCCGTGAGTACACCAACCGCTACTTCGAGAAGCGCAACACCCTCGCGGGTGTCAAAGACGACGACGTCATTGCATACTACACAAAGGGAATCGCCAATATCAAGTTGTTCGAGAAGATCCACGAAGCCGATGCCAAAACCATTGGCGACCTCATGGCCTACGTCGACAAACCGGTTGACACTCAAGAAGCGGTAATGCATGACTTCAACGGAGAAGATCACGACGACGGAGGCACCGGTCGCGCAAGCGATCCGGTTAAGCCTATGTAACGGATCCGCAAGACCTTCCACCTTCCTTGAAGGTGACTTCAATATAGTCATGGATGACTAGTGCCGGTTCCACCGCGACGCCAAGCATACCATGAGAGAGTGCGAGCGGCTAAAGCGTGCCCTTGGGGTACCTTCCACCTCCAAAAAGAGCAAAAGCAACGAAGCAATGACGACCGCAATGGTGGTCAACGCTTTGAGAATCGCAATCGTTGACCCGATCGACGAGATTACCGTGACCGCGGACCCTATCATCGCATAGTGCCGCGACTACCGCCGCGATGACGGACGTGATGACTACCGTCGTGACGACCACACCGATAAGCGCGATAGAAGTGATCGTCGTGATGATCGCCACGACGATCGTCACAACGACCGACGCGACGATCGACGTCGCCGGAGAAGACCACAACCGCCAAGACAACAACCACAAGGAGCCGACACCTCCGCCACCACCCAAAGGGGGCAACCCCAATGGTGCACTCCGAGAAGGCCAACCGCGAGATCAACTTCATCGTCGGTGGTCGCCAAGCGATCAAAACCAACCGGCAAACTCGATCGAACGCCAGAGAGATCGGGCACGTCAACACTGAAAATCAACGACCTCTACGGTGGTCTGAATTCCCAATCACTTTCTCTAGGAAGGATCATTGGGTTCACATTCCCTACTCGGGAACATATCCGCCGGTCGTCAACCCCATAGTTAACGGGGCACTGGTTGCCTAAGACCCTCATCGACGGAGGCGGCGGCCTAAACATCATTTTCACGGAGACGCTACGCAAGATGGAGTTCGACTTCTCCAAAATGACCGCTTGTTATGAACCCTTCTACGGGGGTCGTGCCGGCAAGGCCGCATACCCCATAGGTCGCGTGTGCCTACCGGTCACCTTCGGTACGGAGGAAAACTTCGAACGGAGTCAAGTTCATGGCTATACCACATCACACTTACCTCATCATGAAGAAGTCGGCGCCAAACGGAATCCTTTCCGTCCTCGGGGACATCATGGTCTCCTACAATTTCGAAAACGCTACCGTCGAGCTCTCCAAAGATTCGGCAATCAAAGGCGCCGCAACGGTCATGGTCGCTCAGGCAGCCAAGATCGACCAAACTACTCTTCAAGTACCGGAGCAGAAGCGTACAAGCACAGCTTTGGACCCAAGTCGAGCCGTCAAGAAGGTTTGCCTCGGCCTACCCGACGCATCCAAGGAAGTTGTCATCGGGGCCAACCTCGACCCCAAATAGGAACTCACACTCACCAGCTTCCTCAGGGACAACGCCGACATCTTTGCATGGAGTCCGTCCGATATGCACGGAGTCCCTAGGGAGCTAGGCGAGCACAGACTCGAAGTCAACAAGACCGCTCGACCTATCAAGCAAAAGCTCCGGCGATTTGCAAAAGATAAAAAACAAGCTATAGAAGCGAGAGTCCGTAAGCTCTTAGCTACGGGTTTTATTAGAGAATGTCAACCCTCGGTTTCGCTTGCAAACCCGGTTCTTGTACCAAAGAAAAGCGGTGGATTAAGAATGTGTACCGATTACACCGATCTTAATAAGCACCGCCCAAAGGATCCGTTCCCTCTCCCTCGTATCGACCGGGTCGTGGACTCCACGGCCGGCGGCGTCCTACTGCGCTTCCTTGAGCGCTACTCGGGGTATCATCGGATAGCCCTACATCCCAACGACGAAGACAAGACGGCGTTCATAATGCCCCACGACATCTCTTGCTATAAGGTCATGACCTTTGGCACGAAAAACACCGGAGCAACCTACCAAAAGGCAATTCAAAAGTGCTTGAAGACCCAAATTGGGAAGAACATCGAAGTCTATGTGGACGATGTGGTCGTCAAGACTACATAGGAAGACAAGCTCATCGCCGACCTAACGAAACCTTTGCCAATCTATGAGAGTTCCAATGGAAGCTCAACGCAACAAAATGTGTCTTCGGTGTCCCTTCCGGATTGCTCCGGGCTTCATGGTCGGGCACCGAGGCATCGAGGCCAACCCGGCGAAGATCGATGCTATACTCAAGATGGCCAAGCCATACAACAAGAAAGATGTCATGAAGCTCACCGAATGATGGCGGCTCTAGGTCATTTCATCGGCAAGCTCGATTAAAAAGGACTTCCTTTCTTCAAGCTACTAAAGAAGGCCGACAAGTTCGTATGGGACGACGAAGCCCGAGAAAGCGTTCGAGGCCGTCAAAGGGTCCTTGACAACACCACCGGTTATGACACCTCCAATACCGAAGGAAACGCTCTTACTCTACATCTCTCCGCCACCACTAATGTGGTCGGCACGGTTCTCGTCGCGAACGAGAAGAGGAAGGGCAAGCCTATCCTGTTCAATGACCCGTATATTACGTGAGTGAGGTTCGGGCCGACACTAAAACACGTTACAAACAACCTCGAAGCTTCTCTCTGTGCGCTCCGATCACGTCGATAAAACTTCGACACTACTTCTAAGCTCACAAGATCGTGGTCCCATCTTCGTTCCCCTTGGGAGAGATCATCCGCAACCGCGACGCCAACGGCCGCATCGTCAAGTGGTCAGTCGAGCTTAGAGAGTTTGAGATCGAGTTTTGTCCTAGACAAGCAATCAAGTTGCAGATCCTCGCAGACTTTGTGTCTGAATGCACAGAGATCCAGATGTCCCCTCCCAAGGAGCGGCCTGAACACTTGATCATGTACTTCTACGTCACCCTCAACCTCAAAGGAGCAGGCACAGGCGTGTTACTCATTTCTCCCCAGGGAGAAGCGGCTCAAGTACGTCCTGAGATTCATTACAAGGCCTCCAACCACTACAAAAAATCTCGTGGTCTATGACGGTCAATTTTCGTCACGGATCATCAAAATTTCGTCATAAAATGACATTTATGACGAAATTTGAGAACGTCATGTATTGAGCGTCACGGATCCCCTTCTCGTGACGTCCTTAAATTTTCGTCATAGATTAGCGTGATCCATGACATTCTCAAGCCGTCATAGATTGGTGTAAAGCCCATTGAACCCGGCCGAAGCCCAAAAATCGTGACGAAAGTGATCGTCATGGATTGACTCGCCACGTCACTTATAGAGATGAGTTGGGCGCCACGTGGCGCTAACATGGGCGCCGTGTGGCGCCGATGTGGATGCCGTGTGGCGCCGATGTGGCATCCACGTGGCGCTAATGCGGCCAAATTCAATACCGGCATACATAAATGATGACATCATCACATTTTCGGCCCATTAATATGTACGACCCATAACAAATATTGGCCCAATAATTTTAATAGAATTTCAGCCCACTTCAAGATTACAATTTCAACCCAAATTAAACGAACAAGCATCACATAAAAAGCTCGTTCATCTTGTATTACAACAAATAAAAAGTCTTTCTTCCAACACTTCGGATACAAGTTTTCATCCGGCAAGAGCTTTATCTCACTTCTTGTTCTCCATTTTTTCGAAATTAAAAGAACAAATGTAACATTAGTGATTATCAGAAGAGCTCCTGCTTTAACATAAATGGTAAAGTGATCTAATTATGGCCACAGATGGACGAACATGCATCAGATTTAACATCTATAGGATGTACATGGGGTGTCAAGAACTGCACAAAACAACTACCCATGTAGCTAGTTAGAGATAAGTGGACTAGGTGCAAGAAAATGGCTGGTTACTAATTTATAAAATGACAAGGTGAATATTCAATTAGAAATGACATTTTGTAGACATACAAATAATCAAATAAGTGCAATTATACTAAATCCACACAAACAAAATAATCAAATAAGTTACTTAATGACCAGGTTCATGCCGACAAGGCTCCAGACAAACACACTAAATCCTATAGTTACTAAATACCGGGGCCATACTTTAAACAAAATCAACATGCCCAAATGCCTTTCTCCGCCAAAATAGGTCCTCTTGGAGGTCGTATAGAACAATGAAAATTAGTTTAACAATATACTTCCATAAGACCAAGCCAAGTATGGAATGAAGTAAGGTCATGTCTTGAATAAACATTATATATTGTGAATAGCGAGGAGTAAATATACTTTCACAAAATAAACTTGGTTAGAAACCAAGTTTTCATCGTGTTACCGTCAAAGAAACAAAGTAAAATTATATTCCTATTTGTACTCCTACGAAATAATCATCATCATTAGACTGCAATGCAAATTATGAACAGGGCAACAAGACCACTATGTCCATCAGAATCATAAATTTGCATCTGTCTTGCTCTTCTCTATGCCATCACATTGTCCTTAAGATTGCAAGTAGCTTTTCATTTGTACTCTTTATGCAGAAAAGTCATGCAGTTAGGGAAAAGATTAGTCTATGTCTCAGAATATATACTCAACTCAACTATTGTCACATTACAAGGCATATCATAGTGTCATGATCAAAATTGCAAGATGAGATACTAGATACTACTGGAGTACAAGAACAAAGTTTTCTAGTACAGATGAGAAGTCGTTCAACAATGATTTAGCAGTTCATTTAGATGTCTGAATATTACATATCTAAACTAAATGCCTGAATGTCCTAATAGGCCTACAGAAGACACCTGGGAAGAACCACCAAGCAGTGAATGCAGCAAACATAGTAGAAAAAACTTAAAAGAACAAGCCCAGCAAACACGTCATGTTTGTGTGCAGCACAGCTATAAATCATATCTAGTCCAACATGAAATCCAGCGTTACTACTTGCCAGATATCTTGCCGCAACTTTTTCCTGACCTAAATTTCCACTAAATTCAACACTGAAATCTAGTGCAAGTCAAATAGCGGTCTGGAAAGTCACATCGTAGCTCAAGTCCTCAACATATCATCGCAACATCACAAAAAAATGTTCCAGGCTCATTTCTCTAATTGCTTCCTAAACTTTGTCACAAGCACCAATGTGAGCTATTAGCTGCAATATAGAACAAATCTATAGCCTAAATAAGGCGGTCAATTTTTATAGCACCGATATCACGAGAAAAATCACACATCATACGAAACAAGTTGTCTACAGTGATGCAACTAACATCAATTAGATAATTTTGAGTTTAAAGCAACGAGCATTTAATTTTAAACTCTGTTACGATGTATTGTCGTCAACATCTCAAACTAGTTAATTATTCAGTATAATTGTATAAATAAGCACGTGTTGTACAAATCACAGGTAGGCAGGTAGTAATCACCCACAAGTGAAGCCAAGATAAAAGGTTCCATCATATAAGGAGTCCTACAATTCTGACACACAAAGGTAGATTACCCACAAGTGAAGCTAACAAAAAAGGTTCCATCGTATAACAGAAATACTACTCACAGGTATTAATATCCTCTTGCCATGAAATGCCACATCTTACTAGTTCTTAGGATTTGACAGAAATAATATCTATCTACAACTTCTTATTAACCCAATGAAATAAGATTCATCTCAGTTTACAAATACATCAAGTAGGCATAAGTAGTAGAATCCACATTATCTACATTTACTAGTCAATCCTAGAGCCTTTCAGTCGGCCAACACACCACATGAAGAAATAGCAAAACCAGAAGGCTGCATAGCAGTGGGATTGGTACCTTAATCTTGGATGAACTTCTAGAAACAGAGAATGGGAGGTGCAGGTCTAGCTGCCAGGCCGAATCCGGGTTCATGGCGGCCGAATCCGTCATGGTCTCCACGACTCCGTAGTGCCTCCATGGCCACCACGTGGTTGGCCCTGCACGCGTCGCCGCCCTTGTCGAGCTTCTCCACGACGCGACCCCCATTTGCACCGGCCTCCGCGTCAACACACCGCATCAATCAATCAACCCCCAAAAGCCTAAGCGGCACGCCTTCGCAAGAGAACCCCGGCGAGAGCGAGTGGCAAATTTTGGGGGCGAGGGGAGCGACCCGGAGATGGTAGGGCTAAACACCATGGGGAACGATGAAGGCGGAGCGCCACAGAACATGTCGTCGGGGACCCGTTCCTGCTCCCCCACCTTCCCCCGCGCGGGCTTGCACTTCGGCACCATCGGAGAAGGGCGCGGAACACGGCGTGACGGAGGGGAGGAGGGGCTGCTGCCGGAGGCGGAGCCATGGAGGTCGTGTGCGGAAGCGGATCTGGTGGTCACGGCACGGAGGGGCCGATGGGATCGGAGAATCGCAGTGTGTGCCCCCGCCGCCGCTGGGGGAATAGAGGAACGGAAGAGGAGCTAGGGTTTAGGGCGACAGTGTCTGCCTAAAGGGTTTTTATAGGACCATGATGCGATGCGAGCCGTCGAATCAAGGATCGATGGTCATGAAGGTTGGGGTTGTGCACGGCGTAGAGAAATCAGCCCAATTTGTGATCCGTTTAGTTTGTTTTCATTTTCATCTAATTCTACACTATCCTTGTGAAGTAACACATAAAAGTAGAAACAATTCACAAAAATCATATTTATACTTCTATGTTCCATTCTAGGCCATGTTTTAGAGATTGATGACAAATTCAATGAGTTATAAGGAATATTCGAACTTTTATGTCAAAAGTACAACATAATAATCATAATAATATTTTAATTTGGTCAAAAAATTCTACAAATTAGCATAACAACATGTTTTTGGTCCATAATCATGTCATAAAAAATCGAAGTGATTTCAAGAAAGTGAGGACATATACCTCTCACAAATGGATACATGTGTGGCATAGTTTCTTATAACTCGGACAAACTTTGAGATTTGTGTGGTGATTTACATTTTCAAATTCATAGACATCTCAAACTTGGCTACAACATTATATTTACCACAACATTAGAAAAGTATGAAGTTATGTTACCATTTGTTATTAAATGATATCTTTTATTTATTCTCCTTTAGTACAAGAAAGGGAGTTGTATAAAAAAGATAAATGAAATAGCAAATGATGGAGAAAAGGATATGAAAATAAACTTCGCGACCGACACATAACTTTACATGTAGCTTAGTGGTAATGCATCCTCCTCCTTTCCCCCACGTCGCGGGTTCGAGTCCCCGTGCGCCCTAGTTTTTTGCACGGATTATTTTCATAGGCGATGGGCCGGCGTGGCCGGTGGCGTGCGGCTGGCGGGCCGCCGGACCGGGGCCCGCGTGGAAGCCATGGCTAGCTTTCAAGTTTTGTATTTTGATGCGGATATTTGGAACCTTCTCACAATATAATCACAAACCAACATGTGTTCTTGTGGTAAAGGGTTGTAGAGCTAATGCATGGTGTCCCCTGGTTCGAATCCCTTTAGGTGCGGAGTTTTTTTATTTCTCTATTTTTTCCATACATCATTCTTTTTTCCAATGATCATCTCTAATTCTTTTAATTTATGAATCATGAGTAAATGACGAAATGCAATGTGGGTCGAATTATGACGAAATGGCGCAACGTAGTGTTTGAACATCATATCGGGATTCATATCCAACACGCTAATCTATGACGAAATCGCATGTTGTAATGGATGCAATGTGATGCGTGACGAAATCTATGACGAAATTGACACAACGTCATGATGTTTGGACTTCATATCGGGCTTCATATCCAGCATTGCCAATCTATGACGAAATCTGAGTGTTTGTCATGGATGTAGTGTGATCTGTGACAAAATCAGAAAACGTCATGGGAATTTCGTCATGGATCAAAGGATTTCTTGTAGTGAACAATAGAGCGAGTACGAAGCCACGATCCACGGGCTCGGGATAGCGGTGTCCCTTGGCATCAAGCGACTACTGGATTTTGGTGATTCCAAGGTCGTCATCGAGCAAGTCAACAAGGAGTGGGACTTGCGTCAAGGACACGATGGCGCTTCTTGGCTTGAGATTCGTAAACTCGAAGGCCACTTCGAGGGGATCGAGTTCCAGCACGTCCCACGCAACAACAACATCGCCGCCGATGTGCTTTCCAACCGGGCTCTCGTCGAGCTCTAGTCCCCGGCGGGCGTGTTCGTTCAAGACCCATGCAAGCCTTCAATCAAGCTCTTGGATTCTAATAACCCAAAGCCACCTTCAAACGACCAAAATCTAGCACCTCCTCGTGACGTGCTCATGGACCGAAAAAGAGGACGATTGGCGCAAGACCTTCATAGACTTCATACTCGACCCGCTTGTCCCCGATGACAAAGCGAAGCGAGACCGTACCACGCGGTGAAGCGCTAACTACGTCGTGATTGATTCCAACCTATACACGAAAGCTACCTCCACGGGCATCTTGATGAAGTGCATCCTACGATCAGAGGGTCTACAACTCTTAGCCGAGATACGCAGGGGTGAGTGTGTCTGCCACGCGACATCCATGAACTTGGTCGGTAAAGCATACTGATCTGGATTCTATTGGCCCACGGCCGTAACCGACGCTAAAGACCTCGTCCCGGAGGTGCAAAGGATGCCGGTTCTTTGCCAAACGGCGGCACACCCGGCTCGGGCTCGCGCACTATCCCTCCATCTTGGCCCTTCGCTATGTGGGGTCTCGACGCGAAGAGGACCGTTTCGTATTGCTCCGGTGGCTACAAACATATCCTAGTCGCTATAGACAAATTCACTAAGTGGATTGAGGTCGACTGTTGCGAAAGTAACATCGGAAGAAGCGAGTCAAATTCATTGGAGACATCAAACACCGCTTCGGTGTGCCTAACGAGATCATCACCGACCTAGGCACGGCTTTCACCGGCTCGGTCTTTTGGGACTTCGCCAAGATAACCTCATTGACATCTACTATTCCTCGGTTGCCCACCCACGGTATAACGGCCGGGTCGAAAGAGCTAACGGCATGGTGCTCCAAGCACTCAAGGAACGTATCTACGACGACGCTTCCAACTACGCCACCGGATGGATAGGCCGAGGCCGCCTCATGTAATGCGGGGTCTCGGGACTCAAGTCGGCTCTACGACGGGCTTTTCGCCCTTCTTTACGGTCTACGGATCGGAAGCCATACTTCCTACCGACGTCACTTTTGGAGCTCCGCGAGTCGGTTCTACGAAGAAGGAGAGGCCGAGCAAACACGTCGCATCGACCTCGACGGTCTCGAAGAACAAAGACTCACCGCCGTCATGAGACAAGCCCGTCACGACCGGCGGCTACGTCGCTACCACGATCGCAATGTTAAGGAAACCTTCTTCAACGTTGGCGACCTCGTCCTTAGACGCATCCAAAAGAGCGACGGCATGCACAAGCTCTCTACCCCTTGGGAGGGGCCCTTCATTGTCACGAAGTAATTAGCCCGTCAACATATCGACTTCGGTGGGGTGACGGGCAAGAAGTACCCAACCCCCGGAACGTGGAGCATCTACGACGATTCTATCCGTAGATTTGTTTCTTTTCAAGCTATGCATTTTCCCTTTTGTATTTCTCTTTTTCGAGATTAAATAAAAAGTATTTCAAGCGGTCCTCGCTACGAGTCGAGCACTACCTCCTCCTTCCTCATACCATAATCCCCCCTCGACATGCTCGGGGGCTTGGCTAAAGCCAACATGCGGGTCGCAAGACACGGGGGTTCTAACTCCTCTTTATCCCTTCCCCTCGACATGCTCGGGGGCTTGGCTAAAGCCAACCCAAAGGTCGCGCGACCTAAGGATATCATTGCGAACGAGTACAAAGCCTCCCGCCGTCACGAGTATGCTTGATCGAAAGGTCGCCGGATACGAGCCCCGGGCTCCTCCCTCGCGCGCCGATCTCTCGTAAGCCTCCACGATGGTGTCGAGGTCGGCAAGCCAGCCTCTCTGTGAGTAGTGGTTAGCGAGTCAAGAATACAAAATGTCGTCATCTACAAGATCAACCAGAACTCGCGCAGGCAAAAGGCAAGTACTTTGTTACTGATTTCTTCAAAGTTTTTACAAGTCATGAGAGGAGGGGGAGGTACAGCTCCTAGCTACTACTGGTTGTCGCTGTCGCCACCTTCACCACCGGCTCCACCATCGCCTTCAAAGTCGATGTTCTCTACCACCTCGGTGGTGGCTTCATCAACTTCGAGCTCCCGGGGTGTGAAGGTCGTTCGTGGTGTCGGCTCCGCCCTTGATCTTGGTCATGTCGACCACGGGATAGTGGGACTTGACTCTCACCAACGCATCGGTCGCGGCCGCCAAGCCGGTTGCCCTCAATAAAAGCAACAACTCTGTTAGGAGTATCTACCGGGGCAATCAATAATGGACTGTTGCTAATCCCCTTCCTCCGGAACGGTATGCAAGACATTGCATAATTGGCGACACCCTTGAGGTCGCTTAGCTCCACCTCATACCGCAATGGTGATTTGGTCACTCGCAATGACTTCAAAAAAACCTCGAACTCGACTTCAAGGCCCCGACGAGCTGCGGTCTCATAAGCCGGCTTTTGAGATATGGCGTACTCACTCTCGGTGGCCTCCTTCATTGCCCGTTTGAGTTCCGGGCCTCCCGGCCTCGATCTCCGGACCTTGCCCTCCGGGATATGAATCTTGCTCTGGAGGTCACCGAAGCATTTTTCGGCTCTTCTTCGCGGTTACGGAAATGCGAACACACAACGAGTTGGGCGACGGCTAAAGACCTTTCTTGTTCAAAAAGGGACAAAGACTAAAACTCACAAGTAGCCGCGGCGTTAAACATCGCGGTGGCCTCCATGGCCTTGCGCCTTTCCTCGGCAAGCTCATCCTCGAGCCTCTTCTTATCGGCGGCCGCCGCCCTCACGAACCTCCCCGAGCTCTCTCTCAAGGTCGGTAATACGTCGTTCCTTCTCCTCGGCATGCCGCGGTGGTCGGCCCGGCCCTTGGCCCTCTTTGCTAGCGATTATTATAAAATCACAAGGTCGTTAGTGATGCTTCAAAAGCAAAATAATCAAGCGGTATTAATACATCATAGGCAACTCACAATGAGTGTGGTATTGATGGTGACGATCTTCGGTCCGCAAAGCCCGCATGTCCTCATTGTCCTCGAACCAATCATCCCCGCCAAGGGGTGTGATCCCAATTAATTGATCGACGTGGCAACCTCGGGCTCGAAGTTGAAGATGGAGGTATTATGCGCCGGATGCTTCGGGACCTCCCGACGCCGGGTCGATGCGAGGCGGTCCTCGGCCACGTCCTTCGCCCCCATCGGGTACGGCCACGATAGGGTCAACGTCTATGACTGTTGGAGAGGTCGTCGCCCCGACCTCTCCAAGCGAGGTCTCAACACCCTCGGCGGTGTGTAGGGGAGAATCCGCCCTCGTGTCGGTCACGCGGTGGTGAAGTCGTCACCCCCCTCCGCCGGTCCTCGCGTCGGGGTAGCGGTACGGGCATCAACTACAAGCGCCTCCCCCGCGACCGTGGCTCGGGCGACCTCGTGTGGGAGGGAGATGATGGGATAACCGGCACCTCTTGTGGTTTTGCCGCCGGCACCGCATGTCAAAATACCACGTCAAGATTGAGTTCGGATAAAAAAGCATAAAGATAGCATCAGCTCTTAAGTCCATACCTCGGCACAACCGGAAGCCGAGTCTTTGGCCAAATTACCCGAGGCTTAATAGCCGCGGTATCTTCGCCCATGTCGTAGCGACGACCGCGCTGCGCCTCTAAACCACGTCGGAGAGCCTCCTCCAACGTCTTCGCACCAGCTCTCGCTGCCTCTTGGCAGCAGGACTCTCTAGCCTCTCCGCTGCCTGGTCTTCAGGGACCGGCAGCTCTTCGACGACCTCATCCTTCTCCTTCTCCTCCTCCTCATCCTCCGACCCGACCTCCTGCGAGCGAGGCGTCCGAATCGTTGGAGTAGCAACAGCCGGAGGGGATGCAGCCCTCCTCTTCCTCTTTTTCTTCTGCTTTGTGGCCTTCTCGCGAGAGATTGCGGTGGCAATGGCGAGCGGGACTTCTTCACCACGCGTTGACCCGGTCCTGCATCGGGATTTTGCGGCGCCGACGCCCGGATCCGCCCCGGCCTCCACGTCGGTGTCTTCGTCGGCCTCCACCGACGAGTCGGACTCATAATTATCCGGCGGACGACCCGCCGGAGGCTTGTACTTGTCCGACCTCGGCTTCCTCCCGTGTATCTCCCCTCGGGGGAGAGGCGCGGGCACCACATTTGGAGCTCGCGCATCCGCGAAATAGATGAGATAAATGCTATACAACCTAAGTGAATCAAGAAAGCAAAACACAATAACCTAAAGACGGATCTCGGGATCTTACCGGATCGGTCGGTCTCTTCAACGAGTGTGCCCTCGGGCACTTCTTCACCTTGACCCGTTGACGCAAAACGTGCACCTAGCGCCAAACACACGGCAAGCCGAACAAAGCTGGTTTCACACGCGCGAAGAGTCACGAGACGTGCCGATCAATTTTTCCCGAAAATTAACAAAAGACAAAGCGAGTTAGATATCAAAGCTTGGAACTTGCCGGGTGGTACCGAACGGTTCCATATTTACGGCTATAAAGCCGGATGGGATGACACATAGCTATAGAAAGCTACTGTCAATGACCGAAAGCCATTCGGGAACTTATAAAAAGAAAAGTAATACCGCCGAATGGATGACGTAAGCATGACGGTAATCGGTCTTTGGTTGAGCAAAGATGCACGTGCACGAGGTCATGACCGATCCCCATGATAACTAACATTAAATAAATAGATAAAGTAAAGCGCGAACATAAACATGTAATAAATAAGCATGCATAGATCCAAAGCACTAGTCTACCACATGTCTAGGTACTCAAAGATCCGTCGGGCACGACATCAAACAAATCTATCCACCGCATGATACAACTTGCATGAAAATCGTACCACTTTCCACAAATAGATCTATCCACCGCATGATACAATCTAAATATGGAAAGCTAAAAGCACACGTTATTTAAAGCATGAATTACGCACGTGTTCTACTCGTGAAGAAACATAACCGAATACGGCTGAACAGCCGATCCGGGATCCATGAAGAAGGAACGAACATTACCAAGCGAATAAATCTATCAGATTGATTTGAAATCTAATCCACCGGATGACTAGCTCCAAAGCAACCCTAAAACCCTGCATCTACCGCATGATACCCAGCTCTTTCAAGATTTATACCAACATTGGCAAGCTTGAACCCGCAACACGTAACAACCTAGATCGATTCGGTTTCGGCTATCGTAAAGCACAAGATCCACGTGCTAAAACACGAAATCTATTCATATAAGGATCACGAGAGGGATAAAGCCGATCCAAACCCATCTAGATTGGGCAAAAGGTGTTACATGAACTTAAACATAAAGCAAAAACTCAAAGCAACATGGGGTAACTTAATGAATCTATTGGATCTTGCCAAAATCCAATAGAGCCGATAACTAGCTTCAAGCTAGATCTTAGCCTACCGCATGGCTCATGACCTAACAAGAAACCCTCTTGAACCAAGCTTGAATCTACCGCATGACACGAAGCATGGTAACAAGACTACTTGCATCGGATCTAAATACACCGCATGATACTAGACATGATACAAGGTTGCCGGTACTCACGAGAGGTCGGCGGATCGATGAACCCTCTCGAAGAACTCGACGACACGACAAAGGGACTCTAGGGTTTGGCGTAAGGCCGGTTTGTATTGAAGAATGATTGTTTTTGTTACATACATTCAGGGCTCATATTTATACCTGCCAAGTACAATCTCGAATGGATTCGCTGCCTAACTTATCTCTAAGCATGATCGCCTATCCATCCATTCGTCCTTCCTGCTTGAGCCACGTCACCGTCCAATCCCGCAAAATCAACTCAACTGTTCCTTTGCCGAACGGGAGCAGATAGCCGACCGCAGACCCCTTTGCGGAATACATCTGAAAAACCCTTTCCTTCCGCTAGACGGACTCTTCACCGAGCTGGACCCACAGGTCAGCCTCCTTACCAAATTTTGGTGTTAACACATGCCCCTTCAATTGCGGGATAAAAGTGATTTTGTTCCGCAATTGACTCCAGCCACGAACATTTTCAAATCGAATCCGTCAACACCTGTTCTTTTTTCTTCGCAATCCGTCGGAATCCTCGTCTAGATCCAAACCCTAGATCCCCTTATTCTAAGCTCAGATCCCCAATGGCAGCTCAAAACCAAGCTGCTCAGGTAAATTCCTTTCCCGTAAGCTTCATTCGGCATTTAGGTTTTCAAATTTACCTGAGATTTCGTTTCCGCTTTTCTTCAGGAGCCCTCTACTGAGCTTCTGATTCGCACCGAGGCCAATTCAAGATCCTATTACCTTGGTCCCGTGGGAAACTCTGATCCTCGAGATTTCATTGCGGCTGAATCTCAAAGGATCCCCTTCAAGGCGGCTCTGTCCCCACCTTCTCGGTGGCAAGATGCTTTCAAGAACTCGCCCTCGCCTCCAATCGCGAGTGGAAAAATTGGTGCCGGAGGATTCGTGCGAGTAAGAGTGCCGAACCCAAAACCGGGATACCCTCCGTATTGCTCGGTGCACGGAGTTGTCTTTGGCCGAGACCCCCAAAAATGAAGACCTTCGATAGCGACTGCCATTTTTGGTCAAACGGTGTCAACGCCTTCCTCTTCGGTCACGGCCCGATGTCTCCAACTGCGGTCGATGTGTATATGATCACCGGCCTTGATATTACGGGATCCGTTCAACCCACGGGATTTCGAGAAATTCTTCACGGAAAACGGGGGGTGAAACCGGGGAACGGATACAATGACTACATATTGAAGCGAGATGAAGGACAATCCCCTTGGTGAAATTGAATATAGGGCATTTACGAACATGTGGCTATGCCGATTCGTCTTCGTGGTAAAGCCAATGAACCCACCCCGAATTACATTACCATGGCTTCTCATCCGGTAAGTGGCAACCGCCTCCCCCTTGGGACATTCTTCCTAGGCGGCGTGTACCATATGCTTCACCAAACTCGTCACCCGGATGTACACTAGCCGAGAGGATAGCATGCGTCAACGGCCCTTGGTGGTTCATTCAAATGTGGTGCACGCTCCACATGCATCGATTGTTGGTGTTGATTTGAACACCGGGCTCTTCCCTTCATCCAATCACCACGAAGGGGAACCCCAAGCCACCGAGAGGATGCCGAATTATGGAGAAGGCTGCTTCAATTGTTCTTATTCGGCGGGACATCGGCCCGGCTTTTTGAGCTATTCTTCAAAGGTTTCCAAAACCCTCTCGGCTTCCTTATCCGGATAATGATACCTTGACTCTCCCCGTGAATTCTCCTTTGAACCGAACACCAAGATGGGAGATTTCTAGAGATCCTCAATATCATAATCCGCCCATGCATGCCGCCACTGAATTCAATGGAGGAAGGTGATCCATAGTACTTATGAATATTATCGGCCCAATGTAGTAGCTCGGCAACTTGGGTGCGGCCGGATGCCCCCAAAGGTTGTTTTTCGCATGAATTCCTCAAGCCCCGAGAGGAAATCAAAGAACTCATGCACAGTAGCAGAGTCTTCCGTTATGTGTGCAGTCCCACTATCTATACCTGGCCTTTTGTACCTACAACAATAGCTCACCCCACCTTCAACTCATGGTGGCAAGAATTCCATGATCATATCTTCAGTGAGCTGTGCATTTGTTACGTGCGAGTTGATGCACGATTTTCAGCCAACTTCAGAGGTAATATAACTAACCTTTGGATCAGACATTCCCTCTTACAATCATGGTTCTGATCTTATTCCTTTTACTCACAGAACACAGTACCTGCCCCTCGAGCCAGAGACATCACCTACAATGCCGTAGGCCCGATCTCAGCACTAGGGTTCAGATCCCCAACTCTGGCTCAGCTAATGGCCAGGTTTGCCACAACAGACCCAAGCCTTTCCAGCCTTGCTGCTGACAGGAGGCAAGGTTTTACCCTGATTGCTCCTCCAACTGCCAAGAGGAGGAGAACTATTAAGAAAGTCCTTATTGAGGTAAAACCCTTTCTTTTCCTGATCACCAAATCACTGCGGTTACGATAAATCATATCTTGTGTATTTTCGGCCCGAGCCCGACAACCTTCGGTGTCGAACACCGCCAATGCCCCATCCCAGCGGGTATGACCTTCACTATCCCCTTTCCGAGGATGAACAACGGCATCTATCTTTCAATTTGACATTTGCGAGAAGATACAAGGGAAGAACAACTTGTGGACGTCCCGGTGTCTCAACAAGCCAGTCCACCCAGGGTTGAATTACCTATCCCGGTGGAGGTTTCATCTTCATCGGGGACCCAATCCCCTTCCGTAGAAGCAATGAATTCTTCGAGAGATGAGTCTCCCAATTCAACCAGAACCATCAAGTCTTCCAAGGGCACAATCACCTGCCGGTCAGCGAAACACCAACCTCGGCGAGAGGTGAACCCATCTCCTCTTCGGCCCGAAGCCCTTGAGGCGCCGGCAACGGCAGCGCCTTCTCACATAGAAGCTTCGGCCTTGCCCGGAACACCTCCTTCGCCCGTGATTGCCCCCGAACGAGTCCTACCCCCGACTCAAGAAACCCGGACATGAGGTACTCATTTGCACTTCAACTACGCTACTTTTACTTTTAGCACTCCTAACTCGGCAATATTGCCTTCTTAGGATCGAGCCCCCTCATCATCAAGTCCGTTAGTGGGGAACAATCCGATTCTTGCCGAGGCGATGGAAGAAATGCATCGAACCCTGTAAGAGGAAGTACTAGAAAAGCTCGGGGAGATCCTTGCACTGGCTGGAAAAGGATGCACAAGATCGGTTCAAAGTGTTAACACCAAAAAGAAATGCTCCAGTTCCGTTAGCCAAGAGCTTCCCGAGGACATCAATGCTTCTCTGCATCTATCCGTGGCCCGGAGATCCACTATGCGCCCATAAGGCAAAGCTTTGAGGAAGGTGCGCTCCCGCCCAGCCTATTGAAAAGAGGAGAGCCGTTACGAACAAGCCATGAACGGCACAATCTCGTACCGATAGCCACAAAGATACATTGGCCAATCTGCAAGCCTTCGTGATTTAAAACTTGCCAGGAAAGTCGCCCGGGAGGCAGACTGAGAAGCTCCGTCGTCCGAGATAGAGGCCGATGACAGAGAATAGCCGTCTCGAATTGATAGAGAAGACCCAAGAGGAGGCAAAATCGGCTATGACCAATATGAAGCAATGCGATGTGTTTAACACCTTGTCTAGTGCCCAGAGATTATCGAGCTTGGGATAACTTTTGCCGTACAATATCCAATGTCCGTGGTGTAGTTGCAAAATACTTAAACGCTTCAATTGATGTACACCCGAATTGGTCTTTTCTTGTAATATCTCGTCCTTGCAATTTTATTTCTTTTCCTTCGCGCTTTTGCAAACGTACCGTCGAATGACCCATTCGCAAAGAAATGCCAACACCCGAATGGCACTTTGACCCCTTTAGCCGAGCCAGTCAACCGATTACGACTCGGCCTAGAATTCCAAGCGACCCATCGGGCACCAGTCAAGGAAACCTTTCCACCTTCCGATTTTCTTGGGATATGCGCCACGATCTGCAGCCACAACTTGAAGCCACGATCCGTCTTGCCAGGCCTATAAATGAAACCGTAGGTGCCCCTAGCTCTCCACAAAGCCTTTAGCTCTCGAACCTTTGCCAACTTCAACTCTTCTTCTTTCCCAACAGCAGCACATCCCAGAACAAGATTTATACGCCGCCTCAACCGTCGCCGCGCCTCCGATGAGGTATGAGTAGCGCCAATACGCGTCGTAGTCTAAGGTGAGTACCCTTCTTGAAGCCGTAGGACTCCGTGACGAGTAGTCGTAGGCACCGATGCGCGTGTCGTTTGTTGGCGAACGCCGAAGGAGGTGACATCCCTGCGGGGGTGCCCGTGCGAGAGTTGACACCGCAGGCCCCGCAGGGCCGAAGGAGCCCCCGAGCCCGTGGGGGAAGTCGTCGAGAAGTCCACCAGGGGAGAGGCGGCCACCACGTCGCCGGGGTTGCCCCGGAGGTGGTCGTCCGCTCCCCCGAGATCCAAGACGCGGAGCCCATCCGGTCCGCGCCGATGACGGAGGCTACGTCGAGTAGCCGCGGCGGATTGAACTTCCCCCGGCCGACGACCTCGTCGAGCCGGCGATGGTGGCGCGGCACCGGAGGCGATGCGGCGAGCCGAACAAAGGATGAAGGTACGTAGCCGTAGCCTCCCGAGTGGTCAATCCTTGCGTTGAGTACTCTTTCTTGACTTGAGCTTGTCTTGTGCAGACGTCGCGGAACGATCCCGCGAGAAGTCGAACTCCGCCGCAAGGTTACGGAGCGACACGGTGCTCCGAGCTGAGGCCCTAGAGGAGCGACTCGTGAAGTCGCGGAAGCACGCGGGCGCCATGCCAGTAAAACTCGACGCCGCCTTCGCCAAGTACCACAACGACGTGATGGAGCCGCAAGGGCGAAGGGCGACGAGTTGGTGCGGAAGAACAAAGGCCTCCGCAACAAGAATAAAGGTATGTCCCTTGACTTGTCGGGTACTTGTTGGAAGTCGTCAAGCCTCTGACCCATTGTTGTGTTTCCATGTTGCAGAACTCGAGGACCGGTGGAAGCACCGAAGGCCTCGGAGGTCCGCATGAAGAACCTCTTCTACCGGGAGCAAGAAGCCCGCTTGTGCCCACTTGAGCTCGACTACAAGGAGCTTGCCTTCGAGTGCGAGAAGCACATGGAGCCGCGGATTGCCTCCGACGGAGATCTCGTCAACCCGCTACAAATCTTTGCGAGAAGTTAAATGAAGATTGCGAGGCGCTCCGGCCCACTGAAGGAACTTGAAGAGGTCGCCCTCCCGATCGCGAGGCTTCTGGTGCCGCACCCGGGCGGCCCCAAGATCGCTCCTCTGGCGGATCGACTTCGTGAGGCACCAAGCCGGCTGGCCGCCTATGTCAAGCACATGGCCAAGTCGATCCCGAAGCAAGTCCTGGCCTTCATGAAGTCGTACTTCCCGAAGGCTCCAGTGGAGGTGGTCGCCGGCGGGGTAGCCGCCAACTGCTCGGATGAGCAAGACGCGGAGCCGGCCGGAGCGGATGGCTCCCCATCACGGAGCGGATAGCCGAGAAGTCGAACCTCCGAAGAGCCCGCATAGGTAGCTAGTAGCCATAGTTGTACAAAAAACACTTGTAATGAAGTATTCATGTATCAATGAAATGAAATTTTCCCGCAATGAGTACTCGTAACCGCGATCTCGCAGTGCGGAGCGCCCATCGTGGAATAGGTGCGAGTAGTAGTACTCGGCTTTAGTAGTCCCGTCGTAGGGAGCAAGAACAAAGAACAAGTTGATGAACAATCAAGCTTTATTACCGAAGAAGTACACACGGGTGGCCGGGTGGCCGTAGTTACGGTGTAGTCGCTCGGGACCGGAGGCCGCTTGCGCCTAAGTGGCGCCGGAGCGGGTAGCCGCTTGCGCCTAGTGATCCGTAGGTAGCCGTGTAGGCCGGATCGCGCATCCGTGAGGTAGCCGCGCGGGGGCCGGATCTTGGAATGTGGTCTCTTGGTAGACCGCTAGAGTCCTTGACGCTCGTCGCGACCCCGGGGTCCGTAGGCAGCCGCGCGGCCGGACCCCCGGAGGAGAGTAGTCCGGAGACTTGAAGCCGGGACCGGAGGGTCACTTGCGGCAAGGGGTGTTGATGTAGTCGTGTAGACTTGAACCCCGGGGTAGTCGTGTAGACTAGGCGTAGAATCGACGAGTTGGTCGACATTCCACGAGTTGTTGACGTCTTCGCCTTCAAGTGTTTGGAGGCGGTAGGGAGCCCGCCCGGTCACCTTAGCCACGGTGAAGGGCCTTCCCGATGGGGAGCCGAGCTTGTGGATTCCTTCCGTGTTCGGGATACGGCGGAGGACAAGATCTCCAACGTTGAAGGAGCGTTCCTTGACGTTGCGATCATGGTAGCGTCGGATACCCTCCCGGTACCTTGCCGATTGGACGAGGGCGGCGCAGAGCTTCTTCGAGGCCGGTCGATATCAACTCGTCCGCTCGTTCGAGACGCCTTCGTCGTAGTGCTCCACCGCCGGCGAGTTCCATATGACGTCGGCAGGGAGGATGGCTTCGGGCAGGCGTAGACCGGAAGTAGGGGGATTGCCCCGTTGGCTTGGATGGTTGAGTCCGCGCCCCCCGAGAGTGCGTTGGGTAGTTCCTTGATCCACTTGCCCCCTTTGGAGTTAGCGCGTCGTGTAGCCGCTTCTTGAGGGCGTCGAGCACCATCCCATTGGCGCGCTCGACTTGTCCGTCGTCCGTGGATGGGCGACTAAGACGTATCCGACGTCGATTCCGCCGTTCTCGCAATATTCCCCGGAAGCTCGGTGGTTGTTGAAGTTGGACCCCGGTGTCCGTGATGATGCGGTGGGGTAGCCCGTAGCGGTGTACGAGTTCATCCAGAAGTCGAGTACTCGTCGGCCTTGGGGCATGTGACCGGCTTGACCTCGATCCACTTGGTGAACTTGTCGATAGCCACCGGCACCCCGTTGAATCCTCCCGGGCGCGCTTGGCGCGTGGCCCAATCATGTCGAGCCCCCGGCAGGCAAAGGGCCGGTGTTGGCGGTATGGTGACTAGCTTGTAGGCCGGGACGTGTTGCCGCTGGGCGAAGAACCGACATCCTTGGCACCTTCGATGAGTTCTTCGGCATCGCCCGGGGGGCGGGGCCGTAGGAAAGCTCGCCGAAGGCATTGCCGACCGGCCGTGCGTGAAGACGTGTGGTTGCCGCGACGCCCTTGTGGATCTCCTCCAAGATGTCCTTGCCTTCTTCACGAGGGACGCACTTCATGAGTACTCCGAAGATGCGCCCGCTTGTAAAGCTTGTCTCCGACGAGGACGTAAGACTTGGCGCGGCGGACGGAGTTGTTTGGCTGCGTTCTTGTCGGAGGGGGACCTTCTCGCTCGCCGAGGTAGTCGATGAAGGGTTGCCTCCGGTCCACGTCGATCATCATGACCTCTTGCCCGGGCGGTGGATGGTCCGGTACAGTGGTCGGTGGCGCCGCTCCGGATGGATGGCGCGTGAAGCTCATGGACGAAGACGCCCGCGGGTACTTGTGCGCGGGTGGATCCAAGCTTCGAGAGGACGTCCGCTGCAACGTTGTTGTCGCGGACAATGTGATGGAACTCGAGACCATAGAATTTGTTCTCGAGCTTGCGGACTTCTAGGCAGTAGGCGTCCATGTTCTCCTTGTTGCGGTCCCAGGACTTGTTGACTTGGTTGATGACCACTGCGGAGTCGCCGTAGACTAGTAGCCGCTTGATGCCCAGTGAAGCCGCGAGGCGGAGCCCGTGTAGGAGAGCTTCGTACTCGGCTTTGTTGTTTGAGACCTTCCGAGGAAGATCCGCAGACGTACTTGAGTTGTTCGCCCGTTGGAGAGATCGGGAGTACCCCGCGCTCGCGCCCTCGAGGTTGAGTGAGCCATCAAAGTACATCACCCAATGCTGCGGTCGCACGGTGGGAGTAGGTAGTGGTTCTCCCGCCACTCCTCGCCATGAAGTCGACTAGTGCTTGCGACTTGATGGCCGTGCGTGGCTTGAAGTCGATGGTGAGAGCGCCGAGCTCGACTGCCCCACTTGGAGATTCTTCCGGTGGCGTCTTGGTTCCTCGGGATGTCGCCGAGCGGGTAGTCGGTGACGACGGAG
Source organism: Cenchrus americanus (assembly GCA_947561735.1). Taxonomy (NCBI): domain Eukaryota; kingdom Viridiplantae; phylum Streptophyta; class Magnoliopsida; order Poales; family Poaceae; genus Cenchrus; species Cenchrus americanus. Next base: position 281,280,848 of record OX387239.1, on the reverse strand, counting down.
ACCGAGTACTCCCCGGAAGTAGTGTCGTAGCTTCCGCGAGGTGATGAGTAGAGCGACAGAGCTTCCGCGCACAGCCGGTAGCGAGCCTTGGACTCGATAGAACCCCGCCGACGAAGTAGGACGGGGCGCCGGACCGGATAGGCGTGGCCGTCTTCCCCGCCGCTCGACAATGATGGCGATGCGACCACGTGAGTAGTCGCGCCTGGGTAGAGCGATGAGTCGCTCGCCTTTGTGAGGAGCGGTGAGGATTGGCGGTTTCGACGAGAAGTCCTTGAGGCGGGCAAGGGCTTGATCCGCCTTCGGGAGTCCACACGAACTTCTCGTGGTGCTTGAGTAGTTTGAAGAAGGGGAGGCCCCGTTCTCCTAGCCTCGAGATGAATCGTTCAACGCCGCCATGCACCCCGTCGCCCTTCGGACGTCCTTGATGCTCGTGGGAGCTTTCATGCGCCGGTGATGGCGGAGATCTTCTCGGGGTTGGCTTCGATGCCGCGCCGGGCGATGATGAAGCCGAGTAGTTTGCCCGAAGGGACGCCGAAGACACACTTGTTCGGGTTGAGCTTCCGGGGCCGTACTCGCGTAGCGATGCGAAGGTCTCTTCAAGGTCGTCGATGAGGGTACCGAGTCCCCGGTTTTGACAACCATGTCATCCACGTAGGCCTCGACGTTCTTGTTGAGTTGCCGCTTGAAGCGAGCCTGGATGGCCCGTTGATAAGTAGCGCCGGCGTTCTTCAACCCGAATGACATGGTCGTGTAGCAAAGACGCGCCAAACGGGGTGATGAACGCAAGCCTTTTCCCCGGTCTTCCTCCTTGATTGCGATACGGTGGTACCCGGAGTAGCGATCGAGAAGCGAGCAGCGGGTCGCGGCCCGCCATGGAGTCGATGACTTGATCAATCCGCGGCAACCCGAAGGGGTCCTTGGGGCGTGCTTGTTGAGGGTCGGTGTAGTCGACGCACATCCTCCACTCGTTCGAGTTCTTCTTGCGGATGAGGACGGGGTTGGCGAGCCACTCGGGATGGAAGACTTCTCGGATGAAGCCACCGCGAGTAGCTTGGCGAGCTCCTTCTTGATGGCGTCCCGTCCGTCGTCGGCCAAAACGTCGGAGGTGTTGTCGCTTGGGGGTGGCCTTTGGATCGACGTTGAGCGCGTGCTCAATCGGCTCCACGGGCACTCCGGCATGTCCGTCGGCTTCCACGCGAAGATGTCGCGGTTAGCCCGAAGGAAGGCGATGAGCGCGTCTTCCTATTTGGGGTCGAGGCCGGCCCCGATGGTGGTGGTCTTGCCGGGGTCGCCGTGCCAAGGTCGACCGTCCCGACGAGTACCCTCCTCGGTGGGCGAGGCTTGTTGGTGTGTCGGACTTTCTGCGGGATGTCGAGTTCGCTCGTGGCGAGCTTCTTCGACGCGGCGTAGACCTCCATCATTGCGTTGGGTACTTGGTTCGTGGAGGCGATCACCACGGCTTCGTATCGCGCCGGGAGATCTTCAAGTCCCCTTGGAGGGAGAGTACGCCGGCTGGACTTGGCATCTTGAGTACCAAGTAGGTGTAGTGGGGCACCGCCATGAACTTGGCGATGGCCGTCCGCCGAGGATGGCGTGGTAAGAAGTCTCGAAATCCGCGACCTCGAACTTGATGTACTCGGTGCGGTAGTTATCCCGGACGCCCGAAGGTAACCGCGTACCACCGAGCCCGGTGGGATAGCCGCGTTGCTCGGGACGATCATGCCGTAGAAGGGCGTCTTGCTCTTGGTGAGCATAGGGGTGACGTCGAGGTTCATCTTCTTCAAGGTTTTGGTGAAGAGGACGTTGAGCCCGCTTCCACCGTCGATGAGCACCTTGTTGAGCTTGGAACCCGCCATCGTTGGCTTCGAGGACGAGGGGGGAAGCGTCCCGGTTCGGAGAAGTTGGTCCATTGGTCCGCGCGGGAGAAGGTGATGGGTACCTCCGACCACCCTCGAGAGGGGTCGGGACCGGCGGGTTCAATGGACATCACTTCGCGACGGTAGCCTTACTCGCTCCCGCCGGGCCGGCGATCCGCCGAAGAGGACGTTGACGGTCTTCTCGGGTTCTTGGAAGTCGTTGTCGTCGCCGTCCTTCTTCTTGCCCTTTGGTCGTGAGGGTGCGGTGGCTCCGGCGTATCCTTTTTGAGTGCGTGCCCGAGGTCCGGCAAGCACTGCTCGGTAGTGTGGTTGCCATTTGGATGCCACGGGCACTTCTCCTTCAGCAGGTCCTTGAACCCGCCGGAATTCTTCTTCGAGTTCCCTTTCGGAGGGCGCTGGATAGCCGCGACGGTGTTGTCTGGCTTGCGCTTGCGGTTGGAACCCGAGTAGTTGTTGTTGTTGTTGTTGTTGTTGTTGCGGCCGCCTTGGTTTGCATTGCTGCCGCCGCCGCCGCCCGGTTCTGCTTGGACTTGCCGCGGATGGTGTCGTACTTGGCGTTGGCCTTGTCCTCTTCATCCCCCGCAGACGTGATCATGTCCTTGAGGTGGGGAATGGACTCGGGGCGGCGACGACCGAAGTCCTCGAAGGTGCGGCGATGGTAGAGGCCGTCCCGGAAGAGGTCGATGACCTCCTTGTCGGTGACGTCGACGACGGTAGCGCGCTTGTCGAAGAAGCGCGCATGTACTTGCGGAGGGTCTCGCCTTGTTCCCCGCTTGATCATGGCAAGGTCCATGCGAGTACCCGAACGGCCCATGGCGCCCGCGAAGTTGCTCGTGAACCGCTCCTTCGACCGGTCCCACTTGTCGATCGAGTGCTTGTCCGGGCCGACTCGAGCCATGTGAGTGGAGCTTGGTCCGTACGAGAAGGGGAAGTAGAGGCATTTGGTATCGCTCGCGCCGCCGCCGTTCTCGATGGAGAGGGCGTAGCATCGGAGCCATCGGATGGGATCCGCTTCGCGTCGTACTTGGTGATCCCCAAAGGCTTGAACTTGTCGGGGAGGAGCAAGGTTGCGAAGGCGGGGTGAGAAGGCGGGGAAGCCGTCGCCTTCGGCTAGCCGGTGGTCGACTTCTTCCGCCGCAGCCTCCTCGATCTTCTCGGCGAGCGTCGTACCCGCCGTGGGGAGGCACGGGAGGCGTGGGCCGGCGTGGCCTTGGCCGCCGCGGTTGCCGCCGCCTCCGGCTCTTCTCGTTGGCCCCGTGGTTGGGAGCCGGCAGCCGCCGCCGCCGCCGCCGTCGTGTCGTTGCCGCCACCGCCGACGGAGCACGGTGGGGAACGACTTCTCGGTTGCCTTGGTCCTGCCGTGAAGGTCCACCGGCGTTGGAGCGGCGGCGGCTTGGATCGGCCGGGAGGTCGGCTCGAGTACGGTTGGGGCCGGGGATCGGCGCCGCGACTAGTAGCTTCATTGTTCGCGGGCTTAGCCGGGAGAGGTTGGTTGACTCGTTGTCGACCCGCATGAAGTAGGCTTCTTCGGCGAGCTTGGCGATGACTTCTCCCGGCGCGTATGCCCGATCCCCGACGTGCGATCGTTGTGATCGACATGAGGCATTGCTCGGGGGGTGGGTGTGCACTCTGCTCTCGACCGCCTCGAGAGCTTCCGCATAGGTTGCGGATGGGGAGGTTGTCTCCGAGCCGCCGGCGTCGTTCACCGCGCTTCCTCGTTGCGTTCGCGTCGAGCGTCCTCGCGGGGCCGGTCTCGTCTGCGAGTGCGTCGGCGGACGCGCTCGTCCGCGGAGATTTCCTCGGTGCACCGTCTCGGCGGTGCCTCGAGGGTCCTCGGAGTTTCGCCGTAGCCATGAAGACTTGGCGGGGGGGTACCCGAGGGGCCGGACTCGAAGGGGGCCACCTCGGTTGGTGTGTTTGAGTCGACCCCGGGCCGGTGGTGTTCCCTCTGGAACGGTAGTGAGTCGATGTAGGCGACGTAGCGTGAGTCCTCTTTTGCCAGGTCGCCAGCTTGCGGTCCGGCCGCAGACGTATCTTCCGGCCGGCGTCGACCTTATAACCACCCCGAGGCCGGCCCCGACAAGGGAAGCTCGGTGGAGTCATCTTCGGACTCGGGCTCCTCGTGGTCCGACCCGAAGTCGAACTCGTAATCCGGTTCGAGTAGAACTCGGAGAGAGAGGACCGGAGTCCGAAGCGTGGTCGGGGACGGCGGTCGAGTCCGAGTTGTACCTCGGTTACGGGCTCCTTGCCGCCCGCGTGGTGTAGGAGCCCCCCGTGCGGGCCCGACCGAGGACGCGGGGGCCACGCGCGGAGCGCCGGCATGGTGAAGGGACCGCCGCGATGGCCGAGCAGCCGGCTCGCATGCGATGGCCCATGGCGACGTCGGGTTCGAGTTGGAGACGGACTCGAGCTCGAAGTCGGCGTGATGGTTGGAGAGTGAAATTTCGCCGAACTTGCCGGCGAGTTCGCCTGTGACGACCTCGGGAAGCGTCACGAGGCTCGTCCTCGGGTTGGGCCGCATGATCGGGCGGCGCCGGAAGGAGCCCGCGCCATCGGCCAGTGCGGACCCGGGCGCCGAAGACGAAGATGTCGCCGCGGTTGAAGGCGACGGTTGGCTTGATGTGAACAAGCCGTCGAGTTCGCCATGTGATCTCGAGCGAGAGCCCCTACCCGGCGCGCCGCCCGTCGGTGTTTTAGACCGGCAACCTACTACGGGGAGTACCCGAAGTAGATGAATGTGACTCGCCGAGATCGGTAACTCGAAGGAAGAGACACGTGGCACACAATTTAGACAAGTTCGGGCCGCGAGGTGCGTAATACCCTACGTCCCGCATGCTACGTAGCTCGGATTGATAGGGCACGATTACACGATGGTGCAATTATGCGCCGTGAGTTGTATGAGAGGAGATTGGATGAGGGGATCGGTCCCCGCCTCGCCTTATATAGTCCGGAGGCGTGGTTACAAGTCGGAGTAGGAAGAGAGTACTAGTCGAGTACGTCTAGGAGTCCTCTATACAGTGGTGCGGAACATGTACGGCCTTCCTAACCGAGTACTACTCCTGTGTAGTCCTTGTGCTCCACGCCTTCGGATGCCGTGTAGCGCAAGCCGGTAGTCCTTGGGGGCCCACCGAGTAGTCGGTCCCGGTACCCACCGAGGTAGTGGGCCCGGGGAGGTCCATACGACGGTGCCCCTAGCTCTCCACAAAGCATTTAGCTCTCGAATCTTTGCCAATCTCGCTCTTCTTCTTCCCAAACAAAGGCACATCCCAAAGCAACATGGTGCGCCGCCCTCAACCGCCGTCGTGCTTCGATGAGGCAGAGGGGAGCGCGCCAATGCGCGCCGGGAGGCAATGATCGTCGATTCTTCTTTGATTCCCCTTTGGTCTTTTCTTGTTTTGACGATCATCTCCCTTTCGCATTGATTCAATGGAATCCTTCTCCGCGCCGCCGCCGCCCCTTCTGGGATGACTCCTCGAGTCCGACGGCCACCCCCCCCCCCCCCCCGTGCCCTACGGGGAACTCGACGCCCTCCGCTTCAAGGAGGAGCCGGAGACGGCCGCCGCGAGTTGGAGGACGTCTCAAAAAGGCGGGCATAGCCGAGCCGGAGTGGGAGGACCGGCGCAAACAACCGCCGGAAACCGCCTTGAGCCGAATGCGTGAGAACAGATGCCCCTTGGTGCAAAATCCACAGAAGATCCCCGATTCGGCAATCCATAAGCACTGTTCAAACAAAAACCCTTCGTACTTGGGGAGAAAACCCTGCCGTTTGGTATTCCAATAGTGCGTACTGGCCAGTCATCACTCCCAATGCACCCCTTCGGTCAATAAAATAGCCTGCTGAGATGCCCTGCAAATCCACTCGCACACTCATCCATCATTTCTCATCTTCTCCCCCGTCTCCCGAGGAAAAACCCCAAGGCCATGGACAAGGGCAAGCAACCCCGGGAGAGCGACCCCCAAAGAAACGCACGATTCGAAGGTGAGTTCTCCCTTGATCTACTCCTCGTTCTCCACATGATCTTGCGCTTCATATTTTCTTCTTTTCCTCTTTTCGGCCTTGATTTGCTCCCCGAAGAAATCATCGGGACCGAAGACGTGCCCGAGTACATCTCCTCCGATTCCTCCCTCGAAGCGAGAGGATGCCACGCCCGAACCGAGAGAACCAGCCATCAACCGCGCCGCCGCGTTCGGCACCTAGAGCACGGCCTCGGGGACATCACCGCCGTTGCCAAGCCGAGCGCGAACATCGCATGGCCCCGGAGGCACTAGTGGGGGGTAAATGCTTCGACTTCTTCTTGACTTTGTGCCCGTATCCGGATTTCTTGCCCCTAACATCGGTTCCTCGTTCTAGATGTCTCCGACGAGTACAACAACCTCGAAAACGGCCCGGGGACAGCTTGGTGGAAGCCGCAAACCATGGTCACCCCCGTGCATTCCAAGTTTCCGTCACGGTGGTCCCGGAACAACCGAAGAGGGAACAGTCGAAGAAGAAGCAAAGAAAAGATTGAATCATACTTTCGCTTCTCCCTCCACGCCTTCTCGCTTCCCACCTCCTTGAGGTCTTGATCACCAGGATTGTTGGATGTAAACCCGCAAGAAGCAGTTGTAATGCGCTTTTTGTGCTAAGGGCAATGCATCTAGGCACCGGCCATTTCTTTTGTTTGTGAATTTTTTGTTACCAAGGCGGCCCCGTTCTTGAGCGCACGGCCGTTTCGTGTCGACGTGTGTAATCCCGCCGCCGGTGATCATCGATCGATCTCAATACTAGGATAATACTTCTTCAAATATCTTCCATTTATTGCAGCGGAAAATTCCTCTCCTAGTAAAGTTTTCAATACGTATGCGTTACCAGGGACACATCCGACCACTCGAAAGGGCCCTTCCCAATTATGGGACCATTTGCCGAATTCACCGTATTTAGTTCCAATCGGCAATAGCGCTTTCCAAACCAAATCGCCTTCTCGCAAATTGCCTTACTTTTACCTTCTTGTTATAGTACTTGGCAACCCGCAGCCTTGTTTTTCTCGATGTTTTCCAAGGCCCTAAGACGGATCATATGTAAATCCTCCAGCTCATTCATCATTAGGCCACCGTAATCTTTGGAGCTCAAATCTTTTTGCAACACCACTCTCCTTGAATCCGATTGCATTTCCCAAGGTAGAACCGCGTGGTGCCCATAAACCAATTCATAAGGAGAGGTTTTTGTAGCTCCATGGGGGGCCATTCGGTAAGCCCACGAGTGCCTCACCGAGTACCGAATGCCACCTTCTTCGCTTCCGGTCGATCTTCTTTTGTATCAACTTGATCATGATCTTGTTAGACGCCTCGCCCGACCATTAGCTTGGGCATAATAAGGAGAAGAGTTAAACAATTTGATTCCCATGCTTTCGGCGAACTCTTCCGAACTCCAAGGTGACACGAATTGTGCCCCTTGATCGGGGGTAATTGTCCGAGGGATTCCAAACCGATAGATGATGTGCTCCTTGACAAATTCAACCATGTTTTTCGATGTCACCTTCTTCGGTGGGATCGCCTCAACCCATTTGGTAAAATAATCCGTAGCCAAAAGCACGAACTTATGCCCCTTACTAGATGGTGGGTTAATCCGGCCAATCGTGTCTATACCCTGACCCTCGAATGGCCATGGCTTGATGATAGGATTCAATGCCGACGCGGGGACCCTTTGAATATTTCCAAACCTCTCGGCAATCCCGACACCCCTTGTAATACTCAAAGCAATCCTCTAATATCGTCGGCCAAAAGCACCCGGCTTGTCTAATAACCCATTTCATACGGTAGGCCGATTGGTGTGCTCCACATATCCCATCGTGCACTTCGCTCATCATGTTCTTGGCTTCTTCCGGGACCCGGGCATCGTAACAATACCCCATCTAATGATTTATAGAACAAATTGTCATCCGTAAGAACGAATTTTATGGCCTTGTACCGAGCTTCCTAGAGACTTTTTGGGATGGATCCCTTAAGTAATCAACGATCTCTTTTCTCCAATCAACTTCTCGCGATATCCGTCCCCAAGGCATATATCTCTCGCGCAAACGCTTCTTGGTTCTCCTTGTAACCCGAGGCGCTCCGAGCCAACCCGTTTGCTTCTTCGTTATGTTCTCTAGGGATGTGTCTTGTAGAGTTACCAACGGAAAGCTTTTCAAGATTTCCCCGCATTCTTCGTAGTAACTCCTCGGTGCTTCACTTTTGCATTCGTATTGGCCGTTCAATTGCTTGATCACCAGCTCTGAATCTCCATAAACCTCAACTGAAACAGCCCCGGCTTCCCTCAAATATTGAAGCCCTCGGAGTAATGCTTCGTATTCAGCTTGATTATTTGTGACAGTGGGCTGTATAGGGATAGCAAATTCAAACATCTCACCTCTGGGCGAAATTAGTAGGATCCCTACTCCCCCACCTTTACCACATGATGATCCATCAAAAAATAAAGCCCAAGGGGTAATTTCAAGTAAATCAATTGACGGATCGCGATGCTCAGTTATAAAATCGGCAATGATCTGACCTTTGATAGCTTTTGCCGATTCGAACTTCAACTCAAATTCTGATAACGCCAAAATCCATTTGCCAATCCTGCCGTTTAAAATTGGCATAGACAACATATGTTTTATTACATCGAACTTCGAATACACAGTGCATTCGACATTGAACAAGTAGTGCTGAAACTTTGTACACGAGTAGTATACGCACGGATACGACTTCTCTATAGCCGAATACCTCGGTCTCGGGATCGAGTAATTTTCGGCTAAGATATGCTACTACCCGCTCCTTTCCTTCGAATTCTTGAATAAGGGCCGATCCAATGGTTTGTGTATTGGCCGCCATGTACAACTTGAAAGGCTTATCCACTGAGGAGGGACCAATACCGGTGGCTCCTTCATGTACCGCTTGATTTCATCGAAAGCCTTCGTTGTTCATCGCCCCATGTGAACTTCGATCCTTCTTTAGCTTCAAAAATGGAGAGAATGGCAAAACCTTCGTGACAAATTTGAAATGAATCTTCTCACGAAATTAATTTTGCCGAGCAGTGATTGCAACTCCTTGAGATTAGTTGGAGGAACAACTTCATCGATGGCCTTCATGCTTTTCTTGCCAAATTCAATTTCCCCCTCGTGGACTAAAAACCCCAAGAATTCTCCAGTGATACCCCAAAAGCGCACTTGTTTGGATTCATCTTTAAACCATGCTTCCGGGTGCACTCCAAGGTCCTCTTCACATCTTCCAAATGTGTGTCATGACTCAGGGACTTGATCACCACATCATCAATGTAGATTTCCACAACTTTGCCGATCAACTCGTGAAAAATGTAATTCATGGCTCGCTGATAAGTTGCACCGGCATTTTTAACCCAAATGTCATGACTATCCATTCAAACGAGCTTATATGACCGGGACATCCGAAGGCCGTCTTTGATATGTCTTCTATTGCCATGAAGATTTGGTTGTATCCCGCATTGCCATCCATGAAACTCGATCACCTTGTGTCCACCGCGGCGTCAATCAACAAATCGGCAATAGGCATGGGGTAACCATCCATCGGAGTAGCTCGTTAAGGTCCCCGAAATCTATGCGGACCCTCATCTTTCCATTCTTCTTGTAAACGGGGACAATGTTAGAAATCCACTCCGCATATCCGCATGGCCGAACGAAGTTTGCATCAAGTAATCTTTCAACTTCCTTCTTCACATCGGTCAATACCTCATCCTTGTAGATTTTCCGGGTGGTTGCTTGTATGGCTTGAAACCGGATTTGATCGGCAACCGATGCTCTACAATAGAACGATCCAATCCGAGCATCTTCGAATAGTCCCAAGCGAAGCAATCCTTGTATCCCTTGAGCAACTTGATTAATTCCTCCCCGAAGTCCGGCCGCAAGTTTGCGCCGATGAACGTCGGCCTTGGCTTATCACCGTTTCCAATGTCAACTTCTTCTAACATGTCGACCGACATAAATCCTCGCCCCAACTTGCCATCAGTGCCATCTACGGGGTTCTCCATTAAAAATTACTATAAGAGCCGACTGCTTGAATCGGCTGTTGATCACTTCGACAGTTCAACAGACCTTCTCCCCGCTCTTTCCCTGAGAAACAATCAATGCCTTGGTATTCCCGAAAGCCGGTTCCATGTTCGCAACGCTCACGGAGTCACTCGCTTGGACAACCTCAATATCATCATCCACCCCTTCGGATAAGCCGCCGATGCATGGTGGATGGGACGCGAACAATTGGCATGAATCCAAAGTCCGTCCGAGCAAAGTAGGCTGTAGGCTCCTTTATCTTCGATCACAAAGAAGGTCGTGAGCAGCGTCTTGGACCCAATCATCAGATCCACGTGAGCACATCCCTTGGTATCTGAAGGATTCCCAGCGAAATCATTCAGTATTATGCTTGTGGGCGTCAGATCGCTCGGGCCCATGCCAAGTTTCTCGAAGGTGGTGTACGGCATTACGTTGTCCGCCGCTCCACCGTCGACAAACATCTTGGTCAATGGCTTGCCATTGACGTATCCCCTTAAGTACGGCGGCCTCATGTGTCGATTTTTGGCCGGTTTGTCGAAGATGGCCGCTTGGCCGGCACCACCGCGCCATCATTCCCTCGATCTCGCTCATCATCTTGGGACGCCTCCTCCCCGCACAACCTCGGTTAGCGGGAGCCATGAACTCGTTCGGCGAGAAAGTATACCATGCATGCCGGAGCCGAACGCTTTGACCCTTCGGCCGATCCTTTGGAGGCCACACTCGCCTTGTCCGGATCCCAACCCGCCCCTCGCTCGCGGTTCCTCAAGCGTTGAACCCGTCTCTTCTGGCTTCTCCTCAGGCCGGGCGGGCACCATTGCCCCTTTTGCCAGATGTAGTCGTCTTCATCCTCCTCTTGATCAGCCCACCTTAGATCAGCTTGCAGCTTCCTGGGGTGATCAATGACTTCAATTTTTTGGCGCCGATCCTCTCTAGGGTGGATCCTCCCAATTCTCTCATGGACGGATCGGCGATTGGCGTCTCTCCGCCCGTACTCAAAATATCCGTCGCCGCATTCGAGACGCTCCTCGCCGTGGGCACTTCAAACCCTCATTCCAACAAGGCTCCCGAAGAACGCATATCCCCGCGCGCGCGCGCTCCGCTCGCGCGTGTATTGCTCCGGGTCCCTTCGTGTGCCTCTTCTTCGCCCTCGCGCTTCTCCTCCTCGTATCCGCGCTTCTCGGTAATGCTCTTTTTCCATCTCGGCGCCGCCACTTGTTGAGGAGAATGCGCGTGGTCACCCTTGGCTTGGCTCGGGATGACTCCCCGATTTCGATGTGGCCGTTAAGAATGCGGGGGGCTTCGCCATGCACCCGTTCCGCAGTCACTTGGCGCTCCGGTCCACTTTGCTCCATCTTGTCTAGCCCCGGCCGAGGTCAAGACTTTGACCTTTCCCTTCTCCTCACCCGTCACCATGTTAACGAGAGAAGCCCACCATGTTCGAGGGGAAGGGGTGACCATCCGGCCTTCATTTTGTTGTCAAATTTGAGGTGCCCCTCCCGGATGGCTTTCCGGATCCTCATCCCGAAGACCCCGCAATCGTTGATGGAGTGCGAATCCCCGTCGTGGAAGCCACGGTAACGTTTCCCTTTGACTCCATCGGGCCGAAGCATGGAATGCCCTTCGGCAACCCGATTCGGCCTTCCTTAACCGCAGCTCAAATAACTTGTCGGCTTTTGTGATGTCGAAGTCATAGGTGCCCTCGGTCCGTTTGACCCGGGCCGCCGGTTCATCGTTAAAGGCTCTTTCCCCCACATGATCTCGATCGCGGCCACATCCGGTTCATCATCGGAATCCTCGATCGATCGGCCTTGTCTAAGAACTCGGTTGTAGATGTCCGCCACATCATGTTGTTTGCCAAACTCGGCATCCTTCTTGAAGCCATACGCCTAGTTGCTCATCAATGATAGCTTTTGAGATAGCCGGCCCGGGTTTTCAAACTCCATCCCAAACTGTTTCTCACGCACGGCGGCGGCATCCCGACGACGGCCATGTCAGCCAGCTGGTCATCTGGCAAGTTGAGCGAGAAGCACATGCCTTTAACCTCCCCGAATCTCCCGAGAAATTCCAATGGCGTCTCACTATGTATCTCGCTTCGGGGTGGCAAGATCAATCAGCTTCTTCTCTGAGCTGCCGCTAAAATAATGGGCGTGGAATTTCCGCTTCAAGTCCTTCCATCTGCTAACTGACTCAGGGGGCAAGGATGAAAACCACTGGAATGCTGGGCCTGTCAGTGATGCGGGGAAGTACTTGACCCTGAATGTTTCCTCAGCTGAGCATTCTCCGAGCTGCATCAGGTAACGAGCAATGTGCTCCACCGTGCTTGTATCGTCTTTCCCGGAAAATTTCGTGAACTCCGTAGGAGGTTTCACCCTTGGCGGAAGAAGAACGTTGAAGTACCACTCTGGGAACGGCGGCTTGTAGGCGAGGTGCTTGCATCTTTGGTTTGAGGCCGAACCGATTCTCGCATCGGCTCGGCCATCTTCTCGTGCCGGGGTGTCATCTTCCCCGCGTGCCTCGCAGCCGGGGCGTAACCTCGGATGTGGGAAAGCGTCTATGGCACCGTAGTTTCCCACCTCGTGATAGCCTCCGCCGTAGAGATTTCTTTGCGGCCGGTTGCTCGCCGCAGCAATCCCGTGGCCGGAAGCGAGCGGGGCCCTAGGCGAGCCGAACGCCAAGTCTTCGTACGTAGGTTGGTACGGATTCGGCCGTTGCACGTGCCGACTCATGCTGCCCGCAATGGTGGCCGGATTGGTTGCCCTCCGAAGCCTTGTAGTGGGGGCCGAGCTAGCCGCCCCCGGCGCCTTGTGGAGGAGGATGGAAAGCTTGGACTCCCGCGCTGCGAGGAGGAGGCCGGACCGCCGGCTCCGTAATGGTGGCCGAGAGCTTGACTCGCCCAATTCCACGGTGCCCCCCTTGGATGGGTGCTTTATCGAATGCCTCGCTCCATGCCCGGGACAAAGACAACCACCATCATCTATCGGAATGCACCAAGGAAAGCTTTGTGGTGCTTGCTCAACATGTAGTCTGCAGATTCCCGAATGCCCGCATGCACTCCTCTCTCTCCCGCCGTGTCGTGGCGTCGCTCTCCCCGGTAGCGGCACTCGGGCATCTCATTCTTCATGTACGGTACGCCACTTCGTTTTTCTTGAAGGACAGCAGACATTTCTGCTGGAACTAGTCCATGGCGTCCTGGAGCTGCTGCCGTTGTTCGGGAGAGAGGTCCTCAATGTTGACGTCCATGATGTCCGCGATTTCAGGCATCTTGATCTATTCGGCTGTGTCCCACTGGGCGTGCCAAAAAAGTGCGTTGACGCAAAACGTGCACCTAGCGCCAAACACACAGCAAGCCGAAAAAGCTGGCTTCACACGCGCAAAGAGTCACGATACGTGCCAGTCAATTTTTCCTGAAAATTAACAAAAGACAAAGCAGTTAGATACCAAAGCTTGGAACTTACGGGTGGTACCGACGACGGTTCCATATTTACGGCTAAGAAGCCATATGGGATGACACATAGCTATATAAAGCTACCTGTCAATAAACTGAGAGCCATTCGGGAACTTAATAAAGGAAAAGTAACACTGCCGAACGGATGACGTAAGCATGACGGTGATCGGTCTTTGTTTGAGCAAAGATGTACATGCACGAGGCCATGACCGATCCCCATGATAACCAACATTAAATAAATAGATGAAGCAAAGCGCGAACATAAACATGTAATAAATAAGCATGCATAGATCCAAAGCACTAGTCTACCGCATGTCTAGGTACTCAAAGATCCGTCGGGCACGACATCAAACAAATCTATCCACCGCATGATACAACTTGCATGAAAATCGTACCACTTTCCACAAATAGATCTATCCACCGCATGATACAATCTAAATATGGAAAGCTAAAAGCACACGTTATTTAAAGCATGAACTACGCACGTGCCCTACTCATGAAAAAAACATAACCGAATACGGCTGAACGACCGATTCGGGGTCCTTGAACAAGGAACGAACATTACCAAGCGAATAAATCTATCGGATTGATTTGAAATCTAATCCACCGGATGACTAGCACAAAGCAACCCTAAAACCCGCATCTACCGCATGATACCCAGCTCTTTCAAGATTTATACCAACATTGGCAAGCTTGAACCCGCAACACGTAACAACCTAGATCGATTCGGTTTCGGCTATCGTAAAGCACAAGATCCACGTGCTAAAACATGAAATCTACTCATATAAGGATCACGAGAGGGATAAAGCCGATCCAAACCCATCTAAATTGGGCAAAATGTGTTACATGAACTTAAACATAAAGCAAAAACTCAAAGAAACACGGGGTAACTTAATGAATCTATTGGATCTTGCCAAAATCCAATAGAGCTGATAACTAGCTTCAAGCTAGATCTTAGCCTACCGCATGGCTCATGACCTACTTGCATCGGATCTCCACCGCATGATACTAGACATGATACAAGGTTGCCGGTACTCACGGGAGGTCGACGGATCGATGAACCCTCTCGAAGAACTCGATGACACGACAAAAGGACTCTAGGGTTTGGCGTAAGGCTGGTTTGTATTGAAGAATGATTGTGTTTTTTACATACATTCAGGGCTCATATTTATACCCTGCGAAGTACAATCTAGAATGGATTCGCTGCCTAACTTATCTCTAAGCATGATCGCCTATCCATCCATTCGTCCTTCCTGCTTGAGCCACATCACCGTCCAATCCCGCAAAATCAACTCAACTGTTCCTTTGCCGAACGGGAGCAGATAGCCGACCGCAGACCCCTTTGCCGAATACATCTGAAAAAACCCTTTCCTTCCGCTAGACGGACTCTTCACCGAGCTGGACCCACAGGTCAGCCTCCTTACCAAATTTTGGTGTTAACATGACCTTCCCGAATATATCCGGGAAACTCTAGCCGCCATCTCCTCCTTGGAGACCTTGCGGTTCACCTCGCGTGTGGGATCCGATTGCCCACGGTACTCATATGTCGGGTGGACCGGATCTTTGATCGGCCTGGATCATCCGCCGTAGAACGACCTCGCCACCGCCGCTCCCGTCACTCCTTGGTTCTTCATGTCGCCGACTAGCTCCAAGACCCCCCTTTAGGTCCTCGAGTTCGCGGGTAGAGAGCCCTAGATCCCACTCGCTAATTTTCACCGGCTTATGGCCGTTCGCCGCGAAGACCCGGAATCCGATCCACAATATAGAACCACTCCAACCTCCACCGGCGGTGTTGTCGGGGAGGTCGGTGTCTATCCACTCGGCTTTGAGGCCCGACCTCGGCACAAACATGACGGCCCCCACCGGCCCCGACCTCTTGCCGGTGCTCTTAACACGGAAGAAATGTCTCCACAATGCGAAGTGAGGTGGTATCCCCGTATACGCCTCACAAAAATGGGTGAAAGTTGCGACTACGGTGATGGAGTTAGGAACGAGGTGTACTAACTCCCACCGTAGTAGTCATAAACAGACCACGGAAGAAGTCTCCCGCCGGGAGGTTGAAGCCGCGCTTGAAGAAAGAAGCGAAGACGACCTTCTCCTTGACGTCCTCGCTCGGGAACTCATCCCCAGCAGCAGTCCTCCACTCCACCTCCGTCTTCGACCGGAGCAGCCCCCGGTTCACCAGCGCTTGGATCTTGTCCTCGGTCATCGTCAATCAGACCCACGCTGCCTGTGGATCCGAGATGCAAGCCGCCTCCGCCGCCATCTACCTGCTAAAGTTCGAGCCGGATATAATGTGGCACGGGGATTTGAGGTGCATACGGCGGAGGAACACGACGCAAAGCAGCGGCGCTAGCGCGAGTCCAGCCGGAGGTGGAAGATGGGCGCGTGGGCGCAGGAGCACCGCGGTCATAAGATCGCTGTAGGGCAAAAGGAGAGAGAAAGCGACGGGAGCGAGAGCGACCGAGAAGGAAGAAGAAGAGGGGAATAGGGTCAACCCCGCCCCGGCTCACTCTATTTATAGAGGGATCCACCGAATCTATCCGTTGCGGCTCCTTGCTCCGTACAACGTGCCCTAACGGCTCTATCCCGAGAAGTTCGTGAGAAGATTAAGGCGGATTTTTTGCTGCAACCTAAATCTGAATTTAGGTCGTCGACCAAACAGAAGATAACATCGAGTCGTCCCGATGGCAAAAAAGATTTGCAAGCCCCCACATCATATAAAATCGGGTCTTTGGCGGATCATTTTGCCAAATCGACCAAGTACATGACAGAAGAGAGCGAACATTACATGGACCACCCAAAGTTACAAGTCTCCTACGACCTCACTGGATCCAGAATCCAAGGGTTTATATCGGCCCTCAACCTTATCGGATCCGAACCCAAGGCTACAAGCCACCTACGACCTTACCGGATCCGAGAATCCGAAGGTACACAAGTCGACCGCGACCTCATTGGGTCCGAACCCGGCACAAAAGATAAATATACTACAAGGCTCGAGCTACTCGGAGCGGTCACCATGACCTACTCGCCAAAGCGGGGGCATGTCGCGAGACTTCTCCTAGGATCAAGACCTTGATGGCGGCCCCGCGGGAGACTACTTCGGGACAAAGACACAATATAAGGCATGCTCGGCTCCAACTATTGGAATGGAGACACGAGCTTACTCTTCGGTGCGGAACACCAAGCTCCTGTGAGCTCCTGGTGCTCACCGGAGACGTCCTGCTATAGCTCCGACTCGAACGAGAGCACCTCCAAACTCGCCTAGTACCACACGAGAGGTTGGGCCCGGTAGATGGAGATGTTGCCTGCACTTCGCGAGAATTCTCCTAGCTTCAAGTATCTACAAGAACACAGCTCTACATTCTGGTGGACGGTCGCATGCCCATGGCATGGCCTCACAACTACCCTGCGGCTTCATAGCTCAACAATGCTCGGCGCTTGCTTCCTCCAACCTCACGGTTCTATTTATAGCCGACGCCGCACCTCGGGCACGGGGCGAAGTGATGACACCGTCACCACGTGATGAGGAGACATGTAGTCCGTGCATCATTAAAGGCGACAACATTACTTTTCCCCGACTCATGACGTCTTTGTCGTTTGTGCATCAATGATGCCCGAGCCCCGCCGCGAGAGGTCACATGGCTACGTAACTCCTCGATCAGTGGGCAGCTTGTCGTTTTCTGGGTGGCAAGAGCATCTCCGACCACTGTTGACCTGTGATCCTGCAGTCTACGCTACAAGACAAAAACTGACCCCATGTCATATGTCTCTACGCCTAACTTAACCCTCTTCGACGACGACTCCACCTTCTTTTCTACGACCCGATGAATGTTATTTGCACCGGCCTAGGATCTCGCATTCTAGTGCACCCGCTATGGCTCGCACGTAATCGAACCTATTCCAATCGGCCTATATTTCGTTTCCCGAGCGGGAATGGTCGTAGGTTCGATTGAAGACCTTCGAGGTAGGCGTGCCTTGTCGCTTCCGCGCATCCTTCGGGCGCCCGGAGATGAACAAGTGCCATGGAGATCGAAGCGCTCAAGGAGATCTACAATTTTCGTCGGGCCTCCATGGTCGGTGTGCCTATTGCTAAGGTCGCCAATACCTTAGTATCGCGGCTCCGCCGGGTGGCCGCCGGCTATGTTGGTCATCTAGACACCAAAACGACCTCCTTGAGGTCGGTGTGCCTTAATACTTAGATCTTGCAATACCTTGGTATATCTACGGCTCCGCCAACCTAGTTGGGCACCCTAGATGCGTGACCTTCCGAGGTCGGTGTGCTATCGTAGCCCCGCGCACCGCTCTCCGGACACCATGGATCTTACGTCGAGAACGAAGGCCTCCTTGTGGGGTGCGCACCGATGGCCCCGCCAAGTACTTCGGGTGCCGGGCGCTTCCGATTTGAGACCTTCCCGAGGTCGGCATGCCTTGGGTGGCTCCGCTGTGCTCTTTGCGGCCTATGCAAGATATCCGGGTGTCTCTACACTCCATACGTTCAAGATCAACGTATTTTTGGCTTCATCATCGACCAAACCCGGACATCGCAACTTCGGCTATGACGTAATCAACGACTTCTTCATTCAACATACCTTTCAAGATCTTGCTGGGTATCCTTGGATACCGGGCATTGTTGATTTGAGGCCTCTTAGAGGTCGGCACGCTTACAAGGCCTCCCCCGAGGTCGGCCTCGTCGACTCCTTGCAGCCATGCTAGGAGATCTGGGTGTCTCTACACTTTGTTCGATCAAGACCATGACTTAGTTCTTCTTCTCTTTTTGGAGCATCAAACCATCCATGTTGTCCGCTTCAATGCTCGGGGACTACTCTACGAGTGTGTCTTCGACGCCCTCTTGTTTTCCTCGTCATGTTGGGAAACCCGCTTCTCATCACGTCGTTACTCGACCTAATTTTTCCTCCTTTCCTATTTTGGATCATCATACCGGCCATCCTGCCCGCCATGATGCTCAGATACTACTCATGAGTGCATCTTCGATGCCCTCTGAATTTTTTCATCGTCGTTTCGATCTATTGGAAGCCTGCTTCCTATAGGTCGTCACTCGACCTCGCTTCGTTCGGCAAGACTACAAACGGGTCGGTTGCTAAGGCCGATTTGTTTCTCTTTCTTTTTTTGGACATACGTGCATGCTATTCGACCTGTCGATAGCTCTACGACTTCGTCATGACCTTTCTAAGGTCGTTGCGCCTACACCTCGCTCGGGGGCTTGTGAGACATGGGTACCCCTGGGTCCCCACCGACCAGGCTCACGGCCGTCCCCGACAAGTGGGTCCGGCCTACTAGAAGACCCGTCGACCTGTCAGTGGGCCCAACCGACCTAGTTGGCAGCCCACACGACCTCCTGAAGACCTTTTGGAAGATTCCCCTAGACGACCTAATCCAACACAACCTCAAGACTTGGCGTGCAAGACAAGACAAGACCTCGGTGGACTTCGCCTAAAGCAGATCAACGGGATATGGCAAGATGTGTAACATAGACTTAGGTCTCTTGGTCGTAACCGACGGGAGTCGTGGAACCGACCACATCCGCCGGCCAATATAAGGCGGACGAGGCGACCCCTTGTAACATCACCCCCGACCAATCCTCAAGCAATCTACACGAGACAACCGGATGTAGGGTATTACTTTCCGAAGGCCCGAACCAAGTATAAACTCGCAAAGTGTTCTCTCGTGTTCCGCGTGCTCGTGTGCGACCTTCGAGTTCTTAGCCTTAGACTCCTCCCCACCGAACAAATAAACTACGGGGATTAACACCCCCGTGGGCTATCCGGATCTCACCATCCGACGTGTGTTAGTACAAGAAAAAGAAGAAGGAAAGCTCAAGCGGATCCCGGTGTATTTCGCTTCAAAGGCCCTCTCTCGGCTCGAAAATTTTTTATTCCGAGTTGGAGAAGATTGCATACGCAGTCATTATGGCTGCGAGAAAGCCGAGACATTACTTTGAGGGTCACGGAATAAGAGTCATCACCAATCAACCACCGAACAACTTGTTCGCAAATAGAGAGACATCTACCCGAATCATCAAATGGGGCGCCGAACTCTCAAAATACATTGTGGACTTCGAGAGAAGAAGCGCGATAAAATCGCAAGTCCCGACAGATTTTGTCATGGATTGGACTTCGCCAACTCAAAATCTAGACGAAGAAATAGCTACACCTTGGATAGTGCAAAGTGTGATGGAGCTTGGTGTCACAAGGGAGTCGGAATTTCAGAGCTTGTAACATCTCCGGCGGGAGTTGTGATAAGATATGCAGCTCGACTCATATTCATGAATAACGAGCATTCCACGAACAATACAACGGAATACGAAGCTCTACTCCTAGCACTAAGGAAGATGAAAGCCTTGGGTCGCAAACCTTCATAATCGGGACGAATTCAAAAGTTATTCGAGAACATATTGAAAAAAGGAAGTGCAAGCAAGGAATCCCGTTTTGATGAAGTACCTTGAAAAAGTCGGAGAAATGAAAAGACATTTCAAAGGTTATTCAAAGGCAACATATTCCAAGAGATGACAACAACGAAGCAGACAAGGCGGCGAAAGCGGCAACCGAGAATCAAGAAATTCCTCCTGATGTGTTCTTCGAAATCATCAAAGAACCATCTATCAAGGAATCAAAGCCAGAAATCGTAAATATTGTGGAAACTCCCGATTGCAGAGCAGAAATCATGGCTTATCTGAGAGGCCATTACGAACCACAAGATGAGTTGCAGGAAAAGAGACTGAAACAGAGGGTAAGGGGCTATGCGGTAGTAAATGGAGAGTCGTATAAATCGAGAGTCACCGAGCCATGGTTGAGGTGCATCACCTCCGAAAAAGGTCTTGAACTTCTCAAAGAAATCCACAAGTGGATTCGGTGGTGCACACATAGGCACTAGGGCTCTAGCAGAAAGGCAATAAAGCAAGGATTCTATTGGCATACCATAAACATAGACGCGAAAGCACCGGTTCGGTAATGTGAAACATGCCGTAAAACGGTGAATCAACAAAATTTATCTTCCATGCCGGTTCACCTAATTCCACCGTCATGGCCCTTGCAAAGGTGGGGAATGGATCTAGTCGGACCATTACCAACGGCTCAAGGAAATCGTAGATTCACGAAATTGTCGCTCGTGGATTATTTCACGAAGTGGGTAGAAGCAAAACCACTCGCGAACATCAAGGCACCAACAATTCGAAGTTCTTACGGCGTAACATAATCTGCAGATTTGGAGTTCCGGGAGAGCGACCGTTGACAATGGGAAACAATTTGATTGTTACACTTTTGTTGATGGTTCAAAACCGTGCCCAAGTTCATCGCAAGCATACGGGTGACTTGGTGCCTTTTTCACCAAGGAGGGTTCTCCCTAGATTTGTCAATCCAAGGATCGGAAGCAAACTCCTAGGATTCTCCATCTAACCTATTGATCTAGCCTAACATGAAGCATTGATTGCATAACAAGATAAACCTTAAAGATGTATGAATTATAGCATAAGGTTTATCACATCCATGAACGTAGACAAGGTAAAGAGCAAACAAGGGAAACAAATGCCTATCATCTTCTAGTCGTAGTTCCGGCCAAAAGAGCAAGCGCAACATGCATCTCATCTAAAGCCATCTTTAAACTAGTATCCTCCGGTCCGATTCCGAAAACGCCCGCCTTTCGGAACCCCCGTTCTGTCACAATGTATTCCTATTCATGCGGGTAGTCTAGGGCGAGTTCGAAGAACAAGTTGAAATCACTTGGTCGGTCCGGTATGCACCTCTAGCCACCGCGGCTACAAGAGCACCCTAAGCAATCTAGCTATAGACTAGATTGGGGAAGAAGCATAACCAAGAAGAAAACAAAATCATCGAGGGAGGAATCGAGTCGCTAAAAGATCAAATGACATGAGGTACTTAACTCAAATAATAAATGCGTTTAGATCATCTCCACCGAGTACATATCATTGATGGCCTCAACTAGCTTCGGAACTCCGCCATGGCTCAACCATGCAAGGCGGCCATGGCTGCTAGGGTAGGCCTAGGCCATCTCCTAGACGACTTCGAGGACTCGCGGCGGCCATCGTCACTCTCTCCTAGGTTTCGTCGAGTTCCCGTGGATGGATGGGTGGCGTCCGGCAGAGGAGAGACAATTTATAGACAAACACCTAGGGAAAAAGGGGGCGCGAACCGAGCCGGAGTGGGCCGGGCCGGTCGGCCCGGCCGGCCGGCCCGTGCCCATTTCGGCCCGGTTCACCCCGTTTCCTCCTCGGTTGCTTCTCACGTGATCGCTTATTTGTGTGCACTTGCATGTGGGCCTTTGACGTCGTTTCCTTCACGGTTAAGGCTTGAATCCTTGCTGTGCAAGCTTCGTTGTTTTCTGGTTGAGTCCCTGGAGACTTGCACATTGACGCTTCAGTCCTCGGGTCATTTGGAGTCATGTTCATCGCGTGTCTTGACTTGTGACGGGCTTCATGATCTTCTCTTGAAGTGCTTGATGAAGTTATCCCGAAGGTCTCCTCTTTAACGTAGATTTCATGCGTAAACAATGAACTCCAAAATCGACATGGAAGAGTGAACTTATTATATACGGGGGGTTAGTTCCGGTGGTTAGAATAATAAATCAATACCAACATTAAAGGTAAACTCATAGCTAGGTTGACGGAAATTCACCGTCAACAACTTTCAAAGAATATTGCAAGTCCTTGGGCACTTATGCGAAATTCTCATCGGTGTATCATCTGCGGTCTAACGGAAGCGGTTGAAAGGGCAAATGGGCTAATATTTTCGGGAATCAAGGAGTGCTTATTTGATCGGAAGAAGGGCAAATTGGTTGATGAATTGCCAAAAGTGATTTGGTCCCCGTTGACGGATAAAAGACGTATCCCTCTACGATCCGCAAGCGTACGGACCCCACACCTTCTTCACCACGGGATTCCCAAGGTTCTTATCAATCCGCGGAGCAAGGGGATTACAAGCGTTCGATCAACAACGACACACTAGCTACTAAAACCCTAACTACTATTATACTAGAAAAACACTAAACTTCACTAGAGAGAATGATAAACGATCAAGAGAGAAGACACTCGCCCACGGGTCTACGATACTAGAGCATGCAATCACTTAAAGACATGAAAAACCAATCTAATCTATCGGGGTTGTGACCACGGTTTCGCCCCTTTCCCTCCTCTCGTACTGTCACTACGCGAAGGTAATCATGACTAGACCTTTGATGGCCATGGCGTATTGAATGGATCCAAGGAAGCATTGAGGCCTATACTCCCTTTACAAAGATGGTTGCAAGCCTTAAGCATTAAAGTATATTCAACACAAGATGATAGACGGATAATCCGACAAAGTGCGATTACATCTCAATATCGATTACAACCCATGGACGAATGAGAAGATTACCCCATCAAGGTGCTTGGTCATGGCACCGTTGATCATGGTTTCCCTTCCGCCGTGTCTTCCTCCTTCTCCACGAGAGGGTGCTTCCTTCGAGGTGGTTGATCTCCGCCGAAGATCCTCCTCCTCTCTCTCTAGCTTGTAGATGGCCTTCGGTGCGAATAAACTCCTCTCTCGTCCGTTGGCGGCGCGTCGGGGGTTTTAGGGTCGAAGATCCTTCGAGGGCAAGGAAGACGGGACCGAACCGGTGCCCGAAGTGGGGCTGGGCCGATCCGGCCGGGCCGGCCGGCCCGTGCCCGGTTCGGCCGGTTCGGTCGCCCTTTTTGCTCCGTGGGTCCTCGTGCACTTATCTACTTCGCCCCCTCCACTTGGATGATTTTGACGCTGTTATCCTCGCGATCAAGATGGAGACTCTCTTTGCATGAAGTTTGATCTTTTACGCTTCAATCCCCGGGGGTGTTCCTCGTAGCACTTCGGTCCTCGCCACCATTGGAAGTAATTTCAGCAAGCTCATGAACACGAACAAGACTCCATGAATGCTCCTTTGAACTTATTGCGAATCCGTCCTTTATGTCCATGTTTTCCTACATAAACTCAACACTTCCAAATGCATGCACAAAGATGAACTTGTTATATGATTAGTGTGCCTAGTGGCGGGTTAGTTCAATAATCAAATCCAAACCAAAGTGTAATGAACATGCTAGGTGCACCAAAATACACCGTCAACATCTCCCCCACACTTAGCTCTTGCTCGTCCTCGAGCAAGTACTCGTAAAAGAACTTCGTCCAAGGTGTGTAATCGTGTACCACTTATCCTTCTTCACAAGTTAGTCAATCCCTTCATCTTTAATACATAAACACAAAGTAATGATAATCAAACATAAACATGGGCGTTTAGAATTTTTACCACGTCAAGATTTACCCCACAACTCAAACCTTTCACTTGAAGTCTTCAATTTCAGCCATACTTACTTCTTTGCTTCCATCAGAGGGTTTTTATGATTTTTCAAAAAAACAAAATTCCTGCAACAAGTATTAGACAAAAACCTTTCTCCATGCTCTCTCAAGTCACTCATATGAAGTGTCTATCCTAACCAAATTTTATAAAACTCTCACCTCCCATTAATCTCTCATATATCATGTAAAAGTGGAGCTATAGGTAGGGCTAGCGCAATCAACACGGGTATTGTCAAACTAAGAACTTCCTCTAATGGTTGTCTACCTTTCGAAGCCAATGATCATGAGAATTAACCATATGTAGGGATATCAAGGATGAGAAGATTTAGAATGGTGGACATGTGCAAGGGCAAAAGAAAATTGTGACTTCAAGGCACCAATGATGTCCTCGTTGTCGGATTGCACATGGTTGGAAATAGAGTAAAAGTTTTGTCTCACAATCAACGTGACATCCTTCCTTACACTTTATTATTCTTTTCTTTTCTTTCACTTGATCCATCCCTCTCATATCTTTATTGCTAACTCATCTTTCTCTCTTTTTTTCTTCTTTCATTCACATATGATTTTTTTTCTCCCCTTTTTTTTCTTTCTTTTCCATACACATACTTTTTCTCTTTATTTTTCTCTCTCTTGACATCTTTTCAAAGCTTTCAATTCTCCCTTTTCTCGCATGCACACAATCTGAAATTTTTAAATAAATCATGCTAGAGACGAGACGAAACTTTGAAAATAGGTTGTGTTCAAGGAATACGATGTTCAAAAGAGATGTATAGGGTTGGGTATGGAATCCGATGATATACATGACTTTCGTTATGAAAGTCATGAACCGAATAAATGACGAGGCTAGCAACAAAAGATAAGCACAAGGACATGATCATTGCTTGAAATTAAAACTAACCAAGAGAGAAGGGTCCTAGCCTAACTCATCGTGCTAATCACACTTATGGTGGAGCGAAAAAAAACAAACTTGGCTTTGGATAGGGATTTTTTTATACTCTCAACTTGGAAAAAGAGGTTTTGCTAACCTTTATTACAAGGGTTTTAATATAATTTTCAGAACTGAAATCCTCCAATTTTTAGCATCGAACATAGAACAACTAGCATGTGAAGCTCAAGATCGAAGTGCGGTATGGGTACTTTAAGTAGTAGCGATTCCACTAAGCACCACGGTAAACGATTTTCAAACCATATACTTGTATTCATATATCAAGAATCGAAGAGTAGACAAACAAGTAAATAAAGATAAACAATACATAAAACACAAAGATATATATAAGACTCTTTTTATTTGGTTTTCTTGACTCAACACTAATTTAAGACGCTTGCAAAAATTTAAAAACAGACTCGAAAACTAAAGACTCATTAAAACGCTAAGACTCTCACACGAAGATTAAACCGAACCTAAACTTGAAGTTCAAAAGCTAAGGCTAGCGAGCTAGCTCTCCCCCACACTTAAAACATACGACGTCCTCGTCGTATCTTACAAAAACCAAAGGGGAAAACTAGATCTAATGATACTTCGAGCAAGCTTTGCACCACTTGCCTCTCATGTTTCCAACCATGCCGAAAAGCTTGCGCACGTTACGGTTAAGGAACTTGTAGTCATCTTCAACTACGCGCTCCAAGTCCTCCATACGCGCTTCATCGCTTCCATGGTTTGAAGACATTCGTCGGCCGACGCGTAGAGAGCTGCGATGGATTGACGGCAAACTCGACACGACACCGGATGCAATCCGAAGGGGTCGTCGTCGCCATAATCTCCACCGTTGTCACCACCGTCGTCGCCACCTCCATTGTTGTCGCCTTCGCCACCGCCGTTGCCGTCGCCGTTAGGGCCTTCGGGAGTCCTTTCATAGGGTTGCTCACCCCGGTCATCATCTCTACCGGCGGCCGCCCACGAGCTCGGGCTACGATCGTCGGAGTAGTCGCTATCCCCATAATCCTTAGGCTCTGGCGACACCTCCTTGTAATCCTTGTGCTTGATGCCTTGGAGACGTGCCGACCTGCGAACGGGTGTAGGGACCTTCTCTCCTTTGACGGGGTAGCGAGATGCAAGAGCTCCGGTCGGGACACGTCCTCCGCAACGGATACGTGCGGTCCTCTTGACGGGTAGCTTGACCTCGCATCGCATCGCCTCTTCCATCGATGGCTTCTTGGCTTCTACCTTCAACTCTAAGCTTTTTGGAGGCTCAATGGCGCTACAAGGGTGCAACACATTGCTTGAAAGGATTGATTCTCGAGCTCCCAATTCGGCCAAATATATAGTCCCGAGAGAAAAGCCACGGGAACCTTATTTTCCTTTTTTACGCTTCCCTTAAAATTTTCGACCAAACAAGGAAGTCGAAAAGGAGCGGTTCGGGCGAAATTCGGGGACATCGGGCGTCGGGCCCCCCTTGGGCCGGTCCGGCCCGGGCCGGCCGGCCCACCCCGCCTCGGGGGCGGGCCGGTCCGGTTTTTTGCACACCGCCCTATTTTTTTTCGTCCTCGCCCCATGGGAAAAAGTTGGCCCGGTTAATCTTCGCGAAAAACTCCGAGAAAGCTAAAAGAAAAATTATTTACGAAGTTGGTGCCTTGTTTTTCGTCCTAGGCGGGACGTTCGGGCTCTTCCTCCATGGTAAAGACGTCAACATGATGAATGGGCACGACATCGGGTTTGTAGTAAACCTTAAGCCGCTGTCCATTCACCACAAATTGATCGCCGTTTATATCTATAATGGTTACCGCTCCGTTGGAGAACACCGAATGCACAACATAAGGTCCGTCCCACTTGCTTTGCAATTTCCCCTTTCCGAAGGTTTTAAACCTCGAATTGTAGAGGAGGACCTTATCTCCTTCTTTAAATTCTTTTTTCTTCAATCTTTTATCATACCACCTTTTGATTCTCTCCTTGTATATGCTTGCGTTTTCATAAGCTTTCAACCTCAACTCCTCTAGCTCGCTTATTTGAATCCTTCGTTTCACCACCGCGGCATCGAGATCAAGGTTCATCTCTTTAATCGCCCAATAGGCTTTATGTTCTAACTCGACCGGAAGGTGGCAAGCTTTTCCATAGACGAATTGATAAGGGGTCATACCTATCGGTGTTTTAAACGCCGTTCGATAAGCCCATAAAGCTCCGTCCAATTTCTTTGACAAATCCTTGCCTCCCTTCTCTATGGTCTTGTTAAGTATGCTTTTTAATTGCCTATTTGACGTCTCCGCTTGTCCGTTGGTTTGTGGGTGATAGGCCGTGGAGACCCTATGCTCAATTCCCAACTTGGACAAGCACTTTTTGAAGTTCTTCCCGGTGAAATGAGTTCCTCCATCACTTATCAAGATTCTCGGTGTACCGAAACGGGGAAAAATCACGTTCTTGATCATAGTGATGGACTCCTCCGTGGAAGCTTTACGACATGGTATAGCCTCTACCCACTTGGATACATAATCAACCATAACAAGTATGTACTCGAATCCAAATGAGTTTTTAAAAGGCCCCATGAAGTCTATGCCCCATACATCGAATATGTCGACTTGCAAGTTGTATTTCAAAGGCATAGAATTCCTTTGAGAGATGTTTCCGGTTCTTTGGCATTCGGGGCATGACGCAACATATCTTTTAGTATCTTCATGCATCTCCGGCCAATAGAATCCGCTCGACCATACTTTGGCTTCGGTTCGAAAATGGCTATAGTGCCCACCGTACTCCGCCGAGTGGCACTTCCTTAGAATCTCAAGCCTCTCTTCTCTTGGCACACATCTTCTCATCACTCCATCATTGCCAAGCTTGAAGAGGTATGGTGCATCCCAAAAATATTTCTTACTTTCGAAATTATCTTCCTTTGAGTGTTTTTGTCTAGATGATCGAGGGGCATCTTTCGAATTGCTCGAATGATGTCGATCATCCAAGTATCTTTATCAAGCACTCTATAGAGGTGGTCATCTCTCATCTTATCTTCTATGGGCTCTTTATCATCTTGCCCACGATTCATCCTAGACAAATGATCGGCCACAACATTTTCCACCCCCTTTTTATCACGAATTTCAACATCGAACTCTTGGAGAAGAAGGATCCAACGAATCAAACGTGGTTTAGCTTCCTTCTTAGCCAAGAGATACTTTATGGCGCGTGATCGGTGTAAACAATGACTTTCGAGTTCACGATGTAAGATCTGAATTTTTCGAAAGCGAATACCATCGCTAGCAACTCTTTTTCCGTAGTGGAGTAATTTAATTGTGCCCCACTAAGAGTTTTGCTAGCGTAGTAAACGGCGTGAACTCGGCCTTCCTTTCTTTGTCCCAAGACCGCGCCTACGGCATAGTCACTTGCGTCACACATGATCTCGAAAGGTTGGCTCCAATCCGGAGGTTGGATGATGGGAGCACTCACCAACGCATTTTTCAAGGTCCGGAATGCCGCTAGACACTTCTCATCAAAGTCGAAAGCCACATCTTTTTGAAGAAGGTGCGTTAAAGGCTTGGTGATCTTTGAGAAGTCCTTTATAAATCTTCTATAGAATCCGGCATGGCCTAGAAAGCTCCTTAAGGACTTAATATCCGTAGGAGGTGGGAGTTGCTCAACCGTCTCTACCTTAGCCTTGTCCACTTCAATTCCTCTCTCGGATATAACATGTCCGAGCACTATGCCTTGCTTAACCATGAAGTGGCACTTTTCCCAATTTAAAACCAAATCTACCTCCGCACACCTTGTAAGGACCTTTTCTAAGTTTGCTAAGCAATCCATGAACGTCTTCCCGTAAACGGAAAAATCATCCATAAACACTTCAACAATTTCTTCGATGAATTCCGAAAACACGGCCATCATGCAACGTTGAAAAGAGGTCGGAGCGTTGCATAGGCCGAAGGGCATCCTCCTATATGCAAACGTTCCGTAAGGACATGTAAATGTTGTCTTATGTTGATCTTCCGGGTGAATGGGAATTTGCATGAACCCCGAGTATCCATCGAGAAAGCAAAAATAAGCGTGGTTTGCTAACCTCTCGAGCATCTCGTCTATGAACGGTAGGGGGAAGTGATCTTTCTTCGTCGCCTTGTTAAGCTTACGGTAATCGATACACATCCGCCACCCGGTCACGGTTCTTTGCGGTATCAACTCGTTCTTCTCATTCTTCACCACGGTTAAACCTCCTTTCTTCGGTACACAATGTCCGGGCTCACCCATTCGCTATGTGGAACCGGGTAGATGATTCCGGCATCAAGTAACTTGATAACCTCTTTCTTTACTACCTCTCGCATGGCATGGGTTAGCCTCCTTTGATGGTCCACTACAGGGCTTACATTGGTCTTCCATTGGTATACGATGAGTGCAAAAGGCTGGGCTAATACCTTTGAGATCATTAATTGAATATCCAATCACCTTCCTATGTTTTTTTAATAAAATCAGCAACGCTTCATTTTCTTCGGGGCTCAACTCGTCGCTCACAATGATTGGATAAGTTTTGTACGGCCCCAAAAATTCATATTTTAATCCCTTGGGCAAAGGTTTAAGGTCTACTTCGCGCACTTGTGGCTCCTCGGGTTTGATTTCTCCTATGTCTTCGAACTTCTCTTCCTCCACGCTACCATCGTGCGGCTCTAAGCCTTTTGTTGCTTCCTCTAGTTCTTCATCTTGTTGATTACTAATTTGATTTTCCATCGCTCTTTGCAGCGGGTCTCTAAGGGTTTCAACAAAACAAAGACTATCTATCTCTTCTATTTCTTCATCTTCGGGAGGAAAAGGAGTAAGGTGTTTAGAAGCACGAAGAAAGTTATATGTGTACTTTGTTCCATTAAGGTTCATTGTTACTTTGCCTTCTCCGGCATCTAACACGGCATCAACCAACTTAAGAAAAGGCCTACCTAAGATTATATGATCAGAATTACTATGGTAAGCATCAATAACAAAGAAATCGGTTGGTATGTAGTTTCTAGAGATTTTTACTTTCATGTTGCAAGCAATACCTAGAGGTTTGATAGTTCTACCATCTCCCATAATTAATTTCGTTGATGTTGGAGCTAAGTCTAGGTTGTGGTATTGAACTTTATCGTAAATTTTAGAAGATACAACACTTACTTGGGCTCTGATGTCGCATAAAGCTTTGCATTGAACTCCGTTGATCTCGCAACTCAAGTGCGGCGTCATCTTCTCTTCTTCTTCGGATCCGATCGAATAAATTTCAGCAAGGCGAGCGTATGGTGATGCTTCGGGCTTGATCCCCATGATCCTCTTCACCTCGGCAATATGTTCGGATCCACCACGTCATCTCCAAAGAGCTTTTCAAAAATCTCACCGGTGGTTTCGAGGTCGTGTGAATTTTCAGCTTTCCTCTCCGGTGGGAAATCGACTTCCAATGCTCTTGCCATTCCCTTTTGATTAGGGAACGGTCTTCTCTTGTCGAATACTTCTCCGTAATCAATAGGAACCCAATCCATTGGCTCGAACTCCCTTAGTGGCTTCGCGCTTGACATGCTTCTCTTGTTCGTCTCATTTGGTGCGACGAAGTCGACGTTTGGTGTAGTTCTTGACTTGATGTGTTCTTGTTCAAGCTTTTCCATGATCGGCTCCTCTTTTGTGACTTCGGAGTTGCCTCTTTAGAAAAATCAGCAAGCTTTTTCTTCCTTGAATTGAATTCCGGCTCTTCCGCAAGTCTTGTTTCCCAATCTCTTCGCATGGCAGCCGCTTTACTAACTTTTTGTAGAAGTTGGGCGGCTTCCGTGAGTGTTTTCTCCATGAGATCCCCACCTGCACACATTTCGACGTGTCGCATGCAACTAGGGGTTAGGGAAAAGAAAAATGTATGCAAGAGTACGTCACCGGTGAAGCCGAGTTTTGGTCCTTGTTCGATTAATTCATTAAACCTATCCCGGGCTTGGTCTATCCCTTCCTCTTCTCCTTGCATAAAATTGATCACTTGCCTCCTTAGATGTTGAACCTTGCTCATTGGAAAGAACTTCTCGCAAAACTTCTTTGTCAACTTGTTCCAATTGCCTTCAACTTCAAAGGACGCAACCGAATACCATGTTTTTGCTTTGCCGGCAAGTGAGTAGGGAAAAAGATTCCATTTGAACCATTCATCGGGAACTCCTTCTTGACGCACCGTGTTGCATATTGTCGTGAAATCCCTTATGTGTCTATATGGGTTCTCCGTAACCATCCCTTCAAATGGGTTTTCCGCCACCATCTTCATGATCTTGGATTTAATTTCATACTTGGTCGCTTCGAGCTTCGAATCCGACTCTTGTACCTTTATGTCTTCACATCGAGGGCTAGCGTAATCCCTTAATGATTTCTCCGGTTCTTCCACGGGTTGATTCACGGGCTCCATCTAGACAATAAGATAAAAACAAAAACAAAAAAGAAACAAGTGTTTTTCTGATAATATATGTTAGATAAAGCAAATAAAAGATAAACTAAAATATAAAACTAAGTTAGATGCAAATCAAACGATGTAAACTAACTTGCTCCCCGGCAACGGCGCCAGAAAAAGGGGCTTGTTGACGGATAAAAGACGTATCCCTCTACGATCGCAAGCGTACGGACCCCACACCTTCTTCACCACGGGATTCCCAAGGTTCTTATCAATCCGCGGAGCAAGGGGATTAC
This sequence comes from Cenchrus americanus, assembly GCA_947561735.1. Taxonomy (NCBI): domain Eukaryota; kingdom Viridiplantae; phylum Streptophyta; class Magnoliopsida; order Poales; family Poaceae; genus Cenchrus; species Cenchrus americanus. The sequence goes on along the minus strand of OX387239.1, from coordinate 281,249,571 downwards.
AAGCGTTCGATCAACAACGACACACTAGCTACTAAAACCCTAACTACTATTATACTAGAAAAACACTAAACTTCACTAGAGAGAATGATAAACGATCAAGAGAGAAGACACTCGCCCACGGGTCTACGATACTAGAGCATGCAATCACTTAAAGACATGAAAAACCAATCTAATCTATCGGGGTTGTGACCACGGTTTCGCCCTTTCCCTCCTCTCGTCTCGTCACTACGCGAAGGTAATCATGACTAGACCTTTGATGGCCACGGCGTATTGAATGGATCCAAGGAAGCATTGAGGCCTATACTCCCTTTACGGCATGGTTGCAAGCCTTAAGCATTAAAGTATATTCAACACAAGATGATAGACGGATAATCGACAAAGTGCGATTACATCTCAATATCGATTACAACCCATGGACGAATGAGAAGATTACCCCATCAAGGTGCTTGGTCATGGCACCGTTGATCATGGTTTCCCTTCCGCCGGTGTCTTCCTCCTTCTCCACGAGAGGGTGCTTCCTTCGAGGTGGTTGATCTCCGGTAGAAGATCCTCCTCCTCTCTCTCTAGCTTGTAGATGGCCTTACGGGTGCGAATAAACTCCTCTCTGTCCGTTGGCGGCGCGTCGGGGGTTTTAGGGTCGAAGATCCTTCGAGGGCAAGGAAGACGGGACCGAACCGGTGCCGAAGTGGGCCGGGCCGATCCGGCCGGGCCGGCCGGCCCGAGCCCGATGTCGGCCGGTTCGGTCGCCCTTTTTGCTCCGTGGGTCCTCGTGCACTTATCTACTTCGCCCCCTCCACTTGGATGATTTTGACGTTGTTATCCTCGCGATCAAGATGGAGACTCTCTTTGCATGAAGTTTGATCTTTTACGCTTCAATCCCAGGGGTGTTCCTCGTAGCACTTCGGTCCTCGCCACCATTGGAAGTAATTTCAGCAAGCTCATGAACACGAACAAGACTCCATGAATGCTCCTTTGAACTTATTGCGAATCCGTCCTTTATGTCCATGTTTTCCTACATAAACTCAACACTTCCAAATGCATGCACAAAGATGAACTTGTTATATGATTAGTGTGCCTAGTGGCGGGTTAGTTCAATAATCAAATCCAAACCAAAGTGTAATGAACATGCTAGGTGCACCAAAATACACCGTCGGCGGTCCCACAACACTACTTGTGTTAAGAGCAACGGGTTTCACGCCTTTTCACCTACTCTTCGGCACCGAAGCAATGACACCGAGAAAATCAAGAATGAAAGCATGAGAGTGCTTGAAAGCAAAAGGAACCGAAGAGGTTGACCGGAAAGTAGAAAAATACATGATTGAGCCGACAATCCTTGAAGTCGCTAAGAACATCGAAAAGTACCAAAAGGAAACTAAGGTATGGAAAGACAAGAAAGTGGTTAGAAAAGACATCAAAGCGGCGATTTGGTGTTGAAAAGAAAGAAGAAGCGGGAGAACCCGGGGAAACTTCATGAATCATGGGAAGGGCCATACATAGCAAAAGAAACGGACATGCCGGAGGCTTTTCGTTTGCTAGAACGGACCGGCGAAGAGTTACCATATTCGTGGAATGCCGACGACTCGAAAAGGTACTACCCTTGAGAATTCGAGTTAGATAGATTTATTTTAGAGTATTTTCCTTTTTCGCAAGTTTACATTCTAGAAAATCAAAATCCGAGTCACGAATCTATAAGTGATTTCGGGAACAAAAACATTTTCCTTTTTCGCAATTTCGTTAGAATAAGGAGGATCGTACTCTTTTCCTTGCAAAGGGGGCTCTAAATCAAGAGGCAAGATTTTTAACGAGGCGGATCCTATGTAAATACTCTTTGTGATATATATGAAAATAGTCTTCCCCCAAATCGTGCATTTTGTGGATTCCATCATGTGAAAGAGAAATTCGTGAAAAGGCTTCGTGATAGCCGAGATTCCATCATGTGAAAAAGAAATTCGTGAAAAGGCTTTGTGATAGCCGAGATTCCACCATGTGAAAGAAAAATTCGTGAAAAGGCTTCGTGATAGCTAAGGTTCCATCTTGTGAAAGAAAAATTCGTGAAAGGATTCGTGATAGCTAGAATTCCATCGTGAGTGAAAGAAAAAAGTTCGTGTGAAAGGCTTTGTGATAGCCAAAATTCCAACGTGAAAGAAAAAAGTTCGTGTGAAAGGCTTTGTGATAGCCAAAATTCCATTGTAAAAGAGGAGGAGTTTGTGAAAGGGCTCTGTGATAGCCAGAGGCTCTGTGAAAGCCTAAATCCCACCGTCAAAGGGATTCCTACCAAAAGGCCTGAGACAACAACAAGTTGTGGCCTAAATCCCACCGTCAAAGGGATTCCCACCAAGAGGCCTGAGACAACAACAAGTTGTGGCCTAGATCCCACCGTCAAAGGGATTCCCACCAAAAGGCTCGAGACAACAATGAGTTGTGGCCTAGTTTCCATCATGTTAATTAATGGTAATTGCGACCGATCGAATGTATATGTTCTTGTTAAAGAACTTTTTTAAAGATTCATGAAAAAGCAAGGGGCTTGAGTGAAGATTCATAGATAATCGTGGTTAAAGCAAGCGAGGGTTGCAATATCAACCAGGGCAAGTGTGCCAAGTGAGTCAAGTCCACAAGATTCGTAAAACAAATTTTGTCGACTTGCGTCGCATTACATACATTTCAAAATTCACGAACAATTTGCAAAAGTATAGATGATCAAGATATCGGCGAGAAAACCTTAACTTCCTTAACTTTGCCTCGAAATTTTCATGCAAAGCGGCATGGTGGGGAAGGGTGACATTTTTTCTCAAGAAAACGTCTTTATTGCCTTAGTTGCATAAAAATTTTGATACATTATCATCATGATTACATTTGGAAAATACAATCTCTAGAATGAAAGCTCAATAACATGTCCTGGATCGCGGCTATTATTTTTACGCAACGATAGTAGTGAATGCGAAGTCGAGTCCGGTAGTGATGGGGCTAAGGGGCTCCATCTTCGGAACCCTCAAAGAACTTGAATTCGTAGCGGTCGAGCTATCATCCTCGCGAAGAAGGAAGAACGAAGAAAGATCGAAGCAATTTAGTGAAAATTTAAGCGAGACATCAAGCCAAAAATCGGAGAAATCTTGCTGCGGATGAGTTTCTTTGAACAAAAGCCATGCTTCACCACCGACAAACATGTTTTCATGATGAATTTGTAGTGGCAACACATCCTGCGAAGGCCCAACTTGCGGGACTGCGCGAGTTAAAGTTTACAAAACAAGTTGTTCGGACATCATAACCATATAACTTTACATATTTATACAAATCACCACAAGGGCAAGTGTTTCGGCAATGTCACCGGTGATGTCAACCTTCGGAGAATTTTCTTCGACATCGGCCGCCGTTGTTGTCGCCGAACATTCCCCGTCCGTATCTGTGGCCTCATCATCTTCATCTTCAGAAGAAGACTCTGGCGATGTGATGCCCTTTCCTCGATTCTCCTCTTCGATTAACTAAAGGAAGCAAAGGAAGAAATATAAGAAAAACCAAAAGAAAATATTTCGCGAATCAGCAAAAAAACAGTGTTTCCAGAGATCAACCTGGTCAAGATTAGCACGAGTGATGCTCTTGACAACTTCTTTCCCGCTGGCAAGCCAGAATTCTCTTGCAAACTTAGCCTTGATAGCTTGGACATCTTCATTAGGACGAAGTCTTGAAGTGCTCAGGGCGTCGGGAAATTGTGGAAGCTTCTCACGAAATTTCACAAGATCCGCACAGTCAAAATCGTGAAGCAGCTTCAAAATGCTTTCGACAGAGAAGGCTACAGCAAAATCATTAGCACCAGAGATAACTTCAGGGAGTGCTTTAAACTCAGTGTTGATCCATTCCATGAAGTTGGAGATTCCTAAGTCAGCAGGAAGCGGAGCGGGTCGAACACCAAAGTTATTCAGAGATTTTCATACTCCTTGAACAGAAGCTTCAGCTTGTTGTTAATCTCAGAAATGTTTCTCCCTAAAATTTCCCTACGATCGGATAATGCTTTTTCAAGGTCTTGTATTTTTTGTTCCTTGTCGGCGAGAGTCTTAGCGAGATCGGCATTGTTAACTCGGAAATCTTCGGCAATTTTGGAGGACTTGTCATAATCCTTGTGAAGATTCTCAATCAATTTCAAGTCCTCGTCATGTGCTTTTTGAAGTTTTCAAAATCTTTTCTAGAATTTTTAGCGACTTCCTCGGCAACTTTCTTCTCATCTTGACCCTTTCCGAGGGCTACGGCCCGGTTCGGCCACTTTCATCTCCAAATCCAAGTTCGCCGCTCGAGACAACTTGAAGTCGCGGCTCAGTTTCTGAGAATCCTCTAGCAACTTCTTATTTGTCTTCTCTTGCTCGATTAAGCGTTCACAAGCAATTCTTCTAGATATAGAGGCCTTGGTTGCATAATTCCTGCGGTATTCTGCGAATTTGGACGCGGGGTACGATCGAAGAAGGTCTTCAAATTCTGAAAAATCACAAAACAAAGCCTTAAGTGGAAAATTGAGAAATCCGAAGCAAAGATAGGCGTAAAAAGTAACAAACCTTTTTTATCTTTAGCGGCAAGCTTCTTCCCCGAACTCGTAGAGGGTTTGCCCAAAGATGCGAAGTTTTCTTCGAGGGAGTGCGGTGCCCTATTCGGAATCTCGAGCGGTTTCACCGAACAAGTTAAGTGTTTGTTACGAAGCTCCTTCTCCTGTTTCATTAATCGGTATAGGCGATTTCCAAAGTGACAAAATCTCGGATGCACTACCTCGACACCGGCCACTTCATAATCAACACTCGGCAATTCACCGCGTATGACGTACCGAAGCTTTTGTTGAAGGTGGCTATGGAAGGAGAAGGATCTTGGCCTTCGGGGACATCTTCGCGAGTCTCAATCGGCGGAGAATATCTTGTAAGGGATCGTCACCCCTATGAATGGTCGGCTCAAGATTCTTCTCGAATTCGAGAAGATGCCTCGGTGGAAGGTCGGGCTCCAACAACTCCGGCCGCAATAGTGGCGGCGGCGACAACGGTGACAACTTCCTTCTGAACTTCAGAAGCAACATCTGAAAAAGAACCAATATCCACGAACTCATTTTCAGAACCCGGTGGGCAGTGTTCATGAAAGTTGAATCTTAAGAAAGGCCAAGAGAAAAAACCTTTCTGGCTAGGCTCCGCGAAGAGGTCATCGTCGAAAGCAGAGGGAACCCGTCGAACCTCGGCGAGCGACAATGTTCTTAACGGCTTTCTTAGCCTTCTTGTGGCTCATCCGAGCAAGGCTTGACGCGCTTAAACTCGACGTCCGAAACATGTTTGGAAGATTGGTGCCTACGTTTGGTTGATTCGAGAGATTTGGTCTTCGCAAGTTGAACAACGGAAGATGTTGTTTCATAAGTGGTCACTTTGCTCTTCTTCGAAGATCTCTTCCTTAAGGCTTTAAGAGGAGCGGTGGAACGACTAGCCACGGCAACGCATGGCATTTTCATAGGAGGGCACGGGCGGTGAGAGCGAGAAGGACTTTTCTCTGCAAATCTCGGAAAATACTCGATTTATCTTTTTTTTGTGTTTCACTAAATTCTTGTATGACTTGTACTCATTCATGGTATACTCGCCAATCATGTCGTTCACCTTTTTCTCAACTTCAATCATGAAATCTTCGGCGTTACGGCCGTCTCTCAAATGAAGACCGAATAAGGGAAAGGGAACCTCTTATGCTTTGCCCGATTGACGTTGAAACTCACGACTTCTCAAGGGGCCCAACCATGAGAAATCGGCCGGATGTTAGCGGCAACAAATTTCTCAATGAGGTCATGTCCACCAACGATTGTCTTGGCAAGATGAAACATGCTTTCACGGTTCCGGATACCCTTTGCTCGGTGATTGTACGAGGCGGTACTAATAGCGATCAATGATTCAATAGGTGTAGAAAAAGGATTAGTCGTCCCCTCATAGCCGGGAATCGTAGACATGTCTACCTTCACATAAAACCGAAGAGCTCCAATCTTTTGCGAAATTGGTCTTGCAGCAAGACGCGATCTGAATTCGCGTAAGCCCCTTTTGTGTATTCTCGCCTACGAGTATTGAAAGTGCAGCGGGTGTAGTGAGCCTCATAATACCGACCATCTTTGAGCTTGCGACGTCGGGCATGATAACTAGCTCGAAGAATCGGGCGAAAACATCGGTCTTTGAAGTTACACTCGAAAGTCTTCATGATCCAAAGAAACTTGAAATATTCCGGGGAATGAGTTCGGGGGAGAGCTGGTGAATTTTCACGGAAAATTTGTCCAAAATTTGGCGAAGGGGATCACAAGAAAACCTTAACCCGCAAGTGAAAAAGTCATGAAACACGACAATTTCGTCGGCTTCGGGAGTAGGAACTTCTTCATCTAGGGGAGCGCGACCATTGCTAGCGAGGGAAAGAACCCGGCTACTTCGTACTCCCTAATTAAGTCGGTTGTGACCTTAGATTCCCCGAAAACAAAGGTTGAAGGGAGAGCTTTTGATCGGTTTGCCGTAACAAGATCTTTCAGATCGGCATCGACATCTTTGATATCTTCCCCCTCCGATCTAATCTCCCCGTCTTCACGGTTCCTAGATCCACTAGCAGCAGGTAATGCATCATCTTCGAGAGGTTGACCAATCCCTGGTTCTTGGACTTCGGCTCGGCGGAAGGCCGGCCGCGACCAATTCTTCGGTCGTCATAGGTACGGCGGTGCTTTTAACGCGGGCCACCTATTCGACAATAATATAAGTAAGAAATCTAAGACGGCATTCGTGAATGAAGTATGCAAAAAGAAAGGTGTGAATATGAACGTTGAAAAGTAAAGATGATAACAAAGAAACAAAGAAAGCAATACCTTTGAAAGTCGAGGAAGTATTGAAGCTATGAACACTTTGTCGCGAAGTACTTTTCTGCGAAAATGCAAGCTAAAGTTCGGAGAAAACGAGGAAGTGGTGAAAATTTTTTACGGCGAGAGCTCTCTATTTATAGGGGTGAGGGGGGGGGCGGTTTCAAGAACCCGCCTCAATTCGACCATTGCGAGGTTTCGGAGGACGCGCGTCCACTCCGATGTTCCGAGGGTGATGTTTTTATTGAAATTCAAAGATTTTCGTGGAATCGGATCATTGGAGTCAACACGCTTCCACGAGGAGCTAGTGTTGGGGAATTCGGGGAAAAACTTGTCACCCTCGAAACGTCGAGTTTTACGAAATTCATGAAATAAGTTTTCGGGGTGGTTGACTATATGAAGATGCGAAATCTTGAATGCGAAGCCCTAGAGTCGCGAACCCTGTGAAGATCCGGAATCTTGAATGCGAAGCCACGAAGTCACGAATGCGTGAAGATGCGGAATCATTAGCTTGTGAAGCCACGAAGTCGTGAATGCGCGAAGACACGGAGTCATGAACTGCGAAACTCCGGAATCGGGAATCTATGAAATTCGGGGAATCTGCGAAGTCCAAATTCGAGAGGTTATGGCGTATGAAGATTTTCATGAATAAGAGACTCATGAATCGGTAAGAAGCCAAGTCAAAGACGTCACCTCAAAAGTCCGAGTTTGATGTGTGAACTAGTGGCAAGCTTGTAAATGTATGAAATTAGCCCCGCAAATCACGAGATGTAAAGGACATTCATGTACATGTTCACATTAGATATATTCCTTAGATTCGAGGGTATTTTCGAAATGTAAAAGTCCCTTCGTCCCTATAAAAGGGGGCGCGAGGGCACGTGTAAAGGGATTCACAACTTTGGATGCATAAGCGAGTCTTTAGGAGATTCTTTGTCTCCTCTTTCGTGAATCGTGTTCCAAACTTAAACGTTTGTGTATTCTCTTCTCTCGTGTTCGGGGATATTGTCCGGATTTTTGGATACCCCCAACGAGCTATGTATGCCTAGGTTTGTAGCCACGGCCCTAGGCTCATGCATATCCGCCCCGCATGCATGTACACGATGGCAACTTTAAATTTGCGTGTCTAATTGCATGTGCTCCTTGTTGGTGTTTGCTGCAATTATAATTAGAGATAGGGACTAAAATGTAAAAGTGAAATAGATAAGATGGAGGTGTGTTCATGTTGCTTGGTCAAGATTCTCATGCGGTCTGCGTCAAGGAGCCGTAGTCCTCCTTCAAGCCGGCAAACAAGTTGCAAGTCATCATCCTATGAAGGCTTATGTATCTACCACAAGACCATTGGAGCTCATTCACATGGACCTCTTCGGACCTACTACATACAAGAGACTTGGTGGTAATCTCTATTGTCTTGTCATTGTCGGCGCCGTCCCCGGGCACGTGCAAGGCGTGCGACGGTACGGGGGCCTCCACCGCAAAGGGCCTCCAAATTAGGATTAGTTTTCAATATATATTTCAGCTTTTTGTTTTTATTAACTGTTGCAGCCATGCAAGTTTTTGCCCTAAGGCGATCGGTTATCTCTTTCAATCGTTGTATCGCTTTGTTAATCTATTCGGGGGGTGATCGGTTTGTATTATCTCTCGTCCTTTATCGGCATAGTAGTCGTGCCTTGCGAGACGGCCGACACGACGACGAGCGCGCATGCATGCCGCACACCACTTTGGATGGCAGCACCCACGATCATTAGTCCATCACACCACCAGCAATTAGTGAAGCAACATCTCCATTAGGGCTTATGCATTAGATGTTACTCCGAAAACGACACTCCAATTTCCGGCAAAATTTAGTTTAGGTCATTATTTTTTCTCTATAGAATAATTAGTTTACGTACAACTGCTGCATCCATGGTTTTTTTATATTTTCATTCTTTCACGTACAAGTGCATTAATTTATCTTTTGTGATCGGGGATCGGGCAAACTACGAGACTTCACAAATCGAATTAGAAAATTCACCTAACTTTTACGTATCCACAAGTTACATCTTCTCTAACAACTTGAGGTCCAATGCGGCAACTTTTTTCCTATTCCAACATTGTTCATACACGTAATTTTCTAGACTAAACGGGCCCTTAATGATTTAGAAATTTATAAATCCATACCTTCATTTTGAGTCTTGTACGGGGCCTGCGAATACTCGGGACGGCCCTGGTCATTGTTGATGATTACTCACGCTATACTTGGACATTCTTTTTGGAGGACAAGGGCAAGACATTTGACATCTTTAAGAAGTTTTCTACTAGAGCCCAAAATGAGTTTGGGTCATCCATGGTGAAGATTAGGAGTGATAATGAATCGGAATTCCGCAACACAAGAGTGGAAGAGTATTGTGATGGTGAAGGCATCAAGCATGAATTCTCTTCAACCTATACACGAGAACAAAATGGTGTGGTAGAGAGAAAGAACAAGACACTCATCACTCTTGCAAGAGCTATGTTGGATGACAATGGGGTTTCACAAAGATTTTGGACGGAAGGTATCAACACGTCATGCCATGCTTCAAAAAGAGTGCACCTCCACCGACTAATGATGAAGACATTATATGAGCTACTCATTGGGAGAAAGCCCAACATCTCTTACTTCGGGTGTTTGGTTGTAAGTGTTTCATATTTAAGAAGAGGAAGCATCTAGGGAAGTTTGAGAGTAGAGTAGATGGGGGCATATTTGTTGGTTATGCATCTAACTCCAAGGCATATAGAGTATTCAATAACTCTACATGAGTGATTGAAGAAACATGTGAAGTGGAGTTTGATGAATCTAATAGCTCCCAAGGAGATGGTTTTTGTTGTAATGATGTAGGGAAAGAACCTCTTCGAGAAGCAATGAAGAAGATGGCCAATGGTGACATCAAGCCAAAGGAGGATGATGACTCTCACTCCATTCATGAAGACTCCTCCTCGATGATGATGACAATGATGATCAACCAAGGCATCCAACATCATCTCCCACAAGACAAGATAGTCCATCTTCCTCACGAGAACCACCTCCTATATCACAAGACACTCAAGATCAAATAGAGGAAGCGGAGGAAGTTCATTCTCAAGATGATCCCACCTCTACAACATTTGGAAGGTGTACAAGGACTTCAACAAACCATCCAATTGATCTACAAGTACTCGCCGCTAGCAATATGCATCATTTTGTAAACATCATGCTTTTGTCTCTTTTGTAGAACCCACTACTATAGATGAAGCTCTTGGGGAATCGGATTGGATCTTGGCTATGCAAGATGAGCTCAACAACTTCACAAGAAATCAAGTGTGGGAGTTGGTAGAGCGCCCCAAGAACAAGAATGTGATTGGCACTAAGTGGGTCTACGGAACAAGCATGATGAACATGGCATTGTGGTGAAGAACAAGGCAAGACTTGTCGCCAAAGGGTACTCTCAAGTAGAAGGCTTGGACTATGGAGAGACCTTCGTTCGGTGGCACGTCTTGAAGCTATCCGTATCCTCCTTGCATATGCATCTAGTCATAAAATGAAATTATTTCAAATAATTGTTAAGAGTGCTTTCTTGAATGGCTTCATCAATGAAGAAGTCTATGTGGAGCAACCTCCCGGTTTTGAGGATGCTACGTATCCTAACCATGTCTATAGGTTGCACAAGGCGTTGTATGGACTCAAGCAAGCTCCTAGGGCATGGTATGAGTGGCTCCGGGATTTTCTCATTGAAGCGGGATTCAAGATTGGTAGAGTGGACAACACCCTATTCACAAAGATAATCAATAAAGAACTTTTCATTTGTCAAATTTATGTTGATGATATTATCTTTGGCTCTACTAATCTCAAAGTGTGCAAGGATTTTAGTGAACTCATGACTAGGGAATTTGAGATGTCAATGATCGGAGAGCTCAACATCTTCCTTGGGTTTCAAGTCAAGCAATTGAAGGAAGGGACTTTCATTCATCAAGAGAAGTACACTAATGATATCCTCAAGAAGTTCAAGATGGATGATTGTAAGCCGATCAAGACTCCAATGCCTACCAATGGACATCTCGACCTAGATGATGGAGGTAAACCGGTTGACCAAAAGCTTTACCATTCTATGATCGGTTCTCTTCTTTATCTTACCGCATCTAGGCCCGATATCATGTTTAGTGTTTGCATGTGTGCTCGTTTTCAAGCCAACCCTAAAGAATCCCACCTAAGTGCTTTGAAAAGGATCCTTAGATACTTAAAATACACACCTAGCATTGGCTTGTGGTACCCCCATGGTGCTTGTTTTGAGCTCTTGGGTTATTCGGATTCGGACTTTGCCGGATGTCGAGTAGCCGTAAGAGTACTTCGGGTGGGTGCCATTTGCTAGGTCGCTCTTTGGTTGCTTGGTCCTCCGAGAGCAACTCCAACAGTTTGGCAAACCAACTTGGCATCCATATAATTTTGGCAAAACAAGAAAAATTGGCCTCCAACAGTTTGGCAAACCAACTTGGCAAAAATAGAAACTTGGCAAAACTCACCTCCCCACGCGCATATATGCGCGCGCGGATCGCGGTTGCCATCGTTGTTTCCCTCTAGGTGGGAGGGTGAAAAAGAAATAAAGAATAGAGAAGGATTCCTGATGTAAGTTTTTCAAGAGGTGGAAGGACACATATATAATTTTGTTTCTCTCAGGATTCCTGATGTAAGTTAGATCTGGATTTGGCAAGTGAATTATGCCAAACTGTTGGAGATGGATTCTTTTTTTACTTTGCATAGCTTTTTAGAAGTTGGCAAAACACAGGATTTGCCAAGTAAATTTTGGCAAACTCTTGGAGATGCTCTAAGAAGCAAAACTCCATGGCCTTATCCACCGCGGAGGCGGAATACATTTCCGCGGGGGCTTGTTGTGCTCAAATCCTCTATATGAAGCAAAGCCTCTTGGATTATGGTGTGGTTCTAGATAGGGTTCCCCTCCTTTGTGACAATGAAAGTGTCGTAAAAATTCCTAACAACCCGGTCCAACATTCACGCACCAAGCACATTGATTCCATCATCACTTCTTGCGAGACCATGTTGCTAAAGGGGATATTGTCCTTTGTGGTGTTCGCTCCGAGGAGCAATTGGCGGATATATTCACCAAGCCTCTTGATGAAAACACCTTTTGTAGGCTTCGGAGTGAATTAAATGTTCTTGATGCGTCCAATATCATGTAATGCTTGTCATTTAGTTTGCATTTGCATATGTACATGATTAGGGCTTGTTTAACCTTGATGAGATAGTGGTGAGTATGGGTCTTGCTTGAGTCGGTGGTTTTCTTGTTTAGCTCAAGGCATGTTGAAAAGCTCACCATGATGTCACACCCCGAAATTTCCCAATTTCGGGATGTGAATAGAAAGAATAATTAAACAAGAGTTTTCTTATAATTTTAAAAATTTTCTCAACATTTATTTTGTTTACGGAAAATCTAGTATAAGAAAAAGTCATTGTTTGATTTTACGAATAAAAAAAGGGTTTGATGTGAGTGTTGCATTCATGTCGATGCATCTTGGTTTTCATGTGTGCAAAAAAAGCTTTTAAAACACGTTTAGGAGTGTCCAAATCCTTCCGAAATTTTCCTGATTTTTCGGGAATTTATTCTCATCTTCCCTCATCTTATTCTATTTATTATATGGCTCTAAAATCTTTTTCATGAGCTCCAAACGCTTTATTTGGATGGTTCATGTCTTAATCTATCTCTGAGAATTTTCCTGAAATTTTGGAATTTTTTGAGTATTTTTCGTGCCCTTAAAACATTTTCTAGATTTTCTGGAATTGTTTTGCATTAAAAATAAATCCGAAAAAAACAAAAATCAATCCTATCTAAGCGGGTCGAGCCCGAAGGCCCGAGCCCGGCCTCCCTCCGCCCGCCGCCGGCCCGGCCGTGGCCCACACGGAGCCCATCCGGGCCGGCCACCGCGGTCGGCCCGGCCATGGCCGCCTGCGGGCGGCCTCGCGCCCGCGCCCCATAAAAGGAGGCACGGGCCCCACGCGCGTCGTGCCTAGGGCGCCGGCGCAGCACGCCGCCGCCCCGCCTCGCGGGAGCTCGGACGAGCCGCGTCGGCCGCAACGCTCGCCGACGTTGACCTCCGAAATCCGGCCGACCCAAGACTTTTCCGCCGCGGTGAGCACCCCCACGCACTCCCCTCGATCCCCTCTACCTCCCACATCAATCAATTGAACCTCTAAGCGCCGGTGTCGCCGGTGCCGCCCCGAGTTCTCGTTCGTCGGTCAACCGTCCTCCAACCTCTCCAAAATCCGTCCGCTCGCCTTCGTCTCCAACGCCGGTGAGAACCTCCCCGCGAACCCCTCGATCTCCTCTCTCCGTTTTGCGTTTCACCCAAGGACCTAGCTACCCGGAACCCCGTCGATCCGATGCTCCTAGAGCATGTTCCCGTGCGCCATGAGTTGTGTTCGTTCTCGTTGGTAACGAACCGGAAGAATAAGGTATCGGCTCTCTTGTGTTTAGGTCCCCGGATTATGATGCAATCTTTAGTTCCAATCTTGTGTCGCGGTAAAACTACAAAAAAACCCTAGAATAATCCCACCATTCGCACATAAATCCCACCCAACTCTTTTATAGATCTAACCCTGTCCTTTGTCCTTTTTGCGAGCAATATTTAATGTGTCTTGCGATTCTTTTCAGCTACTCCCCGAGATCTACGGTTAATCACGACTAGGTCCCCGCAATCTTGTTTTGCTCATATCTTTCTCGTTTTAGCTCCGATTTCATCCGTTCAAATTGTGTTAGATTCATAATAATGTAAAGCACGCGTTAGTGGTGTGTTTACACCATGTTTTGTTTCTGTAAATAAAATTAATATTAATTTTGATTAATGACTAGTTATACATGTGTTTTCCAAATAAAAGCTATATAGATCTATACATCGTTTTTCATAAGCAAATTTAATTTGATTGATGTTTCTATCACATGTTTTTGTACATAAAAGTTAATTAGATCTTTATCTCGGTTTTCGTAAATCAAATGTTAATTTGTTTAATAGTCAATTAATCTTTTCTAATGAAAATTTGATTAGGCTTTTACATCGGCTTTTATAATAAATATTAATTTGATTAATGCCAATACCATAATGTTTTTAATAATAATATGATCTACTCGGATTACAAAGTTTCGTTTAGATTGTTCATATAGTTTAGTTTTTCTAAATTAATTAAAGATTAATAAAACTTGACTAGTCTTTTACACCGGTTTCATAAATAAAGTTTAATATTGCATTAATGTCAACATAGGGTATTTTATTTCTAAAATATCCTTTATATTTCTTTTGTTAATTAAAATGAACCTAGCTCATAGCCTTGCTCTCTCATATATGCAAAACGTTCGTTAGATGTTTTTTTCTCGACTCAATCTAAGTGTGATCTTTCCGGTTCATGCTCAATCTTCCGCGACCATCTCTTTAAAGCAAACCAAGCCTTTCTTCCTCTAAGCACGGTTTGTGTGCTTTAGTGATCCATCTAATCGATCCTATCCTTTAGCGCGTTCTTTTAAAGTTTTCTTTTGATTGGTGCTTTGTTCTTAGTATGCTTGTTTGTTTGCTTTGTATGTTTGTGCCCGATGATTGATGCGCTTAAAGTGAACGCCGTTCGAGAAGCTTTGAAGAGCAAGAGGTTGAAGATATTCTAAGCAACGACATTACTTTGGTTAAAGGCAAGTGTGTACTTGATCTTTTGTCCTAAGAATTATGTTTAATCACTCATTGCATATGCTTGCATTAATATGATGGGACCATATTTAAGGTTTGACTAGTGTTGTTTATTCGGTGCCTTGGTCAATCGGGTCTATCTTTATGTTGGGTAGTTATGTTTAGTTGCTATACCTTGGGATATGGTGGTTCTAATGAACAACAATGATGAACATGCTTTACTTCTATGCTATATATCTCTGTTTAATACAAGATCATATGATTAATCGGAACATGGAGCGACCACCCGGGAAAACGGTGCTAGCACAAGACATATGGCTCCGTGTTGGATTATTAATTAGTGAACTAGGTGTTAGGTATGCTTTACCCGATAAGGGTTGGGGGGGTGGCGGGTAGTGGCGTATGGACTGCTCGGGTGTAGGTGTGGGCTTAGCTAAGACACGGTACTCGTCCGGGAGCTTTATACGTTGCACCGACCGGGTAACCTAGCGGGCGACCTACATCCGGGGATCTTTGTAACGGCCTCGTAGCGTCCCTATGCAATCACACCTCGGTAGTGTGGTATGATGCTTGGCCGGCATCGCATGGTTGGGTTTAAAGTTCTTCGGGACTTTTACGCGACTTGTGGGTAAAGATGTACGACCTCTGCGAGTGTAAAACTAATCGATCGCCGTGCTCATGGTCAAGAGCGACTGGACCCCCACATGATAATTAAACTTGAAGATGGACTTAAATTGTTCTCTCTCGGTTATGCTTGACATATGCTTACGGCGTACCTCTTATCTTATGCTTAATGTGGGTTGGTATAAACTTATACTTTATTAGTAATCGGGTGCTAATAAAACTTGACCAACTAAAATTGCTTAAATGCTTATAGCCCGAGTCCACTATAAAGTCTTTGCATTCATATCTTTTTCCACACTTGCCGAGTACGACAAGTGTTCACCCTTGCTATAAACAATGTTGCTCGAAGGAGGAAGTCGCTATGAAGATGTTGCCGGTGCTAGGCGTACGCAACCCCCGCCGATCGCCCGTGATGTTTGGTGCCTTCGTTTCCGGGATTAAGCGTAAATCTATGATAATCTTTCTTTTTCTTACGTGATCTTGTTTCTTTATACACTTATATGTCACTATATGCATGAAACTTGATCCGGCATGCATATAGGTTTGCACTTGGTTTTCTTCGAAAAGTCGGGTGTGACACATGAATAAGCTTATCAAGGGTTCAAACTTGGCAAGATAGTTTACCTTTTCGCTTTGCACTTATGCATGTCATGTAGGATGCATTCATGTTTAATTTCATGCATTTTTTCTTGCATAGCATTGCGTGAGAGAAGTCACAAAGGAAACTCACACTATGAGAAAGTTGCTTAGCGTTCAATGCATATCAACAACTCTTAAGGTGTGATGAGACAAATGATTGTGCTTAATGCCTATTGAGTTAAGTCATAACGAGCTTATGGTGTCAATCTCTAAGTTCAAAGGCAATTAACTCATACATTCCCTTTTTTGGAGTTCCCTCCCTCCTTTGGTTCTTGCCTATTGTTATCTATGGTTTATCTCTTTTTAGGGAGCTATTTGTGTATCTATAATTATTTTATAAAGGAGTGCTTGAGGGGTGAGGTTGTCACTCAGGATTGATCCAAAGATGTGCTTGTGTTGGCTTGTGTGTGACATTCGACAGATCAAAAATGAGAAGTAGTTCAACAAAATCGAATTGTCACTGTCGGATGAACCGCTGCTATATAGGTTCTAGCGTCGGTTCGTCGGTGGAGGGGTATATGCACTCGGTTCGTCTCGTTAGAATTTTTCACACCGTCGGATGAACCGACGCTACTCGCGTTTCTAACCGGCGGGTTCATCCGGTGCTTCGAACAAAAATTCATCTTTTCACGGACTCGCGCGCAAGCTGCTCCGACGCGTTCATTACGCGCAGCCGTCGGATCATCCGATGCTCTCTTTCACCCGGGAGCGAACCGTTCCGACGGTTCGACCGACGCTTTCTTTTTCCTACCGTCGGTTCATCCGATGCTACACTAAAGCGTGGGTCCCATCTGTCATAACCGTTGGCGGCCAACTCGATCTCAACCCTAATCACTTCTTGTCGCCGCCGCCCGCGCCCGTACGCCGCCGTCCCCGTCCGCCTCCGGTGATCCCCCGCGTGCGTGTGCTCTCCGTGCCCTCTCGCCGTCCATCCGTGCTTGCCGTCGACCGCCCGCGTCGTCCATCCTCGAAATCCGCGCACGCGCCGCCTCCAACTCGAGCTAGGGTTTCGCCCGCGCCGCCGATTCCGGCCGTGCGCCGCCACCAAGGCTCGCCGACGACCTCCGGGAGGTGCGCAAGGTTCGATTCGTCCTCCACGACTGCTTCTCGTCGTCGAATCCATGTGATGTGGTGAGGACCGAGGACTCTCTTGATCTCTCCCTTGTTTGCCATCGTTCATCCTCGAATTAAAGGGAATTGCCTGTTCTAGGAATCATCGTTGTTGCGCCTTTAATCACTTAGGGCATTCTAGGTTCGGTAGTTACATGCTTTTGCTCAAATTTTGTCTATAGCCTTTGCTATTCCTTACTTTTGAGCACTCCTAATGGCATGTTCAAGCAACATATCTCTAGTAGCAAGCGGTAGCATGTCATTCACCGAACATTTGATCACATTGGTCCTCATGCTTTCTAGGAATCTTTGCCATACTCTTACTTTGCTTGCATGTCCTCTAGTCTTTGCTAGATTCATGGTTGTGAGCACCGTAAATTGGCGTCTTCAAAAATTCTTCATGTTTGTCCACACCACTTGCACATCTTGTTCACCTAAGGACCCCCTAGCTTTCCATTTCTTTATTTGTGGCAGAAATTCTTCTAGATTTTTCATACTTAGGCTCATATCTACTCCTATGCTTTGCTTAAGGACTCTTACCTCTAGTTACATATCACGTTTACTTGTATCTCGCCATTCTATAATCTTCTATCATTTCTTTCACGGATGGTAGGCAACAAGAGGAAGGGTAAGGCCGTAGCCGAGTCGAAGAAGAAGAAGACTCGCCGGCAGAAGGAGTGGGACCGTGTACTCTCGGTGTTAGACACACGGGGTTAGCCACAAAGGGGCATTTGCGTTGGAGAGAGTGCACGAGTCGGGGGGAGCGAGCCCAAGGGTGAGCGGCGGCGAGCGAGTCTCAATAGCGGCGATTACGCCGGTCGGGCGGGGGTCGGCGGGCGGAGCAGATAGAGTCACCTCCTTCCCTTGCCGGGTCCGGTCCTCGGACTCGTGGAGGACACACCCGGCCACGGTCGACTTCGAGATAGAGGAGAGCTGCCGGTTGAG
Organism: Cenchrus americanus; assembly: GCA_947561735.1. Classification (NCBI taxonomy): domain Eukaryota; kingdom Viridiplantae; phylum Streptophyta; class Magnoliopsida; order Poales; family Poaceae; genus Cenchrus; species Cenchrus americanus. Next base: position 281,231,750 of record OX387239.1, on the reverse strand, counting down.
GAGCTTGTTGAGCGAGAGTAGCGGGAGGCACATGATCCACGGATCCCCGAGAGGTCCACGGGCGGAGGCTTTCGATGTTTACCTCCGTGAACCGTGACACTTGCCCGGCCGAAGATTTGGCGCTTGAGGAGTGTGCCCGAGGACCGGTGGTTCCCACGTGGCCGTGAGGAGTGTGACCCCGGGTTCGGGACCATACTGCGGGAGAGAGCTTCTACGCTTCCTACGTTCACGGGGGTTCACGGTTGAGTCGGCACCGGATGCTACGGTTCACGGCACTACGAGTAGCCGCGGCCGAGAGCCTATTTTGCCGTTCTTTGACTACCGCAGAGAGGCTTAGCCGACTTGGTGAGTAGGAGGTCACGTTACGTCCCCGACTAGGTACGAGTCTTCTACACCACCGTGTAGGTCAAGGCCGACCGACTCTCTCTCGGGTTCATGTTTATGGGTCGGCAGCGAGAGGCTCACCGAGAGAGGGGATTGCGAGTTGCTTCGAGTTGACCTTCACGACGACTTGATTCACTACCCGGCCTACCCTAACGTTGAGCCTCCTCATCGTGCTCACTCTCATGTGCTACCCTCGGACGAGGAGATCGGCTTTCTATTCCGGCGGTCGTTCCTCCCCGGTACTCCCAAGACACCGAACCGTCGATCCGTGAGGCGTACGTTGTTCACTACGCGCTCCGAGGTCCGTTCTCTACGGGATGGGGAACGGCCGAGTCGTTGACGGGGGGTGCGGCGGTGGTTACCGATGTACGTGATGGCGAAGCGCCCCTTTGATATAGTCGATATCATGATCGGTGAGATCGAGGATGTTACTATGAATGGGATGGGGATGACACGTCGGCGGCCGTTCGCTCACTTGGATCGAGTGGATGTTGTCTCAACTCGAGGCTTAGAGGTACGTAGGGATGCTTGAGCGAGTCTAAGTTTGTGTTCCCTACCTACCGGCTTCGATGCCGGGTGACATGAGGCGAGGCCCGAGAGGCTTGAGGAGAGCGAGAGGAGACCCTCCGGGCACGGGCGGCGGCTCGAGGCCGTGATGGACGAGGCAACCCGATAGGATGCTACACCGGCGGCGGTCGAGGCACCTCTCCCACGTACTTTGCCACGGACGACGAGTCTTCCGGCGCCGACGACGAGGACTTTGCACCAAGACACCGAGCCGGTGTTTCGAGTTCGTTGTACTCACGATGATGAGGCGAGGTGGTGCCTCGTTGCCGAGCCGAGAGAGAGGTTGAGTCACCACTTCCTCCACGGATCTCTAGTGCTCGGGTGACCCGGCCCGGACCGGCTCACTTCAGCGATACGGACTGCGGCGGCTCGGACTCGGGCCACCCTCCGGGTGCGGTAGCGGATGCGGGGCTCGGTTTCGGTAGCACCGGGAGGCACGGAGGTGATCCTTGAGGGGATCCGACGACGAACGGGAGTCACGGAGGCGGCAGATGCTCCCGGCACCGGATGATGACCACTCGGATATTCACGTTCATGTCCGGTTGCCTTGGTCGGCTTTTTTCGGCGGTCGGGGATGCGGCTTCCTCGGTTTCCTACCGCTCGGCGGCTCCGGAGCCGACCCGACCGCACCTCTACCTCCCCCCCGGTGGGTTCGTGAACGTCCCTCTCGCGTCCTTTCCACGGTCACCACTACTTCGGAAGGGGATGTTCGCGGTACCTCGACGACGACACCTCCGGCCGTGACCACTACCACCTTCCTTGACCGGCTCCGGATGGCCACTCCGACGTTGTCACGGTGTCGTCTCCACTCACCACGGGAGCACTTGTGTTTGAGACACCGGCTCGTACCTCTCTACCCGGTCCGCGGGTGTCCTCACCTCTTTCGAGCTTCACTACACCACGGATAGAGGGTTTGGGTCGGGAGGATCACTACCTTTGTGTTGTCTCCCGGCAGATCTCTTCGGCGATCGCCTCCGACCCGGAGATTACGAGTCCCGAGGCCACTCGGGCTCGGACTTCGGTGCCGGGACGACTACGGCTCCACCTCCTCCACCTCGGGGTGCCTCTCTCCGACTTGGTCCGATCTCGGTGACGACACTGACGATGACGACGCCTCCGGCTTATCTGTTCGACATTCGAGGACCGTCTCTACCTCGCCATTGGATTCTTCCTCTCCGCCTCAGGCTTAGTTTCATTTTTGGTGCTTGTTGCCAAAGGGGGAGATAGCTAGGGGGAGTAGAGATAGGGGGAGTTAGGGGAGAGTGCAGGTTTTTGAGTTTTTGTAGCCTCTCTCGCTTTTGTGGAGTTTCATGATGAGACATGTATTTGGATCTTGTGCTTGTCGTTGGTTTACATGTCTACTCATGTTTGTGGTGCTCATTTACCTTAATGCATGTGTGTTTATAGCTTATCTCGTTTCATGCATTAGAAGTAGAGTTTATATGCATTTAAATTCAAATTTTCGTATATCTCTACTCGTGTTGTCATCTATCACCAAAAAGGGGGGAGATTGTAACCATCTAGGCCCCTTCGCACCTTTGGTAAGGGTGTGTTTCGGTGATAAATGACAACCATATGCTTGTGACTAACCTTTATTTTGTAGCAGATATTATATTGGGTTATTGTTACAAGTGTTGAATGAGAAGAGACCCCTCAATTTGAATTCATGAACGATAAATGGATGAATACTACAAGGCTAAGGACTTTGATAGTTCCAAGTGTCACAAGGAGATGAAGGATACTTGGATTGCTAGTTTGTAGTGTTTGACCGTATTATTGAGAGGTGTTCGTGCACTAGTAGCTTGACCATGCACCAAAAGCCATGAAAATATGCACACTCAAGTTCCTTGGTTGTCATCTAGCTCAGAGAGTTCATGGAAGCAAGGTGGAAACAAAAGAATCGACGGAAAACTCAAAGGCGTTATTGGACTAGTTAAAATCAAAATCATAGCGTCAGATGAACTGACGCCCTCATTTCTACATGCATCGGAAGAGTTCTGTGGCCAAAGTATTCAAAATGGACCGTCGGATGAACCGACGGTACAGGCATCGGTTCATCCGATGCCTTAGGGTTTGGCAACAGTAAGGGTCAAGGCTCAGCACCTTCAGCACCGGACGATCCGATGCCTTGACCAACGGTTCATCCGACGGTTGCATTTAAAACATACAGAGACGCGCCAAAACTTCGCGAAGACCGGATGAACCGACGCTTGGATGTTAACTCGGCGGTTCATCCGACGAGTATATTTGAAACATACGGTCTTGCCCCGAGTGAGAAGGCTTCGACACCGGATGATCCGAGGGGGCGTCGGTGTATAGCGTTGGTGTATGTCCGGGTTTTTTTGTTCAACGACTATATTAGGCTCGTGAGTGACCGGATGATCCGACGCTTGTGCGGGGGTGACCATCGGTTCATCCGACGGTACTACTTTTACGGTAAACCTTTTCTAACGGCTAGCCTCCCTTGCTAGGCCTATAAATATGACCCCCTGCCTCTCTTGAGCCGCCTTTGCCATTCGAAGACCTATTGCGGCCGGGGAGAGAAGGAGAGTGTGTTCTTGCCATTTGGGATTCTCTTCCTCTTCATTGAGGTGTTCTTCTTAGTGATCAAGAGTGTTCAAGGTACATACATGGCTTAGCTGAGTGCTCAGGTCAAGTGAAGGTGTGCGGGCTTGTTACTCTTGGAGTTTGACGGCTCCTAGACGGTCTCGGTGATTTGGGGGTTCTTGGTGAGCTCTTGGAGATTGTGGGAGCCTCAGGACAAGCTTGGTGTACATGGTTCGAGACCCACCGTTCCAGAGATGGAGAACGGGTACTCTTAGTGAGCACTTGTGTCTTGGTGATTCAAGGGGGAGCAATACTCTAAGTGAGTGTTCCAACGTGGATTAGAGGAAGCGTCAACTTCTCGATACCACGAGAAAAAAATCGGTCTTCTCTTGTGTCTCTCTATCTACTTCTTGCATTTAATTTCAGCACCTAATTTCCGCACTTAAGTTTTCTTGTCTTTGTTCTTGGTTACTTGCTTGTGTGCTTCTTTCTTGCCTGGGTTGTTTCATATCTCATAGTGTGATTTTTGCTAAGTAAACTTGTGTTAGTGTGCTCTAGTAGTAGAGAAAAACTGTTTTAGATGGGCAACACTAGTTGATAGGTTAAGGGTTCTTTGTTTCTTTAGAAATTGAAAAGAAGTTCCATATTCAAACCCCCTATGGGCCATTGATCCTACAAACATGTACGTCAATACTACTTTTCGAAAAGAACTCATATGAAAGGATTCGGGAGCTGAGATTAATTGCATAATACTAAAATCTAAGTTGTAGTATAGATAATATGCATGAGTAATATGAATAGTATAAGGGTGTAATCGGAAATATGTAAAATGATGTTATTGAAAATTTATCAAAATTTTCTTAATTAAGCGGGGAGAGAAAATAAAAAAATCAAATTATATAATTTGTGCAAATTATAATTGTACTCATAGAGAAAAATCGGTTAGACTCCATGATATTACCACCTGGTAGTATTGTGCACGGTAAAAGGACTTTTTAAATAGCCGGCTAAGCCATTTAGTCCTTGACTTGTAAAAAGGCTAAATAGCTGACTAAGGGCTCACTCGTTTCTACCGGATTAGATTAGGGTAAAATGGATTGATCTAATAAAAAATTATGATAAGTACTACAAGATACTCGGATTTATTCCGGGTCGGGAGCTAATTTATTCATGCTAGGACCATTAAGATACTCGGATTGATTCCACACCTCTCGACTAATGGATTAAATCCGAGTGAAAATAAATGTCTATCATGAGTAAATTAATTTTTCAACACGGAACAAATCCGGGTCTCTTATAATATATGTCGTGATTTTCTTGTTATATCTGTCAATTCCGGTCGGAACCAATCCGATGGAAGCGATGAGGCCTAAGAGCTTGTTCGCTTCCGTCGGATTCAATCCGGCCGGAATAATAAATGTACGAAGGAAATTATGATATGGACTCGGATTTATTCCGGATCAAAAATTAATTTATCAATCATGATAGGTGGAATAAGAGACCGTAGAGCCGGATTGGTTCCACACCTCTTGACTAGTGGATTGATTCCGAGCGTTTTGGTGTATCTATCATTAGCAAATTAATTTTCGACCGGAATAAATCTGGATCTCTTATAGTAACTATCATGATTTTTTTTGTTACATCTATCAATTCCGGTCGGAACCAATCCGATGGAAGCGAATGAGGCCTAAACAAGCTGCAACGGCAAATAGCAGCTAAATTATACATTGACGTAAACAGAGGCGTGCATACATGCTTCTCGCAGCAGTTATATCCGGCTATATATTTAAAACATTCGGTGCTGCATAACCCGGCGAACCCTGCTGCGAGAGATCGTGAAGTGCCGAGCGAGCCAAGAGGCCTCGCCTGGGTTGTAGCACGACATGCACCGGGAGTATGATGGATGAACTGGGACGGATCATGTAAAATTAAGAGGAGTATTAGGAGATTTTTTGGGGCGATGCCAAGGGCCGTGGTAATTAGGCGATGAACTGGGACGGATTTCCCTAGGCTCATGCATATCCTTCCCTGCACATGCGTGTACCCGTGTTCTAAAAAAAACATGCGTGTACCCGTAAAAAACACGTGCGTCAGTGATAGGTCTACATTTTTGGTATCTCAAGAATAAGAAATACCGAATTTTCGCACAACCACCGTGATTTTTAAATAGTGTATGTCTCGTTAGCACGGGAACTGACAATCATGAGGCCAAACAGATGGTGACAATTTCGTTGCCACATATATAAGGACGATCCGTATACTTCTTGCCGACGATGGATAAATGTATGTATTGTGAACAATAATGGCAAGACAACAAATGGAATGAATAGTAAAATAAAAATGCGTAGAATTGAATGATAGCAGAAGCGGTAGCGCTCAACATTGTGAAAAGTCCGCATCACATGCGCCAACAATAGTAGCACATGCGTGAAAGAGCCGTAGAAGCTCCAACATGAACAATGATGCAACGGTATGAACAATAAAACACAGCAAGTGAAATCGCAGTAAATTGAAGGCTCAACCGGTAAGGTTCTTTACGGTGGAACCTGCACACCACCTCTCGATAATATGGTCTCGTATTTTTTCTGTGGCAGTCAGCATGTCCTTCAACAACGGTGGGTTGACTTTACTAATGTTAAATTTTGCTGGCACAATCTTTCAATAGTGCTCATCAAAATTGTTATCCGTACATCTTCGTATGAACCGAACGTGTGTACGTACGAGCATTTGCATCTATATAGTGTTATTCAGAGGAAAAGAAAAATAAATAAACAATAAAAGGAAAAGGAAAATCAGTGTCCGGTTATTTTTTAGAATAAGCAGGTGGCAAATGAGAGACGGAATCGTTACTTTTATTATAAAAAAACGAAGAAGACAAATGAGAGACACAATGGGACGACGCGATATGGATATCATGAATGACAACTTTTGCGTGTCCAATTGCGTGTGCTCGCTCCTTCTCAAGAATGACACGGACGTATCACGTATGTGAGGCTCGAAGCTGACCTTTCTCTCCCCGGCCCCGTTCGTATCATATGGCCCGGTTGAGTAAATTCATCAGTTTGATAGGTGGTGTTTACAGGTGCACTTGTAATTATAGGTGGCCAAACGAGCACAGCGAGACACGGCACTAAACAGCACACTCATGTATCGTGCTATGCCGTACAGTGCCATCGTGCCAATATGCACCGCGGCACTGGCACGACCCTATACGGGTTTTAGCGTACCATGTCGTGCTTAGTGGCACGACCGTACCCTTGATCCAAGGCAGAGGGGGGTCGACGTGTCGTCGACGACAGTGAAGTGAAGGTGACCGGTGCAGAGCCAAGGCGGAGGGGGCCGACACGATGTCGAGACGGGGAAGCGGAGGGGTCGGCACAGAGCTGAGGTGGAGACGGAGGGAGCCAACGGTTGATGCGACGACACCCTCGTCGCCGCCCTTCAAGATGAACACCGAATGCTCGGTACTGTACAGGAGAAAGATAGTAACACACAAGACTCTCGGTGTGTCACAAAGCATCACCACAAAAACAGTTCTCTAAGTGTCACTAACGCCCTGATAAGTTCATGTACTTTCTCTCAAGTCAGATCTATAAATTCCGGCACTATTTGTTTACCCTCCACCTCACCCCCACCTTGCCATGTCTTGCCCGACCGATGGTTCTCCTGCGCCTCATCGCCTCCGTCGTCAACCCAACAACCACGCTGTCGTTGAGCCTATCGCCACCCACAACCCTCTCCTCTATTGTCAGTGGATATTGGAGGCCCATTCAACAACCCAAAACCCTAACTCTAAAGCCAATGCCTCGACCACTGTGGTAGCCGATGGCGACCCCGCGAACCACCTCCCGCCCTGGTAAGCTTCTTTGTTCTTACACCGTGTTCGTCTGGCTTATCAACCACCGACTACCAATACTTTTCTCTCAGAAGAAACCAGCCACCAGTACTTTCTCTCAGACCAAATCAGCACCACCCACCAGCCAAACGAACAGGCTCCTCCCGACGACGTTGTGTTGACTGGAGGAAGGAGAAAACGATTGGAGGAAGAAGATTGGGCGGTCCAAAGCTGCACACATCTTAAAGTTTGGAAGTTTAAGTGCTTATTCCCCCGGTGGGAAGATGGAAGGATTTTCCACTAAATAAACTGAAGAACCGAAATACTGTATAAAAGGCCCAATAACACAAAAAGAAGGAAATCCTAGCTATAACCAAACTCACACTCCCCCCCAGAGCCCATTCCACCCCACTTGCCCGACGGAACCCCTATATATCTTCCGGAAGATTTTTCTTTACCCATCTTCCACTTCTTCAAGATTCGTGCAACTAATTATAGCCATTGGATCCAACCCCTGACCCTAATTCTCTCTCTCCCCCACCCCTCCTCCCCGTGAACACACGCCGCCACCCCCGTGCGGCCTCCACGCGCCGCCTCGTGGGGCTCCCCCCCCCACCCGCAACCTCCTCCGCGCCGGCCTCCCCGCGTCCGAGCTCGGCCGCCCGGCCATGGTCGCGCGCCAAGGTTCGCGCCGCCGCCCCCCCCCCCCCCCCGGCGGCCCGCTCCGCCGCCGCTCCCTCCGGGGCCACGAGGCCACCACCGCGTCGGTGCCGCGCTGACTCTGGAAAAACGTTGATTTTTCCCAACATTTCTGAAAAATGTTACAACATTTCGCAAAATATTGAAAAAAAATAATTAACGAAACCAACATTTCTTAAAAATATTGTAACATTTTTGGAAATGTTGGAAGAAGCCTAAAAATAGAGAAAAATGTTGCAACATTTACAAAAATATTGAAAAAAATAGTTGACGAAACTAACATTTCTTAAAAATGTTGGAACATTTATTATAAATGTTGGAATATTTCTGAAAAATATTGGAAGAAGCCTCGGGAAAAATGTTGAAACATTTTCTAATAATATTGGAACATTTTTAATTTAATAATCATTAAGTGGGCTGGTGGGAAAATAAAAAACACCATTTAGATTGGCTTTGGTGGGCTGGAAGTTCGCATGCTTATCTATCTTCCAGAAGACATATAGGAGGCCATCTGCCCGACCACGCGCCGTCACCACCACCTGTCGCCGGACACTGATTTTTTAAATATATTTTCACAATTTTTCAAAAACAAATGCCAGATCCAAAATTTTTGAAAAGTGATTTTCAAAAACAAATACCCGTTTTAAACCGCGGGTGCTACCGTAGCGCCTACGCGAGCATTGTAGCGATTCATACCGCCGTTTCCAACAGCGGTAGGGACAACCTCTCTTCAAACAACTATATTTTTTTGGATAAACTTGGATGGAGATAAATTTTATATGAAAATTGTAGTTTTCCTCCACACCTACAACTTTCTAGTTCAAATGTTTTTCATTTGAAGTCATCTTAAGGTCCAAATAGTCGATATACTATCCAGATTTGGATACCAAAAATTTTATCTGGTAGTATATCTTTTTCCCCTTAAGATAACTTAAAAAGAAAAAGTTTGAACTACAAATTAGTAGATCTCGACGAAAGCTATAATTTTTCATACAAAGTCTCCATCAAATTCACCCAAAAAAAGAGTTATAATTATTTAAAGGTTTGAAACGGCATCAGGAACCGCTAGAGTGCCGCGCACAAGGTTAGTGCACTATAGTAATGAAGTACCGTTTCCGGTGATGTGATGGTTGCCCCGACCGTACTTTGGCGGTTGAAGACTACTTTTTAAATTTTTTGGATTGGGAATTTATTTTTGGAAAATCGTGAACAAAAATATATTTTGAAAAAAAGTTCCCCACACCCTACTCCCTCCCTCGCACCCATCGCTCTGCCACATTCGTAACACAATCCAAGCTAACAAAGTCACTGACGAGGGGACATAAGGGATGCTAGGCTTGATGATCCGCTGGTTGAGGTTGAGGGCAAGTCTGAGAATCTAGTTTATAGCTGGATGGATTTAGATGAGCAATTTTGTATTAAGACAACTTGTAATATGAGTTAGACCTGTGATGATACTGGATAAATTTGGTTGCAATGCATGCCCCACAACACCATTGTTCCATGTTGTCAGCACAGCTGTGCAAGTCAGTTGTTACACATACTGATTTTTTTTTACTTGCCCAAAAAAATGATGCTTTTATTGAACTATGATGCCATGAAGTAACATGCATAAGACTTTTACTTTTGTTAATCCACCTTTTCGGTTTTGAACTAAAAATGAATACGTTTTTATGAACATGTGCTGATACTCCATACTTCCACACTTAAGAATGACCCATTTTCTGTATTATGGAAATCTTATCACATGCTATTCCATTAGTGTGGAAATTATATTGTGCTCTACCAATAGAGAAGACAGAAGAGTCTTTTTTGTACGAGGGTTTATCAGGATATGCCCAAGATCTTGATAGGCAACTACCAATAGATTCCTGTCATATTTGTCGAAGTTACTTTTAAAAAAATCTTCACGAGCCTGGCTGCTGTTGCCTGTTGCTATTATAATTTGCTCTCCGAAGTTTCAGACCTCGGTCATGCGTATAAGTGCAGTACCACTGTACCAGTCATGCCATGCCGTCCGAAAAGCAGAACGTTTGAAATTCATGTATGCAAAAGGTGCAGAAACACTTTTACATGCACGTAAATGAAACAAGCGCGAACTTACAACCCAAACATATCAATAATTGGAACAAAGGGTAGGTATGACTTGATGCAGCCCATACAAACCTATCAGCTGTATCTAGTATCACCATGGATTGATTTTATCAGGATGCCGTCATGAGGAATCAGAGAGACTCGTACAGACAAAACCAAGTAGACAAATGCTGTCAATGAAAATCCAGCCGTCCCAACGATTCAGATGCAATGAAAGATGTGTTAACCTTAACCATGATATACCATGGTACATTGGAACACCTAATAATGCCACAAAAGCATGGAACAGGGAACTGCCACAGTACTGGGCCCAAGAGGCAGAGGCTACATTTTTGCAAAATTCAGAGGCTGCAAATAATAGCACCAAACCAAAAGCAGCTCCAGCAGTTTTAGTGCTCCAAACCACTACGTTATTGGCAAAAAAATAATTCATTATGACAAGTGACAATTCAGATAAAATGGACAAAATAGCAGGCCCTGTTTCTTCCTGAGACTCTCCAGATCAATTCTTAGCGGTGAGAGCATTGTTTTCCTTGATCCGAGATCGGTTGTCCAACTTGACAAAACGCTTCAGGTCTTCGTAAGGGAGTGTCTTGGGATCTTTCCTCCGCAGCTCGCTTAGCACAGGACGCTTCTCCAGCAGGTGCCACAGCCACTCAGGATACTCAGAGTCAGCTTGAATTTTCGGATCAGAACCCTCCTTGAGGATGTTTGCCCCAAAAACTGTTGTACTCTTGAGTTCTTTGCTGAGGGCAGGAGTTTTGGCGGCATCAGCTCCACCTTTTCCACCCCTCTTTGCCTTGCTTGCAATGGCAAGACCTCTACTCTCTACCAGTTGAGCCGTATGCCTCGGAGCAACAACATGCTTTAACCCTCTTGTCCAAGACATTGCCATTCTCTGGTTGAAGTTTTCACTGCATATACACATAATGAGACCTCATTGTCAAACTGATGAAATCAGAAAAAATGGTGTGGATTATAGAAGATCAGAATCAGTGAACAAAGAATATATCTGAGTAGAAATAGTTCACGAGTACCTCGAAAATACACACATAGTAAAAGGTCCATTTTGAGGGCCTTCCTACTGCTGCTAATACAAGCAATACTATAGGCATGGTATTCCTGTTTCCGTAAGATGTTTAGTACACAAATTGAAAATATTATTATGGGCATAAGATGTTTTTCACCTATTGTTCTAGTGAATACAAGAATGACAACAAATAAGGACAGATATAGGCAAGTGTTGTGGTCTAGTGGTGGCCAGGGATGATGGCAGCAACAATTTTTTAGCGAATTAGAATCCCAGAAGGTTTTATAATCTTTTTGAGTGGTATTTGGGAGGGGGGGAACTGAAATTGGCATGCTTGCAAAACACAGAAAAAATAGTGAAAGTACCACCTCTCAAAGCCTTTACTGGAGAAGGCATAAAGCTAAAACATCACCCCCCCCCCCCCCCATTTCTAGCATGAAGAACAACATGGCAAATCAGTACTAAGTTATAGGGCATTCATCAAAAACATTGGAAACTTATAATCACCACAGAGGTCAGTAAATTGCAGGGAGGGTGTAAACAACACTCTATCGACGTGCGTGCGGGCCGTAGCAGCTATAAGATTTATTTTCTTAATTGAAAGAATGAACGGACCTCCGGGTAATGGAGTTCCCCTTACCGGCGAGTGGAGTAGCTGATCCGACTCCGGGTAGGCGGGATGGATCTCCGCGCCGCGGCAATCGTAGGTTGGCGGCGAGGGGAGGCAGAGAGGCGGCGTGACGACGGTGGAACAAGAAGCGATACGCGCGTGCGGCGGCGCAGACGGCCGGGGACGGGAAGGGAAGGGACGCGAGTGAAGTGAGTTGGGGGAGGCTGGAGGAGGAGCCTCGGGCTGGGCCTCGGCCGCTCGGTTTGTTGGGCCCTTAATTCATTTAGAGCCCAACAAGAATAGGCCCATTTCGCCAAGCCACGCGCTTACTGGAAAAAAAAAACGCCGCAAGCAGTTTGTTGTTTGTTTGATCGCTCCCCAAAATTAGGGAGGGAATCAGCCGGGCAGTTAGCTAGATCCCTGCACCACCGGCTGTAGCCTATATCTACCCATTCACGCATCTCCCTCTTCCAACCACTTCACCACAGATCCCGTTCCTCCCTCCTTGACTTGACGACGTACTGCTCGAGTCGTCGTCGTCCGTGGGAGATCCATCGCGATGGCGCCGTCGGCCATGTCGACGGAGAAGGAGCAGGCCATCGACGACTGGCTCCCCATCACCTCCTCCCGCAACGCCAAGTGGTGGTACTCCGCCTTCCACAACGTCACCGCCATGGTCGGCGCCGGCGTCCTCAGTCTGCCCTACGCCATGTCCGAGCTCGGATGGTACTACTACGCCCTCATTCCCTTAATTCGTCGTCGTTCGTCATCCATGCATGCATGACTTTTTCTTTCCAGACAGATGCTGTATAACTGCTCTTGTTCTTGACTGATCCGAAACCTACGGGACTAACGAGTACTGCAGGGGCCCCGGCGTGGTGGCGATGCTGCTGTCGTGGATCATCACCCTGTACACGCTGTGGCAGATGGTGGAGATGCACGAGTGCGTCCCGGGCAAGCGCTTCGACCGCTACCACGAGCTAGGGCAGCACGCGTTCGGGCCCAAGTTGGGCCTCTGGATCGTCGTGCCGCAGCAGCTCATCGTCGAGGTCGGCGTCTGCATCGTCTACATGGTCACCGGCGGCAAGTCCTTCGAGAAGTGCTACACCGTCGCCTGCCCCGACTGCAACCCGCTCCGGACCAGCTACTGGATCATGATCTTCGCCGCCATCCACCTCCTCCTCTCCCAGCTCCCCAACTTCAACTCCATCACCCTCGTCTCCCTCGCCGCCGCCGTCATGTCGCTCAGGTGAGCTTTTTTTTTAGATCTCATGGCTGCTGGGATCATTTTATATCCGATCCTGAATGAAATGAAATCAAATAATGCTGGATCTTCATGACGATGTATAATAATAATGCATGCAGCTACTCGACGATCGCGTGGGCGGCGTCGGCGCACAAGGGGAAGATGCCGGACGTGGACTACGGCAAGACGGCGTCGACGGCGACGGGGCAGACGTTCAACTTCCTGAGCGCGCTGGGGGACGTGGCGTTCGCCTACGCCGGGCACAACGTGGTGCTCGAGATCCAGGCCACCATCCCGTCGACGCCCGACAAGCCGTCCAAGAAGCCCATGTGGCAGGGTGTCGTCCTCGCCTACATCGTCGTCGCCATCTGCTACCTCCCCGTCGCCTTCGTCGGCTACTACGTCTTCGGCAACGCCGTCGACGACAACATCCTCATCACGCTCGAGAAGCCACGGTGGCTCATCGCCATGGCCAACATCTTCGTCGTCGTCCACGTCATCGGCAGCTACCAGGTACAGATCGAGCTAGTCATCCCAACATCTCATCTCATACGTCTGAATTCCGATATGTGTTTTTAGCCACATCTGTTCTGAACTTTTGATGTGCTTTAATTTGTTGCACGTAATTATTGAAGATCTACGCCATGCCGGTGTTCGACATGCTCGAGACGTTCCTGGTGAAGAAGCTCCGGTTCACGCCAGGGCTTCCACTCCGTTTGATCGCGCGCTCACTCTACGTTGGTAAGTATTCAACTATATTAACTGCATTTTACTGATTCCATGCGTAGCACTTGGCGTATTTGGTATTCATTTGCTCTTCTCTTGTTGCGCGCACAGTTTTCACAGCTCTGGTTGGCATCGCCATCCCGTTCTTTGGTGGATTGCTAGGGTTCTTCGGTGGCTTTGCATTTGCGCCAACAACCTACTATGTGAGAGACCATTGACTTAGCTAATTTAATGCACAGCTGTTTATGACTTTACTAATTTGACTAAATGGAAAATTCCCACTGTTCGATTGATTTGAACAGCTCCCCTGCATTCTGTGGTTGAAGATCATGAACCCAAAGAGGTTTAGCCTCTCCTGGTTCACCAACTGGGTGAGTCATTATTATTTCGTAATTTTTTTCGCTTGTTTTCCTTATCCATTCGTTGTGCATTTTCATCATGGAATTTTTTGGAAACATATGCTAAATGTGGTGCTGACCTGCTGCAGTTCTGCATCATCGTCGGCGTGCTCCTGACGATATTTGCCCCCATTGGAGGTCTCCGGTCGATCGTCGTTAACGCCTCCACCTACAAGTTTTTCTCGTGATCGACTGATTATCAGACGCTAATTAGTTAGCTAGCTAGATAAATGTGGACAATTAGCTAGGCGTGATCAATCCATTTATTTAAGCGAAGAAGTGAAGGACATGCCGTGTCATGTGTGTGTGTGGGAGAGGCAGAGGCAGAGGCAGAGGACATGTGGATGCTGGCACTCGGTTTAATTTGTGCTACTGCAACTGCAAGTCCAAATAGGGATGGTGCGTCATTTTGCCTCCATTTGTCAGATGATAAGTTTTTATTGTTAGGATGAGACCATTCCTTATTATTGTCACCCCCATTCTATTGTTTAGTACGCGCCATATGATTGTCAATGCAAATTCTATTTGGAAATCCGTTGTACTGTTTCACTTGACATATTTGCCTTTCAATCGTCGTATGTGCAAACAACAAAAGCAAACCATAATACTCCTATATCCTTTAGTGTTCTTGGTTCAGTACTTCTGTTACTACAGCTCATATGGTAGCCAATAATATTTATTTGCACAAGGGTTTCGGGCTAGATTACTTCAACCCGGCAAACAGCGGTGAACATGAAAACAAACAAATCAATCTTGCACTCGGCGGATCTCTATCGGGTACGTCGGTCGGGAATCGATCGATCGATCGACATGCATGGAGGCACTGCGGCAGCTGCTGCGGCTCAACTGCCAGCGGCTCTCCGGCGGTCTCGTCGGCGGGTACGCGCCGCCGCCTCGTCATCCCCCGGCGGCAGCCCTCGGCAACCGCACCTTCTTCACCAGCAAGCTAGGTTTCGATTCAATCCGTGCTTAAATATATATGTTTTCATTATATTTCTTTCGGCTGTCTTGATGACTCTTGCATTGGGCCGACGCCACTACAACCAACAGCAGCGTCGTGTCTACGACGAGACGACGGCGACGCCACGATACTGGACACGCGACGATCCTTATTGGTCTCATTTGTTCGTCACTCCAACCTTGCTCTATTTGTGTATAAATATATTTTGTTATCACTTAGACTGCGATATAATAATATAACACAGCGCTAATTCGATATATTAATTCGTCTCGTTTTAGGCCCTGTTTGGGACCGCGTTTCTGGAACTCGATTATAAGCCAATCAGACTTATTTGATACGCCGCGATCGGGAGAATCTGCTGTCCAAATAAGCAAGGTGTTTGGCTATTCTGATTATTTCTGAAAGATTATCTGTTCTTGGTGTAAAATGTCTGATGTACCCCTAAAAAACATTTATGCAACAAACCCTGCAAGTATCACAAATCAACTAAGCCCAAATCTGAGAAAGTTTGTCTCTGGCACTTTTGCATCAGGAACCAAGAAAAAGTTTCAAATCATTTTTTGCCCGTCTCTTCTTCCTCATGTAGCGCAGAGGACATTGGAGATTGCTCTTGATGAACTGCAGGAGGTTGGCACCCAGTGCGGCGACGCTGTGGGGAGGGGAGGAGACCGCCGGGCTCGGTCGCCCGGCGGGAGGGGCGCAGGCCGCCGGCCGGGAGGGGCTCGGGCGCCGCGTGCGGAAGGGGCGGTCGGGAAGCAGGCCGGCGGAGGTGCTCGGGTGCCGCGTCGGGCGGGAGGGCGCTCGGTCGCGGGGAGGAGCTCGCAGATCCAGCGCCGCACCAGCGCCTGTGGAGCGAGGCCGAGGGGCACGTACGGGAAAAGCGAGGCTTTTTTCGTAACGCGGGGTTCCAGCCGCTTCTCGAAACGCAGTGTTGAGGAGGATTTTTCTGCGACTGCGATTCACCAACACGAACCAATATGCGACCCGTTTGGCGGGATTATTCTGCTTATTTTACTTATGAGCTAAGTTGAGCGGCCCAAACAGAGCGCTGTTCGTTTGGCTGGTGATGATGGTGGTCTTGATTTGTTCCGAGAGAAAATCTTCTTGTTGGTTCTTGATGCTTGGTTCGTTCTTTTCTTTTCTGGCTGGCTGGTGGTGATAAAGCCAAAGCGAACAGGGCCTTAGCTTCACGGATTTGCTGTCTCATCCTGCTGACGCTCGACTTTTTCTGGATCGTACTCCCCGGGCTATTACATGATGGGCAAGCTCGCCGACCAATGGAATGCTGCGGCCGCCGGAAGCCACTCTCCTCCAGCTCCAGTTCCACTGCCTTCCCATAACAACACCGACCGTCATTAAGTTTGATGGGGGAGGATCAGGCCATTAATTTCTTGTTCTTCGGATCTTGAAACGACTTCTTGATTTATGCTGCTGAATTGTTGTAAGAGAAAAAATATTTTGAAATACGCCTCACAGTAAAGTATGTTTCGGAGTGTCTCATCCTACTGTACCCGTATATTTTTGAAGAAACTATGGGCCCGTTTGGCACAGCTCAGCTTAACTTGTAGAGCTGTTTTTTAGAAAACAACTTCATGAGCAATTTCATGAGCAGGGGAGAGAGCCATGTTTTTGCAGCTTCACCATGTGCTTAACTCTGTGAGAGTGAGTTTTCAGAAAAGCTGACCAGAGAGTTGGGCAGAGAGTTGGCTGTTTGGCTATTGAAGTTGTGAAGCTGCTCGTGGAGCTGTACCAAACGGGCCTATATATATGTAACCCTGAACGATTGGCGCTGGGCAGGCGTAAAAAAAACACCGAACATGGTTTCCAGAAAACGCCGGACTAAAAAATTGAACCTTGATCGTTTTTTGAGATTTTCTAGGGGTCTTGTTTTTCAGAAATGTTGGTGAGGTAGTCAATGATTCAGTGAACTTCATACTGTAGATTGAAATACTAGATCTACCGTTAACTTCGACAAGTCCAAGGTCTCACTCACGAAACAATCGAGCGTATCCCCGCAATAGAAATGCTACAGCTACAGCTGCATCATCAGATATCCATTGCTTGGGAGCTGGACGAAGCACTCTTCTTCTTCCTCCTCCTTTTCTTGTCCTTGGAGTCCTTCCCGTGCTTGGCGGCATCGTCCTTCTTCGCAGCTGCAGGTGGCTGTGTTGCTAGCAGGTGCTGCTGGATCGCTGCGAACGGATCGAGCTGGAACTGCGGGTTATTCAGTACCGCCTTCAGATGAGCGGCCTCCCGTAGCCTGAAATGCAGAGTTGGTTTCAGAGTTCAAACCCACAGACCGAAACGGACAAGAGCTGAAGCAAAGGTGTCAGGAGAGAATTACACCAAAGTCTGCCTTGACTTGCAGTTCAGCTTTGCTTCGGTCTTCTGCTCTGGTGCAGCTGGTTCGGGAAGGAACTCGGAGAGCGCCGATAGATCATATGCTTTCAGTTTCTTCTGTCGACGGCTCTGGTTCTGTTTCTGTACAAGAATTACAACTCATAATGGACAACGTGACATCATAAAGAATTAAGAACAAAAAAGGAAGAAAAGTGCAAACTAAAGAAACATATAACCACCTCAGTGCATGCAACAAAAGGATTCTGAGTTAATTTTAAGTTCCCATCTATTGATAAATCACGACTGCGAAAAACAATTTATAGCAATGAAGTTATTTATTTTTAAGGTGCATGCATAAAAGTAAACATGTGTTCAGTAAACCATGAGCACACAGAATTATGTGGAGTTGTGGACATACAGGAAGTTTGTTCTACGGGAATCAGAGTGACCAACACCAATAAGGCAATGCACTAATGCTGTTGTGATTTTCAAATCGAAACCATTTATTGATGTTATATGCTAGTACAACCCAGTGTAGTCTGTAACAGTGGAAATTGTGCAACAACACTTCACAACTTCCATCAGAAATGGGATGTTACCTGTTTAATACTATTCCTTTGAATTGAATACAGATTAGCTTCAATAGAGTAATGGTTGTATTTAAGCCAATAGCTCCATAGCTTCTTTTTTTAATTATAGAATATACATAAGGGAGAATGGTACGCTTCAGATTAGCAACAGATGCAAAAACTTGATTTATGCATTTAACATCATGCTCTTAAAATTATAAAGGAAGTTCTCCTAAATAGTATTGACCTCACTGAAAATTGATGCTAAGTTGTGGCCAACACAATAATGTTGAAGACAGGATCTACTACTAGTTTCAGATTTGGAAAAGAACAAACAATCATAGTTTGTAATGGATTTCTTGCAAGAGCCTTGGAGAATAGGACCCTGATGCTAGTTACATCAGGTTGGACTTGGCCATGAGCAGCTAATACTGACCCTAACCTCTTTTCACACTGCTTGGTCAGCATTTTAGCAAAAGAGTGAGATAGAAAAAATAAGCTTCTTAAGCTTTTGTGCAGCATAGTTTACAAAAACTAGGTTTGGTAACCTGGTTGTGCTCAATTTCTAGGCAGCTTGGATATGAGGTTCAAGAGGGTAAATCTCACTAGCCAAGTAAACAACCTAATTTTTCTAGCAATAGCTTTTGGGAAAGAAGCCTATGTTAAATTGTTATAAACACTGAAACTTGCAGTGAAATAGTAAAACAGTGAATGCACTTGACCGAATTGTACCAGGGCATGTGACCCTGTAAGGCTGTAATTGAAGTGTGCTGTCCTCCAGAAAAGCTATACAACAAATCAACCGGTCCTAACATATTGGATGTGGCCGTCAGTTAAGTAGTAGTGCGCCACAACTTCTTTGGAAAGGCTATTAGTTCACAGAATAACTTCTAACGTTCATATTGAAAAAGTTGAGTTATCTTAGCAGTGCGGTACGCAATAGGATTTTCTTTATATGATATACGAAGATTAATGTTTAGAGATTACACAGCCTATAATCAAAAGAAATTTGCAAGTGCGAAGTTCAACATACACACAATGGCTGGGATACAACAACAACAGCGACAATATAGCCATTTGTCCCAAGCAAGTTGGGGTAGGCAGTAGGCTAGAGATGAAACCCAAAAGAAACAAGGATAAGAGAAACACAAAAGGAGCACAGGGCAAGAAGCAGAGTTCAACATACACGCAAGGGTGGGATAAATCTGTTAATATGGTAATGAAGGATAGGAGTTTTATGTACCTTGCTGATAGTCTTCTTAGCATTTAAGGAAGTAACAGCATCTTTTACTTCTGTAATGGACAAATCAAATCTTTCAGCACAAACTATGGTAAATGAAATAAGCCGGGTTATTATGCAGACTAAAAGCAAGGTACGGAAATGTAAGCGGAATGCAAAAAGACCACACTTGAAATAGGTCCTGTTATAACTCCTCCCATAGTCACCTTTTCAAGTATTTACGGTAAACTATATCAAGCTACTGCAAACTAACCCCAACAGCAAACTAACCCCTACATTCCTAATCATTTGATTCTCTTGGCTGACGGAAGAGGCCTGGGAGTAGGCACTTTGCTGACAAATTTCTGTTATGCTAACTATTTTGTGAAATTTCCATTCTGCCAGAGCTTACTACCCTTCCTCGAGAAGAAAAATTGTTTAACATTGGCACAAAATTGGCGTGGCCAAAGCCATTTTTTCATCCTAGTGTCGGCATTCAATTCTTCCAAACAATCAAACTGCAACCCTCAACATTGTACCACCTTACACATGTCTGCCCATCTAAATCTAATCAAACAGGCGATGGTTTATGGATGACAAGAACAGCAGCATCAAACATTACCAATTAGGATTGCAAAGGGAAATATTATCAAACTCAACAGGAAGCTCACACCTACTTGTGTAAAAGTTGAGCTTCTTTTCCAGTTTTTGCTTAGATTTGAGCTCAGACTTCTTAGACGACCCCATCCTGCAGGCAGGGGCGGACCCAGCATAGGACATGCAAAACGATGGAATTAGTAAAATCATGATCAGGTCCGAATACAAATACACCCAACAACCGCAGCGGGATGGGAAGGGAGGGGAATAGGAAGCTGGAAGCCACACCCCTGTCGGATCTTCGTCGCCGGCAAAGCGCCCGTCGCTCGACGACCCTGCTCGCCGCTCTTCTACCTCCACTCGCCGCCCACGCCGCGCTCCTCCCTGCTCCACCACCCGCAGCCCCACGTCCTCCTCCGGCCCCAGCGCAGAGCTCCCGGCACCACCGCCGCCGCGCTATCAACGGGCACAGAGAGAAGGAGGAAGGGGAGACTGAGGGAGAGAGACGGACGGCGCGACGGAGACGGGTGCGGCGGCGCGCAGGGAGGCGAGTGAGGGAGATGGGGGCG
The DNA here is from genome assembly GCA_947561735.1 of Cenchrus americanus. NCBI lineage: Eukaryota > Viridiplantae > Streptophyta > Magnoliopsida > Poales > Poaceae > Cenchrus > Cenchrus americanus. Next base: position 281,211,359 of record OX387239.1, on the reverse strand, counting down.
ACCGAGCGACCCTGCCGTGCTTCTAGCCCTGCCTGCCGAACGGCGTGGCGGCTCGTCTGGAGCAGAGTAGAAGAGGAAGAAGGAACGTGAGAGAGATGGGCCGTTGTGGCTGTTGTTGGGTTCATAGGTTGGCCTGGCAAGTGGGCTGGGGCAGCATTTCTTTTTTTTCTTCTTCTTTTCTTTTTCGTTTTATTTATTTCTTTCACTTCCTTTGTTACGGCGCCGCCTCATCTATGCATATGGAAAGTATTACCTTGCCTCGTCTTATTACTTTTAATGAGGGAAGCACAACTCGTCATCTTAAAAAAGTAAAGGAAAGTGTGGGAAAGACACGAGCTGCAACTGGGTAAGGGAGTGTGGAGAGCAGCGCACGAGCCGAAGGTGGTGGGTTGCGGAGATGAAAGGGGAGAGACAGTAGAAGACATAAGGTGAGCTGTATGTTTGTCATGTTGAGGATGAAAAGTCCAGCTGCTGGGGTGTATCGAAAAATCATCTTGATAAGTATCAGTCTATGTATCAACATTCATTTTTTTAATTTCAATTTGAATATTAGATACATATTGAGTGTTTATTGGACATGGGATACAACATATAAGTTTAATGTAGCATGAGAGGATGGAAAAGGCTCCGTATTTTATAAATTAGTCTAAAAAATCTAAAGTAATAAATATTCTAACCTAACAATTTTCTAAAAAGTGATACTGACATTTAAAAATACAATCAACATCACAACTTTTAGTAACACACTCAATATTTTCTTTTAACTTCATATGAATAAAACAAATTCAACTTATTAAAAACAAAGAGCAACATTTTTGAAATGTTAGTTTTTTTAATTTCTTCTTCTTCTCCAAAAGCGTTGTGGTAAGCATAAGTAGCACGCTGTGGCGATAAATGACATCGATGTGCACTCGCAATGAGCACGAGCAACTGTGACGAGACGATGTGCACGAGGCACTGCAAACAAGCATGGGCAATGCATGACAGAGATGGCACCAATGGATGGAAACAAGAGCATGGGTGTGCAACAAGCACGAGTAGTTTGGATTTATATGAATATTTGGTCTTATTTCTTTAATGTATTACCTAATTTTACCTTAAAAACATTTTTACGTTGTGAAGTATACTTATAAAGTACGATTGAAGATATATACATCTTTCAAAATAATATAAAATAATGCAAAGATTTTTCTTTTAATAGTAGTTCTAGATAAAAGATTTTTTAACAAAAATATCAATGTCGTATAAAAAAGAATGTGAACATTTTTTAATAAGATACTATAAAAATATTGCTTATGTTTCTTATTTGGCTAGTGCAACTACTTGTGATCAACAAAACTTTTGACAAAAATAACCAACCAATAATTTCTTCTCACTAAAGTTTTGGAGTTACCATGACAACACTCAAAATATATGGTGATGCATGTAGCATTTATCGTAGTTGAAAAGTAAATATATTTAAAGAAACATAACTTACATAACATAAAAATATTATGTTTAAATATGCATGTGTGAGAAATAGAGATATTTTTGGTTTGAAAAAGTTAAAATCATGTAATATGATAATATATTGTTAGAAACAAAATTGAAAATGTATGTATACCCATTTTTGTAAACCTACATCCGCCACTGCCTGTAGAAATTTTTCAACAAGGAGATTTCAGAAATGTAGTACAAGCATTTATCTTAGGGAAAAAATGTAGTACAAGGAGATATTGTATAGTTACAAATGTGTGGCGAAGCGGAGGAACGGGCCGGGGAGGAGGGGAAGACGACGCTGAAGCGTCGGTCGACTACGACGAAATGTAACGAGCACTGGCTGCGACTGAGGAAGACGAATAGCGACAGGAGGCGGCAGCTCAGGGACGAATCTCGAACTCGATGACGGCAGTGGTGTTGTCCCTTTTTCCCCTAGTAGGGCGGAGCTCGGTGGCTTGCTGGGGATGAGTGGGTAGCTCTCGGGTGAGGCCCCAATTGCGCTAAGAACATGGGCTATCAGCTTAGCCCACTTAATCCGTGTGGCTGGCGCTTGAGTGGGCCGAATTTGCCGAGCTTCTTCAGTGATTTGCATTGCGTGGACCGAAATCAAAGAAGAGAGGTAAAATAAAAGTCGTGCCCTATGGTGTCTTTGTTGCCGGTGTCAAACAGCCAGCCAACGGAACGAGATCCTATGAATTCACCCTCTACGACAGCTCTCGGCAGTCACATGATCCCAACCGTTCATTGAAATCTAACGGAGCAGCTCATTTGTATGTGATGATGCCAGCATAATACACGGCTTGCTAAGCCCATGGAGAAGAAGCCAACGTCCAGCAATTCATTTACTCCTAAAAAATCCTCTTGTTCCGGTTACAGCAGCGATGGAGGCGAGCGACTCCGGTCGTGCTCAAGCTCGACGCCGTTGGAACGCAAGCGACTCCGGTGGGGCCGCGCCAGCGGAGGGGGCTCAAGCTCGATGCCGGTGTGCTCGAGCCGCTGCACGACTGCATCCGCACTCGCACGCCCCGCCGCTCGTGCCCCCGACGCCAGTGCAGCCACAGACGGCCAAGAGCAGTACAGAGATGTCCTTAGGTGAGCAGATTGTCCACGCCGCTGGAGCTACAGCAAGTTTGTTGTCCGGCTGTCCAAAAGGAGCTTTCTCAATCTCTAGTGTTGTACATTCTGTATGCAGAGAATGTGTAATGTGCAATTTGTGTAAGAGCTTGCAAACTATGTAAATTGTGGCTGTATCTAGGGCATCAAAATCATGTGAATATTATATATTCACATTTTTTGTAAATTGTCTTGGAATTGAATAAAAAGTATTGTTTTTGTCGAATCATTTAAAAAGTATTGTTGAGTTACTACAATTCCATGCACCAAAAGTGGTAGTAGAATTATCTATCATTGCAGGACACATACAAAGGGGATATGATCTTTTCTACTAGGGTTCACCAATAGCACCATCTGTTATTGCCCCTGGAAAATAGAAGAAAAACTATTGATAACTGTGTATGATTCGGAGATCTCTTCCTGAGGTAAAGATGGATGGTTCAGGCCTGCATTTTGTAGTGTTGCTACATCAACTAACACTTCTGTAGCTTGTTGCTCCTGTTCAGAAACAAGAGAATCAAATGGTTATAATTGAAACTTTTTATAGCGAATACAATTAGAGAGATCTGTGTTGTCAGGTACCTTTGAACATTTTCCTTTTTTCTTGCCACACACCTTTGTATTGTTTCCCTTGTTTTTAACTTCCTTTTTGCACACTTGTGCTTCTTCTCATACCATTCATTTCTTCTTCAATTGCCCACAACAATAATTCTACTACCACTTTTAGTGCACCATGCAAAGTTGAGTTACTTCAATTTCTTCTTTTTTGCAACAAAGGAGGTTTTTGTTTCCACCTCCTTTTTCTTTAGGCTTGTTGTACTCAACAATTCATTAGGCAGAGTAACATTGGTGGGAGCGGTGATGGGATCCATAGGGCTTGTAACACCATTCATTTCTTCTTCAATTTGCTTGATGAGCATGTCAAGTGTGTTGTTTACTTATTTGATGTATGTTGGATGGCTTGCAGCTCGAAGTGCCAAATTGTTGAATTTGCGAGCCATATCTTTGTAGTTCAACAATTCATCTAACTTTGGATTCTCTATTATGTCTCGGCCTTTGTTGTCTTGTACTTTTCCACTGCATGCTTCTCGCGTCCATCTCTTCAGTACATAGTGCGTGGGAAGTGATTTGATATTCATCAAATCAAGGACTTTTAAAGCATGACCACATAGTATTCCGAGTCTATTGAATTGCCCACAAATGCATGTACTAGTCTATTCTAATGGATGACCAATGACTTTGTACTCCTTATCTAAGGTAAATTTTTCATTTTCATCTACACTCCCAATTGCTACAAGATATCCGTTTGTTCCATCCAATGCTTTGGTGCATGCTACCATTGATCTCTCGTATTCACTCTGAAAAGCTTCAAAAGCAGTTGGTGTGTACAACCTGCTAGCCTGGAGTAACATAGGTGTCCTCATTTTGATTCTAGGTAATTTTTTCCTTGAATCAAATTCAGATTGTAATTCCTTCTTTCTTTTATATTCCACAACCCTTTCAAATTGCTTAAGAAATCTGATTATATCATAATCAGATTTGAAATGCCGCTTTAGGTCGTTGTTCAAACTCTCACTGAGTTGTGTACTTCTCATCCCTAATGTGAACACATCCTTCATATAACATTCAGTCCATTTTCCCCTTTCCTTGTATATACTATCCAACCAAGTTTGCTTGCTTGCCTTCACCTCATGTTTTTAAATGCTCCTTCAAATGTTGCTTCATCTTCATACTCACACACACACACTGAAATCTGAGAGAATACTTGGTTTTTTATTGTTGTCTTTTACTTCTTCTTTGGGAGAGTCATCTGATTCTTCATCAGTTAGTTCAAGTATATGCTTGACAACATTCTGCATAATGTGAAAAGTGCACAGACCATGTCATGATTCTACAAAGACTGCCTTAATTGCTTTTCCCATTGCATAATCTTGATCAGTATATATTGTTTTGGGTTGCTTGCCATTATGGGCTCTCAAGAAGGTCTCGAATAGCCACTTGAAGGATTCAAATGTCTCATTATACATGAGACAAGCACCAAACACCATTGTTTCTCTAAATTAATTGAACCCAACAAATACGCCAAAAGGCCAACTCTCCTTGTTTGTACCGAAGGTAGTATCAAAATTGACAACATCACCAAAGTATGCATAGTCAGTGAGCATTTTAGCATCAACCCAGAATATGTTAGCAATCTGTTCTTCCCAATCCATCTGCAATGCATATTGAAATGATGGGTTCTCGGCAATTTTTTTCTTGAAAATACATAAGCATGCTTCCTGCTTCACCATATGGCATCTCCCGTTGTCGCTTGCCCCGTAAATAGTTCTTCTGGTCTTGAAGAGTGTAGCTGAGATTAGCTGAGCCACCAACTTGGATGCAAGCCAACTCATGTGCAGCTTCAGGCCCAATTCCTGCATCGTCAGCAATCTCAATTTCAAAACCTTGTAATTGTGAAATTTTCCTTTGGGATGCCATCAAATGTGAGGTTTGTGGCAAGTGAAGGCTATGATTGTGTACCAAAATCAGATCGGTAACTTTATAATTTCCCTTTTCCCGGTCTAGTATAAGACCTATGCGGACTAGATAATCAGTTCTAGTTTCAGCTGTTGGACGCTTTGTGAGATGATCCCTTTTATCTGGCACTCTATGGCCTTCATTTGCACAAACATATCTGCAAGATCTAACTTTTCCATCAGATTGTCTTTTGTTTGCATACTTCCTTCTAACCTCAAAGCCATTTTGACCTCCAAAGGCAACCCAAAACATCCAAGCATCTTGTATGTTATTAAACTCCATGCCAACTTGAGGTAACAAATCAGAAATCAAACTCTCCCTACATCAGCAAAAAACATGGTGCTAAAGTATTAACTAAAATGGGGACTATGTACTTGAGAAGAGCAAATAAAGAATTATGATTACACACCTATTTTCGGTCATCTGAAACATGCAGGGTTTGTTTGTACGCAGTCAAAGAACTAACTTCAATCCATTTCAACAGATCTAGGGATGCCAACACAGATTAGATTAGAAAACCGAAAAACTCTAATCTTAGTACTATGAAGATCTCTATATAGTGCAGAATACTCACCAAGTCATCGTATCAACAGAAGTAGCATGGGCAGATGATGATCGTCGCCTGGGTCCTCTGCCTGCAGCTCTGGCCTGGAACCGCGCCAAAAGATGTCGCGTCCGCTCCAAAACCGTGAGATGCAGTGCCAAGAAAGGAACTCTGGTTTTCTCCGTAAAAACAAAAGAACGCTGGTAGCTGCATTTTAGTCTTGACGGGCCGTGTTGTTGGGCCATCCTACATGCAAACGGAGGCATAGTACCAGGAGTAGCTGACGGTCGGGATCCCGTGACTACCGAGAGCCGTCGTAGAGGGTGAATTTAGAGGATCTCGTTCCCAGCCAACACCCTCATTATCAAAAAAAAAGGCAAAAAACAAAAAAAACACACACTACGTCCCCATCCCTTGAAGGAGGTAGGAGGAATAATTTTATACAACTTGATGATACAGTAGCATATACATCTGCATTTGCATATATTGCATTTTGAGAACATTGACCTGACCGGTGAGGAGCGACCGATCTATGCAGCTCCGTCAGATTGCTGTCATTTTTGCGTGTCTAACACATATATGGTCGATCAATCGTAATCGGGGCCGGCTCTAGGGGTGTGCCATAAGTGCACAAGCCTAGGGCCCGGCCCAACAGAGGGCCCACACCAAGTAAATATATATATTGTGAATTCCCCGATCCAAGTTTCCTTAGCTAACCGAAAATAGGAGAAACAACATCTTTTACTCATATAACCAAACTTGCATCATGATTTGCCGATGGTATGTCTCTAGGCATGCCATATATGATTAATTATTTGTGTACAGATTCACTTATGGATCCACATCATCATTTCTGCACTAGGGCCCTCAAAAGTGTAGAGCCGGCTCTGATCGTAATACCGTCATTGCGTCGTTCGACATGGCATTCACGATGCCGGCTCTGATCGTAATACCGTCATTGCGTCGTCCGACATGGCATTCACGATGCATTTGTCCGCTTCAGCTGGATCGTACATCGCTCTCCCTTGTTAGGTCCATTGGTGCATCGATCCGGCCAGGACGTGTGTGCGCTTTCATGCAACTGATCAAGATGTCGGACGTATGCAGCTCGAATGCATGTCTGGTCACTGTCCCGGCCGGGCACACACGATTGATCGATCTGTGTATCCAGCCTTCCCGTGCATGAACCTACCAGCTGGAAGCTAGAGGTAGTAACCTAGTAGGTCTCTGTTTGTGAACCATCGATTATCCACTTCACCGTTTCGGTTCCCGGTGACGAGAGATCGAGATTTTATATTAGCTTGTTTTTCCTAAAAAGCTATATAGATCATATATTGATACATATATATTTCGGTTCGCGATCGAGACTCTGGAACATGCTTTGCTTGAGACTTGAGAGAGTATCTCTTCAGTCCAAATATAACATGCTACACACAGTACAATGATTATTAATTCCTCCTAGCTACAAATCACATGGGTCGTTAAATTAGCTCATCATGACAAGACGTAGTGAGACCATCGGAGCGCGCGCGCACACACAGGACTATTTTCGAATTGAAATGGCAACGGCAACAGTACGTGACGTGCATAGGGTAGTGGCCCATCATCAGGCGCAACGGCGGCCCTGTTTTGTCCACATGTGTTTTAGCCCGCCTCTAATCAGCAGCGCCACATGTGGCCTGTCCTAGCATGTAACATGCATATATATGCCAATCATGCACCTCCGTCCCATCATTTGTTTTTTCTTCTTTGGGTCAGTTATTGCGCCGTACGATCTTGTGCTGAATTCTTGTGGATTTGGCTGAATCATGCATGTTTAGTTAGTTAGTTGGTTAGTTAGTCTTGTGCTGAAAGTTTTAAAGGCCTGCCTGCATAAGTGTACTTACTGGCTAATTATGCATGGAATGTAATCACCACTTATTAGTTGGAAGCTGACGGTTTGCAAAGGTGAGACCGGCCGGTCTTACAAGCTTAGTTGTTACACCTGTCACCTGTGCTGTGTGGTCACACCCATGGATATGCGTCTGTCGACACGTATCAGTTGCATGAGCATGTCTCTGGTCCAGAGAGCACAAAAGGGAGAAATAAAGGTGTATGCATGGTCTAGATTCCATTCAATCAAGTCAAACTGTTCGTTTTTTGGCGCCTTGAGGATTTTGAAGGTACTGACCAGGTAAGCAGCCTAACGGCAAGATGCACGACACACAGCTAATGCTGAGTTGCGGAATATACTGTTTGTTATGCTAATTAAGCTACCACTGACGAAAAATATAACAAAAAGTTTTTGTCTACTGGAAATTCAATTAACAATCAACTTGATTTCAGTGCTTGTATATATTCATTCTTCTTCACTCGGCGGTACTGTAGACGACGGCGACGTTGCACCGTTGTTGCATCTGGCACCATGCATCATGGTGCATCTGGACCGCTACGTACTGCTGCATCTGCGTGCTGTGCCCTACCATGTTCTTCCTCCAATCAACACTGTTAATTCCATGCTGTGCTGCCCATCAGCGCTAGCGCTCTGCCTCCTCGCCGGTTCAAATCCTCCAGCTTTGCCATAGCCTTTTGCCCTTGTAAAACCTTGATAGGATATAGCCGCCGCAGGCCCCTCGGCTCGCTCGCCCCCATGCCGGCAGACGGCAGTAGCTTCCAAACGCATGCATTTTCGAATTAAAGATGTCGTCGTCCATGGCTCCATGAGCATCTACAGACCCTGGATCGAGCGGCGCAATAATGCCATATGGCTATCAGCCTATAGTATTAGTATATCCTTTGGAAACAAAAACCTCAGCATCACCAGCACATGGCCGACGATCGCCGCTCGCCGGCTGTGTCGTCGGCCTATAAATTGGCCTCCCCACATGGCCATCTCCATTCACTCGATCTCCTCCTCATCTCCCAGAGCTCGCTCACCATTTCATAAGATCTTCGCGCTCATCGATCACTACCATTCCTCTCCTCTAATTATCCAACAACCCGGCGATAATTCCGGCGCAGGAACCGGAGAAGATGGTTCACCGGCCGGCGGCAGCAGATCATCAGGCGGCGGCGAGAGGCGGTGGCGCCGGGAGGCGGCAGCAGCAGCAGCAGCCGGCGCACGCGCAGGAGCTTGTGCTGCGGCGGCTGCTGCCGTGCAACAAGGCGAAGGCGTGCCGGTTCAAGCGCAGCTGCTTCAGCGAGGAGGAGGACGCCGCGTCCTCCGCCATGCTGCTCCTCGCCTGCGTCGTCTGCGCCCCTGCTTCCCTTTGATATGCAGTGTGATGCATTGCATGGTATGGACTGGAGTATGTAGTGCCTTGCTTGACTCTGGAGATGGAAGAATTAGGCTGCTCATCACTTCACAGTATTCTTGTAGTTACCACGTTGCTTCCTCGGTATGTAATGTAGTGGTCTTGGATGAATTGTCTCTCGGCGCCGTTTATGGTTTGCAAGGAAATTCTCTCTTTTTGCGAGGTGCTGATGAATGATCAGTCAGTCAGAGGCGGAAAGCCGTGCTGGGGACGGGGTGGGCCACCCGAGGCGCAACGCAAGACTGTTGTGGGCTCCGCGAGGCAAATAAAAGTAGATGAAGCCCAGCCCAACACGACTTTCCTGGCTTCCTGTCATCCCATTTTCGGCATGTTTGGCACTGCACAAAAGTTGATGTCCATCTACCTGCTCTTAAAGTTTAATTTAACCCGAATTCAAAAAAAAGCGAGATAAATAAGGAGAGTTGTGTTGTGATGTTATTAACTTCCATTGTCGGTTATCCTGGCGATATATATCAATCTCTCCTCTCAGTATACGACTCACCTCATCCACCTCATCCTCAATTCCTCATTTCTTCCCTTGCTTTGCTAGGTCTAGCCCGTGTATGCAATTCCTCTAAAAACACACAACAAGAAACACAGGGCACGTGGGCATGCGTAACTCTATTTCCACCATTCTATTAGGCTTAGCGTGTGGACGATGAGACAAGACTAACACTGCTTGGGAATGAGGGGCATCAGTAACGCACCAGAGTTGAATCAGTAAGGGTGCGATTGGTTCCCTGCACTCAAGCGAGCCAGGCCGGCGGCATGCAGGGACGAGTAGTTTGGTTGCCTGGTCAGTGTAAGCTCGGTAGATGCAGAAAGAGGGCCAGAGCCTAGCTCTCCAGAAACACGGTGGGCGAGCGTTTCCCGCGGGCCTGGGTTGCCTGGTGCAATCGAGTGCGCGGGTCCCAGCATGAGAGGGATGAAGGTAGGCCAATTCGCTAGATGCAGGTAACCAATTACTTGTTGAATCAAACCTGGCTGTCCAACTGCAGGCAAGCAAACAAAAGCTTGCTGCATGTAGCAGGCCAGGCCGGCTCGGGCCTGGATGTGGCGTGCTAGGCAGGCTCAGGGGAAACGTGAACCAATCACCCCCTAACTGCATGGCTTCATTGCCACTCTGAATTCTGAAATGGGCTTCCGGAGAGCCGTGTGCCAGGGTCGGCGTACTAAGTTGCCGCTTCGACTGCTGGGTGTGTTTGGTTCTTAGTATGGGATGGAATGATCTCGTTCCAGTTTGATGAGATGCAACGATCTTGTCTAATATTTTGTTAAAATGGGTGGCATGGATGATCATTTTAACACCGTTAAGTACAATATTTTTGTGAATCCTATATGGCATTTAAAATCCCACATGTCATTCTATATACCTTCCTTTAATTTTCTTCAGAAAGCGAAGTATTCACAAATTGATTCTGAAAAAGAAGCTCAAAAATACCGTCTGGAATTGATGATGTTGCCATGACGTGCATCTACCTCCTCATAAAGTGTAATTTAACTCTGAATTCAAAATGCACAACAAGTAAAAAAACAGAGAAATAAGTAAGGGCAATTTCTGCTGTGATGTTATTAACTTCCCTTGTCAGTTTTCCTGAGAATATATATATCAACCTGATCTCTGTATATGATTACCACATCCTCATTTCTTCCCCTTGCTCTGCTAGTCCTATCTCGTAGTATGTTCAATTCCTCTATAAAACACGCAGATGGGGAGAGAATTCTTGGTAGCAGGTGGATGATGACACAAGATCGACTAACAATGCATCGGAATGTGTGGCATCAGTAACGCAACAGAGCCTAAGCAGAACCCTCGTGGATTCATTGTCACTCGGAAATCTTGAGGCACCACAACTCGTCGTGCCGGCTTGGTAGTAATTCTACTCTTCTCAACTTTCTTGTGTGTAAGGGTAACCCTAAGTATTTTCCTGGGAATTTACATATCTTTCCAGGGAAATCAGATAAAGCTTCTGAGATCAACTCGTCTGAACATCTAATGTGGAAGATCTCTATCTTGTTTAAATTTACATGCAGTCCTGAACACTCACCAAAGATTTTTAAAATTGTATTGATATTGTAGAGTTCCATCTGGTCTGGGTTTGCAAAAATTGCTGCATCATCTGCGTACAAAGAACACCGCAACTTAGCTGCTCTGGGTAGGATTGGTTGGAGCAAACTTCTAGTTGCCGCTGTCTCAATCATCTTGTGAAGTGGGTCAATCGCGAGAATGAATAACATGGGAGATAAAGGGTCTCCTTGTCTTAGACCTCTAGCGTGTTTAAATTTTCTCTCTGGTTCACCATTAAGAATGACTTTAGAGGAAGCTGTCGCAAGGAGTGTAGTGATCCAATCCCGCCACCTTTGGCCAAACCCCAGTGCTTTCATTGTCTCTGTGAGGAACACCCAATTTAATGAGTCAAAAGCTTTGGATATATCAAGTTTGATGAAAAAGGAAGGCCTCTTCGATTTGTGTAAGGCTCTCACCACATTCTGCACATAGACGAAATTATCATGTATGCACCTTTTTTTATGAAAGCATTTTGACAGTTGGAGACAAGTTCATTTAGTCGTGGGGCTAACCTATCTACGAGTATCTTGGTGATTATCTTTGCCAGGCTATTTATTAAGCTAATAGGACGGAACTCATTAATGCTTGCTGCTCCATCAATTTTTGGGAGAAGGATGATATTTGCCTCATTTATCAGATCGAGTCGTCTGGTTCTTAGAGAGTGGAAAGCTTGTATTGCTTCAGCTAGATCAGCACTGATGATGTGCCAATATTTTTTGTAGAAAAGGCCAATGTACCCATCCGGGCCGGGTGACTTTTCCCCCGGAATCGACTTGATTGTTTTTTCAATTTCTGCCACTTCAAAAGGGGCTTCAAGATTGTCGGTGCGGAATATGGTCCCGACACTAACCGGTAGATAGCGCTTAGGTCTATCCCTCAATGGTCGATGCCAAGCAACAAATGACACAAGGTTTTATCCTGGGTTCCCGCCGCGGGGCCGTACGTCCGACAGGGGTGTGCTCGTGGCACTATATTGCTCGGCACCGGGGTGCTTGTAGTGGGGCAAGTACAAGCAAGGCGGGAGAGGAAGCGTGGCTTCCAAGTCCCCGGGAGAGTGGCGAAGATGTTGTGGGAGAATAAGAGAGTGAGTGCACGGTGTGTTGTGTTGATCCGAACCCTGTCTCCCCCGCGGGCCGGGGGCTCGCCTCCCCTTTTATAGGCCAAGGGGGCGGCGAGTTACATGCACGCCGCGCTATCCGGCCTACGTGGGGGTGCACGTCGTGCTACGCCGTAGAGTGGGCGGCCGTCCGGCGATCTTCGCTACGATCCGGCCATGATAGCCTACCCCGTACCCGAACAAGTGGCGGTTCGAGGGCGGGGAGGGCGACGGATGGTGGTGGCGTCCTCTAATAGGCTTCGAGGGAGGTGCCGATGATGGCCGGTACGGGGCACGGGAGCGGGCGAACGGCGTTCCTTCCCAATGCGCTCCGCGGTAGCGGAGTGGCCGCCGCTGCCGCCGGGCGTGCGCCCGCACGCGTGGGTACGGCGGCCGCGCGCGTTACGCGTGACCGGGATGGCCATCCACCGGCCTAGCGCCCCTCACCCAACCCGTAGGGTCACGGGAAAGTGAAATCGAGGGTGCGCCGGCCCCCCTTCGAAGGTCGGGCGCGTTAGCCGCATCGTAGGGGCGCGCGGTGTCATGGGACCGACACCGGCCGTACGCACGTCCCTCCCCACGCGGGCGGGGATGGGCTCCTCCCCGGGGAGTTGGTGCGGCGGCACGGGCGCGAGCCCCGGCGCATGATGGCGCCGTCCCCGCGGCGTCGGGGCGTTAAATGCCCGTGTACGGGGCCGGCGCACGCGTGCGGGGCGCCCGTGAGCGTGGCGGGCCCCGGCCCGAGGGCGGAACGGACCCTCGAGCGGGACGAGACCCGCTCGAGGGGAGGAGTGAGCCCTCGAGCGGGGCGGGACCACTCGTGGGGGGAGTCGCCCCTCGAACGGGGTGGAACCTACCCGAGGGGAGCGCGCCCTCGAGCGAGGCGGGGCCGCTCGAGGGGACTTCTAAAAGGGTCGTCTTGGTGGGCCGTCGGGGTCCCGGCGTGGGCCGTGTCTGCATGGTTAGTAACCCGCATGGTTAGGCTTAACGTGTTTCGCACGCGGGATTTAAGTGAGGGTTTCCCCATTGTTTAAGGGGACCCCTAGGGCGGTCCCCGACGCAGCCCCCGAGCATCCGCGGGTTCGTCATTCGAGGCTCCCGCGGATGCCGGAACCTACCGATAGGACGTTCTTCCCTCCTTGTTTGCGAACGCTTACCGTGGGGCCGCGTCGGCCGGACCCGCGAGTCTAGCCCCCCGAAGCCCCGCAGAGTGTGGGTTCTCCCGCGGGGGTTAACCGCGAGAACTTTGGTCGAAAGGCGTGGCACATATGCCAACCGGCATCGGCGGTATTTCGCGGCTTCGCCGGGGGTGCACGCTCCCCGTCACCGTTGTCTCCCGGCGGGTGCAATTTCAAGGAGGTGTAGCCGTGCGTCAAGCCCCCGAGCCTTGGCCCGTTCGAGGCGATCGGGTCGAGCCCGACGACTTGTTTTTTAACGCGCCCTCGCCGTCCCTCCGCGGGACGGAGGGTGAGGTTTCCGCGACTCCCATCGAGCGGGTCGCGAATCGCGGATTCCTCGTCGAGCCGCTAGCGGGTGGTTCAAGTGGACGCCCATGCCCCGTTCGATAAGGGTAGGCCGCGCGGTCGGAGACACGTCCATGGAAGCGCTTGCGTGGGTTTGCTAGGTGGGGCTCGGTCCCGTTCGCTAGGGACCGAGGGCGCGGAAGCTCTCCCTCGGTGGGATCCCCCTGCTAGCTGCCCTCGCTGGCTCTCGAACACGACATGTGGGGCACCCTCGAGCCAACGGGCTCGAGGAACGGCTCGAATGCGCGTGCCCTCGTCGTCCCTAACTCTGCGATCTGAGGCGCCTGTTCGAACCCGTCGAGGGTCGGGCTTTGAACCCTCGATCGCAGGGCCGTGCGGGGGTGGCGCCCGGGCGGCCCCGTCTTTTCACGTTTTGCGGCCGTCGAGGGGCTCGGGCGAGCCAGCCCTCGAGGTGCTGGTTGGTGGTACAGCGCGGCATGGGTGCCCGCGGTTGCCTGCTCTACATCGAGCGGGTCCCGGGCGACCTTCTCACGCGTGTGCCTTCTCGTAGAGGGTTGACATTGTCTCGAGCCGGGGGCTCGCTCCGCTCGAGGGTTTTGCGTGGCATGGGTGCCCGCGGTCGCCCTCGCTCTACATCGAGCGGGTCCCGGCGACCTTCTCACGTCGATATCCCATCGAGGGTTGACGTCATCTTGAGCCAAGGGCTCGTGCCGCTCGAGGGTTTTACGTGGCATGGGTGCCCGCGGTTGCACTCGCTCTACATCGAGCAGTCCCGAGCGACCTTCTCACGCCGATATCCCATCGAGGGTCGCTTTTGTTTGGAGCCGAGGGTCGTGCCGCTCGAGGGTTTTACGTGGTATGGGTGCCGCGGTTGCTCGCTCTACATCGAGCGAGTCCCGGCGACCTTCTCACGCCGATATCCCATCGAGGGTCGCCTCGCTTCGAGCCGGGGGTTCGCCCCGCTCGAGGGTGCTCCTTGCTTGACAAGGGACCCGGCATTTAAGTGCCTTGCGGTCGTGGCCGCGGTTTTGCGGTGCGGGCGTGCCTTTTTAGGCGGCGCGCGCGCGCGCGCGCGTAGTGGGCGGCGCGGGGGCGGACGTGACGGTTTTGCCTCGGTTGTCGCCGGTCTTTGCGGTAATGATGACCCGCCCGCAAGTGTTATAGCCGCCGCGGTCGTGGTGGGGCCCGCCCGTCGACGCGATGGGGAAGATTCCCTGCAAGTTAATGCTAGTCGGGGCGTCCCCTCGCGGAGAGCTCGCCCGTCGGCCTATAAACCGCGGGGGAGGAAGGGACGGCGGTTTTTTACCTTAGCTTCTCACCGTTTTCGGCCCCCCCGCCCCTTCGCCTTCGTCTTGCTCTTGCCACCGCGCGGGCTCGCTGTTAAAGCTTTTTCCTCCGCTCCTTGTCCTCCGCCTCTGCTCGCTTTCGTCCTCTTCATGGCGCCGCCTCAGCCTCCCCTTAGGATCTTGGAGCCGTACGCCTGGGAGAGGTCGACGGTGACCCGCTCGCCCCCGGGCGAGCTGGTCGCCGCCGGCCTGCTGGCGGCTAACGAAGAAGGGCGCCCGGCGGAGTGGATCGTGCCGCCGGCGGCGCACCACGAGCCCAACCCGCCGGGAGGGCTACGTGGTGAGCTTCGTTCGCTACCACGAGCGGGGCTTCACCGCGCCGCAAGCACCTTCATGCGGGCGATGTGCTACCACTACGGGGTGGAGCTGCACAATTTCGCCCCCAACGCGATCTCGCAGGCGGCCACATTCGTGGGCGTCTGCGAAGGGTACCCGGGGATCCCGCCCAATTGGGAGCTCTGGGTACACCTTTTCCGCGCGGAGCTCATCACGCAGCCCACGACGGAGCCAAGGACCCGCCGCGCGATGCGCGCGCGGCGGGATGTCGCTTGCTCGCGGGGGCAATTCAAGGATGTCTACATCCCCCGTACCATGACAACGAACAACGCCGGCCGGGACCGAGGATGGTTTTATCCGCGCAACGCCGAGCCCGGCCTTCCCCCCTACACCGGCCGGGTGTTCAAGGAGAGGCCTCGTCTCCCGGGGCTACGGGGTCTCCCCACCCCGAAGCATCGGAGGCGGCGAGGAGTCGGTCCCGGCCGCGCCGGCAGCCGCCCGGCGAAGATGGGGCTGAACGCGATGGGCGTCCTCTCCTTCCTTCATCACCGGCGGATCGTGCCGTTGATGGAGAGGCCGCTCCGCATCTTCGAGATGACGGAGACGGCCAACCCCGTCGACTTGGCGAGGTCGCGCATGCTTCCGACGCCGCTCGAGCGGCCGTACGCGCTCACCCGGCGCGGAGCGCCGTTGACACCCGGGTGCCGTCGCCGCGGGGCGGACCCCGTGGGACATCGAGATGCTCCCCACCGGCCCGTTGGTGAGTGTGGTTCTTGATTTCGTTTTGGTTTTTAGCGTTGCCTTTTGCCTCCCGACACACCTTTGTTGCCTCCGTGTACGGTGGTGACCTTCACCTTCGCCAAGTCCGTCCCGCCTACCCCCGACTCCCCGCGCGCCGGGCCGGGCGCGCGCAGCGCAGCGCAACGGGGAGCGGGCGGCGCGCAAGAGGGAGCACGCGAGGCGACGTCAAGCACGCCGCGACCGGCGGGCCGCGGAGTACGGCGGCGCGAGGAGCCGGGGCTCTCCTCCCCGGATATCGAGGAGCCCTCGTCTTCGGAGGAGGACGAGGAGGAAGAGGCTGAGGGGGAGGGCCCCTCCGACGGGTGGCGCCCGCGCCCCCGTCGCCGAACCGCGGCGGCGTCAAGGGGCGGCTTCGCTCGGGGCGGGCGCACCGGCGCCCGCCGCCGGCAATCGACATCGGGGGGCGGCACGCGCCGCGGGAGGTGCCGGCGCGCGCCACGGAGGCGCGCGCGGCGGACGCGCGCCGTGCGCGCGTCAAGCGTGCCGCGCGCGCGGGGGAGCGTGCCCGCGCACGCGCGTCATCGTCGAGGGGCGCGACGGCGGGCGCGTGCCGCGCGCGGGGCGAGCGTGCCCCCGCGCGCGGTGGCGCCTTCGGGAGGTGCGGCGGCGGGCGCGCCCACGCATGGGGGCGGGCGTGCCCGTGCGCGCGGCGGCGCCATCGGGAGGCGCTTCGGCGGGCGCTTCGGCGGGGGGCGCGGCCACCGCGCCGGCTTCGTCCGCGCAGGCCTCGAGGAAAAGGAAGCGGGCCTTTTCCCTCGCGAGGTAAGGAGCCTGTCCTCCTTCGTTTGGTTTGGTTCGTTGGTGATCAGGTGATTTAACCCTTCGTTCGTGCCTGCGCAGGGTGGTGCCAACCGTTCCTCCGCTTGCACCAGCCAAGGTGCTGAGGACGGACGCATCGATCCCCACCCGGCGGCGCTCGTCGAGGGGGTCGCGCCCGGGGGCAAGCACGACGGCGGGCGCGAGCTCGCAAGGCCCGGGCCGGGGCCTCGAGGCCCCGGTCGGCGGACCCGGCCCGCCGTGGCGCGGCCGCAGGTTGCCGGGGGCGGCCGGCGCGCCGGCCGCCGCGGAGACACGGGCGCGGCGGCGGCCACGGTGGAGGGCGCGCCCGCGGTGGCGCCCGGCCGGCGGAGGAGGTGGAGCGGGCGCAACCGCGGGTGCGCCCGTGGATGCGGCGGTGCGGCGGAGGTGGCGGCCACGGCGCCACGTCGGCGCCCGTGGCCGCGGAGGCGCGGTGGAGGTGCCGGCGGAGGCGGCGCGCAAGCGGCCGGCGCCCGCCGGCGATATTCGGGCGGAGGTGGTGGAGGTCTCGGATGACTCCCCGCCGCCTGGGTGGAATCAGTGGGCCAGCTGGCCCACGAACTCCCCCGAGCCCCGGGAGAGGGGGCCCTCGTGAGGCGGCACGAGGGTCACATGGTGGTGGGGGGCCGAGGACATGGTGCCGAGGCCTCGTCCTCCCACGCCGGCCGCCCCGCCCGGTGTGGAGGGGGCCGTCGAGGATCCCCCCGCGTTCGCCGACGCCGGGGGGGGAGCAGGAGCTGCGGGGCGAGCTCCGAGCCACGGCGCCACGCTCAACCGCGCGCCGAACGAGGCGCCGCGGGTCCATGGCGGCCCGGCCGGCTCGTATTCCGGGTGAGCAATGGTTGCTCGCCCCTCTTCCCTTTTTATTTTTCGTATGCCGCATTCAAGTCTTGGCGCTTACGGGATTTGGTGCGTGGATGCCGAGAGCTCGAGCGCCGTGCCCATGACAAGTACGACGCCTTCGACCGGGTGAACGCCGAGGCCCACCGGCTCCGGATCGGTGCGGCGCTTTCGACGCGCTTGCGGACGCCCTTAGGACGCCGGGGACGGTGGCCGGCGCACGGCCCCGGCTTGGCCTCGACGAGCTCCCCGAGAGCTCGAGGCAGGCACGGCGCGTCGCTCGAGCCTCGAGCGGGTTCGCGCGGCCCTCTTCGATCGCGACGAGGCGCCGTGGAACGCGCGCGCGGATCCGGAGAAGGCGCGGACGCCGGCCGCCAACCGGGAGGCGGAGGTGGCCACCGCTCGCGCCGAAGCCCGGGAGCTCCGCACGTCGCTCGAGGGGGCGCAGCGCGACGGCCGCCGAGCCGAGGAGCGGGCGCGCGGGTTGGAGCGCGCGCGCGCCAAGGAGGCGGACGACCCGAAGGCCGCCCTCGACGCCAAGGCCGCGGCCCTCGTCGTCGCCGAGGAGCGGCTCTCGCAAGAGGGCGCCGCCCGCCAAGGGGCCGAGGAGCGGCCGCGGCGAGGGGGGGGCCGCCCTCGTCGATGCCCGTGCGCCGCCGGAGCGGGAGCGCGCCGCCCACGAGGGGACGCGGAAGTCGTTGGAGGAGCGGAGCACCGCGCTCTCCGAAGTTGAGGACGAGGCGCTCGTGCTCGGCATCGCAACGCCAACCAGAGCCGGCCCTCCGCGAGCGGGGCGAAACCGTCCGGGCCGCCTCGAGCCGTCGCTCGAGGCCGTGCGCCGGACTTCGAGATGGAGAGGAAGCAAGTCGAAGGTGAGCCACTGTTTGACTCTTGCTTGTTGGTTTTTCGTTTGGAAACTCGCATTCCCTTTTTCTGATTTCTTCTTGTCTTGTCGATTCCAGGCTTGCGCACCGCCTTGGGGCACGCGGCTGAGCGGGCCGAGGCGCTGCAGGCTTCCTACGACTCCTCTGAGCAGGAGTTGCGAGAATTGCGCGATGCGGCCCTCGAGACCTGCCTCGTCGTCGAGGAGGGCGATGCCCGGGGCCGGCAGCCCTCACGGCCGCCCGTCTCGCGTGCCCTCGGTGGCCATGTCACCGAGCGGATGCGCCGGCGTTGCACCGGGTGTCCGAAGGCCCTCGGAGTGGTGCGATCCCACTACGAGGTGAACTTCGAGGCGTTGGCGGAAGGCTACGTCGTGCCCGAGGGTGTCGAGGACGAGGTGGCCATGGAGCGCGCGGATGCGCTCGCTGCTGACGCCGCCGGGTCGCTCGCCGAGGCCTTCGAAGAATTCCTCTTCCCGGACGCCGCCGATGCTGCTGCTCCTCCCGCCTGAAAGCAGTTGGGCGCTAGGCCCATTTTTTGTTTATGTGTATCAGAATCCTGGCCTCGTGGCCTTTTGTAAATAAACAGGTTGTCTTGTGAACATGAGCAGTTGCTGTAAATGAAGTTGTTTGTTTATCACGCTTTTTGTTTCTCCTTCTTCCTGAGTAGATTCTAGTTAGGGGAGTTCGATTTTCGTAGGGGGCCCGCTGGGTTGGAGGCGAGAGAGAAGGGCCATAGCCGCGCGGCGTAGGCTATCTCTGGCTCGCACGCTCCTGCCGCTGTGCCGCCTACGCCCGTTCGAATCGTGGCTCGAGGTTGAAGTAGGAAACAAACTTAGCGCGTGTTGTTTTGTTTTTTGCGCGAAAAAATGGGACCATTTTGGGGGGGATGCCCCCCGCAAGAGGCCCCCGAGGGTAACTCGGGGTTTCAGGGGAAAGCCGAGTTGCCCTTTTATTAGACTTGGAGCGTTTACATAGTTGACACCAACTGGGGTGTTGGCCATGTGTTTTTACAACAAAAATACTTGGAAAATCCTAGCTAAGGGTAGAAGCGACGTAGCTGTTGGATGTTCCAAGCGTTGGTGAGCTCTTCACCGTCCTCGTTAGCCAGCTTGTATGTGCCCGGCTTGAGCACCTTCACCACGACGTACGGTCCCTCCCATGGGGGCGACAGCTTGTGGCGCCCTCGGTTATCTTGGCGCAGCCTTAGGACCGCATCCCCCCTCGCCGAAGTCCCGTCGACGTATCTTGCGTGCTTGGTAGCGTCTTAGGGACCGCCGATACCTCGCGGAGTGCATTAAGGCTACGAGGCGTGCCTCGTCCACCGGTCCAAGTGAGTCCTCGCGGCTCGCCGGTTAGCATCCTCGTCGTAGCCTCGAACCTTGGGCGACCCGTATTCTAAATCCGTGGGGAGGACGGCCTCCGCGCCATGGACTAGAAAAAAATGGGGTGAACCCGGTGGCTCGCTTGGGGTTGTCCTTAGGCTCCACACGACCGCCGGTAGTTCTTGGAGCCATTTTTGCCCGCATTTGTTGAGCTGGTCAAAAATTCGGGGCTTGAGGCCCCGTAGGATCATGCCGTTGGCACGTTCTACTTGGCCGTTGGTCCGTGGGTGTGCCACGGCCGCCCAATCCACGCGGATGTGGAACTTATCACGAACTCCAAGAACTTCCGGCCCGTGAACTCGGGACCCGTTGTTCGTGATGATGGAGTTTGGCACTCCAAAGCGGTAGACGATGTCGGTGAAGAACGTGACCGCCTGCTCAGCCTTTAAATTCGTGATGGGGCGCACCTCCACCCACTTGGAGAATTTGTCGATTGCGACTAGCAGGTGGGTGAAGCCCCCGGGCGCCTTCCGCAGGGGCCCGACGATGTCCAGCCCCCACACGGCGAACGGCCATGTGACGGGGATGGTTTGCAGGGCGTGAGCGGGCAGGTTGGATTTGCGGGCGTAGAACTGGCACCCTTCGCAGGTGCGCACGATTTCGCTGGCGTCCGCGACCGCGGTAGGCCAGTAAAAGCCTTGGCGGAACGCGTTGCCGACGAGGGTGCGGGGCGCAGCATGGTGGCCACAGATCCCCGCGTGGATGTCCCTTAGGAGCTCGCGCCCCTCGGGAATGGGCACGCACCGCTGTAGGATGCCTGAGGCGGCGCGCTTGTACAGCTCGCCGTCGACGAGGGTGAATGACTTGGCCATCCTGGCGATGCGCCTAGCCGCGGCCCGGTCTTCGGGGAGTTCCCCTCGAGCGATCCAGGCAATATACTTCTCCCGCCAGTCCGCCTGGACGGGAGCCGGCTCGATGTCCATCGCGACGGCCTCGTGGGAGCCGTACCCCTCGAGGAGGGAGAGCACGTACGCCTCGTTCGAGGGGTCCTCGTCCATGGGTTCCGCACCCGCTGGATTCGAGGGAGCCCCCGAGGGTTCGTTGTGATTCGAGGGGTAGGGCTCGAAGACGACCGAGGGTTGAGCGATGTCACGCGCGAAAACGTTCGGGGGGACGGTGATCCGCCCGGACGCGATCTTGGCAAGTTCGTCTGCTTCCTCGTTGTACCGGCGGGGTACATGATTAAGCTCGATGCCGTAGAACTTGTCTTCGAGGGCCCGCACGGCTTTGCAGTAGGCCTCCATCTTGTCGTCGTGGCAGCTCGCGTTCTTCATGACTTGATCGATCACGAGCTGCGAGTCCCCTCGCACGTCGAGGCGCTTGACGCCCAACTCAATGGCGATTTTGAGGCCGCAGAGAAGGGCCTCGTATTCCGCCATATTGTTGGACGCGGAAAGTGGAGGCGCACCGAGTAGCGCATGTGCTCCCCGAGGGGTGACACGAAGAGCAGTGCCCGCGCCCGCTCCCCCGTCTTCATCACCGAGCCGTCGAAGAACGCAGTCCAAGCACTCGCTTGAATCCGAGGGGGCGGCAGCTGCGTGTCCGTCCACTCAGCGACGAAATCGCCTAGGATTTGCGATTTAATGGCCTTGCGCGGGGCGTAGGCAAGCGTCTCGCCCATCGCTCCACGGACCATTTGGCGATCCCCGCCCGCCGCGTCGGGTTGCGAATGATCTCTCCTAGCGGGAAGGAGGAGACCACCGTGATCGGGTGGGCCTCGAAGTAGTGGCGGAGCTTGCGCCGCGCAAGGACCACCGTGTACGGCAGCCTTTCCGGACCCGGGGGTAGCGCGTCTTCGTGTCCGACAGACTTCGCCGATGTAGTAGACCGGCCTCTCGCACGGGCAAGGCATGCCCTTCCTCCGCACGCTCCACGACGATCACGGCGCCGACCACCCGGGAGGTTGCGGCTACATAGAGTTGCGGGGGTGCGCCGGCTCGCGGCGGTGTGAGGATTGGAGCGTGTGTCGTAGACGCCTTCAGCTTGTCGAGCGCGTCCTGGGCCTCGGCGGTCCAAGAGAAGCGCTCGTGCTTCTTGAGCAGCCGGTAGAGGGGCAGGCCCTTCTCACCGAGCCTCGAGATGAAGCGGCTTAAGGCGGCGAGGCACCCCAACACCTTCTGCACCCCTTTGAGGTCCCGGATCGGACCCATTCGCTCGAGGGCCGCGACCTTTTCAGGGTTGGCCTCGATTCCCCGCTGGGAGACGATGTATCCTAGGAGCATGCCCCGCGGCACTCCGAAGACACATTTTTCGGGGTTTAGCTTGACCCCGTTGGCCCGTAGGCAGCTGAACGCGACGCCAAGGTCGTTAACCAGGTCGTCCGCCTTCCTGGTCTTGACGACGATGTCGTCCACGTAAGCCTCGACCGTCCGCCCGATGTGATCCCCAAAAACGTGCTGCATGCAGCGCTGATATGTTGCGCCCGCGTTTCGAGGCCAAAAGGCATCGTGACGTAGCGTAACGTCCCGAACGGTGTGATGAACGAAGTCGCGAGCCGGTCGGACTCCTTCATTTTTATTTGGTGATATCCCGAATAGGCATCAAGGAAACAGAGTAATTCGCACCCGGTACCGTTGAATCAACGATTTGATCTATGCGTGGCAAAGGAAAAGGAACTATGGGGCATGCTTTATTAAGACTCGTATAGTCTACACACATCCGCCACTTCCCATTTTTCTTCTTTACAAGCACAAAGATTGGCTAGCCACGTAGGGTGGAACACTTCCTTGATGAATCCGGCCTCGAGGAGCTTCCGCAGCCTCCGCTCCGATCGCCCGTCGCCGCTCTTCGTCGAAGCGGCGCGGCCCGCCGCCGCACGGCGCGGGCGTTTGGCAGATATCAAGGGAGTGCTCGGCGACCTCCCTCGGGATGCCTGGCATGTCCGAGGGGCTCCACGCGAAGATGTCGACGTTGGCGCGGAGGAAGTCGACGAGCACCGCTTTCTATTTCGGGTCGAGGGTCGAGCTGACCCTCAACGTCTTGCCCTCGGGGGCTGAGGGGTCGAGGGGGACCCCTTTGGTCTGTTCGGCGGCCTCGAAGGTGCCGACGTGCTTGGCCGCGGAGTTGAGGTCCTCGTTGACCATCTTCTCCGCCGTGTTGACCGGCGCTTCATCCGGCCGCTAGCGCCTCTCGCATGTTCCACGCACTCGACGTCGCAGTCGAATGCGTGCTCGATAGACGACCCGACGGTGATGACGCCGTTAGGACCCGACATCTTCATCTTCGGTACGTGTAGTTGGGGACCGCCATGAATTTGGCATAGCATGGTCGCCCAAGTATGGCATGGTAGGCCCCTTTGAACCCCCACCACCTCGAAGGTGAGGGTTTCCTTACGGAAGTTCTTGGGGGTACCGAACCAAACGGCGGCATCGATCCGCCCGAGGGGTTGAACCCGCTTGCCGGCGCGATGCCGTGAAACGGCTTCGTGCCGGGCCGCGGCCGGTCCAGCCCCAATCCCCATCGGGGCGCAATGTGTGCGCGAAGAGGATATTGAGGCTACCGCCTCCGTCCATAAGGACCTTCAAAAATCGGGCGTTCCCAATGATGGGATCGACCACCGCCGGCACCGGCCCGGTTCGGGATGCGGTTTGGGTGGTCGTCCCGGCTAAAGGTGATGGCATCCTTCGACCAAGCTGAGGAAGGCCGGAGGCGCCCTCTCTCGCGGCAAGGACTTCGTGCCGCTCCTTCTTGCGCTCGCCGGTCGACATGTCGACTCGTAGGTCCCCCGAAGATGAGGAACACATTTTCGACGGCGGGGAAGCCGCCGGCGTCGCCATCGCCCCCGTCTTTCTTGGCTTCTGCCTCCTTCGCGGCGGCACGGCCGTAGAACTTCTTGAGCATGTCGCACTGCTCAAGAGTATGGTTCACGGGAGTCTTGTGGTAGGGGCATGGCTTCTTCATCATGTCGTCAAACACCCCCGGCCTCGAGGGGCCGGCCGAGGGCCCCGTCGAGCCGGTCGACGCCGAGGGCTTCGGCGTTGCCGCCGTTGCGCCCCGCTCGCGCGCCCGCGGTGCGGCTTCTTCCCCTTCTTGCCCCGCTTGTCGTTGCGGTGCGGCTCCTTGGACCCGCCGCCCTCCGCGGCGTGTCCTCGAGCGCTTGCCCTTTTTGCCGTCGAAGATCGCCCCCACGGCCTCCTCTCCGGAGGTGAAGCCGGGTGGCGATGTCGAACGCCTCGTTTGAGTCCGCGGGCGGGCTGCGTCCCGGCTCCCGCACGAGGTCCCGCACGTGGTGCCCTCGAGGAACGCGTGCACGATCTCGGACCGTGCCACGCCGGGGAGCTCCGTGCGGCCGCTTGGAGAAGCGCCGTATGAAGTCCCGCGGCGACTCGGCCGGGCTTCGCGTGCGGGAGCGCGAGGTCCCAGGAGTTCCCGGGCGCACGTACGTGCCCCGGAAGTTGCCCACGAACGTGTGGACTAGATCGTCCCGGGTATGGATCCGGGCCGGCGGGCAAGTGCTCGAGCCATGTCCGGCCGCGTCGCCCGGATGCGGGGGCAAGTTGCGGATGATCACTTCGTCGCTAGTGCCCCCGCCCACCGTGGCAAAGCTAGGCGGTAATCGTTGAGCCGTACGCGGGGGTCCGTCTCCCCGTTGTATTTGACGATCGTCGAGGGCCGACGGAAGCGTTGGGGGAACGCCGCCGTGCGGATCTCCCGCCGAACACGCGGGTGCCGGGGGGTTCGGCGTCGGGGAGCGGTCCTCGCCGCCGTCGTAGCGTCCACCCCTTCGAGGGTGGTAGCCCCCGGCCGCTCGTGCGTCCGCCTTGCCGGTGCGCCCGGCGTTGATGATGTTGCGGGCATCGCCATCCGGCCGCCCGCGCGCGTCAAGGAGCCGCTCCTTGGCCGGCGTGCGTCCTTGGTCGGCCAGGGTTGACCCACGTGCACCGAGGGTTCGCCTCCTGGTGCGGGATCGTCACCCCCGCGCGTCCCCCCTGTTGGCGGATGCGTGAGGCCGAGCTCTCGGCCTGCTGGACGGCCGCTTGCTCGATGAGGGTTTGCACCTCGCGGTGCATGTCTCGAGCCTCGGGGGTCGAGGGTGCCGGCATGGCGCGCAGCAACGTCGCGGCAGCGACGAGCTTCTGGCTCGCCCGCGGCGGAGTGTCCGCGTTGTCGACGTTGGGGGCGGGGTTGATGCGGTCACGGACCTGTCGGCCCGGTTCCCGCGCGCGTTCGCCGCGTGCGGAGGCCTCCCCCGCCATCGAAGCGCGGGGAGCGCCCGCACCGTCCGCATTCCTCCGCCGCCTTGGCCTCGAGCTCACGGGCCGGGGCCGCCCGTGCGTCGACGTCGCGCCCCGGCAGAGCGCTGGGCCCCGCGGCCGGCGCGTAGCGATCCCCGGGGCAGGCGTGACTTCCCCGTCTCCCGCACCGCCGCACCGCGGCGTTAGCCGGGTCGTTGGTGATGACGGCGCAACACTCCCGCGTGGGGTCGTAGCTCCCGCGGCCGGGAGTCGTCGGGAGCGACCAAACCAGCAGTCCGTGGCGTCGAGGAAGCGCCCGAACGCGACCGGGTCCGACACGCAGGAGAAGTCCCACTCCGCGTACCCGTGGCGGTTGGCGGGTGGCATCGTGTCGACGGAGCCCGGGGATGACTCTTCTCGCCGCCGAGGTGCCGGGGTCCCCGGCGACGAAGACGTGGCGGCCGGTGGAACCCGGCGCATCGTCGTGTTCACGTTGGCGTTATGGGCCGTCGTGGCGCCACGCAGCCCCGATGGGAATGCGCGGTCCGAGATCGCACGCGGTCCCGCCGGGGTGGTGGCGGCAGCCGTGACGGTGGGCGCACCGCGCCGGGCGGCGCGCGCTCCGCCCGCCGCCGCCGGACCGCGCCCGACGCGAGCGTTGCCCGCAGCGACGGTGGCGTCGTGGCGCCGACGGACCCGCGGCCTCCGTGCCTCGCGGGCGCCGCGCCGGGGTCGTGCGCGTGGCGGGGGTCTGATCAGACCGAGCCTGACGCCGCGCGCGGAGTTCCTCACGTTTAGTGAGGCGCATGAGATAGCCATTCCCCGTGGCCTGAAAGTTCAGATCCCCGAAGCGGATCTCGAACCCGGCCGGGAGGGGGTCCGAGCTACCCATGCAATAGCGTGTAGCACGGTACTCGGTGCGAATCACCATGGAGGGAGTTGGTGAAATGACCTTAGGCGCTCGTTTGCCCCACGGTGGGCGCCAACTGTCGGTGCGGAATATGGTCCCGACACTAACCAGTAGATAGCGCCTAGGTCTATCCCTCAATGGTCGATGCCAAGCAACAAATGACACAAGGTTTTATCCTGGTTCCGGCCGTGGGGCCGTACGTCCAGCAGGGGTGTGCTCGTGGCACTATATTGCTCAACACCGGGGGTGCTTGTAGTGGGGCAAGTACAAGCAAGGCGGGAGAGGAAGCGTGGCTTCCAAGTCCCCGGGAGAGTGGCTGAAGATGTTGTGGGAGAATAAGGGAGTGAGTGCACGGTGTGTTGTGTTGATCTGAACCTGTCTCCCCCCCGCGGCTGGGGGCTCGCCTCCCCTTTTATAGGCCAAGGGGGCGGCGAGTTACATGCACGCCGCGCTATCCAGCTACGTGGGGGTGCACGTCGTGCTACGCTGTAGAGTGGGCGGCCGTCCGGGCGATCTTCGCTACGATCCGGCCATGATGGCCTACCCCGTACCCGAACAGTGGCGGTTCGAGGGCGGAGGGCGGCGGATGGTGGTGGCGTCCCTCGATAGGCTTCGAGGGAGGTGCCGATGATGGCCGGCACGGGGGCACAGGAGCGAGCAGAACGGCGTTCCTTCCCAATGCGCTCCGCGGTAGCGGAGTGGCCGCCGCAGCCGCCGGCGTGCGCCCGCACGCGTGGGTACGGCGGCCGCGCCGTTACGTGCTGACCGGGATGGCCATCCACCGGCCTAGCGCCCCTCACCCTAACCTCGTAGGGTCACGGGAAAGTGAAATCGAGGGTGCGCCCGACCCCCTTCGAAGGTCGGGCGCGTTAGCCGTCATCGTAGTGGGCGCGCGGTGTCGTGCGGGGACCGACACCGGCCGTACCGCACGCTCCCTCCCCACGCGGGCGGGGATGGGCTCCTCCCCGGGGAGTTGGTGCGGCGGCACCGGGCGCGAGCCCCGGCGCATGATGGCGCCGTCCCCGCGGCGTCGTGGCGTTAAATGCCCGTGTACGGGGCCGGCGCACGCGTGCGGGGCGCCCGTGAGCGTGGCGGGCCCCGCCCGAGGGCGGAACGGACCCTCGAGCGGGACGAGACCCGCTCGAGGGGAGGAGTGAGCCCTCGAGCGGGGCGGGACCACTCGTGGGGGGAGTCGCCCCTCGAACGGGGCGGAACCTACCCGAGGGGAGCGCGCCCTCGAGCGAGGCGGGGCCTCGCTCGAGGGGACTTCTAAAAGGGTCGTCTTGGTGGGCCGTCGGGGTCCCGGCGTGGGCCGTGTCCTGCATGGTTAGTCACCCGCATGGTTAGGCTTAACGTGTTTCGGGATCGGGATTTAAGTGAGGGTTTCCCCATTGTTTAAGGGGACCCCTAGGGCGGTCCCCGACAAAGATCGCTTAAATCATGGTTCTGGTAGCCCAAGTTTGCCCAGTTCAGGCACCTGGTGCGCCCCTGTGGTGTGCCCATCATCCTAACAAAATGTTCAAACACAATTTCTTCTTTCTGTTGTTGACCCGTAACAGTATGGCCAGATGCATTGGTGAGAGCTGGGATAAAGAGTTTTTTCTTCCTATTTCCGGCTTGTAACATGAAGAGTTTAGTGCAGGCATCTCCACTCCTAATCCAAGTTAATCTTGAGTGTTGGCGGGCTCTAGATCGCTGGATGGTCGCAAGACCGATTGATTTTGCTTTTAAGTAGCCACGAAACTCCAGTTCTTCTGTTGTTAGGACTCTATATTCTTGTGTCCGATCCATGAGAAGTAATAGTTCGTTCACCATTGCCAGTCGTAACGGAAGGTTTCCAAGGTGTTGTCTACGCCATAATTTCAGCGCCTTTGCAGTTCTGATGAGTTTAACATGCATTCTGAGGATCACATCTTGTGTGTTGACTGGCTGTTGCCAAACCTCTTGAACTGTTTCCATGAATCCTATCATGTTTATCCAGTAGGACTCAAATCGGAAACCAGAGTAATTTTGTCTAGCCACATCACCTGTGAGGATGAGAGGTGCGTGATCAGAGCCCATTGTTGAGAAAGCTTGTAGGTCTGAGTTGGGGAAAAGAAAGTGTCATTCAGGTGTGCCGAACACTCGATCGATCAGGGTGAATGTGGGATCATCCTGCTCATTGCTCCATGTGAATTTTCTTCCGTGGAGGTCCAACTCCATGAGTTGTGTTTCGTCTAGAGCTTGTTTGAAGTGCTGCATCATTCTTCTATTCAGACGGTTATTGCTTTTATCAGCTGCACGATAGTTCACGTTGAAATCACCTAGTACTAGCCATTCAGTTTTAGTCCTAGTTGGCTAATGGAGTTGAGGTATGGTCGCAACTACCCAGGTTCGGTTCCTCGTTGGAGCGAATTATGGGGTTGATTTTAAAAAAATCCCCTCGCCGGTGAAACCGGGGTTCGGGGGTTTTCTAAGTTGGGAGAAGATTTCTTCTTCTTCCTGAATGATGTTATTGTCCGGAAAATACCATCCAAAATTTATATATGATGTAGCAATTATTTGGTGCATCTACCTCCTCATAAACTTTTAAACCCAAAATATATCAGAATGTACAATGAATAACAGATCGAAATGGTAAAGTAAGGACTCTCTAGCTATAGCCTATAGCTAGCTCGATCTCCATATATACATATATCATTCAGCTCGCGTACGTACGTCCTCATCCCTTGCTTTGCTAGCTTCTCTAGCTCAGCTCGTACATGTGCGATTCCTCTCTAAAAACATGCACGTAGAACGTTTTCGAATTACACAGTTTTGGCAGTGTGGATGACAAGACAATATCGCTAACACTGCTTAATTAGGAATGAGCGGCATCAGTAACGCAAGAGACCGGTCACAAATTCGAGGTGGCTCGATTTGTGATTTGAGTCGAGCCATCTTGCAAGTTTAAGCAGTGGATGGTAATCACAACACCATCCACTCTCGCAACAACCAGTAAGTGTAAGCACGTCAACTTGTGCCAATGCAATGTCTCTAGTGCCAGGTCGCCGTGCGACGAGCCGACGACACACCTCAATAATGCCGGTAGCTAGCATAGATGATGCTGTGTAGTAGCGGTGTTAATTTCTAGCAGCTTTTCTTGGGATGTCTAGTACTTCAAAAAAAAAAATTTGAAGGGAATATTCTCCGAAGAAACAAACCTAGAGCTAGAGGGAACGACTAAGGGGTGCTTGGTTGCCAGCCGAGCCCCGCCACGCCGTGGCCAGCCACAAGTTGTGGCGGACGTTTTGCCCACCACAGCCAGCCATGCTTCCCATCGTTTACTGTAGCATGGTGATACTGTAGCGTGGCGAAGGCGTTGTGGCGGTGGCGAATAGTGGTGGGCAACCAAACATGCCCTAATTCATCTGCAGGAAGCATCTGCATTTTTCACCGTAATATTGCGAGTGTCTGCTTGCTGTCCCGAGCAAGCTACAGATCCACGACTTTCCTGATGTGGGTAATAAGAGGGCTCATAAGATTCTTACCTGAAGTGAATACCTCAGAAATTCTGTGGTTGGAAATGTGTCCCAAAAGTAAAAAAATATATCTTAGTAGTAGAATTGTGAAAGTAAAAAAATGGGGAGTCTGCCTTATTTTGGATTGATAATTGGTGGGTTGAGAAACCCCTGTTTATCAGGCTACCTGTTCCCAATGAACTCTGTGATGAGAAAGATATGTAAGGAATCGGATGCCCGTTAGCCTAAGAGGGGGAGGGGGTGAATTAGGCAACTTAAAAACTTAACCTATGGCTTCACTACTTTTTCTCAAAGTAAACTAGAACATACTATCTAGATGTGCAACTGAGGTTGTTCTAGTGTGAAACTCCCATCCCAAAAGAAGGTTTGCAACCTATAGCCAATCCTAGCAAGATTCTACTCTAGAAAAGTAGAGGCACGCAAAGATTGCAAGAGAGTAAATGCGGAAACGTAAGGGGGATGAGAGGAAGCAAACTCTAGACATGCGATTCCGTGGTATCGGTAGGCACTAAGCCACCCCTAGTCCACGTTGTTGAAGCACTCACACAAGAGTATTGCTTCCCGGTCACCAAGTCTCTCCCAAGAGCACCAACTTAACTTGCCACAAAGGCTAGCCACTTAGGCACTTGTCAAGCTCCCTTGGTCACCTTGATGCCACCACCACTAAGGAGCTTCTCCACCAAGGAAGGGGGCCTCCATGTCCCCCCGCACAAAATGTCCTCGCCGCTCCACACCAAGCCGGGGGGTCGATGACGATTGCCGGTGAGCCACTTAGGCCCCAAGGCTTCCGGCGAACCTTGTACAACTTGATGCACTCAAGAATCACCTCACAAGGTTGGCACAACCTTGCACTCACTCAGCTCTAAGCTAAGCCTAGCACTAAGCACATACACAAAGCATATGCAAGTCTAAGGATGAGCAATTAAGCACTTGGATGGATTGGATATGATCTTGAATGTGTCTTGAACTCCTCTGCACTTCCACACAATCCAGCCACCTCAAATGGGTGAGTGGAGGGGGTATAAATAGCCCAAGGCATCAAACTAGCCGTTGGCTAAAAGCTGCTGAAAAAGGTACCGTCGGATGATCCGACGCTATGCTTTTCCAGGGCGTCGGTTCATCCGGTGCCCCTCCCACGTCATGTAGCCGTTGAGGTTCTCTGACACAACTGCTCCGACGCTATGCTCCGACGCTGTCGTATGGACCTCCCTGGGCCCACTACCTCGGTGGGTACCAGGACTGACTACTCGGTGGGCCCCTGGGACTACCCGGCTTGCGCTACACGGCACCTGAAGGCGTGGAGCACAAGGACTACACAGGAGTAGTACTCGGTTAGGGAGCTGTACATGTTCCGCACTGTATAGAGGACTCCTAGACGTACTCGACTAGTACTCTCTCCCTACTCCGACTTGTAACCCTGCCTCCCGGACTATATAAGGCGAGGCAGGGACCGATCTCTAGGATCACCTCATCCAATCTCATCTCATACAACCCACGGCGCACCATTGCACCACCTTGTAATCGTGCCCAATCAATCCAGAGCTACGCAGCATACAAGACGTAGGGTATTACGCACCTCGCGGCCCGAACCTGTCTAAATTGTGTGCCACGTGTCTCTTCCTTTGAGTTACCGATCTCGGCGAGTCACATTCATCTACTTCGGGTACTCCCCTTAGTAGGTTGCCGGTCTAAAACACCGACACCGGCGCGCTGTAGGGGCTCTCGCCCGAGATCACATGGCGAACTCGACGGCTTCCGTCTCGCTTCAAGCACACCGTCGCCTTCAACCGCGGCGACACCTTCGTGTTCGGCGCCTGGGTCCGCACCGCCGATGGCGCGGGCTCCTTCCGCCGCCACCTCACCATGCAGCCCAACCCGAAGACAAAGCTTCGTGACGCTTCCCCGAAGTTGTCACAGGTGAACTCGCCGAAAATTCGGCGAAATTTCGCTCTTCAACCACCACGCCGACTTCGAGCTCGAGTCCGCTTCTAACTCGAACTCGACGTCGCCATGGGCCATCGCATGCGAGTCGGCCGCTCGCCCATCGCAGGCGGTCCCCTCACCGCGCGAGCGCTCCGCTCGTGGCCCCCGCATCCTCGACCGGCCCGCACGGGGGCTCCCACTTCGCGCGGGGCCGACAAGGAGCCCGTACCCGAGTACAGCTCGGACTCCGACGCCGCCCCCAATCGCGCTCCGGACTCTAGCCCTCTCTCCGAGTTCTACTCGAACCCGGATTATGAGTTCGACTTCGGGTCGAACCCTGAGGAGCCCGAGTCCGAGGACAACTCCACTGAGCTTCCTTTATCAGGGCCAACCTCTGGGCTGGTCATAGCATCCACGCCGGTTGGAAGATACGTCTACTGGCCAGACCGCAAGCCCGCTGATCTGATAAAGGGAGACTCACGCTACGTCGCCTACATCGACTCGCTACCGTTCCAGGAGGGAACACCCCTAGCTCGGGCTGACTCAAGCACACCAACTGAGGTGGCACCCTCTGAGTCCAGCCTTGGCACCCCCGACCGCCAAGTCTTCATGACTGCTGGCGACACCCCTGGGCCTTCAGGCACGGCTCAGGACAAGTACCTGGAAGACATCTCCTCCGATGAGCTCTCTGCCGATGCTCCACCAAACGAGACTCCGGCAGACAGAGACGCTCGACGTGAACGTAACCGGAAGCGCAACGAACGTCGTCGACGCCTCCGCGACAACTTCCCCGTCCGCAACCTTGTGGAAGCTCTCGAGGCGGTCGAGAGCAGAGTACACACTACCCCCGAGCAGTGCCTCATGTCGATCACAGCGATCGCACGCTAGGCTCAGGGCATATACGCTGGAGAGGTCATCGCCATGCTCGCTGAAGAAGCCTACTTCATGCGGGTCGACAACAGAGTCAACCAGCCTCCTCCAGCCAGACCCCGCGACAACGAAGCTACTAGTCGCAGCGCCAACAACGGTCCCAACCGTACTCGAGCTGACCTCCCAGCCGAGCCAAACCGTCGTCGCTCCAACGCCGGCGGACCTTCACTGCGCGACCACAGCAACCGAGAAGTCGTCCCTCACCGCGCTCCGGCCGGCGGGGGCGGCAACGATCCCGACGGCGGCAGCTCCAACCATGGAGCCAACAGAGAGAGCCGGCGGCGGCGGCGGTCACGGCGGCCGAGGCCACGCGAACAGCCCACGCCTCCGTGCCTCACATGGCGGGTACGACGCTCGCCGAAGATTGAAGAACCGCGGCGGAAGAAGTCGACCACCGCACCGAGGGCGACGGCTTCCCCGCCTTCTCACCTCGACTTCGCAACTTGCTCCTCCCCGACAAGTTCAAACCTTTGGGGATCACCAAGTACGACGCGAAGCAGGACCCCATCCAGTGGCTCAGGTGCTACGCCCTCTCCATCGAGAACGCTGGCGGCAACAGCGACACCAAGTGCCTCTACTTCCCCTTCTGCCTGGACCAAGCACCACTCACTTGGCTCGAGTCACTAGACAAGCACTCGATCGACAAGTGGGACCAGCTGAAGGAGCAGTTCACGAGCAACTTCGCGGGCGCCATGGGCCGATCGGGTACTCGCATGGACCTGGCCATGATCAAGCAGGAACAAGGCGAGACCCTCCACAAGTACATGCACCGCTTTTTCGACAAGCGCGCCACCGTCGTCGACATCACTGACAAGGAGGTCATCGACCTCTTCCAAGACGGCCTCTACCACCGCCGCACCTTCGAAGACTTCGGTCGTCGCCGCCCAGTCCATCCCCCACCTCAAGGACATGATCACGTCCTGGGCGGATGAAGAAGACAAGGCCAATGCCAAGTACGACGCCATCCGTGGCAAGACCAAGCGAGAACCGTGGCGGCGGCAGGGCAGCAACGTGAACCGGGGCGGTCGCAACAACAACAACAACAACAACTACTCGGGTCCCAACCGCAAGCGCAAGCCGGACAACACCGTCGCGGCTATCCAGCCGCCCGCGAAAGGGAACTCGAAGAAGAACTCGGCAGTTTCAAAGACCCGCCGATGGAGATGTGCCCGTGGCATCCAAACGGCAACCACACCACCGAACGGTGCTACCGGCTCGGTGCACGCACTTAAGGAGACGCCGGAGCCACTGCACCCTCATGACCAAAAGGGCAAGAAGAAGGACGACGACAACAACGACTTCCAAGAACCCGAGAAGACCGTCAACGTCCTCTTCGGCGGACTGCCCAGCAGCGGGAGCAGAAGGCTACCCGTCGTGAAGTAATGTCCATTGAGCCAGCGGTCCCGACCCCTCTCAGGTGGTCGGAGGTACCCATCACCTTCTCCCGCGCGGACAAATGGACCAGCTTCTCTGAACCAGGACGGTTCCCCCTCGTCCTGAAGCCAACGGTGGCGGGCTCCAAACTCAACAAGGTGCTCATCGACGGTGGAAGCGGGCTCAACGTCCTCTTCACCAAGACCTTGAAGAAAATGAAGCTCGACATCACTCATATGCTCACCAAGAGCAACGTGCCCTTCTACGGCATCGTCCCCGGCAACGCGGCTATTCCACTGGGCTCAGTGGTCCTGCCAGTTACCTTCGGGGCGTCTCTAAACAACTATCGTACCGAGTACATCAAGTTCGAGGTCGCGGACTTCGAGACCTCCTACCACGCCATCCTCGGCAGACCGGCCATCGCCAAGTTCATGGCGGTGCCCCACTACACCTACTTGGTACTCAAAATGCCAAGCCCGGGTCCCCGGTGTACTCTCCCCTCCAAGGGGACCTCAAGATCTCCCACGACTGCGACACAGAAGCCGTGGAGATCGCCTCCACAAATCAAGTACCCAACGCGATGATGGAGGTCTACGCTGCGTCGAAGAAGCTTGCTACAAGTGAACTCGACATTCTAGAGAAGTCTGACAGCGCCAACAAGCCTCAGCCACATGAGGAGGCACTCGTCAAGACGATCGACCTTGGAACAGGCGATCCCAGCAAGACCACCACCACCGGGGCAGGCCTCGACCCCAAATAGGAAGATGCGCTCATCAGTTTCCTTCGGGCTAACTGCGACATCTTCGCGTGGAAGCCAGCGGACATGCCAGGAGTGCCCAGGGAGCTGATTGAGCACTGCCTCAACGTCGATCCTAAGGCCACCCCAAGCGACAACACCTCCGACGCTTCGCTGACGACAGACGGGACACCATCAAGAAGGAACTCGCCAAACTACTCGCGGCTGGCTTCATCAGAGAAGTCTTCCATCCTGAGTGGCTCGCCAACCCCGTCCTCGTCCGCAAGAAGAACTCGAACGAGTGGAGGATGTGCGTCGACTACACCGACCTCAACAAGCACTGCCCCAAAGGACCCCTTTGGGTTGCCGCGGATTGATCAAGTCATCGACTCCACGGCGGGCTGCGACCTGCTCTGCTTCCTCGACTGCTACTCCGGGTACCACCAGATCGCGATCAAGGAAGAAGACCAGGAGAAGACCGCGTTCATCACCCCGTTTGGCGCGTACTGCTACACGACCATGTCCTTCGGGTTGAAGAACGCCGGCGCTACCTACCAACGAGCTATCCAGGCCTGCTTCAAGAGGCAACTCAACAAGAACGTCGAGGCCTACGTGGATGACGTGGTTGTCAAGACCAGGGACTCCAGTACCCTCATCGACGATCTTGAAGAGACCTTCGCATCACTACGCGAGTACCGCTGGAAGCTCAACCCGAACAAGTGCGTCTTCGGCGTCCCTTCGGGCAAACTACTCGGCTTCATCATCAGCCAGCGCGGCATCGATGCCAACCCCGAGAAGATCTCCACTGTCACCAGCATGAAAGCTCCAACGAGCATCAAAGATGTCCAGAAGCTGACAGGGTGCATGGCGGCATTGAACAGATTCATCTCGAGGCTAGGAGAACGGGGACTCCCCTTCTTCAAACTACTCAAGCATCAAGAGAAGTTCGTGTGGACTCCAGAGGCGGATCAAGCCCTTTCCCAGCTCAAGGACTTTCTATCGAAGCCACCGATCCTCACGGCTCCTCATAAGGGCGAGCGCCTCTCGCTCTACCTCGCCGCGACTACTCACGTGGTCGCATCGCCATCGTCGTTGAGCGGCGGGGAAGACGGCCACGCCTACCCGGGGCCCGGGGCGCCCCGCCTACTTCGTCGGTGAGATTTTATCGTAGTCCAAGGCCCGCTATCGCCCGTGCGAAGCTCCCGTACGCACTACTCATCACCTCGCGGAAGCTACGACACTACTTCCCGGCAGTACTCGGTCTCCGTCGTCACCAACTACCCGCTTGGCGACATCCTCGCGGAACCAAGACGCTACCGGAAGAATCTCCAAGTGGGGCCGTCGAGCTCGGCGCCCTCACTATCGACTTCAAGCCACGCACGCCCATCAAGTCGCAGCACTAGTCGACTTCATGGCGGAGTGGCGGGAGAACCAGCCGCCCACTCCCACCGTGCGACCGCAGCATTGGGTGATGTACTTCGACGGCTCACTCAACCTCGAGGGCGCGAGTGCGGGGGTACTCCCGATCTCTCTAATGGGCGAACAACTCAAGTACGTCCCGCATCTTCCGGAAGGTCTCAAACAACGAAGCCGAGTACGAAGCCCCGCTACACCTGCCCCCGCCTCGCGGCTTCACTGGGAATCAAGCGGCTACTAGTCTACGGCGACTCCGCAGTGGTCATCAACCAAGTCAACAAGTCCTGGGACCGCAACAAGGAGAACATGGACGCCTACTGCCTAGAAGTCCGCAAGCTCGAGAACAAGTTCTACGGTCTCGAGTTCCATCACATCGTCCGCAACAACAATGTTGCAGCGGACGTCCTCTCGAAGCTTGGATCCACCCGCGCTCAAGTGCTAGCGGGTGTCTTCGTCCACGAGCTTCACGCGCCATCCATCCCGGAGCCGGCGCCACCGACCACTGTCCCAGCCCATCCACCAGCTGGGCAGGAGGTCATGATGATCGACGTAGACTGGAGGCAACCCTTCATCGACTACCTCAGCCGAGCAGAAGGTCCCCCTCCGACAAGAACGCGGCCGAACAACTCGTCCGCCGCGCCAAGTCTTACGTCCTCGTCGGAGACAAGCTTTACAAGCGGGGGCGCATCTTCCGAGTACTCATGAAGTGCGTCCCTCGTGAAGAAGGCAAGGACATCTTGGAGGAGATCCACAAGGGCGTACGTGGCAACCACGCGTCCTCACGCACGCCGGTCGCGCAAGGCTTTCCGACGAGCTTTCTATTGGCCCACGGCTCGGGGCGAAACCGAAGAACTCGTCGAAAGTGCCAAGGATGCCAGTACTTCGCCAAGCAGCAACACGTCCCAGCCTACAAGCTAGTCACCATACCGCCAACCTGGCCCTTTGCTTGCTGGGGGCTCGACATGATTGGTCCACTGCCAACTGCGCTAGGAGGATTCAACAGGGTATTGGTGGCCATCGACAAGTTCACCAAGTGGATCGAAGTCAAGCCGGTCACATGCCCCAAGGCTGACAGAGTACTCGACTTCCTGGATGAACTCGTTCACCGCTACGGACTACCCCACCGCATCATCACAGACCTGGGATCCAACTTCAACAACCACCAGTTCTGGGAGTACTGCGAGAACAGCGGGATCGACGTCCGATACGTCTCAGTTGCCCATCCACGGGCCAACGGACAAGTCGAGCGCGCCAACGGGATGGTGCTCGACGCTCTCAAGAAGCGGCTACACGACGCTGCTAACTCCAAAGGGGGCAAGTGGATCAAGGAACTACCCAACGCACTCCGGGGGCTACGGACTCAACCATCCAAGCCAACGGGGCAATCCCCTTACTTCCCCGGTCTACGGCTCCGAAGCAATCCTCCCCGCCGACGTCATATCGAACTCGCCGGCCGGTGGAGCACTACGACAAAGGCGTCTCGGAAGACGACGGACGAGTTGACATCGACGGCCTCGAAGAAGCTCGCCGTGCCGCCCTCGTCCAATCGGCAAGGTACCCGGAGGGTATCCGACGCTACCATGATCGCAACGTCAAGGAACGCTCCTTCAACGTTGGAGATCTTGTCCTCCGCCATATCCGAACACGGAAGGACTTCACAAGCTCGCCCTCCCCCCGGGAAGGGCCCTTCACCATTGCAAAAGTGACCGGGGCCGGCTCTTATCGCCTCCAAACACTTGAAGGCGAAGACATCAACAACTCGTGGAACGTCGACCGGCTCTCGTCGATTCTACGCCTAGTCCGCATGACTACTGCGGGGTTCAAGTCTACACGACTACATCAACACCCCCTTGCCGTAAGCGGCCTCCGGTCCCGGCTCTAGTCTCCGCACTTCTCTCCGAGATCCGGGCCGTGCGGCTACCTACGGACCCCGGGCTGCCACGAGCGTCAAGGACTCTAGCAAGCGGTCTACTAAGAGACCACACTCCAAGATCCGGCCCCCTCGCACGGCTACCTACGGATCTACGATCCGGCCCTACACGGCTACCTATGGATCAGCGCCGTAAGCGGCTACCCGCCCACGGCCCATTGCGCTCAGCTGTAAGCGGCCC
Source organism: Cenchrus americanus (assembly GCA_947561735.1). NCBI lineage: Eukaryota > Viridiplantae > Streptophyta > Magnoliopsida > Poales > Poaceae > Cenchrus > Cenchrus americanus. The sequence goes on along the minus strand of OX387239.1, from coordinate 281,173,364 downwards.
TCCGGGTCCAAGCGACTACTTTGTAACTACGGCCCTGGCCACCCAGGTGTACTCCTTCAGTAATAAAGTTTGATTGTTCATCAACTTTTTTACTGTCTACTCCCTACAACGGGACCACTACCAAAGCCGAGTACTACTACTCGCATCCACTCCACGATGGGGGCTCCGCACTCTGAGATCGCGACTACGAGTACTCATTGCTGGAAAATTTCTTCATTGATACTTAAGCAATTCATTACAATTGTTTTCCTGTACAACCATGGCTACTAGCTATCTATTACAGGGCTGCTGGAGGTTAAGCTTCTCAGCTACCTGCTCCGCGATAGGAGCCATCTGCTCCAGCAGCTCTGCATACTGCTCATCAGTGCAGTTGGCGGCTACCCCGCCGGCGACTACCTCCACTGGGGCCTTCGGGAAGTACGACTTCATGAAGGCCAAGACTTGTCTTGGGATCGACCTCGCCATGTGCTTCACGTAGGCAGCCAGCCGGCTCGGAGCTTCCTTGAGGCGATCCACCATAGGAGCAATCTTGGGGCTGCCCGGGTGCGGCACCAGGAGTCTTGCGATCGGCAGTGCGGCTTCTTCGAGTTCCTTCAGTTGGCCCCGCAATGCCTCGCAGTCTTCATTCAATTTCTGCAAGGATTTGTAGCAGTTGACGAGATCGCGGTCAGAAGCAATCCGGAGCTCCATGTGCTTCTCGCACTCGAAGGCGAGTTCTTTGTAGTCGAGCTCGAGTACCTGGCGGGCTTCTTGCTCCCGGTAGAAGAGGTTCTTCATGCTCGTCTCCGAGGACTTCAGCTGCTCCACCTGGCCCTCAAGCTCTGCAACACAGCAACGCAACAGCGGGTCAGAGGCTTCTCGACCTCCAATAAGTACCCGACAAGTTCAGCGGCGTACCTTTGTTCTTGTTGCGGAGGCCCTTATTCTTCCGCACCAAGTCGTCGCCCTTCGCCTGCAACTCCTGGATGTCGTTGTGGTACTTGGCGAAGGCGGCGTCGAGCCTCGACTGCATGGCAGCCGTGTGCTTCCGCGACTTCACAAGTTGCTCTTCTAGCGCCTCAGCTCGGAGCACCGCGTCACCATAGCCCTGCAGCATGTTCGACTTGTCGCGGGACCGCTCCGCAACGTCCTGCACAAGACAACTCAAATCACAAGAGTACTCAACGACAGAGGATTGATTACTCAGAGGCTACGGCTAGTTACCTTCATCCACTACTCGGCTTGACGGATCGCCTCCAGATGCTTGGCCACCGTTGCCGGCTCGATAAGATCGTCCGCGAGCAGCTCTATCCCGCCGCAACTACTCGCGGTGGCCTCCGTCATCGGCGCAGAGCGGATGGGCTCTGCGTCCTGGATCTCCGGGGAGCAGATAGCCACCTCCAGAGCAACCTCTGGCGACGTGGTGACACCCTTTCCCCTGGCCGTCACGGCGGCCTTCTCGACGACCTCCTCCGCGGGCTCGGGGGCTCCTCCCGCAGCCTCCGGGGCCCCTGGTGTCGACTTCTGCATCGGCACCCCTGCAGGGATGTCACCACCTTCAGCTTCAGCGCCTGTCAAAAAGAAGATGGGTGCATCAGTGCCTACGACTACTCCTCAAAGAGCCTTATAGCTTCAAGAAGGGTACTCACCTTCGACTACGCTGGCCTCCGGCAACGTCGCCTCGGCAGCCGGCGGCTCGGGCACCGCCTGGGACGCGGGAGTGGACTCCTCTGCGGGCGGCGCGACTTCTTCCGCCACCGCTGATGAGGGCTCATCCCCCTCCCAGGACAGATCCGTGGATTTCCTGCAGAAGCACACACAGATGGTCGTCAGTCAACATCGACTACTGCAACAAGTACTACTCGGAAGGATACGGTACTTACAAGTTCGACCGGACAATTGTCACGGCCGGAGCACCGAGGATGCTGGCGATGTCGACCAGTCCACCCTCGGCGGGCGCCTCCTCCTGCGCCCCTGCGGCTACCGCCTCCTCCACAGTAGTGGCGGCCGGCGCAGTGGTCTCCTGCGCCCCTGAAGCCACAACCTCTTCAACGGCGGCGGCTACAGGTCCCGTGCTCCCCTGAGGAGCAGGGGGCTGGCACTCCAGCTGCGCCAAGAGCTCCTCGACAGTGGGGGCTGGACTACGACTTCCAGCTGGCTCCCCCACTGTATCCCACGTGCCTTCGTCGCCCTCTTCGATGGGCTCCGTTGGCGGCACCTCCTGCATACAAGGAAGACCGCTTGTCAGCAAAGGGTACTCGCACGATGGGGTACTCGACTACTCTGGTCAAGGCATCTTACCTCCTGAGGCGTGGTCTCCAAGACCTTGAGCTTCTTCGCCACCCGCTTCCTGGCGGGGTTGTGCGGCCTCCGTGGCGGTGCAGCCAGGCTAGCCTCCACGCTAGTCGGGGGGTCTTGCACCAGAGGAACATGAGGCAAGCCCGGGCGGCTAAACCTCGACCGCAGCTGGAAGCGGTCCTGCAACGTCTCGTCGTCATCGTCGTCATCGTCGTCGGAGGTGTCCTCCACGATGACGGTGTCATCGCCTGCACCGACTTCTCGCCGCTCTTTCTCCTTCGCCTTCCCCTCCTTCGGGATCTCGATCCCACTTGGAGGCGGCTGCGGCTCGGAGATGAATTTCTTCAAGTCATCCTGCAAGACACGAAGACATCAGCAAGTCTACGCCAAGCAACGACTACTCGACCAGGAGAGTACGACTACTCACCTCCTTGGGCGGGCGCACGGCGGAGTACTCTTCAACAGGGCACGCCGTGTATGGCGGCATATCTTTGAAGATCCGCGACAACCTCTCGATGATGTCGCTGTCGTCCAGCTCGCCTCCGGGCATCCGCGACGTGTCGTCGTCGCCGGTGTACTCGAAGCCTAAGGTGTCTCGGGCCATCAACGGCTGCACCCTCCGCTTCATGAAACTGAAGGCCACGTGCTCGGCCCTCAGTCCCGCCTCCCTCAGCACCTTGATGCGTGCCAGCAACTCGGGAAGCTGGATTCCCTCTTGCATGGTGGGCTCCGAGTTCCACCACTCGCGATGCCTGGGCTACCGTCCGCTCGGCTTCGGCAGGCCGGGGTGGTGGTTCGTGATGTAGAACCACCTTGTCTTCCAATCAGTGTTGGAGTCGACAAGCTTGTACGCCAGATATTGCTCCGCGGCGTCCTCCCTCAATTGGATGCCGGCTCCTCCGACTACTCTGGGGTTGGTGGCACTTGGCTGCGGCTTGACGCGGAAGAACTTCCGGAATAGTATCCAATGCGGCTTGATCCCGAGGAAGGCTTCGCAGAAGTGCACGAAGACCGCGGTGTGGAAGACGCCGTTGGGGTTCAGGTTCAGGTACTCGATCCCGTAGTACCCGAGCAGCCCCTTGAAGAAATCGCTGGCCGGGAGCGCAAGCCCGCGCTCCACGAACCGCGCGAACATGGGGATCTCATCTTCGGCCTTCTCCATTGGATACAGATCTCCAGCAGCGGCCCTCCACATGTCGACTTCCTTCTCCCGGATGAACCCGCTGTTCAGGAGCGTCAGCAGATCCTCCGTCTTCACCTTGGATTTCTTCCACTCGCGGCTCGGATCGGCCCGCGGTGGAGACATGGGCGGCGCCGCTCCGGTGGCAGCCGCGGCGGCCTCTTCGCGGCCTCTCTTCTTCCCGGCGGCCTTCGATGTCTTGGATGGTGACGGCTTCATCCTCCAAGTGCAGGGTGTCTTCACGCGCATCCGCTCGGGGGCTACCCTAAAAGCTTTGGGTGGCAGCGCACTTGAATCTACTACGGCAAGCAGCAAGCGTGGGAGTGGATCTACTTCAGATGGAATCAGAATGATTGCAGCTCGAATGGGTGAAAAACCCTAAGGGTTTTGGCTTCTATTTATAAGTCAAAACCGGCTCCGCAACGGGCGGCCGGATAAGTCCACGCGCGGCCGACTCGCCGGCCGCGCGTGACCCTTCGTATTCCACTAGTCGACGCGCCTCACCTCGGGGGCTCGGCTACCTCTACTCGACTACCTGGGAAGCGGCTAGTCTCAAGAGCATCTCAGGACACATTCTTCAAGATGACCCTTCAATTCGAGAGGAAGTACTCGACTCAAGGCTCGGGGGCTCCGTGCCACGTGTCCTTCGGTTTTTTCTCTCCGGATTTTTCGGGATTTTCTTGCCAAGACTTCAGATGGACCCTCAGCCAGAGCCCGCGGCTCAACCTAAGGCTCGGGGGCTACTCCATATGGAGTGCGATTTTGCAATCGCACCTCCATATCAGCTCCGGCTTCAAGACAAGACAGGCAGTTTTTGAAGACCTTCGAAGGCAGTGCTCGAGGACGCTTGGGACTACTCGAGAAGACTTCAAGATTGCTCAAACATCGACCGGAGTACATTCCGGCCTCGGGATGCTTCGACTACTCTTGAGGACTTTTGACTTGTAGCACTCAGGGACGCTTGAGGACTACTCGTTAAGGCCGTCAAGACTACTTGAAGCTATCCTTCTTGACTACAAAGTACTCGGGGGCTTGTCGTATGGACCTCCCTGGGCCCACTACCTCGGTGGGTACCAGGACCGACTACTCGGTGGGCCCCCGGGACTACCGGCTTGCGCTACATGGCACCTGAAGGCGTGGAGTACAAGGACTACACAGGAGTAGTACTCGGTTAGGGAGCTGTACATGTTCCGCACTGTATAAAGGACTCCTAGACGTACTCGACTAGTACTCTCTCCCTACTCCGACTTGTAACCCTGCCTCCCGGACTATATAAGGCGAGGCAGGGACCGATCTCTAGGATCACCTCATCCAATCTCATCTCATACAACCAACGGCGCACCATTGCACCACCTTGTAATCGTGCCCAATCAATCCAGAGCTACGCAGCATACAGGACGTAGGGTATTACGCACCTCGCGGCCGAACCTGTCTAAATTGTGTGCCACGTGTCTCTTCCTTCGAGTTACCGATCTCGGCGAGTCACATTCATCTACTTCGGGTAATCCCCTTAGTAGGTTGCCGGTCTAAAACACCGACAGACGCTACGTCGGATCATCCGGTGCTGAAGGCCTCGCGTCCAAGTCGGTACTGTTAGCTTCCAACAGACCGTCGGATAGACCGACGCTATACCTTGACCAAGGCGTCGGATCATCCAGTGCTGAAGGCATCGTCTTGGCGCGTCTCTGTATGAATTCAAACTGAGCGTCGGATAGACCGACGGGGTCCCCACTCAGACCGTCGGATCATCCGGTGCTTCTGCCTTCCTTGCTCTTCCTCTGCAACTCGTCCGACGCTACTAAATAACGGACCGTCGGTTCATCCGACGGTACCTAGGGTTTGACCTTGTGCACCAACTTGTCCGACGGTTGCACCGACGCTTGTATTTGAGGGACCGTCGGTTCATCCAACGGTGTCTTCTCTTTTCCTTTTCTTGCTCGGTTTTGACCCTTTGTTTTGGCATTTTTGCATGGGGTTTTCTTGCGTCCTTGGGACCTAGAAATGTCTACAAAGACATGCTCAAACAATATGGTTAGTCCCAATGATCATGTTGTCATGAATCACCAAAATCAAACTCCGAACAAATGGCATATGAGGCCATGTTCGCTACAATCTCCCCCTTTTTGGTGATTTATGACAACACAACCAAAGCAAGCATAAATTTGCTAGAATTGACAGAATTAGAACCACTTACACTTGCTTGGATGCTTACCATCATCCAAACTCCCCCTAGATCACACTTCCCCCTTTTTGATCTTATGCTCACATTCTCCCCCTTTGGTCTCATATCCTTGAAACCACTTGTAAGCATCCTTGAACCCACTTGTAAGCTTAAGCGACAAGCTTGCTTTGGTCTCACATTCTCCCCCTTTGGAATAAAATCTCCAAAAAGTCCAAAGCAAACGGGTCCAAGGGAACTAGCAAGATCTAGCAACCATAGCTCAAAGGAGAGATGTTAAATACAAGGGAGAAAGCCGCATGAACCGTGATCCATATGTATGATATCGATGAAGATACCACATGTGAGAGTAACTAAGGTGGATCACAAGCTCATGAGACTAGCATGATACAAACTAAGCTCCCCCTAAGTGTGTGCATAAAAAGAATACCACTTGCAAGACAAGGGTAGTGAGAAACAAGTGCACAACTACAAACTTGTAAAACAAGGAAGCTTAGAGCATATCATGCAAAGAGGTAGCTTAAGGGACAAGAGATAAGACAAATGGGTTCTTGTTACATTACCACTTGTAGATATCACTTGTAGTCTTTTGATCATTGCATACCTCCGGGGGATGATCCTCTCTACCTTGTTGGCACCACATTGAGATGAGCCACTTGGAAATGATATCACTAGGTGACACCACTTGAAAGAAGCTTGTATAGAAGACACTTGGGGTACCACAAGGATTAGGAATGTATGAGTACATTGCCTTTGAACTTATATAGAGACATAAGCTCGCAAGGACATGACTCAATAACATGAAGCTCATATTGCTGTATTCACTCTTTTAGAGATGTTAGATCACATTGAGAGTGAAATAGCATTATCTTAGAATGAAACACCGCACGAAACGCGTCGCTAAGGGACTACATAAGATAAGCTTGAAACAATGTTAGTCCCATAACCAAACCATAGGATGAGCTCCCCCTAAATGTGTGCATTTAGTGTTTGAATCACCAACCAGATGTATGCACATTGTTTATGACAACAAAGGGAAGCTTACCCTATAGCTTGCTCATGATGCAAACAGATATATATGAAAACATACACCATGAAAGAACAAGTGTAGCTTTCCTACACACTAATCAAACCATGTAGATTGCTCATGGGTTAGCACATGACACAAGCAACCTACCATATGTAAACATTGCAACAAATGCAACCTAAACAAGGCAATGGAGCTACAATGATACAAGAGATAGGTACTAGTTTCCATTACCTCAATCGGGGAACTTGGGCAACACATGTCCAATTTGCAAGCTTGGCTTATAGGCTTGAATCTTCTCATCTTGATTGTGCCAAGTCTCCCAAGTCCCCGCTCTCAAGGCCTTCAAGTGGCCTTTGGAACCCAAACCATTTGAGGCCCCTTCATGTTGATGATGACTTCCTTGGGCACCCAAATGGGTTGGTTCCTACCCCGCTCTTCCTTCATCTTCCCAACCTTGTGTGCAACCACCTTGCCATTTGCTTTCTTCTTGATGACGTAGGTGTGGCTATTTGTCTTGTTCTTGCGGTTGGGCCTGGTGTAGATGAGGGAGCTCTTGATGGTGGGCTTCAATTTCTTCTTTGCGCCCTTGTCCATCTTCTTGACAAATTGGGGGCATTTGTAGAACTTGTGCCCTTCTCCATGACACTTGTAGCAAGTCACGGTTGCACCCTTCAAGCTTCTTCACCATGGATCACGGTTATCTTGAGAAGGTTGGACTTGGCTCTTCATGTCTTGAGAGATGTCCACTTGTTCTTCATCGTTCTTGCCCTTGCCCATCAAGTTTGCCAACCTCTCTCGGAGCCATTTCACTTCTTGCTTGAGCTCATCATTTTCCTTGCCTATGAGATAATCACATGATTCTACAACAACATTCTCATGGCAAGATGGTGAGCAAGATTCATCAGTTAAATCAATGCAAGAAGTTGAAGCATCTACCTTGGAGATAGGAATTGCACAAGGGATAGATGTTTCGTCAAGCTCAAAGGAATTACTTGTTTTAGTCTCATTGCTCTCAAGCTTAGATTTTAGCTCATCACACTCCTTGCTAAGCAATTTTAATTTGCACAACAAATGTTCATAATTTGTAGCAAGGGTTGCACTAAGATCATTGAGAGCATTGAGTTCTTTAATTTCATTAGCTTGTTGCTCAAGCATTCCTTTTTGCTCATGGATTAGCTCAACAAGATCATTGAGAGAGGTGGTGTCGGATTTGTCATCACTTACATTGCTTTCCATACCTTTGGCCATAAGGCACATGTGTAGTGATGATGAAGGACCTTGCATGAAGCGAGTAGTGAAGTTCTTTCTTGATTCCTCGCTTGAGCTAGAAGAACTTGGTCCACCACTTGTCCACTCGCGAACGGCGAAAGTTGCTTCTTGCCTTGGTCTTCTCTCCTTGACCACCTTCCTTTTGGGCTTGTGCTCAATCTTGGTGAACTTGATGTGTTGATGATAGCGCCCTTCTCTCAAGTGGATGTTGTAGCCGTACATGTTGACTTTCTTCACATACTTGAAGATCTTCTTCACGAACTCGGCCACCATAGATTCAACCTCTTCATCACTTGAGGAATCTTCATTGTCACCATCATCGCCATCATCCTCGCTTGAGCTTCCATGAGTAGCCATCCTACTCAACATTTTCTCTTGTCGGCTTGAGAGAGCATGGCTTGTTGTTGGAGAGGATGGTTCTTGAGGCTTTTCTTGGGGCGCCTTCTTTGACTTGGGCATGAGTTGAAGCTCATGTGCCATGATCTTGCTCAAGATATGTGATGCCTTCAAATCTTCAAGCTTCTTCTCGTAGATGATTGCTTTCACCAAGTCATAGTCGGGCTTTCAGAGACTTTGAAGGATCTTGCGGTTGATGTTCAAGTCCGTGATGTCCTTCACACCTAAGGCATTAATCTCATTGACAAGCACATTTAGGCGTGAGTACATAGATTCGGCATTTCCATTAGCAAGTTGCTTAAAGCTATTGAATTCCTCAAGGAGACAACCGTAGCGTTCATTAGCAACTTCTTTTGAATCCTCATTTTGCTCCTTGATGGTTTTCCATAGCTCATGAGCATTTTCACAAGTAAAAACTCTATTCAAAACGCCTACATCTAGTGAGGACAAAATGATACTCTTAGCAATCACATCAAATTGTTTTTCCTTTCTAGTACCATTTTTCATGCCCTCATCGGTGACTCTCCAAACATCGAGGTCCCTTGCTTGGAGATAGGCCTCCATGAGAACCTTCCACCGAGGATAGCCCGTGCCATCGAAATGTGGAGCCAAGCCTATCCACCCCTTTCATTCCTCTATAGAGCAACTCACTAGGCGGTGAAGCCTAACCGTTCCAATGAGCCGGTTTTCACAATTTACCAATCGAATTGGTGTATCCTTGTGACGGAAGTGAGTCCCAGCTCTGATACCACTTGTAAGGAATCGGATGCCTGTTAGCCTAAGAGGGGGAGGGGGTGAATTAGGCAACTTAAAAACTTAACCTATGGCTTCACTACTTTTTCTCAAAGTAAACTAGAACATACTATCTAGATGTGCAACTAAGGTTGTTCTAGTGTGAAACTCCCATCCCAAAAGAAGGTTTGCAACCTATAGCCAGTCCAAGCAAGATTCTACTCTAGGAAAGTAGAGGCACGCAAAGATTGCAAGAGTAAATGCGGAAACGTAAGGGGGATGAGAGGAAGCAAACTCTAGACACGCGATTTATCCCGTGGTATCGGTAGGCACTAAGCCACCCCTAGTCCACGTTGTTGAAGCACTCACACAAGAGTATTGCTTCCCGGTCACCAAGTCTCTCCCAAGAGCACCAACTTAACTTGCCACAAAGGCTAGCCACTTAGGCACTTGTCAAGCTCCCTTTGTCACCTTGATGCCGCCTCCACTAAGGAGCTTCTCCACCAAGGAAGGGGGTCTCCACGTCCCCCGCACAAAGTGTCCTCGCCGCTCCACACCAAGCCGGAGGGTCGATGACGATTGCCGGTGAGCCACTTAGGCCCCAAGGCTTCCGCGAACCTTGTACAACCGGATTCACTCAAGAATCACCTCACAAGGTTGGCACAACCTTGCACTCACTCAGCTCTAAGCTAAGCCTAGCACTAAGCACATACACAAAGCATATGCAAGTCTAAGGATGAGCAATTAAGCACTTGGATGGATTGGATATGATCTTGAATGTGTCTTGAACTCCTCTGCACTTCCACACAATCCAGCCACCTCAAATGGGTGAGTGGAGGGGGTATAAATAGCCAAGGCATCAAACTAGCCATTGGCTAAAAGTCGCCGAAAAGGTACCGTCGGATGATCCGACGCTATGCTTTTCCGGGCGTCGGTTCATCCGATGCCCCTCCCACGTCACGTAGCCATTGAGGTTCTGCGACACAAGCCGCTCCGACGCTATGCTCGACGCTACGTCGGATCATCCGTGCCGAAGGCCTCGCGTCCAAGCTCGGTAGCATTCCACCGTAGCGGCCCGTCGGATAGACCGACGCTATACCTTGACCAAGGCGTCGGATCATCCAGTGCTGAAGGCATCGTCTTGGCGCGTCTCTGTATGAATTCAAACTGAGCGTCGGATATACCGACGGGGTCCCCACTCATACCGTCGGATCATCCGGTGCTACTGCCTTCCTTGCTCTTCCTCTGCAACTCGTCCGACGCTACTAAATAACGGACCGTCGGTTCATCCGACGGTACCTAGGGTTTGACCCTGTGCACCAACTCGTCCGACGATTGCACCGATGCTTGTATTTGAGGGACCGTCGGTTCATCCGACGGTGTCTTCTCTTTTCCTTTTCTTGCTCGGTTTTGACCCTTTGTTTTGGCATTTTTGCATGGGGTTTTCTTGCATCCTTGGGACCTAGAAATGTCTACAAAGACATGCTCAAACAATATGGTTAGTCCCAATGATCATGTTGTCATACGAGGCCATGTTCGCTACAAGATAGCACTATTAAACACTTTTACCTTAAGAAAGGGAGCTTAGTTTCAGAAGATGGTGTTAACACAAAAATTTGGTAAGGAGTCTGACCTGTGGGTCCATCTCGGTGAAGAGTCCGTATAGCGGAAGGAAGGTTTTTTCTCAGATGTATTCGGCAAAGAGATCTGCGGTCGGCTATCTGCTTCCGTTCGGCAAAGGAACAGTTGAGCTGATTTTGCGGGATCGGATGGTGACGTGGCTTAAGCAGGAAGAACGAATGGATGGATAGGCGATCAAGCTTAGAGATAAGTTAGGCAATGAATCCATTCGAGGTTGTACTTGGCAGGGTATAAATATGAGCCCTGAATGTATGTAACGAACACAATCATTCTTCAATACAAACCGGCCTTACGCCAAACCCTAGAGTCCATTTGTCGTGTCGTCGAGTTCTTCGAGAGGGTTCATCGATCCGTCAACCTCCGTGAGTACCGGCAACCTTGTATCATATCTAGTATCATGCGGTGGATTTAGATCTGATGCAAGTAGTCTTGTTACCATGCTTCGTGTCATGCGGTAGATTCAAGCTTGGTTCAAGAGGGTTTCTTGTTAGGTCATGAGCCATGCGGTAGGCTAAGATCTAGCTTGAAGCTAGTTATCGGCTCTATTGGATTTTGGCAAGATCCAATAGATTCATTAAGTTACCCCGTGTTGCTTTGAGTTTTTACTTTATGTTTAAGTTCATGTAACACCTTTTGCCCAATCTAGATGGGTTTGGATCGGCTTTATCCCTCTCGTGATCCTTGTACGAGTATATTTCGTGTTTTAGCACGTGGATCTTGTGCTCTCCGATAGCCGAAACCGAATCGACCTAGGTTGTTACGTGTTGCGGGTTCAAGCTTGCCAATGTTGGTATAAATCTTGAAAGAACTGAGTATCATGCGGTAGATGCAGGTTTTTGGGTTGCTTTGGAGCTAGTCATCTGGTGGATTAGATTTCAAATCAATCTGATAGATTTATTCGCTTGGTAATGTTCGTTCCTTCTTCATGGACCCGAATCGGTACTGTTCGACCGTATTCGGTTATGTTTCTTCACGAGTAGAACACGTGCGTAATTCATGCTTTAAATAACGTGTGCTTTTAGCTTTCCATATTTAGATTGTATCATGCGGTGGATAGATCTATTTGTGGAAAGTGGTATGATTTTCATGTAAGTTGTATCATGCAGTGGATAGATTTGCTTGGTGTCGTACCCGACGGATTTTTAAGTACCTAGACATGCGGTAGACTAGTTCTTTGGATCTATGCATGCTTATTTATTACATGTTTACGTTCACGCTTTACTTTATCCATTTATTTAATGTTAGTTATCATGGGGATCGGTCATGGCCTCGTGCACGTGCATTTTTGCTCAAACAAAGACCGATTACTGTCGTGCTTACGTCATCCATTCGGCAGTGTTACTTTTCCTTTTATAAGTTCCCGAATGGCTTTCAGTTTATCGACAGGTAGCTTTCTATAGCTATGTGTCATCCCATCTGGCTTTATAGCCGTAAATATGGAACTGTGCGGTACCACCGGCAAGTTCCAAGCTTTGGTATCTAACTGCTTTGTCTTTTGTTAATTTTCAGGAAAAATTGACTGGCACGTCTCGTGACTCTTTGCGCGTGTGAAGCCAGCTTGTTCGGCTTGCTGTGTGCTTGGCGCTAGGTGCACGTTTTGCGTCAACACACTTTTTGGCACGCCCAGTGGGACCCGGTACCGAAAAGATCAAGATGCTCGAAATCGCGGACATCATGGATGTCAACATTGAGGACCTCTCTCCGAACGACGGCGGCTCCGGGACGTCGTGAACCAATTCCGGCGAAGTGTCCGCTTGTCCTTCAAGAAGAACAAAAGTGGTGTCCCCTACCGAAGAATGACATGCCCGGGATATTGTTGCCGGGGGAGAGCGACGCCACGACCCGGCGGGAGAGAGAGGAATGCACGCAAGCGTTCGGGATGCCGCGGATCACGTTTTGAGCAAGCACCACAATGCTTTTCTTGATGCGTTCCGGCAAATGATGGTGGTCGTCTTTGGCCCGGGCATGGAGCGAGGCATTCAAGCAAGGCACCCGTCCAAGGGGGCACCGTGGAGCTAGGCGAATCAAGCTCTCAACCACCACCACGAAGCCAGCCAATTCAGCCTCCTCCTCAGAGCGCTGGAAGTCAAGCTTTCCAGCCTCCTCCACAGGGCGCTGGGGGTCAGCCAGTTCAGCCCCCACTACAGGCCTCGGGGAAGGCGCGCCAATCCAGCCACCACCGCACGGCAGCACGGGTCAACCTGTGCAACAGCCGAATCCGTACCAGCCCACGTACGGAGACCTAGCGTTCGGCTCGCTCGGGGCCCCGCTTGCCCCCGGCCACAGGATTGCTTCGGCAAACAACTGGCTGCAGAGAAACCTATACGGCGGAGGCTACCACGAGGTGGGAAACTATAGAGCCATTGACACTTTCCCGCATCCGGGTTACGCGCCGAGCCGGCAGCGCACGAGAGGACGACGCCCTGGCGCGGAAGATGGCCGAGTTGATGCAAAATCAGTTCGGCCTCAAGCCAAAAATGCAGGGACCTGCCTACAAGCCGCCGTTCCCAGAGTGGTACTTCAACGTGCTCCTCCCGCCAAGGGTGAAACCTCCAACGGAGTTCACGAAATTTTCCGAGCAGGACGATACAAGCACGGTGGAGCACATTGCTCGTTACCTGATGCAGCTCGGAGAATGCTCACCTGAGGAGGTGTTCAGGGTCAGATACTTCCCCGCGTCGGCCGACGGGCCCGCGTTCCGGTGGTTCTCATCCTTACCCCCCCGAGTCGGTTAGCGGGATGGAAGGACCTGGAACGGAAATTCCATGCCCACTATTTCAGCGGCAGCTCGGAGAAGAAGCTGATCGACCTTGCCACCTTGAAATAGAGGCACGGCGAGACGCCATTGGAATTTCTCAGGAGATTCAGGGAGGTTAAGGGCATGTGCTTCTCGCTCAACTTGCCAGATGACCAGTTGGCCGATATGGCCGTCGCCGGGATGCCGCCGCCGTGCGTGAGAAACTGTTTGGGATGGAGTTTGAAAACCTGGGCCAGCTGTCTCAAAAGCTATCGTTGATGAGCAACCAGGCGTATGGCTTCAAGAAGGATGCCAGGTTTGGCAAGCAGCATGATGTGGCGGACATCTACAACCAGTTCTTAGACAAGGCCGATCTGATCGAGGATTCTGATGATGAACTGGATGTGGCCGCAGCCGAAATCATGTGGGGGAAAGAGCCTTTAACGATGAATCAGCGCTGGGTCAAACAGACCAAGGGCACCTACGATTTCGATATCACGAAGGCTGACAAGCTATTTGAGCTCCTAGTGAAGGAAGGCCGAATCAGACTGCCTGAAGGGCATTCCATGCTTCGGCCCGATGGAGTCAAGGGGAAACGTTACTGTGGCTTCCACGACAGGGATTCGCACTCCATCAACGATTGCAGGGTCTTCAGGATGAGGATCCAGAAAGCCATCCAGGAGGGGCACCTCAAATTTGACAACAAGATGAAGCTGGATGGTCACCCCTTCCCCTCGGAACATGGTGGGCTTCTCCGTTAACATGGTGACGGGCGAGGAGAAGGGAAAGGTCAAAGTCTTGACCTCGGCCCGGGGCTAGACGAGATGGAACAAAGTGGACCGGAGCGCCAAGTAACTCGGGAACGGGTGCATGGTGAAGCCCCCCGCATTCTCAAGAGCCACATCGAAATCGGGGAGTCATCCAGAGCCAAGCCCAGGGTGACCACGCGCATCCTCCTCAACAAGTGGCAGCGCCAGATGGAAAAAGAGCGTTACCAGAAGAGCAGATATGAGGAGGAGAAGCGCAGAGCTGAAGAAGAGGCACACAGAATGAAGGGACCTGGAGCAATACACGCGCGAGCAGGAGCGCGCACACTGGGGATGTGCATTCTTCAGGCATTATTGGAACGAGGGTTTGAAGCTGCCCACGCTGAGGAATTGCCCTGAGTGCAGTGACAGATATATTGAGTACAGGCAGGAAACTGCCAATCGCCGATCCGTCCATGAGAGAATTGGAAGGATCCACCCTAACGAGGATCGGCGCCAAAAAATTGAAGTCATTGATCACCCCAGGAAGCGGCAAGCTGATCTAAGGTGGGATGATCAAGAAGAGGATGAGGACGAGTACATCTGGCAGAAGGGGCAATGGTGCCCGCCTGGCCTACGCAAAAGTCAGAAGAGACGGGTTCAACGCTTGAGGAACCGCGAACTGAGGCAGGCTGGGATCCAGACGAAGCAGGTGTGGCGTCCAAAGGGTCAACCTGAAGGGTCAAAGCGTTCGGCTCCAACATGCATGGTATATTTTCTGCCGAACGAATTCATGGCTCCCGCTAATCAGGTTGTGCAGGAGGAAGCGTCCCTAGATGATGAGCAGATCGAGGGGATGATGGTGCAGCTGGTGCTAGCCAAGCAGGCTATCTTCGACAAACCGGCCAAAAATCGATACATGAGGCCGCTGTACTTAAGGGGATACGTCAATGGCAAACCATTGACCAAGATGTTCGTCGACGGTGGAGCGGCAATCAACGTGATGCCGTACACCACCTTCAGGAAACTTGGCATGGGCCCGAGCAATCTGACGCCTACAAGCATAATACTGAATGATTTCGCTGGGAATCCTTCAGATACCAAGGGATGCGCTCACGTGGATCTGATGATCGGGTCCAAGACGCTGCTCACGACCTTCTTTGTGATCGAAGGTAAAGGAGCCTACGGCCCCTATCGCTCGGACGGGGACTGGATTCATGCCAATTGTTGCGTCCCATCCACCATGCATCAGCAGCTTATCCAGTGGGTGGATGATGATATTGAGGTCGTCCAAGCAGATGACTCTGTGAGCGTTGCGAACATGGAACCAACTTTCTGGGAATACCAAGGCATTGATTGTTTCTCAGGGAAAGACTGGGGAGAAGGTCCTGTTGAACTGTCAGCAGTGATCAACAGCCGATTCAAGCAGTCGGCTCTTATAGTAATTTTTAATGGAGAACCCCGTAGATGGCACTGATGGCAAGTTGGGGCGAGGATTTATGTCGGCTGACAAATTAGAAGAAGTTGACATCGGAAGCGGTGATAAGCCAAGGCCGACGTTCATCGGCGCAAACTTGCGGCCCGGACTTCGAGAGAGGAATTAATCAAGTCGCTCAAGGAATACAAAGATTGCTTCGCCTGGGATTATTCGGAGATGCCTGGATTGGATCGTTCTACCGTAGAGCATCGGTTTCCAATCAAATCTGGTTTCAAACCATACAAGCAACCACCCCGAAAAATCTACAAGGATGAAGTATTGGCCGATGTGAAGAAGGAAGTTGAAAGATTACTTGATGCAAACTTCGTTCGGCCATGCGGATATGCGGAGTGGATTTCTAACATTGTCCCCGTTTACAAGAAGAATGGAAAGATGAGGGTCGTGCATAGATTTCGGGGACACGAACGGAGCTACTCCGATGGATGGTTACCCCATGCCTATTGCCGATTTGTTGATTGACGCCGCAGCTGGACACAAAGTGATCAGTTTCATGGATGGCAATGCGGGATACAACCAAATCTTCATGGCAATAGAAGACATATCAAAGACGGCCTTCAGATGTCCTGGTCATATAGGCCTGTTTGAATGGATAGTCATGACATTTGGGTTAAAAAATGCCGGTGCAACTTATCAACGAGCCATGAATTACATTTTTCACGAGTTGATCGACAAAGTTGTGGAAATCTACATTGATGATGTGGTAATCAAGTCCCTAAGTCGTGGCACACATTTGGAAGATGTGAAGAGGACCTTAGAGTGCACCCGGAAGCATGGTTTAAAGATGAATCCAAACAAGTGCGCTTTTGGGGTATCAGCTGGAGAATTCTTGGGGTTTTTAGTCCACGAGGAAGGAATTGAAGTTGGCAAGAAGAGCATGAAGGCCATCGATGAAGTTGTTCCTCCAACTAATCTCAAGGAGTTGCAATCATTGCTCGGCAAAATTAATTTCGTGAGAAGATTCATTTCAAATTTGTCACAGAAGGTTTTGCCATTCTCTCCATTGCTGAAGCTAAAGAAGGATCAGAAGTTCACATGGGGCGACGAACAACAGAAGGCTTTCGATGAGATCAAGCAGTACATGAAGGAGCCACCAGTGTTGGTCCCTCCTCAGCTGGATAAGCCTTTCAAGTTGTACGTGGCGGCCGATACCCAAACCATTGGATCGGCCCTTATTCAAGAATTCGAAGGAAAGGAGCGGGTAGTAGCATATCTTAGCCGAAAACTACTTGATCCCGAGACCAGGTATTCGGCTGCGGAAAAGCTGTGCTTGTGCGTATACTACTCGTGTACAAAGTTTCGGCACTACTTGTTGAATGCCGAATGCACTGTGTATTCAAAGTTCGATGTAATAAAATATATGTTATCTATGCCAATTTTGAATGGCAGGATTGGCAAATGGATCTTGGCCTTATCAGAGTTCGAGTTAAAGTTCGAATCGGCAAAGGCTATCAAGGGACAGATTATTGCCGATTTTATAACTGAGCATCGCGATCCGTCAATTGATTTGCTTGAAATTACCCCTTGGGCTTTATTTTTTGATGGATCATCATGTGGTAAAGGTGGGGGGGTAGGGATCCTACTAATTTCACCTAGGGGTGAGATGTTTGAATTTGCCATCCCTATACAGCCCACTATTACAAACAATCAGGCCGAGTACGAGGCACTGCTTCGAGGGCTTCAATATTTGAGAGAAGTCGGGGCCGTTTCGGTTGAAGTTTATGGAGATTCGGAGCGGTGATCAAGCAATTGAACGGCCAATACGAGTGCAAAAGTGAAGCGCTGAGGAGTTACTACGAAGAATGCAGGGAAATCTTGAAGAGCTTCCCGTTGGTAACTCTACAACATATTCCTAGGGAACATAATGAAGAAGCAAACAGGCTGGCTCAAAGCGCCTCTGGTTACAAAGAGAGTCAAGAAGCGTTTGCTGCAGAGGTATGTGCACTGGGGACGGATCTCGCAGAAGGTGATTGGAGGAAAGAGATTGTTGATTACTTGAGGGATCCATCCCGAAAGGTCTCTAGGTAGCTCAGGTACAAGGCCATAAAATTCGTTCTTCTGGATGACAATTTGTTCTATAAATCATTAGATGGGGTATTGTTACGATGCCTGGGTTCAGAAGAAGCCAAGAACATGATGAGCGAGGTGCACGATGGGATATGTGGAGCACACCAATCGGCCTACTGTATGAAATGGGTTATTAGACAAGCTGGGTGCTTTTGGCCGACGATATTAGAGGATTGCTTTGAGTATTACAAGGGATGTCAGGATTGCCAGAGGTTTGGAAATACTCAAAGGGTCCCCGCGTCAGAATTGAATCCCATCATCAAGCCATGGCCATTCAGGGGCTGGGGTATAGACTTGATTGGCCAAATTAATCCACCATCTAGTAAGGGGCATAAGTTCGTGCTTTTGGCTACGGATTATTTTACTAAATGGGTTGAGGCGATCCCACTGAAGAAGGTGACATCAGAAAACATGGTTGAATTTGTCAAGGAGCACATCATCTATCGGTTTGGAACCCCTCGGACAATCACCACCGATCAAGGGGCACAATTCGTGTCACCGGAGTTCGGAGAGTTTGCCGAAAGCATGGGAATCAAATTGTTTAACTCTTCTCCCTATTATGCCCAAGCTAATGGTCAAGCGAGAGGCTTCTAACAAGATCATGATCAAGCCGATACAAAAGAAGATCGACCGTAAGCCAAGAAGGTGGCATTCGGTACTCGGTGAGGCACCGTGGGCTTACCGAATGGCCCCCCATGGAGCTACAAAAACCTCTCCTTATGAATTGGTTTATGGGCACCACGCGGTTCTACCTTGGGAGATGCAATCAGATTCAAGGAGAGTGGTGTTACAGAAAGATTTGAGTTCCAAAGATTACAGTGGCCTAATGATGGATGAGCTAGAGGATTTACATATGATCCGTCTTAGAGCCTTGGAAAACATCGAGAAAAACAAGCTGCGGGTTGCCAAGTACTATAACAAGAAAGTAAAAGTCAGGCAATTCACAGAAAGAGATTTGGTTTGGAAAGCGCTATTGCCGATTGGAACTAAATACAACGAATTCGGCAAATGGTCCCCTAACTGGGAGGGGCCTTTTCGTGTGGTCAGATGCGTCCCTGGTAATGCATACATATTGAAAACTTTGCTAGGAGAAGAATTTTCCGCCGCGATAAATGGAAGATATCTGAAGAAATATTATCCTAGCATTGAGATCGATCGATGATCACCAGCAGCGGGATTACGCACATCTGACACAGAAACAGCCAGCGCTCAAGAACGAGGCCGCCTTCAGAACAAAATTCACAAACAGAAGAAATGGCCAGTGCCTAGATGCATTGCCCTTAGCACAAAAACTACATTACAACCGCTTCTTGCATGTTTACATCCAACAACCCTAGCGATCAGGACCTCAAGGAGGTGGGAAGCAGAAGGCGTGGAGGAAGAAGCGAAAGTATGATTCAATCTTTTCTTTGCTTCTTCTTCGACTGCTCCCTCTTCAGTTGTTCCAGGACCACCGTGACGGCAACTTGGAATGCACGGGGGTGACCATGGTTTGCGGCTTCCACCAAGCTGTCCCAGGCCGCTTTCAGGTTGTTGTACCTGTCAGAGACATCTAAAACAGAGGAATGGGTGTTAGGGGCAAGAAATCCAAATGTGGGCATGAAATCAAGAAGAAGTCAAACATTTACCCCCTACTAGTGCCTCCAGAGCCATGCGACGCTCGCGTTCGGCTTGGCAACGAGCGGTAATGTCCCTGAGGCCATGCTCCAGGTGCCGAACGCGGCGGCGCAGTTGATGGCTGGTCCTCTGTTCAGGCGTGGCATCCTCTGCTTCGAGGGAGGAATCGGAGGAGATGTACTCAGGCACATCTTCGGTCCCGATGATTTCTTCAGGGAGCAAATCAAGGCTGAAAGAGGAAAAGAAGAAAATATGAAGCGCAAGATCATATGGAGAACGAGGAGTAGATCAAGGGAAAACTCACCTTCGAATCGTGCGTTTCTTTGGAGGGCCGCCCTCCCGGGGTTGCTTGCCTTTGTCCATGACCTTGGGGTTTTCTCCTCCGGAGACGAAGAGGAAATGAGAAGTGATGGATGAGTGTGCGAGTGGATTTGCAGGGGCATCCCTAGCAGGCTATTTTATTGACCGAAGGGGTGCATTAGGAGTGATGACCGGCCGTACGACCGTTGGAATACCAAGCGGCAGGGTTTTTCCCCAAATGTGAAGGGTTTTCACTTGAACAGTATTTACGGATTGCCGATTTAGGGATCTTCTGTGGATTTTTGCGCCAAGGGGCATCTGTTCTTACGTATTCGGCTCAAGGCAGTTCCCGGGTATGTTTGAGGAAAGACAAGATTCACGGATGCAAACGCAAAGAAGATCATCGCAGTACAAGCACAGAATTCAAAAGCTCTTTATTATTGCCGATATTCAAACATCCCTAATACAATCTAGTCAAAGAGTCTGTTCAGCACAGATTGGGGATGAGTGATTTCGGCAATGGCGTCGCCATGGCCATCGAGGCGCTCCAAGATGAGCTCGATCTCCTCAATGTCTTCTGGCGCGCCGCCCCGGAAGCCGCGCGGCCTGGTGGAGTAGTCGACGTCCGTGTGCGTCGCCATGGCGCCCGGAGCCCGGGGTGGTGCCCAAGCGAACACCATGGGTGGCCACCTCATCAACGCGGTGCTCCACCGCGGCAAGGCGCTCCGCCGCATGTCACCGCGGGCGTCCACCTTGTCGGCCGACCTGCTCCACCCAAAGCATCTTCAAGCGGTTGAGCTCGGCGTCGCGGCCGCAAGGTGCAAAAGGGAAGGAGATTAGCATCAAAAGCTGGACTGGGTCAAGGATTGATTTCGGAGCCGTACCGTCGATGGTTTCCGGCGCTCGCTCGCGCCGGTCTTCCCACTCCAACTCGGCTATGCCCGCCTTCTTGGAGACGTCCTCCGCTCACGCCGGGCCGTCTCCGGCTCCGCCTTGAAGCGGAGAGCGTCGAGTTCCCCGTAGGGCATGGGGGAGTGGCCGTCAGACTCCGAGGAGTCGTCCGGAAGGGGCTGATTGGCCGGCGCAGGGGACGGATTCCACTGAATCAACCTGAAAAGGAGATGATCGTCAAAGAAAAAGAAAAATCAAAGTTAAATCAAAGAAGAGGAATCGATGATCATTGCCTCCGGCGCGCATTAGCGCTGCTCCCCTCCGCCTCATCAGAGGCGCGGCGTCGGTTGAGGCGGCGCACCATGCTGTTCTGGGATGTGCACTGTTTGGGAAAGAAGAGGTGAGATTGGCAAAGATTCGAGAGCTAAAGGCTTGGTGGAGAGCTAGGGGCACCTACGGTTTCATTTATAGGCCTGGCAAGACAGATCGTGGCCTCAAGTCGTGGCTCTGGATCATGGCGCATATCCCAAGAAAATCGGAAGGTGGAAAGGTTTCCTTGACCAGACCGCCAATGGGTCGCTTGGAGTTCTAGGCTGAGTCGTGTTCAGTTGACTGGCTCGGCTGAGAGGAGTCAAAGTGCCATTCGGGTGTTGGTGTTTCTTTGCCGAATGGGTCGTTCAGCATTACGTTTGAAGGAGCGCAGAAGGAAAAGGAAATAAAATTGCAAGAACAGATATTGCAAGAGCGACCAATTCGGTTATACATCAATTGAAGCGTTTAAATGTTCAAGTATTTTGCAATTACACTACGAACATTGGATATTGTCTGGCGAAAATTATCCCACCGCTCCTGATAATCTTTCTGGGCACTAGACAAGGTGGTAAGCTCTGCATCGCATTGTTTCATCTTGGCCATAGCCGATTTTGCCTCCTCTTGGGTCTTCTCTATCAATTCGGGGAGCTCGGCTATTTTCCCCGTTATCGGCCTCTATCTCGGTCGACAAGCTTCTCAATTCTCGCCTCCGGAGCAGCGGCTTTCCCGGCAATTTTTAAATCACGAGAGGCTTGCAGATTGGCCAATGTATCTTTGTGGCTCTCGGTCTGAGATTGTGTCCCGTTCATGGCTTGTTCAAGATCGGCTCGTTCTTTTCAATAGCCGGGCGGGAGCGCACCTTCCTCAAAGCCTGCCTTATGGGCGCATAATGGTTCTCCAGGCCACAGATAGATGCAAGAGAAGCATTGATGTCCTCAGGAAGCTCTTGGCCAATGGACTCGAGCATTTCTTCAAAGTGATCGAGATCTTTGAACTGATCTTGTGCATCCTTTTCCAGCCAGGCAAAGATCTCCCTGAGCTTTTCTAGCACTTCCTCTGACAGGGTTTGATGCATTTCTTCCATCGCCTCGGCAATTGGATTGTTCCCCATTGACAGACTTGATGATGAGGGGGCCTGATTCTAAGAAGGCAGTATTGCTGAGTTAGGAGTGCTAAAAGTAAAGGTAACAGAGTTGAAGTGCAAATTAGTACCTCATGTCTAGTTTCTTCAGCTGGGGCAGGACTCTGTTCAGGGGCAATCACAGGCGAAGGAGGTGTTCCAGGCAAGGCTGAAGCTTCTATGTGAGAAGGCGCTGTTGCTGGCAGCTCAGGGGCTTCTGGCTGAAGAGGAGATGGGTTCACCTCTGCTGGGGTTGGTGTCTCTGCATGACCAGCAGGTGATTGTGCCCCTGGAGGACTTGACGGTTCTGGCTGGATTGGGAGACTCATCTCTGGAGAATTCATTGCTTCTGCAGAAGGTGATTGAGTCCCTGATGAAGATGAGATCTCCACTGGGATAGGTAATTCAACCCTGGGTGGACTTGCTTGTTCAGACACTGGGACGTCCACAAGTTGTTCTTCCATTGTGTCTTCTGCAAATGTCAAATTAAAAGATAAATGCCAGTGTTCATCCTCAAAAAGGGGACAAAGAAGGTCATACCAGGTGGATGGGGCATTGGCGGTGTTCGGCACCGAAGATTGTCGGGCTCTCGGGCCGAAAACACACAAGATATGATTTATCGAACCGAGTAATTTAGTGATCGGGAAAAGAAAGGGTTTTTACCTCAACAAGGACTTTCTTAATAGTTCTCCTCCTCTTGGCATTTGGAGGAGCAATCGTGGTCAAACCTTGCATCCCGTCGGCAGCAAGGCCGGGAAAGGCTTGGGTCCGTTGTGGCAAACCCGGCCATTAGCCGAGCCGCAGTTGGGGATCCGAATCCCGATGCCGAGATCGGGCCTACAGCATTGTAGGTGATGTTCCTGGCTCGAGGGGCAGGCACTGTGTTCTGTGAGTAAAAGAAATAAGATCAGAATCATGATTGGAAGAGGAAATGTCTGATCCAAAGGTTAGTTATATTACCTCTGAAGTTGGCTGAAAATCAGGCATCAACTCTGCACAGAACAAGTGTACAGGCTCACTAAAGATATGATCATGGAATTCTTGCCACCAGGAGTTGAAGGTGGAGTGAGCTATGGTTGTGGGTACGAAAGGCCAGGTGTAGACAGTGGGACTGCACACATAACGGAAGACTCTGCTGCTGTGCATGAGTTCTTTGATTTCCTCCCGGGCTTGAGGAATTCATGCAGAAACAGCCTTGGGGGCATCTGGCCGCACCCAAGTTGCCGAGCTACTACGTTGGGCTGATAATATTCATAAGTGCTATAGGTCAGCCTTCCTCCATTGAATTCGGCCCAAAGCAAAGATGCATGGGTGGATTATGATATTGAGGATCTCTAGAAATCTCCCATCTTGGTGTTCAGGTTCAAAAGAGAATTCACAGGGGAGAGTCAAAGTGTCATTATCCAGATAAGGAAGCCAGAGAGGGTTTTGGAAACCTTTGAAGAATAGCTCAAAAAGCTGGCTGATGTCCTCCTGAATAAGAACATTGAAGGTTGAAGCCTTCTCCATAATTCTGGCATCCTCTGGTGGCTTGGGGTTCCCCTTCAGGATGATTGGATGAAGGGAAGAGCCTAGTGTTCAAATCAACACCAACGATCTGGTGCATGTGAAGCTGCAGCCACATTTGAACAAACCACCAAGGACCGTTGACACATGTTATCCTCTGGTTAGTATACATCTGGATGACAGTTTGGTGAAGCATATGATACACACTGCCCAGGAGGAATTTCCCGAGGGGAAGGCGGTTGCCATTGACCAAGTGAGAAGCCATTGCAATGTGATTCTGGGTAGGCTCATTGGCTTTACCACAGAAGACGAACCTGCATAGCCACATGTTCAGAAATGCCCTGTATTCAATTTCACCAAGGGTATAGTCCTTCATGTGGTTCGAGATGTAGTTCTTATATCCGCTTCCTGGTTTCACCCCTGTTTGCCGTGAAGAACTTTTGAAATCCCAGGGATGAACAGATCCTGTAATGTCAAGGCCGGTGATCATGTACACATCGGCCAGAGTTGGAGACATCGAGCCGTGGCCAAAGAGGAAGGCGTTGACATCGTTTGACCAAAAATGGCAGGCTGCTATCAAAAGGTCTTCATTTTTGGGGGTCTCGGCCAAAGATAACTCCAGGCACTGAGCAATGCGGAGGGTATCCCGGCTTTCGGGTTCCGGCACTCTTGTCCGCAAGGATCCTCCGGCACCAATTTTTCCCACCGCGATTGGAGGCAAGGGCCAGTTCTTGAAAGCATCTTGCCACCGGGGAGGTGGGGATAGAGCCGCTTTGAAAGGGATCCTTTGAGATTCAGCCACGATGAAATCTCGAGGATCAGAGTTCCCCACAGGACCAAGGTAATAGGATCTTGAATTGACCTCGGTGCGAATCAAAAGCTCGGTGGAAGGCTCCTGAAGGAAAGCGGAAAAGAAATCTCAGGTAAAATTAAAAACCTAAATGCCGAATGAAGCTTATGGGAAGGGAATTTACCTGAGCAGCTTGGTTTTGAGCCACCATTGGGGATTTGAGCTTAGAACAAGGGGATCTAGGGTTTGGATCTAGACGAGGATTCCGGCGGATTGCGAAGAGAGAAGAACAGGTGTTGACAGATTCGATTTGAAAATGTTTGTGGCTGGAGTCAATTGCGGAACAAAATTACTTTTATCCCGCAATTGAAGGGGCATGTGTTAACACCAAAATTTGGTAAGGAGTCTGACCTGTGGGTCCATCTCGGTGAAGAGTCCGTATAGCGGAAGGAAGATTTTTTCTCAGATGTATTCGGCAAAGAGATCTGCGGTCGGCTATCTGCTTCCGTTCGGCAAAGGAACAATTGAGCTGATTTTGCGGGATCGGATGGTGACGTGGCTCAAGCAGGAAGAACGAATGGATGGATAGGCGATCAAGCTTAGAGATAAGTTAGGCAATGAATCCATCCGAGGTTGTACTTGGCAGGGTATAAATATGAGCCCTGAATGTATGTAACGAACACAATCATTCTTCAATACAAACCGGCCTTACGCCAAACCCTAGAGTCCATTTGTCGTGTCGTCGAGTTCTTCGAGAGGGTTCATCGATTCGTCGACCTCCGTGAGTACCGGCAACCTTGTATCATATCTAGTATCATGCGGTGGATTTAGATCTGATGCAAGTAGTCTTGTTACCATGCTTCGTGTCATGCGGTAGATTCAAGCTTGGTTCAAGAGGGTTTCTTGTTAGGTCATGAGCCATGCGGTAGGCTAAGATCTAGCTTGAAGCTAGTTATCGGCTCTATTGGATTTTGGCAAGATCCAATAGATTCATTAAGTTACCCCGTGTTGCTTTGAGTTTTTACTTTATGTTTAAGTTCATGTAACACCTTTTGCCCAATCTAGATGGGTTTGGATCGGCTTTATCCCTCTTGTGATCCTTGTACGAGTAGATTTCGTGTTTTAGCACGTGGATCTTGTGCTTTCCGATAGCCGAAACCGAATCGACCTAGGTTGTTACGTGTTGCGGGTTCAAGCTTGCCAATGTTGGTATAAATCTTGAAAGAACTGAGTATCATGCGGTAGATGCAGGTTTTTGGGTTGCTTTGGAGCTAGTCATCCGGTGGATTAGATTTCAAATCAATCTGATAGATTTCTTCGCTTGGTAATTATCGTTCCTTCTTCATGGACCCCGAATCGGCTGTTCAGCCGTATTCGGTTATGTTTCTTCACGAGTAGAACACATGCGTAATTCATGCTTTAAATAACGTAGTGCTTTTAGCTTTCCATATTTAGATTGTATCATGCGGTGGATAGATCTATTTGTGGAAAGTGGTATGATTTTCATGTAAGTTGTATCATGCGGTGGATAGATTTGCTTGGTGTCGTACCCGACGGATTTTTAAGTACCTAGACATGCGGTAGACTAGTGCTTTGGATCTATGCATGCTTATTTATTACATGTTTACGTTCGCGCTTTACTTTATCCATTTATTTAATGTTAGTTATCATGGGGATCGGTCATGGCCTCGTGCACGTGCATTTTTGCTCAAACAAAGACCGATTACTGTCGTGCTTACGTCATCCATTCGGCAGTGTTACTTTTCCTTTTATAAGTTCCCGAATGGCTTTCGGTTTATCGACGGAGTAGCTTTCTATAGCTATGTGTCATCCCATCTGGCTTTATAGCCGTAAATATGGAACTGTCTGGTACCACCCGGCAAGTTCCAAGCTTTGGTATCTAACTCTTTGTCTTTTGTTAATTTTCAGAAAAAATTGACTGGCACGTCTCGTGACTCTTTGCGCGTGTGAAGCCAGCTTGTTCGGCTTGCTGTGTGCTTGGCGCTAGGTGCACGTTTTGCGTCAACAGATGGTTGCCTAACTTCCTTTATTCTCAATGTATGGCAGTGTGCAATGAGATCTTCATGAAGAAGTTGAGCAATGAGGCTGACACATATGTGTGGAAATGGGGAAAAGGTGGCAAGTTCTCTGTAAAATCATTGCATGGTCAGCTAGTGATGGTGAATGATGGGGACTCTTTTACTAGGACATGGAAAGCTAAAATTTCATACAAAATAAAGATTTTTTTGTGGGTAGTGGAAAATGGAGCAATTTTGACTAAAGACAACGTGATCAAACGAAAATGGGTAGGCGTGATACATCATGCCAATTCTGCGAGGAGGAGGAAACCATTACCCATCTGTTGTTTGAATGTGTTGTGGCTAGAGTAGTGTGGGGGCATAGTGGCCAAGTGCATTGTTGATAACATCCCTTGTAGCGTAGATCAAACAATGGTTGCCAGGTGGGAGTTCTGTCCACACCTTTGGCCTAGCGGCAATCTGTTGGGCATTGTGGAAAACTAGAAACAAGTCTTGCTTTGAGAATAAAAAGTTGAAACATCCTGTTGAGGTGTTAAGCTTGACTTGTGCTTACATGAAACTATGGACAAGGCTATACAAGACAGACTTCCAGGAGCAGCTGGCGTCCGGGATTCAGGCGATTCTGACGGCCGCGTACCAAGTGCTGGCAAACCAGAGGGCTAATTAATCCGATTAACACTCTGCGAATTGAAGACACAAACATGGAGGGGAAGGATGAAGAATCTCAATTACGGGTTCATGTTGAAAAGTATTACAAATCGTTATTTGGAAAAGAACAAGATGGGACTCGTTACCTTGGGAGAAGACTTTTGGAATGAAAGAGGGCGGCTTTCCAATGAAGATGCTCGGGGGTTAATAAGACCTTTCACCATGAAAGAAATAGAGGAGGCGCTTAGAGACATGGAAATAAACTCGGCCTCCCGGGGCCGATGGGCTCCCGTAGGGTTCTATAGAGAATTTTGGCCAGAACTGAAGTCTTATGTAATGGAAATGTTCAGTGATTTTTTTAGAGGGGAGCTGAATATTAGCAGACTTAATTACGGTATGATCTCGCTAATACCCAAGACTAAAGAAGCAAATTGTATCAAACAGTACAGACCTATTTGTCTTCTAAATGTGGATTACAAATGGTTTACAAAAACACTGACTCTTAGACTTACTCCATTGGCAGATAAACTGATTAGTGAGACCCAAACGGCCTTTATCCCGGCGGATACATTATGGAGGGGGTGGTGATTCTAATGGAAGTGTTACATGAGTTGAGGGTGAACAATCATCGTGGAGTGATCTTGAAGTTGGACTTTGAGAAAGCATATGACAAGGTGCAGGTGGGGCTTTATGATGGAAGTGCTTCAACGGAAGAATTTTCCCCCGAAATGGTTAGAATGGATGAAACAAATTATAGAGGGTGGAAAAGTTGGCATAAATATCAATGGAATTGATGGACAATTCTTCAATACCTATAAAGGTTTGAGACAAGGTGATCCCCTGTCACCGTTGCTGTTTAATTTAGTGAGTGATGCTTTAGCCACTATGTTTGAGAATGCCAAATTAGCTGGGCAGATTAGAGGGCTTGTACCCAGTTTAGTAGAGGGAGGGCTAACCCACCTGCAATATGCAGATGACACCATCATTTTCCTTAACTGCCTCAATACTAAATTTCTTTTATACTGCTTTGAAGACATGTCTGGTTTGAAAATAAACTATGAAAAAAGTGAAATTTTTCTTCCAGGAGGCACTGATGAGGAACAAAAAAGAGTGGCTGAAATGTTCAATTGTAATAGGGGGGACCTTCCAATGAAATACTTGGGGGTAATGGTGAATAATAAACACATGACAGCTTCTGACTTGAGTTATGTCCATCTCAAAGTTGAGAAAAAAATTCCAACATGGCAGAGTGTGGGTTTGTCATCAGGAGGGAAGATGATCTTGACTGAATCCTGCCTGAGCAGTATACCAACTTATACAATGGGTGTTTATCAACTACAAGAGGAGATACATCATAAGATGGACATCGCCAGGGCCAATTTTTTCTGGCATGGGCCGCATTTGAAAAAGAAATATCACATGGCGAGATGGGGGTTGATGGCATCTCCAAAAAATGCCGGAGGGGTGGGTTTTACGGATACGAGAGTGAAAAATACTTGTTTATTGGCCAAATGGCCGATTAAACCGGAAAGAGGGGATAATACTTTGTGCCGTAATTTGCTTAGGAAAAAGTATCTAGGAGAAATGAGCATATACAAGTTACAAAAAGAAGAGTGGATCGCAATTCGGAAGAGTGTTCTCTCCACAAGAGATGAAGCGACGGGGGTTGTTTTACATTGTGGGGGACGGCAAAAAAGCCAGGTTTTGGCAAGATGTATGGCCGGGTGATCGCGCTCTTAAGATTTGCTTTCCTAATTTGTTTGCAATTTGTATCCAAAAAGAGTGGTCGGTTGCTAAAGCTTTAAATAATGGAAGTATAAATCTAACTTTCGGACGGAATTTTGGAGAAGTACAAACACAAGAGTGGCCGGACTCGTCTAACATGCCGCAAGGAACGGCTTTGTCTAGCTTTCCCGATTCAATTAGATGGTGCTTGGATAAGAAAGGGGTTTACACGACTATATCTCTCTATAACGAGATTTTTTTCCCAGGGTTTGAGAATAAATGGATGATGTGTATCTGGACAGCTAAGATCCCGCTGAAAATCAAGATCTTTTTGTGGCAGGTGTGCAATGACAAAATTCAATCAGCTGAGCAATTGAAAAAAAGGAACTGGGAAGGCCCTGTAGAATGTAAGATGTGTGGTCAGGTAGAGAGTACAGAGCACATCTTTGTAGAGTGT
The DNA here is from genome assembly GCA_947561735.1 of Cenchrus americanus. NCBI lineage: Eukaryota > Viridiplantae > Streptophyta > Magnoliopsida > Poales > Poaceae > Cenchrus > Cenchrus americanus. The sequence continues at coordinate 281,144,210 of OX387239.1, read as the reverse complement.
GTTCTGGCCAAATTTGGCTGGAGCCTTTTCAGAGATGTTTTTGGTTGGGCTACTACACCTAATAGCTTAGAGGAATTGAGCTGCAAGCTGGTAGAGGGTAATAAGAGGGAAAATGCAAACTTTGCTTTTATTTTTGGATGCCTAGCATGGTCGCTATGGCTGCTGAGAAATGATTTGATTTTCAACAACTCGGTAGCTCCCTCACCTGACATATGTATTTTTCGCACTATTTCTTTCATGCAGAGATGGAGAATTCTGAGCAAGGAGCAGGCGCAACTTTGGATCGGTTCGGTGATACACAAGCTCAAACGTCAACTCTCTTTGTTAAACTCTGATGGGGAGGACTGATTTGTAGTGTTGATGCTTTGTCCGAGTGGTTGTGCCGCCGGCCAAGTTAGGCAAAAACTTGTTTTCTTTTGTTAAATGGTGTTCCTCTATGTCTTTGTAGAGAGAGTCTAGAGAGAGTGGAGGTTGCAAGAGCCGGCTTCGGGATTATATGTTTTTACCTTTTGGTTCTTGCCCTCCTTTGGGGTTTGATTGTAAAACTGGTATCCCCAAGATAAACTCACTTTAGCTTTTTCAATAAAGTTCCCGGGTCATATGGCCTTCTCTCTAAAAAAAAAGGATGAAGAATCTCAAGATGCCTGAAGAGGGATGAAGGACTGCAGTTAAAATCGTTGAATGTTGGGTGATGTTATTTTGCGTTGTAATATAATTGTGATGTGGATGATACGATGTGCGAGTTCTGACGTCGTTAGGTTAGATTCACCTGAATCAGGTCGAATCGCGCGTCGGCGCGTGTGGGAAGTGAAAGGTAGTTGTTCCTGTCTCTAGTTCTTCCCGTCTCCATCTGCTTCTGGTGTAAGAAACTATGTATTTCCGTTGCTGGCAATGTAAATGGGGGGCACGCCTCGCTTCAAGAAAAAAAGTAATAAGAGGGCTGAACTAATATGTATTACTCCTGACTCAGAAGATGCACATGTGAGCAAGACGAGTTCATCACAGTCACAGGCTTCTGAAATAAGATTGTGCTCTCTTGAAGAATTATCTGACAAGGGATCCATGATAAGGGATAGATTAGTTCTTTAGTAATTTAGATCATGCTCTGCTGATGGAAGAAGTTGCCCTAACAGGGTGTTGTAGCTATCTTAGTATTTGTGCAACTTTTTTTTATTAAAAAACTACCTGAGCAGTTCTTAACATTGGATATTATCCTTGAGAACAGTGGAAGATCTTCATTATCGTCATTACTTTAAGAGTTTTTTTATGGTACACAATACCACCCTATACCACCGGTTGAAAAGAACTCGTATGTAATATAAAAGGACCTATATGTAATAATCTGACGGTTGAGATTAATTCTGTACCACCATTTTTTAGCGTGGTGGTATCGGTGGTATTCATATGTGGTATGGGTAGTAGTAGTACATAGGTATTATCGGGAATATACAAAATAATATTGTTGTAGTATATGAAATCAAGTCTTTTTATGTAACCTTGGTAGTGGGGAAATAATTTCCAAACAATATACATGAAGCAAATTATCATTTTACCCCTAGTAAAAAATTGAAAAAACCGATAATACCTCACTACCACTGTTGGGTGGTATTGTGTACCGTAAAAGAGCTCTACTTTAAATGTTTTGTCGAAAAAATACCATCTGCCTAGCTCCTCAAAATTACAAACCCAAAATCCAAATGTACAATGAATAAACAGAGAAAGTGAAGTGCGTAAGGACTCTCTAGCTAGCTCGACCTCCATATATACACACATATCATTCAGCTCGTCCTTATCTCTTTTCTAGCTCCTCTCTAGCTTGTATGTGCAATAATATTCCTATCTAAAACATGCACGTAGAACTAGCAAAGTTTAGGAAGTGGCTGACAAAGAGACACAAGACCACCAACACTGCTTAGGAATGAGCGGCATCAGCAACACAAGACATTCGGGGGCACGTCGCCAGCCCGCCGATGTCGGACATCAATTAGGAGGTGTTCGCACCCAAGAAAGTGAAGGTGCTCTTCTGGGTTCTCCGACACGGTCGGACTGGCACACGGGCTGTGCTCCATCGGCATGGCGTCATTGACACTCCCGATTATCCCTTCTTCGCCGGCGTGGAGGAAGACTCTGCCCACCTCTTCGCTGCTTGCCCGCGGCTGCGCGCGCTCTGGGCCCACCACCTCCCAGGCGCGCCGGCGAAGGTCCAAGATGCTACAGATGAGTCAGTTGCCGGCCTATTATCCGGCCTGCCTGCCGCCCTCGGGCTCAAAGCTGCCCTTGGCACTCTATGGGTCATCTGGAAATCCCGGAATCGTCGGTTTTTCGATGGGATCACCCTCACCGCCCGTGCTGTCATCGATCTTCTGGAGAGAACACAAGCTCTGGGTGTGCCGTGCCGGAAGGAAGATTGATGTCGAGCCCCTTTTGTCTTGGTGCCGCACCTTGGCTATGTATTTTTTCTTCCTTACTTTCGCTGGGCTTTTCGAAACAGTGTGCTGCTACTTCTCCCCTAGATGTTCTCTTCTTATTACTTGTTACTGTTTCGTTGAATGCAATTTGAGTTCAGGTGGGCGGCGGCCCCCCGTTGTTCTCCCTCAAAAGAAAATAAAAAATAAAAGTAGCACAAGACACTCGCCCCCATTACAAGGTGAGTTTCTTTTTACAGTACGCAATACCAACCTTTACCGCCGTTTGGAAAGGACTCATATGTAATAGAAAAGGACCTATACGTAAGGATCCGACGGTTGAGATATATTGTGTACCCCCGGTTTTTTTATTGTGGTATGGGTGGTATTCATAGGTGGTATCGGTAGTATATGATTATTATCGGAAATATACAAAATAATATTGTTGTAATATATGAAATCAAGTCTTTTTATGGAACCTTGAATTGGCAGCAGGAATTTTTTTCCAAATAATATACATCAAGCAAATTACTATTTTACCCCTAATAAAAAAAATTGAAAAAACCGATAATACCACCGTACCACCGTTGGGTGGTATTGTGTACCTAAAAAACCATTACAAGGTACCTCTACTTGATATTTCATAATGTTTTGTGTATCGGTGTCTGACTTTGGGCAGACGAAGTGAAATGTGCCATATTAAGCTTGGGGACATTACGCTTTACGCGCCGCATGCCAGTTTGATCCTGTGTGGCTTGCTTCGTCTTCAATTGACAAAGCTGCCTATTCAGTGGCTTATTAGATTGGGATGCCTAGGTGCTTCACGGAAGAAACTAGCTAGCAAAAGGAACGAATAATACAACTGGCGCAACTATCACAGTGGAAACATGTATAAAACATGGTATATGCATTTAGTTTTCATTAATTTGCATGCTTATTGTACACTAGTTGATCCACCCTACACGCACAGCCCCCGGTGCCACTACAGGAAACCTGTAGCTAGTGATATAAGTATTATCTTTCCCAGTCAGTTATCCTGGAGACTCCACATCAACTTATATCTATTTCTTCAGGTCAATCAATCTGTCCAATATATATATACCATTCGAGCATTCACCTCATCCTCACTTCTTGCCATGCATGCTAATTTACTAGCTCTAGCTAGCTTGTTATTATGTGTGGTTCATGTCTATATAACATGCAACAAGAAACACGTACTGAGCACATGTATATGAAGGAAATACATTCAAGTACCACGCGCAGAACCATTGCGTGCTCAACTTTGTTTCACCATGCCACCCGGTCAGAGCTAGTTTAAGCAGTGGGTCATATAACTCATAAGACAAAATCAATTGGGAATGAACGGCATCAGTAAGACAAAGTCCCAAGAATTGCTGGGTTGTCCCGCTGTAAGAACCATCAACTTGTGCTATGTCAATATCTCTAGTGCCAGTTCGGCGTGGGACACACATGTCTTGCCAGGTCGTCCCACAGTGTCTCTAGTGCCCAAGTCAGCACACTACAAGAAATCCCTTGATCCATGACGTTTTTTGATTTCGTCACAGATCACACCGCATCCATGACGAATAGTCGATTTGGTCATAGATTCGCAGCGTTGGATATGAAGCCCGATATGAAGTCCAAACACTATGACGTTATGCCAATTTCGTCATGCATCACACCGCATCCATGACAACAATGATTTCGTGCCAATTTCGTCATTGCATCACACCGCATCCATGACAACAATCAGATTTGGTCATAGATTAGCAAAGTGTTGGATATGAAACCCGATATGAAGTCCAAAGACTATGACGATGCGCCAATTTCGTCGTAATACGACCCACTTTGCATTTCAACATTTCCTTATGATCAATAAAATAAAAAATCATATAATATGTGAAAAAGTAGAGATAATCACCGTCAATAATTTAAAAATCTAAATTTATTTTTTCTAAAGCATATAATATTATATAGTTAGTATATAGATATACCTATATAAATGTAAACAAAACCGAATTTCGGTTTTATGATTTTTTATAACTTTATATATTTTTTTTACATATTGACTTGAATTAAATAAAAAAGAAAAAGACAAAACCGTTCTTTAAACCACACAAAACCAAGCTTGTGATGTAATATGAATGATTTCAAAGGTTGAAAGATATGGTTTGTGTAGTTACTAAGTTTAGGCATGAAAACCGTACTTATGCAAAAATTGAATAGAAGCCATAGTAACATGGGCTTTTTAACCCGAATCAAAGTCTACCGGTGGCCTCTAACTCATTAACGAATTCCGTATAACCACCCCGAGATCCCAAAACCAGCCCGTGCAGCCCAACCGGCCGCCCAACCGCACAGCCCCCAACTGGTCGGCCCAGCACCGCGAGAATGGAGGGCCACTAGCAGACTTTCCCCATCGTTTTTTCTTTTTAATCTATACTTAAAATTTGAAACTAGTGTTTCTCGGTCATAGTAACTCCAAATTCATTGATTCTTTTTTCTGATTTTTTGTAAAATCACAATCTTTCATGTAATATCGTTCGTTTTCATATTAATTGCTATTACATTTATCTTTTTGGGTTAATTGGAACCGTGCTATTATAACTTTGTTATTTTTGAAGTACGCCACTACTATTCGACTTACTACGCGTGCCATTATAATTTCACACTTGTTTGAGATATGCCATTATGTACGCTTGGAGACGATTTTAGGCCCACCGTCGTGTGTATAAGGGGTACGTATCTTCGTATGGACTATATTCCCCCCGCTCGCTTTTCTTTTTCCCTCTCTCTTATCTCACCGATGCGTGGGACCGCGTCGCGGGCTTCTTCAACCTCCCGCCATCTCTCTCCTCCCATGATCTCTCTCTCTCTCTCTCTCTCTCTCTCTCTCTCTCTCTCTCTCTCTATAGGCCGAGCCAAGCCGGGGATCGGTGTGGCGGCGCACACGCGCGCGCGGGAGCGGCCCCACCGGCGGGGAGGAGTGCCGCCCTCGAACCTCGTCGTCGACCTCGTCCCCGTGCTCTTAGTGCAACCACCCCTCGGACCTCATCCCCGTGCCGACGGACCTCATCCCCGTGCTCGTCGTGCCACCGCCCCTCCGACCTCGTCGCCGACCTTGTCCCCGCGCCGCCGAACCTCGTCCCCGTGCTCGCCGTGCCACTAGATCTTGTGTGGGAGGATGGAAAAGGAGGGGCGCCGGGGGAAGGGGACACCGTCGCCGCGGCCCACCATACCCCTCCGGCCGCCCGGAACCCGCCGGGCAGCCGCGGCCGCCCCTAGTCCGCCGCGAACGCGTGCCGCGCAGCCTCCGTGCTCGCACCGCCGGGACCGGCCACGCACGCCCACGCGTAGAGACTCCGCGCGTGCCCCTACGGAGCGCAGAGGCCGGGGGCCGCCGCGCCGCCGGGCCCCTCGGGGGCGGAGCTCCGCCGCGTGCCCCCGCAGCGCAGTGGCCGCACCGCCTCCGCGTGCCCCCGCTCTAGCTTGACCGAATCCCGTGAGGAGGAAGATGGAGAGAGGTTGGAGATGACTATGACAATTGGGCCCCACACGTTAGAGGTAGGAGAGAGGGGAAGGGATGTAAACGTGGAGGGCAAAATGGTACATGCGAAATATGGTGCCCTTTCGTATGCCCGCAAGCGGGCCCAAGACCGTGTCGAACGTAGATAATGTCATATCTCGTACAACGACGTAATTGTAGTGGCACCGGTGTAGTTTGTTGAATAGTAATGGTTTATTTCGTAAACGTGATAATTATAATGGCACAGCTCCAATTAACCCTCTTTTTCATACAACTTCTTTTCTTCTACCGAAAGAGAATAAATAAAAGATATTTTTCAATAATAAATGGTAACATAACTTCATATTTACTAATGTTATGATAAACACAAGGTTATGGTAAAGTTTGAAGTGCATATGAATTCGAAAATTTCGAAAGGTATGATACACTTCAATGTTCAAGTAATGTTTCATGAAACTATGTGAGACATGTATCCATTTCTAAACAACGTAGGTTCCGCTCGTTACCGAAATCATTTGAAAGTTTGATCACAAGTTTATGGACCCAAATTATGGTACCACGTGAATTCGTAGAACCATTAGAGCATTTTATGATATTATTTGAATTATGATAGTGTAAATTCGAGATGTAAGATTGAATTACCCCTAATAAACTCGTTGTCGAAATCATTTTTCATTTGTTAAAGTTGTAGATCTTGGTAGAGAGTGATTTTAGAAAATTTTAGAAAAAAGAATCATCCAATTTGGAGTTAGTATGAGGCAGAGAAACTAGTTACAAGTTTTAGTCAAAGATTAAAAAGAGAAAACACACTTGTTCATCTCAGTTCATAGCAAGTGCAATTTCTGTTTTTAATCTTCGGATAAAACTTGTAAACTGTTTTTCTTCCTCATACGAACTCCAAATCGGTTGATTCTTTTTCCTAATTTTTTTAAATCGAGATGTTTTACTCATGCCATTTGTTTGTATCTTAATTACTATTTCTTGATTGCTTTTCATACAACATATCTTTTCTAACTAAAAAGAGAATATAAAAAACATGTTTTTCATAATAATTGCTAATATAACTTAATATTCTCTAATGTTATGGTCAACACAAGGTTGCATCCAAATTTGAGGTGCCCATGGGTAAGAAAGTATTTGAGTGTGTACAAACTTTGAAGTTTAAGTTGAGTTGTATGAAACAATGTGATGATCTAGCTAGTTTACGAACAATGTATACTCCAATTTTCACAAAATCTTATGAAACTTTTTTCTCAAGCTTGTACATTGATAAAATGATCCTATGCCAATTTACATAATTTTTTGATAAGTTCTATTTATTATTATTGTTATTTTATAACAAGGTGACTAGTAGAAGTTCGAAATTTCCCTGCAATCCAATTGAATTTGTCGTCAATCTCCTAGATGTGGGCTAGAATGGACAATAGGTGCCTAAATATAGTTTTTTTTGAAATTTTGTTAATCTTATTAGAGGTACATGTAGATCAATTTGGAATTACTTTCGGTAAAAATGTATAAATTCATTTAAATGATTGAAAATAGCAAATCTACTTGAAAATTCTTGAAACTCCCACGTGAAAACTTATATGTCGTATTTTGCATTAGAAAATGTGTTGAGGGTATGTTAGATAATAATTTTTCATCTTACTTCACATGGGTGTATTAATTATGTTTTAGAAAAAATAGAAAAATGAATTTTTTGCATGAAAATTGGAAATCTAAATCTCCAAATACTAATAGGAGAGTAAGTGTAAGGTTGCATCAAAGTTTGAGGTGTCCATGAGGTAAGAAAGTACTTGACCGTATACAAACTTTGAAGTTTAAGTTGAGTTCTATGAAACAATGTGACGAACGATCTAGTTTATGAACAATGTATACTCCAATTTGCATAAATTGTTATGAAACTTTTTTGTCAAGCTTGTACATCCATAAAATGATTCTATTTCTAATTACATAATTTTGGAGAAGTTTTAGGTATTATCATCATTATTTTATAACAAGGTGACTAATCGAATTTAGAGTTTTCCCTACAAGTTAATTGAATTTTTAGTGAACCTTTTAGATGTTGGATAGAATGGAACATAGGCACCTAAATATTGTTTTTTGAATTTTTTGAATCTTATTAAAGATCCATATAGGTCAATTTGGAATTAATTTCGATAAACATGTAGAAATTCATTTATATCATAGAAAATAACAAATCTACTTGAATATTCTTGAAACTTCTATGTGACAACGTATATGCATATTATTATATATAAAAAATATATTTGTGTGTATAAGATAATTATTTTTAGATGTTACTTCACAATGGTGCAATAAAAAGAATAAAGAAAAAGAAAAACGTCCCGAAGAGAAGAAATCAAACCCGGCCCATGACCAAATGGCCCAACTAATTTCGGCCATCCATTGGCGATTCGATGGCTACGATGGCTGCAATGTCGCCGCACGTGGATGCCACGTCGCTGACACGTTTTTAAAACACCATCGCCACGTCATTTGCCACATAATCACCACGTCATCCGCCACATAATCGCCATGTCATCCGCCATATCATCTCTACAAGTGATGTGGCAAGTTAATCCATGACAGTCACTTTCGTCACAGATTTTGGGCTATGGGTCGGGTTCACTAGGCTTTACACCAATCTATAACAAGTCGAAAACGTCATGGATTACGACAATCCATGACGAAACTGTTAATACGTCACCAGAGGTGATTTGTGACGCTCAATCCATGACGAAAGGAAATGTCGTCATAGATGTTGTTTTATGACGAAAATTGGATGATACGTGACGAAAATCGACCGTCATAGATCACAAGGTTTTTTGTAGTCGCATGCTGGAACACATATCAAATTACCAGATCGTCCCACTGTGTCAATGTCTCTAGTGCCAGGTCGACATTTTTTTTAGATAATGGATATTTAAATCCTTCCTCTACATCCAAAGATGTACACAACCAATTATTACATAGTTCAAACAAAAGTCAATAAGAGCAGACAGGCAGCTACGGGCAACACGCCCCCACCTAAGGTAAACGATAAAAATTATTCCATCCTTCATTGGCAAATTGTAGACCGATGACTTCTAATTTCCTGCTCATAGCGATGAGGATGTCCTTGGCTCGGCTTCTACGCCGCAACGGGGCCCGTAAGCGTAACCAAGAAGCTCCCCCGAAAATAACCCGTAATCGAATTAAACTTCGTCTTTTTGAAAACTATATCATTCCTGCAGTTCCAAATAGCCCAGCAGATGGCCGCGACACAAATCCAAATCAGTTGCTTAGAATCTTTATGTTGATTATTAAGCCAATTACCAAACATATGGTTAATAGATCTAGGTTGGCTCAAAGTAGTAGCATAGAAAAATTAACCTCCAAATCATCTTTGCTAAGGGGCAATCTAAAAAGAGGTGCTGAATAGTTTCATTCAAATTACAGCAGACACACTTCTGACTTCCTTTCCAATTTTTCTTCGCAAGGTTGTCTTTTGTTAAAACGACACCCTTCTGAAGAAACCAAAGAAAAATTTTGATTTTAAGACTTCCAGATCTTCCTATGCTGAAACGGTGGATGAGTATCTAAAACATCTTGATACATTGATCGGACAGTGAAAAGACTGTTTTTCCGCCACCTAAAATAATCTTTACCACCACCAAAACAACATTAGAGACCCGAGCTACTAGGTGAAGCCATTGTCTTAGGTTATTGTCCATCAGAGACCGCCTGAAGGAGATATTCAGAGGTATAGAGGACATGACCTTAGAAATCGTTACCTTCTTATCCCGCGCAATATGGTATAAGGAAGGGTAAGTATCCTTAAGCGGCTTATCACCTAACCGGGTATCCTCTCAAAACCTAGTGCTAGTTCCATCTTTAATAATGAAAGAGCCGTTGGAGAGAACCTCATCTTTAATATGCATGAGGCCTCTCCAAAAGTGAGAGTCATTTGGTTTGGCTGATACTTGCGTCAGGGTCTTGGTTCTCAAATATTTATTACTTAGCAAAGATTGTCAGGTCCCGTCGGTGTTCAATAGGTTAACTAACTATTTAGCCAAAAGGCATTTGTTTTGAAGCTGTAAATCCAAGATCCCGAGGCCACCCTGATCCTTGGGCCGGCACAAGATGTCCCATCTGGCAAGCCTGTACTTGTATTTTTTTATTAGAGCCTTGCCAGAAAAATCTTGATCTGAAATAATCAAGTGTTTTAAGAACTCCCTTGGGGATCTCAAAGAAGGACATCATGAACATAGGAAGGCTACTTAACACAGCGTTAAGCAGAACCAATCTCCCCCCATAGGATAGGTATTTTGCTTTCCAACATGAGAGCTTTTGCTGAAAGCGCTCTTCAACTTTACTCCATTCAGAATTGAGTTGTCTATGGTGCATCGGGATACCTAATAAATACCTGAAGTGTCAGGTTGGCATGGAACACATCTCAACTTGTGCTATGTGACTTTAATAATGTTCACCTATGATGCACATGTATTTTCTTACTTTTCTCACAAATAGTTTGAAATCTATATTTACACAGCAGTATGATGCATGCGACTTCAATAAATGTTCACCTACGTACTGCTACTGAAATGCTACCATAAAACTAACTTATTTGAGAGTCCAACTAGCTCATGTCACTTGTTTTTTGTTGCACGTTAATCTTTGTCTGAACACTAAATTTACATACGTGACACACCATGGTTATGCGACGAATCCCCTCCTATATACATATACGTTCCAATTTCATAAACACCATCATGCTTTTAACAGTATAGGAGTGCTGTGATGATGAATATTATAGGACAGAGACATGGCATTTCCTGATTGAGTGGCATCAGGAAGACACATAAGGTGACGAGAAGAGAGATGCCAAGTGGATTTCTTCGAGCTAGGCATGTACAATATCATCAGTGATCTGCTAGACAGTATCCTGATCGTTGCAGCCAATTACTGACCATCTATCTATGTCTTTAGAGACATATATCATACCCTTCTCTGAGCCCACTGAGATCATGCATGGGAACACAACACTGGCTGCATAATGCATCTTTGAAAACCTTGCACAATTGCCTATTTCCTGGTGCCTCGCATCCATACACAGGAGTAATACATAGACATTTGTAGCTTTATTTTCCTCACTACTATTTGCTCCATCAGTCTAGTACTCTGGTTCACTTCGCTGGTGGTTTGTGCAAGCATGACGTGCACAAGACAGATGCAATACTACGATGCTACTAGCAAATATATGGCCCGTTTGGTACATCTTTATGAGCGGCTTCATGAGCAGCCTTCACAACTTCAATAGCCAAACGATCGCTCTCTCGCCTGACTCTCGGTCACCTTCTCTCGAAAACTCTCTCTCACAGAGTTAAGCACACAGTGAAGTTGCAAAACCATAGCTCTCCCCTGCTCGGAAGTTGCTCATGAAGTTGTTTTTTAAAAAAACAGCTCTCTATTTGGTGAAGTTGAGTTGTGCCAAACAGGGCCATATAATGCTCCACGTTAAAGTACTATTTATTTTGTAGTATAAATGAATGACATTTTCTTCGATGCTTAAAGATTTTAGGAGCCGGCTATCGGTCCTAATTGGATGGTTTAAAAATAGGAGGAACCAAAATTGTGGATCGAAACCAAATATTTACGGATTCGGAACTAATAATCAAAAAACGAAGGAAAGGGTAAGTCCACATAGCTCGGTGCTGGTCCATAAACGTCGGCCCATATGTTCGCTCGGTCCATTCTCTCGGCGCCACCGCTGAGGCCTTGGCCCGTCGCCGCATGATTTGTCTGTAACACTTTACTACTGTTTTCCACATTCACGCTGCATGATTTATTTAATCTCTGCTATCTCGATATGATTGTTGAACCCATTCCTTCGCGAGTTCTGTAACTTCTGTTCGTTGACAGATGATCCAATCTTCTGAAAATCATGTTTCGATTGGTGCAACATATATATTCTCTTGTGTAAAGGAACGTGATGAGAGCTAGGTTTGAGTGCTCGATTCGCGTGTGCAAGAGAGCTTGACATTCTTGCTAACCGACGGAGGAGGCACAATGAGCAACGTGAAGACTCTTTGCATGCAAGGTATTTTCAGGCTAGGACTAGAACTAGAAGCAGAGCTTTGAGCAGAGTTTTGGGATTGTGGTCTTGTATTGGCTATAAGCTCTCAAACCGTTTGAGGGTGGAGGCCGGAACTTTTCCATTATCTTAAAAAAACAATCTGCTCAGCATGGAAAAACACCGATTAAGAATATCCATCCCAACACTGTACAATGATGCGGGCCATAAGGTAAGAAAACAGTTTCCTTTGAACACACTTGCATGCTCTGTGAGGACAAGCAAAAGCAGAATGTCATCAAAGAGAACTCAATAAGCAACTCTGTCTATGGAACCACGGCATTCGAAAACCTCCCAGCATAGCCTATTTACCCGGTGCCTCACATTTCTACGGTAGTAGGTTCACAGTATGCTTCCCCTGCACTATAACGCCTTAACCTCTGGTACTGATTCCTTATATACAGCCCATAGGCATGATGGCATTTCAATTGCTGATGAAAACCTCTAAGGGGTTTGCAGTACATACATATTCATGTAGTCAATTTCAAGTACAACACATGTGATGCAAAAAAAAAAAAGCAGAGACACGCACGCATTTACATGTACAAGAAACAGAGGTACCATGAGTATGAGAATGCACGTTCACCGTGTGATTTCTGATCTCAAAGTTTGCTGGGGAATTAGGATGATTTGCCCTAACTTGAAAGGGCAGGTGTGCAAGCATAAGAAACTACCTAGCTCAGGGCAATTGATCGATAATGCGGTGTTACAACATCGTGCTGCATCTATGGGTGTATGCGTGCAATATCTTGGTTTGCTCTCCTCCAGACGTTGTAAATGAAGCCAATGTAGCACCATGGTACTCTGACGTCCCATCGTCATTCGGAATAGCCTATTTCCCGTTGCCTCACATTTCTACACTAGTAGCTTCATAGCTTTCTTTTAACTAGTTAAGTGCCCGTGCGTTGCTACGGGACACATAGTACTACAATGACATATGTATAAGCACAAGAAACATTTAAATATGAAACATCAACTTCATTTATATCATAATTTAAGAACATATACTGCAGCCGTGATGATAGAAACATAATATTACATAAATCTCAAATAAAGATAAATAGTTACAACGCCATAATGTAAGAACATATATAATCATTTAATGTTTCCGATGCACGAGAAACAAGATTACAAAGGACACAAACGTAAGGATGTAATAGTTGTGCAAAACATAAGATAATACCTTGTCATCAAGTGAGGACCTCTCGTAAACAATATTTCTAGTATAAGTTGGATTAACTATTTTCTTTTTTCTCTTATCTTTCTTATCACCGGGTGGGATAGCAAGGATCTTAATGTTTGATCTAGCAAAGTGGCCCTAGATAGCGCAACATATAGCCGGCCATGGGAGAACACCGGTTCGTGCAAATACACACCAACATTGGGGATAGTCCGCCCTTGAGCCTTGTTTATTGTCATGGCAAACCGAGTCTAATAGGGAACCGCTTCCTCTTGAACTTGAACGGGAACATATCGTCATCCGATGGGCATAACGGAATCCGTGGTAGGAAGATTCGTTTTCCGGCATGGTCTCCAACCATAATTTCGGCATCGATGATATTTCTTTGGAACCTTCTAACCACCACTCGGTTCCATTACAAAGTCCAACAGCAGGTCGATATTCCTTAGCAATATGACTGGGCACCCAACCTTGAGCTTTAATACATGTGGCGGGAGACCGCTAGGGTTTAAAGTGTTGAGGAACTCAGATGGGTAGTAGTTGTGTGGATCATCCACCGCACTGTCAAAGCTGTGGTACACCACCTCATCCCCTTGGAAACGGCTTACCATCTTCATGTTAATCTTATCAACCGAGTCATTCTTTGGCGATAATATCGCTCGTGAGGTGATATAGCTCTTGTTTGACATATTGTCATTGAGGGCAGGGAATATGGAATCAATTAGCATATCAAGATCACTGTCTCTCCCCGTCCGGTATGCATATTTCTTTAGGAAGGAGGATTTGACCATCAGCATTAGCCTCCTCAGTGCCTCCCCCGATACGTAGTAAGTATGCCGCAAACCATGGGTCGGCCTTTGCCCTCATGTTGCGCACCAATCTTAGATGTCGCATTGAACTCCAAAGGTGCGACATCCGTAGAGAGGCACCGACTACTTGTGCCCTTGATCCTTTCCGAACAACCGGGAGAACCTGCCTGAAGTCTCCACCAAACACAATAGTCTTTCCCCCAAACGGCACATCCCAACGGTCCATGAGATCACGAAGGCCGTAGTCTAGCGCCTCGACACCTTGCCTCCTCATCATCGTCACCTCATCCCAAATAATAAGGGATGCAATATGAAGCACTCACCGGTACCACTCGTTTTGTGAAGGAACAACGGTCCCCATCTTCGAGGCTGAGAGGAACCCCAAAGCGCGAGTGGGCAGCCTCCGCCACCAGCATTATTGAGGCCGCAACTCCGAAGTTGTCGTTGCCACCGCAATTTTATCTCGACCACGTATAGTAGCGAGCAGGCTCTATATAGATAAGTCTTTCCGGTGCCGCCAGGTCCATCCACAAAGAACACACCACCACACTCACTATCAACAGCAGACATAATCTCATTGTAGGCAACGTGTTGCTCCTCGTTAAGGGTTTTTGATAGTTCCAAGTCTTCAATGCTCGCCTCAATGTTAGCCTCTTCAAAAATCTCTCTAGGAATATTGCCGTACGGCATCATATGTATCATCGATTTTAGGAAGTGGAAACTTTGTTATTTCCTTCCCCATGGATTCTAACTTCTTCCGAATTTCTATGAGGACCATCCGGTCCACTTTGAAGCTAGACCGGTTGTTGCGCCTATAGTCCTCTCCCATTGCATCCTTGTGCTTTTCCCGGAGATCAAACACATTACTTGGCTCACAAAATACCAAGATACTTGCAAAGAGCGTTCGTAGTTCAAATGGCATCATCCAATGAGTACCTTCGTAAGACAATCATGCAATGTTTTGTCCGCTTCAATAAGGCCCCTTTTTTCGCAGCCTTCGCGAAAAGTCGGCAGGAGTGTGCCGTAAACCGTCCTTAGATCGTTGAAGGAGGTTGCACCGCCCACATTGTGTAGAAGAACACGGAGGTAATAACGCTCCCCTTCACTGGATTGGCACCTACAACTCTTCCGACCCGTCTTAAAGCCTTTTGTGCCCTCCGAATCCATATTTTGCCCCGTGAGTCCCACCTATAGTACTCGTGAAAGTCCGGATACAATATACCACGGGCATGTTCGGATGTCCCGTTCTTTTCAAAGTAGGCTTTAAGCATCGACATTTCAACACCCGGACGATTAAGCACATGTCGAATACCCTCGCGCCGCAAAATGACACCATGTGCATGCCAGGAAGATGGAGCCGCAAGGCCAACACCGAAGGGGACCTATCACTTAAATCAAACCCATATATCCTCCACAAGGCTTCGGAGGAGTTATCCATCTAGCATCCCTATATAGTTTGATCTCATCAATGTTTCCTTCATTACCCTCCTTGGCGCCTCTCTCACAAAGAACAGATGCACGGTCATGACCCTTGTGAATGTACTTAAATAAATATTTGACGGACTTGATGCTCCCACATGCCTCAACATTTATGTGGCAATTGAACAGACGGAGGAGGTACGGGTTGTAAGGCACAACCCATCTGTTGTCAAGGTCATGCCCACGAACCTTCTCTTTTCTACCATCGTCACGCCGTCTGTAAACCGGGTATGAATCCTTGCCCTGTAATGTGGCATCACAGAAAGGTCGTGGGTAATGGTTCTTGCATTCTTTACGGCCCTTTGTGCATGGGCAGTTGCGATTAAGTGATCCACAAGGCCCATGCATCATATGCTTTGTAACCATTTTATACAGTTCTGGATATTTCTTCTTGTTTGGGAGCTCAGCTGAGATTAGAAGATCATACTGCTCTGGGCACTTGAGTTTATAGTTTCTTTCCATGATTAGCAAAAAATGTGCGTGTGGTAGTCCCCTCTTCTGGAACTCAACAACATACACATGTGCGCGAACCTTTCCGAGAATGTCCTTTTTTAGCAACTTGTCCTTAAGCTCTTCTAATTTTGCCCTAAAGACCCGATCAATAAGGTCCGGACGGTCCCGTGTCGTTTGTCCAGGGTACGACTCACGCGTGATCTCTTCCCACTCGGGATTACATGTCATGGTTAGGAAGATGTCCGGTTTCCCCAAACCTTCGCACCGGTGCCATGGCATCCAAGTACTTACGCCTCATGTCCCTCGGGCCTCCAATAAACGACGAAGGCATCACCGTACGCTTTCCAACCATTTCGGTTCTCTCCCTCACCAAAGATGCGTGCTATCAACCAATCCTTGGTAGAGGTCGGCCCCGATCTCTTTTCGATGATTACGTATGTAATCCAACCGAGCACTCTCAATTTTGATGTACGTGTCCACAAGAAATTTTTTGGAAAAGGCGCCGGCCATAAATAATGGGATTGAAGATTCCCGCCGTATCCGAAACTTATAACAAGTAGTAGTCACGCACGTAAACACATAAGTTTCCCGGAGATTCCGCAAAAGTAACATGTTATTAGAGTTATTTCTATGACAACGTGGTTCCGTATACATGATAGTATAAGGAGAAATAAACCTGTTTCTTCTTCCTCAGTATTACTACGAGCCTTACGCAGGGCACGAGCCGTGTTGACATCCTCCATAGTAACACCTCTCTTTGGGATATCCATATGCCATCCAAGCTCACCCTTAGGGAAGAATAATGGATATGAAAGAGCATCGTAGCACCCATGGTATGATCGGATGCCATGCCTCGCTCCTATCTTTTCCATGGAGAACAACACTATTTTGAAATTGGCCCAGGAGTTCACTACCCTCGATCCAAAAAGCAGCCCACCTCCTTAGCGATCGGCTCATTGTATGTCCTTTGGTCCAATCGTTGATCAAGATTAAGTTCGAGACAATAGTCATCAAGTTGTCCACCGCCCCATACTTCTCAAATGTTGTGAGTACGGGTTGTGACGAAGGATGGCCACCAATCTATCTATAACTTCTTTATCTTTTTGGTACTTCTCTTCACGGCACCTTCGGTAACGATACTCAAGGCTCGGATCATCATCATAGAAGTAAAGCTCAAGATGTCTAGGCTCCAAGCCCTCCTCTCTCCCAAATGACCTTATGTTGTGATACATCATGCCATGTGCACGGAAGGTATATATGCCGGTGTTCCTCATGTTAGCAGTAGCACCATCTAGACGACAATAGAGGGAAGTGAAAGAGAAGTGACCATTGAAAAACCTAATATTGCTACGAAAGTGCCTAGCATCTTCATCAGAGCTCGTATAAAGCCTTATGAGTTGGTCCGGTATCCGTTGGTTCATTCGGCTCGATCTTCCCGTTGCGGCAACAGAACCCAGGTGGTTCTTTCGGAAACCTCTTCGCATGACAAAGTGGTGGCAATTAGGGACATGTTTTAACACATGTGTCTCCGTAGGCATGTTACCGTACACCTTTTCATACGGGTCGGGTTCTTCGGGGATAGAAGTCGTGTCGTCCTCGGGAGTATGACTTTGGACATCATCATCATCGATTCCTCTAATGAAATGACACTATGATCCGGTCACACTATATCAATGCAATTCAAATAAAATATGATGCCTACAAACATAATGTATACCATTCACATTACACTATGATTATCTTGATGTGCGCCTATATTAAATAGTCCTAGAACAAAAAACGATTCAATATGTATACCATTCACATTACTCGCCGTTCTGTAGTTACATCACTTCAAATAAACAGTACCTGATCCATCACATGTTGTGTTTTCATTGTCCAGCCGTTTATTCTCCAGGCGCCTCTCTCGTCTCTTCCTGTTGAGCTCGTCCTTTTGTTCCTTTGGCATCGATGCATACCTCTGTCTCCTCCGCTCATTACGGTCCAAGGCCCCTAGCAACACGACCAAAACACATTCAGATTTTGTCAACAAAATATACTGAGTTGTGAAACGTGCTTCATCAAACCTTGATTTATATTGTTTGTGATATCTGCAAGCGGTGTCGAACTATCTCCTCGCTCTCTTTGAATCCATCTCAATTCAAAGTGAAACTTGTCGTATGTAACCAAGTAGGAAGTGCGGATAAGGCACCGGCCAAAAATAAAACATTTTCGCATTAAACTTGAATTGTGCTCTAAATTTTATCTACATTAATTTTTTTGGCTAACCTATAACAACAAATAGTGCAACAGTTTGAGATTTAAGAACACATAATTACGTTGGCAAAATAGTGTATTCAGATCATCTAGATCAAAAAATAGCATATATTTGAAGCTGCACTCTTTTAAAGATGCACAGTAGCCAAAATAGTGTATTCAGATCAGTCAAAGGGTGGTAATAAAAGAGTCTGTTTGAGAAAGCTTAAGAACTCCTCGAATGGTAATTCATACAATGGCAAGGATGCTATTGAAAAACCCAATAGCCATCTGCTGCTCTGGAAAGTAAACAGTGATGGTAGCATACCTTGTCCACCAAAGGAAATAGGAGGCTGTGGTGGTACACTTCTGGACCTTAAGTGTGTATTTGCAGAGGGGATGCTTGCTGATCTAGAAGATAGAGCTGACAAAGTTCATAGGAGTGAAACAAAATTCCTCTTGGAGCTAAGTTAACAGTTCGGCAGTTCCAGATAATAACACCTTCCCATACCTGTGTTGCAGGATAATGCATTTTAAGTAAATTGAAATATATGGACACAAGAAAGAAGGTAGTAATACTTCTTTCTAACAGGTAGGTAGTAACACTCATATCATCAAGTTTACAACACATTATGGCTTAGTGAAAAAAAATAAAAATCATACTCCTACGAATAACATGTGTCGTGCCTATTCAAATCAATATGATAATTTAGCTATCCTACTACAGATGATGCACACAATTAAGTCTTAAAATATGTTTCCAGTTTGTCGATCACATGATCACATCTCACCATTGAGTTATTACCTTGACGAGATGATGCACACAATTGAGACTTTAAATTGATAGAGTGATAAAGGAGGCAAAACAGGAGCAAAAAGCTTTGGCTTCTTCCAATGCATATATGTGATCTCATAGTAAACATCAAAAAATATTTTGTTAAGTGCAGCTTATTAAGCAACACAGAGTAACTATGATAGCATAACTTTGATGGCCACCAATTTTTAAAGAGCTTCGCAAGTCCATCTTTTGATGAGCTTCCTGGTTTTAGTATAAAAAATAACATGCAAAGATAGGCATGCCGCAACATGTAACTTCTATAGTTTTCAAGCAAAGTTACATGATAGCTACCTCTCAAAACTTTGTTTCCTTTTGACTTTGAGCTAAGATATGATTCGGGCATCGCAAATGATAAAAAATAAAATAATCTCCTTATACCCAAACTTGTAGTTCCCAAACTTGTAGTTCAGTCAAGCAATTTGCTTCAGCCATTTTTTCCAACACTTAGCAGGCAACACCGACAAAATGTGCGTGACGTAAATTGGGACCCCGAAGGAAATTTCTTAAATAGTCTATAAATGATCGCTCAAACAAGACAAGTAATCGCACTCGCTTGTACCGAAGCAATGTGATTGAATTATGAAATAACACATTCACACTCATTTGCCGATAATTGCCCTCGACCAGATCTCGTGCCTTCCTATCGAAATTCGTAACTCATAAGTCATCGTAAGATTCAGGTAACTCTTGAGATGCATCTAAGTTCTGAACATTGCGAACAAAATGCTTTCAAGCTTCTATTAGCTGGTGGAGATATACAGTTTACATGGCAGATATTATTTAATTTAGCAATACAAAACTACAGAGATTTTCTACTACAAAGGGCACTTCCCGGTTCCCGTTCATATCGACCAAAGATAATTTAATAATAGATTCCACAACTTGCACATGAGAAGAGAAAAAACACCGAAATATCAATGCGTTGAAAACACAGGAATTTGAATTGCTCATTTCAACAGCTTAGTTGATCAACAACAACGTGAGAGAGTAAAGGTTTGACAAACATTATTCCAACAATAAATCATACCAACATCAAACTTTTTACTATCAATGTCAATGCCAATAATCCGAGAAGCACCAGCTGATTTTGCACCCTCAGCTACCTAAAATGGAATACTCAGACGTCAAAATCCTATTCACCAACTCAGCAAAGAACCTCATCTAAAAATTTTTTTAAAATAGACTTGGTTCTAGGGCCGCTACTGCCTGGCTGTTACAGAACGTCACGCCGTAACCTGCCTTTGCCCATTGCCCTGTTCCTCCCAAGTCACAAATCCCTCAAAGAAAAGGCGGCTCCAACAACAAGAGCGCTCATCAGCTAAAATCTTGACAAGATCCGCCCCCGATTTGTGGAGCACCAGGCGAACGTGAGCCCGGCGCGGTGAGTGCGAGCAAGATTTGCCATGGGGCGGAGCAGGAAGGATTCCGGCGATCTGGCGGTGGCTCTCGAGGAGGACGAAGGGGAGGCGGAGGAACAGACTGAGGGCGCGGAAGAAGAGCAGACCGAGGAGGGGGAAGGTGAGGAGGATGAGGCCGAGGCGGAGGCGCCGGCGCAGGAAGCCGTGGACACTCCGAAGCTCGCCGAGGGCTACTTCAAGATCGAGGCCATCCGTCGCCGCCGCCTCCGCAAGGGCCAGCTCCAGTACCTCGTCAAGTGGTTGGTCACGCCGCTTCTTCTCCCAATATCCGTACCGGGCCGAAGACTCGACCCTCTAGCCCGGCCCACTTCGTCAAAATTCCTAGCTTCCTGTTGTCGTCGTCGTCTCCGTTCCGTTGTCCGTTCCCTTTCGATAGTTCTCTTCTTCTTCTTCCCCCGACGAGAGGAAGAGGGAGCAGCTGCGGAGCAGCGCAGCCGCGATGGACCGCGTCCAGCTCGTGCTCCTGGGACTCCCCATCCTCCTCTTCTGCTTCGACGTTGTTACCCTCTTCTCGCCGCTTCCGCCGATGGCCCCGAAACCCGACCACCAGTCGGGCTTGACCCCTGACGCCTTCCAGCCCGGCGACCCCTCCGCCGCCGACGGTTCTGCACAGGCGGTTAGTATCAGTACGCCTCCTGATTCAATGATTTCGTGCCTGATCTAATCGTTTTAACTGACGCGAGTCTCCATCACAGGAGCCGCAGGTGGATGGACCTGGCTCCGGCACCACCGTCCACTTGAAATTTTGCGCCTCCTGCTCGTACAGGTGATCCCATGCACATCTTGAGAAACTCACTGCAAGCCCAACTGTGCCAAGGCCAAAAACACCATATTTCTATTCACCCGTCGTTCTTCCCCTCGACGGAAACAGAGGAGGGAGGCGGACAGGGGCGGCCCGCCGGCGTCGGGCGGCGCCCCTCCCAGAACGGCGGCGGACGGGAAGTGGGGGAACGGAGAGAGGAGGTCGAGGGCGACCAATTCCTATCCTCACCTCGGGCGGAGACGCCGGAGCTCGGACCGGTGCGGGCGCCGCGCGATGGAGGGCCCGGTGCCGCGCGTCTCGACGGGGAGGACCGGGGGAGCGCCGAGGGGGGCGGCCGGGGCGGGTTTCTTCGGGCGGTTGGTGCGATGAAGGCCTCCCGGACCGAGCGCGGGTGCGTGACGGCCTCCCGGACCGCGTCCGGGGTGCGTGACGGCCGCACCGCCGCCGACACGAACGGCCGTCGGGGGAGGTGACGGTTGAAGGCCTCTCGGACCGAGCGCGGGTGCGTGACGGCCGCGCCGCCGCCGACACGAACGGCGCCGTCGGGGGAGGTGGCGACCTCCGGCCGGCCGCCGGCGAGCGTCTGGTGGTGGGAGATTGAGGAGGTTGAGGTGGTGGTGGAAAAGTGGAGGACGCGGGACGGGAGGACGTGGAAGAGGAGGGACTGTGGACTCGGGTCGGAGACGGAGGATCGAGAGGCGCGCGGTTGGATCGGGTCCTCCGAGGCTGAGCGCGGTCGTTCTACGGAGAGGACGGCAGACCCAATTTTTTTCTCCACTTCGTTCTTTTTAGTGGTAAGATCCACCGAGCACCGTATCCGGGTTTCTCCATCTCTCCACCTTATTGATCGATCTCTCTCTCTCTCTCTCTCTCTCTCTCTCTTTATATATATATATATATATATATATATATATATATATATATATATATATATATATATATATATATATATATATATATATATATATATATATTTTGACCGAAGTCAGACCTCTACCTATTTTTTTTCATATAAAGAAAGAATGTACATTTACAAGGTCACATGCCTAAAAAGGAGCAGGAAAAATATTACAGACTACTCAGCCAATTAGATACCTCTGGTTTTACTCGCAGAGTAACCAGGTTCAATAATGATCGATATTGGCTCAGGGTGGCTCTCTAGTTGTTGGAGGTTTGGAGCAGCTGCAGCCTGCAGGTGTGTACTATATATTTTTTAGATAATGGATATAAAATCCGGCCTCTATGCACGAATGCATACACAGCCAAAAAATACACTTTGAGTTCGGAACAAAGATAGAATCACAAGCCACGATCTCGTATACAAAAGGAAAACTAAAGCGGACGATAGATATGTTGCCATCCTCCTTTCATCATCTCCAAGGCAAGTTGTCTCCGCATTCCTACTAAAGAAGGAGATGGTGTCTTTGGCTTGCTCGCTACGCTCGTAATCGGGCCCAAAAACGTAGCCGTACGTCCCTCGGAAGATTACCCGCAAAATGGAGTTAACTTTGATTTTGTGAAAAATAATGTCATTCCCGCATCTCTAGATGGCCCAAGACAACGCCGCCACACCTACCCGCATCAAGTTCCTAACCTTTCTAGATTGATTAGATAACCAAGATCCAAACAAATGTCTTATTGAACTAGGTGGTGTCAACCCTGTAGCATAATAAACTATCCTCCACACCATTCTCGCATACGGGCACTCTAAGAAAAGATGTCGAATAGTTTCATTACTATTACAGCCAGCACATTTTTGGCTACCCCTCCAATTTTTCCTAGCGAGATTGTCTTTGGTTAGGATCACTCCTTTTTGAAGGTACCAAAGGAAGATCTTAATTTTTAGAGGAATCTTTAATTTCCAAATCTTCTTGTGTCGAAACGGTGGCGATGCATCGATAAGATATGCGTACATCGATTTAACAGAGAACATCCCGGTTCGTGTCAAACCCCATCGGATCCTTGTACAATTTGAACATTATAAAGTTGTGCTACAAGATTGTTCCATGCATTCGATTATTATCGACCAAGTGCCCTCCCCGAAAGATACATTGAGGGGTGATGTAGACATGACATTGGCCACCGTAGCGTGGGGATCTCGCACTATGTTATAGATAGAAGGATATCTTAATCCGAACGGAGTGCTACCAACCCAAGTGTCTTCCCGTAATCTAGATTTCGTCCATCCTTAACGTAAAAGGAGCCTAACCGTAACACCTCATCTTTAATTTTCATGAGGCCTCTCCAAAAGTGAGAGTCATACGGCTTAGCTTTAACTTGAGAGAGTGACTTAAAATTAAGATATTTGTTTGTTAGTAATTTTTGCCGCATCCCATCGGTATTTAGCAAATTCACTATCCACTTAGCCAATAAGCATTTGTTTTGCAATTGGAGATCTAAAATTCCAAGTCCCCCTTGATCCTTAGGTCGACACAATATGTCCCATCTAGCAAGTCGATACTTATGCTTATCGAAGATCCTTGCCAAAAGAACCTTGACCGAAAGTGGTCGAGTTTTTTCAAAACACCTTTCGGTATTTCAAAAAAGGACATCATAAACATGGGAAGGCTACTAAGTACCGAATTAAGTAGAACTAAACGCCCTCCATACGACAAGTACTTAGCTTTCCAGCAAGAGAGCTTCTTTTGAAACCTTTCCTCCACTTTACTCCATGCCGAGTTTAGGAGTTGCCTATGATGCATTGGAATCCCGAGGTACCTAAACAGATATTCCCCCGCGTTACATCCAAAGAGATCGGTATAGATCGCCTCCCTCTCTTTGGCTGCACCATAGCAAAAAATTTCACTCTTGTGAAAATTGATCTTAAGACCCGAGAGTTGCTCGAAAGCACAGAGCAAAAGCTTAAGATTCTTAGCCTGCTCCAAGTCATGATCAAGGAAGAGAATAGTGTCATCGGCATATTGCAAGATCGACAGACCGTCATCTACCAAATGCGGGATGACACCTCTTATTTGCCCTTCGGCTTTCGCTCTTCGGATAAGCAGAGCAAGCATATCAGCCACTATGTTAAATAAGATAGGTGACATCGGATCTCCTTGACGGAGCCCTCTTTTCGTTTGGAAGAAGGGACCGATTTCATCATTCACTTTGATTCCCACACTTCCACCCGAGACCATTCCTTGAACCCATCGACACCACTTAGGCGAGAAGCCCTTCATCCGTAATGTCTGTTGAAGGAAGGACCACTTAACCTTGTCATATGCCTTTTCAAAGTCGATTTTGAAAATGACCCCATCACGCTTCCTCATATGCAACTCATGTATGGTCTCATGTAGGATCACAACGCCCTCCATGATATTCCTGCCTGGCATGAAGGCAGTTTGCGTAGGACTTACCACCTTTTGTGCAACACTATTCAACCGATTAGTGCCAACTTTTGTAAAGATTTTAAAGCTGACATTTAACACACATATCGGTCTAAACTGTTGAATTTTCGTTGCAACTGGAACTTTGGGGATTAGAGTGATGATTCCAAAATTAAGACTAAAGAGGTCTAAATCCTCTCGATGGAACCGTGAGAAGAGCGCTAGAAGGTCATCTTTGATTACTTCCCGTAAAACTTGGTAGAATTCCACCGGGAAGCCGTCCGGGCCGGGTGCTTTATTATGTTCCATCCGGAACACCGCCTCTCTTACTTCGCTCTCTCGTGAACTCCCGGTTAGAATCTCATTTTCTTCCCGGGACACTTGTGGAATATCCAAGATTTGATTTTCCTCAAGTGACATCTCCGACACCTCGGTAGAACCAAAGAGACCTTTATAGAATCGAGTATTGTGACTTTTGAGATGTTCATCACCAATCACAACCCCCCGATCATCTTCCAGTTTATAGATATGTTGTTTGCGATGTTTGCCATTAGCCACTAGGTGGAAGAATCTGGTATTGTCATCTCCTTCCAACAGCGTTTTAACCTTAGCCCGTTCGTACCACTTTAACTCTTCCTCTCTCAGGAGAAGCACCAATCTTTCCTTCAGGAAATGTTTAAGATGGATTTCCCGCTCGTAAAGAGTGGTAGTCTCGGCCTTTTTATCAAGATTTTCTAAGAGCGATAACAACCTCTTCTTCTCCTTTTTATATGTTCCCGCAAGTATGAGAAGCCCATCCTCTAAGATACCGTCCGAGCCTACGAATCTTATTCTCGCCACCACTCGAGAGGCGTGCGTCCGGCATTCTCGGAATGCCGATATTGGCCACCAAATCATAGAACCCATCTCTAATAAGCCAGCCCCTCTCGAACTTGAAAGGGCGCTGGATATTAGAGTGGGTGGACGCCCCTGTGCTTAAGATTAACGGTGTATGGTCAGAAATATTTCGATCCCTCGATTCCACAGACGATAGAGGAAATTTGATCTCCCATTCCGTACTTACAAGAACCCGATCCAATTTCTCGTAAGTGGGATTATCCCCATGCCCCGCCCAAGTAAATTGACGGCTCGACAACATTATCTCTTTAAGGTCGAGAGATTCAATTACAGTGTTGAACAGAGTCGGCCATTTAGGATCAAACACACCGGCACTTTTATCCTCCGGTCCTCTCATAATATTAAAATCACCCCCAATAAGATAAGGTAGTGATTCTTTAGAGCATGTGTTCGCTAATTCGGCCAAGAAAGATTGCTTATTTTGAGCTTGTGCTGGGCCGTAGATAGCATACAACACAAATTTGAAGCCATCACTTTTACATCTTAGGGTAAAACTCACATAGAAATCACCCTCAGCAATGGCTCCAATATCAAAAACAGACAAATCCACCCCTAGTAGGATACCACCAGACCGACCATGTGGTGCCATACAATGCCAGATAAAATCCCGGCCAGCACAAAGGTTTTTAAGGACGTGGTCTGGGAAATCATCCCTACCAGTTTCTGAGAGGGCAATGAAATTAATTTGTTCCTCTTTCACTAACTCTGCCAAAAATCTATGCTTAGCCAAGTCGCCTAGACCTCTGCTATTCCGGGAAAACCCCTTTCATTGTAACACGATTTTAGAAGGAGTTTTAGGCTTTTTAGATGATCTGCCTTTTTTAAGATTTTTGGCTAGTGAAGATTTCTTTTTTCGGTCGACCGGAGAAAGATCCAGGATGAGATCATTCTCTTGTGCACTCGCATTCCCAATTGAATTACCACCCACATGGCCGAGAATAGCATCCAGACGATCGTCTTCGTCGTCACTCTCAGCAAGCCAAGGATTGGGATTATTCTTGAACTTATTTTTTTTATTATTAGCATTCACTATCATCCTATCGACCTCTAGATTTTTAATAGTGACGATAGAAGATGTAACCAAATCCACACTAGAACCTAGGTTGATGCCTATCTTACCAAGGTTTTCAGCAATCTTAGAATCTGAAAAACTAGTAAAAGACTTACCTGGAGACTCAAGGTTCTTCTTCGCAGCCCGCTTTTCAATCTTTTGGAGGATGTGCTCATCTGCCGTGGATTTGGCTCTTTCACTCCTCCTCAGGGTGGTAGGCTTGAGGATTTTGTCCACCACCGGGTTCCCTGTCATGGCTGGAGGCTTAGAAGCGGGCAGCCTCTCGTTGCAAAGCAAAGGTTGTAACGCATCGATGAGTTACGTAAAAACAGAGCATGCATACCTTCGACCGGATGACGGGTAGACGTGGCATCCACCACCGCAGACGGCTGCCGCCCCCCTTCCGCCAGCATCACCGCAGGCTGGGAGGGCAAGGGTGGCTCCACCGGCATCCCCCCGGGCGCAGCTAGTGGACAGGTAGAAATGACACCGCCGCCGGGGCGCCCGGGGCAGCGGCTCCTCCCGCCCCGCCGCCCCCCTGAGTGAGCTCCAGAGGCGCCCCGTCCAAAGCGGTAGAGTGGTCCAGACCAGGGGGCTCGGCCACGGGCACGACCGCTGTAGGGATAGCGGATTCCCACACCAACACCTTGTCCCATTGTTCCTTAGAAGTACCGTCCGTCCCCGAGCTCGTATAGATGCAGCAACAAGTGCACCGAACGTCGCCCTCTCCTCCGCAGAGGGTGGAGAGTAAGTAGTGTCATCCTGTGCACCCTCCGGTTCCATCATCACTTTGCAACAGATTTCCTCCAAAAGCTGCTCAGAAGCCAATTCAATTGCCTCGCTCACTAGCGCAGCCTGCTGTCGTGGGGTGTATCCACCAACACTCTGATGTCCCTGAGACTGGTTATTAGAACCAAATCTACGGACCACCCTCAGGATTAGAATTAGGTGGAGCATCTTCCATCACATGATCACTACCATCAAAACCATTATTCGAATCGTCTCCCAGCAGATCATCTTCATCAGGATTGAAGAGATCATCAGTCTCCTCCTTGTCCACCGTAAAGTAGATACGGTAGATACCTCTGTCGACACAAACATCCACGTGCTCCGGGATTTTAGACGCATCAATAACAGCCACCTGAATACGGATTACCCCAGTCTGCTTAAGAGAAACCATGTCCACTTTCTGCGTATTGCCAATGCAGGATCCCACAGCCCAAAGCGGTAAGTATGCCCGCAGAGCCTTAGGAACATTAGTCACAGTCACCCATACCAGATCAAGCACCTTAATGGGTTGCACATCCGCATCAAATTCTTCGAAGATAAGGGTGCCCTCCCGGTTCCTAGTAGTGAAAGCGCGGATGGCGACCATCCGATCCAATTCCGCCTTGGAAGGGAAGGGGACAACATAGGACCTCGGACCGTGGGGTTGGGCTGTCCACGCCCACTGCACAGGTAGGATACGAGCCAGCTCGGAAATAAGCAGATCCGCAGAAACCTCACCCTGCTCCACCGAAACCAAAGCTGAATTTTCAGAGTCCGCAAATGCAACAATGTGATTAGTGCGGGCTGCCTGAATGGTGAAGAAACCCAAACCATCCTCCGCCGCGCCACAGTAAGATACTGTGGGCTTCGGACCTCTGAGCTGCGGGCACTTATGAGTGTAATGGTCCTCGAAACAAATCGTACACTCCAGCTTTGTCGCGACATCCTCCTTGCGCTTCCTCTTTGATTTGCCTTGCGCATCGGGTGGGTTGACGCCCTGCGGAACGGCGACCGGGGGCACGACAGCTCCCCCATCAGATCGTGCGGAGCCGCCGGAAGCACCCTGCGCCGGGTTACTAGGAGCAGAAGCCGCGGGTGTCAATGTCGCAGCTGTCAGGCCACCTCCAGGGCGCGGGGCAACAGGCACACGTGCACCAGCACCGCCCTGGTGCCCCCCTCGGCGCCCCCGGCCTCCTCCCTGAGTCGTGGGCGGTGGAACCGGCCCCGCCCCCCGCGGCCGCCATGCGCACGCGCCGGCCATCGCGCCCCCCCCCGACGAGCTCGGGACGGCGCAAA
Source organism: Cenchrus americanus (assembly GCA_947561735.1). Taxonomy (NCBI): domain Eukaryota; kingdom Viridiplantae; phylum Streptophyta; class Magnoliopsida; order Poales; family Poaceae; genus Cenchrus; species Cenchrus americanus. The sequence continues at coordinate 281,115,651 of OX387239.1, read as the reverse complement.
GCCGCGGCGTCCTCCCCCCGCTCCGGCCATCGAACTTCGGCGTAGGATGGTGTGGCGGCGACGAGGAGAAAACGAAGGCCTTACGAGGCGGCGGCAAGGCTTCGTGAATTGAACGAGGGGCATGCACGAAAGCGTTAGGGCCGGCAATAGGCACGGCTGGACCCCTTGGACCCACATGCGTTGCAGCCGCACGGGTCGAGGGCGAACCGCGAGAATGAAGATGGCTCGGATTGCGACTGCACCCTGACGAGGACCCACCAGAAGCTACCGCCAGGGCCGGGAAAATCACGTCGGCCAGCGTTCTCCTCGGCGACAACCGAGGAGGCGGCAAAGGCCCGCGCCAGATATTCCTCCAAGGCGGCCGCGAAGGTTTCACCGGCACCGTGCGAGATGTCGCCGTTACCGACGCAGGAGTCCGCCGCGGCGAGGCAGGTCTACGGGATGGACAGGGCGTCGAGGATGACGCCGACTTTCCTCGCTGCACAGGTCGCGAAAAAGGCGAGGACCCAATGTCCATCAACCCCTGGCCGGCCGGTGCTGCAGAGATAGGCACCGCCGGGACGCAGGTAGGCTGTGATGGCGTTGCCAAGATGCCGGCAGTCCCAGGATCATCGCAGCCATCTTCCGAATCCGACTCCCAAAACTTACCTCGAATAGCTTCGGTAGGAAATGAAGATCCGACCTCGAACAAGTCTCGCTCAAACGTCAAGCACCGCCAATCTGAAAATCTGGAGTTCGCCGGGTTCACCTCCTTCGCCGCCGCGCGCCGAAGGGCCATGCGCACAGCCGGCGCCACAGCCACGCCGGACGGCATGAGGCCGCCGGCCCACTGGAGCCGCCAGCCTTAGCAGCCGTCGGCGAAGAAGCTCGCAAGATCACCGAAGGATCTCCTCCCGTGACGAACACCGGCGGCGAGGGGCTGCGAGCGCCCCGATCGCCAGTCCGCGAAAACCGCGTTTCCGAATCATATATGATAGAGATGGGTAAAATGACGCTGATACCAAATGTATATATAATGCTATACGTTCCAAGTAATATTTAAGCACATGATGGTTGGTGGACAACTTTTTGTAACTATGCTCTGCTTTTCATAGAATTAAAAAACTTCGATTCTTCAGCATTCACGCTGCATAACTGATCAATATAGGCTTCATCTGCAGGGACATATTCACATATATCCAATGAACTACAACTTGTTTTGTATCGATATGCAATTGGAGAAGTATTCAACCCAAAGCATGCTGGAAATACTCATAGCAAGCCATTTGCACTCTCTGGTGCCTGATAACCGAACCTGCTTGCTGATCGATCGACTGGAACTTGTTGGATTACGTAATAAGCAAAAGCAACTCAGCAACATTGGTGGTCTGATATTTCTTTCCTCCCCGTGTCAAATTCAAACATGAGAATATGATACATTGGTGTCCTGTGACAATCTGTACATACTAAGCAGTGACAACACATTCAAGTGTCATCGATCTCGAAAGCTTTGCGATTGTTTACTACTATGTATTTCAACACATTCATCAGGGAAGTGTCACATTTCAACACATTCCGAAAGCAGAACATTGTGCTGTCGATCCATCACACCTTTACTCTCTAGTCAACTGAAGACGATGAAGTCCCAGCTGTTAGCTGGCTACATTTAGCAAAATCTATTTCTTTCCCAACGCCTCCTAGTCCCTTGTGTTCTGCACACCTTTCTTTTTTCCCATCTTCCTATCCGTTTAACCTCTGGTGAATCCTTAAATAGCTGATAGGCATGATGGCATACAATTGCTGATGAAGCCAAGAGTTTGCGGTACATAAGATATTCCTACCTTTGCCTTTCAACGAGAAAAAAAACTATTTTACTGTGGACCATACCACCTCGTACTACTGTTTCAAAAGGATTAGTATGAAAGGATTCGACGGTTGAGATTAATTGTATATCACCACAACTTGCACCTGTGGTATAAGGTGGTATAGAGGTATTGTTGGAAGTTTTTTCTCGGTGGCGTAAACTGATAAACGAAATATATGGTTTCTTCATTTCAATTTTTTTTTATTTTTCTCTGGTAGTATAGCCAAAAAAATTCAAATTTTAAATTTTAAAAACATATTTCTTTTTTTCATTTCAATTTTTTCTTGGTAGTATAAACGAAATATGTCAAAAACAAATTTCATTTATTTCTGTTTGGTGGTATGGTTTCGATTTCCAAAAATGAAAATTTTCATTTCAAATTTCAAATACTATTGTTTTTTAAAAAATTCATTTCATGTTTTTCTTGGTCGCATAAACAAATTTTTTTCTCGATCCGAGGTTGTCAAATTTATTAAAAATTTGCAAAATTATCTATTTACTCTTACAAAAGGTAGTCGTATACTACATACCACCATCTGGTGGTATATGGTCCACCCTAAAAAAGTAAAAAACAAATGTGTGGGCTCTCTGATCCATCTACTGACTGCTCTATAAGGTCGTCATCATGTTCCTTAGGGCAGTCTCAATGGAGGAAACTGACATGATTTCCATAGCATAAGAAAGCATCTATATAAACTATATTTCACAATGCTAGTGTCTTCAATTAATAATTATTTTCTCTTTCTCTCTCCCAATTTGACCAATGGGAAGTGTTGCATTAATTCTATAGAAACTAGTGGTTTCTTCCCAATGGCAAATTCAAGGTTTCTTGTGCATTGGGTCAAGAGTAGACATGGTTTCTCCATGAGGAAACCATTTCTATGATTTGTGCTCTCTTTCCTCATTAACTAGGCTGTCACATCACCATTTTACTTAGTTGACAAGATAATTAATAGACATAGAAACCACCATAAATGTGTCATTGGGACTGCCCTTAGTTTGCATGGTGATCTAGGCACATAGTGAGAAATGCAAGGTGGGGGCCACACGACAGACACTATATAATCAATTGAGCATTGCTATCAGTTATTTTATTTCATCTCTGAAATCGCAACTAGAGCGGTACTTTTCTAATAAATCAGCATCAACCACTAACGCCATCAGCCAACCAAACAAGTTGAATGTTGTCAGTTCCTTGCCTGGACACATCGAGTCACCTACCACCACAATCAGAATCAAGCAATGTAGACGCGAATCAAAGTCAATGCAACTAACCCAACCTATCACTGAAAGCACAAATGACATTAATTTCTGAAAAAACCGCTCCCACATAAGGAGTTGAACCCAGAACCTGAGATACTACGCTCTTGTAACCACTAGACTAAGATCATTTCACAATAAAACTGCAATAAAGATTAAAGGAGATCGATCATAGCTAGCCTGACCTGCCCAATCAGCATAGCTTCAGTTCACGAAAGGATAGGTCACGTGGCACCGGCAACAGAGATAGAACGGAGGCCGACGTGCCGAACCTGCCAGCGCGCACGCTGAGGAGAGAGGGTTGTCACCGACGAGTAATCGTCGTGTCGCCCACAAATTTAGATGCACATGTATGCACACACAAATTCACGGTTGCTTCTTTCCTAGTGCCTTCCATTCTCAATGCAATGCGGATTTCATCTGACCTTGCTAGTGTGATTTTACTCTGCATGTCCTTGTGCTCACTCATGCATCTTCCTCTTCTGATCTCTCCAGTTAGTGATGAACTGATGATGGACAGTTGGAAGACATAGGTGACGAGAAGAGAGATGCCAAGTAGGTGGGTTCAAAGTGGTTTTCCTAGAGTCGAGTGCCGGATTGATGGAGCAAATAACCATGTGTTTGGTTTGCCGGACGCGGACTGATCCAGAATCATCCGATCCACTGCCCGACCCTGATCATCACGTTTGGTTTATATCATAGGACGGACTGATGCATCGGAGCAAATAAGAGTAGAAATGAAGGAAGAGTAGCGTGTCAGGTGCATACACATGAAGTGAACAAGACAGTTGTAATATGATGCTGGTAGAAAATGATACAGTAATAAATAATACTCTACATTGAAGTACTATTTTTATATGCATGATTGATGATGTTTGGAGTACCTTTTTTCACATTCACACTGCACGCTGCAGGACGTATCCAATACATTTGAAACGTGATCTGTTCGGATACAACAAGTGTTGAACTCAAAAGATTGAAATACTAAATTTTAAAAAAGATCACTAGGTCCACTTATCTTTTATTCAGCTACTTTGTTGCACATAAAGTTGTCATTTTCTACTCTCTAAGCACACATATAAGTATATAACTGAAAGCACTTTTGTTTGGTCAGTAGAGGTTATTAGTTGGATTACGTACTATGCAAAAATGCTAAAAGACCTTAGGTTCTCGCCTTCTCGGTAACATTGGTAGTCTGAAACCATAGCACTTCTCCTCTCAGAGTAAAACTTTGATATGTTTGTCTTGTGACTAGCAGAGCAAGAGAGCAATGTCGTAATCTTGTTGATATGATTGCTAAACCCATTCTTTCGAGTTCTGTAAACTTCTGTTCGTTAATAATCCAATCTTTTCAAAATCTCGATTGGTGCAACATATATAGGTTCTCTCGTGTAAAGGAACGTGACGAGAGCTGGTGCTTGACATTCTTGCGGGCATGGCTCTGACGTCAGAGGCACAATGAACGCCTGAAGACTCTTGCATAGTTTTAACATGCTAGACTAGAGAAAAATACTATCATCTGGCTAGTGGTAGGTGGCTGATTCTGATTTGGTGTGAGAGAAAATTAGTGTTGGCTGATGACTTAAAGCCAAGCGAACAATGTTTTTCACATTCATGCTGCATCATTGTTTAATTAATCTCTGCTTCCACGCTGCAGGACACATCCAATACATTGTTTATTCTGCTTCTTTGTTGCACACACAGTTGTCGTTTTTCTACTCTCTAAGCACACACATAACTGAAAATACTTTTGTTTTGTCAGTAGAGATTAATTGAATTACCTACTATGCAAAAATGCTCAAAACACCTTTTAGGATCTCTCCTTCTCGGTAACATTAATTGGTAGTCTGAAACCAGAGCACTTCCTTTTCTCCTGGAGTAAAACATTGATATATGTTCATCTTGTGATTAGCAGAGCAAGAGCAATGCAACAGTTGCCTGAAACTATAGGACAGTACTAGATCTCCCAAGTTCATGTTGTTGTGACTGGAACAGAGAAATAGAGTATGCTTGTGTCCCATCCCATGCCAATCACTGTTTAATTATTTTCTTGCAGGACTATATCAGTCTTCTCTATAGTCGATATGATTGGTAAACTAAACCCATTCTTACGAGCCCGATCTCTGCAGTGACTACATTTATTCAAGTGTCATCGGTCTCGGAAATTCAAGGGCCACTTTATCAGCTTCCTTCCCCAATTGTTAGCAAACAGAACTCAAGGATCGATCTTTTCTGTGGAAAAGCAGCCTTTTGAAAACCTGATGCAGTAGCATATTTACCTGGTGCCTCACATTTCTACAGGCGCCTTCACGGTAGGTGCAAGTGCAACGTGAGGTGTGTTCTACACAAGGTAGAGGTAACATGATTCTGGTACCAAATATATAATGTTGTATGTACTGTACCGCAAACTTCTCGGAGGACTGTATGTACTGTACATGGTCTCTTAGTTATGTAATGTAGTTACTTTCTAGTACGATTTGATTCACAGAAAAAAAAAACAGAGACCTTCGTGCCTTTAGATGTACAAGAAACAGACGTGCCACAAAGCAGCAGATCGCCAGCGTGGCATGCCAAATCAGCATGCAGTACTAGTATTTGTAGCAGAGCACTGTTAGTAGAATAGTAGATACTACATGCATCTACAATCGACCATAAATTAATAATGTTTGGTTATCGAATCCACCACGTACGGTCTCTCTCAGGTTCATTCTGACGGCAAACAGCCAGCGATTGCAAGAGGGCAAATGTAGTAGTGCGCCACAACCTTGAAACCCATGGACCGCCAAACTCAACAGCTACAGTGCGAGGTGCCACATCTAATGATCAGGCCACAGAAAAACAGTACTGCTGATCAGAGGCGGGTTTAATCAGAGCTGATAAATCAGTAGCCTCCACAAGTGTAGCGCCACCAATGAGCTTTTCCTCTACATCGCAGCATATGCATTCCAAAAGAGGCTTCATCATTGTTGTCGACTGTTGAATAATTCTAGTGCATTAGTCTGTTAGGGATTTGTTTCCTTTTGTGTTAGGCGCATGATCTGTTGAGCGGGTCATGCGTGTTGTGGGCTCTGACTTGCGCTGTGTTCGCGAGGGAGCGCGTCATGCGGCATGGTGGAGGCGTGTGGGACGGCGCACGTTGAAGAAGTGCATGCCGTGCATGCCGGAGGCTGAGGCCATGGCCTAGTTGTAATTGTTTCCTTTATAAGCAATCAAATGGAATAAAAAACGCTGCTAAGTCTTGCAGCACATATCTCTGTCTCACGTTCATCTGAGTTCGTGTGAGTGTGCAGGCCACGGTTGGAGCTCGCCGGCGTCGAGGAAGACGACGTTACTCCAGCGACGTTCCTGACAAGTGGCATCAGAGTCGGTTCCTTTCCGGGAATCAATCGTCGCGCGTTACCGTCGCTGGAATCACGACTGTGCGATCGAGTGGGCGATGGTGGGCACGCCGCCGCAGTCGCCAAAGAAGGACAAGAAGGGCGGCGATGGTGTTGGCGGGAGCGACACCAAGGGTGTCGCGGTGTTCCAGCGGTTGGTTCGGGAGGTAGGCGTCGGGAGTAGCTACCCCGTGCTCACCAAAACGAACTACTCCGATTGGGCGACTCATGAAGGTGAAGTTGAAGGCCCGCGGTCTATGGATGGCGATCGACGGCGGCGACGTCGACGATCAGGAGGACATGATGGCGCTCGACACTCTCTGCTCCGCTGTGCCGCCGGAATTGGCATGGACGATCGCCGACAAGGCAATGGCAAAGGAGGCGTGGGACACCAACGCCACCATGCGCGTTGGCGACAATCGAGTGAAGGATAACAACGCTCAGCAGCTCCGCCGGGAATTCGAGCTCGCCGCGTTCAAGGACGGCGAGTTGGTGGAGGATTTTGCGCTGCGTCTCACCGGGATTCAGGCCTCCCTGCAAACTCTTGGTGAGGTGCTGGAGGACAAGCAGATCATCCTGGAGATCTTGCGGAGTGTGCCGTCGCAGTACAAGCAGATGGTCGCCGCGATCCGAACTCTCCTCAACATCTCGACACTCTTGGTTTCGGATCTGACGGGGAGGCTCAAGGCGGCGGAGGACTCCTTCGACGACGCTCAGGCGACCCTACACCACGACGGCAAGCTGTACATGATGGTTGAAGGATGGGAGTCGCGGAGGAAGAAGGGTGACGACGAGCGCGCCGGCGGAGGGAGCGGGAGCTCTGGCGGCCGCGGCGGAGGGCGTTCTCGCGGGCGTGGACGAGGATGCGAAATTTCGGATCGTCTTCGTCAACTAGGCTAGCAAACTCCATTGGCAAGGTGGGCTGGGATCAATGTCGCCGGTGTGGCAAAACCGGCCATTGGGCCCGGGAGTGTCCATCGAGGCCCAGGAAGGAGGCGACCCATGTCGTCCAGGATGAGGAGGAGGCCTCACTTCTCCTAGTGAAGTCAACGCCACTTATCCCCATCTCCCCTCCAGTGTCGAGCTCATCACCTCCGGCGGTCGACGACGATGCAGAGGCGCCAGCTGGGGTCTCGGGTGGGAGTTCCAAAGAAAAGATCTCGGCGACACCCATGGAGACCCTCCTGGTTGCTACATCAACCCCACCAGGAGGGGTGCGCCCTCATCCAGATCGAGCGGCTCCACCATCAACACCTCCGGTGGCGGCAAGGACGGCCATGGGACCCAACTCCTTGGTGTGTCTCATCGAGAATAAGGTGTTGGTGTACCTCAGCGAGAAGGAGAAGAGCCGCGACATGACGTTGTGGGTGCTCGACACCGGCGCGACGAATCACATGTCCGACGCCCGACTGGCTTTCGCGGAGCTGAACACGGAGGTTCGTGGAACCGTGAGCTTCGGTGACGGCTCGGTGGCAGCGATTGAAGGATACGGGCGGTGCTGTTCAGTTGCAAGAACGGCGAGCATCGCTCGTTCGCAGAGGTCTACTACATTCCCCGCCTCACATCCAACATCATCAATAGGGCAACTGGATGAGGCGGGGTACAAGGTGAACATTGAAGACGGCGTGCTGAGGATTCGCGAGTGGAGCCGGAAGCAGCTGGCACGTGTGCCACGCTGGCCGGACCGCCTGTACGTGCTGGAGCTCGACGTCGCGCGCCCGGTCTGTCTCGCGGCGCGCGGCAAGGAGGACGCCTGGCACTGGCACTCGAGGATGGGCCACCTCAACATGGGCGCATTGCGGAAGCTAGCCAAAGAGGAAATGGTGTGTGGCCTGCCAACGATTGAGTAGGTCGATCAACTTTGAGACGCCTGTCTCACCGGCAGTAGAATGGAGTGGTGGAGTGGCGCAATGGCACGGTGGTGGCGACAGCACGCAGCATGCTCAAGGCAAAGGGGCTGCCCGGATGGTTCTGGGGTGAAGCAGTGAACATCTTCGTCTACATTTTGAACCGGTGCCCGACCAAGGGCGTTGTTGGGGAATTCAGGAAAACCTGTCACCCTCGAAACGTCATGGTTCATGAAATTCGTGAAATGTGTTTTCAGGAACAAAGAATTCGCGGTGATCCAGAGTCTCGAATATGTGAAGCCTCGAAATCACGAACCTGTGAAGACCTGAAGCCATAAACATGAGACGCCTTGAAGTCGCGAACATGCGATGACCCGAAGCCATGAACGTGCGAAGCCTTGAAGTCTCGAACGAGCGATGACCCAAACACATGAACGTGCGAAGCCTTCAAGTCTCGAACGTGCGATGATCCGGAAGTCTCGAACCTGCGAAGCCTCAAAGTCGCGAACTCGTGAAGACCCGAAGCCACGAACCTGCGAAATCATGAAATCGGGAATCTGTGAAATTCGGGAGTATGATGGAGGACGAGTTCGGGAGTCATGGTATGTGAGATTTCCTAAATGGGGAGATTCACGAACTAGCAAGAAGCAAAGTCAAAGATGTCGTCTCAAAAAGTCCGGGTTTAGTGTGTGAACTAGTGGCAGGCTTGTAAATATATGAGATGTAAAAGACATTGTGTGTGTGTGTTCACACTAGGAATATTCTTTGAGTTCAAGGGTATTGTCGGAATGTAAAAGTCCCTTCGTCTCCCTATAAAAGGGGGCGCGAGGGCACGTGTAAACGGGGAGATACAACTTTTGAGGTTGAAGCAGTCTGTGAGGAGATTCTTTGTCTCCTCTTGCGTCATTACTGTACTTGAACGTGTACGCTGAACTCTTAACCTCGTGTTCGGGGATCTCATCTGGATTCTCGGATACCCCCAACATTGGCGCCCACCGTGTTTCAGCCGAAAAAACAACTCATGATGCCACCACAAAAGAAGTCCAAGAAGAACATTCCAGCTGAGACGAATCAAGAAGACCAACATCCTCTTGAAGGGAATGAAATCTCTTTCGTTCCCGAACCTTCAAACATCACGGATCAAGAACGGAGAGCAAAACTCGAAGCTCTAATGAAGGCAAGAGCTGAGAAGATAGCACACATTCAAGAACAACCTGATGAACAGCAAACGCATCAGAACGATGATGATGATGACGACACCATAGACAGGGAACTTGAGATAGGTCAACAGAAGATACAGCAGCTGCAGAAAGAGAAAGAAAAATTCGCAAGCCAATTGCAAGCAAAACGAAAGATCTCTAAAAAGTTAGAGCAGCTTAATCAAGCAAGAGAACAAATCGAAACAATACAATGAGAAATAGATGAAATGAAAGAACAAGAAAACAGTTCACTGTGGCAAGATTCACCACACCAGAACTCTGGACCAACCAGAAGAACCCCGAAAGAAAATTTCTTCGTGGGAAATGGAATCTCAAAGTTCGTAGATTCTGAATCACTACTATCCATAGGGCTGCAAATTGCACCATGGCCACCGAAATTCAAGCCAGTTTCTCTCCCGAAATATAATGGCTTCGGAAATTCTTGGTAGTTTCTCATGAGGTATGAATCGGCTGTGAATTCAGCAGGAGGAGACAATGTTGCACTGGCCAAATACTTCATCATTGCTTGCGAAGGACCAGTACTGAATTGGTACTCTTTGCTGCCACCGCACTCAGTCTGTAGCTGGGTAGATCTCAAGACAAAATTCATGCAAGCATTTCAGATGTTTCATGACAGAACAGCTGAATCATCAGATCTATACAACTGCAAGCAGAAAGACATGGAGCTATTGCGGAACTTAGTGAGAAGATTCATGCAAGAGAGATCCCAGATCCCAAAAGCTGATGAAAAAACAACGATCAATGCACTAATCAAAGGTTTGACTCCAGGACCAACAGCTTCGCATCTGACGAGAAAGAAACCCAAGACGGTTGAAGAACTTTTTCATGAACTGGAAGAGTACATCTTGTCTGATGATGATCATCGCAAAAGAGTGGCTGAACGAAATGAAGCTCGGCAAGGCAACAGAGAAATGACCTGGAGAGCACAATCCCAGAATCCACGAAATGTCAACAATGTGGAAAATCCTCAGCCTGACCAAAACAACAGACCTAGTGCAAGAGGAGGGTTCGCACCCAGAGGAAGGGGAAGAGGAAGAGGACCCCCGAGACTCACGAATCATAACCCAAAAGACCCGTACTTCTATTGTCAGTATCATGGGAGAGGACACAACACTGAAGGGTGCCCAGAAAACAAGAAAAACATGGCAAAAATCTAGCAAGAAAAAGCGTTGATGAGCATCGCGTCCTCAATGCCGAGTCAATTTCGCCCAGACTTCTGGCAGCCACAATTCATGAACTCTTAACCAAGTCCAGTCGCAATACAGCAATTTTCACAACCACAATCATCCTGGCAACCATCTCAGCAATTTTTCCCCAGTCGCAGACAATCCAATCAATCCAGCAACCACAGCCAATTCGGGAAATCGTACCACCACCACCCGACAGTTCGTCAAGACCACAATCAAGATCAGTACCTCAGAACTCGAAGGCATTGCCATCCTTTGGGATTATCATGCCAATTTCAGGAGGGTCAACCATGGAATTTGAAACTAAGAAGCAAAGAAGCAACTATTTCAGATCTGTGAACACCATCATCAATGACGGTCCAACCGCACGGCCGGAATGGGCCAAGGTGCCAATCACTTTCAGAGAAGAGGATTTCAAACTGAAATCCGCGATTCACAATGATGCCATGGTCATTGAGGTAAACATAGCTGGGTGGATCATTGGAAAGGTCCTAGTTGACAATGGAAGTTCGGCAGACATTTTGTTCTTGAAGATATTCGAGAAGATGAACCTGAGCCAGCATATGTTGCACCCGCCAGAATACCCATTATAAGGTTTCGAAGGAAAGCCAATTAAGCCACTTGGAAAGATATCGCTTCATGTTTCCTTCGGAGATCTTGACAATGCCAGAACAGAGAATCTCACCTTCGATGTGGTCGACATCTATCACCCATACCTCGCGATTTTCGGCAGAGGATTCATGAACAAATTCGACGCAGCCATAAGACAGCAATTCCTGTGTATGAAGATACCTGCACCCAAGGGGGTCATTACAGTGTTCGGTAATCAACAAGAGGCCAGAAACATAGAAATGGGCCACACCCCTGGCCAGGCAAATGTGTACCAATTGAAAAAAGCTGAAGAAAGGAAGGAACCTCACGAAGAGGTCAAGCGCGACAAAGAAAAGATTGAGATAGCAGCTGATGGTGAAACCAAGAAAGTGTACCTGGACGACATACCCGACAGAGCTGTCACAATTTGGGCTCACCTCAATCCTGAAGAAGAAAAGAGCTTATACAATTCCTGAATAGAAACAAGGATGTTTTCGCATGGTCAGCCAAAGACCTGCAAGGTGTTGACAGGGAAATCATTGAACATGCCCTGGAAACATATGAAAGAATACCTCCCAAGAAATAGAAACTTTGGAAAATGTCCGAAGAAAAAGTGAAAGCAGTTGAAGCTGAAGTTCAAAGGCTGCAAGACGCAAAAGTGATCAAAGAAGTCAAGTATCTAGTCTGACTGGCCAACACTGTACCAGTAAAGAAGAAGAATGGAAAGTGGAGAATGTGTGTAGACTTCACGGATTTGAACAAGGCATGCGAGAAAGACGATTTTCCCTTGGAGAGGGTAGACAAAATCGTAGATGATGCAGCCAATAGTGAAATGCTCTCACTCCTGGATATGTTCTTGGGATATCATCAAATCAGAGTTCGCAAAGAGGACGAAGAGAAAACAAGCTTCATCACTCCCTTTGGAACGTTTTGTTTCGTGAGAATGCCAGAGGGGCTGAAAAACGCAGGATGCACATTTTCAAGAATGATAGAAATAGTCCTCCATCCTCAAATCCGAAGAAACATCTTGGCATACGTGGATGATATAGTCGTCAAAAGTGTTCAGAGAAAAGATCACATCAGTGATCTGGCAGAAACATTCGCGAACTTGAGAGCAGCGAATCTGAAGCTAAATCCGGAGAAGTGTGTATTCGGCATTCACAAGGGGAAAGTCCTTGGATGCCTAGTCTCAACAAAGGGCATAGAGGCGAATCCCGACAAAATCAAGGCATTAGTAGAAATGCAAGATCCAGTTTCAGTGAAAGATGTGCAGAAATTGACAGGGAGAGTAGCCGCGCTTAACAGATTCATTCCTAGAGCTGCAGAAAGAAGCTGACCATTCTTTCAAGTTCTCAGAAGTGCTAAGAATTTCTAGTGGTCCGAACCCCAGAAGCAAGCTTTCCAAGAACTGAAAGATTTATTGTCCAACATGACCATGTTGTGCCCTCCCGAACCAAGATCACCACTTCTGCTATATGTGTCTGCATCAAATTCGGCAGTAAGCGCTGTACTGGTGCAAGAAAAGGAGGAAGAAGGAAAGCTCAAACATATTCCAGTATATTTCATCTCTGAAGCCTTGTCTGGCTCGAAAATCTTCTATTCTGAGCTGGAAAAGATTGTATACGCAGTCATCATGGCCGCGAGGAAGCTAAGGCACTACTCCGAGGGTCACAGAATAAGGGTCATCACCAATCAGCCACTGAGCGATTTGTTCGCGAATAGAGAGGCATCTACCCAAATAATCAAATGGGGCGCTGAACTCTCAGAATACATTGTGGACTTCGAGAGAAGAAGCGCAATAAAATCGCAAGTCTTGGCAGATTTTGTCGTGGATTGGACTTCACCAACTCAAAACCTCGATGAAAAAATACTTGAGCCTTGGATAGTCTAGTGTGATGGGGCTTGGTGCTACAAGGGAGTTGGAATTTCGGCACTGGTAACATCCCCAGTGGGGGTAGTGATAAGATATGCAGCTCGGCTCATATTCGCGAACAATGAACATTCCATGAACAACACAACAGAGTATGAAACTTTACTTCTGGCATTGAGGAAAATGAAAGCTTTGGGGCAGCAGACTTTCATAATCAGAACGGATTCGAAAGTTATTCAAGAACATGTCGAAAAAGAAAGTGAAGCAAGGAATCCTGTTCTGATGAAGTACCTGGAAAAGGTTAGAGAAATGGAAAGGCACTTTAAAGGTTATTCAGTACAACATATTCCAAGAGATGACAACGATGAAGCAGACAAACTGGCGAAAGCAGCACCAAGAAATCAAGAATTGCCCCCTGATGTATTCTTCGAAATCATCAGAGAACCATCTATCAAGGAATCAAGGCCGAAAATCGTGAATGCAGTGGAAACTCCCGATTGGAGAGCAGAAATCATGGCTTATCTGAGAGGCCACTATGAACCACAAGATGAGTTGGAAGAGAAAAGATTGAAACAAAGGGCACGAGGCTATACAGAGGTAAACGGAGGACTGTACAAATCGGGAGTTACTGAGCCTTGGCTAAGGTGCATCACCTCCGAAAAGGCCTAGAACTTCTCAAAGAAATTCATAGCAGATTTTGTGGCGCGCACATAGGCACCAGGGCTCTAGCAGGAAAAGCAATAAAGCAGAGATTCTATTGGCCAACCATAAACATAGATGCTAAGGCACTTGTTCGGCAATGTGAAGCATGCCAGAAAACAGCTAATCAACAAAATTTACCTTCCATGCCAGTTCACTTGATTCCACCATCTTGGCCACTGCAAAGGTGGGGAATGGATCTAGTAGGGCCATTGCCAACAACTCAAGGGAATTGCTGATCCGCAGCTGTTGCCGTTGATTATTTCATGAAGTGGGTAGAAGCAAAACCACTCGCGAACATTAGAGCACCAACAATTCAGAACTTCTTTTGGCAGAATATAATCTGCAGATTTGGAGTTCCTAGAGAACTGACTGTTGACAATGGGAAACAGTTTGACTGTTACACTTTCAGAGAATATTGCAAGACCTTGGGTACTCATGCGAAATTTTCGTTAGTATATCATCCACAGTCCAACGGAGCAGTTGAAAGGGCAAATGGCCTGATATTTTCGGGAATCAAGAAGTGCTTATTCGATCAAAAGAAGGGTAAATGGGTAGATGAATTTCTGAAAGTGATCTGGTCCCATAACACTACTGTTTCGAGAGAAACAGGTTTCACGTCCTTTCGCCTACTCTTCGGCACTGAGGCAAAGACACCAGAGGAAATTAAGAATGAAAGCATGAGAGTCCTGAAAGCAAAAGAAATTGAAGAACTTGATAAAAAAGTGGAAAAAGATATGATTGAGCTGACAATCCTTGAAGCTGCTGAGAACATTGAGAAATACCAAAAGGAGACCAAAGCATGGAGAGACAAGAAAGTGGTTCAAAAGGACATCAAAACTGGTGATCTGGTGTTGAAAAGAAAGAAGAACTGGGAGAACCCGGGAAAACTTCATGATTCTTGGGAAGGGCCGTACATAGCAAAAGAAACAGACGTGCCAGGGGCTTTTCGTTTGATAGAGCAAACTGGCGAAGAGTTGCCATATTCGTAGAATGCCGACAGCCTGAAAAGGTACTACCCTTGAAAGTTCCAGTTGTAGCTAGATGTAATTTAGAGTATTTTTCCTTTTTTCGCAAATTTGCATTCTGAAAAATTAAAAAATCCGAATCACGTGTCTATAAGTGATTTCGGGAAAAAACAATAGCTTTCCTTCTCTTAGTTGCATTAGAATAAGGAGGACCGTACTCTTTTCCTTGCAAAGGGGGCTCTAAATCAAGAGGAAAGGTTTTTAACGATGCGGATCCTATGTAAATACTCTTTGTGATATATATATGAAAAGAGTCTTCCCCCAAATCGTGCATTTCAAGAATTCCATCGTGAAAAAAGAAAAAAGTTCGTGTGAAAGGCTTCCTGATAGCCAGAATTCCATCGTGAAAAAATAAAAAAGTTTGTGTGAAAGGCTTCCTGATAGCCAGAATTCCATCGTGAAAAAAGAAAAAAGTTCGTGTGAAAGGCACCTTGATAGCCAGAATTCCGTCATGAAAAAAGAAAAAAGTTTGTGTGAAAGGTTTCCCGATAGCCAGAATTCCATCGTGAAAAAAGAAAAAAGTTCATGTGAAAGGCTCCTTGATAGCCAGAATTCAGTCGTGAAAAAAGAAAAGTTTGTGTGAAGGGCTTCCTGATAGCCAGAATTCCATTATGAAAAGAAGAAGAGTTTGTGAAAAAAGGCTTCGTGAAAGCCTAAATCCCATCCACAAGGGGATTCCCACCGGAAAGGCCTAAGACAACAACAAGTTGTGGCCTAAAATCCCATCCACAAAGGGATTCCCACCGAAAAGGCCTGAGACAACAATAAGTTGTGGCCTAAAATCCCATCTACAAAGGGATTCCCACCGAAAAGGCTCGAGACAACAATGAGTTGTAGCCTGAGTTTCCATCATGATAATTAATGACGATGGCGGTCAAGTGAATGTGTGTGGCATTGTTTAAAAATTTTTCCTTGACACAAATTGATGAAAATTTTTCGCGACAAAAATATTCTGATAAAAGGGCAAGGGCTCGTGTGAAAATTCGTAGAAAATCATGGTTAAAGCAACTGAGGGTTGCAGTATCAACCAAGGCAAGTATGCCAAGCGAGTCAAGTCCACAAACTTTAAGAACAAATTTTGTCGACTTGCGTCATAACATTTAAAGTTTTCAGAAACTTGCGAAAATTTCTCAAAAACGTGTATGGTCAAGATACCCGGAGAATAATAAAACTTCGTTAACTTGCCTTGAAATTTTCATGCAAAACGGCAAGGTGGGGGAGGGTGACGTTTTTTAAAGAAAACATCTTTATTGCCTTAGTTGCATAAAAATTTCAAAATAGTTTAGCAACAATTACATTGAGAAGTACAAATCCTAGAACGAAAGTTCAACAACGTGTCCTGGTTCGCGGCTATTATCTTCTGCAATGTCACAAGCGTAAGCAAAGTCGAGCTCATCGACGATCGGGCTAAGGGGCTCCGTCTTCGGGATCTTCAAGGAACTTGAATTCGCAGCACTTGAAATCTTCTTCTTACGAAGAAGGAAAAAAGAAGAAAGATCGAAGCATCCCATAGAAAACCTAAGCGAAACCTCGAGCAAAAAATCGGAAAAATCTTGTTCGGGATGAGCCTCATGGAACAATCGCCATACTTCGCCACTAACAAACATTTTATCACGATGAATTCTCAAGGGCGTCACATCCTGCGCAGGCCCAACTTGCAAGACCTGCGCAGGTTAAAGTTTACAAAACAACTTGTTCAGGCAAAGCATTGCAACTAAATCAATGTACAAGTATACACAAACAGCCACGAAGGGCGAACGTTTCGGCAATATCTAGCCCGTAATATCAACCTTCGGAGAATCTTCTTCTCGCTCGGAGGCTTGGTCGCCATCACTGCCGTCTCCACTGCTGTCGCCAAAGTCATCCTCATCCGAGTTGCTTGATTCTTCGTCTTCGGTAGAAGACTCAGGAGATGTTGTGCCTTTTCCTCGTTTTTCTTCTTCGATTAACTAAAAGAGACAAAGAGAGTAATACCTTAGAAAAGTTCGGGGAAAATTTGAAGCCGCAAACACTAGATCGCGAGGCACTTTTCCGCGAAGGTGAGAACTACAGTTCACAACAAAGCAACAGAGTGGTGAAAAATTTTTGACAGCGGAAGCCGTCTATTTATAGGGGCCTGGGGGGCATTTCTGCGAACGCACCTCGATTCGACCGTTGCGAGGTTTCCAATGACGTGTGTCCCCTCCGACGTTCCGAGGGTGACATTTTTTACTGAAATTCTAAGATGTTCGTGGAATCGAATCGCCGGAGTCAACTCGCTTTCCCGAGGGGCTAGTGTTAGGGAATTCAGGAAAACCTGTCAACCCTCGAAACGTCATGGTTCATGAAATTTGTGAAATGTGTTTTTAGGAACAAAGAATTCGCGGTGATCCAGAGTCTCGAATCTGTGAAGCCTCGAAATCACGAACCCGTGAAGACCCGAAGCCATGAACATGCGACACCTTGAAGTCGCGAACGTGCGATGACCCGAAGCCATGAACGTGCGAAGCCTTGAAGTCTCGAACGAGCGATGACCCGAAGCCATGAACGTGCGAAGCCTTGAAGTCTCGAACATGCGATGATCCGAAAGTCTTGAACCTGCGAAGCCTCGAAGTCGCGAACTCGTGAAGACCCGAAGCCACAAACCTGCGAAATCATGAAATCGGGAATCTGTGAAATTCGGGAGTATGATGGAGGACGAGTTCGGGAGTCACGGTACGTGAAGAGTTCGTGAACGGGGAGATTCACGAACTAGCAAGAAGTAAAGTCAAAGATGTCGTCTCAAAAAGTCCGGGTTTAGCGTGTGAACTAGTGGCAGGCTTGTAAATATATGAGATGTAAAAGACATTTGTGTGTGTGTTCACACTAGGAATATTCTTTGAGTTCAAGGGTATTGTCGGAATGTAAAAGTCCCTTCGTCTCCCTATAAAAGGGGGCGTGAGGGCACGTGTAAACGGGGAGATACAACTTTTGAGGTTGAAGCAGTCTGTGAGGAGATTCTCTGTCTCCTCTTGCGTCATTACTCTACTTGAACATGTACGCTGAACTCTTAACCTCGTGTTCGGGGATCTCATCCGGATTCTCGGATACCCCCAACATTGGCGCCCACCGTGTTTCAGCCGAAAAAACAACTCACGATGCCACCACAAAAGAAGTCCAAGAAGAACATTCCAGCTGAGACGAATGAAGAAGACCAACATCCTCTTGAAGGGAATGAAATCTCTTTCGTTCCCAAACCTTCAAACATCACAGATCAAGAACGGAGAGCAAAACTCGAAGCTCTGATGAAGGCAAGAGCTGAGAAGACAGCACACATTCAAGAACAACCTGATGAACAGCAAACGCATGAGGACGATGATGATGACGACACCATAGACAAGGAACTTGAGAGAGTTCAACAGAAGATACAGCGGCTGCAGAAAGAGAAAGAAAAATTTGCAAGCCAATTGCAAGCAAAAAGAAAGATCTCTGAAAAGTTAGAGTAGCTTAATCAAGCAAGAGAACAAATCGAAACAATACAAAGAGAAATAGATGAAATGAAAGAATAAGAAAACAGTTCACTGTGGCAAGATTCACCACACCAGAACTCTGGACCAACCAAAAGAACACCGAAAGAAAATTTCTTCGCGGGAAATGGAATCTCACAGTTCGTAGATTCTGAATCACCACTATCCATAGGGCTGCAAACTGCACTATGGCCACCGAAATTCAAGCCAGTTTCTCTCCCGAAATATAATGGCTTCGGAAATTCCAGGCAGTTTCTCATGAGGTACGAATCGGCTGTGAATTTAGCAGGAGGAGACGATGTTGCACTGGCCAAATCCTTCATCATTGCTTGCGAAGGACCGATCATCGAATTGGTACTCTTTGCCGCCGCCGCACTCGTTTGTAGCTGGGTAGATCTCAAGACAAAATTCATGCAAGCATTTCAGATGTTTCATGTCACAACGACTAAATCATCAAATCCGTAAAGCGCAAGCGAGAAAGACAGAGAGCCATTGCGGAACTTCGTGAAAAGATTCATGCAACAGAGATCCCAGATCCCAGAAGCTGATGAAAAAACAACGATCAATGCACTAATCAAAGGTTTGACTCCGGGACCAACGGTGAAACGACCCGGATTTCCGCGAACGGAATCCCGAATCTTCGCACCTCGGTGGTAGTCCCGGGGAGGGCTACCACGTGCAATCCCCTGCCTCGGCGATTCCAAAATCCATACGAAAGGTAAAAACAATAAAGTAGAGTACATCATTTATTTTATTACATTAATCGAGTACATCTCTTCGGCACATGCGGGTACAAGTCCATCGAGACCGAATCAAACGAGAAATAAAACGTCTAGCGACGGCTTCATGAAAGCGCGGGAACTCCATCTCCGCGGGCGGCTCGAGTGTAGGAAGAGCTCTAGTCCACCCAAACGTCGTTGTCGAAGTCGTAGTCCGGCTCGCGTCGAGTCACCGGGGGTCTACCCGATAAGCGGGTAGGTCATGTCGCCTTCCCAACAAAGAGGCAAAAGCGGTGTATGTTCTACTATGCATGAGATAACCCTAATCGGCCGTAGAAAGCTTAAGCAAAGCAGCGGTGCAACATACAAGGTAAGCGAGTAGCGAGGAGGTCCACACCTCGGGGGAAGCTTCCGCTTCCGAGGTCCACACCTCGGGGGTCCACACCCCCGCTCAAGGAATACCACACCAAATCACCGGATCTCAACCACGATCCCGAACCCAACTCTCATCCGCGATGTGGGGCCCACCGGCCCTATCCCCACATCTCAACGGCCAAAGCCGGCTCACACACTCGGGGGGAGAGAAGAAGCACAAGAGAAGTGTAGCTAGTCGGGTGAGAGATCGAAAGGCCGTCCATAACCGGTGGACACGGACTATAGCTATAGGTTTAACACTGCGAGAGGTTGTACAACCGTACCCGCCCGAATAGGTCGGAACCGGCCGTCACCGTGTCCGACCCTACCATACGGCCGAAGCCCAAGTAAGTGGATAGTACCCTTCGCATCTCCGAGCACGGCCCGGCCTCGCGCGGCGAGCTCATACTACCCGCGAGAGGTCCCTCGAAGGCCGTGGAACCCTTCCCCCGGCCTCGCCGGGGCAAAGTCTACTAAGGAGGGAAAGACCACTCCCGACACGATCACACCGATCCTCCCCGCGGAGGGGTGCTATCCACTACGGGTCTCACCCCGCACCCCGCCCAATACAAGGCGGGCGGTCCGTACGAAAGTAGTCATTCGAAACAAGGTCAAGCGACGATCGGTCCTTAAGGGGCCGAGAGTGAGCACTCAACATCTCCATCCCACCCGACACGACCCTTGGGTAAGAGGCCGGATCGCATCTTCCCTCGGCGGCCGTTCACAAGTAACCGGCGGCTCGCTCCCGCCAAAACACCGCAAGGGGTACACAACCCGAACGCACGCTAAAATCACACCGAGATACCCACATCTCGGCTCAAACCCGAGCACCATCCATAATCAAACAACAAAAGTATGGATAGTTGAAGTAAGGGACTAGCTAGGGGTCTGTAGCTAGTCCCGCGAGGTAGCGGAACAAGGAACAGGATATATCAAAACATCAAGGCATGGCTAATAAACGGGTTATGCATCCATCATTTCCATGCATTTAAATAAAGCACTAGCGAGCTACAAAGCAACATAGGATCTATATGGTTGGGAGTGACATGACACCTTCGTTGCCGGTGAAGCGGTCGGCTGTCCGGAGCAGTGTACTCGGGGTCCTCCACGTCCTCCTGGTCGAAGCTCGGGTCTGCGGCACGAGATTCGACGCGAAAATATAAATACGGTGCACATCTAGCAATAACTCCAAATAAAACCCAATTTAGAAGATCCAAAAGATCCCAAACTACCTACAATCAACAAGGTTTCGCAAATACGGATTTATAGAAATTAGTTTTGTATTTTTCTGAGCTCTCTATAATTTATTATGAATTTTTAAAGGTCAAAAACAATTTCTGGAATTTTTAAACAGAGGGGAAAAGGTTTTTCGGAAAAAACATTTCGACGTCAGCATGACGTCAGCGCCCTCGGTTTATCAGGCTGAAAGGGCCGGATTCGCGGCTGGGCTGTGGGTAGCCCAGCGGACGCATTTCGGACCGGGGTTGATTTTGGCCCAAAACGGCCTGCACTAAACAGTCCACCGGAGGAGCCGTTAGAAGTCTAGAAAACCCCCTTCTGCTTTTACCCCGTACCGGGCCGACGGCCTGCCAGCCGCTAGCTGGGCCTAGGGCCCAAACCCATCCGTCGGCCTGCCTTTCCCCCCTTAACCCGGCGCTGCTCGCCCGGTTGCCCAGCTGGTGTTCGATGAAAGGTCTGGCGACGCCGCGACCGTGCGGTGCGCCGCCGGCGTTCGGCTCGGTGCCTCACGCCCCGGCTCAACATCCCCCGGCAAGACACACACGGCTCGGCTGCGCACGCGGGGTGTGCTTGCCGCCCGAGGTTCCCGCACCCGTGCTCCCGCGCGCGGCGGGCGGCGCGTCGTTCGTGGCCGGTCACGACGCCGCCGCCGCCGCGTGTCACGGCGTGACGGCTCCCGTGTTTTCCCCCACCCGCACAAGCCACGGATCGAAGTCCGGTTCGCGGATCAAGCCTTGTGCTTCCACGCCTGCCCGGCCGGCGCGGTCGCTCGGTAACCAGGGCGCACCGAGCGGCGGCACGGCGGCGTCCCCGCTCTTGCACAAGAGACATGGCGCAAAGGCCAGCCGACCATCAACCCAGCACAGGGGTCACGACTCGACGGCCAATCCCACGTTCCGACCACGCACGGCGACCGCGTGCTCCAGGAGGGCTCGCCCGCCGGCTTGGGGTAGCCGCGGCGCGTCGCCCCTCCTCTGCTCAACCAGTTCTCCAACACGAGTCCGCGTCGCTCTTCGCACGGCGACGGCGGCGCCCGGGGACACGATCGGCCCCGAGCCCCATCCGTCGCGGCACGGCAATGCTGCGGCGCGAAGGCCGGCATCCAGGCAGTAAGTTCACAGCGACGCGCCTCCACACATGTGCCAACACAGCAAGAATCCAAGGGGGAGAAGAGAAGTGGAAGGCCGTGGTGCTCACGGTGGGGCGACGGTGTAGACGTGGCCGGCCTGACGAAGGCGTGTCGTTGATGTTCCGGCGTGAAGGCGTTCCGGCGATGTAGTTGTTCACGTCGTCGCGCTCCTCCCTTGGTTCGGCGTCGTGGTCCGTGCTCCCGATCCGGACTCCGGCTCCTCCCTCGCCCCGGCGCAACGCAGCGAAGACGGGCCGCCCGCCCTTTTCCCCCAACGGCGCGGCGCGGCAGCGCGCGCCCGCCTTCTCCTTCCTCTCCGAGCACGCCGCCGAACGGGAGGTGGAGGAAAACCCCAAGAGGGGTGGTTGGTCTTGTCTCCAATCCTCACCGGCCTCCTCCCCTTTTGAAACCGTGCCGCGGGGTTGCGAGGGGGAAAGCCCCACGGTGCCCCGGCTCGCCGCCGTCCGGGCCGGGTGGCGCCCGCGGTGAAGCTCGCCCGCCTCGGATGCTCGGTGGACAAGGGGCGGCGGGGTCAAATCCCTTTCCCGTGGTCGCTTACGGGTTCGCGTGCACGCGCGGACCTTGGCGTGCGTGCCGGCCGGGCGGCTCGGCCGCGCGCGCCACCCCGCGCGGGCCGGCGTGGTTGGACCGGCGCGCGCGGCCGCCCGGCTCGGCCGACCGGCGCGGTGGGTCAAAGCGATAAGGAAAGAAAGGGGAAGAAAGGGGAAGGAAGGGAGGCCGACGATCGGGGCCCACGCGGCGGTGAGAGAGGAGTGAAAAGGGTGTGGCGTGGGTTGACGGGCCGAAAGGCTCCTTGGGTTGGACCGCCGCATCGCGGGGAGAATTGAATTCGGCCCAAAAACCTTAGCTGCCCTTTACCTTTTAACACAGTTTTATTTGGTCTAGGATTTGAAACATAGTTTGAGTTTGATCCCCTTTCAAATTCAAACTTCACTCAATTGAACTCCAAGAAAACCAATGAAAAACCAACTCACAATTTATACCATATTTTAAATATAAGTTTTATAAATTGGATAAATTAGTGGAGAATTCGATGAGAGGCTAGCAACTTTGGCTCAAAATTTAATAGCACGCATATGCAAGCAAAAGTTTTAAATTTTCGCAAAATTTTCACACCTAATTTCCTGGGTTGTTACATTCTCCCCCACCACCGAGAATCTCGTCCTCGAGATTTAGTCCTCGACCTCCTCCGTGAACAAGTGAGGGTACTCCTTCCTGAGATCGGCTTCCTTCTCCCATGTTGCCTCTCGCTCTGTATGGTTGCTCCACAACACTCTACAGAAAGGAATGGTAGTTCTCCTTGTTTCCTTGACAGCTCTGTCCAAGATTTTCTCAGGGTATTCTCGTATATTCCGAGGTTGTCTTGCGGGTCAAGCAACTCCATGGGCACTTGCTTTGCCTCCACTTTGCCTTCTCACTCTTCTTCGACCGTGACACGTGAAACACCGGGTGAACTCCTCGCCATTGTCTCGGGTAGTGCAAGCCGGTAGGCCAAACTCCCAATCCTACGGGTGATAGGGTACGGTCCCACGTACCTCGGTGCAAGCTTTCCTTTCACCAAGAACCTCTTAGTCCCTCGGAGCGGTGACACTTTCAAGTACACTCTGTCGCCAACTGCAAAGGTCAACTCTCTCCTTCTCTTGTCGGCATAGCTCTTCTGACGACTCTGAGCGATTTTCAGGTTCTCCCGAACTTTCTCAACTTTCTCCTCTGCTTCCTCAATGATTGCGGGTCCAAACAGAGCTCGCTCTCCAACCTCTGACCAAGCTAGCGGGGTCCTGCACTTTCGTCCGTAAAGTGCCTCAAAGGGTGCCATCCGGAGACTCGCTTGAAAGCTGTTGTTGTACGAGAACTCTGCAAACGGCAAGCTGCTCTCCCAATCCGTACCATAGGTAAGTGCACAAGCTCGTAGCATGTCCTCCAGACCCGGTTGACCCTCTCTCGTCCGACCATCTTTACGTGGGTGAAAAGGCGTGCCGTAGGCGAGTGTAGTGCCCATAAGCTTGTGGAAGCTCTGCCAAAACTTGGAGACAAACTGTGGCCCCCGATCAGACACAATACTTCTGGGTGCCCCGTGCAGCCTGAGTATGTGCTCTACAAACAGCTCTGCCAACTTCTCGGTTGCATACCTGGTCTTTACCGCACAAAGTGAGCCACTTTAGTCGGCTCGTCCACTATGACCCAAACCGAGTCATTTCCTTTTGATGTTCTAGGGAGTCCCACCACAAAGTCCATGGAAATGTCCTCCCACTTCCACACCGGAATATCCAACGGCTTCAACAAACCAGCGAGGTTTCGATGTTCAATCTTTACTCGCTACGGGTATCGCAACGAGCCACGTAGTGTGCTATATCCTTTTTCATGTCCTTCCACCGGTACTTGATTTTCGGGTCTCTCGTACATCTTGGTCTTTGCTCGGGTGAATCGAGTACCTCGAGTCGTGAGCTTCTCTCATGATGCGCTCCCGGAGAGCCTTGTCTTGTGGTACACGGATCCGTTCTTTCAACCACAAAGGCCCCGTTTATCAACCGGTAGTCCTCTGCTTTGCCCTGCTTCATTAGTTCTCTCAGCAACTTAATTTCTGCACACTCCTCCTGGGTTGTACGGATTCGCTCCTCCAGGTCGTAGGTCACTTGCATCACGTTGACTTGGCCTTGGTCCACAATCTCGATTCTCAGCTTCTCTAGCTCTTCATGCAAAGCAGGTTGCTCCCCTTCTACCATGAGGTTGTTGCAGTAGGTTTTCCGGCTTAGTGCATCTGCCACGACGTTAGCTTTGCCTGGGTGGTAGTTGATCTCGACGTCGTAGTCCTTGATCAGCTCTAACCATCGTCTCTGCCTCATGTTCAGCTCGGTCTGTGTAAAGAAGTACTTCAGGCTCTTGTGGTCGGAAAACAGTTCACACTTGTTCCCTATCAGGTAGTGTCTCCAGATTTTGAGCGCATGCACAACAGCTGCCAGCTCCAAGTCGTGTGTCGGGTAGTTTTCCTCGTGTTTCTTCAGCTGTCTGGAAGCATAAGCCACAACTTTCCCTTCCTGCATCAGCACACAACCAAGTCCTTGCTTCGAAGCATCACAGTAGACCACAAAGTCTTTCTTGATATCTGGCAAGGTAAGCACTGGGGCTGTGGTGAGTCTCTTCTTCAGTTCCTGGAAGCTCTTCTCACACGCTTCTGACCATTCGAACTTCGTGTTGTTCTTGAGCAGCTCGGTCATTGGCTTTGCAATCTTGGAGAAGTTCTCAATGAACCTCCGGTAGTAACCTGCCAACCCAAGGAAGCTTCTGACATCTGTCACGTTTAATGGCTGCTCCCACTTGGTCACCGACTCAACTTTGGACGGATCCACGGCTATCCCCTCTGCTGACAACACGTGTCCCAAGAACGCGACCTTCTCCATCCGAGAACTCGCACTTGCCGAACTTTGCGTACGGTTCCTGCGCCCTAGCCTCTCTAGCACGACTCTCAGGTGCTCCTCGTGCTCCTCAGTGGTCTCAGAGTAGATCAAGATATCATCGATAAACACCACTACAAACCTGTCCAACTCTTCCATGAAGACCTTGTTCATCAAGTTCATGAAGTAAGCAGGGGCGTTGGTCAGCCCGAAAGAAACCACCACGAACTCGTACAAGCCGTAGCGTGTGGTGAAAGCTGTCTTGGGTATATCCTGCTCTCTGATCTTCATCTGGTGGTAGCCTGACCTCAAGTCGATCTTGGAGAAGTACCTTGCCTTTTTGAGTCTATCCAGCAGATCCTCGATTCTGGGTAGTGGGTACTTGTTCTTGATTGTCATCGAGTTGAGCGTGCGGTAGTCGATGCACATCCTCTTTGTACCGTCTTTCTTCTCCACGAAGAGCACTGGTGAACCCCACGGTGAGGCGCTCGGCCGAACAAACCCTTGCTCGAGCAACTTCTTGAGCTGTTTCTTCAACTCGTCCAGCTCGTCGGACGACATCCTGTACGGACTCTTTGCAACGGGCCCCGCCCCTGGCATCAACTCAATCACAAACTCCACGTCCCGGTCTGGGGGTAACTCCGTAAGCTCCTCAGGGAACACGTCCGGAAACTCACGGACCACTGGGATTTCTTCAATCTCTTTCCCACTCATGTTGCACAACATCGTAGCAACCTTCGGACTCGTGGCTCGATCCGCACTGTAGTTCCGCTGGGGTGTTCAAGCTGTATCACTCTGGGGTTGCAAGAGACTATCCCGTTGTGCTTTGCCAACCAATCCATCCCTAGGATCACGTCTATCCCGGTAGACTCCAACACTGTCAAGTCTGCCGAGAACTGTAGCCCCTCAAACACCATCCTCACTCCCCTGCACTCTAACGTACTTCTCTTCTCTCCTAGCGGAGAGCTAGTCAAGATAGGCCTTGGTCGAGGCTTAGTTGGTAAAGACCTTTCTTTAGCAAACTTGGTAGAAATATACGAAAACTGAGCTCCAATATCGAACAAAACAGTTGCCATAACTGAGTCAACAAGGAACTCACCAAGCGTGACGTCGGGTGCGGCTGCTGCATCCTCGGCGGTGAGGTGGTTCAGACGGCCTCGAGTAGCTGGCGGCTGAGTAGTCCTCTGCTGTGTACGAGGTGGCTGTCCTCCGGGTGCTGGTGGCTTGGCTGGGGTCTGGAACTGAGCGCTGCGGTTCTGACTCCCTGGTGGCACCTGCTGCGGGCACTCAAACGACTTGTGCCCAACCTGACGACAGTTGAAGCAAGTCACCTTGGATCTGTCGGCTGACTGTGGTGGTGGCCTCGGTTTCCAGCTGTTCTATCCTCCGCTCCCGCCTGGGTTGGCTCTGCTCTGCGGCTGAGACTGAGAGGCGTGGTGCCTCTGCTGTGACTGGTGGCCCTGAGTGTAACCTGTCCTCTGCCTCTGAGGTGGCCCTGAGCGTCCGCACAGTCTGTGTCACACCCCCGAAATTTCCAATTTCGGGATGTGAATAGAAATGATAATTAAATAACGATTTTCTCATAATTTTAAAATTTTTCCAACATTTATTTTCTTTACGGAAATATAGTATAGGAAAAATCCTTTGATGGATTTTCTAAATTAAATAAAAGTTATGTGTGTTGCATTCATGCCGATGCATCTAGTGGTTCTTGAGTGCAAAAAAGGTTCCAACAATGCGTTTAGGGAGTTTGTCCAAAACCTTCCGAGAATTTTCCAGAATTTTCTGGAATTTATTCTCATTTTCTCCGAGCATTTTCTATTTATTAGAAGGCTCTAAAATCTTTTTCATGAGCACCAAATGCTTTATTTGGGTTGTTCGCGTCTTAATCTATCTCCAGGAATTTTCCTGGAATTTTTGTGATCTTACGAGTATTTTTCGTGCTTTAAAATAATTTACGGAATTTTTCTGGATTATTTTTCGCACCGGAAATACTTTCAAAAAAAAAAAAAAAAAAAGAAACCTATCAGGGCGGGGCCGAGCCCGTGGGCTCGACCCGCCCGCGCCCGCGCCCGCCCGCGCCGCGGCCCGGCCCGCCATGGCCCATCGGGGCCCGGCCGGCCGCCGGCCTAGCCATGGCCGCCGCCGGCCCGGGCGGACCGGCCCCGCGCGCCGCGCCCTCATAAAAGGGGAGGCCGCCCCGCGCGCCGCCTCCCGCCGGCCGCCCGCGCCCTAGCCGCCTCGCCCGCGCGCCGCCGCCTCCCGCGCCCCGTCACCCGAGCCGCCGCCGCCGGTCTGCGCGGGGCCACCGCGAGGAGCGCCGCCGCGCCTTGGAAGCCGTCTTCGCCGACCGAGCCGGCGAGCTCGTCGCCGGCCGCCCCTTCGGTTCTGTCCGCAACCGCCGCGGTGGCCGTGGTCGCCGGCGCCGCCCACCCTTGCGGCCGGCCGCCGGTCTTCGGCCATCGAACCGAAGGAGGAAGATAAGGTGGTCGTCCGGCACAAAAGCCCCCGTCCTTTTCGGTAATTTTTGATTTATTTCATGTGTCTTAGCAAAACTACAAGAAACTCCCTAGATCTATTAGATGCTTGCAATCAGATCCGACCCAAGAGATTTTACAGATCTAACACCGAGTTTTATCCTTTTCACGAGCACCGTTTACCGTGTCTCGGCATCTTCTTTGCTAGCCCCCGACATCTACGGTTAATCGCGATTAGGTCCTCCAATCTTGTTTTGCTCACCAAATCTTCGTTTTAGCTCCGATTTCATCCGTTCAAGTTGCGTTAGGTCCATAATAATGTAAACCACGCGTTAGTGATGAGTTTTCACCATGTTTTGTTTCTGAAAATAAAATTAATATTAATTTTGATTAATGACTCGCTATGCATGTCTTTTCCAAATAAAAGCAATATAGATCTATATATCGTTTTTCATAATCAAATTTAATTTGATTAATGATTACTTTACATGCTTTTATGAATAAAATCTAATTAGATCTTTTACTCGGTTTTCCATAAGTCAAATATTAATTTGCTTAATGATTAATTAACTTTTATAATTAAAAGTTGATTAGGCTTTTACTCCGGCTTTATAAATAAATGTTAATCTTGATTAATACTAATTTAATACTGTTTTTGTTAATAATATGATCTACTCGAATTACAAAGTTTCGTTTAGATTGTTCATATAGTTCAGTTTTTCTAAATTAAAATGTTTAATCGGTTTAATCAATATATGAATCTTTATTAATAAAACTTGAATAGTTCTTTACACCGGTTTCATAAATAAAGTTTAATATTGCATTGATGTCAACATGGGGTATTTTATTTCTAAAATATCCTTTATATTTGTTTTGTTAATTAAAATGAACCTAGCTCATAGTCTTGTTCTCTCATAAATGCAAACAATTCGTTAGACGTTCGGTATCAGCTTTATCTCTTTTGATCAAGTTTATCCGAAGCTCTAAATCTTTCTAGTGTTAGCCAAGCTAAACCGTGTGCATTTAATCAAGCCTTAGAGTTTCTGCTTATCTTAGAAGCTTTGTCTATGTGAGTAGTTTGCACCGCTCCTTTGCCTATCAAGTAATCTTATCACCCTTGTTTCATGTTTATCCTAGAATCTTGTATATCAGCATCTAGCTAGTTGATGTCTATCCCATCTCTCGTTAGGTTGTCTTTTTATAAATCAGCTATGTTCTTATGCCCAATCGTTCGTAGCTATACCTTTCTTCAGAGCTAATCTTGTTATCAGTTCCTTTACCAAGTAGTTTAGCTTACCTTTTGCTCAGTTCTTGCCCTTCGATCTAGTTCTCTACGTAAGCTAGTTTTCCTAAACCCATCTTAAGGTTCTCTTATACGTTGATAGTCCGTTTGTGCTGTTCTAGTTCGTTTCACCATAACTTATGCGTTAGCACGTGTATCACCTGCTACTTGTTTTAATATTAAAGATGCATGTTAATCTTGACTAATTCTTATTCCAATACTTTTATGAATAAAAAGTGAATAGGTTCTAATCCGGTTTTCTTTAATCATGATGTAATTGGTTAATCCTTATTTATAACTAGTTTTTCTAAATAAAAGATGTTAGAGTTAAACACCGGTTTTCATAATAAAGTTAATATGCCTAATGACTTCAAAAATGCCTTTTCAATATAAATATGTTTAGTTGAACACGTGATATAAAGCTACTCGTTAGATATCTTACACCCGCTTTATCTTTCTAAAGTAATTGTTAATTTGACATAATTTCTACTAGAATGTTATAAATAAAACATGATTAGGTTTATCGTGATTTCTTTAATTAAATGTAACTTTGTGTAATGGTAACATAGAGTATTTCTACGAAATATTCTTTCACGTGGTTTCTTAATTAAAATATGCCAAGCGTAGTCTCTTGTTGTTTGATAATGATCTCACGATAGTTTCGAGCTTAGTTTTGTTTTCAGTTTTTCTCGCGCTTGCGTAACCAATAGAATCAAACTCTATCCCAGAGTGATCTTTCCAATCTTCCGTAACCATCTCTTTAAAGCTAACCAAGCCGTTCCAAGCACACTTTGTGTTCTTTAGTGATCCATCTAATCAAGCCTATCCTTTAGTGCGTTCTTTTAAAGTTTCTTTTGATTGGTGCTTTGTTCTTAGTATATGCTTGTTTGTTTGCTTTGTGTATGATTGTGCCCGATGATTGATGCGCTTAGAGTGAACGCCGTTCGAGAAGCTTGGAAGAGCTTGAAGTTGAAGATTCTGAGCAACGACATTACTTTGGTTAAAGGCAAGTGTGTCCTTGATCCTTTGTCCTAAGAACTATATTTAATCACTCATTGCATATGCTTGCATTAATATGATGGGACCCATGTTTAAGGTTTGACTAGTGTTATTTATCCTGTGCCTTGATCAAACGGGTTTATCTTTATGTTGGGTAGCTATGCTTAGTTGCTATATCTGGGTTATGGTGGTTTTAATGAACAACAATGATGAACTTGTTTTACCTTTATGTTATATCCGTGGATGTTAATACAAGACCATATGATTAATCGGAACATGGAGAACCACCCGGGACAACGAGTGCAACCACAAGGACTATATGGCTCGGGTCTTGGCCGATTAATTAGGGAAGTCTTTGTGTGGTTATTACTCGCATAGTAGGTTGGGACGGAGGAATGCTTTTATGGCTCTTCTATTCGGAGCGGTGATGGAACGGAAGACTCTATGGCTTACCGTCCGTAATAGAAGTGTGGTACGAAAGATAGCCTCTATGACATACTACTATGGACTAATACGCACGGGAGGACTCTTTGTAAAGGCCTCGTAGCGTCCCTATGCAATCACACCTCGGTAGTGTGGTATGATGCTTGGCCGGCATCGCATGGTTGGGTTTAAAGTTCTTCGGGACTTTTACGCGACTTGTGGGTAAAGATGTACGACCTCTGCAGAGTGTAAAACTAATCGATTAGCCGTGCCCACGGTCACGGGCGGCCTGGACCCTCACATGATAATTGAACTTGAAGATGGACTTAAATCGCTCTCTCTCTCTCTGGTTATGCTTGCCATATGCTTATGGCGTTTCTCTTACCCTTATGCTTAATTGTGGGTTGGTATAAACTTATACTTTATTAGTAATCAGGTGCTAATAAAACTTGATCAGCTAAAATTGCTTAAATGCTTATAGCCCGATCCAATATAAAGCCTTTGCATTCATTCTTTTCCCCACACTTGCTGAGTACGACAAGTGCTCACCCTTGCTATAACCATTGTTGCTCAGAAAAAGGAAGCTACTATGAAGTCTTGTGAAGATGTTGCTGATGCTAGGCGTACGCAACCCCCAGTCGACTGCCTGTGATGTTTGGTGCCTTCGTTTCCTGGATAAAGCGTAAATCTCTGATAATCTTTCTTTTTCTTACGTGATACTGTTTCTGTATTCACTTTTATGTCACTATATGCATGAAACTTGATCCTGGCATGCATATAGGTATGCACTTGGTTTTCTTCGGAAAGTCGGGTGTGACAGAGTGGTATCGTAGCTGTATCGATCGTAGGACGTAAGCCTAGTTAGCACCGGTCGTTTCTTAATGCCTCTTTTGTTCTACAATCCCTCCTTACCTTATCCGTGACCTCTCTGATGAAGGATCTCACATCTTAACCATCTTCTCTTCTCTATACCATGAGTTCTTGTATATTTATCTTCACTCCCCTTGAACATTTCTTCGATCTCGTCTGTCCATTCTCTCAAGCAATAACACCCCCTTGATTCATTGGTGGAAGTGTTACCCTTAACATTCCATCTATTCGCGCAGCTCTCCGACACATCAGCGCTGTTTTAATTCTTTCTCGAGCTACGGAACTCCGATCGACATGAAACCAGTTGGGTTAGTTCCTAAATTTCATAAGTGAATTTCTGTCAAAAATTCAGCCCTATCCTGTATATGTTCCAGGAGCTATGCCCGAAACATTGGAGCTAACAGAATCTGTAAAACTCTGCTGACCTAGTTACCTTCAATATTCTATATCTCGGGCTATAGACCTCCGATTGAGGTAAATCCAATTGGAGTAGTTCAGGAATTTCATCAGCTTCACTCTGTCCAAAATTCAGCAGTATTCGTTTTGTATCCAAGGAGATACCTACGAATTAGTGGAGCATTCAGAATCTGCCAACACTGCTGACATAGCCATCTCGTTTAATTCATATCTCGAGTTCCGAACCTCCGATTGAGGTGATTCCAGTTGGGTTGAACTCATAATTTCGTACTCCTTGATCTGGGAAAAATCCATTATTTATGGAGATCCCTGCTGGGAGCTACATCTGATCTATTAGGAGGATACCCCCGACTTCATTAACAACGTGTAGTGTCGTTCCCTTTAGCTATGCCTTGATTGGTGGAATTGTGTTTGCATGATGATGCTTGGTTTTATGGACTTGATTGATTCGTTTCTTTGAAGTGAGTGTTGGTGTATTGTGGGTCTTACATCCGCAATAACATCGTTGCTTAGTTGGGTTCTTCTTTTGTACCTCCCACCTCCTTGTTCTCCCCACCCGTTTTGCACTACTCTTGTTCCCTTCGATAATATCTTTACCTACCAACCGATGGAAAACCAAGAAGGAGGTAACCAAGGAGAAAGCTACGAGAACGGTGATGACTATGGATACAACCAAGATGCGCCATCATTTCCACCCCGGAGGATAAGTATGCAGAGTTCATGAAGGCTGAGCCGCCAATGTTCTCCAGTACCACATATCCCTTAGAAGCTGAAGACTGGATCAAGACAATTGAAGAGAAGCTAGATGTGGTACAATGCAATGATGGAGAGAAAGCTTTGTATGCATCTTGGCAACTTACAGGAGCAGCTTTAGAGTGGTGGAATTCTTACACCAATGGACATCAGCAACCTGAGAGTATTGTGTGGAAGGAATTCAAAGACAACTTTATCTTACACCATACTCCGTGAGAGCGATGAAGCTCAAGAGGAAGGAGTTCCTTAACTTAAAGCAAGGACGGATGACGGTAAGCGAGTACGGGGATAAGTTTGTTCAATTATCTCTCGTATGCCCCAAGATCGAATTGAAAGTGATAAGAAGAAACGAGAGCATTTCATCAAAGGGTTGAATGAAGATCTTCAAAGTATACTAAGCTTACATGATTATTCAAGTCTACAAGATTTAATCAACAAAGCCGTTAGGCTAGAAAGCAAGCTACGGGACATCATGAGTAAGAAGAGAAAAAGGGAATATCCGGGGGAAGCCAATAACAACTCTCACCTACATCATATGTCTCAAGCCCAAGGTTTTCCCGAAGATCACAATGAAGATGCATATCTAGAATATCCTCATGGTGTCACAATACCGGTGATTTATGAGACACCACGGAATCGTCGCAACATTAGGGAAAGCAAAGCTTGTTTTTATTGCAAAAGTTGGTGGACACTTTATCAACGGGTGCCCGAAGAAGTTTCTAGATCGTCATTTTAAGAAGGAATGGCGACGACGACACAAGCAAGACAAGACCCCCGATACCTAAGGATGTTGGTATAAGTTAGGGTTGTGGAAAGTTTTCGTAACATGAAAGGAATAATATTGCCGAAGGATATGAAAAGAGTTCGAAATAAACCCTTGTCTCTTGCTAGCCTTTTTTCGAATCTCGGGACGAGATTCCTTTTAAGGGGGTAGATTTGTCACACCCCGAAATTTCCAATTTCGGGATGTGAATAGAAATGATAATTAAATAACGATTTTCTCATAATTTTAAAATTTTTCCAACATTTATTTTCTTTACGGGAAATATAGTATAGGAAAAATCCTTTGATGGATTTTCTAAATTAAATAAAAGTTATGTGTGTTGCATTCATGCCGATGCATCTAGTGGTTCTTGAGTGCAAAAAAGGTTCCAACAATGCGTTTAGGAGCTGTCCAAAACCTTCCGAGAATTTTCCAGAATTTTCTGGAATTTATTCTCATTTTCTCCGAGCATTTTCTATTTATTAGAAGGCTCTAAAATCTTTTTCATGAGCACCAAATGCTTTATTTGGGTTGTTCGCGTCTTAATCTATCTCCGGGAATTTTCTTGGAATTTTTGTGATCTTCGAGTATTTTTCGTGCTTTAAAATAATTTACGGAATTTTTACGGATTATTTTTCGCACCGGAAATACTTTCAAAAAAAAAAAAAAAAAAAAAAAAACCTATCAGGCTGGGCCGAGCCCGTGGGCTCGACCCGCCCGCGCCCGCGCCCGCCCGCGCCGCGGCCCGGCCCGCCATGGCCCATCGGGGCCCGGCCGGCCGCCGCCTAGCCATGGCCGCCGCCGGCCCGGGCGGACCGGCCCCGCGCCCGCGCCCTCATAAAAGGGGAGGCCGCCCCGCGCGCCGCCTCCCCGCCGGCCGCCCCGCGCCCTAGCCGCCTCGCCCGCGCGCCGCCGCCTCCCGCGCCCCGTCACCCGAGCCGCCGCCGCCGGTCGGCCGCGCGGGGCCACCGCGAGGAGCGCCGCCGCGCCTTGGAAGCCGTGCTTCGCCGACCGAGCCGGCGAGCTCGTCGCCGGCCGCCCCTTCGGTTCTCGTCCGCAACCGCCGCGGTGGCCGTGGTCGCCGGCGCCGCCCACCCTTGCGGCCGGGCCGCCGGTCTTCTCGGCCATCGAACCGAAGGAGGAAGATAAGGTGGTCGTCCGGCACAAAAGCCCCGTCCTTTTCGGTAATTTTTGATTTATTTCATGTGTCTTAGCAAAACTACAAGAAACTCCCTAGATCTATTAGATGCTTGCAATCAGATCCGACCCAAGAGATTTTACAGATCTAACACCGAGTTTTATCCTTTTCACGAGCACCGTTTACCGTGTCTCGGCATCTTCTTTGCTAGCCCCCGACATCTACGGTTAATCGCGATTAGGTCCTCCAATCTTGTTTTGCTCACCAAATCTTCGTTTTAGCTCCGATTTCATCCGTTCAAGTTGCGTTAGGTCCATAATAATGTAAACCACGCGTTAGTGATGAGTTTTCACCATGTTTTGTTTCTGAAAATAAAATTAATATTAATTTTGATTAATGACTCGCTATGCATGTCTTTTCCAAATAAAAGCAATATAGATCTATATATCGTTTTTCATAATCAAATTTAATTTGATTAATGATTACTTTACATGCTTTTATGAATAAAATCTAATTAGATCTTTTACTCGGTTTTCCATAAGTCAAATATTAATTTGCTTAATGATTAATTAACTTTTATAATTAAAAGTTGATTAGGCTTTTACTCCGGCTTTATAAATAAATGTTAATCTTGATTAATACTAATTTAATACTGTTTTTGTTAATAATATGATCTACTCGAATTACAAAGTTTCGTTTAGATTGTTCATATAGTTCGCTTTTTCTAAATTAAAATGTTTAATCGGTTTAATCAATATATGAATCTTTATTAATAAAACTTGAATAGTTCTTTACACTAGGTTTCATAAATAAAGTTTAATATTGCATTGATGTCAACATGGGGTATTTTATTTCTAAAATATCCTTTATATTTGTTTTGTTAATTAAAATGAACCTAGCTCATAGTCTTGTTCTCTCATAAATGCAAACAATTCGTTAGACGTTCGGTATCGACTTTATCTCTTTTGATCAAGTTTATCCGAAGCTCTAAATCTTTCTAGTGTTAGCCAAGCTAAGCCGGCGCATCTAATCAAGCCTTAGAGTTTCTGCTTATCTTAGAAGTTTTGTCTATGTGAGTAGTTTGCACCGCTCCTTTGCCTATCAAGTAATCTTATCACCCTTGTTTCATGTTTATCCTAGAATCTTGTATATCAGCATCTAGCTAGTTGATGTCTATCCCATCTCTCGTTAGGTTGTCTTTTTATAAATCAGCTATGTTCTTATGCCCAATCGTTCGTAGCTATACCTTTCTTCGCAGCTAATCTTGTTATCAGTTCCTTTACCAAGTAGTTTAGCTTACCTTTTGCTCGGTTCTTGCCCTTCGATCTAGTTCTCTACGTAAGCTAGTTTTCCTAAACCCATCTTAAGGTTCTCTTATACGTTGATAGTCCGTTTGTCTTTGTTCTAGTTCGTTTCACCATAACTTATGCGTTAGCACGTGTATCTCGCTACTTGTTTTAATATTAAAGATGCATGTTAATCTTGACTAATTCTTATTCCAATACTTTTATGAATAAAAAGTGAATAGGTTCTAATCCGGTTTTCTTTAATCATGATGTAATTGGTTAATCCTTATTTATAACTAGTTTTTCTAAATAAAAGATGTTAGAGTTAAACACCGGTTTTCATAATAAAGTTAATATGCCTAATGACTTCAAAAATGCCTTTTCAATATAAATATGTTTAGTTGAACACGTGATATAAAGCTACTCGTTAGATATCTTACACCCGCTTTATCTTTCTAAAGTAATTGTTAATTTGACATAATTTCTCTTTGGAATGTTATAAATAAAACATGATTAGGTTTATCGTGATTTCTTTAATTAAATGTAACTTTGTGTAATGGTAACATAGAGTATTTCTCTCGAAATATTCTTTCACGTGGTTTCTTAATTAAAATATGCCAAGCGTAGTCTCTTGTTGTTTGATAATGATCTCACGATAGTTTCGAGCTTAGTTTTGTTTTCGGCTTTTTCTCGCGCTTGCGTAACCAATAGAATCAAACTCTATCCCAGAGTGATCTTTCCAATCTTCCGTAACCATCTCTTTAAAGCTAACCAAGCCGTTCCAAGCACACTTTGTGTTCTTTAGTGATCCATCTAATCAAGCCTATCCTTTAGTGCGTTCTTTTAAAGTTTCTTTTGATTGGTGCTTTGTTCTTAGTATATGCTTGTTTGTTTGCTTTGTGTATGATTGTGCCCGATGATTGATGCGCTTAGAGTGAACGCCGTTCGAGAAGCTTGGAAGAGCTTGAAGTTGAAGATTCGAGCAACGACATTACTTTGGTTAAAGGCAAGTGTGTCCTTGATCCTTTGTCCTAAGAACTATATTTAATCACTCATTGCATATGCTTGCATTAATATGATGGGACCCATGTTTAAGGTTTGACTAGTGTTATTTATCCTGTGCCTTGATCAAACGGGTTTATCTTTATGTTGGGTAGCTATGCTTAGTTGCTATACCTAGGTTATGGTGGTTTTAATGAACAACAATGATGAACTTGTTTTACCTTTATGTTATATCTGTGGATGTTAATACAAGACCATATGATTAATCGGAACATGGAGAACCACCCAGGACAACAGTGCAACCACAAGGACTATATGGCTCTGGTCTTGGCCGAGTAATTAGGGAAGTCTTTGTGTGGTTATTACTCGCATAGTAGGTTGGGACGGAGGAATGCTTTTATGGCTCTTCTATTCGGAGCGGTGATGGAACGGAAGACTCTATGGCTTACCGTCCGTAATAGAAGTGTGGTACGAAAGATAGCCTCTATGACATACTACTATGGACTAATACGCACGGGAGGACTCTTTGTAAAGGCCTCGTAGCGTCCCTATGCAATCACACCTCGGTAGTGTGGTATGATGCTTGGCCGGCATCGCATGGTTGGGTTTAAAGTTCTTCGGGACTTTTACGCGACTTGTGGGTAAAGATGTACGACCTCTGCAGAGTGTAAAACTAATCGATTAGCCGTGCCCACGGTCACGGGCGGCCTGGACCCTCACATGATAATTGAACTTGAAGATGGACTTAAATCGCTCTCTCTCTCTCTCTCTCTGGTTATGCTTGCCATGTGCTTATGGCGTATCTCTTACCTTTATGCTTAATTGTGGGTTGGTATAAACTTATACTTTATTAGTAATCGAGGTGCTAATAAAACTTGACCAACTAAAATTGCTTAAATGCTTATAGCCCGATCCAATATAAAGCCTTTGCATTCATTCTTTTCCCCACACTTGCCGAGTACGACAAGTGCTCACCCTTGCTATAACCATTGTTGCTCGAAAAAGGAAGCTACTATGAAGTCTTGTGAAGATGTTGCCGATGCTAGGCGTACGCAACCCCCGCCGACCGCCGTGATGTTTGGTGCCTTCGTTTCCGGATTAAGCGTAAATCTCGATAATCTTTCTTTTTCATACGTGATCTTGTTTCGTATTCACTTTTATGTCACTATATGCATGAAACTTGATCCTCGGCATGCATATAGGTATGCACTTGGTTTTCTTCGGAAAGTCGGGTGTGACGAGTACGAGCGCTTGGACTTGCTTCCACGTACCTCCATGTACTCAAGTCTAGACCTCTCCACGATCGGTGCCTTGTCGATAATGGAGCGAAGTGTCGGGCGGTCGTGCGCGGACAAGTGGTGTGCCATCCCCTTGTGCGGTCCCTTTCGAACCGTAGACCTTCTTCTTCTCTCGTGTCGGTGTCTTCCGGCACGTACCTCATCGCCCCTCGGTAGCGGTTGGCGTACTCTGCATCGACATGTTTCCCATCTTGAGGTGCTCGAACTCGTCGGCCTTCCCGTCCATCACCGCATCCGGAATATGGTGACTCCACGAAGGCCTCCACGAACTCGTCCCACCCGATGTGCAACGGGTCCCGTGCGAGTCACGATGTTGTCCCACCACGCACCGGCCGTGCCCGATCGGCCGGTGCGCCGCCACGTCACACACTCCTCCTCGGTAAGCTCGGTCGGCGCCCGGGCCTTCTTCTCGATC
Source organism: Cenchrus americanus (assembly GCA_947561735.1). NCBI lineage: Eukaryota > Viridiplantae > Streptophyta > Magnoliopsida > Poales > Poaceae > Cenchrus > Cenchrus americanus. Next base: position 281,077,207 of record OX387239.1, on the reverse strand, counting down.
TCACGTAACCAGTTATCCGCGTCCATCGGGTCTGCTGAGTGGTCGAAGGTAGGCGGTCGCAGCTTGTTGAAGTTCTCAACTTTCTTCTGGAAGCCCTCTGGCGCGTAGCGGTTCTGACCTCTAGGGTTGTTGTTGTTGTTGTTGTTCTGGGCTAGCATCTGAGTGATCGTCTGCATCAGCTGTGTTTGCACTGCCATCACGTCGGCCAAGTTCGGGGGAGGTGGCGGTGGTGGCACCTCGTGTCCCTGAGCCTGGCCTGCTCCTCCCTCGGGCTGGGGTACCGCTCGTGCTCGGGCTCCTCGCTCCCGAGCCCCCTCGCCGGTCGAGCGCGGCTCCTCGACCGCCAACTCGGCCTCCTCGGCCTACGCGGCCGCCCGGTGCCTCCGCGGAGTCCACCTCGTGGCGCGTGACCTCCACGGCGTCCACGGCCTCTCGCTCCCGCTGGGTTAGGGGCATCCTCCCCTCCGTCGTCCCCAGCGACCTCCTCGAAACGGGCCAGGAGTCGCCCGGACCTCCTTGCTCCAGACATCTGTTCCAGTTGCAAGAGTTAGTAGCGGTAGGGAGAATGTATCTATTAAGGTTATTAACTATAAAGGAGTGATCCTGCTAATAGACAAAGAATTTCAGACAGACATAAAGAAGCATGAAATCCGATAGAAACCATGAAGATCCATGTCACTCAATCAATGCCACCATACAAAAGGTGTGCACCTCGAGGTTTACTCCAACGACCTTCGAGGATACACGGCAACACATCACGCTAACGCATGGTACAACATGGGGTAGCTGCTAAGGTCAAGACACATGAGCGATAACATCACATCTAACTTATTACAACATCTCAGAATCTACAGCGAAGACTCTACTCCCCTCACGGAGTGCACTGAGGTGCCTCGGGGCTGGCATCTGGTGGAACTGAGTAGAACGGCGGTGAGTGTGCCCCTGGGTATCCCGGCATCCTGATCGCCGGTCCCCCGTAGTAGTCACGAGTATCCCGGAGAGCACGGTCCATCTCTCGTCGTGTCCCGGGAACCACTCGGGCACGGGCGTACTCGTGGTAGGTGCGTCGGCGGAAGCTCGAAAGTCTCTCGTCCTCGGTCGGGGTCTCTTCTTGGGTGGTAGCTGTGCGGAGAGCGCCTCCGGCTCCGTCGGCCTCTCGCCGGTCGACCGCTCCCAAGCCGCGCGAGTCCTCGTCGCTCTCCGTCCCTCTCCTCGTAGACCGGGTCCTCCAAGGTAACACAAGTGTTGGTAGTTGTGTCGACTCGCCTCCCCGTAGATCCCATACCTTGACCCGATAGTCGGCCGGGGCCGCGCCTCCGACCGACTCCAACCGATCTCTCGCTCTCGCCGGTCTCACCCTCGTCCTCCCCGCGAGGCCTCCACCGAAGTCGGTGCGCCTCCCGCTCGCCCTCAACCGCGCCTCCGGAGTAGCGATCCTCCGGCGTCCCTCTCGGTGCTAGGCTGCGGCCGCCGCCGGTCCAAGCCGCACTAGCTCTCCGTTCCTCACGTGCGACGCCTCCGACTCGTCGAGTATCTCCTCTCTCTCCACCTCCAAGTCCCGAACCTGCCGCAGGGCAGCGTCACACCTCCACCGAAGGTACACTATCTCCCCGTCGGCCCGATGCGGGTGCACGGTCCCGAGTCAGGATGCACCGCCTGGCCGCGTGCATCACCTGGTCCTCCCCCTCCACTGGAGTCACCTCCAGGTACCGTGCTCGGTCGCTCGAGTCCCAGCGACCCTGGTCGAAGATCTCTGTCGGAAGCACGCTGAAAGGAGTGTCCTGCAGCCTCTCCCTGAGCTGGACACAAACCTTCTTGAGAGCCCTGCGTGCACCGGTCTGGTGCGCCTCCGTGACCGAACTCTCGAAGCAGTGCACCTCTACCTCCTCAAACTCTGGCACCCGTGGGTCCGCCGGCACCGTGACGGTCAGGTAGGTGGGGGTCTGCTCCAAGTGCCCCATGGCCCTCCCCTTGTAGGCGACTCCGTCGGTCTCAACTCCACCGCCTCCGGTGCACTCTCTCAGCAAGTGGCAGAAGCCTCCGTAGCTCTTGCCGTCCGACTCCAAAGGAACCCACGTAGTCTCCGCCATCTGCACAACGTAGTTAGAGCGTAGTTAGTAAGGTAGTTAGTGAAAGTTAATCAAGGTAATGCATATATATAAGTATAGTTATATACATACGGAAGCCAAGGAGTTTATATAAAGTTTCAAGGTTCAGAAACGGCTTCCTATGCTATCGACCATTCCTGGGGCTCGTCCTACAGTCAAGCATGGCTCTGGTACCAACTGAAACGACCCGGATTTCCGCGAACGGAATCCCGAATCTTCGCACCTCGGTGGTAGTCCCGGGAGGGCTACCACGTGCAATCCCCGCCTCGCCGATTCCAAAATCCATACGTAAAGGTAAAAACAATAAAGTAGAGTACATCATTTATTTTATTACATTAATCGTAGTACATCTCTTCGGCACATGCCGGTACAAGTCCATCGGGACCGAATCAAACGAAATAAAACGTCTAGCAGCGGCTTCATGAAAGCGCGGGAACTCCATCTCCGCAGCGGCCGAGTGTAGGAAGAGCTCTAGTCCACCCAACCGTCGTTGTCGAAGTCGTAGTCCGGCTCTGCGTCAGAGTCACCAGGGTCTACCCGATAAGCGGGTAGGTCATGTCAGCTTCCCAACAAAGAGGCAAAAGCGGTGTATGTTCTACTATGCATGAGATAACCCTAATGGGCCGTAGAAAGCTTAAGCAAAGGACGGTGCAACATACAAGGTAAGCGAGTAGCGAGGAGGTCCACACCTCGGGGAAGCTTCCGCTTCCGAGGTCCACACCTCGGGGGTCCACACCTCGTGGGTCCACACCTCGCTCAAGGAATACCACACCAAATCACCGAATCTCAACCACGATCCAGAACCCAACTCTCATCTGCGATGTGGGGCCCACCGGCTCCTATCCCCACATCTCAACGGCCAAAGCCGGGCTCACACACTCGGGGGAGAGAAGAAGCACAAGAGAAGTGTAGCTAGTCAGGTGAGAGATCGAAAGACCGTCCATAACCGGTGGACACGGACTATAGCTATAGGTTTAACACTGCGGCAGAGGTTGTACAACCGTACCCGCCCGAATAGGTCCGGAACCGCCGTCACCGGTGTCCGACCCTACCATACCTACCGAAGCCCAAGTAAGTGGATAGTACCCTTCGCATCTCCGAGCCGGCCGGCCCAGCCTCCGCGGCGAGCTCATACTACCCGCGAGAGGTCCCTCGAAGCCGTGGAACCCCTTCCCCGGCCTCGCCAGGGCAAAGTCTACTAAGGAGGGAAAGACCACTCCCGACACGATCACACCGATCCTCCCGCGGGAGGGGTGCTATCCACTACGAGTCTCACCCCGCACCCCGCCCAATACAAGGCGGGCGGTCCGTACGAAAGTAGTCATTCGAAACAAGGTCAACCGACGATCGGTCCTTAAGGGGCCGAGAGTGAGCACTCAACATCTCCATCCCACCCGACACGACCCTTGGGTAAGAGGCCGATCGCATCTTCCCTCGGCGGCCGTTCACAAGTAACCAGCGGCTCGCTCCCGCCAAAACACTGCAAGGGGTACACAACCCAGAACGCACGCTAGAATCACACCGAGATACCCACATCTCAGCTCAAACCCAGAGCACCATCCATAATCAAACAACAAAAGTATGGATAGTTGAAGTAAGGGACTAGCTAGGGGTCTGTAGCTAGCCCCGCAGGTAGCAGAACAAGGAACAGGATATATCAAAACATCAAGGCATGGCTAATAAACGGGTTATGCATCCATCATTTCCATGCATTTAAATAAAGCACTAGCGACTACAAAGCAACATAGGACCTATATGGTTGGGAGTGACATGACACCTTCGTTGCCGGTGAAGCGAGTCGTCGTCCGGCAAAGCGATGTACTCGGGGTCCTCCACGTCCTCCTGGTCGAAGCTCGGGTCTGCGGCACGAGATTCGACGCGAAAATATAAATACGGTGCACATCTAAGCAATAACTCCAAATAAAATCCAATTTAGAAGATCCAAAAGTTCCCAAACTACCTACAATCAGCAAGGTTTCGCAAATACGGATTTATAGAAATTAGTTTTGTATTTTTTCGAGCTCTCTATAATTTATTATGAATTTTTAAAGGTCAAAAACAATTTCGTAATTTTTAAACGGAGGGGAAAAGGTTTTTCGAAAAAAACATTGCCGACGTCGGCATGACGTCGGCGCTCGCCGCTCTCGGTTTATCGGCCGAAAGGGCCGGATTCGCGGGCGGGGCCGTGGGTGGCCCGACGGACGCATTTCGGCCGGGGTTGATTTTGGCCCAAAACGGCACCGCAGCGAACGGTCCACCGGGAGGAGCCGTTAGAAGTCTAGAAAACCCCCTTCGCTTTTACCCCGTCACCGGCCGACGCTGCCCGCGCCGCTAGCCGGGCCTAGGGCCCAAACCCATCCGTCGGCCCTTTGCCTTTCCCCCCCTTAACCGGCCGCCGCTCGCCGGTTGCCCGGCAGGTGTTCGATGAAAGGTGCGGCGACGCCGCGACCGTGCGGTGCGCCGCCGGCGTTCGGCTCCGGTGCCTCACGCCCCGGCTCAACATCCCCCGGGCAAAGACACACGGCTCGGCTCGCACGCGGGGTGTGCTTGCCGCCCGGGTTCCCGCACCCGTGCTCCCGCGCGCGGCGCGCGCGCGTCGTTCCGTGAGCCGGTCACGACGCCGCCGCCGCCGGCGTGTCACGCGCGTGAGCGGCTCCCGTGTTTTCCCCCACCCGCACAAGCCACGGATCGAAGTCCGGTTCACGGATCAAGCCTTGTGCTTCCACGCTGCCGGCCCGGCCGCGGTCGCTGGTAACCAGGGCGCACCGAGCGGCGGCACGGCGGCGTCCCCGCTCCTGCACAAGAGGCATGGCGCGAAGAGGGGGGCCGGCGACCATCAATCCAGCACAGGGGTCACGACTCGACGGCCAATCCCACGTTCCGACCACGCACGGCGACGGCGTGCTCCAGGAGGGCTCGCCCGCCGGCTTGGGGTAGCCGCGGCGCGTCGCCCCCCCTCCTCCGCCCAACCGGTTCTCCAACACGAGTCCGCGTCGCTCTTCGCACGGCGACGGCGGCGCCCGGGGACACGATCGGCCCCGAGCCCCATCCGTCGCGGCACGGCAATGCCGCGCGCGAAGGCCGGCATCCGGCGGTAAGTTCACGGCGACGCGCCTCCACACATGTGCCAACACAGGCAAGAATCCAAGGGGGAGAAGAGAAGTGGGGAGGCCGTGGTGCTCACGGGGGGGGCGACGGTGTAGACGTGGCCGGCCCGACGAAGGCGGGTCGTTGATGTTCCGGCGTGAAGGCGTTCGGCGATGTAGTTGTTCACGTCGTCGCGCTCCTCCCCTTGGTTCGGCGTCGTGGTCCGTGCTCCCGATCCGGACTCCGGCTCCTCCCTCGCCCGGCGCAACGCAGACAAGACGGGCCGCCCGCCCTTTTCCCCCAACGGCGCGGCGCGGCAGCGCGCGCCCGCCTTCTCCATCCTCTCCGAGCACGCCGCCGAACAGAGGTGGAGGAAAACCCCAAGAGGGGTGGTTGGTCTTGTCTCCAATCCTCACCGGCCTCCTCTCCTTTTGAAACCGTGCCGCGGGGTCCCGAGGGGGAAAGCCCCACGATGCCCCTGGCTCGCCGCCGTCCGGGCCGGGTGGCGCCGCGGTGAAGCTCGCCCGCCTCGGATGCTCGGTGGAAAAGGGGCAGCGGGGTCAAATCCCTTTCCGTGGTCGCTTCGGGTTCGCGTGCACGCGCCGGACCTTGGCGTGCGTGCCCGGCGGGCGGCTCGGCGCGCGCGCGCCACCCCCGCGCGGGCTGGCGTGGTTGGACCGGCGGCGCGGCCGCCTGGCTCGGCTGACCGGCGCGGTGGGTCAAAGCGATAAGGAAAGAAAGGGGAAGAAAGGGGAAGGAAGGGAGCTGACGATCGGGGCCCACGCGGCAGTGAGAGAGGAGTGAAAAGGGTGCGGCGTGGGTTGACGGGCCGAAAGGCTCCTTGGGTTGGGCCGCTGCATCGCGGGGAGAATTGAATTCGGCCCAAAAACCTTAGCTGCCCTTAACCTTTTATCACGGCTTTATTTGGTCTAGGATTTGAAACATAGTTTGAGTTTGATCCCCTTTCAAATTCAAACTTCACTCAATTGAACTCCAAGAAAACCAATGAAAAACCAACTCACAATTTATACCATATTTTAAATATAAGTTTTATAAATTGGATAAATTAGTGGAGAATTCGATGAGAGGCTAGCAACTTTGGCTCAAAATTTAATAGCACGCATATGCAAGCAAAAAGTTTTAAATTTTCGCAAAATTTTCACACCTAATTTCCTGGGTTGTTACAAACGACTTCGCATCGACGAGAAAGAAACCCAAGACGGTTGAAGAACTTTTTCATGAACTGGAAGAGTACATCTTGTCTGATGATGATCATCGCAAAAGAGTGGCTGAACGAAATGAAGCTCGGCAAGGCAATAGAGAAATGACATGGAGAGCACAATCCCAGAATCCACGAAATGTCAACAACGTGGAAAATCCTCAGCCTGACCAAAACAACAGACCTAGTGCAAGAGGAGGGTTCGCACCCAGAGGAAGGGGAAGAGGACCCCCGAGACTCACGAATCATAACCCAAAAGACCCATCATTCTATTGTTAGTATCATGGGAGAGGACACGAAGATCGAAGGGTGCCCAGAAACCAAGAAAAACATGGTAAGAATCCAGCAAGAAAAAGCGTTGATGAGCATCGCGTCCTCAATGCCGAGTCAATTTCGCCCGGACTTCTGGCAGCCACAATTCATGAACTCTTAACCAAGTCCAGTCGCAATACAACAATTTTCACAACCACAATCATCCTGGCAACCACTGTCGGGCATACTCCCCGGGTACTCATGCAAGGAAGGAGGAAGAGTAGAAGACGGACTCCTACTAGAATTCCCCTGTACTCCTACTAGGACTCATTCCGTGTAATCCTACTAGGACTCCTGCCTTGTAACCGACTAGGAACCTGCCCCCTGGACTATATAAAGGAGGGCCGGGTACCTAGGAGGACATTCTCAATCCCTCCGGGGAACAACACCAAGCGCAGGGCGCAATACTCCAAACAGGACGTAGGGTAGCTTCTCCGGCTACCTGAACCTGTATAAATCTCGTGTCTTGTGTCCTCGCGCGTACCTTCGGGTTCCAGATCATGGCGATCCCCACCTTCTACCTTGCTGCGGGTACCTCCCATGGAGGTCGAGAGGTTTAAACACCGACAGCTGGCGCGCCAGGTAGGGGTGATCATCACCACCAAGCAAATTCGAAGGACCCTCGTCAACAAGATCAATCTACTCGTCGATTAAGCTCCGGACGGATCAAGTTCAATTGCTTCGCAACTCACGACCACATGTCGTCCTTGTCAGTATCAAATCCAACGCGCATGCAGATCAGGGAAAAAATCTGCCCAACTCTGCGGTCGAATCTTAGACGGCATTGTCAAGGCGTCACGCAAGCTGGAGTACAAAACGGAGTCAAGCAAACCGTGCTCTGCTCCCTCTCCGTCACCGAGTAGTACTCTCCTCCAGCAAATCCAAGCCATAGGCAATAATTACTACATGCACATGGAATAGAGCGGCCACGTAATTTCCGTTGCCTTGTTTTTGTACGTCCAAGATTTCAATTAACTTGAGTTGTGCTACACTCACACACCGGAAGCTACCAAAGATTATCCAAGTTCTTTGCTCCATGCACCCCGAAGCCGTACGCGAGTACAACTACATCAACTCTCAGCTGCATGAACCCGTGTACAACTACATCACCTTCGCTGTGCACCGCGACTACTCGTCACCCGGTCGCACAGGCTACGTCAACCTCACCGTGCACCGCGAGTACTTGTCTCCCGGCCGCAGCGGCTCTACCTCAACTACGTTGTGCGTGCAGATGCCTCGGCACGTCGCGCCCCTCGTCGTCGACTACTCCGGGCTCGTCGTCGACTACTTCACCTCCGCCGTGCATCCGGGTGCCTCGGCACGTCACGCGGCTCGTCACGCGGCTCGTCGTCGACTACTCCGGGCTCGTCGTCGACTACTTCACCTCCGCCGCACATCTGGGTGCCTCGGCACATCGCGCGGCTCGTCTCGCGGATCGTCGCTCGGCTCGTCGTCGACTACTTAGCCTACACCGCGCGTCCGGGTGCCTTGGCACGTCGCGCGGCCCGTCACAGGGTTCGTCGTCGACTACTCCGTGCACCGCAACTTCCTCTTGCGGCCACACTGGCTCTACTTCAGCCACGCTGTGCGTCGCGACTACTTGTCTCGCGGCAACACTGGCTCTACTTTGAGTACGCCGCACACCGCCACGACGTCGTCTTCCTGTCGCATCGTGTTGACCATTCATCTCGACTAGTTTTCCAAACTAGTCGAGAACGGCAGTCACGCCCCAACAACTAGTCGGAATCAACTCTGACTAGTCGACTTCAACAACAACCGTCGTGGCTCCATCGCCGATCGCCATGGCTTCATCATCAGTCTACCCAGGCAGCAACAACTAAGTCATTTATCCAAATGATTACTGTTTTCTTGGCTTGTTCTCCTCATCATGTAGGACTACTTGCCGACTACTCATTTGTGTATGCTTCTCGGCAGGTTTTCATGGGAGCTACACTCTGCTGACTACTCTTGGGGTATATCAATCAAGTCGCCACGAGTCTACTTCATCAACTCGGGGGCTATCCCAAGGATGCAGCTTCTAAGGTCCGCTCCGTGCGGCAACTTAAAGTCGACTTCTAAAGTCGCATTCTAAAGTCCGCTCCGTGCGGCAACTTAAAGTCGACTCCGGTCGCATCTTCACCTGCTTCGGTGGCATACTACGTGTGTAAGCTTCGATGGAACCTAGCTGTAAGCGGCCCTCGGGTCCTGGCGACGATGGAACCTAGCTGCACGTGGTCTTCACGCTCTGTACCATGGGTCCAAGTACCCTAAGTACTCGCGCTCCGTACCTTGGGTCTGAAATCCATGGCCCAGGTACGCAAGTCGACTCCGGTCGCACCTTCAAGTCCACTACGGTGGCAACCATACCTTGGGTCTGAAATCCATGGCCTAGGTACACAAGCCGACTCCGGTCGCACCCTCAAGCCCGCTCTGGCGGCAACTGTACCTTGGGTCTGAAATCCATGGCTCAGGTACTCAAGCCCACTCCGGTGGCACAAGCCGACTTCGGTCGCAATCTTAAGCCCGCTCCGGCGGCAAAACTACTCATTTTTTTTTGATTTTTCATTCGCTTTGGCTTTCCGGAAAGTGTTTTTCGTTTTTTGCATCTTAAGTCCACCCCGCGTGGCACAAAGTCGACTATTGTAATCGCATCTCAAAGTCCGCTCCGCGCGGCATCCTAAAGTCGACTTCTAAAGTCGCATATCAAAGTCCGCCCTGTGCGGCAACTAAAGTCGACTTCGGTTTTTAAGTCGCATCTCAAAGTCCGCTCCGCGCGGCACAAAGTCGACTTCGGTTTTCAAGTCGCATTCTAAAGTTCGCTCTGCCGGCATCTAAAGTCGACTTTGGTCGCACCTAAAGTCCGCTCTGACGGCACGGCTACTTCTCAAGCTCTATGGCTCAATCCAAATTACTACTTGGAATCTCTTTAGCTCGGGGGCCGCACTCAAATTACTACTCAAGTATAACTTCAACAGGCTTTGCTTGCTCTGAAGCTCGAGGGCTCCGCACCAACAACTACTCAACGTGGCTCATACAACTCTCTTATCTCGAGGGCTACATGCTGCAAGAGTACTCGGATGATGGCTTTCGCGAACATTGAAGACCCTTGGATTGATTACCTAATCATTTCAAGGCTCGGGGGCTGCTATGCTACACCCATCATTCAAATTTTTCAAGATGGAAGATTCAGAATCAATATTGACCCTCAGCTAGAGTTCGTGACTCAACCTAAGGCTCGGGGGCTACTCCATATGGAGTGCGATTTTGCAATTGCACTTCCATATAATCTCGACTTCAAGACTGATGAGCTGGACCACCTTCCAGCCTCTCGGCAGTTTAAGTACTATTGAAGACTTCTCCAGGCAGTACTCGAGGACGCTCAAGAACTACTCGCAGAGGCTTCAAGACTACTCGAACTACTACACTCGACTACAATGTGCTCGGGGGCTTGTCGGGCATACTCCCTGGGTACTCATGCAAGGAAGGAGGAAGAGTAGAAGACGGACTCCGACTAGAATTCCCCTGTACTCCTACTAGGACTCGTTCCGTGTAATCCTACTAGGACTCCTGCCTTGTAACCGACTAGGAACCCGCCCCCTGGACTATATAAAGGACGGCCGGGTACCTAGGAGGACATCCTCAATCCCTCCGGGGAACAACACCAAGCGCAGGGCGCAATACTCCAAACAGGACATAGGGTAGCTACTCTGGCTACCTGAACCTGTATAAATCTCGTGTCTTGTGTCCTCGCGCGTACCTTCGGGTTCCAGATCATGGCGATCCCCACCTTCTACCTTGCTGCGGGTACCTCCCATGGAGGTCGAGAGGTTTAAACACCGACAACCATCTCAGCAGTTTTCCCCAGTCACAGGCAATCCAATCAATCCAGCAACCACATCCAATTCGGGAAATCTTACCACCACCACCCGACAGTTCGTCAAGACCACAATCAAGATCAGGACCTCAGAACTCGAAGGCATTGCCATCATTTGGGACTATCATGGCAATTTCAGGAGGGTCAACCATGGAATTCGAAACTAAGAAGCAAAGAAGCAACTATTTCAGGTCTGTGAACACCATCATCAATGACGGTCCAGCCGCACGGCCGGAATGGGCCAAGGTGCCAATCACTTTCACAGAAGAGGATTTCAAACTGAAATCCGCGATTCACAATGATGCCATGGTCATCGAGGTAAACATAGCTGGGTGGATCATTGGAAAGGTCCTAGTTAACAATGGAAGTTCGGCAGACATTTTGTTCTTGAAGACATTCGAGAAGATGATCCTGAGCCAGCACATGTTGCACCCGTCAGAATATCCATTACAAGGTTTCGGAGGAAAGCCAATTAAGCCAGTTGGAAAGATATCGCTTCCTGTGGTAGCTTCTTTCATGGTGTCTTCCATTCTCAATGCAATGTGGATTTGATCTGACCGCGCTAGTGTGGTTTTACTCTTGCATGCGCTCTTGTGATCACTCAACTTTCTCTACTGATCTCTCTAGCTACTGGTGAAGAAACAAATGTGCGAATGAACTATATATATAGGGTATTAGTCATGGAGTGAAGCATGCCGTCCGAGAAGTTTGTAGTACATACATATCCATGTCAATTTACTGCAGGAACAACTATAAATCAGGCCTCAGTTATGCCATGTAGTCAATTTCAAGTACGATTTGATTCACATGTACAAAAAAGCAGACATTCATGCATTTACATGTAAAAAACAGAGGTACCATTACCTGGTGCCTCGCAGGCCTACACAGGGGAAATATATAGAGATTTATAGTTTTATTTGCCTTACTACAACACCTGACATAGAACTCTTCCTTCATTTCTACTGCTATATTATTTGCTCCACCAGTCTAGCACTCTGGCTCACTTCCCTGGTGGTGGGTGCAAAGCATGAAGCGCAAAGACAGATGCAATACGATGCTGCTAGCAAATATGTAATGCTCCAGGTTAAAGTACTACTCCCATTTTTTTGAGTTCTGTAACTTCTGTTCGTTGACAGATCATAATCCAATCATCTGAAAATCTTGTTTCCATTGGTGCAACATATTTAGATAGTGTTTGGTGTGTAAAGAAAAGTGATGAGATCTAGGTTTGAGTGCTGGATTCGCATGTGCAACAGAGCTTTACCTTCTTGCGGTCCCAACGGGAGGCACAATGAAAGCCTGATGAAGACTCGTGCATGGGTTTTCCAGGCTACAACTAGAAGCAGAACTTTGAGCAGGACTCAATCTGCTCAGCATGAGAAAACAGCCATTAAGAATATCAACCATCCCAACTCTGCACAATGATGAGGGCCTAAGGATTAAAAAAAATGGCTGCAGAGGCACATTATTCCACAGAGTAAGAAACCAGTTTCCTTTAACACCCTCGTTCGGTTTCTTGAACACTTTTTATGACGAGCTTCTTTTGCCCTATACTAGGCTATACTATCGTTGGAAAAGTACTAGTATACAAACATCCAACGGTTCAGATTAATTGTATACTTCGTAAAACTCATCAGTAGTATGGGGTGGTATGAATGGGTAGTATAGGGTGGTATAAGGGTATTATGGAATAATAAATTAAACAATATTTTTAATTAAAACCTCCTATAGTTTGTGAATTGAAATCACACTTCTTTTAATTGAAAATGAAAATCACACGTATTACAGTTAATTTACAAATCAAAATTTCCGACGGCCGACAACACCTCACATTTCTTTCACATCCCGTCCGTCTCTCACTGCTCCTCCTCTTGCAACCTATGTGCTGGACTCTGGGGACAGGCGGCGGCCGCAGCGCAACGGCAGACACCGGGGAGGGCGGGCCCGTGCAAGCTCCAGGCAGGAGGGCGCGCGCGGAGTCAGCACGAGTTCGAGCGGTGGCGAGGACGTCGGAGCCGCACCACTCCGCGCAGCACCACAAAGAATGCGTGCCCATGGTTGTCTTCGTGATGCTGTTGCACCTCACCGTCGCATGCCAGTACATGTGCAGTGCGGCCTCTACTAAGGGTAGATCGAGACCACCCGCAAGCTCGCTGAGACCGGGTTCTTCGTGCTTGGCGTTGTCGTTCTTGTCGTCGCTGCCCTCTGCACCGTCTACTGCCTGCTGCCGTGTGCGCCGTCTTCCTCTACGCAGTGCCCCTGTGGTGGGAGGCAACTGCATTCCCCCAGTTGGGCAGCACGTCGTCCATGTTGGACTGCGGCAGCGACGCGCCGTCAAGTTCGTGTTGCTGTGCTTCGCTACCCTCTGGGTACGGTGCTGGGCGTCTCATCGCGATGCACATCCACGACTACATCATCAGCGATGTAGTCGGCCACGCCGGCGTGCTGCTCTGTGCATGCGGCCTGCTATGTGGTGGCTACTGGGAGATGACTGAGATGCAGAAGAGATTCGGTCTTCTCTCAATGTCATGGGCGGCAGAGAATACACGGGGAGGAGGTGGAGGAACGAAGTGGTGGTGGGCAGAAGCGGGGAGGGAGGAGGGCGGACGAGGTATGGGATCGGCCTCTCGGGGTCGCCACCCAGCTGCCGGCTACCGATCCGCTGGAGAAAAAAAGGGAATATGAAAAGGGAGATTATTAATAATTATAAATAAAAGACTAAATTATCCCTGCAAATAAAAGATTAGATGTTCTCTATACTATATACTACCAATAAGTGGTATAAGGCACCGGAAAAGACCTCATGACTCGACATCAGGGTGGATTGCCAGTGAGAACGAGCAAAACAGAATGGCGTCAATGAGAACTTAATAAACAACTCTGTCTATGGAACCCTTCAAAAATCTTACGCAATAGCCTATTCCCCCGGTGCATCACATTTCTATCGTAGTATGTTCACAGTAGAGGTCTTTTCCGGTGCCTTATACCACTTATTGGTAGGGCCTAGGGCCTAGGGCCATTTATTGTAATAATAACAGAATTAAAAGCACATGTGTTTAACGCTAAAGGAAAGAGAGCAATACCATATGGGTATTGCAGGAGTCTCCCATCCAACTTATTAGGTAACCTTTCGGTACACCTCTTGTGAAGTTGAATAAAGGAGACAAGCGTGCCACACGCGTGAGCGATCGCTCGCCTTGCCACGGGCGTGACGTGACAAGCGGGCGGTGCGGGACGGACGGACGTGATGTGTTGCGGGAAGCATCTTTTTGCTGTTGATGACTCCTTAATGGTGAACGTTTACTGTTGGCTGTCAATGGGCTCTTAATCGTGACAGTTATCAGCAGCCCTTAAACCGCGACAATAACTCCGAGCCTTAACCGCGACCGTTACTACTTGAGGCGCATTAACCGTGACGTCTAGGTTCACCCCCTGCGCCTGCTGCTCGCCTATATAAGGCGTCCTCCTCCTCTCCCTTAGGTCGCCAATTCACAAACAATAGGTACTCATGTTTAGGAGACCTCTCTTCTCCCTCTGTTTGCTGCTTTCTTTTGCATCTCCATCGCTTGCACCGCGCGCACGGTACCGGCGAGAGTAGAGCCTCCGGAACCGCGCCTTGCTGCTGAGATCCTGCTTGGGATAGGCGGGCGATAAGGTTTTTGGGGAGGGTCTTCACGCGACTGCTCGCTCCCGAACGACTACTTCCTCTATGCCACGACAAGCGAACGAATGACTACTTCCTCTACATCAACTACGAGCAAACAACTACTTCACCCGGGTCTGCACTGCGATCCCCTGCCTGCATCGACTGTGTACGACTACACCGATTGAGGTCACTCACAATGGGTGATAACAGAAATTCGGGTGACGCCGTCACCCAAACTTCCACAGGGTACTTTCTTAACCAAATGTTCATGTTTATTAGTTGTATAATCATGAATATTGTTATGTTTAATTGTGATTTAAACATACACACTTGCACATGGATTGTCTCACTCACTATAATATTGAAATATCTACTAAAATATGGAATTAAAATATACCAAAATGTTACCTATTTTCTAACAATCCAAAAACCTTGTAATGTTTATAGGACTATGTTTGGTGCAACTAGCTTTGCAAATGCAATTAAACCAAAGCCTTTTGATGGTTCCAACTTTATGAGGTGGCGTGAGTTGGCCATCTTGTGGCTCACTGCCATGAACGTGATGTATGTTGCCACCGGAAAAGCCCCCGAGGGTGTCTCGGAGGAGAAATTTAATGCAGATGATAACCTGTTCCGGGGTGCCATCATTAGCGTCCTAGTTGACAACTTGGTGGATACCTATCTTCAGAGGAAGACGGGAAAGGATATTTGGGAGGCTCTTGAGGCTCGCAGACGGAGCTTCGACGCCGGCGGTGAGTCGTATGTAATGGAACGGTTCCTAGACTACGGGATGGTTGAAGACCGTTCTGTGGTGGAACAGGCCCATGAAGTACAGGCGCTGTCTAAAGAGCTTGAGAACTATAGCAAAGAGGCCCCATGTGTGTTACCCAACAAGTTTGTGGCAGGAGCGATTATCACAAAGCTGCCACACTCTTGGAGGGATTTTGCCACCTCTCTAAAACATAAGAGAAAGGAATTCACTTTTGATGACCTTATTGCGACTCCTGATGTTGAAGAGAGGGCGACAGCGAAAGACACACGTGGAAACGCAACAACCAGTCCCTCAAGAGCAAACTTTGTGCAGAGGGGCAATCCCAAGTTCAACAATAATCAGAACAAGAGGAAGAAGCCTTCACAAAACCCGCCCAAGGCTAAGGAAGCCGACAGGCCTAATAAGAAGAAGAGAAAGCCGGGGGGTTCTTGCTATACTTGTGGTAGTCTGGATCACTTTGCTGCGAAGTGACCAGATCGTAAAGATTGCAAGGCTCCAAAGACAGCGAACATGGTAGTTAGCGAGGGTGGAGGAACAGCGGGGTATGGTAATTTTTTACCTACAGTTCTTTCAGTGTGTACTTCACCAGAGTGGTTGATAGACACCGGTGCTAATATTCATGTGTGTGCTGGCATTTCTATGTTTTCTTCTTACCAGGTCGGGGGGACTACCTCCTTGTTGATGGGGAACGGTGCCCATGCACGTGTTCTTGGTGCTGGTACGGTCACTCTGAAGTTCACTTCGGGGAAGACCATACAATTGAAGAACATGCAGCATGTACCTACCATCAAGAAGAATCTAGTGAGCGGGTCTCTACTGTGTAGAGATGGCTTTAAATTAGTCTTTGAGTCAAATAAATGTATCATTTCTAAGTTTGGTACTTTTGTTGGAAAAGGCTATGATAGCGGAGGCTTGTTCTGCTTTTCTTTATCGTTCGATAATAATGTTGCGAACCATGTGATGACTGATGAATCAGATGTTTGGCATTCAAGGCTTTGTCATGTTAATTTTGGTTGTATGATGTGCTTAGCTAGTTTGAGTTTAATTCCAAATTGACCTCTGTCAAAAATTCTAAATGTCATGTATGCGTTGAATCGAAACAAACTCGCAAGCCACATAAGACTGCTGAAGCGAGAAACTTGGCACCTCTAGAATTAGTTCATTATGATCTGAGCGAAGTGAATGGTGTTGACAAAGGGTGGTAAAAGATATTTCATGACTTTGATAGATTATAGCACTAGATTTTGTTACATCTACTTGTTAAAATCAAAGATGAAGTGTTACATTACTTTAAGATCTATAAAGCTGAAGTAGAAAATCAACTTGAGAGAAAGATCAAACACCTAAGGTCGGATTGAGGTGTCGAATATTTCTCTAATACTTTTGATATATTCTGTGAGGAACACGGTATTGTTCATGAGAGGACATCGCCTTATTCACCCCAATCCAATGGGATTGGGTGTCGAAAGAAAGAACCGCACGCTGACTGACTTTGTGAATGCCATGTTAGAAACCGCGGGACTATCTAAGGAATGGTGGGGTGAGGCGATACTGACAGCTTGTCATGTCCTAAACCGTGTGCCTATGAAGAATAAGGAAGTAACACCATTCGAGGAATGGGAGAAGAAGAGGCTAACTCTTTCATATTTACACACTTGGGGTTGCTTGGCCAAAGTCAATGTGCCAATCAACAAGAAACGTAAACTTGGACCAAAGACGGTGGACTGTGTTTTTCTGGGGTATGCTTTTCACAGTGTCGGATATAGGTTCTTGGTAGTAAGATCTGGAGTGCCTGACTTGCTTGTCGGCATAATTATGGAGTCCAGAGACGCTACATTCTTTGAGAATATTTTTCCAATGAGAGATGAAACAAGTTCATCTAGGCAAGAGTCTATCGACAAGGACGACTCCACCAAGTCGATGGAACTCAATGGGCCTACATTTATTGAGCATCTTGAGGAGGACAATGATGAGGCTCCTAGGAGGAGCAAGAGACAAAGGACAGAGAAATCCTTTGGAGATGATTTCATCATATACCTCGTGGATGACACTCCTAAGACTATTGCAGAGGCATACTCTTCACCTGATGCTGACTATTGGAAGGAAGCAGTGAGGAGTGAGATGGACTCTATTATGTCAAATGGTAGTTGGGAGGTTGTTGAACGTCCTTACGGGTGCAAACCCGTGGGATGTAAATGGGTGCTCAAAAAGAAGCTTAGGCCGAATGGTACTTTTTTTTTGCGGAAAAGAGAGCTTGTATATTAAGGGAGATCCGAGTACAGGGTATGGAGGATACAATCCGGAGCGCATGGCTAATTGCGCAAGTTCATGCGCTACCCTATTTTGCTCCCTCCTAACCTTGCAAAAGCTCACTGAAACTAGAAAAGAGCTCTCTTTCAGGATGTCACAGATGATGGGGGCTACCAATGATCTGTCCCGACCTTTTGTGTGGAGCTTGTCGACTAGCTGGGAACAGTCTGACTCCAAAATCACCTCATGATCCGGCCAACGTCGACCCAACGCAATTCCTTCCAAGCAGGCCAGAGCCTCCGCTTCTTCGACATCTCTGCAATGAGCAATACTACTCCAGAGTGCAATGTAACGCCCGCGTTTTTAGCTACAAATAAATCACCTAATAAATCATGCGTATTTTCAAAACTGTCCAACCGAGCTCAATTACCCCCTTCAAACCCCAGTCACTCTCCCTCCCTCTCACCCCGGCGCGCGTACCGCGAATCCCGCCGACACCGCCGCACCCGGGCCAGCACCCACGCGTGCATTCCCAACGCCGCGGTCGGCCACCGTGCCGGAATCCCGCGCACGCCACGGTCCCGCCGGCCGGTCCGCCTCGCCATCACCGCCGTCCCGGAAAACGCGCCGACGCCCGGAAATCGGAAATATCCCGCAAAACCCTTCCTCTAATTTCCCTAACATTTTTCCCTAATTTTCTAAATTTTTCCCAAATTCTTTTTCTCCCTTTTTCTATTTTTCTTTCCTCTTCCTTCCTTTTCTTTCCTCTCTTTCTTTTTCTCCTTTCCTTTTTCCTTTTTCTTTTTTTCCTTTTTCCTTTCCCTTTCTTTCTTCTCTCTCTCCCTCCTTTCCTCCTTCCTCCCGCGCGGCCAGGACAGCGCCCCCGACCGGCGCCCCGGCGCGCGCGTTGACCCCGGGGCCCGCGCGCCCGCACGCCGCCCCCTCCTCCGCACGCCTCCAAGCCGGCAAGAGCCCCCTCCTCGGCACGCCACCGCGCCGCGCCGCGCCGCGGGGACGACGCGATGCGTCCCCGCCGCCGGCGCCACCACACCGCGCCGACCGGTCACCTCCACCGCCCCAAGGCCGCTCGCCGCCCGCACGACGGGTCTTGTCCACAAGACCGCGCCTCCTCGCCGCACGAGTTGACCAGCCACCCGTCGCCGCCTCGCGGGCGCTACTCGAGCTCGCCGGAGCCGGCCTCGCCGGAGCGCCGGTGTGCACAAAAATCTCCCCCGAACCGACCTTGCTCCGGCTATAAATAGCCTCGCCCCGTCCTCTCCGCACCACCAAGCCACCACAGCTCCTCCATTGCCTCGCCGTGCAACCTTCCCCGAGCTCCACCGCGCCGCCGCCTCCCTCTGTCCGCCACCGATCCACTTCCTCGCGCCGCCCCGGCCCCAAGGTCGGTCTTCCTCTCCGTATTCCTCTCCGTATTGATCTACTCCCCGGCCGCCGCCGCGGCTAGGGCCGCCGCCGCCCCTCCCTCCAGAGCCGGCCGCGCCCCCCTCCTCTCCTCTGTTCTGAACCGTGAGGGGGAGGAAGGAGATGGCGTTTTTTCCAAAACCCCCTGGCCTCCCTCCTATTTCTCCCCACCGAGCCCTTCCTTCTATTCCCTTCTTTTCCTTTCCAAGATACCCCCCTAAACCTTAAGTTCTTCACCGAAACACCCCTGTTATTTCTAGATAGACCCCTAGGCTAGTTTAATTAAACCCCCACCCTACCTAAATAGTATGTTTAGGTCCTTTTAATTCAAACTAAATTACTAACCAACCCTAGTTAGTTATAAACACATCTCTAACCCGACATTTCATGCGCGGGTTTAATCCCAATCTCGCCCAACCCTTCCCCATTAATAGAATTTACCAATAGGCTCTTAGCCCATGTAACCCCTCTTTAACCCAACACCCTATGCACAAATTTTTTCCCAATATCACCACACCCCTCCCAGTAGTACCCCCGCCAAACCAACCCCCCCTAGGACTTATATATATATACCGCCTCTTCGCTCATTTCCCCTCCTCGAGCTCGGCCGATGATATGTGTGCTTATATTGCTGCTTGCCTATGTGTGCACTATAGCCGACGGAGTAGAAGAAGGAAGGTACCTCGAGCCGGGGACCGGAGCCGACTACTGCGAGTAGGAGCCCGAGGTCCCGAACGCCGAGCCGGCACTCCCAGAAGACTTCGAAGACGGCAAGTTCAATCTCATCCTTTGATGCATGCTTTGATCCTAGTTTTATAAACACAACCCTATACCCGTTTTAAAAATTGCATATTGTTTTACTGCAAAAACATGATAGGATAGCCACCCTTGATTGCTATGATTGAACCTTGTTTTGGCCTAAATGAGTGCTTTAAAAATGTGTGAGTGCTTTCAAAATGTGTGAGTGCTTTTAAAATGGAAATGGGATATGTTTGGAAAATGAGTAAAGAACTCGGGTAGACGGGATGGACGTGTGTGTCGGGAGTATGGGTGAGCTCGTACCGTGTGGTTGAGCGTGTTGGGAGTTGTCCATCTTGTCGATTAAGGACCGGGTTGCGTGACATCTCACCTGACCCAAGTCATCGTACAACCACTCGACCGTTGTATGTGGCAACGGCTTAGCATAAATCCCACTAGTTAATCTACTTGCCATCTGGGGTGCGGGTGAGCAGCGGGAGACCAAGGAGCAGGGGTACGCTCTGTGTGAGGTACGCCCTGGTTATATGGTATAACCCCTTGGGTGCTTCCGTGGTGGCTCGTAGTGTTAGCTAAGGTGGGTAATGGCTATGATAGGATCCGTACCGGCACTAAGGTGTCCGTGTGAGGGTACCCTACTTGTGGGTAAAGATGTACAACCTCTGCAGAGTGTCAAACCTATTCGAATAGCCGTGTCCACGGTATTGGACGAGTCACGGTGTGGTCACAAAAACTAGTGTTTGGGATGGGATGTTTTCTGGTGTGAGTTGTTTCCCGGGTGAAGTGTGTGGCTGTGTGCCTGGGCTACGACGGACGGGAAGTCCGGTAGTTCTACAGTGGTTTTCCTAAAACAATTGAGTCACTTTGGTTATAAAAATGTTTGCGAAAACCTTTTTGAAATGAACCCCTGCATGTGTAAGTTTGCAAAATGAACCTTATCCTGATCCTTGTTATACTCTATGCATGATTCTGCTTATAAGCCCCTCCTTGGGTGGGGTTGGATTTGCTGAGTACGTATGTGCTCACCCTTGTTTTACTAACTATTTTACGAGAGGATGATCCCGATTACATTCCCGAAGACGTTGAGTAGGTCGTGCCCTACACCCAACCGTGCTCGTGTACCCGTGGCCCCTACCGAAAGCTTCCATGGTGTGGTACTGCGAGGAAGGTTTGGAAGCCTTTGCTATTGTAGTATGGTCGTTAGCGTTGGTGTTGTTCCTTGTAGCGTTGGCACTACCGTGCCCTCTGTGTCGCCGTGATGTAAAAGACCCAATTCCACCGTTGTAATAAATGTGTTACCAGCCTCCTGGGACTGGTATTTGTGTCACATTTAGTCACCTCTGATGAGGGGACGCTTCAGGTGGTATCAGAGCCGTAGGTTGGCCGTAGGACGCGACCCTTAGGATACGAGAACTTCTCTGGCCTTCTCTAACCTTTCCTTTGCTAAGCTCACCTTTTCCCAAATCCTTACCTTGATTCTTGCCTGTTTCCAGATGGCTAACCCCGAATGGAACGGAGGAATCTGCCCCGTCCAGCCTGGCCTCCCTAACCTGTTTCTACTCAGCCTAGAGCGCATCGATGTAAGGGATCCACCAGAGTTCGTCTATCGGGAGTACAAACGCTATGGCACCCCTCGGTGTAAGCCGCCGATCTTTGTGGGAAGAAGCACGCTTTACCCCGACATAGAACCATGGTTCGTCTCCGCCACCGGTTTTCGCTTCGCCGACACCTACCCCAAGGTCGCTCGGAAGGCCCCGCAACAAGCCTACGAGTGGTTTATAGACGGCACCTCCGAAGGACTCCAATGGGATTCTTTCCACCCTCCGGAGGAAGAGGACGCTCGTGGATTGATCGCATGAGAGGACTAGAACGAGAGGAAGAAGACTTAGAAGAGGCAGTTTCCCACCTATCCATCTACCTCAGAGGCCTAGACCACCTTTATCAGGAGCAAGCCCAGCAACTGAAGCAGCAGATTGACAGAGCGGAAAGAGCAGAGCAGAGGATAGAACTAGAGAGGGTAAAGACAACCATAGCAGAAGTTGAACTACACAACACGAAGCAAGAGTATCTTAGGGAAAGAGAGCGCACTCTGTTGGCCCATAAAGCCCTATGGGATGAACTAAAGGAGCGTAGAAGCAGAGATGAAGGAGTTAGAGCAGAAGAAGATGAACCCGAAGAAACCCACTGGGACAAAGGGACCCAGACTGAAGATGAGATACTGGAGCAAGATCTTCCACTGAAGAAGCGTCGTATCCAGCTAGAGGAAGAATCACCATGAGGATAAGACTAGGGTGTCTAGGCTAGAAACCGAGTCCTCGGTAATAAAAAGTGTACCCCGAAGGATGTACCCCAACCTTGCTACTAAATAAACTTATCCATCTCTTGTACCCCACCACAACCCGTTCAACTCTACCTTTGTTTTCGGATGGCGGAAGATGGATGGACCCAAGGCGTGTGCCGAGGAGGAGCCTCGGTTTTGCTCGCCCGCTCATCAACTCCCTGGAGCGCCTCGGTATCACTGAGCGCCCTAGGTACTACAGCAGAGAGTACGAGCAACTCGGCACTCTTCGCTGTAGAGTGGTCCTCTCCGTCGCTAGGAGCAACCGCCACACCAGCATCGAGCCATGGCGCGTGACCGCCACAGGGTTTCGACACCGGGACACCTATCCTTTGGCCCTCAGAAAAGCCCTCCGCTACCTGTGCCGGATCTACGAAGAACACCTCGTCCCCACACCAATGAGGTACTTACCTCCCGCCATCGAACCCCGGTTTGGCCAGGTGCCCGCATGAGAAACCCGGAATGATGCCGCCACCAAGAAGACCCGCCGTACCACGTAGTCGCCTACCTTATCTCCCCGGATAAGCTCTTCGATGACCGAGCCGTGCACTTGAGGGAACAAATCGGTCGGGCCGAGCAAGCTGAAGTCACAGTGAGGATGCACCAAGTCCGAGTGGCTCAAGCTGAAGCAAGGACCGCAGCAGCCATAAGCAGTGAAGCCGTTGCCCAGGAAAGCCTCAGGAGAATCCAGGACCAACGCATGCAAGAATGGACCAACGGCGGAACACCCGTTCCAGCCATTGGAGAAGCTCAAGTCCTGCTGGGAACACCCCTTGTAGGATGGGGAGGAACTATAGAAGTCCCACCAGCACCACCGGCAGTCACCGAACCCCCAATGACGACCACTGAAGCCGCAGCACAGCCTCAGGAAAACGGAAACCCCGAAGGCGGGAACGACGACGAGTTGCTCATTCCGTTGGAAGAACACTCGACCCTAGAAGATGGCTCTCCTCGCGAGTAGCAGGCCCCAGTGACCCCGACCCAGGGAATGAAGCCGTACTGGTCCTTAGTCGTGTAGTGTGTCCGCGTAGTCGGGATGTATCCTCCTCGCTGGTTTGTAATAAAAACTTGTTTGTGCTTGCTTGTTTGCTATGTGCTTGTTGTGTGCTTACCTACAGAGTAGACCCCGCCTTTTCAAAAAGAAATCCGATATAATCCACTTAAACATCACATAAAACTAGACCTCTTAGAAAACCCGCTTCTTTACAGATGGTTTCCAGGCGCCCTGTGAGGACCCACCGATCGGACGCTGAAGGATCGCAAGCCGATCGGAGGGAGCGTCTCCACGACCAGGAAGTTAACCAAAATGAAGATGGAGGAGAGAACGTGGTCCTGCCACCGCCACCCCCTCCCCTTGACTTGGCACAAGTCTTAGCCAACCAGACTGTCCTGATGGAGACTATTTTCAACGTCGTCAACCGCCCAAGACCATGGGTTCTGGGCATGAACGAGAAGCTGATTGAGTTCCTCAGGACTAAGCCGCCCACCTTTGGCGGGTCGGTAAATCCTTTGGATGCTGACGATTGACTGAGAGCCATTCTGAGAGAGCTAGAGCCCTTCAACTGTGAGGACCGCGACAAGGTTCTTCTGGCAGCTCACCAGCTCACCGGGACAGCCCTAGCTCGGTGGGGAGAATTACGCGCGCAGCAGCCCAAGGATCCCTCGGCCATCACATGGGATGAATTCGTGGAGGAGTTCCGTCGCTACCACATCCCGGAGGCCACACTGAAGCGGAAGGCAGACGAGTTCCGTGAACTCCGCCAAGGCAACATGTCTGTGGAGGAGTACACGTACCAGTTCATAGAGCTGGCACGCTACGCCCCCGAGTAGGTGGATAAAGATCCCAAAAAGCAAGAAATGTTCAAGAAGGGGCTGACTCCGGAACTGAGGACACTGCTGACTCCTCAATTCTACCCGGACTTTAACACCCTCATGAACATGGCAATACTCACGGAGAGAGCAAGGGCCGAAGAGAAGAAGGAAAACAAGCGCAAGTTCATGGAACACAAGGCCAAGCAGCAAGAGCGGTCCCAGAGGCCGAGAAACTTTGGACACCCCATGTCCAGGTTCCAAGCTCCCATGCAGTACAGAACCCAATCCCAAGCCACGAGCTCGCAAGCCCCCAGAGCCCAGTTCAAGCCCTCCTACAACCAGAGTGCCATGAAGCCCCCACGAACAACACCGGCCGGATCACCGCCAACAACAAAAACAGCCTCCCGAGTGTGTTTCAACCGCCGAGAAACCGGCACTTCATCGCCAACCGCCCGTATGCCAAAAAGCCAACCACCACCACCTACTCCAACTCGGTGAACGGGCCAAGGCCGCTTGTGTCGGGAGCCAACCGCATGCCGGTGCGCAAAGCAACAATAACTTCGGCAACAACAACAAAGCAACCGCAGATGAGGCAGCCCCGGCAGCCGTATGGACGCGCTCGGGTCAATCACATCAATGCGCGAGGAGGCACAGAAGCACAAGGCGTAGTACTCGGTGAGTTCCCGGTCGCCCTCGTCTTGGCTACCATACTATTCGATTCGGGAGCATCGCACTCATTCATATCCTCAAGCTTTGTGGAAAAGCATAGTATACCCACAGTACTACTAAAAGCACCCCTATTAACTCGAACACCCGAGGTGACATTAAGTGTCAATCGGGATGCCCCCGGTAAGGATTATTTTAAGTGGGGTAGAGTTCCTAGCAGAGACCGGTAGTACCGAAATCCAAAGGGATAGATGTGATCCTTGGGATGGACCGGTTAAGCCAACACCATGGCCTCATAAGTTGCGCCGATAAAGTAGTACACCCGACCAACCTAGACGGGATACAAGTAACCCGCCACACCCGAGGACACAAAGCCGGATATAATGGTTTTCAACATAGAAGGCAAGTCCATAGAAGATGTCCCGCAGTGCGAGAATACCCAGATGTGTTCCCCGAAGAACTCCCTGGAATGCCACCAGACAGGGATATAGAGTTCGTAATCGACCTTATCCCTGGAACCTCTCCCATAGCCAAGAGACCCTATAGGATGGCAGCCCCTGAGTTGGCAGAATTGAAGAAGCAGTTAGCAGAACTCCAGCGAAGTGGGTTCATCGAACCAAGCTCATCACCATGGGGAGCCCCAGTGCTTTTCGTGGAGAAGAAGGATAAGAGCATGAGGATGTGCGTGGACTATCGCTCGCTGAACGAGGTCACTATTAAAAACAAGTACCCTCTTCCCGAATAGATGACCTGTTTGACCAACCGAAGGGAGCCAAGTATTTCTCGAAGGTGGATCTAAGATCGTGGTACTACCACTCAAGATTAGGGAAAGTGACATCCCCAAGACCGCCTTTGTCACTCGCTACGGGCGTATGAGTTCACTGGTGATGTCCTTTGGACTAACCAATGCACCAAAGATACTTCATGAACCTCATGAATAAGGTGTTCATGGAAGAGCTGGACAAGTTTGTCGTAGTCTTCATTGACGACATACTTGTTTACTCCAAGAGCGTGGAGGAGCATGAACAACATCTTCGAGTAGTGCTGGGAAAATTGAGGGCACACAAGCTATACGCCAAGTTCAGCAAGTGTGAATTTTGGCTAGAGAAAATATCCTTCCTTGGGCATATACTGACTGCAGAAGGAGTAGCTGTAGACCCCGGGAAAGTTGAGACAGTCTCCAACTGGCAGCAACCGACCAACGTGAGCGAGATCAGGAGTTTCCTAGGTTTAGCAGGGTACTAC
This sequence comes from Cenchrus americanus, assembly GCA_947561735.1. Classification (NCBI taxonomy): domain Eukaryota; kingdom Viridiplantae; phylum Streptophyta; class Magnoliopsida; order Poales; family Poaceae; genus Cenchrus; species Cenchrus americanus. The sequence continues at coordinate 281,051,700 of OX387239.1, read as the reverse complement.
CGGAGATTTATCGAGGGATTCTCCAAGATCGCCCGGCCCATGACAGAGCTGCTCAAGAAGGAGAAGAAGTTCAACTGGACCGAGACCTGTGAGAGAAGTTTCCAAGAGTTGAAGAAGAGGTTGACCACAGCCCCCCGGTCGACCCCCGCCAGACATTCAACGGGACTTTGTCATGTATTGCGACGCCTCCCGACAAGGGTTGGGATGTGTTCTCATGCAAGATGGGAAGGTGGTGGCATATGCTTCCCGTCAGCTCAAACCCCATGAGCAGAATTATCCCACCCATGATCTGGAGTTTGCAGCCGTAGTGCATGCCCTGAAGATCTGGAGACACTATCTGATCGGGAACAAGTGTGAAATCTACACAGACCACAAGAGTCTAAAGTACATCTTCACCCAGCCCGACCTGAACCTAAGGCAAAGAAGGTGGCTAGAGCTAGTCAAGGACTATAACCTAGAGATTCACTACCACCCAGGGAAGGCCAATGTAGTAGCAGATGCCCTGAGCCGGAAAACCTACGAGAAGGCGGCACCCAAGAGTGCCCAGTTGCAAGAGGAGATGGCACGGCTCAACGTACACATCGTCCCCTAGGGCTACGTCCGCCAGCTGAGTGTTCAGCCTACCCTAGAGGAAAAGATCCGGAAGGCCCAAGAGACAGATGAAAATCTGATGAAGATCCGCAAGCATACCGGAGAAAACAAGGCCCCTGACTTCAGAGTAGATGACCAAGGCACCCTGTGGTACAAAAACAGGATATGCGTGCCTGAAGGCGGAGATTTTCGTCAGACCATCATGGATGAGGCACACAACTCGGCATACTCCATTCACCCGGGATCCACCAAGATGTACATGGACTTAAAACAGAAGTATTGGTGGAATGGGATGAAAGCAGACATTGCACGGTTCGTCGTCCACTGTGACACTTGTCAGAGGATCAAAGCCGAACATCAGAAGCCTGCAGGACTGTTGCAACCCTTACCAATCCCGGTATGGAAGTGGGACAAGATAGGTATGGACTTCGTAGTAGGGTTGCCAAGGACTCAGAAGGGACATGACTCCATATGGGTGATCGTGGACCGACTCACTAAAGTCGCTCACTTTCTACCCGTACGGACCACTTATGGTGGAGAGAAGTTGGCAAAATTCTACATAGAAAATATAGTAAAGCTGCATGGAGTGCCTAGCAGAATAGTCTCAGATAGAGGGACCCAGTTCACCTCTAGGTTCTGGAAAAGCCTGCACAAAGCCATGGGCACCAAGCTAGACTTCGGCTCGCCGTACCACCCGCGTACGGTACGGACAGACCGAAAGGGTGAATCAAATTTTGGAAGATATGCTGAGAGCATGCGTCCTCACCTATGGCAAAGATTGGGAGCAGAGCCCGCCATATGCGGAATTTTCCTACAACAACGGCTACCAAGCGAGTCTGGGAATGTCGCCATTCGAAGCACTATACGGGAGAAAATGTAGGACACCCCCGATGTGGTCGAAGTAGGGGAGCGTTCCCCGGTTGGGCCCGCACTTATAAAGGAAGCCGAGGAGCGAGTAGCTGATATCCGAGAAAAATTGAAAGCCGCCCAGTCCCGACAGAAGAGCTACGCAGACAAGAAAAGGCGTGAAGCAAGCTTCAATCCAGGTGATTTCGTCTACCTCAAGGTTTCACCCATCCGGGGAACTCGGAGATTTCAGGTACACGGGAAGTTGGCCCCTCGGTACATCGGCCCGTATAAGGTGCTCAAGAGGGTCGGAGCAGTAGCATACCGGTTGGAGCTACCCGAGGAAATGTCAGATATACACCCAGTGTTCCACATCTCCCAGCTGCGCCGATGTTTGAAGGTTCTGGAAGAGAAGCGAGTACCGGTAGAGGCCATCGATCTACAGCCAGACCTTAGGTACCAGGAGGTGCCCGTCAAGATCTTAGACACTGTGGTCAAGCGGACAAGAACGTCAGAAGTACGGGTGTGCAGAGTCCAATGGAGCAGACACGGGGTGGAAGAAGCTACGTGGGAACGAGAGGACGCACTGAAGAAAGAGTTTCCCCACCTATTCGAAACTTAGCCGAATCTCGAGGACGAGATTCATTTTAAGTGGGGTAGGTTTGTAACGCCCGCGTTTTTAGCTCCAAATAAATCACCTAATAAATCATGCGTATTTTCAAACCGTCCGTACCGAGCTCAATTACCCCCTTCAAACCCCGGCCACCGTCCCTCCCTCTCACCCCGCGCGCGTACCGCGAATCCCGCCGACACCGCCGCACCCGGTGCCGGCACCCACGCGTGCCTTCCCAACGCCGCGGTCGGCCACCGTGCCGGGAATCCCGCGCACGCCGCGGTCCCGACGGCTGGTCCACCTCGCCATCACCGCCGTCCCGGAAACCGCGCCGACGCCCGGAAATCGGAAAAATCGCGCAAAACCCTTCCCCTAATTTCCCTAACATTTTTCCCTAATTTTCTAAATTTTTCCAAATTCTTTTTCTCCCTTTTTCTATTTTTCTTTCCTCTTCCTTCCTTTTCTTTCTTCTCTTTCTTATTCTCCTTTCCTTTTTCCTTTTTCTTTTTTTTCCTTTTTCCTTTCCCTTTCTTTCTTCTCTCTCTCCCTCCTTTCCTCCTTCCTCCCGCGCGGCCAGGACAGCGCCCCCGACCGGCGCCCCTGGCGCCGTTGACCCGAGCCCGCGCGCCCGCACGCCGCCCTCCTCCGCACGCCTCCAAGCCGGCAAGAGCCCCCTCCTCGGCACGCCACCGCGCCGCGCGCGCGCGCGCGCAGACGACGCGACGCGTCCCCGCCGCCGGCGCCACCACACCGCGCCGACCGGTCACCTCCACCGCCCCAAGGCCAGCTCACCGCCTGCACGACGTGTCTTGTCCACAGCACCGCGCCTCCTCGCTGGCACGAGTTGACCTGCCACCGGTCGCCGCCTCGCGAAGCTACTCGAGCTCGCCGGAACCGGCCTTGCCGGAGCGCCGGTGTGCACAAAAATCTCCCCCAAACCGACCTTGCTCCGGCTATAAATAGCCCCGCCCCGTCCTCGCCGCACCACCAAGCCACCACAGCTCCTCCATTGCCTCGCCGCGCAACCTTCCCCGAGCTCCACCGCGCCGCCGCCCTTAACACCGCCGCCTCCCTCTGTCCGCCACCGATCCACTTCCTCGCGCCGCCCCAGCCCAAGGTGAGCATGGGGATGAGATCCCCTCGTCTTCCTCTCCGTATTGATCTACTCCCCGGTCGCCGCCGCGGCTAGGGCCGCCGCCGCCCCTCCCTCCAGAGCCTGCCGCCGCCCCCCCCTCCTCTCCTCTGTTCTGAACCGTGAGGGGAGGAAGGAGATGGTGTTTTTGCCAAAAACCCCCTAGCCTCCCTCCTATTTCTCCCCACCGAGCCCTTCCTTCTATTCCCTTCTTTTCCTTTCCAAGATACCCCCCTAAACCTTAAGTTCTTTACCAAAACACCCCTGTTATTTCTAGATAGACCCCTAGGCTAGTTTAATTAAACCCCCACCCTACCTAAATAGTATGTTTAGGTCCTTTTAATTCAAACTAAATTACTAACCAACCCTAGTTAATTATAAACACCTCTCTAACCCGACATTTCATGCGCGGGTTTAATCCCAATCGCGCCCAACCCTTCCCCATTAATAGAATTTACCAATAGGCCCTTAGCCCATGTAACCCCTCTTTAACCCAACACCCTATGCACAATTTTTTTCCCAATATCACCACACCCCTCCCAGTAGTACCCCCGCCAAACCAACCCCCCCTAGGACTTATATATATATACCCCCTCTTCGCTCATTTCCCCTCCTCGAGCTCGGCCGATGATATGTGTGCTTATATTGCTTGCTTGCCTATGTGTGCACTATAGCCGACGGAGTAGAAGAAGGAAGGTACCTCGAGCCGGGGACCGGAGCCGACTACTGCGAGCAGGAGCCCGAGGTCCCGAACGCTGAGCCGGCACTCCCCGAAGACTTCGAAGACGACAAGTTCAATCTCATCCTTTGATGCATGCTTTGATCCTTGTTTTATAAACACAACCCTATACTCGTTTTAAAAATTGCATATTGTTTTACTGCAAAAACATGATAGGATAGCCACCCTTGATTGCTATGATTGAACCTTGTTTTGGCCTAAATGAGTGCTTTAAAAATGTGTGAGTGCTTTCAAAATGTGTGAGTGCTTTTAAAATGGAAATGGGATATGTTTGGAAAATGAGTAAAGAACTGGGTAGACGGGATGGACGTGTGTGTCAGGAGTATGGGTGAGCTCATACCTGTGTGGTTGAGCGTGTTGGGAGTTGTCCATCTTGTCGGTTAAGGACCGGGTTGCGTGACATCTCACCTGACCCAAGTCATCGTACAACCACTCGACCGTTGTATGTGGCAACGGCTTAGCATAAATCCCACTAGTTAATCTACTTGCCATCCGGGGTGCGGGTGAGCAAAGGGGGGAGACCAAGGAGCAGGGGTACGCTCTGTGTGAGGTACGCCCTGGTTATATGGTATAACCCCTTGGGTGCTTCCGTGGTGGCTCGTAGTGTTAGCTAAGGTGGGTAATGGCTATGATAGAATCCGTACCGCACCGAGGTGTCCGTGTGACGGTACCCTACTTGTGGGTAAAGATGTACAACCTCTCGCAGAGTGTCAAACCTATTCGAATAGCCGTGTCCACGCGTATTGGACAAGTCACGGTGTGGTCACAAAAACTAGTGGTTGGGATGGGATGTTTTCCGGTGTGAGTTGTTTCCCGGGTGAAGTGTGTGGCTGTGTGCCTGGGCTACGACGGACGGGAAGTCCGGTAGTTCTACAGTGGTTTTCCTAAAACAATTGAGTCACTTTGGTTATAAAAATGTTTGCGAAAACCTTTTTGAAATGAACCCCTGTATGTGTAAGTTTGCAAAATGAACCTTATCCTGATCCTTGTTATACTCTATGCATGATTCTGCTTATAAGCCCCTCCGTGGGTGGGGTTGGATTTGCTGAGTACGTATGTGCTCACCCTTGTTTTACTAACTATTTTACAGAGGAGGATCCCGATTACATTCCCGAAGACGTTGAGTAGGTCGTGCCCTACACCCAACCGTGCCTGTGTACCTGTGGCCCCTAACGAAAGCTTCCATGGTGTGGTACTCTGAGGAGGCTATGGAAGCCTTTGCTATTGTAGTGTGGTCGTTAGCGTTGGTGTTGTTCCTTGTAGCGTTGGCACTACCGTGCCCTCTGTGTCGCTGTGATGTAAAAGACTGATTCCACCTGTTGTAATAAATGTGTTACCAGCCTCCTGGGACTGATATTTGTGTCACATTTAGTCACCTCTGATGAGGGGACGCTTCATGCAAGGAGTGGTTGCCCTTCTTGATTATGAACAATCACCCCGACAGCCCCCTTTCCAGACTCTTTCTTGAAGGCATCGTCAACATTAATCTTGATAGCATGCGCACCTGGGGGCACCCACCGGAGATCTTCTCGTCTTTCCATGGCCCGGCTCTGAGGCTTCTCATGGAAGAGCATCTGCTTACCACGCGCGCCGGCTCGATCACACCGTTGTCGTATTTGAAACAGAGCATCCACGTATCTCGTCAGGAGGAGTACTGAACCTGCAATCGAGATCCCTTCGCCTGCTTGAAGGACGCTGTTCCTGACCATACAACAATGCAATATTAGCATAAGGAAATTATCAGCAGCAATGTCGTCATACCTGGACAGGATTGCAAGCAGCCACTCTGGTCCCACATTCCTCAGGTGGAGTTCGTCGGGCAGGGCAAGGTGTTTGCGGAGTTCCTTGCGCAAGGCTCTCGCATGTGGGCATGTTATGACAGCATGGAAGCAATCCTCCTCTGGGTGCCCGCAAAGGAGGCAGCTGCTCTCTTGCTCCAGATGTCGGTACTTCTTATTCAGGCGGGTTGGCAGTCCATTCCTCACCACCTTCCACGCAAAAACTTTGACGTTAGATGGAATGTTTGCACGCCAAATGGATTCCCAGACAGTACGCTCGCCTTCCGGGGTGGCACTCGATCCCATGGTTCCCATCTCATACTTCTCCCTCATGGCCAGTCTATAAGCGCTTCGTACCGAAAACATGCCCGATTTTTCAAAGTTCCAGGAGACCCAATCTGTGTCAATGTTAGGCGATAGCTTGATCTTCATAATTTCCTCCACATCGCACTGGTAGAAATACCTCCTAACCTTGACTTCGTCCCAAGTTTTGTACCTCTGGTCAATTAAATGAGACACTCGCCTTAGCCTGCATGTCCTAGTACTGCCAATTGGTTTAATGCTATATGGCCTAGGCAACCAATTATCACGCCATATTCTGATGGAGGCCCCATCACCCACCCTCCACACAACTCCCTTCTTGAGCAATTCCAACCCGTACTCAATGGCTCTCCAGGTTTGGGAAGCTTCGCCCGCAGCCACAGTATCAAGGAGATTTCCTCTGGGATAGTATTTGGCCCTCAACACCCTTGCGCAGAGGATATCTGGGTATATGATCAGGCACCATGCTTGTTTTGCTAGTAGAGCTTGATTAAACAGAATCAGATCCTTAAAAACCATACCCCCCAATTCCTTTGGGAGCACCATCGTCTTCCAAGGAATCCACTGAGTTTTCCTCCTCCCCTTTTCAAAACCCCACCAGTAAGCACGGATGGCCCTCACTAGGTCCTCACAGAGGCCATCAGTTAGTCTGAAGACACTCATGATGTAGTTCGGCAAGGATTGGGGAACCACCTTAATTAAAATCTCCTTGCCTGCAGCTGATAGATCCTTCTCCTTCCAAGCTACCATCCTCTTAAGGAACCTCTGCTCCAACGGTTGGAAAATCCCTCTCTTCAAGCGACCTTTCGGAGTGGGAAGCCCCAGACACTTCTCTTCAAAATCAACTCGTTCTAATCCCAGTATAGCGCGTACCTATTGAATCCGCGCATCATCTGAACCCTCCCGGACAAGCATAGAACACTTTCCCGGGGATATAATATCTCTAGGAAAGGTCTGAGTCTATTTACCAGGCATTTCGAGATAATCTTATAGATAACATTACACAAGCTAATAGGGCGGAAATCTTTAAATTCAACTGGGCTATTACCTTTTGGGATAAGGACGATAGCTGTGTCATTGATACCCGGCGGCATGGTTCCGTCTGCAAAGAAGCTTCTCACAGCCTAACCCACATCACCGCGTAGCGTTTCCCAATGTCTTTGGTAGAATCTAGCGGGAAAGCCATCCGGCCCTGGCGCCTTGAGAGGACCCATCTGGAATAGTGCATCCGAGATCTCCTTCTCTGTGAATTCCTTGCAGAGTTGTTCATTCATCTCATACGAGACTTTGGTCTCCGTTAGGTTTAGCAGTTCCTCATACTCCACACCAGAGTCAGCTTAAGCACCTTTTGATCCTCCTGCCAGTTCCCATCACTATCTTTTAGCTTTTTTATTTTATTCTTTCGTGCTCGCCACACCGCTTGCCTGTAGAAATATCTCGTATTCTTATCACCATCCTTAAGCCATGCTATACGGGTCGTTGTAGCCACATCATTTCTTCTCGGGACAACAGTTCATCCATTCTGTCAGTAACCCTCCTCATTTCAGTTATGTCCACTACTGCAGCCCCTTTTAACTCTTCTAGCTTTGCCCTCAGAGCCTCCAATTCAGTAGTGACCCCCCCCCCAAATTCTTCTTGCTCCAACACCGCAAAGCACCCTGTACACGCTTGAGTGCGGCAGCCACCCCGCCTAGTCCCTCACGGTTTGGCGCGGTACACCACACTTCCTTAATTTCTTCAGCTAGTGAATCCAGTCGCTCCCACATGATCTCGTACCGAAAAATCCGGGGCTTGTGGTGCTCCCACTCCTCCTTCTTGATCACAAGCAAGAGCGGGCAATGATCCGAACGTGATGAGACTAGATGGCGGAGAGATGCCTCACCAAATAAATCCCGCCAACCTGTATCTGCCATAGCCCTATCGAGACGAACCTTGACATTTGCTGTCCCCCTCCTGCTATTGTCGTACGTGAAAGGCAAGCCTGTAAAACCCAAATCCACAAGATCATAGTCAGAAAGAGCATCGCGAAAATTAGCCATTTGCCTCTCCAGACGCTCACACACAGAAAGATGCTCAAAACCCCACAACGTCTCATTAAAGTCCCCAATCACCACCCATGGGAGCGTGGAAACAGACCGGAGACGCCGTAGGGCATCCCACATCCGATAACGGAGCTCCGCTCTAGGCTCACCATAAACAAACGTAATTTGAAACCAGGGTTCAGTAGGACTCAAGCGAGTCGAGACATCAATATAGTGAAAGTTCTTTTCCATTAACTTAACTTCAACCGACTCATGCCAAAACAAAGCTAGGCCTCCACTTCTACCGTCGCTGTCTACTGCAATGCAATGTTTTAGGCCTAATCTCCATCTCAGATTCGCTACCCTACTTTCAGAATTATGAGTCTCACACAAGAAGACCAAACTCGGGCTATTGGCTCGAACAAGAGCCGACAATTCTTGAACTGTCCGGGAGAGCTCGGTCCCCGGCAGTTCCAAGCCATCACATTCATTTCTCTTGGTGGGGCTCACCCTGAGCACCCACCAGGTTACCAGTAGCTTCGCTTATCAGATTACCAGCAGCCGCGTCCATCTGGTCCCCGTGCACAGCAAGTCGCATCTCCACGTCCCGCCCGGAAGCCTCCCCCCCAGCGTCTCCTCCGATTGGAAGGTCCTGAAGGATTGAGCAATCTTTACTGGGTTCAAAACGGTCTTGCTCTTCTTCAGCTTTGTGATGTCTCTTTGTGCACCCGGGCTCCTCATAGTCGACTTGCGCTCCTGCTGTCCCCCAGTCTTCACCTTGGCCGCCTGCAGCCTCTCCTGGAGGCCCGACAACCGCTCTTGTTCATCCTCCTGCTTAGCCATCGAAGCGTCGCTTGACCCATCATATGAGTCAAGCCTAGATATCTTGTCCCAGCCTTCATGGCGCATGTCATACTCAGCACCAGCCCCCTGGCCCTTTATCCCCTCCTGGCTCGATCGTTTAGCTGGGCCGGTAGCTTTCACAGGCGTCTGCATCGCCAACTTCCCCACGCCGCACACCAGTACCTCCTCCGTAGCCACTTTCGCATCAACCGTCGGCCGCAGTGGCGCTCCAGCATGGCGTTCCCCCCACTTCCGTTGTCCACCATTTAGAGAGGAGGAACCTGTAGCCGACGTAACACGTTCCTTCTACTCCCCACTAAAGTTGAGCCCCCTGCGGACCATCTGTAGAGGGGCTTGGAAAGACAAGTATCTCCCCGCCCCCTTCTTGAACGGGGAGGCACACAACTCTTTACCGAAGTTTCCGCCCTCCTCGACCACGTCTTCATCCAGGCACTCTCTTTCCCCATGGCCGATACGTCCACATCCAAAGCAGAAGTATGGCACATTCTCATACTTCACCAAAAACTCCATGAGTCCATGACCTCGCACCTTCTGCTCACACTTCTCTTTAATGGATCACTGAGCGCAAACTCTACCCGGACTCTTTGGAAATCTTTCACAGCCTCACCCACCTCTAGCACACGCCCCACTTTCGTCCCCAACACTGAAACAAAAGCAGCAGTCTGCATGGCGATGGGGATATCGTACATGCGTATCCAAAGGAATATGGATTCAATGGGAACAGACGAGCATCTAGTGAGGCCATCATAGAACACAACAATCACAACATCACCCCTGAAAGTCCACGGGCCACCCCGCATCACAAAGTTGAGGCAATTCTCTGTTTCAAACTTTAGCAGATATCTGTTGTCCCCAAGGGCACGCGCTGATCCTTCACCCCACACGTTAAAGAGATCCGCAAACAGGGTCTTTGCTGGGAAGGTGCGACTGGAATAATACCTAGCCAAAGCAAACCAGCCCACTCTTAACCCTACTGCAGGGTCCTCGCCTTCAAACATGAACTCATCCTCATCCTCAGCTGCCGGGGCCTCCTCCGCAGCCCCCGGTGGAGCAGCCAAAGTCCTGTCAGGATTCTCATCCATGGCTCGGTCCTTACCAAGGTGTCCAGCCCCCCCCCCCCCCCGCCCGCCTCTTGCACTTCGTCCACCTTACTCTGCTTCTTCTCCTCCAGACCGCCCTGCCCCATCACCTCCTCCTGAACTTTCTTAGCCGCCATAGACGATCCTGAAGCCATCACGGTTGTGATCACCCAACCCAACGACAGAAACCACTCCCCTCTCAGCCGAATCACAGACCTTTGGCTTCGGGTGGGAAACCTCCTCACCGGAGATCCTGTATCACCCCCACCGCAGGACCTAGATTGGGAGCAAGAGGAAGGCAGATGCACCAGGTGTCGGGGCAGGTATGTGAGCGATATCAGAAACCCTAGGTAGTCCAACGTAAAAATAGGAGACCCCCTGCATGCACATGCAGGCCTCTGCATGGTCAGGCACCGGAAGGCCCAGACCGCCTAGGCCCACTTAGCTATGCTCCACACACAGGCGTTGCCCACCACCATGCAGCACAACCGGGCCCAGCCCACAAAGTTCGACCACGCTATGGCCCAGGGAGAATCGCCACCTAGAACCCTAGCCGGGACCATCGTCCGCCCGACGTCGTTCTGGCCGCCGCCAACCCCACAACTTGCGACCGCCAACGCAAGTTCGCCGCCGGGGATCCATTCCGCCGGCCATTCATAGCGCAAGCTCGACAGCCCCCGTAGATCTCCACTGTCCCTCGAACCGGAAGGGACCAAGATCCAGAAGAGGCACACCTTCGCACGACCGAACCTAGCATCCACGGCACCTCTCATCGCAGAAGACACCACATGCCAGACTCCGGTCATCTGCTACCTGCGGAGCCCGATCGGAGTTGTTTCGCTCGCCTGAGAACCCCACATCTCCTCCCGTCCGAACCTGGACATCGGAGCCCTCGGCCGCATCGTCGCCGGAACCATGACGCCCATGGCGTCCTTCCCATCACGCATCGCACGCATCCACGCGCGACCGCCATCACCACACGTCACACTCCAGGGCGCACGCCACATGTCGACCATCCCTGGCAGGGGACGTCAGAGCACCATCCCGCAGCACCACGCCGCCGGCCAGTCAGTTTGCGCCACCGGAGAGCCTAGTTGCCCCATTGCCACCAATCGCCCCCTCCGTCATTTCCGGAGTGAAACCTGGCGTGCAAACCAGCTGTATGCCCGTCTCTCTTTTCCCCCCTTTCAGCTTTTTTGCGTCGAATGGTACTATTGATAAGTACAAGGCTAGACTTGTGGCCAAGGGTTACACCCAAAAGGAAGGAGAAGACTTCTTTGATACTTACTCACCAGTTGCTCGATTGACTACTATAAGAGTACTACTTTCCCTGGCAGCCTCTCATGGTCTTCTTGTTTATCAGATGGACGTTAAGATAGCTTTCCTAAATGGAGAGTTGAAAGAGGAGATCTATATGGATCAACCGGAAGGGTTTGTAGTAAAGGGTCAAGAAGGAATGGTGTGTAAGTTAATGAAGTCTCTCTATGGCCTCAAGCAAGCACCTAAGCAATGGCATGATAAGTTCGATAGAACTTTGACATCTGTTGGTTTTGTTACAAACGAAGCTGACAAATATGTGTATTATCGCTATGGTGGGGGCGAAGGAGTGATTCTGTGTCTGTATGTAGATGACATACTTATCTTTGGCACGAGCCTTGAATTGATCAAGGAGGTCAAAGACTTTCTTTCTCAAAAGTTTGAGATGAAAGATTTGGGAGAAGCTGATGTTATCCTTAACATAAAACTGATAAAGGGAGAAAATGGTGGGGTGACTCGTCACGTACTCACTATGTTGAGAAGATGCTAAGTCGGTTTGGCTACAAGCAAGTTTAAAACCGCACCAACTCCTTATGATGCCGGCTTGGTTCCGAGGAAGAACCCGAGGATAATGGTGGATCAGCCGAGGTACTCCCCGCATCATTGGTTCATTAATGTATCGGCCGCCGCCACGGACCTGACATTGCATATGCAGTTAGTAAACTGAGCTGATTTGTTTCAAATCCGGGTAGTGAACACTGGCGTGCTCTCGAACGGGTAATGCGCTATCTAGTGGGTACTATGAACTATGGCATTCACTATTCCGGAGATCCCAAAGTTTTGGAGGGTTATAGTGATGCAAACTGGATCTCTGATGCTGATGAGTTAAAAGCCACAAGTGGATATGTGTTCACAGTTGGAGGTGGTGCTGTTTCCTGGAAGTCTTGCAAGCAGACCATTTTAACCAGGTCAACAATGGAAGCAGAACTCGCAGCATTAGACACTGCCACTATAGAGGCTGAGTGGCTTCGTGAACTCCTAATGGACTTGCCGATAGTTGAAAAACCGATACCGGCAATCCTAATGAACTGTGATAATCAAACGGTGATTGTCAAGATGAACAGTTCAAAGGATAACATGAAGTCATCCAGGCATGTTAAGAGGCGGTTGAAATCTGTCAGGAAATTGAGAAACACCGGTGTCATAGCTTTGGATTACATCCATACGTCTAAGAACCTGGCAGATCAATTTACAAAGGGTTTATCACGTATTGTGATAGATCATGCAGCTATGGAATTGGGCTTGAGACCCACGTGAGTCTTTCCATAGTGGTAACATGTCTTATGTGATTGGAGATCCCGTGAATTAAGATGGTGAAACAAGCTATGGTTTGACTGAGAGAAGAGAACCTTTGAGAAGGCTCAGTTCATGGAAAAGATGCATTTCTCTTCAAACCTGTATGGCAGGCTGGTATTTATATCTTAATGTGGTCCAAATGGTCTTCATGAAACAAGGAAGTTGTTTCTTTGAAGCAAAGACGTAGTCCTACAGTATGTCTTGAAGGAACACACCTATATGAGTATCGACTACTGGTCATAGTCCACGAGAGTTGGGTGATCTCTAGAAAACTCATGAAGAGGCACGGAGTGTGACCCATAAGCTCCAACCCACGGGGATGCTATGAGCAGCCAAGTATCAGTAAAGGGTTCTAGCCAAGCTTAGATGCACAAAACTATCAATTCAAGGCATAGTCCATTGTTCAGTTGCAAATAAGTATAACTAGAGTTCCTGGTGGATGTTCAACTTAACAGTCTCCATCGTAGTACTGGTATATCAAAAATAAAATGAGAGCATTTCCAATATGGCTTGAAATTCTTGGTGGGGATTGTTAAATAAATGGGCCTAGGGACATTTATTGTAATAATAAAAGAATTAAAAGCCCATGTGTTTAATGCTAAAGGAAAGCAAGAAATATTGTATGGGTATTGGAGGAGTCTCCCATCCAACTTATTAGGTAACCTTTCGGTACACCTCTTGTGAAGTTGAATAAAGGAGACAGGCGTGCCACACGCGCGCGCGCTCGCTCACCTCGCCTCGCCTCGGCCGAGGGCGTGACGAGCGGGCGGTGCGGTGCGGTGCGGACGTACGGACGTGATGTGTTGCGGGGCGGGAACATCTTTTTGCTGTTGATGACTCCTTAATGGTGAACGTTTACTGTTGGCTGTTAATGGGCTCTTAATCATGACAGTTACCGGTAGCCCTTCAACCGCGACAATAACTCCGAGCCTTAACCGCGACCGTTACTACTTGAGGCGTATTAACCGTGACGCCCAGGTTCATCCCCCTGCGCCTGCTGCTCGCCTATATAAGGCACCCTCCTCCTCTCCCTCAGGTCGCCAATTCACAAACAATAGGTACTCCTGTTTAGTAGACCTCTCTCTTCTCCCTCTATTTGCTGCTTTCTTTTGCATCTCCATCGCTTGCACCGCGCGCACGGTACCGGCGAGAGCAGAGCCTCCGGAACCGCGCCTTGCTGCTGAGATTCTACTCGGGATAGGCGGGCGATAAGGTTTTTGGGGAGCGTCTTCACGCGACTGCTCGCTCCCGAACGACTACTTCCTCTACGTCAACGACAAGCGAACGATCGACTACTTCCTCTACGTCAACTACGAGCAAACGACTACTTCACCTACAGTGGGTCTGCACTGCGATCCCCTGCCTGCATCGACTGTGTACGACTACACCGATTGAGGTCACTCACAATGGGTGATAACGGAAATTCGGGTGACGCCGTCACCCAAACTTCCACAGGGTACTTTCTTAACCAAATGTTCATGTTTATTAGTTGTATAATCCTGAATATTGTTATATTTAATTGTGATTTAAACATACACACTTGCACATGGATTGTCTCACTCACTATAATATTGAAATATCTACTAAATTATGGAATTCAAATATGCCAAAATGTTGCCTATCTTCTAACATGAGCTTGGCAGCTTGCCACACTGAAAGCTGTTGTTTGAGTACTGAGAGCGGTATCTAATGTGACCAATGATCCAGGTCAAGTGCGATGGCTCGGAGAGTTGCTTCCGCGTCTGTGTATTCAGAGCGGAAGACGACATCATTACGGCTGATCCGAATTATCCACATCATGATGAGCAGAGTGTTCCATATTTCATCAGCAAGGTGTGGAGGGCCCTGGCACCCCATGGGTTCGAAACTTGAGCAGCAGCGCGGGTGATGCCCAGTGCATCCCAAAGTAGAGTACCAGGCTGCATTCATACAAGAGGTGCTCCGCAGTCCCGATAACCTCGCACCCTTGGGGGCATTTGCTTCGTCAGCTTTCTTTGTTGCACATAAAGTTGCCATTTTCTACTCTCTAAGCACACATACAACTGAAAGAACTTCTGTTTGGTCAGTAGAGATTAGTTGGATTACTTACTATGCAAAAATGCTCAAAAACCTTAGCTACGGTTCTCGCCTTCTCGGTAACACTGGTAGTCTGAAATCATAGCACATGTTCTCCTCCCAGATATGTTTGTATTGTGACAAGCAGAGCAAGAGAGGAACGCAGAAGAATGTATTAGGCTTGTCGATATATATGATTGCTGAACCCATTCTTTTGAGCTCTGTAACTTCTGTTCGTCCACAGATAATCCCATCTTCTGAAAATCTTGTTTCGACTGTCGCAACATATGTAGGTTCTCTTGTGTAAACGAAAGTGATGGAAGCTAGGTTTGAGTGCTCGATTTGCATGGGCAGCGGAACTTGACATTCTTGCGGGCATGGCCCCGATGGGAGACCTCAAAATGTCATCAAAGAGAGCTCAATAAGCAACTCTGTCTATGGAACCACGGCCTTCGAAAACCTTCTGTAGTAGCCTATTTACCTGGTGCCTCACATTTCTACAGTGGTAGCTTCAGTATGCTTCCCCTGCACTACAACACCTTAATAACCTCTCCTTCTTCATTTTCTATCAAAAAGGACTCGGGGTACAAGGAAGAGGTAAAATGAAGTGTTTGCAAACTAACACTTTTTATCAAATGCTGGTACCAGATATATAATGCTATAGTTCCGAGTACTATTAAAGCACATGATGTGATGGTTGGTGGACAATTTTTTGCAACTTTGTTCTGCTTTTCATATAATTTAAAAACTTCGATTTTTCAGCATTCACGCTGCATTAGTGATCAATATAATCTTCCGGTCTGCAGGGACATATATGTCTAACAAACTGCAACTTGATTTCTATCCATCTAACGATCTTTTCTTCTGCCCTCTTGTGTGCACACAAATAAAGCAAGCCATTTGCACTAGCTGGTGCTTGATAACTGGACGTACTTGCGAGCATAGAAAACACTAAACTAAGGCGGAGGGGTTAAGACCGCCCCACGGTTTTCATTAAGAAGAATAAACCTTCTCCCGGCTTAGGAAACCCCCGGACCCCGGTTTCACCGGCGAGGGGATTTTTTTTAAAATCAACCCAACATACCTCAGCTCCACTAGCCAACTAGGACTAGAGGGGGCTTTGGTAAAAAAACTAAGCCGATGGGGTAAGACCGATGGGATTTTTTTAAAATCAAACCCATAATTCGCTCCAACAAGGAATCGAACCTGGGTGGTTGCGACCAAACCTCAGCTCCACTAGCCAACTAAGACTAGAGGGCTTTGGTGTACTTGTGAGCATAGCTCAAGGAAATTGTTGATCGACAACGGCGGTGTTACAACACACATGCATGCAATCTGCATCTATGGGTGTATGCGTGCAGTAGCCTGCTTTGCTCACCTGCTGTTCTTGAATCCATCCTAGTACGCATGGCATGAAGCCCATGAAGAAAGAAGGTGCTCTTGCAGATCTTGCCAACTGCACAACGTAAGTGTGTGCTCAGACACGTATCTGCAGGCTTCCTTGCTGACGCATCGTCATCATCCAGAATGGCCTATTTCCTGGAGCCTCTCATTTCCACCGTAGTTTTCTTTTAGTTCACCCAGTGTACCACTACCATACCCGGGTCTCCGTCTCCCCATCTTCTATTGATATTGGCTTACAGTGTGGCTGCAGGGCTCGACGGAGAAATAAATAATAAGATGGCGCCTATATATGCTAGCAGTCAGCGAAGATGTATAAATCCAGGAAGGATCGGAGCATATATACATCATGTATATATAACTGAGTAACTCTATGCGGCTCCGTTGTGATCATGCAATACTCCTTCCGATCCTTTGGCTTTCAAATATAGCAAAAAAGAACAGAGTGTTGGCTGCTGCACGCTTGTCGGGATCGAAAATACTAGCTAATTACTGGCACAAGCAATGCAGACGTGAGTCAAAGTCAATGTAACTAACCCACTCTGCTTAATTAAACTGCAATAAAAAGCAGATTGATCATAGCTAGCCTGACTTGCCCGATCAGCATGCAGTTGCTGCCGTAGCAGTACAATTAGCAGAGTGTTACACCTGTTACAATATACCACAGATTAAATAATCTTTGGTGATCGAATCCACCACCACGGGCTCTCGGATTCATTCCGACGGCAAACAGCCACGGATAGCAAGACGGCAGATGTAGTAGCGCCACATCCTCGAGAAAGCACATCCTCGGCCTGTTCGTTTGGCTGGTGGCTGATGTGCTGATTTGTTCTGAGAGAAAAGTACTGCTGGCTGATTGCTGGTGGTTGGTTTGTTCTGAGAGAAAAGTACTGATGGCTGATGGCTAATAAGCGAAACGAACAGGGCGCACGACCCCCAAACTGAACAGCTTCAGCTTCATCTGCTTTCGGCATGCCACGTTGGATGGTCATTCCAACTAGAAATTGGATCGGATTTTCCTCACCGAAAATCCGAGTTGGTATAGGTGGAATGAGAGCCGTAGTTGACCGTAGCACGTTCCCTTAGAAATGGTCGTTAGAAAATAGGACTTTGTACACTATGTTTCTCTATATATATCCTTTGGAATATGTTATAAAGTCTTACCCCTCTTTAAAATTTCTTCCTTATCTGCGTTAACTAGAACACTTCTTTCGTGACACAGGATATGGCTCATCAAGGAATTGAGATTCTTCGTAAGCACCACGGCGAGATCTACCGGTGGATGGAGGGGCTTTTCTCAAGCTCGGAGTCCCTCCTACCCACGTGACTTACCGCACGGAGTACGTGCCAGCACCGACGGTTCTGCTGGTGCTCTGCACGGTTACAGTCCTACCTCACCCGGTGCTGCCTGGCTTCAAGGGAGAAGTCAGCTATGGCATCATGATGACTATACACACCGCCTTGGACCTCACCTATTGATGTCAACAGATACTGGGTTACGTGCTGGCCAGTATTGTGGCGAGTTCGAGGCCGGAGAGCTTCGCCTACTTCCCCGATACTAGTGGCGTCAGGCTCCTCTTGTGGGCAGAGTCACTGGTGGAGAGGGAGGCTTTGGTTCGGGCATTTAGTCCCGGTTCAACTTTGGAGCCAGGACTAAAGGGGTTTCATCGACGTGGCCACTAATGCCATGAGTGCTCACCCCCTTTAGTCCCGGTTGATAACACGACCCGTGACAAAAAGGCCCCCCTTTAGTCTCGGTTGGTGTTACGAACCGAGACCAAGGCCCCCCCTTAGTCTCGGTTAACATGAACCGAGACTAAAGGGGGTGACCCTTTTGTCACGGGTTGTGTTATCAACCGGGACTAAAGGGGGATCTTTTGTCACGGGTCGTGTTACCAAACAGGACTAAAGGGTCTCCCACAAGTTACTATAAGAGGATAGCATCCTCTACTTAGTCAGATGTGTTGTGTAGGTGAGATGGTGAGGAAGCTACGAGCGAGGCTGGAGGTCACGAGTTCGAATCCCCACAACCTTGCACTCGTATATTTCGCGTGAAAAATCGCGTGACTTGTGTCTTGCGACGTGCGCATGTGTGAGGGCCTCCCGGGGATTTTCAAAAAATTTTTTGACTTTTTTGACGCTGGTGTGCCACCCCCTTTAGTCCTGGTGTTGACGGTGTATTTTGGTACACCAAGCATGTTCATTACACTTTGGTTTGGATTTGATTATGGAACTAACCCGCCACTAGGCACACTAATCATATAACAAGTTCATCTATGTGCATGCATTTGGAAGTGTTGTGTTTATGTAGGAAAACATGGACATAAAGGACGGATTCGCAACAAGTTCAAAGGAGCATTTACGGAGTCTTGTTCGTGTTCATGAGCTTGATGAGATCACTTCCAATGGTGGCAAGGACCAAAGTGATACAAAGGAACACCCCTGGGGATTGAAGCGTAAAAGACCGAACTTCATGCGCGGAGAACCTCCATCTTGGACGCAAGTGGAGGGGGCAAAGTGCATAATCACCTGAGGACCCACGGGAGCGAAGGGGCGACCGAACCGGGCCGAATTGGTCCTGGGACGGTCGGCCCAGGCCGGCCGACCCAGCCTAGTTCCGGCGTCGGTTCGGCCCCCCTTTCCTTGCACCCGAAGGATCTTTAACCCTAAAACCCTGGAGGCGCCGCCATTCGACAGGGGGAGAGCCATTCGCACCAGGAGGCCATCCACAAGCTAGAGAGAGAGGAGGGAGATCTCTGGAGGGAGATCAACCACCTCGAAGGAAGCACCCACAAGTGGAGAAGAAGGAAGACACCGTCGGAAGGGAAACCATGATCAACAGTGCTATGTCTAGCACCTTGATGGGGTAATCTCCTTATTCGTCCATGGGTTGTAATCTATCTTGAGATGTAATCGTACTTTGTCAGATTATCTATCTAACATCTTGTGTTGAACATACTTTATTGCTTAAGGTTAGCTACCATGACGTAAAGGGAGTAGAGCTCCAATGCTTCCTTGGATCCATTCAATACGCCGTGTCCATCATAGGTCTAGTCATGAATACCTTCGCGTATTGACAGTACGAGAGGAGGGAAAGGGCGAAACCGTGGTCACAACCCCCGATAGATTAGATTTGTTTTCATGTCTTTAAGCGATTGCATGATCTAGTATCGTAGACCCATGGGCGAGTGTCTTTTATCTTGATTGCTTAATCATTCTCTCTAGTGTAGTTAAGTTGTTTTCTAGTTTAATCATAGTTAAGGTTTGAGTAGCTAGTGTGTAGAGGTAGATCGAACGCTTGTAATCCCCTTGCTCCGCGGATAGACAAGAACCTTGGGAATCCCATGGTGAAAAAGGTGTGGGGTCCGTACGCTTGCGGATCGTAGAGGGATACGTCTTTTATCCATCAACAAGCCCCTTTTTCTGGCGCCGTTGCTGGGGAGCAAGCTAGTTTACATCGTTTGGTTTGCATTTAACTTAGTTTTATATTTAGTTTATCTTTTATTTTTCTATATCTAACACATATTATCTAGAAAACCACTTTGTTTGTTTTTTGTTTTTGTTTTTTATCTTATTGTCTAGATGGCGTTCGTCAATCAACCCATGGAAGAACCGGAGAAATCACTAAGGGATTACGCTAGCCCTCGATGTGAAGACATAAGAGTACAAAAGTTAGATTCGAAGCTTGAAGCGACCAAGTATGAAATTAAATCCAAGATCATCGAGATGGTGGCGGCAAACCCGTTTGAAGGGATGGTTACAGAGAACCCATATAGACACATAAGGCATTTCACGACGCTATGCAACACGGTGCGTCAAGAAGGAGTTCCCGATGAATGGTTCAAATGGAATCTCTTTCCCTACTCACTTGCCGGTGAAGCAAAGACATGGTACTCGTTTGCGTCCTTTGAAGTTGAAGGCAATTGGAACAAGTTGACAAAGAAGTTTTGCGAGAAGTTCTTTCCAATTAGCAAGGTTCAATATCTAAGGAGACAAGTGATCACTTTCACGCAAGGAGAAGAGGAAGGGATAGACCAAGCTTGGAATAGGTTTAATGAGTTGATCGAACAAGGACCAAGACTCGGCTTCTCCGGTGACGTAGTCTTGCATACATTTTTCTTTCCCCTAACCCCTAGTTGCATGCAACACGTCCAAATGTAGCAGGCGGGGATCTCATGGAGAAAACACTCACGGAAGCCGCCCAACTTCTACAGAAAATTAATAAAGCGGCTGCCATGCGAAGAGATTGGGAAACAAGACTTGCGGAAGAGCCAGAATATAATTCAAGGAAGAAGAAGTGTGCTGAATTTTCTAAAGAGGCAACCCCGGAAGTCACAAAAGAGGAGCCAATCCCGGAAAAGTTTGAACAAGAACACATGAAGTCAAGAACTACCCCGAGTGTTGACTTCGCCGCATCAAATGAGACAAACAAGAGAAGCATGTCAAGTGCGAAGCCACTAAGGGAGTTCGAACCAATGGATTGGGTTCCTATCGATTACGGAGAAGTATTCGACAAGAGAAGACCGTTCCCTAATCGAAAGGGGATGGCAAGAGCATTGGAAGTGGATTTCCCACCGGAGAAGAAAGCGGAAGATTCATACAACCTTGAAACCACCGGTGAGATCTTTCAAAAGCTCTTTGGAGATGATGAAATGGATCCGGAACACATAGCCGGGGTGAAGAGAATCATGGGGATCAAGCCCGAAGCATCGCCATATGCTCGCCTCGCCGAAGTCTACGTGATAGGATCCGAAGAAGAAGAGAAGATGGCACCACACTTGAGTTGCGAGATCAATGGAGTTCAATACAAAGCTTTATGCGACATCGGAGCCCAAGTAAGTGTCCTATCTTCTAAAATTTACGATAAAGTTCAAGACCACAACCTAGACTTAGCTCCAACTTCAACAACATTAATTATGGGAGATGGTAGAACTATTAAACCTCTAGGCATTGCTTGCAACATGAAAGTAAAAATCTCTGGGAAATGTATACCAACCGATTTCTTTGTTATTGATGCTTACCATAGTAATCATGATCACATAATCCTAGGTAGGCCCTTTCTTAAATTGGTTGATGCCGTGTTGGATGCCGGAGAAGGCAAAGTAACAATGAACCTTAATGAAACAAAGTACACATATAACTTTCTTCGCGTTTCTAAACACCCTACACCCTTTCCTCCCGAAGAAGGGGTAGAGGAGGTAGATAGTTTTTGTTTTGTTGAAACCCTTAGAGACCCGATGCAAAGAGCGATGGAAAATCAAATTAGTAATCAACAAGATGAAGAACTAGAAGAAGCAACAAAAGGCTTAGAACCACATGATGGAAGCGTGGAGGAAGAAAAATTTGAGGACATAGGAGAAATAAAACCCGAGGAGCCACAAGTGCCCGAGGTAGACCTTAAACCTTTGCCCAAAGGATTAAAGTATGAATTTTTGGGCCCAGACAAGACTTATCCAGTCATTGTGAGCGACGAGTTGAGTCCCGAAGAAAATGAGAAGTTGCTGATTTTATTAAAAAACATAGGAAGGTGATTGGATATTCGATTAATGATCTGAAAGGTATTAGCCCAGCCTTTTGCACTCATCGTATACCAATGGAAGACCAATGTAAGCCCGTAGTGGACCACCAAAGGAGGCTAACTCATGCCATGCGAGAGGTAGTAAAGAAAGAGGTCATCAAGTTACTTGATGCCGAAATCATCTACCCGATTCCGCATAGCGAGTGGGTGAGCCCGGTACATTGTGTACCAAAGAAAGGAGGTTTAACCGTGGTGAAGAATGAGAAGAACGAGTTGATACCGCAAAGAACCGTGACCGGGTGGCGGATGTGTATCGAGTATCATAAGCTTAACAAAGCGACGAAGAAATATCACTCCCCCCTACCGTTCATTGACGAGATGCTCGAGAGATTAGCGAACCACACTTATTTTTGCTTTCTCGATGGGTACTCGGGGTTCATGCAAATTCCCATTCACCCGGACGATCAACACAAAACAACGTTTACATGCCCTTATGGAACGTTTGCATATAGAAGGATGCCCTTCGATCTATGCAACGCTCCGGCCTCTTTTCAACGTTGCATGATGGCCGTATTCTCAGAATTCATTGAAGAAATTGTCGAGGTGTTCATGGATGATTTTTCCGTTTACGGGAAGACGTTCGTGGATTGCTTGGCAAACTTGGATAAGGTCCTCACGAGGTGTGCAGAGGTAGACTTGGTGTTAAATTGGGAAAAGTGCCACTTCATGGTTAAGCAAGGCATAGTGCTCGGACATGTTATATCCGAGACATGCATTGAAGTGGACAAGGCTAAGGTAGAGACTGTTGAGCAACTCCCACCTCCGACTGATGTTAAGTCCTTAAGGAGCTTTCTAGGCCATGCTGGATTTTATAGAAGATTTATTAAGGACTTCTCAAAGATCACTAAGCCTTTAACGCATCTCCTTCAAAAGGATGTGGCTTTTAACTTTGATGAGAAGTGCCTAGCGGCATTCCGAACCTAGAAAAGTGCGTTGGTGAGTGCTCCCATCATTCAACCTCCGGATTGGAGCCAACCTTTCGAGATCATGTGTGACGCAAGTGACTACACCGTAGGCGCGGTTTTGGGTCAAAGAAAGGAAGGCCGAGTTCACGCCGTTTACTACGCTAGCAAAACTCTTAATGGGGCACAATTTAACTATACCACTACGGAAAAGGAGTTGCTAGCGTGGTGTTCGCTTTCAATTTATGGTGAACGGTCAACGACTTAAGGTTTACTACGAACCCGACGTTGTGCCCCCGAACGTCCGGCCTAGGACGAAAAACAAGGCATCAATTTTTGTAAATAGTTTTTCTTTTAATTTTCTGGAGTTTCTCACGAAGATTTACTGGGCCAACTTTTTCCCATGGGCTAAGGAGGCAAAAAAAGGGCGGTACACGAAAAAACCGGCCCGGCCCGGCCCCCGAGACAGGGTTGGCCGGTCGGCCCAGTCCGACCGGCCCAGGTGGGTCCCGGCGGCAGTTGGTCCCGGTTTTTGCCCGAATTGCTCCTTTTCGACTTCCTTCTTTGGTAAGAAAATTTTAAGGGAAGTTTGAATAAGGAAAATGAGGTTCCTAGGGTTTTCCTCTTCGGACTATTTATTTAGCCGAATTGGGAGCTCGGGAATCAATCCCATCAAGCAATATTTTGCACCCAAGCAGCAGCCATTGTGTCCCCGAGGAGCTTAGAGTTGAAGCAAGGCGCCAAAAAGCCATCGATGGAGGAGGCGAAGACATGCGAGCTCAAGCTACCCATCGAGATCAAGAGGACTGCCCGCATCCATTGTGGAGCGCGTGTCCCGACCGGAGCTATCGCATCTCGCAACCCTGTCGAAGAAGAGAAGGTCCCTACGCCCGTTCAAAGGTCAGCACACATCCAAGGCATGAAGCGGAAGGACTACAAGGAGGTGTCACTCGAGCCTAAGGACTATGGAGGTAGCGACTACTCTGACGATCGTAGCCCGAGCTCGTGGGCGGCCGCCGGAAGAGATGATAACGATCTTTACATTTGGAATGAGGTGCCCAAGGAGAAGACCCCCGAAGGCCCCAACGGCGGCGGCGATGACGGCGGCGACGACAATGGTGGTGGCGACGACGGCGGCGATGACGGCGGAGACCCTGGCAATGACGACCCTTTCGGGTTGCATCTGATGTGTTGTGCGGCTTGCCGTCACTCCATCGCGGATCTCTACGCAACGGTCGATGAATGTTTCCAAGACATGGAGGCGATACGGCAGCGTATGGAGGATTTGGAGCGCGTAGTTGAAGATGACTACAAGTTCCTAAACCGCAACGTGCGCAAACTATTTGGCATGGTCGGGAACATGAGAGGCAAGTGGTGCAATAGTTGCGGGAAGTACCACTAGGTTTAGTTTTCCCCTTAGGAATTTTGTAAGATACGACGAGGACGTTGTAGAGGGATACGTCTTTTATCCATCAACACCTGGTTGTTATTACCAACCGAGACTAAAGACCCCCCTTTAGTTCCGGTTCCTTCAACCGGGACTAAAGGACCCCCTTTTGTCTCTGAGCATTAGTCCCGGTTGGACTTGAGAGACTTATACCCCTCTCCAACCGGGACTAAAGCCCCTCTCCCTACCAGTGAGTGTCGTCACACGAGGGCATGCATGACGACGTCGACCAGGCTCTGCTTCGCGAGTCAGACGAGAGGCAGGTTGCGACCAACAGCTACCTCGTCGACCTGGACAAGTACACTCGCTGACTGGAGAATGAGTCACCCAACCTCTTCAGCGAGATCAGACAGGGCACCACTGAAGCTCACCAGTACCTTCCCTGTTGCCAAGAACTTGAGAGAGAGAGAGAGAGAGAGCCTTACACAGCAGCATACACATTCCAAAACAGACCTCATCGATCTTAGCCACATGGACGTACCCCTGAGTTCTCGGTAGCTTCTTTCCTAGTGCCTTCCATTCTCAATGCAATATGGATTTGATCTGACCTATAGCTAGTGTGGTTTTACTTGCATGCCCTCTTTTTTTAATAATGGATAATTAAATCCGGTCTCTACATCCGAAGATGTACACAACCAATTATTACAGAGTTGAAAAGAATAGTCCACGAAAGGGTAAAACAAGCAGCAACGGGCAACATGCCCCTGACTAAGGTAAACGATAAAAATTGTTTCATCCTCCATTGGCAATCTGTAGAGCAACAACTTCTAATTTCCTACTCATAGCGATGAGTGTATCCTTAGCCTGTTCCTTACGCTGCAACTGGGCCCAGAAGCGTAACCAGTAAGCTCCCTTGAAAATAACCTGCAAACTCGAGTTAAACTTCGTCTTTTTGAAAACTATATCATTCCGGCATTTCCAAATATCCCATCAAATGGTAGCGACACCAACCCAAATCAGAGGCTTTAAGTCCTTATGTTGATTATTAGGCCACGTACCAAACATATGGCTAATAGATCTTGGCTAGGTCAAATTAGTAGCATAGAAAATAAACCTCCAAAACATTTTTGCGGAAGGGCAATCTATAAACAGGTGTTGTATGGTTTCATGCATATTGCAGCAGACACATTGCTGGCTCCCTTTCCAGTTTTTCTTCGCAAGGTTCTCTTTTGTCAAAACGACCCCCTTCCGAAGAAACCAAAGAAAAATCTTGATCTTTAGAGGTACTTTCCACTTCGAGATCTTCCTATGCTGAAAAGGTGGATGAGTATCTATGTCATCTAGATACATTGACCAAACAGTGAAAAAAATCACTTTTTGTCAGCAGCCATTTAAAATAATCTTTACCATCCACCAGTACAACATTAGAGACCCTAGCTACTAGGTAAAGCCATAGACTTAGGTTATTATCCACCAGCGATCGCCTAAATGAAATATTAAGGGGCCTAGAGGACATAACCTTAGAAACCGTAACATGCCTATCCCGCGCTATTTGGCATAAGGACGGGTAGGTATCCTTGAGCGGCTTATCATCTATCCACGTATCATCCCAAAATCTCGTGTTGGTTCCATCTTTAATAACGGAAGAACCTTTCGACAGAACCTCATCTTTAATACGCATGAGTCCTCTCCAAAAGTGAGAGTCATTTGGTTTTGATGATACTTGCGTCAGGATTTTGGTTCTCAAATACTTGTTCCTTAGCAAATATTGCCAGGTCCCATCAGTGTTCAAAAGGTTTACTATCCACATAGCCAACAGGCATTTGTTTTGGAGCTGTAAATTCAAAATCCCAAGGCCACCCTGATCTTTGGGGCGACACAAGATGTCCCATCTAGCAAGCCTGTATTTGTGCTTATTAGCAGTGCCTTGCCAGAAAAATCTAGATCTGAAATGATCAAGGTTTTTTAAAACTCGCTTAGGGACCTCAAAAAAGGACATCATGAACATAGGAAGGCTACTTAAGACCGAGTTTAGCAAATCCAATCCCCCATAGGATAAATATTTTGCTTTCCAACACGAGAGTGTTTGCTGGAAGTGTTCTTCGACTTTACTCCATTCGGAATTTAGGAGTTGTCTATGATGCATCATGATACCTAAATATGTGAAAGGGTTATTCCCCGAATTACAACCAAAGAGAGAAGTATAGAAAGACTCCATCTCTCTGGCCGCACCATAACAGAAGACTTCACTCTTGTGGAAATTAATCTTCAGCCCCGATAGCTGCTCAAAAGCACATAAAAGGAGCTTAAGATTTTTTGCTTTCTCAAGGTCATGATCTAGGAAGATAATGG
The DNA here is from genome assembly GCA_947561735.1 of Cenchrus americanus. Classification (NCBI taxonomy): domain Eukaryota; kingdom Viridiplantae; phylum Streptophyta; class Magnoliopsida; order Poales; family Poaceae; genus Cenchrus; species Cenchrus americanus. The sequence continues at coordinate 281,025,428 of OX387239.1, read as the reverse complement.
TGTCGTCTACGTATTGTAACTTGCATGCCCTCTTGTGCTCACTCATCTTTCTATTCTGATCTACCCAGATACTGAAGATGGACACTGCAAAGCAAATGTGTGAATGAACTATATATATAGGGTAGTAGTCATGCATATATGGAGTTAAACAATTATCCAAGAATTATTACTTTTGAAATAACAGAAAGTTTGTAGTCCATTCACAATGTGACTGTTAGGTGACGGTGTGCTTTCGCCTTGAATTCGGTCCCAAACTTTAAGACTATGTCACTTTACTTACCATATTGCTAGGACGATGGAATAGCTTCAGTACCAAATTGATGGGTGGCAATCTCATCCATTTTAATTATGAACTTGATCTACTTTTGCTCATGGCCTTAATTTCACTACAACTATTATAATAACAAATTAAGTCACGTATCACTCTCCGAAAAGATACAGAATTGACCTCCATTAAAAATTTGTACATTTACAGAACTCAAAGCGCTATTTATTAATGCTTTCCATGGAACAATATTAGTTTTAGAATTCTCAGAAGCTGATTTTTCAGAAGGGAAATTTTCTCTCAGAACCATGATTCTGAGAATTAAATATACATCTAACTCAAGGAACTAAATGATCTGGTTGTTAGGGCAGTCAAAATAGCATAATAACAAACCAAATAGCATACCTAATCTCTCTGAAAATATGAAAACTGAACTCCATTAACATGTACATTTACAAAATCCAAATCGCCATTTAACTTATTATTGCATCCCCAGGGACAAGATCAGTTTCAGAATCATTGGGGTCTGAATTCTGCCGAAGGGAGAAATAAGATGGCTCTAAATACAGTCAACTTCTCGAATTATCTAAATGGTGTAATTTGAGTAGCTAATCTCTCAAGGGATCAAATGCTATGTGTGTCATTATTGCTTATAGTAGGTCAGTTTTGTACCCTTACCTAAAACAATTGCACTTACCATGAGACCATGAGAAGGGCACGTTGACCGTGTGATTTCGGAGCCCAAGTTTGCGAGGGAATTAGGATGATTTCACTGGCAGAGAGAGGAGCTTTAGTCCCGGTTGGTAAAGGGTATAGGTCTCTCAAGTCCAACCGGGACTAATGATGAGAGACAAAAGCCCCCCCTTAGTCTCGGGTGAACGAACCTGGACTAAAGGGGTCCTTTAGTCCCAGTTTGTATTAAGAACCGAGACTAGGGGGCATGCCAGCGCCTGTGCACAACCCTTTAGTCTCGATTGGTAATACCAACCGTGACTAAAGGATATCGTCTCTTTTTTTTGTTGTTTTCGATTTGAGTGTATATTCTAATTGTAGTCTAACCCGTATATGTACGTATACGTATTTGCACTTGTATATATGTATATATGTCTGTATATATCATATATGCACTTGGATTAGACATATATAAATTACACCCTATATATCTACATATATAAACTTATAAATGTATATACACATAATAATTTATACACATCAAAATAAATAAAAAATTTTAAACTAGTATATATATACATCAAAACCCTAAACCCTATAGTATATATACATCAAAATATCATTCAGTTCAAATTTATAGTCTCAATTAGCTTTCCTCGGAGGTGGGTCGGTCAATTGGATGGTTGTCATAAAAATGTTTTCCTTTTGGATTAACCACCTCGTCCATGAGGAATCCCATGAGAGCTTCTTGAATTGCCAAGAGACGATCATTCTGAATGAGTGCTTCCCTTTTTGTAATCCTTTGTAATTTGCAAATAGGTTAATATAAAATACCAAGCGATTAAATATACAAAAGTGGATAACAATGATGTATTATTAATAGGTTTATTTTACTTACATTATCATCATCTGTGTTCAGTAGTATAATTGTACCTCCTTATGTGCTTAGCCTTTTTGATGAGGGTGTTCACTTCTTTTGTGATTTTTTCAAACTCAGGTTTCACATAATCTCAGACATTAAGGTTAAGAAGTAACTCAAGCTCTGCTCGCGACTCAAAGAGTTTTGCTTAAAACAGGGTTAAACATGGTATAAGAACAACATAGTTAATTCGGAACTAATTTGCCTCAGAGCTTGGAGCAGTATACGAACAGTCATGGGAAAATTATATAAGAACTTGAAAATTATCCTAGGCTTCATAGAAGGGTGTGACAAGTAAAAGCAGAACTTAGTTCAGATATGATTTACCTTAGAACTTGGTATAATTAAGATCATGACAAGCATGGAAGACATCATCATAGGCACTAATTCACTTTATGAAGCTCAAGCTCAAGCTACATTAAGCTCCATCTATAGAAGAAGTAAAAGACAGTGAGATTCAGAGAAACTTGCCTCGTCATCGTCGTGGTCGTTGCCAGAGTCAGAGATGAGGTCATCTACACCTTCTTGTCCGCTCCCTTGACACCTCTTCGTAGTTGCCAGACACTTGTGCTCGCAAATGTGAGGCAGGCCCCTTGCCTACTTCGTTGCCCCCTCGCCAGCACGCTCCTCCTTGCCGCTGCTTGGCCCCTCGTCGTAATCCAAGAGGATCCAGTCGAGGACCCTCGTCTCCAGCATTGGGTTCACTCCACCGCCGCTTGGCCCCTCTCCGGCACTCATCGTCGTCTCCCTCTTCGCTGCCATCTCACCAGCACGCGTGCGGATCCAGTTGCGGCACCACTTCGCGTTTCGGTTCTCCTCGATCCCGGGTGCGCGGGGTCATTCGCTGCTTGGCCCCTCGCCAGCACTCATCGTCGTCTCTGTCTCCACGCCTCCTCTCACACCTCCTCTGCGCTTTTTTTCAAGGAAAGTGCCGCGCTTATCCATTCGAAAAGAAGAAAGGGGCGGTTGAATATTGGTTTTGCACCCTTTGACTTTTACAAATCACATTTGACCATTCTTCTTATTCAAAAAATTTGTGAAATGTAGAAATAATTATGATATACTTAAAATATATATTATGATAAAACATGTCATAGTAAAATAAATAATACTTTCACAATTTTTTCAAATAAGACGAATGGTCAAACGTGAAGCACGGAAGTCAACAAGTGTAAATATTTGGGATGGAGGGAGTAGTAGTCAATGCCGACGCGGATTGGCAAACCCGCGTCGCTTTGTTGGCTGGTGCGCGGACAATGGTTACCTTCTTTATACTAGGCTGCTGACGCTTTAGCACCTAAAAATTAATAAAAATACGAATAATTCATAATTTTTTTAAGAATCGAACAACTCATAGGAGTAGTTGGGCATTTGGTATTTTGAATAAAATATGAACAGTCACATGTCTCCTTGTGACCACATGATTTTTGTGGCCAAGAGCTCTCCTGAGCGGACACGGGTTCTGAGGCGCGTGACCGACTGCCTGACGGTTCGCCTTCCTGTCAATATAAATCCTGGCCGGCCAAGAACTTCATCAACCGCAACACTAAGAAAACCCCAGCACCACCATCTCTGGTCACCAAGAATTGAATCCAAGAGCTTCTTCTTCCTCAAGCAAGCGCATGGTGTTAAGCGAGCCATCAAGGAAGCGGGGGAGGGAGGAGGTGCCGCCGCCCTCGCCCGAGTAGGTGTCGCCGTCCACGGCCGCCGAGATGAAGCCGCCCCGGCGCAACGTGGCACGACAGCCCGTGGTGCCCCTGCGTGCTCCTTCAGTAAATGTGTCGGATGCCTGTTGGTCAGTGAAGATGCTCCACCAGGCTTTCCTCAGTCTTGGAAAGGTGGTTATTCATCTCGGGATCCAACAACCCACTCATCCGTTACTACCGTGATGGATTACACCTTCAAGATCAATGTCTTGGCTTGGGAGCTAGAGAGAGGAGTGCTCCCCCCGTCTACGATGACGACGACGATGACGATGGCGGCCTCGACGTCTCCGGCTCTGACTCCGACGGTGGGGCTCCTCCGGCGGCGACTACCTCTGCTTAATTAATTTGTTCCTCTGTTAATGTGTTCTCCCAGTGTGCTTGTTGAACTTGTGATGGACTAGCTAGTAGATCCTCTGTTAATATGTTCCTCCTGTGTGTATATTGAACTTGTGATGAACTAGTAGATCTAGAGACGCGGTAGATCAATCCATGTCTCCTATTTAGAAGGCATTGCAATGTCTATGGTAGCATCTTACAATGAATTGCAATGTGTATGCCAGAACTTTGTTAATCTGTTTGTGTCATTATATGGCAGCGGTTCACAATGAATTGCAATGTGTATATATGCCAGAGTTATGCCAGAAGTTTGTTACTCTGTTTGTGTTAATAATCCGCATTTTCTTTGCCTCGTGCTGCAATGAAATGTCAGCATAGATGAATTGATGATTTTTGTGATGTGTGACACATTAAGATTTGTGACCCAATTGTCATTCCATCCATTCTTCATTCATACATTTAAGTTTGTCATATGTGACAAATTTTCATTCTTCATCCACACAGATGAAGCAAAACCACAACTTTTAACATCAGAATTACTTCTTTGCAGCATACATCCCTATAAACATCCAAATACTACACAAACATCAGCCACAATAATCAAGTTTATCTTCCATATCACATTGTCCATCTTCTCCTCCAGTGCTTTCTTCCTCTGCTTGTCCTCCAGTGCTTGCCTCTGCTTGCCGCTCCCAATTTGACATTCCACTGAATCAACTACTTCATCGACTGCGTCTGCCTAGTTCGACGGTCGAAATACAATGAAGCCAACATCCTTCAGCATCTGGAGATACTCCTTGTGGAAACGATAAAATCCACAATTCTTGGCGTACTGCAGAATCAAAAGCACATAAGAACCCTAACTCAGATTTGGGAGACACAGCAGACTACTCACCGAGTTCCTTGCACACTTGAAATAAAGAGTAACAGTTCGGGCAAGGGACCAGTGGAAAGCCGCTTAGCTCACCGACTGGATCCAAGCCAATGGAGTGATTGCGGCTGCTCCGGCAACCTTGAACCCTACTCCTCGCATGTGCACCTCTAGACGAATCGGCGTAGTGCGACATGTGCGCGACGGCGGGGAAGGACGAGCGGGCGGCGGCGGTGGAGCTCAGATCGAGGAAAAAGAAGGGGGCAGGGGTCGGGGCACTGGGGAGGATGCATATTCATTTGGCTAGGGGCATTTCTGACAATGTAGCACTTGTTGGCGACGATGGTTAGTGTACCACCGTCGCCAGGATGGATGCCGGCCAGGGGCATAATGGAGCACTTGTTGGCGATGATGGTTAGTCTACCCGCATCGCCTTTGTCGGTGGGGCAGGCTACGATTATCTTTTTTTATATAGGCTTCTGACGCTGACGCGTGGGCCTGGCACTATTTTTTCTGAATTGAAACTTGCTTCCCTCAAATATTATACCCCATAAACAGCACCAAAAAGTTCGTAAAAAATACGAACAATTCATAGTTGGTACTTTAGTATTTGAATAAAATATCAACAACCACACTTGTCTAACCAAATTTCTTAAAATTAGAATTTTTATCTCTTGTTTACGATATAATAATTATAATAACATCTTAGTGTGTTCTAACATTCTATAAATTGACTTGGCAACATAATTTAAGTCCCTAAGCTTGTCTACAAAAATTAAAATGGTTTTGAAAATAGAAGATTATACTTGTGTACAAATGTCTACATCTCTCACATAGTTTCTTAGAATGTTACTTCAACATTAAAGTTTTCCACACTTTAAAACATGTTCGAACTCATATGCATTTGAAATTTTAACATAACCTTATGTTCACCATAAGATTACGAAATGCAAAGTTTATTTAGTAATGGTTGTGTAAACCAAATATTATTTATATGTTGTACTTATAAGGAATAGTATAAGGTGTATAAACAACATCCAAGAAATGGAATTACATACGAAAAATGTCATAAATGAATAGATGTTGATTTTAGAAAAATTAAGAAACAAATATCATCAAATTTGGATTACGGTTGATGGAGAAAAATGTGATACAAAATTTGATTGTAGATTAAAAGGGGGAAACAAACTGTTCTTCATTCGAACAGACCTGGCCTTGCCCCTTCATTGTCGACGGGTGTTTGTTAATCATCGTATCATTTGCGCATCTGAACCTTTTTAATAAACGCTCCACCTTGCCTTCCTCCTTCAATTCTATCCCCTTCTCCGGCTTCCGCCTTCCTCGTCTCCGTCGCAGCCTCGTCTCTGTCGCAGGTATGGCCCGCGACTCTAGGGGGAGGTTCTGCAAGGAGGAGGCCCCGTGGCCACGTCCCCGTCCATCTTCCTCGGTGTTGTCCGCCGCCCCCGTCAAGAGAGTGAGGTTCCACGGTGACGAAGAGGAGCCGTCCCAGCGCGCCGCCCCCGTGCGTCTTCCTCGGTGCTCCATGGAAGAGGTCGATTCTTCGTCGGCCCGGGGGAGGAAGCCGTACACGTGCGCAAGGGCCAAGTTGGCGGACTCCAGCGATGCCCGCCATGGAGAGGCAGTGTTTTTTTCCTCAACGCGAAGGAAGAAGCGGTCCACGCGCATTGAGGCGAGCGCGGGCTCCTCCAGCGACGACCCAGGTAGAAGAGTGGTGCTGGTAGACCTCATCTCCTCCGGTGACGACTCCGGCAACAACTCCGGCGACGACTCCAGCAATAACTCCGACGACGATTCTGAAGACCATGAGGCAAGTTCTGAAACCATCACGCACGAGATTTGTCCTTGGACCTTCACATCTTCACTGATCAATATTTCTAATGCGTCAATTTCCATTTGTTGTAGGAAGTTGTTGCACATGACATTGATAGGATTTGGACTGAAATCAACAAGCTCAAGGAATTGGCTGAAGAGAAGCAGGCAAGTTTTGAAACCAGTTGGAGCTAAAATAACTTTCTTGTAAATTACAACTATTATATTTCTTGCATCAATATAATTTTTTCTTTTGTTTTAGGACCGTGTTGTTACTCATGATGACATTTACTACATCTGAAAGGAATCGACAAGTAGGATGAGCAGCTTAAAGTCGCAAAAAAGAGGCAGGAGATTGAACTTCTAAACAAGAATGCTGAGCTGACAGAAAGAGTTGCAAAACTAGAGACAAGGCTAGCTGAACTTGAGGCAGCAACACAAAAGAAGCCATCTAGCTAGCTAACTAGTTCCCTTGCAGCAACAATCTAGTTTGGTGATGCCCCAGCTGATACAGTCTTATTTTGGTGATGTGCCCTGCTGATGAATGTCAGATGTGAATATGTTTGTTATGACTTATGATCTAGTTTGCTTGGTGATGTGAACTACATTACTCGTTTTAAGGCCCACACAAGTCTACTCGTGTTAGGTTAGTACTTAGTAGGGAAGGACGCCCCCTCATGCAGTCTCCTCCCACTCTCCCCTCGCGCCACCGCCACCACTTTCTCCCCCTCGCCTTCATTCCCCCCACCCCCACACCGCGACCCACGCTATACCCCTTCACTGAGACGTGAACCACACCTCTGACAGTGAGATCTAAAGGAGGAGGGACCCAGCAGCGGCGGCGGCGGCGACGACGATGACTAGAGGAGGAATCCAGCGATGACAATGACGATGACAACTAGGAGGAGGAGGGATCCAGCCACGAGGTCGACACGAGGACAAGGACATGGCGGCGAGCAGGCAGCGTCGAGGAGTAGAGATCCCTCCGCTCCAGCAGTGTGAAGGTCAGTGGCGAATCTAGGATTTGAGTTTATGGTATGCCGCTCTAAAAATGTCTAATAAAATTTGGTAAATGCATTCTACCAACTCGGTAATAATTGTAAAATTAACAACAATTCAGTAATAATGTAATTTGGTATGCGTACATATGGTTTTCTTTTTATATAAATGCGTATAAATATACTTGTACTTGTGGGAATTGCAGGGTATGTCGTGGCTCCTTTGTATAAGTACATGTGGACATACTTAGCTGTCGATTGTATAGATACTTAGCATTTCCCTTTAGATTGACTCTTACATTTGGTTTTGCTCTTGTTCCTATGCACATCTGCACATTCTCTCCATGTTGAATAAGTACCTCATCAGCACCCGAGGCAGCCTGCATCTTGCTCTTTAAAATGGTATGGTCGCTTTGCCTACACTAATTTTTTGGTTACTGAATTTTCCATTTATGTTAATGGTGTACCAAGAACCAATGATATTACAGTGGGCTAAAGTAGTTACTGTAATTCCCTTGACTATTAATTCACATGATAATTTTGATGAGGACTATAGACCTGGGCCATAAGACGAAGAAGAGGGTTATGGCACTGCTAGTGCACAACAAGACCAGATGGGTTGGGTGGGGCTCAGTGCCGAGGCAGATTGCCAAGGACATCCACAAAGTGGCCAAGTGACACAATGATAGTCACTGAGGTCGACATAGTGGGGATGCTAGTACCATTGACTCAAAGGCGCAGGTTCAGGGCGCTTGCGGGGCTTGTTGCTAGACAAAAGATACCTTTGAACTTGCCGGAAATCAAAGAACTAAGCAATGATGAAAAGTGGAACTTGTTTGATAAGCATGTGCAGAAACACTTGATGTTCCAGGAAGATGCGAAACCGCATGCATTCAAGCTTTTCTGGAAGACGGAAGCCAAGGCATGGAGACAATTCAGATTTCAACTTACGCGAGATTTTATCAGAAAAGGACTTGAGTCATTTACAAGGCACCCGTTTATTGTCCCAGAATAGTGGAAGGAGTTCATGAAACAGGCAGAAACCGAGCAAGCCTCATCTGCTAGTGTCAAGTTCAAAGAACTCCAAAGCCGGAACACAAGCGAGCACAACATGGGTCCAACTGGTTATACTGTGAAACTAGAACAATGGGAGGAATAGGACAGACAATTAGCTGCAGCTGGTATCCCCAACCCATATGACGCCTACCCTGATGATCGTTCCAAGAATTGGCTACGAGCAAGGAGTAAGCTAGTGATTAAAGACCGTGTTGCTGTGATAGTGTTCAACAATAAAGAGGCAGACAAATTGGCTATGGACATCAAGGAGAAGATTGCACATGCAATCTTTAGGAATGGCAGGGCAGAGGGAGTATGATGTGCTAAGTCAGTGCTTGGGCTGCCCTGAACAACACGGTCGTGTGTGTGGTGTCTCCAACTACCAGGGATGGAAGTATGCATGGCCTCAGCATGTTGAGATGTACAGGAAGAGGAAGAGGACGAAGACCGACACATCAGTTGATACGGAAAAGATAAAGGAACAAATCAAGCAAGAACCGATGGCTGAGATGCAGATGCAGAACATGCAGATGTAGAGGTGGTGTTGTCACCAGATGGTGTTGTCACCAATGTCCAATTGCGCAAGCCCTTCACCCGCCACACTAAAGAGCAGTTGTGCGTCCCCAGATGTTGGTTTGATCGATGGCACTGCAGAGTTGACGACGGAGGTGCGCTGTGACGATGTTGATGGTGAAAATCTGTCAACCTAGCCATGAGTTTACCTTCGGTGTTGGCATCAGTTTTATACCTTATGCATTGGTACTACCCCCCATGGTATAACAAGTTCACGTGTGTATGTCGGTTTTGGAGTTTAGTGTTTATGCAGGGTTTTAGCGTTGAAAGCAAGACTTTCGGGATAAGTTCATCAAGCACCTTATGCAAGACCTTGAAGCCCCGTACAAGTCATGCAATGAAGCAAACTTAACTCCAAGAAGTCAGGGACTTGATCCGAGAAGATGACAACCTCCGAGGACCTAACCAGAAAAGTGCTGAATCTTGCAAGACAAGGAGTTACACCCAATTCGGAGAGAAACTGACGACATGGACCTACATGCAGAAGGGGGAAACATCCAGGAAGCAAGGGAACCGACATAGAGCAAAGAAGGCCTCGGGCTGGGCCTGGATGGGCCCAGGCCGGCCGGCCCAGGTCGATCGGCCCAGCCCTGTCCAGGGCCCAGTGATGCTCCCCTTTTCACTAGCCGCCATTCGGGCTATTTATAGCCATCTGAACCGAGAGCCACGCATCATCCAATTCGTCATCGGCCGCCGAGGAGTAGAGAAGAGAGGGACACCATCTCGGAGAGGAGAGGGCCGAGCTAGTTGACTAGGGTCTCCCTAGCCGACGTGGGAACCTTGCACGGAAGACCACGTCGGAGTTCCCGGAGCTAGAAGCAAGATCAAGGAAGGATCCCGGTGGTGATCTTGTGTATGTATCATTGTCATAGTTGAATTATCAAGTTGAATCTTTTCCTAGCGATCAAGTGTTTCCTCGAAGATTTCGTTTTTCGATCAGCTTTGCTTATTCCAATTCTATTATCGAGATAGATTATATAGGATGTTCTTGTAGCCGCGGTGGCTAGAGGTACACGTCGGATCTTCCGAAAGAATCTCGACTTGTCTTTTGACTCGCCCTAGACTCCCCGCATGAGTAGGGATACGTTGTGACAGAACGGGGGTCCCGAAATGCGGATGTTTTCGGATTTGGACGGGAAACCACGATTTAAAGAGGCTTCTTATAAGATTCGATTTGCTACTTCTTCTCTTGCTTGGAACTTCAACAAAAGGCTTGTCCCGATCTCTCTAGATCGGTTTATCTACCCAATCTTACTTTGTTATCTTCGGTCTTTAGTAGATTAGATTAGTTTCGTGTCTTTTACCTAGATGCATTAGGGTTTCTTTTACAGAAGATTGAAGTTACTTGGCTTTACTAGATCAACTTTTGCGTCACACATTTGTTCCACGGATTCGATACCTTGGGTTCACCACTCGAGGGATGAAGGGTCCCTTGACTACGATGGGAGACTTGTCCGCTTGGAAGTCTAAACAAAATTTGATATAACTATTAACCGTCAACAAGCCCCTTTTTCTGGCGCTGTTGCCGGGGAACAAGTGATCAAGATTTGATTTTTTTGCCTTTTTGTAATTTTCAGTTTTCTTTTAGTTTTTCTTTTTTTTGCATCTACTAAACTTTGATCATCCTCAAAATAAATCTAATCTAGTTTGTCTAACCCTAGTTTTCATAGATTTATTTTTACTTTCTAGTTTTTGCATATTTTGTTTATTGCTAACCCTAACAGGAGATGGACGGCCACCTCTCCAACAAACCCGATAATTTTGTGGATGATCCAGAAAAACTTTACAGGCTAAGGAGACGTGAAGCACATCAAGCTAAAAAGCTAGATTTTGTAGATTCGGAGTCAGAAGACAAAGGATCGAAGGAATCTCTGAAGAATTCACCACCTCAAAGTCCTCGAGAGAATCGACTTCCACTGATGGGTGACCAACCACCGCAAGAACGCAAGATTGGGGAGCTATGCACCCTGGACATCATCAACCTACCAATCTTGAACCTTGAGGAGATCGGAAGACCATTTGAGATCAAGACCTCAACAATCCGCATGGTGCAACATTCACCCTTCACCGGTAAAGAGGATCCGAACCTTCACCTCCAAGCATTCATTCAACTATGTCAGACTTTCAACATGGATGGGTGTTGACGCAAAATCCGCACCCTGCATCAAGCACACAGCAAGCCGAACAAGCTAGCTTCACACGCGAGCAGATTCCAAGACGTGCCAGTCAATTTTCCCTGAAAATTAACAAAAAGACAAAGTGGTTAAATACCAAAGCTTGGAACTTGCCGGGTAGTACCAGACAGTTCCATATTTACGGCTAGAAAGCCATGTGAGATGACATATAGCTATAAGAAGCTATCTGCCAGCAAACTAGAAACCATTCGGGAGCTTCAAAGCGTAAAACAAAACATAGCCGAAAGGATGACGCAAGCATGACGATAGATCGGTCTTTATTTGGGAAAAATTGCACATGCACAAAAACCATAACCGATACTCGGGGATAAGTAACAATAAAGATAAATGAAGTAAAGCATGATTATAAATGTGTAATAAACAAGCATGCATAGGCCCAAAGCACTAGTCTACCGCATGTCTAGGTACTTTAAAACCCGTCAAGCATGAATTCAAATAAGTTAATCCACCGCATGATACCACTTATTTGAAATCATACTACTAACCATAAAAAGATCTATCCACCGCATGATACAATCTAAATATGGAAAGCTAAAAGCACACGTTATCCAAAACATAATTTATAAACATGTTTTACTCGTGAAAGCATAACCGAATACGGCTGAATAGCCGAATCGGGGTCCACGAAGAAGGAACAAACATTGCCAAAGATGGCAAACCTATCAGATTGAATTAAAGATCTAATGCACCGGATGATTAGCTTTAAGACAACCCAAAAACCTGCATCTACCGCATGATACTTGGTTCTGTCAAGATTCACGCAAGATTAACAAGATTGAACCCGCAACATGTAACAACCTAGATTGGTTCGGTTTCGGCTATTTGGGAAACATGTGATCCACGTGCCTTTTTGAGGCAAGATATGAATGTACGATGAAAAGACCATCAAACAAGATAAAGCCGATCCAAATCAATCTAAATTGGGCAAAAGAGTGTTACATGAATTTAAACATAAAGTAAAAACTCAAACAACACATGGTAACTTAATGAATCTATTAGATCTTGCCAAAATCTAATAGAGCCGATAACTAGCTCCAAGCTATATCTTAACCTACCGCATGGCTCATGACCTAACAAGAAACCTTCTTGAACCAAGCTTAAATCTACCGCATGATACTAAGCATGGTAACAAGACTACTTGCATCACGATCTAAATCCACCGCATGATTCTAAACATGATACAAGGTTGCCGGCACTTACGGAGGTCGACAGATCGATGAACCCTGTCGAAGAACTCGACGACACGACTAAAGGACTCGAGAGTTTGGCGTAAAGCCGGTTTGTTATGAGAATGTTTCGAATACCAATTACATACATCCAGGGTTCATATTTATACCCTGTCGTGGCATGATTCCTGGAGGACTACGCGTACAATATTTGATACCTAATCTATCACCCAAACGCGAATGCTTATCCAACCATTCGTCCCTTTTGCTCGGGCCACGTCATCACGCAATCCCGCAAAATCAGTGCAAACAGTCCCTTTGCCGAACGGAAACAATCTGCCGACCGCAAGCTCCTTTGCCGAATCTTTCTGAACAAAACCTTACTTCTTCCGGACGGATTTTTTCACCAAGCTGGGCCCACAAATCAGACTCCTTCCTGTACCAAATTTTGGTGTTAACAATGGGGTGACTCAAGATCGAATGAGGGCAAGGCTTTTTCCGTTCTCACTACTCGGGAAGGCTTTGCAATGGTTCCACTCTCAACCGGCGGAGACTGTGCAAAATTGGAACACATTGATGAAGGATTTCATGAAGGAATACTACTCGCCGGGTAAAACTCAAAGCTTGCGTAATAAGATTGCCACCTTTGTTCAATACCCTACGGAAACTATCTCGGAGGCATTCGAGCGCTTCAACGAGTACACTCGGGCGGTTCCACATCACAAGTTCCCGAAGGAAGACCTCGTGCAAAAGTTCTATCAAGGACTCACCATGGCGTCAAGGATGATAATCGATGCATCGGCGGGAGGATCCATCATCGAACTTACACCGACAGAAGCTTTCACTCTATTGTTTGATTCTTTTCGAGAAACCACAACCAAATAATTTCAGAACCTAACTCAACCCTTCACCCCTATTATGGTGCTGTGGTTGACTTATTTTTCATGCTAAAACCACACGAGTAGAGCCACGACTTATACCTAGGTGTTAATTAAATTTCAGCACGTGGTAGGACTCGCGTGAACCTAGAAATTAAAACTTTTGGTTGGTTTTAAAAATCCCTATCCTTGGTTTCTCTAAGATTAGAATTTTTCTAAGCCTTATTTAATTTTGTTGTATTCAAAATCTTTCTCATTTAGCCAAAATTAGAACCTAAACCTATGCCCCCCATGATCAAGTCGGCAAAAGTTTGCTCTCAACCAATGAAGGCAAACTATACTGTTGAGACCGATATCAACGTAGTCGGAAAATATTTTCGACTTACATTTGTTATTAATGGTTTAAAAACTTCTCTAAATTTATGCTTGAGCTCTTGCATGGCTCTGAAAATATTTTTAATTTTGGAATTAGAGGAGTGCTTAACCTTAAACACACGTAAAGGGGGGCAATCTAGTTTGAATTGATCATGCATGCACCATTGGATACCCTTTCATCAACTTTCACCAAGTCCACGTGCAAAGGACAAGCATGGTGGGCAGCAAGCATGAATTTTTCAGGAATTTAATGGTGGCATGTGAAGCAAGTGGAGCAAGGGAGCATGGACATGACTCAAAGCATGAAGCATCAAGTGGAAGGACCAATAATGCAAGAAAAGGAGTGGACGAGAGCGTTTGGGCGGTGCAACTCGTGGAGCACACGGGCAAGAATGTTGCAGAGGAGAAATGATCGTCTGGAAGAAAGCCGAGGCGAGGGAGGAGCCGAGAGGCCACCCAGGCCGGTCGGCCCAGGCCGGCCGGCCTCCCCTACTCAAGGAGCCCCCCGGCTCCTGTTTTCTGCAGGCAAGCTTCCCTTTCCTTTCTTAGTTTGTGTGTTCAAATTTGTGTGCCCAGAACCTCCGTAGACATAGCCAATCTTCCCAAGCTTGATAGCTCAAAAAATCCACCACCTTAATCCACTCAAAGTCCACATCCCGAAGTAAGATTTTAAGTGCCTAGTTACCGGTTGCAACCCGGAGTTTTAGTGGAGAGAAGAGTGCAGCAACCATGTGGAAGAAAACCACAAGTCTCTTCTCAAAGAAGAAGGGTTCATCGCCATCCAAGCCGTCGTCGACGACATCTTCGAGGAGGCACTCGGTTTCCGAGTCTCCTCGGAGCATGGAGACGAATACAGCACCACCACCAAAGAGGAACGACGCTCTCCTCCTCAGTGGCATGAGGGCAACAAGGAGCACGTCCATGAGGTTTACCGAACCTCAAGGGCACACGGAGGAGCCGCCCGTTTCACCACGACGATCGACCCGTTCGACCGCGCCACCTCCATACACTCCGATATATTCCTTGTATGGCTTCATCATTTTGTCGGAGGAGGAGGAGAAGCGGCTCTCTCGTCTTGAGAAGAGGCTTGTGCCCAACATCGAGTTCGACGACCAAGCACTCTACAACTTGGGTTTCAGGACCAACATATACTACATGTTGGGGCACCTTGGATGAGTGCAATTCTCCAACGGAATATCGGCGGACACCCACAAGGAGTTCTCCTTGGAAATCTTGATGACCATTGCACCTATCCTTGATGATGGGGTGCAAAGCTTATCATTCCATTTGGAGGGAGTCCAACAAGTGGTTCCCAATGAGCATGTTAGGGAGCTACTTGGATTCCATAAGGGAGCTTCGGAGAAAGTTGACGTGCCACCCGGCATGTTAGATGGATTTTGGAATTTGATCTCCGGAGAAGCCCACCAACAACGCAATTGCATCTCCAACCCCATTATCCGTGTATTCCACTCTTGGATGTGTAAGAGGGTATTGGGGAGGATGAGGGAGACGAAGGTGACCGACACGGAGTTGAATTGGCTCTACTCGTCCTTAATTGCCAAGCAGCCAATAGACCCCTCATACCTTATGATCAACCATTAGTGTTGCGAGGCAACATCGGGAGCGGGACATATTGGTTCGGGGTGCTACCTCTCTATGTTGGCCTTCTCCCTACGGCCGGGGATCACAAGAAATCCCGAGCATCTTTTGCGTGGTACCTCTCTCGGCATTGAATATTTGCGACAAGGCAAATATATTAGTGGAGATGAGAGTGGAGGTTTTCGTTTGGCCACGGTGAACCTACCCCTTCCGGATGTGAGGTTTAGGCTTTTCATCCAAGGGAGGGAGGATTGTTTGGAAGAGGTACTTCTTGTCCCGGCAAGGAGAAATAAAAGAGAAAGAATCGTAGAGGAGGGATCCACCTCCGCTCAAGCGGGTAGTGCACAACCCAATGTTGCGCCACCTTTCGGCGGGATTCCTCCTCCGCCAAGTTATTACGGAGGGCCACAAGAGCAAGCATGGGGGGTGGTGCACCGGTACCCCCACCAAATTATGTGGTGCCCAACGTAAACTTCGCGGAGCCCTACGCACAATATCCCCAACCGCAACAAAGCGTGGCCATAATTGGAGGGTATGTTGCAAGAAACACCCAAAACATCGCAGCCATCCAAGCCAACGCGGCTCAACTTGGTGAGGGCAATGCAAATATTGCCTATGAGCTTGGACGCCTTCACCTAGTGGAGCCGGATCAATTCGTTGGAGGGGATGTCCAACCTTACTACGAGCAAGGGTACTAGTATCAAGATTATCAACACCAACCACCGGCGGAGGACTAGGAAGATTAAGGAACTTTAGTTTTCTTTTCTTTTCCCTTTCTCTGTAATTTTCAGTTTTTGTTTGTGTGTGTTTGCGTAATATTTTCTGTTTTTATTTAAATTTCAGCAAGTGTGTTTGTTTATTTTCAGTTTGTATTTCAACTTGATTTCATCATTAATAAAGATACCACCTTGTTTATATCATTGGAAAAGTTACAAAAATTTGTGCCATGATGATATATGATTATAATTGCCGCTTTGTTTATCTTTGTAATTGATTTATGCATGTTAAAGCTAGTGCTCTCATAAAATAGAATCTGAATTTATTTAAATGCTAGCTTAATCTTTAGCGGAGGTTATGATTAAAATAAAGACCCATAGTGCTTTATGTGCTCTCAAGTAATGAATAGATTGAAGATGGTTTTTATGCTCAAAAATATCGCTAACCTTGTCATAAATATCACTTGTGTGTTGCTCAACCTATCCAGAGCCTAATATATATTTAAGTGCATAAACCTTAGTGTACAAGATATATTTTTGAGTGAGTTATTGCAGGCCATGATTTCTCTGGCCCGAGACTAAGAAGCTGGTCATTCCGTTTTTGCGTATCTATCTTTTTGCTAGCCTTTTATCCGTGCATTGTGTATCCCCGCATCGGAGATCTCACAAACCTCGCTGGATATCCACCCTTAAAACCAAATATCATCTTTTGTGATTACCTCCTTGACCACAACCTATCATTGAGAATGGATCATCAATTCAAGGAAGATCACAAGACGGTGCCAACATTGAAGAATTCAAGTATCTCTCCAAGGAAAAATATTTTCGGTACCTACCTTGTTTATCGCCTCTTTGCTCGAGGACGAGCAACGTCTAAGCATGGGGGAGGAGGTAGGTATGATGCAATTTTTAGAGTTCAAAGGGGAGCAATTAAAAAAAGAGTTCAAAGGGGTGGAAATAAAAAAAATCAAAACTCCGATGTGAAAGTCTCGTTACCGAATGTATAAAAAAATGAATGAATGAGAAAAAGAATGAAAGAAAGAAAGAAAGAAGAAAGAAAAAAAATATGAGTATGCATAAAGTGAACTCCCCGGTTCTCTAAAGTGCATTAGGAAATTCAAGGCTTGAAGATTAAAAGATCCATTCTCATTTTCCAACCATGTGCAATCTGATAACGAGGACTTCCTTTGTGCCTCGGGATCATTTTTGCCATTTGCACATGTCCACTCATCTAAAGTGTGTGTATTTTTCTCTTTCTCCTCCTTGATATAACATCATTTTCCAATGACCTTTTTGACGAGTCTCGGTAAGACCATGAGAAGCTTGTCTTGTTTTGACAACATCTCATTTATAAAATCTTGGTAGGACTAAACTTTCCCAAAGCTCCATATAAAGCCTACCACACATATATGTTATGAGAGGGAAAGGAGTAGAATATATAGGCTTGAGAGACAAGTGAGATGAGAGTTCATGAGCAATATGCAAGATGATTTAAATTTGTGAACTTGGTTTAGCTTTTCTTTATCTCATTCTTTATTTCAAAAATTCTGAGATCTATTTAAACTTTGGGAGCATGTTAATACTTTTGGGATAAGCTAATTAAGAATCTCCCCTCCGCAGAGATGAAGGCTAGTACATTATGTAACTTTAACGAATTAAAATTTTGAGAGCATTATGTTTTCTCATGTATGATCAAGTGCAAGGTTTAAACATTGTTTGGCAACGACGATATCCATCGAAGGCTTACTCGAGGACGAGCAAGGTTTAAGCATGGGGGAGATGTTGACGGTGAAAATCCGTCAACCTAGCCATGAGTTTACCTTTGGTGTTGGCATAAGTTTTATACCTTATCCATTGGTACTAACCCCCATGGTATAACAAGTTCACGTGTGTATTTCGGTTTTGGAGTTTAGTGTTTATGCAGGATTTTAGCGTTGAAAGCAAGACTTTCAGGATAAGTTCATCAAGTGCCTTATGCAAGACCTTGAAGCCCCGTACAAGTCATGCAATGAAGCAAACTTAACTCCAAGAAGTCAGGGACTTGATCCGAGAAGATGACAAACTCCGAGGACCTAACCAGAAAAGTGCTGAATCTTGCAAGACAAGGAGTTATGCCCAATTCGGAGAGAAACTGATGACATGGACCTACATGCAGAAGGGGGAAACATCCAGGAAGCAAGGGAACCGACATAGAGCAAAGGAGGCCTCGGGCTGGGCCTGGATGGGCCCAGGCCGGCCGGCCCAGCCCTGTCCAGGGCCCAGTGATGCTCCCCTTTGCCCTAGCTGCCATTCGGGATATTTATAGCCCCCTGACCGAGAGCCACACATCATTCAATTCGTCATCAGCCGTCGAGGAGCAGAGAAGAGAGGGCACCATCTCGGAGAGGAGAGGGTCGAGCTAGTTGACTAGGGTCTCCCTAGCCGACGTGGGAACCTTGCACGGAAGACCACGTCGGAGTTCCCGGAGCTAGAAGCAAGATCAAGGAAGGATACCGGTGGTGATCTTGTGTATGTATTATTGTCATAGTTGAATTATCAAGTTGAATCTTTTCCTAGCGATCAAGTGTTTCCTTGAAGATTTCGTTTTTCGATCGGCTTTGCTTATTCCAATTCTATTCTCGAGATAGATTATATAGGGTGTTCTTGTAGCCACGGTGGCTAGAGGTACACGCCGGATCTTCCGAAAGAATCTCGACTTGTCTTTTGACTCGCCTAGACTCCCCGCATGAGTAGGGATACGTTGTGACAGAACGGGGGTTCCGAAAGGCGGATGTTTTCGGATTTGGACGGGAAACCACGATTTAAAGAGGCTTCTTATAAGATTCGATTTGCTACTTCTTCTCTTGCTTGGAACTTCAACAAAAGGCTTGTCCCGATCTCTCTAGATCAGTTTATCTACCCAATCTTACTTTGTTATCTCCGGTCTTTAGTAGATTAGATTAGTTTCGTGTCTTTTACCTAGATGCATTAGGGTTTCTTTTACCGAAGATTGAAGTTACTTGGCTTTATTAGATCAACTTTTGCGTCACACATTTGTTCCATGGATTCGATACCTTGGGTTCACCACTCGAGGGAAGAAGGGTCCCTTGACTACGACGGGAGACTTGTCCGCTTGCAAGTCTAAACAAAATTTGATATAACTATTAACCGTCAACAGACGATCGTACACACAAAGACCTTATAGTAATGTTGACTGAACCCACACACTGTGGCCTATGGATCACGTGGAGGGGGCTTCAATGTTAGGCTGCACTTGGTCTTGTTCATCCAGAAGAGACTACGCTACAAAGATCCCCGATTCATGAAGACTGTGTTGTGGTTGAAGTGCTCACTGTATATACTATCTTTGCGGATGAACTATTGGAATACCCTCCTAATGAAGGGGTGATGAATCTTGGACAAGCTCAAGGACGGAGGTTACAGTGGAAAAGGTGTCAGATTGACATCAAAGGAGCATAAACATGTAAATCTCGTTCACAAGCTACGGTACAGATTCCTTGTAGTTCACACAGTACGGTACAGGTTCCTTCCTCAGATGGTTCCCCTCCTCCTCCTCCTCCTCCTCCTCCTCAATCCCCACATCTGCAAGACGTTCCATTCGGACCTCCTCCTCATTCTGAAAACTTGCATCCCCACCTCCTCGTCATCCTGAAAACACAGAAAAACTTGCATCCCCACATCCGCAAGATACACAAAATATTCCATCCCCACCTACTCCTAGTCCTGAAAAAACAGAAAAACTTGCATCCCTACATCTGCAAGAGACACCAAATATTCCACCCCCACCACCACGCCCACCACCTCCTCCTCCTTCTCCTCCTCATGAAACAAAAAAAACATATACCCCCAAACAAAAGTGCTCAAAACAATCATGCCAAAGCAGGTACATCTGGGCCTAAAACCTCTGTAATAGGTCCTGGTGAGACACCACTGTTACTAGTCAACCAGAGTGATGTGTTGGCTAGTGCTGATAAATTTGTCGACTACACTTCGAAAAAATTTGTAGGTACATCTGGGCCCAATACCTCTGTAATATCTCCTGGTGAGACACCACTAGACAAGAAAGCCCTTGAGAAACCTTCAACCATTTCAAATCAGCAAGGAAAGAAACTTGCCGAAAATAAAATCTCTACACGTATAGTAGGCAAGAAATCCCTTGAGAAACCTTCAGCCATTTCAAAGCTGCAAGAAGAGAAACTTGCCAAAAATAAAAACTCTACACCACCTACAACAGGCAAGCAAGCCCTTAAGAAACCTTCTGCAGCCATCTCAAAGCAGCAAGAAAAGGAAATTGCTGTAAATAAAACCTCTAAGAGGCCTACTAGAAAGCAATCTAAGAGAAACACCAAGGAGAATCGTTGGTATATGACTAACCCAAAGTAATCTGAGAGTGACACCAAGAAGAATCCTTGGGCTATGGTTAACCCAAATTACATATTCGGAAAGAGCCTTCTCAGTGATGGTGATCTCAAAAAGGCTGCTCCTTTTACCAGAAAGCTCCACACATTCTACATGCAGTGTGGTAAGTTAGATGATGATTCTCAAATTATGGCCGCACTTCAGCCTGGGACCAATTCATGGCTGAAGAGAGATGAATCGTCAAACGAACTCCAACAGCTACCTGTGCAACTCAGTGATTTGTACGATCTCTTCAACTTGGATGCTTTGGATCTAACACTTCTCCGCTTCTTTATCATGTAAGTTGCTTAAAAACTTAATCTGCTTCTCACTAATCACATCCTCTATCGAAATGTGCATTCCTCCTTGTCCATGAATTTTTGCATTCCTCTTTGTCCATGAATTTTTGTGATATTGTTGCATTCCTCCTTGTGAGATGCATTTCCTCCTTGTGAGATGATGATGCTGAATTTTGTCATATGATGCATGTGAATTGTGGATTTCTGTGAATTTGGATGATGGATCTAATTTCTATGAATTTAGTCATATCCTGGCTGGTTCCAGGATGCAGCCCCTGATGGCTTCCTAATCTTGGCTGGATCCAGGATGCAGCCGACAAGCAGGCAGCAGGTTACTGTAGCGGTGGCTTACGTATCTGTAAAAGGCGTTAATTAAAGCTCGTTACAAACACTGACCACTGAGTAACGGGCTTCAATTGGAACACCCGTTACAAACATGCTAACAAAGTAACGGGCACTGTAAAAGCCCATTACCAGTACTGGCCGGTGGACCCCATAACGTGGCCCGTTTGTTGAGACATCGGAGAAACAGGTTCACCACACGCGTCTGTGATATTGATTTCACAGTAACAAGCTTTGTTTTGATGCTCGTTACCAAAGTTCCCTGTGGGCCCAGAGAAATAGTCATTTTCACGTGATCGGTGGCTAGTTGTGGTAACGGTTGTTGTTTGATGCCCGTTATGAATACTAGTTGTGATGAGACGCGCATGAAATAGACGCGTCTCTTTTCATCGAGACATCATAGACGAAGTTTCATAAAATGCGTCGCTGATGTTGAGTTCCTGTAACGGGCTTTGTGTTGGTGCTCGTTACCAAAGTTCTCTATGGGGCCAGAGAAACAACCATTTCACGTGACCAGTGGCTAGTTGTGGTAACAGTTGTTATTTTATGCCCGTTACGAATATGTGTTATCAGTAACCTTTCTTGGCTTATTTGTAACACTTGATCAGTAATGGGCACATTGACCATTACTAAAGGCGATCTACACCCGTTACCAAAGTGAGTTTTTCACATAGTGTGAATTCATGTATTGTCTTGGAATGATCAACATGCTTGAGAAGAATGTAGGTAGGCCTCCAGTTGTCATCATTCACCTCATAATGAAATATATCATCAAACTCACCCTTCTTCATCTTTGTCTTTGTTTACTTTTTGATATAATGATCAATAGAACTAATTATCAATTTTACATTGAGCTAATTTTTTAGAACGACTTACATATACATACATAAGTCACCTGATAGCTATTACAAGGCACACCATTAATTAATACCAATGAGTACGAGTCCCAAGCTGAAACTGGTCACCGACCAACCCCTCGGACAACTCCTCTAGGTCCCAGTCAAGCTCCCACTACCGTCCCTTACCCCACGTCGCCTCGAACTCCGCTAGAATCCAAGTTGCGGCGGCTGCACTGCCGTTGCCTCCCCGCCGGTACTTGCCGGAGTGCCATCCACACCAGGTAACTCCTCCAATCAACCCATGGTGAGCTTCCACTTCGCCCTGGGTGGTCACACGGCCGAGTCATGTGACCTTCGCCGCCGGCGAGCCGCCCTTGTGCCGCCGGGGGTACGGCTGTGAGGATTGAGATCCTTATAGGGCCCTTAGTGTAAACCAAGGGCATATGTGTGATATCCAAAACCTTTCTAGGGGTATGTTAGTAAATAAATTCTTTCCCCTTTGGTAGTTTTTGGCCAGATCTTAGAAATTCGTAGAAAGTCAAATAACAACCGGAGGAATGTCAAACCAATTTTGTTGGTTTTCCCGTCACTAGATCTACAACTTTTGCGAAGCGTGACCATATTTTTGCCTTGTAGTTTTTGAATTAAAATTCAAACTCAATTTGACCTACATTTGCTGCAGTTCAAAATCTAGATAGCATATGGAGCTGAACTTTGGATATGTTGCTAGATATGCCATGTGTAGACTCTGGACCAAAAATTGCACAAAGTTACTGAGTATATCTTTTATTATAATTTATTTTGTATTAATTCCTAGATGCACCTTTTCTAAATTTACCATGATTTTAGGGCTGATAGAAATATTTATTCCTGAATTATGCTTAGTTTTAAATGTATTTGCATAGTTCAAAAATCTAAATTATCCCTTGATGTAAATGTTGGTTGCATGGCCTAGTTTTCATCCAGAGAATAAGTGAGAGAAAAATTGGATCCAGAAGTTTATTTATTTTTATATGCATTTATCTTGTTTTGGTAGCTAGAAATTGTCATTTTGAGTATAATTAATTTATAGCTCAATTAAATATGAACTTTTGTGAAGTGACCTTGTTTAGGTCTACAGAGGTCCAGATACACCACCCACTATATTTTATGATTTAATTTATGGTTAAAAACATTAGAAGCAAAATAAGCTCATTAATAGATTTAAATGGGAAAAAACACCCCTACCACACTTAGTGACCCAGTGGATGTGTGGTGGAGCATGATTAGGAGCTGAGAACCACCCTTGCTGTTTTTGCGATTCTGATTTAAATTAGTTGCATAGATGTGCACACAATCATTATCAAAATGAATAAATAATCAAGCACCATGTGACATTCCTTTAATAGAAATAGTATGCTAAATATGTGTTTGTCAAGATGAATATGACCAATCATTCACTCCATGTTTGTATGTGTTGCATAGCTTTGTGTTTAATTAAATTACAACCACCCATTTAAATCTTGCATATGCATCCTCGTGTAGATTGTTGACGGTTAATAGTTATATCAAATTTCGTTTATGACTTGCAAGCGGACAAGTCTCCCGTCGTAGTCAAGGGACCCTTCTTCCCTCGAGTGGTGAACCCAAGGTATCGAATCCGTGGAACAAATGTGTGACGCAAAACTTAATTTAATAAAGCCAAGTAACTCCAATCTTCGATAAAAGAAACCCTAATGCCTCTAAGTTAAATACACGAAACTAATCTAATCTACTAAAGACCGGAGAAAACAAAGTAAGATTGGGTAGATAAACGATCTACAGGGATCGGGGTAAGCCTTTTGTTGAAGTTCCAAGCAAGAGAAGAAGTAGCAAATCGAATCTTAATAGAAGCCTCTTTAAATCGTGGTTTCCCGTCCAAATCCGAAAACATCCGCCTTTCGGAACCCCCGTTCTGTCACAACGTATCCCTACTCATGCGGGGAGCTTAGGGCGAGTCAAAAGACAAGTCGAGATTCTTTCGAAAGATCCGGCGTGTACCTCTAGCCATCGCGGCTACAAGAACACCCTATGTAATCTATCTCGAGAATAAAATTGGAATAAGCAAAGCCGATCGAAAAACGAAATCTTCGAGGAAACACTTGATCGCTAGGAAAAGATTCAACTTGATAATTCAACTATAACAATGATACATACACAAGATCACCACCGGGATCCTTCCTTGATCTTACTTCTAGCTCCGGGAACTCCGACGTGGTCTTCCGTGCAAGGTTCCCACGTCGGCTAGGGAAACCCTAGTCAACTAGCTCGACCATCTCCTCTCCGAGATGGTGTCTCTCTCTTCTCTGCTCCTCGGCGACCGATGACGAATTGTATGATGCGTGGCTCTCGGTCAGGGGATATAAATAGCCTGATTGGCGGCTAGGGCAAAGGGGAGCCTCACTGGGCCCTGGACAGGGCTGGGTCGACCGGCTTGGGCCGGCCGGCCTGGGCCCATCCAGGCCCAGCCCGAGGCCTCCTTTGTTCTACGTCGGTTCCCTTGCTTCCTGGATGTTTCCCCTTCTGCATGTAGGTCCATGTCGTCGGTTTCTCTCCGAATTGGACACAACTCCTTGTCTTGCAAGATTCGAAGCACTTTTCCGGTCGGTGTCCTCGGAGTTTGTCGTCTTCTCGGATCAAGTCCCCGGCTTCTTGGAGTTAAGTTTGCTTCATTGCATGACTTGTACGGGGCTTCAAGGTCTTGTCATGAGGTGCTTGATGAACTTATCCCGAAAGTCTTGCATTCAACACTAAAACCCTGCATAAACATTAAACTCCAAAACCGACATGCACACGTGAACTTGTTATACCATGAGGGTTAGTACCAATGGATAAGGTATAAAACTTATGCCAACACAGAAGGTAAACTCATGGCTAGGTTGACGGATTTTCACCGTCAACATCTCCCCCATGCTTAAACCTTGCTCGTCCTCGAGTAAGCCTTCGATGGATATCATCATTGCCAAACAATGTTTAAACCTTGCACTGGATCGTACACGAGAAAACATAATGCTCTCAAAATTTTTATTTGTTAAAGTTCCATAATGTACTAGCCTTCATCTCTACGGAGGGTAGATTCTTATTAAGCTTATCCCACAAGTATTAACAAGCTCACAAAGTTTAAATAGATCTCAGAATTTTTGAAATAAAGAACGAGATAAAGAAAAGCTAAACCAAGTTCACAAATTTAAATCATCTTGTATATTGCTCATGAACTCTCATTACTTGTCTCTCAAGCCTATATATTCTACTCCTTTCCCTCTCATAACATATATGTGTGGTAGGCTTTATATAGAGCTTTGGGAAAGTTTAGTCCTAAAAAGATTTTATAAATGAGGTGTTGTCAAAACAAGACAAGCTTCTCATGGTCTTACCGAGACTCGTCAAAAAGGTCATTGGAAAATAATGTTAAATCAAGGAGGGGAAAGAGAAAAATACACACACTTTAGATGAGTGGACATGTGCAAATGGCAAAGAGTGATCCCGAGGCACAAAGGAAGTCCTCGTTATCGGATTGCACATGGTTGGAAAATGAGAATGGATCTTTTAAACTTGAAGCCTTGAATGCACTCTTAGAGAACCGGGGAGTTCACTTTACGCATACTCATATATTTTCTCTTTCTCATATTTCTCATTCTTTTCTTTCTTTCTTTCGTCATTCATTTTTTTTCTTGTGATTCATTCATCATTTTTTTTCTTGTGAGACTTTCACCTTGGAAGTCACGTACATCGCCTTTGAATTTCCTTTCAATTTTTTTTAATTTGCTCCCTTATGAACTCTAAAACTGCACCGTACCTACCTCCTCCCCCATGCTTAGACGTTGCTCGTCCTCGAGCAAAGAGGCGATAAATAAGGTAGGTACCGGAAATATTTTTCCTTTGGAGAGATACTTGAAATCTTCAATGTCGGCACCGTCTTGCGATCTTCCTTGAATTGATGATCCATTCTCAACGATAGGTTGTGGTCAAGGAGGTAATCACAAAAGATGATATTTGGTTTTAAGGGTGGATATCTGGCGAGGTTTGTGAGATCTCCGATGCGGGGATACACAATGCACGGATAAAAGGCCAACAAAAAGATAGATACGCAAAAACAGAATGACCAGCTTCTTAGTCTCGGGCCAGAGAAATCATGGCCTGCAATAACTCACTCAAAAATAAATCTTGTACACTAAGGTTTATGCACTCAAATATATATAAGGCTTTTGATAGGTTGAGCAACACACAAGTGATATTTATGACAAGGTTAGCGATATTTTTGAGCATAAAAGACATCTTTAATCTATTCATAACTTGAGAGCACATAAAACACTATGGGTCTTTATTTTAATCATAACCTCCGCTGAAGATTAAGCTAGCATTTAAATAAATTCAGATTCGTATTTTAAGAGAGCACTAGCTTAAACATGCATAAATCAATTACAAAGATAAACAAAGCGGCAATTATATTCATATATCATTATGGCACAAATTTTTGTAACTTTTCCATTGATATAATCAAGGTGGTGTCTTTATTAATGATGATATCAAGTTGAAATACAAACTGAAAATAAACAAACATGCTTGCTAAAATTTAAATAAAAAACAGAAAATATTACGCAAACACACATAAACAAAAGCTGAAAATTACAGAGAAAAAGAAAAGAAAAGAAAACTAAGTTCCTAAATCTTCTAGTCCTCCGCTGGTGGTTGGTGTTGATGATCTTGATAATAATACCCTTGCTCATAATATGATTGGACATTCCCTCCGACGAATTGATTTGGCTCCACTAGGTGAAGGCGTCCAAGCTTAAAGGCAATATTTGCATTGCCTTCACCAAGTTGAGCTGTGTTAGCTTGGATGGCTACGATGTTTTGGGCGTTTCTTGCAGCATACCCTCCAATTATGGCCATGCTTTGTTGTGGTTGGGGATGATGTGCGTAGGGCTCCGCGAAGTTAGCGTTGGGCACCACATAATTTGGTGGGGGTACCGGTGCACCCCCCCCCCCCCATGCTTGCTCTTGTGGCCCTCCGTAATAACTTGGCGGAGGAGGGATCCCGCCGAATGGTTGCACATTGGGTTGTGCTCCACTCGCTTGTGCGGAGGATGTTCCCTCCTCTACGATTCTTCCTCTTTTGTTCTTCCTTGCAGGGACAAGGAGTCCCTCTTCCAACCAATCTTCCCTCCCTTCGGTGAAAAGCCTAAGCCTCTCATTGGGAAGGGGTTGGTTTACTATGGCCAACCGATAACCTCCTCTCTCATCTCCACTAATGTATTTGCCTTGCCGCAAATACTCAATGCCGAGAGAGGTACCACGCAAAAGATCCTCGGGGTTTCTTGCGATCCTCGGCTGTAAGGAGAAGGCCAACATGGAGAGGTAGCACCCCGAACAAATATTTCCTGCCCCCGATGTTGCTTCACAACACCAACGGTTGATCATGAGGTAAGAGGGGTCTATTGGCTGCCTGGAAATTAAAGCCGAGTAGAGCCAATTAAACTCCGTGTCGGTCACCTTCGTCTCCTTCATCCTCCCCAATACCCTCTTGCACATCCAAGAGTGAAATATCCGAATCATGGGGTTGCGGATGCAATTGCGTTGTTGATGGGCTTCTCCGGAGATCATATTCCAAAATCCCGCTAACATGCCGGGTGGCACGTCAACTTTCTCCGGAGCTCCCTTGTGGAATCCTAGTAGCTCCCTAACGTGCTCGTAGGGAACCATTTGTTGGACTCCCTCCAAACGGAATGACAAGCTTTGCACTCCATCATCAAGGATAGATGCAATAGTCATCAAAATTTCCAAGGCCAACCCCATGTGGGTGTCCGCCGATACTCCGTTGGAGAATTGCACCCATCCAAGGTGCCCCAACATGTAGTATATGTCGGTCCCAAAACCCAAGGTGTAGAGTGCTTGGTCGTCGAACTCGACGTTGGGCACAAGCCTCTTCTCAAGATTAGAGAGCCTCTCCTCCTCCGATGATGACAAGATGATGAAACCGTACGAAGAGTATATCGGAGTGTAAGGAGGTGGCGCGGTTGAACGGGTCGATCGTCGTGGTGGCGCGGGCTGCTCCTCCGTGTGCCCTCGAGGTTCGGTAAACCTCATGGACGTGCTTCTTGCAGCCCTCATACCACCAAGGAGGAGAGCATCGTTCCTCCTCGGTGGTGCCGTATCCGTCTCCATGCTCCGGGGAGACTCGGAAACCGAGTGCCTCCTCGAAGACATGGTTGATGACGGCTTGGACGACGACGAACTCTTCTTCTTGGAGAAGAGACTTGTGGTTTTCTTCCACATGGTTGCTGCACTCTTTTCTTCAACTAAAACTCCGGGTTGCAACCGGTAACTTGGCACTAAAACTCTTACTTCGGATGTGGACTTTGAGTGGATTAAGGATGTGGATTTTTTTTGAGCTATCAAGCTTGGGAAGGTTGGCTATGTCTACGGAGATTTTGGGCACACAAACTTGAACACACAAACAAAGAAAGGAGAGGGAAGCTTGCGTGCAGAAAACGGGAACCGGGGGGCTCCTTAAGTAGGGGAGGCCGGCCGGCCTGGGCCGACCGGCCTGGGTGGCTCGGTGCTCCTCCCCGCCTCGGCTTTCTTCCAGCACGATCATCGCCTCCGCAACTTTCCCCGCCCGCGTGCTCCATGAGTTGCACCGCCCAAACGCTCTCGTCCACTCCTTTTCTTGCATTATTGGTCCTTCCACTTGATGCTTCATGCTTTGGGTCATGTCCATGCTCCCTAGCTCCACTTGCTTCACATGCCACCATGAAATTCCTGCAAAGTTGATGCTTGCTGCCCACCATGCTTGTCCTTTGCATGTGGAATTGGTGAAAGTTGATGAAAGGGAATCCAATGGTGCATGCATGATTAATTCAAACTAGATTGCCTCCATTTAGGTGTGTTTAAGGTTAAGCACTCCTCTAATTCGAAATTTAAAATATTTTTCAGAGCCATGCAAGAGCTCAAACATAATTTTAGAGAAGTTTTTAAACCATTAAAAACAAATGTAAGTCGAAAATATTTTTCGACTACGTTGATTTCGGTCTCACCGGTATAGTTTGCCTTCATCGGTTGAGAGCAAACTTTTCCCGGCTTGATCATGGGGCCATAGGCTTAGGTTCTAATTTTGGCTAAATAAGAGAGATTTTGAATAAAACAAAATTAGATGAGGCTTAGAAAAATTCTAATCCTAGAGAAACCAAGGATATAGATTTTTAAATCAACCAGAAGTTTTGATTTCTAGGTTCACGCGAGTCCTACCACGTGCTGAGTTTTTTACTAACACATAGATATAAGTCGTGGCTCTACTCGTGTGGTTTTAGCATGAAAAATAAGTCAACCTCAGCACCATAATGAGGGTGAAAGGTTGAGTTAGGTTCTGAAATTATTTGGTTGAGGTTTCTCGAAAAGAAAAGAACAAACAAGCACATAGGAGAGTTCATGCAAAGGGTTTATGATAAAGCAAACATTCAATCAAGAATTATGTCTCTAATATTGTTCAACCACTTCTAAGTCTAATGTCTTTGCGTAATAAAACTTAAACTAAATTATTAAAAAAGACTCGAAAAACCTGGAATCGGGTTGTCCTCCCGTAGCTTATTCTTGACTCGACGAAACGGGTTGCCTCCCCGCCTAGCGCTTCGTTTATAGTCTATAGCTAGACTTCTTCACTTGATTACTCCGGATCAACGCTCTTTGTGGGTGTTGCAATCTTGGGTACCCACTTCCGCACCATCTTGGGCGCGGGCTTGTCTTCCGGCTTAGTCATTTTTTTTGGTCTTCACAGGCGGCTTCTCTTCCTTTGTCTTGACGGATGCAACACCTTCTTTGATTTTCTTTACGTTCATTTTTTTCGGCTCCTTCTTCTTTTCAGCCCCTCCGTTTGCTTTGGTTCTCCCTTCACTCCAATCATGTTGCATGCCTCGATTCTTGGACGGAACTTGAAGGAACTCCTTTCTCTGTTGATATCGAACATGATCTCCCCCTTGCCAACATCAATAGTAGCTCCCACGGTCTTGAGAAAAGGCCTCCCAAGGATGAGCGGTGGCTTCTCCCTCTCTCCCATCTCGAGCACAACAAAGTCGACGGGGATGAAGTGGTGTCCGACCTTCACGGGTACATCTTCAGCAATGCCCAAGGGATAGCGAATGGAGTTATCTCCCAACTCCAAACATATACCCGTAGGCTCCATTGGTAGGCGTAGCTTCTCGAACACATCCCTCGGCATGACGCTCACACTTGCTCCAAGGTCGCATAACGCCTTCTCGAAGTTGAAAGAACCAACCGAACATGGAATTGTAGGGCACCCGGGGTCCTTTTGCTTCTCTAGCCCATTAGCAATAGCGGCACTACACTCCTAGAACATCTTGACATTATCTACCCCGAGTGTTGCTATCTCATATTTATTTGCAAGTATGTCTTTAAAGTAACGAGAATATGTAGGTACTTGTAGGGCATCTAGTAATGGCATGTTGATGCTAAGTCTACGCACAACTTCCACAAACTTCTCAAAGTGGTTGTCAAGTTTACCTCGGAAGTAGCGTGGCTTAAGTTGCGGTATCCTCGTGTCTTCCTCCGGCATCTCAAATTCGGGTTCCTCGGTGACGATCCCCGTAACCTTCTCTTTAGCAACTCCTTCCACCTCGGTGGATGGTTTAAGCTTCCTTGCTCCCGCGAAATGTTCCGGATCTTCGGTCTCCTTCCCCGAACGTGTTTGAATGGCCTTCGCCGATTCGGGACTTTTGGGTTGTCCCGGAAGCTTCCCTTCATCATTAGTGAGGCGCCCCGCAAGTTGTCCAACTTGCGTCTCGAGCATCTTCATCATGTTGAGCACTTGATGATTGGAACTTCGACCTCTCGTCACTTTGCTATCGATGTTCTCCAACACCTTGTCCGTGGTCTTGAACTTGGTGACGGTGTCCTTGTTGATCTTAGCTTGCTCATCCATGAACTCCTTCAATTGTATACGAAGCGGAACCGCATTAGGAATAGATGAGCTTGCATTAAATTGAGGCCTACCTTGACCGTAGCGGAAGTTCGGCAATTCTCCCTTCCTCATGTAGTCGAGCACTTTGGCTTCCTCCGGACAATCTTTGCGGACATGGCCATACTCTCCACATTCTTCGCATGTGGACCTTGCTTCGGCGGCCTTCAAGTCTTGAGCCTCTTTCTTTTCCATCTCCATCTTCTCCAACCTCCTCATGAGCAAGTCGATCTTGCCTTCAAGTATGTTCTCCTTCTCCACTTGCAAGACTCCTTTGACATTCCCCGTGGGTTGAACCGGATGTAGGCGCCCGGATGACGCCCATGTGTCATTATCCGCGACCTTCTTGAATAGAGTGAAAGCTTCCGTCGGTGTAAGTTTGATGACGGATCCTCCCGCCAATGCATTGATGATCGTCCTTGACGCCATGGTAAGTCCTTCATAGAACTTTTGCACGAGGTCTTCCTTCGGGAACTTGTGATGTGGAACCGCCCGGGTGTACTCGCTGAAGCGCTCGAATGCCTCCGAGATAGTTTCCGTAGGATATTGAACAAAGGTGGCAATCTTATTACGCAAGCTTTGAGTTTTACCCGGTGAGTAGTATTCCTTCATGAAAGCCTTCATCAACGTGTTGCAATTTTGCACCGTCTCCGCCGGTTGAGAGTGGAACCATTGCAAAGCCTTCCCGAGTAGTGGGAACAGAAAAAGCCTTGCCCTCATTTGGTCTTGAGTCACCCCATCCATGTTGAAAGTCTGACATAGTTGAATGAATCTTGGAGGTGAAGGTTAAGATCCTCTTTACCGGTGATGGGTGAATGTTGCACCATGCGGATTGTTGAGGTCTTGATCTCGAACGGTCTTCCGATCTCCTCAAGGTTCAAGATTGGTATGTCGATGATGTCTGGGGTGCATAGCTCCCCAATCTTGCATTCTTGCGGTGGTTGGTAACCCATCGGTGGAGGTCGATTCTCCTGAGGACTTTGAGGTGGTGAATTCTTCGGAGATTCCTGCGATCCTTTGTCTTTCGACTCCGAATCTACAAAATCCAGCTTTTTAGCTTGATGTGCTTCGCGTCTCCTTAGCCTGTAAAGTTTTTCTGGATCATCCACAAAATTATCGGGTTTGTTGGAGAGGTAGCCGTCCATCTCCTGTTAGGGTTAGCAATAAACAAAGTATGCAAAAACTAGAAAGTGAAAACAAATCTATAGAAACTAGGGTTAGACAAACTAGATTAGATGTATTTTGAGGATGATCAAAATTTAGTAGATGAAAAAAAAGAAAAACAAAAAGAAAACTGAAAATTACAAAAAGGCAATAAAAAATCAAATCTTGATCACTTGTTCCCCGGCAACGGCGCCAGAAAAAGGGGCTTGTTGACGGTTAATTGTTATATCAAATTTCGTTTATGACTTGCAAGCGGACAAGTCTCCCGTCGTAGTCAAGGGACCCTTCTTCCCTCGAGTGGTGAACTCAAGGTATCGAATCCATGGAACAAATGTGTGACGCAAAACTTAATCTAATAAAGCCAAGTAACTCCAATCTTCGATAAAAGAAATCCTAATGCATCTAAGTTAAAGACACGAAACTAGTCTAATCTACTAAAGACTGGAGAAAACAAAGTAAGATTGGGTAGATAAACCGATCTAGAGGGATCGGAGTAAGCCTTTTGTTGAAGTTCCAAGCAAGAGAAGAAGTAGCAAATCGAATCTTAATAGAAGCCTCTTTAAATCGTGGTTTCCCATCCAAATCCGAAAACATCCGCCTTTCGGAACCCCCGTTCGTCACAACGTATCCCTACTCATGCGGGGAGTCTAGGGCGAGTCAAAAGACAAGTCGAGATTCTTTCGGAAGATCCGGCGTGTACCTCTAGCCACCGCGGCTACAAGAACACCCTATGTAATCTATCTCGAGAATAGAATTGGAATAAGCAAAGCTGATCGAAAAACGAAATCATCGAGGAAACACTTGATCGCTAGGAAAAGATTCAACTTGATAATTCAACTATAACAATGATACATACACAAGATCACCACCGGGATCCTTCCTTGATCTTGCTTCTAGCTCGGGAACTCCGACGTGGTCTTCCGTGCAAGGTTCCCACGTCGGCTAGGGAAACCCTAGTCAACTAGCTCGACCCTCTCCTCTCCGAGATGGTGTCCCTCTCTTCTCTCGCTCCTCGGCGGCCGATGACGAATTGTATGATGCGTGGCTCTCGGTCGGGGGGCTATAAATAGTCCGATTGGCGGCTAGGGCAAAGGGGGAGCCTCACCGGGCCCCCGGACGGGGCCGGGCCGACCGGCATGGGCCCATCCAGGCCCGGCCCCGAGGCCTCCTTTGCTCTACGTCGGTTCCCTTGCTTCTCGGATGTTTCCCCCTTCGCATGTAGGTCCATGTCGTCGGTTTCTCTCCGAATTGGACACAACTCCTTGTCTTGCAAGATTCGAAGCACTTTTCTGGTCAGGTCCTCGGAGTCTGTCGTCTTCTCGGATCAAGTCCCTGGCTTCTTGGAGTTAAGTTTGCTTCATTGCATGACTTGTACGGGGCTTCAAGGTCTTGTCATGAGGTGCTTGATGAACTTATCCCGAAAGTCTTGCATTCAACACTAAAACCCTGCATAAACATTAAACTCCAAAACCGACATGCACACGTGAACTTGTTATACCACGGGGGTTAGTACCAATGGATAAGGTATAAAACTTATGCCAACACCGAAGGTAAACTCATGGCTAGGTTGACGGATTTTCACCGTCAACATAGATCTTCCCGACGGTAGCTATACGCTCGTGCCAGAAGGAGGAGTCGAGGGAGTTGACGGTGAGTTGCAGTACATGGATGTAGCATAGGACCCAAGTCCAACCTTGCTGACGAAGACAAGCCCCAGATCATTAACCCTGCTTCTTTTACAATTATGCAACTACCTTTGCTATGTTTGTGCATTTACGTTTCAGGGGTTGAATTGAAACTCTAGATGCATGATCCCTATGTACCTATGCTCTTTTACTAGTATTCTAGGTCGATAGCTGCTATGTTATAGGGCCCGGTAAAAGTCGAGTGATGTTCGTCACTCGCGAGAATAGGTTCTCATGTTGGAATCATAAGATCTTCATAAATGGATTGCTCATGTGGTAAGAGCATGGGATTTGGGCTCCGGTCCAGTGGCTTTCATGGGCTAAGCTTTTGAACATACTAAGCACTTGTCGGGAATGGGACCTGTATGCCTAGTACCTAAAGGAGGCGGTAAGGGAACTTACTACCACTAATCTTGGGATGTGTCCCCCAGGCTTGCAACTTGTGGTGCATTGTTGGGGAATTTAGGAAAACCCGTCACCCTCGAAACGTTGAGCTTAACAAAGTTTTCAAAGAATATTTTTCGGGAGCGGGGAATTCGCGATTCTCGAAAACCGGGACCTGCGAAGTCTCGAATTCGCGAATGTGCGAGTTCGGGGATCTTGATTCGGCGAGGAGGAGTCACAAACATGCGGGAGCCCGAATCTCAATCGTTGATAGTCCGAACTTCGGAAGAATTGCCGATTCGGGAACCCGATGAAGACTCGTTCGGGACTCGGGCGCATGGACACGCGCGAACCGCCGGGAAGCGAGGGTCACTTCGGGAATACTGTTGAAGACCTGGTTCGGGAGTTTTGTGCGAATACATTCACGAACCGGGGGGAGAAGCAAAGTCAAAGTTGTAGTCCCAAAAAGTCCGGGTTTGGAGTGTGAACTAATGGCGGATTTGTAAATATATTAGGTAAAAAAGACAATCGGGTGTACGTTCACATTAGGAATATTCTCCGAGGCCGGGGGTGTTATCGGTATGTAAAAGTCCCTTCATCTCCCTATAAAAGGGGGCTCAAGGGCACATGTAAACGGATTCGGACTTTTTTTGGGACTTGTGCTACTAGCGGAGAGAATCACGGTCTCTTTGCGCCCGATTTTGTACTTGAACGTGTTGAGAACTCATACTCGTGTTAGGGTAGTTATCCGAATTTTTCGGGTATCCCCCAACATACATGTGTGAGGCTGGATGAACTATGTGGCGTAGTCCAGATAAGCAATGTACCTAAGACTGTGGGATTTAATCCTGAACTGAAGAAATGTAGGAACCGCCTGGTTGGTGAACTCTTTGTGAGGAAACCGTTCCTTGTGTTTAGGTTTACCTTGCAAGGGTTTAACCGATCGATCATCGGCCTCTCACCTTTATCTGAGACTGCTTAATCAACTGACCATGATATCCCTTAATGATGGAACTATGTGAATATTGCTGTGTGGATTAATTGTATTGTACAGCTCTTGATTGCAATAGTTGGCTCACTTAGCAATGGTAATTAACTAGAAATTGAGCTAAAATATTGAAAGTAAAGACATACTCTTTGTTCCTTTTCAACAAAAGAACCCACCGACCAAAAAGCCTCTCATGTCTAGATTTTGGTAATGTAGTAGCACCCGACGATTAAGTCTTGCTGAGTACTAGTATACTCAGCCTTGCTATATAAATGTTGTTGCAGGTGATGTTGTTTGGCCTGGAGAGATTCCACCCGGTTGGGTGGTGGAATGGGTGGATGACGACAAGTGATGGCATCACAGATGGCCTCCTGTGATGTCTATCATATCGCTAGTTTAGTTTCCGCAGTTTTTGAACACTAAATCTTTACTTATCATGTCATGAACCATGGTTTGTAATAATTAACCCTGAGGGGTAAATGAGATTTAATAAATGCTACTATTATTGAATCATTTACATTATAATTATTTAATAATAAAAATCTAACACACCTACTAAAATTGTACATTACCCACCTGCTACAATTCTCCCAGTGGCTAACACTAAAATGAGTGTGAATATTAAACTTGGAGGTCAAAGAAATGAATGTAAAATTGTTTTGATATTTCCCGGATTACTTACGGACAAGTCTAAAGGTTCAGAACGAACCCGCGTTTTTTTCAGATTTCAGCCGTCCGTATATTTAAATCCATTGATCTTTCTTTGAAGCAAAAGTTCTATCTACTATTTGCAGATGTTTGTACCACCTCCAGCTTTGGTTAAAAGCTTAGGACAAATTGGTGTTTGGTTTTGACAAATTTCGTCGAAGAAGGCAGTGCATTTTTGTGCACTTTTGAGCTGCAGCCGCAGCTGCTGTCGCTTCTTCTGTTCTCTTGTGCGCAACAACAAAAATTCGTCGCCGACCGAGCCATTCATGATCTCAGCTTCACCGCTGCTTGTGGTCCACTCGGCACCAGCAACCGGCGTGACCCTCAAGGTCTGCTTCTCTGGGTAGCTCCTGACCCTTCATGCGGTGGTGGCTCCGGCGTCCACACTTGGGTCGTCGTCATGTCCGCGCTGCTCTAAAATCTAAACGTTACACAAAGAGTAAAGAAGAAGCACACGTGTCGCCACAATGTATTTTGTTTGTGTCTGAAAAAGGCTCCTTTTGTGTGAGATCATGACGGAGACGCATACGGGCCTCGGCTCGGAAAGCCAGAACCGTGCATGCACCTCCGCCGCGAATCGCGCAGGAAAAACAAACGGCGCAGAATGGAGCTGCCAGGGCTCCGCCCAGCAGCGCGTATCCCTCACGACTCACGCGGCCACGCGCGGCGCGTGCAGGCGGTGGCAGCAGAGTGCTCTTGATCGGCGCCGAGCGAGCCGGGAGGATCGAGTTGCTCGATTGGCGGGTGGCCAGGTCCGCACGTCGTGGGGTGCGTGGATTGCTAAGTTAACAGCATGCGGCGCGGGTGGGCCCGGGGTGGGTAGACGCGGGGTGGGTCAGAAAACATTACGTTTTTTCAGAAACACTCTCCAAGTTACGAGTTTATAGTCGTTTCACCTTTTTGTCATCATGCAACCTGACGGGTGGGTCCGACGTGAGGGGTAAGGCGGAAAAGGTTTTCAAGTACCATGCAGCAATTTATTTATGGATAGATAATACTAGTTAGCAATGTGTTCTGGAGCTTGTGCTCCCTTCCTTGTTCTTAGGGTGCTTCCTGTTAGTGCTTGTTAGCCATGCTAGGTGAATTTTTATCTTATTAACATTTATCTTCCTTTCTTTGTGTGTGTCGTGGCCAAAAAAACCAGTGGCTTCCGTGAACTAGAAGCATAGGCTCTCGGCAAAAACATTGGCACACAACATTTTGCATTTTTGTCATGAGCAGCAAGCCGAAGCTGTCGACAAACAATCCGACTCACAGCAAATATGTCATGTCATGGCCTGGGCTCACGACACACAGTGCTCCACACGGCACACCATCAGCATTTGCCGCGAGCCACGCCACCACTCACAACAAAGTCGGTGTTTGTCGTGAGACACAACCATCCTCACGACAAACACTAAAAAAACTCATCCTTTCCATTTCAAACTTTTTAAGCCCTTAAAACACATCTCTCCAAACTACATATTCAAATTTGGCACAATTATAGTTGTGCTTGCTATTTTTAACAATTTTGCTGTGTTTGCTGTGAGCCGCTAACCTAGTTCACGATAAAGTTTGGGTGTTTGCCGTGAAGCAGGCATCAGGATCATGCCCAACCGCACCGTCACCCCCCCCCTGTGTTAGTGACTTGCTGCGTTTGTCGTGAGCCCACGGGCGTGCTCTCAACAAAGGACCAGTTTGCCAACAAGATTTTGCGGAGAGTGGCTCACCTTTGCGGAGAGGATGGGACACATGGCAAATGTGTGTGGTTCCCGTAGTGCCTTTATCTTATTAGCTTTGTCCTCTCATATCTTTTTTCTTTTCTTATAATAAATGTTTTCAGGTAAAAAAATGAAACTTGTAGACATGTTTCAGTTCAAAGCAGCAAACTTGCCCAAAGTAGAATGCAAATGTTCTCACTAACAATTATAATAATATATGAAAAGGGGTATGAAACAGAAACAATAATTACATATGCACAGTATGTTTAATGGAAACCAATAGAAAAATAAACCCATTATATGTGTCCGGTAACGTAACCCCGGCCACCGCAGCTGTCCTTGTTATGTTTGGTAATTGTACCCCTTGTACTGGATTGTCTAACGGACAAAACCTATGCTGGGCCGGGTGTGCACGCGACTTCTTGAATTTCAGATGTTCCATCTGTACGATTTTCTGATGCTCGTCCTACATTTCTGCCAGCAGGTTTAGGTAGTTCCACGCCACGGCATTTTAGCATATGAAGGACGCTCGAGATGTCAGGCCTTTGTTCAGGCACCTCTTGAACACAAAGCAGACCAATCCGAATGCACCTTTCTAGCATATCCTTGAAGTCACGCGTCTCCTCTTCTTCGGATAGAGGTAATCTTTCATCAAGAAGATGCATGGGGCTATTCCAGCTGTCTTTCGCCTGCAAGTTAAAGATTTCACTCCTTAATTAATCCAGAATTATATTGATAACACCGTTAAATGTAAATGTTGTACCGGCTAGTAATTTACAAATACAACATAACTTTTGTGAGTTACTCCGTACTGCTGACATACTTACATGATGAACTAGAAGTTGGCTGTGACCGTTTCGTTCGCCCTTAATTGTCTCGAGCAAAACCACTCCAAAGCTGTAGACATCAGCCTCGGGTGTAGTGTTCCCATCCTCTCCGCATTCTGGAGCCGAGTAACCACTTTTACACATACGTCAACAGAGTTGATCAATCGTTAGGAGTATATTTTAACACATGCATACACCCTTCTCGGTTCATAAATATTTGACATTTTGGACAAACTCATTAATTAGTTCTTTTTTGAACAATTTAGCTTGTCCGTTATTTGTTTAAGAATGGAGGGAGCACTTCATACATAAAATTACTGTACGAAGAGGGATGCAAACCAAGTACTAGAAATCTTACAAGGAGACAAATAATGTTGCTGGACCAGTCGGGTTAACAATGACTCGTTTGGCCATCCCAAAATCTGCTATCTTGGGGGAGTAATTGTGATCCAATAGTACGTTGGAAGGCTTAAGATCTCGATGAATAACCCTCTCGCCAGATGCCACGTGAAGGTAATAGACGCCTTCCGCAATGGAAGTTATAATCTCTAGGCGTTTCTTCCAACTTAGTTGCCTCCTACGCTCGACGTCATCATCTGTCAATTGTCATATCCAAAACTATATATTGAGTGTGGTGTACATCTAATAGTTGCATAACTAAAAGATGAGGAAAATCTATAGTTCGTGCGAGGATGAATATAATTGAACCAATTATATAGTCTTATTATTACTATAATTGAAGATTCTTTTTAAGGCCTTAACATTAATCCTAATGCTCATAAGAGACGTACTAGAGAAAAACAAAAAATGCTAAACATGCTTATAAAAATCAGAATACATCTGGACATCAATCATGTAGGCTATAATCGTCATACCATCGGATCTATTATATTTCTAAAAGAATTACACGTCTCTCTTATTACCAAAATCTAAAGCAACAACCCACTAAATCTATATTTAAACTACCCACCTCTATTATCATAAAAAACTAAAGTAAGCCATTAATCTTTATTTGAATTACCCATCTATTCCATTACATTGTTTTACTTTATTAACCCCTAAATAGTTACACACACACACGGTATTATTATAATAACCTAAAGGAACAAGCAAATATGTTGCATACATATGACATTATATAAAAATAGTTAAGAGTGATTATAAACTACCTATTTCTATATAACTTAAGGTATATTTGTATGATAATGTACCACGCGGACCATATGTATATACATGTATGGATGAAGTGATTAGAACCATTTTCTAAATTAAATTGATAGCTCAAACTAAGGGTTCAATTAATAGACCATATAAATTCATGAATGCCAAAATTAATTTGCTACCTCCCAGGATATAACTTGGCGGTACCCTTATCGGTATACTGGTCTCCTAGATATACATCACCAAGGATGCACTCAAACACTACTCATTTGGATTTTGATTTGGGTGGATATTCCTCGAGGATATAATTCAGACTCATTGAAAATGCATATAAAAGATAAGATGCCATACCAAAAATGTAGCTGTCCAGGTTTCCATTTTTCATGTATTCAAAAATCAATATCTCAACCTTTTCTTTTCTACCCTGGCTGTGCTCAATCTCATCGCGGCAGTATGCAAGCAGCTGCACAAGGTTAACATGCCTCATCCTACACATCACTTGCAGTTCTCTTTCATAAGTGTCCACAATGGCTGCTTGCCTCAGCTTCTTTACCGCAACACTTGTCTCAGCTGGTATCCCTATCCTTATTGATTCACCTTCAGGTAGTTTACACTGCACGGGAGGTCCGACACACGTTCACATGTCCATTTAGCGAAATATATACTCCCTCTATCTCAAATTACTATCCTTTTTTATTTTTTAAAAAAAATACATACTATCTTGACATACTATAAATCTTGATGCATACCAAAAGTTATATATGCACTTAGAAAAGTAAAAAAACAA
The DNA here is from genome assembly GCA_947561735.1 of Cenchrus americanus. Lineage (NCBI taxonomy): Eukaryota > Viridiplantae > Streptophyta > Magnoliopsida > Poales > Poaceae > Cenchrus > Cenchrus americanus. The sequence continues at coordinate 280,985,002 of OX387239.1, read as the reverse complement.
ATAGTAATTTGGAATAGAGGGAGTAAGTTGTTAAACTTTGAGTCCATTGTATGACATCATAATTGATTAGTACTATCTAACATCATGGCAATGATATATAGTATATATTAACTAGGACAAATGTTTCAGATTTTGAAGAAAAGAAATGAGAAATATAATGTAGAAATATAATGTAGAGAATAGTTGTAAGAATGTTCAAAAATCGTAACATAATAAGTGACATTTTTATGGTTGGATGAGAGTACAATCCAAGTAAATGTGGTGGCGTGAGTGCACATTCTTCATCCCAGTAATCATCAAGGAATAATCAAAAAGATGTAAGAATGTGGTGTCATACACTCATGCATACCTCGTATACTGTTCCGAAGGACCCCTGACCAATCTGTCCTACCAAAAAATTTCCAGTTGATTCATTTAAGATTTCATAATCAATTGAAGGAAGGATCAATCCTAAATAGAAGATGAAAAGAAGGAAGGATTAATATATACCCATTATCGAGAGACTGGGTTTCGATAAATAAAGCAGGATCAGCAAGTGCCTTATTTTACCCACAGAAGAGATCGCTGGTCCAACAGGTGGAGGCCGCTTAGGCTGGCTCATACACCACAGCACAAGCACAACTGCTGTGCAAACCAATAAAGTACCTGATACGACAGCTGGGGCAATAGCCGCCGCAATCGGCACAAGCCTGCTGCCCTTGGGATTCTTTCCACCTGTTAAGGATTCACAAAGTCACTTGCATGCACCATGTTTTGATCTGAGTCATGCAAAGAAAATCTTTTACATTCATAACATATGTACCCCCCCCCCCCCCCCAAAAAAAAAAAAAACTTATCTCAGTATTCGGACTACGCCCCAAACTCGGAATCATAAATGCATCCCCTAACTCTCAAAACCGATAGATTAAGTACTAATCATATGCATGACATGTCATTATCATTAATCATGCATGCATAAATGCATTCAATAATTTTTTCTAGCACTTGTGCACTTAAGATAGAAGTTCTCTTTTAAAAATGCACTCTTGGAAAAGCTTATGCTACTTTTTGCCTTTAAATGTTAATAAAAAGAATAAATCTAAAAAATAGAATAATTATAACAAAATATTGTTCATAATGTCAAATGAATCACTTCTGACTCCATGAATCAGTTTTCAACAAGAAATAAACTCAAGTTCCCAATTTAAATTACTTGAACACATGAATGTATTTTGGATATTGTGGTAAAGGTATTTTTTCCTAAAACACCAAACTTGGCTAATACAAAACTTGTAGTCTTTTCTACCTAGTTTCAAACAAATACAATCATGCTAAATGAAAACTTGGCTAAATTCCTCGAAAACATGGTCAAACTCCAACCAAATTCATGATTTCAACCTCAACCCAACATATGTCTAAGTTTGCATTACAGTAAGTTTCTTCAACGTTTGAACCCAACAATCATTTTTATCTGGGAAAAAGTCTATATCCCGTCCCCCACCTATGGGGGGGGGTGCGAACTACATCACCCAACTGATGAAATAGTCTATTTCAGCATCTGAACTTTTCAAAATCGATCAAATTACCCCTGAAGCAATTTTGAAAAATCATAATAAATCACAGAAAAATCATAAAATGGAAAATCAAGTTTGACTCCACATGAGTAGATCTACATAGCGAATATATAATATGATATGCTTTAGGACATTTTTTACAGTTGCAAATTAATTAAAAAAGCATATATCTAAATCTACAACAGAAAAATGTACTAAAAATATGATATTATATGTTCACTATGTAGATCTGCTCATCTGAAGTTCAACAAAACTGGATTTTACATTTTATGTTTTTCTGTGATTTATTATAATTTTTCAAAATTACCTTTGGGGGTAATTTAACTGGTTTAAAATTGTTAAGAGCTGAAATAGATTGTCTCATAGGTTGGGGTTATGTAATCCACCCCTGTAGGTGGTGGGGGTGATATGGACTTTTTTCTTTTTATTTGCCTCTACAACTATCACCCCTAGGCAACCTCACTAGATCATCTCCATTCCAGCCATCCCTAAAAGCAAGTATTATAAGCATCTTAGAGCTGACAAAATCCTAAACGAAGGAGAAAGAAAGCCGGAGAGAGAAGAGTGGGGGGCCCACGAGAGCGAGACGCCCGGTGGAGCGGGCGATGCCCGATGCATGCTTCTACTTCTCCTATTCGTTGTTTATGCTACTGCCCATTAAATACCAGTAGGGCCCATCACCCCCATGCAACTTGTGGCGGCATGGCGCTCGCTTGTAGCAAGCAGTGGACACAACTATTAACCTTGCTCTAACACGAAGAAACACACCAATCGAACCCAAAACGACCTAAATCTATGAATCTAGAAAGCTCAAAACGACATATAATGTGGGGACCGGAGGGAGTATCATCGTTAATCATCATTCTTTATTTACAATTGAACTTGTGTTGAACCTTAAATTCTGATATGTATTAAACTTTGCTATTTATGTAACACTAACTTGGTTTATAACAGATTAAGTGTTGTACTGTAATTTATATAAACATTGTGTTATTTGTATTATATGCGCTCACTATTGCATGCATCATGTGAGACTTATGATGATGTATGTTTCGATCGATATATTCAGTGGCTGAACCAGGATTACCCGACAGCCTGTCAGATTATGCCATTTTAAATGTGTATTGACCAGATTAACTATTTGTTCTTCCAAGGAGTTCAACCAGACCTGCCTTCAATCAGACAAAGATTTCAGAAGGAGTCCGCCTTAGTTATTCTAAGAGCAAAACACACTACGGGAGAATGGAAATTCCCCGAGTGCCTCGGGTTTCCCCGAGTGCCAAATATCGGGCACTCGGGGAAGAAACTCTTCCCCGAGTGTTGCACTCGGGGAAGAAATGCACTCGGGGAAGAGTGTCTTCCCCGAGTGCCTGATGGTCTATGGCACTCAGGGAAGAGAGGCACTCGGGGAAGACCCCCTTCCCCGAGTGCATTTTTTTAGCACTCGGGGAAGCCAACCTCTTCCCCGAGTGCCTCACCCTAGCACTCGGGGAAGCAAGCCTCTTCCCCGAGTGCCTCATCCCAGCACTCGGGGAAGGGTCTCTTCCCCGAGTGCTAGGGTGAGGCACTCGGGGAATGCTAAAAAATTCAACAAAATGAAAAAAACTAATGAAATATACAAAACAAATTCAAAATAACCCCAAATTTGATCAAGGAGTTTAAAATAATGTGGGATGACTTCAAAAAAAATGAGGCAAAAAAAAACAAAAAAAAACAAAAAATGGTTCCCCGAGTGCCGTTTGTCTGGCACTCGGGGAAGAGACGCTTCCCCGAGTGCCAGGAATACGGCTCTCGGGGAAGACCCCTGTCAGCCCATTTAATCCGGCCGGCCCGGCCCAACCAAACCCTAGTGTATAAAACCTACCCCCCGTCTCCTCGGATCCCCCCACACGCCGCCACACCCCCACGCCCCACCTCAGATCCGCCGCCGCCCGCTCTCCCCGGGTCCGCCGCCGCAACCCGGCCCCCTCTCCCCGGATCTCCCCGGGCGCGCGGCGGCGGGCGGAGCGGCGGGCGCGGGCGGCGGCGGGCGGAGCGGCGGCGGGCGCGGCGGCTTGCGGGCCGGAGCGGCGGCGGGGGGCCTCCGCCCGCGGGCGGCGGCGCGCGGCGGCGGAGCGCGCGGGGGGGCGCGGCCGGAGCGGCGGGCGGGCGGCGGCCGGGCGGCGGGCGGGTGGGCGGGCGCGCGCGGGCGGCGGGCGGGCGGGCGGCGGGCGGGCGGGCGGCGGCGGAGCGGGGAGGGCGGGCGGCGCGACGGGCCGGAGCGGCGGAGGGCGCGAGCGGCGGCGGGGGCCTCCGACGGGCGGGCGGCGGGGCGCGGCGGGGCGGCGCGGCGGAGCGGCGGGCGGGCAGCCTTTTACATTTTTTTAAAAAAAAATCCACAAATCTTCCCCGAGTGCTTCTGTGCCTCTCGGTGAAGCCTTCCCCGAGTGTGCAGTTTTTGGCACTCGGGGAAGGCGGCTTCCCCGTGAGCCTCTTCCCCGGACCCTCTTCCCCGAGAGTTGCACTCGGGGAAGCCTTCCCCGAGTGCAACTGGTCCTTCCCCGAGTGCAGTTGGCACCCGGGGAAGAACCTGCCTGCCGTAGTGACAGTCTCGTACAGATCCAATGTCTTCATGGCTATCTATACATATGTAAATGAGTTAATCTTCTTTGTTTCTTTATTTTGTTTCCTGAACTCACTAGACTTTTTGTAGTTTTCTGAGTTTACTAATATATAACCAGTAGGAGCACAAAATGTTGTGCTCCTCCCGTTTCTTGAAAAAAAAATGATTATTAGCGTATTCAAGATGGTTTAATTTGATCGGTTCCGCCATATATAGCTATAAACGTGCTCCATCCCTTCTCTCCCTATCACTGATAGCTGACCATAACCATCCTCCTCTTCCCTGCCCTCTTAGTGACCTCACAGTCCCTCGACGTGCGTACCTCACGAATCCATGACGCCCCCTAGTGCTTGGGCAAGTTAACTCTAGCAAAGCATGCAACATGTTTGAGTCCTACTTGATGAAATGCTCGTTAATTAGATTCCTTGTGGTGTAACTGCTCACCCAGATTTTGTAATAGCACTATTTTAATTTTTCTGGTATTTTTTCCATTATTAATATAAAATATTAACTTAAACTATGCAGGATTATGATACCATATATATAGTGCAATTATAAAGGAAGCGAACACTTATTTTCATGTTATGCTAAGCACATATATCAAACTAAGGGTTGAATTAAAACCATGTCAACCACGTATGAATGTGTGATGCGAAATGAAAAACTATGAATATGGATGAAAAAGTATATATAGTTAAATTGAACCCTCAAATACACTTGTATTAATATGTCTAAAATTCATAGGTTGTCTTGTATTTCCGGACGGAACGAAGGACCCAAAACTAAGACTAGTTTTTCTGGAGCGGAATAATACTATACTGTGGAATGATAAAAAAAACTGCATACCTCGTTCTATCTCCGATTTGGCTAGCCTCAGGTACAAGTCCTGGCCCTCGTCTATGAGGCGCACATCAACAAAAGAATTTGTCCAGATGATGCAGCCGGTACCGTCGCCACCTGCTTTGAGGTCCGCAGCAGCGTAGGCCACGCACGAACAGTTGGCGAGGCACCTCGCCCTGCACTGATCCAGCGATATACCCATGTCAACTGATGCGTTGGCTGTGTCAGGGAGCTTCACCCCGTGCTGCACCGTGAAGTCATCCGTGGTAGCCCGGCTCTGATTTGTGCAGTCAAGCGCCACATTTCGCTGGCATCCACGGGAGTACTCCCTGATGGACCACTCCGACTGGGACGTGGGGCTGAAACCCTGGACGCAGCCGCAAAGCGACGTCGCCATGGCGTCGCTGTCGCACAGCCCGAACGGACCGCACTTGGCGTAGTAGTCGCAGGGGTCCCTCGGTGCATCAGAGAAGCACTTCCAGGACAGGCTGTTACCATCCCACACGAGGCGCTGGACACGCCCGGTCTCGGTCACGGTGACCCTGGAGTAGGGCGCGGCAGCCTTAGCGACGTAGCCATACGTGACCTCGCCGGGGCTGTCCGTGAGCTGGAAGGCGAAGATGTCGGAGAACTGTGTCATTTCGGGGACGCCGTTGAACCTCTTGCCATTCCAAGGCCCGGTTCGGTACACCTTAGTGCCATTGGCGCCCCACAAGACGTTCTCAGGCCTCCCCACGTCATCGGCGATGTAACTGGTGACGTACTTGAAGTTCCCTGGAGCTGGGTCAGCAGCCGAGCGCCAGGACGACAGGTACCACTCGGTGCCGGTCCACCGGTTCTTCCTGATCTTCATTCCAGGGAGCATGTTGTTGCAAGGGTGATCGAACGACTGCCACAGTGCTGTGGCGTTGTTGTTCTGCCCCTGCACAACAAGATTGCCCGAGTCGAGCAGGCGCGCACCTGCAGAAGGTGAGTTTGTGGAACCAGAAGACCATACCGCATTGCCGGAGCCGCCATCCAGCAGGAGAAGGCTCCCGGAGTCGCTCATCAGTAGGACGCCGGAGGTATCATTCAGAGGATGGTCACGGTTAGCAACCCAATAGACGGTGTCCGGGGACACTGAGAACCAGATACCAAGGTACCGCTTGGTTGGCACCCCAGCTGGAGAGAAGAATCCCAGCGTGAATGACCTCCCGGCCGAGACAAGCGTGCTGCCGTCGTCGCTGATGTTGCGGCCCTTGTCTATGGTGTCGGCAGCTTGGGCGCCCGGCGTTGCGGGAGCAAGGAGAAGAAGGGAGGAAAATATGATGCGGAGGAAGATGGGATGGCAAAGGTGTCTGGGCGTTGACATCATCGCTCGCAAACTTCTCGTGTTCTTCCAATTGCTATTCAGCGCTGACCCAATCTATATGTATGCGCACCTCACAGGGCTAGCTTTAGACCCATCATGTACATCATCTAACAAATGTTCATCATAGGCTACTGTTATACCCCCAGCTGTAAGCTAAGCTGTTTATGCTCCGGTTCTTTAAAGTCAATATGTTAGGGGTTTCTCTAGTTAGTGCTGTACGTTGACTAGGGTTAGAGAAAAATAAAAGGGCTAAAGATAAGGAAAAAAATGACCAGAATTTCTTTGTGGCTGAATAAAGCGAAAAATATCAAGTATAAATAGGAAACATATCAAGTGGAAACCACAACCTTCGTGAAAACGCATGCAAATAACAACAATAAGTATATGGGTATGATGACCCCCCCCCTATTACATGCATATCTGGTACTTGCAAAGGTGCTAAGCATTGTAGACATATTAAATATTATCACATCCGCGGAATTGAAAAACTTCCCCTAACGAACAAATGCAGGTTGTAATAATGAGTGATGGCAGTGTGTAATGTATTACTCCATCTGTTTCAAATTACTTATCGTTTTGACTTTTGAGATACATATATTTTGTTATGCACCTAGACGTAAGTATATATCTAGGTGCCGCCTAACAAAATGTAAAGTCAAAATGACAAATAATTTGGGATGAAAGGAGTAGTAATTAATGCATTTATGCAACAGCTCACCAAGGTTTCGACCTTGCTAAATTATACTCCCTCCCTATCAAAATACTTATTGCCATTGATTTTTTCTTCCAACTTTGACCATTCATCTATTCAAAAAATTATCGCAAATGTGTAAAAGGATAAGTCAAGCATAAAATACCCACAATAACAAAACATATATAACGTAAAGTAAATGATACTTTATGATAATAATTTTTTGAATAAGACGAATAGTCAAAGTTGTGAAAAGAAATCAATGGTGACAAATATTTCGATACGGAGGGAATAGTAACATTTGACTATATACTAGCTGATCTAGGTCATTATTATTGGATTTGGCAGCAAGTATATGCCATTTATTAGGATAAGGTGACACAACTAGGACATAAGGAGTACAATACAAAAATTCAAATATAAATGGGCAGTCATCTGATCGAGATGCTTGCACACTACGACCCTTTCTTAATAGGAAACAACTATCCACTGGAGTATGTAATGAGTTGGAACAGCCTGGACATCACGCTATAATGTCTTCTTAAAATCATCTTATCATGTTGTCCGATCGGAACTAGGAAGGGCAATGTTGACCAATGAACACCATCAACTCCTGCATACACATCAAGAATCTTGATATATATATATATATATATATATATATATATATATATATATATATATATATATATATATATATATATATATATATATATATGCCACTGGATGGTCTACGCTTACGAGAATATATATACTACTAGATTGTTGTGTTAATTTATATTGCAGCTGTTAAGAACCCAACTGCACCTGTACAACCTAAACAGCTGGCACCAGTTAGGTAGTTACGGCTAGGGATGAAAGTGGTACGGATATTATCCGTCCGACCGACCGACCGAAAAGGTCAGACACTCAAACGGATCGGATACGAATGGAAGTTTTAATTTCAAGTAATGATCATGTCCTTGTGCTTATCTTTTATTGCTAGCCTCGTCATGCATTCGGTAACGTGACTTTCATATCAGAAGCCCCGTACATCGCCGAATTCCATACCCAAACCTTTATATCTCTTTTTGTACATTGTATTCCTTGAACACAACCTATTCTCGAAGTTTCGTCTCGTCTCTAGCATAGTATTTATTTTAAATTCAGATTGTGTTTATGCAAGAAAGAGATGAGTTGAGAGCTTTGAAAACAGATAAAGATGTCAAGAGAAAGAAAAGTAAAGAAAAAATATGTGTATGGAAAAGAAAAAGAGAAAAAGAAGAAAAAGAAAGAAAGAGGAATGACAAGAAAGATATGAAGAGGATGAATCAAGTGAAAGATAAATAAAGTGCAAAGAAGGATGTCGCGTTGTTGAGAAACAAAACTTCCACCCTTTTTCCAACCATGTGCAATCCGACAACGAGGACGTCATCGGTGCCTCGTAGTCATATTTTCTTTTGCCTTTGCACATGTCCACCATTCTATATCTTCTTACCCTTGATATCCCCACATATGGTTTAATTCTCATGATCATTGGCTTTGAAAGGTAAACAACCATTAGAGGAAGTTCTTGGCTTGACAATACTTGTGTTGATTGTGCTAGTCATACCTATAGCTCCACTTTATATGTTATATGAGAGACTTATGGGAGGTGAGAGTTCTATGAAAATTGTTTTGGGATAGCCACCTCATATGAGCGACATGTGAGAGCTTGGAGAAAGATATTTGTCTAATACTTGTTGCAGGAATTTTATCTTTTGAAAAAACATGAAAACCCACTACGTGAAAACCTCAAATAGGTCACGCAACATTTGTAACGGGCCCTTAACACCCGTTACATGCACCCACATCTGTAACGGTTGTTACTTGGTGCCTGTTACAGATAAGCGCGGCAGGTCGACCCCGGGGTTGGCCTCCACAACACTCGTTACAAATGTGGACTTCTGATAACGGTCTTCTTAAACACCCGTTACGTGAATTCTTTGTAACGGACGTTAAATAGAGCCTGTTACACAAGTTAAACCTATCGGTAACGAACTAGTATAGTCCGTTACTGATCAACGCCCTATCGGTAACAGGCTGTTTAAGTCCGTTACTGATCACTCTGTATTGGTAACGTGCTATAAAGTCCGTTACCGATGAGCATTTGACGCCCGTTACTAGTTTGAGAGCCCAATAATTAAAGTCTGAGAGCACCCAACTGTCGTGAAGCGGGAGCACGGCGTTAGTGAACAAATGAGACCGAGGTTTGTTAATCATCGTCTCCTTTGAGTCTGTCCTCATTGACAGGTCAACTCGATCCATCTCTCATTGCTTCCATTTCGACATACAGGCACAATCAACACACATATCTTGCGAGACAAAACAGACATCATAAGAGAGATAACTTGTCCACAAAGATGAAGATAACTTGTCCACAGGAATAAAGATAATTTTTACAAAAGGTTAACTTGTCCATATATGAGGCTAGGACTTAACTAGTCCATCACATTATTTACTATGGTCGTGCTATCTGACCATACAAATCAACAAAGGCATGCCCCTTGAACATCCACAAAAGTATGGCTACTCACCCTCCACATCAACAAGCTTGAACTAGATCATGCCCCATCAGGATTATTGGCTCTTTTTGCAGCCTCTTCGTAAGCAACCAAGGATTCTTAAAGCCCTTCTAGCGCACCTTCAATGGGCTCGAGATTTTGTTCAGTAGTATAATTGTACCTCCTTATGTGCTTAGCCTTTTTGATGAGGATGTTCACTTCTTTTGTGATTTTTTCAAACTCAAGTTTCACATACTCCCAGACATTAAGGTTAAGAAGTAACTCAAGCTCTGCTCGCGACTTAAAGAGTTTTGCCTGAAACAGGGTTAAACATGGTATAAGAACAACATAGTTAATTCAGAACTAATTTGCCTCAGACCTTGGAGCAGGGTGTGACAAGTAAAAGGAGAACTTAGTTCAGAACTGATTTACCTCAGAACTTGGTAATGTTAGGATCATGACAAGCATGGAAGACACTAATTAACTTTATGAAGCTCAAGCTCAAGCTATCTTAAGCTCCATCTATAGAACAAGTAAAAAGGCAGTGAGATTCAGAGAAACTTGCCTCGCCGTCATCATAGTCGTTGCCAGAGTCAGAGATGAGGTCCTCTACACCTTCTTCGCCGCTCCCTCGACACCTCTTCGTAGTTGCCAGACACTTGTGCTCGCAAACGTGAGGCAGGCCCCTCACCCACTTCGCTGCCCCCTCGCCGACGCGCTCCTCCTTGCCGCTGCTTGGCCCCTCGTCGGAATCCGAGAGGACCCAGTCGAGGACCCTCGTCTCCGGCATTGGGTTCACTCCACCGCCGCTTGTCCCCTCTCCGGCGCGCATCGTCGTCTCCCTCTTCGCTGCCATCTCGCTGGCACGCGTGTGGATCCAGCTGCGGCATCGCTTCGCGTTCCGGTTCTCCTCGATCCCGGGTGTGCGGGGTCGTCCGCTGCTTGTCCCCTCACCGGCACTCATCGTCATCTCTGTCTCCACGCCTCCTCTGCACTTTTTTTCAAGGAAAGTGATGCGCTTATCCATTCGGAAAGTAAAGGGGCAATATTTGGGATGGAGGGGGTAGTAGTCAATGCCGATGCGGGCTAGCAAACCCGGGTCGCTTTGTTGGCTAGTGCGTGGGCAATGGTTACCTTCTTTAACGCTTTTTTTGAAATGAAACTTATTTGCTGCCCTCAAAAATTAGGGCCCATAAAGTAGCACCTAAAAACTAGGTGATTCCCCGCACGTTGCTGCGAGATATGAGAAAAGTTTTTGATAAATATGAACAATTTGCTACTACAACCAGTTTATGCAATAACCCTTAGTTGGTGGAAGATGATGTGGGTAGTTTGTATGAAGAAAGAATTGGTGTAATGAAGAGAAAAAGAGATAGAGTTAATAACCCTTAGTTTGATTATTTTGCTTGATGATAAACCCTTTACATGAACCCTCCTATGTGTTTGTTTGCTTCTTTTCGAGAAACCAAAACCAAATAAATTCAGAACCTAACTCAACCATTCATCCTCATTATGATGTTGTGGTTGACTTGTTTTACATGCTAAAAACACACGAGTAGAGCCACGACTTGTATCTAGATGTTATTTAAATTTCAGCACGTGGTAGGACTCGCGTGAACCTAGAAACTCAACTTTTGGTTGTTTTAAAAATCTATATCCTTGGTTTCTCTAAGATTAGAATTTTTCTAAGCCTCATTTACATTTATTTTATTCAAAATCTCTCTCATATAATCAAAATTAGAACCTAAAGCTATGCCCCCATGATGAAGCCGGGAAAAGTTTGCTCTCAACTAATGAAGGCAAACGATACCGGTGAGACCAACATAAAAGTAGTCGGAAAATATTTTCGACTTATATTTGTTTTTAATGCTTTAAAAACTCATCTAAATTTATATTTAATAGCTCTAATTTTATTTTTTATTTTCGAAATTAGAGGAGTACTTAGCATTAAAACATGCTTAGAGGGAGGCAATCTAGTTCACCTAACCATACATGCACCATGATGCATCATGGGATGCCCCTTCAACATCTTTTATCAAACCACATGCAAAGGACAAGCATGGGGGGCAGCCAAGGCTTTGTTTTGCAGAAATATCATGGATGCATGTGAGGCAAGGGAGCATGGAGGTGACTCAAAGCGAAAACATCAAGTGGAAGGAGCAATAATGCAAGCAAAGGAGTGGACGAGGACGTTTGGAAGGTGCACGCGGTCACGAAGCAACAAAGCAAGCATGAGTGCGCTAGAGAAGAACCGAGCCAAGAGGAGGAGAGAGGTAAGTCTCCCATCCAGCTCTTTGTTCGTGTGCTCTAGTTTGTAGTCCGGAACCACCTTGGACTTAGCCATCCACCCCGCTTGTTTCGTGCAACAAATCACATCCTTAATCCACTCAAAGTCCAGACTCCAAAATAATATTTGTGTACCTTGTTACCGGTTGAAAACCCCGGATATATATTTGTGAGAGAGAGAGTGCAACAACCATGTGGAAGAAAACTACAAGTCTTTTCACCAAGAAGAAGGGATCATCGTCGTCCAAGCCATCAACATCTTCTTCGAGGAGGCACTCGGTTTCCGAGTCTCCTCGAAGTATGGAGGAGGAAACGACACCGCCGAGGAGGAATGATGCTCTTCTCCTCAGTGGGATGAGGGCCACACGAAGCACGTCTATAAGGTTCACCGAACCTCAAGGACGTACAGAGGAGCCGCCCGTCCGACCTCACCGCTCGACACGATCATCCGCTCCACCTCCACACACTCCATGGTATTTCAATGGGTTTATCATCATGACAGAGGAGGAGGAGGAGAAGCTCGCTCGCCTTGAGTAGAGCCTTGTAGAGAACGTCGACTTCGACGACCAAGCTCGCCACATATTGGATTTTCATACGGAACACCGAGGTTGGGTGCAATTCTCCAACGGAGTGTCGGCAAACACCCACAATGGATTCGCCTTGGAAATTCTCATGACCATGGTGCATATCCTTGACGAAGGAGTGTCGAGTCTCTCATTCCGTTTGGAGGGAGTTGAACAAGTGGATCCCTATGAGTATATTTGGGAATTACTCGGTTTTCAAAAGGGAGCCCCGGAACAAGTGTATGTGCATGAAGGCACATTGGAATGTTTTTGGAGTGTGATCGTGGGAGGAGCCCATCAACAAAGAAATACTAGCCGGAACCCCATCATCCAAGTGTTTCACTCATGGATGTGCAAAATGATGTTGGGGAGAATGAGAGAGACAAAGATAACCAACACGGAGTTGAATTGGCTTTACTCGGCTTTGATTGCCAGGCAGCCAATCGACCCCACTCACCTATGATCAACCGATGGTGTTGTGAAGCAACATCGGGTTCAAGAGATATTGGCTCAGGGTGTTACCTCTCCATGTTGGCTATCTCTTTGAGATCGGCGATTCCAAGAAACCCGGAGCATCTCCTAGGCGGGACTTCCCTTGGATTTGATTATATGAAGCAAGGCAAAATATAAGTGGAGATGAGAGAGGAGGTTTCAAAGTGGACAAAGTAAACTTACCCCTTCCGGATGGAAGATTAAGACTTTTTCTTGAGGGGAAAGAAGATTGGTTAGAGGAAGGACTTCTTGTGCCGGCGAAAAAAATAAAAGAGGAAGGATTATAGGAGAAGGTTCTTCCACGGCCCGAGAACTAGGTGCGCAACAAAATTATGTGCCACCATTTGGAGGAATTCCCATGCTGCCAAAGTTACTACGGTGGTGTACCAATGCAAGCATGGGGGAGTGATGCAGCCATACCCCCCATAAAATTTTGCGGTGCCCAACGTAGCCTTTGCGGAGTCATACACACATCTTCCTCGACCACAACAAAGTGTGACCATTATTGGAGGATACGCTGCAAGGAACATGCAAAATATTGCAGCCATCCTAACCAATGCAAACCAAATAGATGAAGGAAATGCAAACATCGCTTATGTGCTCGGACACCTTCACCTAGCACCGTCGGACAATTCTTAGGAGGAGCGATGCAATCCTATTATGAGCGAGGGTGCAACAACCAAGACTATCAATATCAACCACCGGCAGAAGATTAGAGAGAGGAGGAGCTTTAGTTTAATCTTTCCTTTTCCCTTTTCTGTAATTTTCAGTTTGTATGCACCTATGTATGCGTAGTGTTTTTAGTTTTTTTAGCATGTGTGTTAGTTTTTATTTTCATCATGAATAAAGTCACCACCTAGTTTTTACCTTTGGTAAAGTTACAAAGTTTCTGCCATGATGATATATGATTATAATTGCCGCTTTGTTTATCTTTGCAATTGTTTTATGCATGTTTAAGCTAATGCTCTCTTAAAATACAAATTTGAAATTATCTAAATGCTAGCTTAATCTTGAGCGGAGGTTATGATAAAAATAAAGACCCATAGTGTTTTATGTGCTCTCAAGTTTTAGATGGATTACAGATAATTTATTGTTGTTCTTAAAGGTAATGCTAACCTTGTCATAAATACCACTTGCTTGTTGCTCTACCTATCCAGAGCCATATAAATATTTGAGTGCAAAAACTTAGTATACAAGGTTTATTTTTGGGTGAGTTATTTCAGGCCATGATTTCTGCGGCCCGAGATTAGAAAAGTTGGTCATTCCGTTTTTGCGTATCTATCTTATTGCTAGCCTTTCTATCCGTGCATTGTGTATCCCCGCATCAGAGATTTCACGAACCTCACCGGACATCCACCCTTAAAACCAAATATCATCTTTTGTGATTACCTCCTTGACCACAACCTATCGTTGAGAATGGATCATCAATTCAAGAAAGATCGATGGTTCCAAGATTGAATATTTCAAGTATCTCTCCAAAGGAAAAGTATTTCCAGTACCTACCTTATCTCTATCACCTCTTTGCCCGAGGACGAGCAAATGTCTAAGCATGGGGGAGGAGGTAGGTACAATGCAATTTTAGAGTTCAAAGGGGAGAAAAATAAAAAATTTGATGAGAAAGAAAAAAATGAGAAAGAGAAAGAATGAAAAAGAAATAAAGAGAAAAAGTATATGTATGAGGAAAAAAGAAAAGAAAAAAATGTGAGTATGAGTAAAAATAAAATAAGCTCCCCGGTTCTCTAAAGTGCATTAGGAATTTCAAGGCTTCAAGATTAAAAGTTCTATACTCATTTTCCAACCATGTGCAATCCGATAACGAGGACTTCCTTTGTGCCTCGGGATCACTCTTTGCCATTTGCACATGTCCACATATCTCAAAGTGTGTGTGTATTTTTCTCTCCCCCTCCTTGATATAACATTATTTTCCAATGACCTTTTTGACAAGTCTCGGTAAGACCATGAGAAGCTTGTCTTGTTTTGACAACATCTCATTTATAATATCTTGGTAGGACTAAACTTTCCCAAAAAGCTCCATATAAAGCCTACCACATAAATATGTTATGAGAGGGAAAGGAGTAGAATAAATAGGCTTGAGAGACATGATGAGATGAGAGTTCATGAGCAAGATGCGAGGCGATTTAAATTTGTAAACTTGGTTTAGCTCTTTTTCATCTTGTTCTTTATTTCAAAATTTCTTAGGTCCCTTTGAATTTTGGGAGCATGTTAATACTTGTGGGATAAGCATAACTAATAATCTACCCTCCGTAGGGATGAAGGCTAGTACATTATGGAACTTTAACGAACTAAACTTTTGAGAGCATTATGTTTTCTCATGTATGATCAAATGCAAGGATTAAACAATGAAGGGCAACAATGATATCTATCGAAGGCTTACTCAAGGACGAGCAAGGTTTAAGCATGGGGGAGATGTTGACGGTGAAATTCCATCAACCTAGCCATGAGTTTACCTTCGGTGTTGGCATGACTTTTACATCTTATCCATTGGTACTAACCCCCTTGGTATAACAAGTTCATTCGTGTATGTCGGTTTTGGAGTTTAATGTTTATGCAGGGTTTTAGTGTCGAAAGCGAGACTTCCGGGATAAGTTCATCAAGCACCTCATGACAAGACCTTGAAGCCCGGTACAAGTCAAGCAATGAAGCAAACATGACTCCAAGAGCCTAGGGACCCAACCCGAGAGATGACAAACTCCGAGGACCTAGCTAGAAAAGTGTCGAATCTTGCGAGACAAGGAGCTTTGTCCAACTCGGAGAGAAATCGACGACAAGGGCCCACATGCAGAAGGGGGAAGGATCTAGAAGACTCGGGAACCAACGCAGGGCGAAGGAGGCCGTGGACTGGGCCGAAATGGGCCCAGGCCGGTCAGCCTAGGCCGGCCGGCCCAGCCCGTTTCAAGGCCCAGTCGGCCCCCCATTTGACCTAGGTGCCTCTCGGGCTATTTAAAGTCCCCTGACCGAGAGCCACGCATCAATCAATTCGTCATCCGCCGCCGAGGAGCAGAGAAGCTTGAGGGACACCATCTCGGAGATGAGGGTCGTGTTAGTTGTCTAGGGTTTCCCTAGCTGACGTGGGAACCTTGCATGGAAGACCACGTCGGAGCTCTGGAGCAAGGATTAAGATTGAGGTAGGATCCCGGTGGTGATCTTGTTCATGTAATCATTCATGGTGAAGTTTTTATAGTGAATCCGATTTCTAGTGATCAAGTGCCTTCTCGATGATTTGGTTTTCCCCTTGGTTTTTCTTCTTCCCCAATCTAGTCTATAGCTAGATTGCATAGGGTGCTCTTGTAGCCGCGGTGGCTAGAGGTGCATACCGGACCGACCAAGTGATTTCAACTTGTTCTTATCGAACTCGCCCTAGACTACTGCATGAATAGGAGTACGTTGTGACAGAACGGGGGCTCTGAAAGCGGGCATTTTCGGAATCGGACCGGAGGCCACGGTTTAAAGATGCTTTTAATGAGATTCGCTTTTCTATCTTCATCTATCTTGTTTGGAACTTCAACATAAGCATGATCTAGACTCTCTAGATCGGTTATCTCTTGCTATGTGTTTCCTTTATGAGTTAGTAGATTAGATGGAACTTGATTCTTCAAAAGGATTTTCCTTGCTTTACTAGATTGAATCCTTGCGTTGCACATTGTTCCACGGATTCGATACCTTGGGTTCACCACTCGAGGGAA
Organism: Cenchrus americanus; assembly: GCA_947561735.1. Taxonomy (NCBI): domain Eukaryota; kingdom Viridiplantae; phylum Streptophyta; class Magnoliopsida; order Poales; family Poaceae; genus Cenchrus; species Cenchrus americanus. The sequence continues at coordinate 280,968,398 of OX387239.1, read as the reverse complement.
GAAGGGTCCCTTGACTACGACGGGGGATTTGTCCGCTTGCAAATCCATATGAAGTTTGATACAAATATACACCGTCAACAACTTGGAGTAGGTAGGAGGGACCCCAAGCCTGAGAAGGGCCCTCTCCATCCAGTGGCAGATCGCCCCGCAGGTCTCGGGGGTGATCTCAGCGACGTGGCGCTCCATCTCCTGTGAAACGTAAGAAATTTTTGTTAGCGCAGGCGAGTAAGATGTTTTCAAAAAGGGATAAGTTTTTATAACATAGCTCAAGGGTATAAATATAGAAATAGAGCGTATAGAGTCCTATTTCTATCAGCCATTTCTAGAGATACGTGCTACAGTCAAGTATGGCTCTGGTACCACCTGTAAAACCCCAGATTTTCATAGAAAAACCAAATCCCTGTACCATCGCGATAGTCCCTGGATTAGTGGCTATCACGTACATAACGTCTCACAGATAATATCACAAAGTCATACATCGCATCACATAAAAGTAAAAGTACATAATTTATTACATGTCCATTATGGAGTACATCATTACAAGCCTCTTGGTTGAATCAGAGTGAACAGTAGCTAGCATCTTGGAAGGGTCTCCATCTTTTATTCTTCTCACCACAGGCATCCTTGAGCGAAGCGACACATCCCTCAGTCGTACCATCCATCGGCGTTGTTGTTGTACTCGGACTCGTACCCTGCACACCCAAAATCTATCCCCAAGGAGTGGGATAGGTCCACGTCACCAACTGTATGTAGCTTTAAGTGGCCTACTTCTTGTTGACGGTGTATTTTGGTGCACCTAGCATGTTCATTACACTTTGGTTTGGATTTGATTATGGAACTAACCCGCCACTAGGCACACTAATCATATGACAAGTTCATCTTTGTGCATGCATTTGGAAGTGTTGTGTTTATGTAGGAAAACATGGACATAGACGGTTGCAACAAGTTCAAAGGAGCATTCATGGAGTCTTGTTCGTGTTCATGAGCTTGCGAAATCACTTCCAATGGTGGTGAGGACCGAAGTGCTACAAGGAACACCCCCGGGGATTAGCGTAAAGATCCAAACTTCATGCAAGAGAGCCTCCATCTTGATCGCGAGGATAACGAGCGTCAAAATCATCCAAGTGGAGGGCAAAGTAGATAAGTGCACGAGGACCCACGGAGCAAAAGAGCGTAGGAACCGGGCCGAAATTGGGCACAGGCCGGCCGGCCCGAGCGAGGCCACAGCCCGGCCCACATGGGGGCACCGGTTCGGTCCCGTCTTCCTTTCCCTCGAAGGATCTTCGACCCTAAAACCCTAGACGCGCGCCAACACGGGGGAAAAGAGGAGTTATTCGCACCGGAAGGCCATCCACAAGCTAGAGAGAGGAGGAGGATCTCCGGCGGAGATCAACCACCTCGAAGGAAGCACCCTCTGGGCGGAGAAGGAGGAAGACACGGCGGAAGGGAAATCATGATCAACGGTCGCAGTCAGCACCTTGATGGGGTAATCTTCTCATTCGTCCATAGGTTGTAATCGATCGTGAGATGTAATCGCACTTTGTCGGATTATCTATCTATCATCTTGTGTTGAATATACTTTAATGCTTAAGGTTTGCAACCATGCCGTAAAGGGGTAAGGCCTCAATGCTTCCTTGGATCCATTCAATACGCCGTGTCCATCAAAGGTCTAGTCATGAATACCTTCGCGTAGTGACGGTACGAGAGGAGGGAAAGGGCGAGAAACGTGGTCTGCTTGATAGATTAGATTGGTTTTTCATGTCTTTAAGCGATTGCATGCTCTAGTATCGTAGACCGTGGGCGAGTGTCTTCTTCCTTGATCGTTTATCATTCTCTCTAGTGTAGTTTAGTGTTTTCTAGTATAATAGTAGTTAGGGTTTTAGTAGCTAGTGTGTCGTTGTTGATCGAACGCTTGTAATCCCCTTGCTCCCGCGGATTGACAAGAACCTTGGGGAATCCCGTGGTGAAAAAGGTGTGGGGTCCGTGCGCTTGCGGATCGTAGAGGGATACATCTTTTATCCGTCAACAAGCCCCTTTTTTACGCGCCGTTGGGGAGCAAGTTAGTTTACATCGTTTGATTTGTCTAACTTAGTTTTATATTTTAGTTTATCTTTTATTTGCTATATCTAACATATATTATGGAAAAACACTTGTTTTTTCTTTTTTGTTTTTGTTTTATCTTGTGTCTAGATGGAGTTCGTGAATCAACCCGTGGAAGAGCGGGGAAATCATTAAGGGTTCGCTGGCCCTCGATGTAGAAGACATAAAAGTACAAGAGTCGGATTCGAAGCTCGAAGCGACCAAGTATGAAATTAAATCCAGATCTGTCAAGATGGTGGCGGGAAAACCCATTTGAAGGGATAGTTACGGAGAACCCATATGAACGCAAAGTTTCACGACAATATGCAACAGGTGCGTCAAGAAGGAGTTCCGATGAATGGTTCAAGTGGAATCTCTTTCCCTACTCACTTGCGCAAGCAAAGCAAAGACATGGTATTCGGTTGCGTCCTTTGAAGTTGAAGGCAATTGGAACAAGTTGACAAAAGAAGTTTTGCGAGAAGTTCTTTCCAATTAACAGGTTCAACATCTAAGGAGAGCAGAAGTGATCACTTTCATGCAAGGAGAAGAGGAAGGGATGGACCAAGCTTTGGGATAGGTTTAATGAATTAATCGAACAGAACCAAAACTCGGCTTCACTTCGGTGACGTACTCTTGCATACATTTTTTTCTTTTCCCCTAACCCCTAGTTGCATGCGACACGTCGAAATGTGTGCGAGGTGGGGATCTCATGGAGAAAACACTCACGGAAGGCGCAACTTCTACAAAAAGTTAGTAAAGCAAATTTTACCGCCATGCGAAGAGATTGGGAAACAAGACTTGCGGAAGAGAAATGAATTCAATTCAAGGAAGAAAAAGCTTGCTGATTTTTTCTAAAGAAACCTTCGGAAGTCACAAAGAGGAGCCAATCATGGAAAAGCTTGAACAAGAACATATCAAGTCAAGAACTACACCAAACGTCGACTTCGCCCGCACCTAATGAGACGAACAAGAAAGCATGTCAGCGCGAAGCCACTAAGGGAGTTCGAACCAATGGATTGGGTTCCTATTGATTACGGAGAAGTATTCGACAAGAGAAGACCGTTCCCTAATCAAGGGAATATGAGCAGTGGAAATGGATTTCCCACGGAGAAAAGTGAAAATTCATACGACCTCGAAACCACCCCGGTGAGGAGTTTTGAAAGCTCTTTGGAGATGACGTGGTGGATCCGGAACATATTGCCGAGGTGAAGAGAATCATGGGGATCAAGCCGAAGCATCACCATACGCTCGCCTCGCTGAAATTTATTCGATCGGATCCGAAGAAGAAGAAGAACGACGCCGCACTTCGAGTTGCGAGATCAGCGGAGTTCAATGCAAAAGCTTTATGCGACATCGGAGCCCAACGGGGGGTATTCTATAACTTCTAAAATTTACGATAAAGTTCAATACCACAACCTAGACTTAGCTCCAACATCAACGAAATTAATTGGGAGATGGTAGAACTATCAAACCTCTAGGTATTGCTTGCAACATGAAAGTAAAAATTTCTAGAAACTATATACCAACCGATTTCTTTGTTATTGATGCTTACCATGGCAATTCTGATCATATAATCTTAGGTAGGCCTTTTCTTAAGTTGGTTGATGCCGTGTTAGATGCCGGAGAAGGCAAAGTAACAATGAACCTTAATGGAACAAAAGTACACATGCTTTCTTCGTGCTTCTAAACACCTTACACCTTTTCCTCCCGACGATGAAGAAGTAGAAGAGATAGATAGTCTTTTGTTTGTTGAAACCCTTAGAGACCCGCTGCAAGAGAAGCGATGGAAAATCAAATTAGTAATCAACAAGATGAAGAACTAGAGGAAGCGACAAAAGGCTTAAAACCGCATGACGGTAGCGTGGAGGAAGAGAAGTTCGAACATGGGGAGAAATCAAACCCGAGGAGCCGCAGTGAAGTAGACCTTAAACCTTTGCTTAAGGGATTAAAATATGAATTTTGGGCCCGGAGACAAAACTTATCCGGTCATTGTGAGCGACGAGTTGAGCCCGAAAAATGAAGCGTTGCGATTTTATTAAAAAACATAGGAAGGTGATTGGATATTCAATTAATGATCTCAAAGGTATTAGCCAGCCTTTTGCACTCATCGTATACCAATGGAAGACTGATATGGCTTTGTAGTGGACCACCAAAGGAGGCTAACTCATGCCATGCGAGAGGTAGTAAAGAAAGAGGTTATCAAGTTACTTGATACGGAATCATCTACCGGTTCAGCATAGCCGGATGGAGTGAGCCGGTACATTGTGTACCGAAGAAAGGAGTTTGACCGTGGTGAAGAATGAGAAGAACGGGTACCGCAAAGAACGGCGGCGGGTGGCGGATGTGTATTGATTGTGCGCTTAACAAGCGACGAAGAAGATCACTTCCCCCTACCGTTCATAGACGAGATGCTCGAGAGGTTATGAAGCCACGCTTATTTTTGCTTTCTCGATGGATACTCGGGGTTCATGCACAAATCCCCATTCACCGGAGAGAATCAACATAAGACAAGGCCCTGCCGTGTGCGCCACGGAACGTTTGCATATAGGGTGCGCCGGCCTATGCAACGCTCGGCCTCCCTCAACGTTGCATGGTGGCCATGTTTTCGGAATTCATCGAAGAAATTGTTGAAGTGTTTATGGATGATTTTTCCGTTTACGGGAAGACGTTCATGGTTGCTTCAGCAAACTTAGAAAAGGTCCTTACAAGGTGTGCGGAGGTAGATTTGGTTTTAAATTGGGAAAAGTGCCACTTCATGGTTAAGCAAGGCATAGTGCTCGGACATGTTATACCCGAGAGAGGAATTGAAGTGGACAAGGCTAAGGTAGAGACGGTTGAGCAACTCCAACCTCCTACGGATATTAAGTCCTTAAGGAGCTTTCTAGGCCATGCCGGATTCTATAGAAGATTTATAAAGGACTTCTCGAAGATCACTAAGCCTTTAACGCACCTTCTTCAAAAGGATGTGGCTTTCGACTTTGATGAGAAGTGTCTAGCGGCATTCGGACCTTGAAAAATGCTTTGGTGAGTGCTCCCATCATCCAACCTCGGGATTGGAGCCAACCTTTCGAGATCATGTGTGACGCAAGTGACTACGCGTGGCGCGGTCTTGGGACAAGAAAGAAGAAAGTAGAGTTCACGCAGGTTACTACGCCCGGCAAAACTCTTAGTGGGGCACAATTAAATTACGCTACTACGGAAAAAGAGTTGCTAAGCGGTGGTATTCACTTTCGAAAAATTCAGATCTTACATCGTGAACTCGAAAGTCATTGTTTACACCGATCACGCGGCTATAAAGTATCTCTTGGCTAAGAAAGGCTAAAACACGTTTGATTAGATTAGATCCTTGCTTCTCCAAGAATTTGATGTTGAAATTAAGCTGATAAAGGGGGTGGAAAATGGTGTGGCCGATCATTTGTCTAGGATGAATCGTGGACAAGATGATAAAGAGCCCATAGAAGATAAGATAGAGAGATGACCACCTCTATAGAGTGCTTGATAAAGACACTTGGATGATCGACATCATTCGAGCAATTCGAAAGATGCCCCTCGATCATCTGAACAAAAACACTCAAAGAAAGATAATCTACGAGAAAGTAGAAATATTTTGGGATGCACCATACCTCTTCAAACTTGGCAATGATGGAGTGATGAGAAGATGTGCCAAAGGAGAAGAGAGGCTTGAGATTAGAAGTGCCACTCGGCGGGAGTACGGTGGGCACTATAGCCATTTTCGAGCAGAAGCCAAAGTATGGTCGAGCGGATTCTAATGTGGCGGAGATGCATGAAGATACTAAAAGATATGTTGCGTGTGCCCCGAATGTAAAGAACCGGAAACATCTCTCAAAGAAATTCTATGCCTTTGAAATACAACTTACCATGAAGTCGACATATTCGATGTATGAACTCTACTTCATGGGGCCTTTTAAAAACTCATTTGGATTCGAGTACACATACTTGTTATGGTTGATTATGTCAAGTGGGTGAAAACTATCTGTCACTCCGTAAAGCTTCACGGAGGAGTCATCACTATGATCAAGAAACGTGATTTTTCATAGTTGTTTAAAATCATAGATAGTAGTGATGGAGAACTCATTTCACCCAAGGAAGAACTTTAAAAAGTGCTTGTCCAAGTTGGGAATTGAGCATAGGGTCTCACGGCCTATACCCACAAACCAACGGACAAGCGGAAATATCAAATAGGCAATTAAAAAGCATACTCAACAAGACCATAGAGAAGAGAGCGAGGATTGGTCAAAGAAATTAGACGGAGCTTTATGGGCTTATCGAACGCGTTTAAAACACGGAAGTAGGTATGACCCCGTATCCAATTGAAGTACATGGAAAAGCTTGCCACCTTCGGTTGAGTTGGAACATAAAGCCTATTGGGCGATTAAAAGAGATGAACCTTGATCTCGATGCCGCGGTGGTGAAACGAAGGATTCAAATAGCGAGCTAGAGGAGTTGAGGTTGAAAGCTTATGAAAACGCAAGCATATACAAAAAGGAAGAGAATCAAGGTGGTATGATAAAAGATTGAAGAAAAAAGAATTCAAAGAAGGAGATAAGGTCCTCTCTACAATTCGAGGTTTAAAACCTTCGGAAAGGGGAAATTGCAAAGCAAGTGGGACGGACCTTATGTTGTGCATTCGGTGTTCTCCAACGGAGCGGTAACCATTATGGATATAAACGGCGATCAATTTGTGGTGAATGGACGGCGGCTTAAGGTTTTACTACGAACCGTGTCGTGCCCATTCATCATGTTGACGTCTTTACCATGGAGGAAGAGCTTGAACGTCTAGCCTAGGACGAAAAACAAGCATCAACCTGTAAATAATTTTCTTTTAGTTCTGCGGAGTTTTCGCGAAGATTTCTTGGAGCCAACTTGCCCATGGGCTGGGGACGAAAAAAAATAGGGCGGTGTGCAAAAAAAAAAACCCCGGGACCAGCCGTGCCAAAGCCGAGGTGGAGCGGCCCCGGCCCGGCGGAGCCGACCGGGGGTGGCCGACGCCAGGTGACCGAATTTCGCCAAGACCTCCTTTTTGACTTCCTTGTTTGGTCGGAAAATTTGAAGGAAGTGTAAAAAAGGAAAATAAGGTTTCCGAGAGCTTTTCCCTCGGGACTATATATTTGGCCGAATTGGGAGCTCGAAATCAAACCTTTCAAGCAATGTATGTTGCACCCTTGTAGCGACCATTGAGCCTCCAAAAAGCTTAGAGTTGAAGCAAGAAGCCATCGATGGAGGAGCGATGCGATGCGAGCTCAAGCTGCCGATCAAGAGGACCGCACGTATCCGTTGCGGAGGACGTGTCCCGGCCCGGAGCTCTTGCATCTGCTAACCCGAGTCAAAGGAGAGAAAGGTCCCTACACCGTTCGAAGGTCGGCACGCCTCCAAGGCATCAAACGCCAAGGATTACAAGGAGGTGTCGCCGGAGCCTAAGGATTATGGAGACGAGCGACTACTCTCGGCTGATCGTAGCCGAGCCTCGTCGGGCGGTACAACGGTAGAGATGATGATGATTGGGAGGTGAGCAACCCTATGAAAGGACTCACGAAGGTCCCAACGGCGACGGCAACGCGGTGGTGAGCAACGACGATGGAGGGGTGGCGACGACGGTGGTGACAACGGTGGGAAGTTATGGCGACGACGACCCCTTCGGATTGCATCCGGTGTCAGCTGTCGGGTTGCCGTCAATCCATCGCGGATCTCTACACGTCGGCGAACGAATGTCTCCAAGCCATGGAAGCGATGAAACGGCGTATGGAGGACTTGGAGCGCGTAGTTGAAGATGACTACAAGTTCCTTAACGTAATGTGCGCAAACTTTTGGCATGGTTGGAAACATGAGAGCAAGTGGTGCAAAACTTGCTTGAAGTACCACTAGATCTGGTTTCCCCTTAGGATTTTGTAAGATACGACGAGAATGAAATAGGCGTATAAGTGTGGGGGAGAGCTAGCTCGCTAGCCTTAGCTTTTGAACTTCAAATTTAGGTTCGGTTTAATCTTCGTGTGAGAGTCTTAGTGTTTTAATGAGTCTTTAGTTTTTGAGTACGATTTTAAAATTTTTGCAAGTGTCTTAAATTAGCGTTGAGTCAAGAAAACCAAATAAAAAGAGTCTTTATATATCTTTGTGTTTTATGTATTGTTTATCTTTATTTAGTTGTTTGTTTAATCTTCGATTCTTGATATATGAACACAAGTATGTGGTTTGAAAAACGTTTACCGTGGTGCTTAGTGGAATCGCTACTACTTAAAGTACCCATACCGCACTTTCGATCTTGAGCTTCACATGCTAGTTGTGCTATGTTCGATGCTAAAAATTGGAGGATTTCAGTTCTGAAAATTATTTTAAAACCCTTGTAATAAAAGGTTATAGAAACCTCTTTTTCCAAGTTAGAGAGTAGAAAAAAATTCCTATCCAAAGCCAAGTTTATTTTTTTTAGCTCACCATAAGTGTAATTAGCACGATGAGTTAGGCTAGGACCTTTCTCTCTTGGTGAGTTTTAATTTCGAACCCCAATGATCATGTCCTTGTGCTTATCTTTTGTTGCTAGCCTCGTCATATATTCGGTCCATGACTTTCACAACGAAAATCATATATGAATATCGTGGATTCCATACCCAACCCTACCACATCTCTTTTGTACATCACTTCCCTTGAACACAACCTATTTTCAAAGTTTCGTCTCGTCTCTCGCATAGTTATTTAAAAATTTCAGATTGTATGCATGCGAGGAAAGAAGGTGAGCTTTGAAAAGTTGTCAGAAGAGAAAATAAAGAGAAAAATATGTGTATGGAAAAGAAAGAAAGAAAAGAAAAGAAAAATCATATGTGAATGAAAGAAAAAAGAAAAGAGAGAATGAGTTAGCAATGAAGATATGAGAGGGATGGATCAAGTGAAAGAAAAGAAAAAAAAAAGATAAAGTGTAAGGAAGGATGTCACGTTGATTGTGAAGACGAAACTTTTACTCTATTTCCAACCATGTGCAATCCGACAAGGGACATCATTGGTGCCTTGAAGTCACAATTTTCTTTTGCCTTGCATGTCCACCATTCTAAATCTTCTCATCCTTGATATCATATGGTTAATTCTCATGATCATTGGCTTTGAAAGGTAGACAACCATTAGAGGAAGTTCTTAGTTTGACAATACTTGTGTTGATTGCGCTAGCCCTACCTATAGCTCCACTTTTACATGATATATGAGAGATTAATAGAGTGAGAGTTTTATAAAATTTGGTTAGGATAGCCACTTCATATGAGTGACTTGAGAGAGCTTGGAGAAAGGTTTTGTCTAATACTTGTTTGCGGGAATTTTTTGTTTTGAAAATCATAAAAACCCTCCGATGAAGCAAGGGCTTAAGCATGGAAATTTGAAATTGAAGACTTCGAGTGAAGAGTTTGAGTTGTGGGGTAAATCTTGACGTGGTAAAAATTCTAAACGCCCATGTTTATGTTTGATTATCATTACTTTGTGTTTGTATTAAAGATGAAGGGATTGACTAACTTTGTGAAGAAGGATAAGTGGTACACGATTACACTCCTTGGACGAAGTTCTTTTACGAGTACTTGCTCGGGGGCGAGCAAGAGCTAAGTGTGGGAGATGTTGACGGTGTATTTTGGTGCACCTAGCATGTTCATTACACTTTGGTTTGGACGGTATGGAACTAACCCGCCACTAGGCACACTAATCATGACAAGTTCATCTTTGTGCATGCATTTGGAAGTGTTGTGTTTATGTAGGAAAACATGGACATAAAGGACGGATTTAACAAGTTCAAAGGAGCATTCATGACAGGTCTTGTTCGTGTTCCGTAAGAGCTTGCGAAATCACTTCCAATGGTGGTGAGGACCGAAGTGCTACAAGGAACACCCCGAGGATTGAAGCGGCAAAGATCAAACTTCATGCAAAGAGAGCCTCCATCTTGATCGCGAGGATAACGACGTCAAAATCATCCAAGTGGAGGGGGCAAAGTAGATAAGTGCACGAGGACACGGAGCAAAAGGGCGACCGAACCGGGCGAGGAAATTGGGCACAGGCCGGCCGGCCTAGAGCGGCCGACCGGCCCGCCGGGCCTGGGTTCGGTCCGTCTTCCTTGCCCTCGAAGGATCTTAGGCCTAAAACCCCCGACGCGCCGCCAACACATAAAAGAGGAGTTATTCGCACCGAGAAGGCCATCCACAAGCTAGAGAGAGGAGGAGGAGGATCTCGGCGGGAGATCAACCACCTCGAAGGAAGCACCCTCTCGTGGAGAAGGAGAAGACACGGCGGAAGGGAAATCATGATTAACGTTCATGATCAGCACCTTGATGGGGGTAATCTTCTCATTCGTCCATGGGTTGTAATCGATCGTGAGATGTAATCGCACTTTGTCGGATCATCTATCTATCATCTTGTGTTGAATATACTTTAATGCTTAAGGTTTGCAACCATGCGCGATAAAGGGAGTAAGGCCTCAATGCTTCCTTGGATCCATTCAATACGCCGTGTCCATCAAAGGTCTAGTCATGAATACCTTCGCGTAGTGGCCGATGCGAGAGGAGGAAAGGGCGGCAGTGGTCACAACCTAGATGGGTCGTTGGTTTTTCATGTCTTTAAGCGATTGCATGCTCTAGTATCGTAGACCGTGGGGCGGTGTCTTCTTCCTTGATCGTTTATCATTCTCTCTAGTGTAGTTTTTAGTGTTTTCTAGTATAATAGTAAGTTAGGGTTTGAAGTAGGCCCCAGTGTGTCGTTGTTGATCGAACGCTTGTAATCCCCTTGCTCGCGGATTGACAGAACCGAGTCCGCGTGGTGAAAAAGGTGTGGGGTCGAGTATGCTTGCGGATCGTAGAGGGATACGTCTTTTGTCGAGTCAACACTTCTAAAGGAGGAAAAAGAGATAAGAAGCGGCTGCGGTTTCCTATGCGGTAGCGACGAGGAGTAATATCAAGATATCTCCAACAAGATCCCAATCCCGAGCTCAACACGAAGCTCGGAACCACCTGGTCACCCGGGGCTGTCTCCACAACCTACTCTTTGTCTAGGGTCGATCACGAGAACTTCCTCTCCTTGCACCTCAATGATTGCAATCGGATCAATGAGGTAGATGGAGCCTCTCTCCTCTAGCAGGCGCAACCACGGCTCACCACACACTCATCTATAGAGGGGAAGGTAGAAATCCCGAACAGGAACAAACATGTCTTCTAGTCATTGTCCATATGGCCAAGGGACGCGGCTATAGCTATGGATGGAATAACTCTCTACGGAGTATGTACACACATACCCAACCGGAATAGCACCGGCCGGTGGTGGCCAAGGCCACGTCATGCGGGTCAACTCTCGGTAGTTATGGTCCCATCCATAGGCCCTCAAAACGGTCCCCCTCGGAAGGAATGACACGGAAGCTGTGTAAATGCCCTCGTGTGGCCACACGGGGGTCGCTACGAGAGGGTGGTCTCACCTCCACCGCTCCCCAACGCGGTCCCCCTAGCTATCCTCCTGGCATGTATGGATTTGCCACACTTGATGAGGCTCAACTCGGCCCTAACCCCAAACTCGGCGATGTGGTGTGTACGAAAGTCCTATCGACAAGTTGATCCACTCGGTTTCAGACCGGGGTGAGCTCATATCCTCCAAGCGCAAGAAAAGCCCCAAGACCTGAGCTCCCGAAAACCATCACGAGTAGGGATGCATTGAGGAGTTCACCCCTATCCCAATCCTAGATCGGTTGTTTCGAGCTCACCCACTTCAAGTACCCAAAAACGCCCAGCACTACTACCCGGTTTTATCCCACTCATGCCAAGAACCACTATTCCCATCCCAACACATGCATACGCAGCTCGGGCGTATATACACGCTTATAAACATATATAGTAGTAGGACAATCATGGATAGGATATTTAAAGTAGGCGGTCTGAGGTTTATCCACATGCATATAAGTAAGCCTGCTTCTCTATATTGCAATGTCTATGGGTTTTCAAAGATAGTCGGGCGTGAACCTAGGGTCTTGTTTATCTCCCTTCTCCTTGTTTCTTCTTTCTTCGAATCTCGAGACGAGATTCCGTTTAAAAGGGTAGATTTGTCACACCACGAAATTTCCCTATTTCGGGATGTGAATAGAAAGAATAATTAAATAACGATTTTACGATAATTTTAAAAATTTTCCAACATTTATTTTTCTTTACGGGGAATATAGTATAGGAAAAATCCCTTTGTTTGATTTTCTAAATCAGAAATAAAAGTTGAGAGTGTTGCATTCATGCCGATGCATCTAGTGGTTCTTGAGTGCAAAAAGGTTTCAAAAATGCGTTTAGGAAATTCTGTCCAAACTCTCCCGAGAATTTTCCGGATTTTTCTGAAATTTATTCTCATTTTCCTTGAGCCATTTTTATTATTTAGAAGGCTCTAAAATCTTTTCACTTCCCAAATGCTTTATTTGGATTGTTCATGTCTTAATCTATCTCTAGGAAGTTTCTGGAATATTTGTGATTTTCGGAGTATTTTTCGTTCCTTTAAACAATTTCTAGATGTTTTGCGGAATTGTTTTCGCAACGAAAATAAATTACGAAAAAAAAAGAAAATCTACCCTCTTGGATTGGGCCGGAGCTGTGGCCGACCCAACCCACTCCGGCCGTCCAGCGCCCGCCGCAAGCCCGGCCCACGGCCGCGCGTCGCTCATCGGCCGAGGCGACCATGGCGCCGCCGCCTACGGGGCGGAGCGCGCGCGCCCCGCAAGGGGAGGCCCGGCGCGCGCCAGCCTGGGCGCCCCCTGCTGCCGGCCGCCCGCGCGCCGCCGCCGCCGCCCTGGCCGGAGCGCGGCTTCCGTGCGCCGCCGGGAAACCGAGCCGGGGTTCGTAGGCGTTGGCCGCGGAGATAGAGCTGCCTCCGCTCCGTCTCGCCTTTGGGTGAGAGCACCTACGAGCTGCCCTTAATCTCCTTTCTCGTTTTGTGTTTCACCCAAGCCCCTAGGTGTCGGGAACCTCGTCGATTCAATGCTCCGGGAACACGTTCACGTGCGCAAAGGGTCCTGTCCGTTACGAGGCAGAAGGGTAGAGAGAAGATGTGTGGTTTGTTGTTTAGGCCACAGAGGAGACACGCCAATGATTAGCATATCTTTTTGTGTCTTGCAATTTTGCTCCTAGTCCCCTAGATCTATTAGATGCTTTCAACCGGATCCACCCAAAGCTCTTTTACGGATCTAACCACGAGTTTTGCACATTTCGCGAGCATTCCCTTTGTGTCTTGAGAATCTTCTCATACCTCCACAAAATCTATAGTTAATCGCGATCAAGTCCTTTTCATCTTGTTTTGCTCATATCTTTTATGTTTTAAGCTCCCGTTTTAATCCGTTCAAGTTGCGTTAGATTCATAATAATGTAAAGCACGCGTTAGCGAGTGTTGTCACCATGTTTTGTTTTCTGAAAATAAAATTAATATTAATTTTGATTAATGCCTAGTTATGCATGTCTTTTATAAATAAAAGCATTAGATCTATATATCGTTTTTCATAATCAAATTTGTTTAGTTAATGATTACTTTACATGCTTTTATGAATAAAATCTAATTAGATCTTTTACTTGGTTTTCCATAAGTCAAATATTAATTTGCTTAATGATTAATTAACTTTTATAATTAAAGTTGATTAGGCTTTTATATCCGGCTTTATAAATAAATGTTAATCTTGATTAATACCAATTTAATAACATTTTTTATAATAATATGATGAACTCGAATTACAAAGTTTTGTTTTAGATTGTTCATATAGTTTAGTTTTTCTAAATTAAATGTTTAATCGGTTAATTCATATATGAATCTTTACTAATAAAAATTGACTAGTTCTTTACACCGGTTTCGCAAATAAAGTTTAATATTGCATTAATGTCAACATAGGGTATTTTATTTCTGAAATATCCTTTATATTTATTTTGTTAATTAAAATGAACCTAGCTCATAGCCTTGTTCTCTCATAAATGCAAAACGTTCGTTAGACGTTCTTTTCTCAGCTCAATCTAAGTGTGATCTTTCCGGTCCTTGCTCAATCTTCCGCAAACACCTCTTTAAAGCAAACCAAGCCTTTCTTCCTCTAAGCACGGTTTGTGTGCTTTAGTGATCCATCTAATCAAGCCTATCCTTTAGTGTGTTCTTTTAAAGTTTTCTTTAGGTTGGTGTTTTGTTCTTAGTATGTACATTTGTTTATCTGCCTTGTATGTTTGTGCCGATGCTTGATGCGCTTAGAGTGAACGCCATTCGAAGTTTGAAGAGCAAGAGGTGAAGATATTCGAGCAGCTACTTTGGTTAAGAGCAAGTGTGTCCTTGATCTTTTGTCGAAGAATTATACTTAATCATATTGCATTGCTTGCATTAATTTTGATGGGTTCCTATTAAGGTTTATCCTAGTCTTTGATTGTCATTCCTTGTTGACACAGGTTTACATTTATGTTGGGTAGCTATGCTTAGTTGCTATACACAGGTTATGGTGGTTTTAATGAACAATAAGAGATAAGGAAGCGGCTCGGTTTCCTATGCGACGAACGACGAGAGTAATATCAAGATATCTCCAACAAGATCCCAATCCCAAAGCTCTCAACACAGCTCGGAAGCACCTGGTCACCCAGGGCCTGTCTCCACAACCTACTCCTGTCTAGGGTCGATGCGAGAACTTCCTCTCCTTGCACCTCAATGATTGCAATCGGATCAATGAGGTAGATGGAGCCTCTCTCCTCTAACCGACTGCAACCACGGCTCACCACACACTCATCTATAGGGGGAAGGTAGAAATCCCAGAACATGAGGAACAAACATGTCTTCTAGTCATTGTCCATGACCGAGGACGCGGCTATAGCTATGGATCGAATAACTCTACAGAGTATGTACACCTGTACCCAACCCGGAATGGCACCCGGCCGGTGTATGGCTGACCGAGCCCATCATACCGTTCGAACTCTCGGTAGTTATGGTCCCATCCTACATCCGGCCCTCAAAACGGTCCCCCCTCAGAAGGGACAACACCAGAACTGTGAAATGCCCTCGTGTGGCCACACGGGAGTCGCTCTGAGAGGGTGGTCTCACCTCCACCGCTCCCCCACTGATCGCTCGCTATCCTCCTGGCATGTATGGTTCCACACTTGATGAGCTCAACTCGGCCCTAACCCCACACTCGGCGAGGTGGTGTGTACGAAAGTCCTATCGACAAGTTGATCCACTCGGTTTCAGACCGGGGTGAGCTCATATCCTCCAAGCGCAAGAAAAGCCCCAAGACCTAGGCTTCGAAAACCATCACAGTAGGGATGCATTGAGGAGTTCACCCCTATCCCCAATCCTAGATCGGTTGTTTCGAGCTCACCCCCGCCAAGTACCCAAAAACGCCTTTTCCTACCAGTTTTATCCCACTCATGCCAAGAACCACTATTCCCATCCCAACACATGCATCGCGAAGCTCAGCGTATATACACGCTTATAAACATATATAGTAGTAGGACAATCATGGATAGGATATTTAAAGTAGGCAGTGCAAGGTTTATCCACATGCATATAAAGTAAAGCACTAGCCATCTATATTGCAATGTCTATAGGTTTTCAAAGATAGTCGGGCGTGAACCTAGGGTCTTGTTTATCTCCCTTCTCCTTGTTTCTTCTTTCTTCGAATCTCGAGACGAGATTCCGTTTAAAGGGGGTAGATTTGTCACACCCTGAAATTTCCTATTTCAGGATGTGAATAGAAAGAATAATTAAATAACGATTTTCTGATAATTTTAAAATTTTTCCAACATTTATTTTTCTTTACAGGGAATATAGTATAGGAAAAATCCTTTGTTTGATTTTCTAAATTAAATAAAAGTTGAGAGTGTTGCATTCATGCCGATGCATCTAGTGGTTCTTGAGTGCAAAAAGGTTTCAAAAATGCGTTTAGGAGCTGTCCAAACTCTCCCGAGAATTTTCCGGATTTTTCTGGAATTTATTCTCATTTTCCTTGAGCCATTTTTATTATTTAGAAGGCTCTAAAATCTTTTTCATGAGCCCCAAATGCTTTATTTGGATTGTTCATGTCTTAATCTATCTCTAGGAAGTTTCCTGGAATATTTGTGATTTTCGGAGTATTTTTCGTGCCTTTAAACAATTTCTAGATGTTTTCTGGAATTGTTTTCGCACTGAAAATAAATTCTGAAAAAAAAATCTACCCCACTGGATTGGGCCGAGCCAGCGGCCCGACCCAACCCACTCCGGCCTGTCCGCGCCCGCACCGCCCCGCCCCCCGGCCCGCGCGTCGCTCATCGGCCGTGCGGCCCATGGCGCCACCGCCTGCGGGCGGGCCGCCCGCCGCGCGCCCTCATAAGAGGGGAGGCCCGCGTGCGCGCTAGCCCTAGGCGCCCCCCGCCGGCAGCCGCCCGCGCGCCGCCGCCGCCGCCCGCCGGGGGCGCGAAGCCCGAGTCGCCGCCTGGAAACCGAACCGAGTTCGCGGCGTTGACCGCGGAATCCGACCGCCTCCATCCGTCTCCAACGCCGGTGAGAGCACCTACGAGCTGCCCTTAATCTCCTTTCTCCGTTTTGTGTTTCACCCAAGCCCCTAAGTGTCGGGAACCTCGTCGATTCAATGCTCCAGGAACACGTTCCTGTGCGCAAGGGTCCCTGTCCGTTCTGAACCGAAGGTAGAAGAAGATGTGTGGTTTTGTTGTTTAGCCCCTGGAGAACCCTGTAATGATTAGCATATCTTTTGTGTCTTGCAATTTTTGCTCCTAGTCCCCTAGATCTATTACATGCTTTCAACTAGATCCACCCAAAGCTCTTTTACAGATCTAACCATGAGTTTTGCCTGTTTCGCGAGCACTGTTCACTGTGTCTCGGGAATCTTTTCAGCTACTCCCTGAAATCTATAGTTAATCGCGATCAGTGCCTTTTCATCTTGTTTTGCTCATATCTTTTATGTTTTAGCTCCGTTTTAATCCGTTCAAGTTGCGTTAGATTCATAATAATGTAAAGCACGCGTTAGCGAGTGTTTTCACCATGTTTTGTTTTCTCGAAAATAAAATTAATATTAATTTTGATTAATGCCTAGTTATGCATGTCTTTTATAAATAAAAGCAATATAGATCTATATATCGTTTTTCATAATCAAATTTAATTTGATTAATGATTACTTTACATGCTTTTATGAATAAAATCTAATTAGATCTTTTACTTGGTTTTCCATAAGTCAAATATTAATTTGCTTAATGATTAATTAACTTTTATAATTAAAAGTTGATTAGGCTTTCTCCGGCTTTATAAATAAATGTTAATCTTGATTAATACCAATTTAATGCTGTTTTTTATAATAATATGATGAACTCGAATTACAAAGTTTTGTTTAGATTGTTCATATAGTTTAGTTTTTCTAAATTAAATGTTTAATCGGTTAATTCATATATGAATCTTTACTAATAAAAATTGACTAGTTCTTTACACCGGTTTCGCAAATAAAGTTTAATATTGCATTAATGTCAACAAAGGGTATTTTATTTCTGAAATATCCTTTATATTTATTTTGTTAATTAAAATGAACCTAGCTCATAGCCTTGTTCTCTCATAAATGCAAAACGTTCGTTAGACGTTCTTTTCTCAGCTCAATCTAAGTGTGATCTTTCCGGTCCTTGCTCAATCTTCCGCAAACACCTCTTTAAAGCAAACCAAGCCTTTCTTCCTCTAAGCACGGTTTGTGTGCTTTAGTGATCCATCTAATCAAGCCTATCCTTTAGTGTGTTCTTTTAAAGTTTTCTTTAGGTTGGTGTTTTGTTCTTAGTATGTCTGTTTGTTTGTCTGCCTTGTATGTTTGTGCCCGATGCTTGATGCGCTTAGAGTGAACGCCATTCGAGAAGTTTGAAGAGCAAGAGGTGAAGATATTCTGAGCAACTACTTTGGTTAAAGGCAAGTGTGTCCTTGATCTTTTGTCCGAAGAATTATACTTAATCACTCACTGCATTGCTTGCATTAATTTTGATGGGTTCCTATTAAGGTTTATCCTAGTCTTTGATTGTCATTCCTTGTTGACCTGGGTTTACATTTATGTTGGGTAGCTATGCTTAGTTGCTATACCTGGGTTATGGTGGTTTTAATGAACAATAATGATGAATCATGTTATACCTTTATGCTATATCTTTGGATGCCTAATATAAGATCATATGTTTAATCGGAACATGGAGCGACTACCCAGGAAAACAGTGCTACCACAAGACATATGGCTCTGTCTTGGCTTATTAATTAGTGAACTGGGTGTTAGGTATGCTTTACCTGATAAGGGTTGGGGGCTGGCGGGTAGTGGCGTATGGACCTGCTTGGGCGTAGGTGTGGGCTTGGCTAAGACACGGTACTCGTCCGAGAGCTTTATACGTTGCACTGACCAGGTAACCTAGCGGGCAGCCTACATCTGGGGATCTTTGTAACGGCCTCGTAGCGTCCCTATGCAATCACACCTTGGTAGTGTGGTATGATGCCTAGCTAGCATCGCATGGTTGGGTCTAACGTTCTTCGGGACTTTTACGTGACTTGTGGGTAAAGATGTACGACCTCTGCGGAGTGTAAAACTAATCGATTAGCCGTGCTCACGATCAAGAGTGGCCTGGACCCTCACATGATAATTAAACTTGAAGATGGACTTAAATCGTGTTCTCTGGTTATGCCCGCCATATGCTTATGGCGTATTTCTTATCTTATGCTTAATTGTGGGTTGTTATAAACTTATACTTTATTAGTAATCAGGTGCTAATAAAACTTGACCAACTAAAATTACTTAAATGCTTATAGCCCAGTCCACTATAAAGCCTTTGCATACATTCTTTTCCCCACACTTGCTGAGTACGACAAGTGCTCACCCTTGCTATAAACATTGTTGCTCAGAAAGAGGAAGCTGCTATGAAGATGTTGTTGGTGCTGGGCGTACGCAACTCCCAGTCGACTGCCTGTGATGTTTGGAGCCTTCGTTTCCAGGATTAAGCGTAAATCTCTGATAATCTTTCTTTTTCTTACGTGATACTGTTTCTGTATACACTTATATGTCACTATGTGCATCAAACTTGATCCTGGCATGCATATAGGTATGCACTTGGTTTCCTTCGGAAAATCGGGTGTGACAGAGTGGTATCAGAGCTGTATCAACTGTAGGACGTAAGCCTAGTTAGTATTGGTCGTTTCTTAATGCCTCTTTTGTTCTACAATCCCTCCTTACCTTATCCTTGACCTCTCTCATGAATTATCTCACATCTTAACCATCTTCTCTTCTCCATACCATGAATTCTTATATATTTATCTTCACTCTCCTTGAACATCTCTTTGTTCTCTCATGTCCGTTTTCTCAAGCAATAACACTCCCTTGATTCATTGGTAGAACCGTTACCCTTGAATATTCCACCTATTCGCGCAGCTCTCTGACACATCAGCGCTGTTTTAATTTTATCTCGAGCTACCGAACTCCGATTGACATGAAATCAGTTGGGTTAGTTCCAGAATTTCATGCATTAATTTCTGTCCAAAACTCAGCAGTATTCGTTTTGTATCCAAGGAGATACATACGAATTAGTGGAGCATTCAGAATCTGCCAACACTGCTGACATAGCCATCTTGTTTAATTCATATCTCGAGTTCTAAACCTCCGATTGAGGTGATTCCAGTTGGGATAAACTCGTAATTTCGTACTCCTTGACCTAGGAAAAATCCATTATATATGGATATCCTTGCTGGGAGCTACATCTGATCTATTAGGAGGATACCCTCTGACTTTATTAACAACGTGTAGTGTCGTTCCCTTAGCTATGCCTTGATTGGTGGAATTGTGTGTTTGCATGATGATGCTTGGTTTTATGATATTGCTTGTGTTGGTTCTTTGAAGTGAGTGTTGGTGTATTGTGGGTCTTACATCTGCAATAACATCAGTTGCCTAGTTGGGTTTCTCTTTTGTACCTCCCACATCCTTGTCATCTTTTTTTTGTTTCTACTCATTAGAGGACATCACAAGAAAGAAGCTAAAGGCAGCTGCAAGTTGAAGAAAAGAAGACATCACTCTACCTTCCTTCCCACCTTGTGCTTGTTTTTGTCCCACCTAGCTCATTCTAATGAAGACCCCAACAACCAAGAAAGACGGATATCGAAGATCCTACACCCATATGACAAAACAGGATGGCCACCTACCTACCCCAATAGTAATATTCTTGTTTATCTCCCTTCTCCTTGTTTCTTCTTTCTTCGAATCTCGGGACGAGATTCCGTTTAAAGGGGGTAGATTTGTCACACCCTGAAATTTCCTATTTCAGGATGTGAATAGAAAGAATAATTAAATAACGATTTTTTGATAATTTTAAAATTTTTCCAACATTTATTTTTCTTTACAGGGAATATAGTATAGAAAAAATCCTTTGCTTGATTTTCTAAATTAAATAAAAGTTGATAGTGTTGCATTCATGCCGATGCATCTAGTGGTTCTTGAGTGCAAAAAGGTTTAAAAATGCGTTTAGGAGCTGTCCAAACTCTCCCGAGAATTTTCCGGATTTTTCTGGAATTTATTCTCATTTTCCTTGAGATATTTCTATTTATTAGAAGGCTCTAAAATCTTTTTCATGAGCCCCAAATGCTTTATTTGGATTGTTCATGTCTTAATCTATCTCTAGGAAGTTTCCTGGAATATTTGTGATTTTCGGAGTATTTTTCGTTCCTTTAAACAATTTCTAGATGTTTTCTGGAATTGTTTTCGCACTGAAAATAAATTCTGAAAAAAAAGAAAATCTACCCTACTGGATTGGGCCGAGCCTGCGGCCCGACCCAACCCACTCCGGCCCGTCCGCGCCCGCACCGCCCCGCCCGCCCGGCCCGCGCGTGGCCCATCGGCCGGCGCCCATGGCGCCGCCGCCTGCGGGCGGGACCGCCCCGCGCGCGCCCCCATAAAAGGGAGGGCCCGCGGGCGCGCTAGCCCTAGGCGCCCCCCGCCGCAGCCGCCCTCCGCGCCGCCACCGCCTGCCGGGGCGAGAAGCCTGAGCCGCCACCTGGAAACCGAACCGAGTTCGCCGGCGTTGACAGCGGAATCCGACCGCCTCCATCCGTCTCCAACGCCGGTGAGAGCACCTACGAGCTCCCCTTAATCTCCTTTCTCCGTTTTGTGTTTCACCCAAGCCCCTAGGTGTCGGGAACCTCGTCGATTCAATGCTCCAGGAACACGTTCCTGTGCGCAAGGGTCCCTGTCCGTTCTGAACCGGAGGTAGAAGAAGATGTGTGGTTTTGTTGTTTAGGCCCCGGAGAACCCTGTAATAATTAGCATATCTTTTGTGTCTTGCAATTTTTGCTCCTAGTCCCCTAGATCTATTAGATGCTTTCAACCAGATCCACCCAAAGCTCTTTTACAGATCTAACCCTGAGTTTTGCCTGTTTCGCGAGCACTGTTCACTGTGTCTCGGGAATCTTTTCAGCTACTCCCTGAAATCTATAGTTAATCGCGATCAGGTCCTTTTCATCTTGTTTTGCTCATATCTTTTATGTTTTAGCTCCGTTTTAATCCGTTCAAGTTGCGTTAGATTCATAATAATGTAAAGCACGCGTTAGCGGAGTGTTGTCACCATGTTTTGTTTTCTGAAAATAAAATTAATATTAATTTTGATTAATGCCTAGTTATGCATGTCTTTTATAAATAAAAGCAATATAGATCTATATATCGTTTTTCTTAATCAAATTTAATTTGATTAATGATTACTTTACATGCTTTTATGAATAAAATCTAATAGATCTTTTACTCGGTTTTCCATAAGTCAAATATTAATTTGCTTAATGATTAATTAACTTTTATAATTAAAAGTTGATTAGGCTTTCTCCGGCTTTATAAATAAATGTTAATCTTGATTAATACCAATTTAATGCTGTTTTTGATAATAATATGATGAACTCGAATTACAAAGTTTTGTGTAGATTGTTCATATAGTTTAGTTTTTCTAAATTAAATGTTTAATCGGTTAGTTCATATATAAATCTTTACTAATAAAAATTGACTAGTTCTTTACACCGGTTTCGCAAATAAAGTTTAATATTGCATTAATGTTAACATAGGGTATTTTATTTCTGAAATATCCTTTATATTTGTTTTGTTAATTAAAATGAACCTAGCTCATAGCCTTGTTCTCTCATAAATGCAAAACGTTCGTTAGACGTTCTTTTCTCAGCTCAATCTAAGTGTGATCTTTCCGGTCCTAGCTCAATCTTCCGCAATCACAGCTTTAAAGCAAACCAAGCCTTTCTTCCTCTAAGCACGGTTTGTAAGCTTTAGTGATCCATCTAATCAAGCCTATCCTTTAGTGCGTTCTTTTAAAGTTTTCTTTTGGTTGGTGTTTTGTTTTTAGTATGTCTGTTTGTTTGTCTGCCTTGTATGTTTGTGCCCGATGCTTGATGCGCTTAGAGTGAACGCCGTTCGAGAAGTTTGAAGAGCAAGAGGTGAAGATATTCTAAGCAACTACTTTGGTTAAAGGCAAGTGTGTCCTTGATCTTTTGTCCAAAGAATTATACTTAATCACTCACTGCATTGCTTGCATTAATTTTGATGGGTTCCTATTAAGGTTTATCCTAGTCTTTGATTGTCATTCCTTGTTGACCTGGGTTTACATTTATGTTGGGTAGCTATGCTTAGTTGCTATACCTGGGTTATGGTGGTTTTAATGAACAATAATGATGAATCATGTTATACCTTTATGCTATATCTTTGGATGCCTAATATAAGATCATATGTTTAATCAGAACATGGAGCGACCACCCAGAAAACAAGGCTACCACAAGACATATGGCTCGTCTTGGCTTATTAATTAGTGAACCGGGTGTTAGGTATGCTTTACCCGATAAGGGTTGGGGGCCGGCGGGTAGTGGCGTATGGACCGCTCGGGCGTAGGTGTGGGCTTGGCTAAGACACGCGTACTCGTCCGAAGCTTTATACGTTGCACCGGCCGGGTAACCTAGCGGGCACCTACATCCGGGGATCTTTGTAACGGCCTCGTAGCGTCCCTATGCAATCACACCTCGGTAGTGTGGTATGATGCCTAGCTAGCATCGCATGGTTGGGTCTAAAGTTCTTCGGGACTTTTACGCGACTTGTGGGTAAAGATGTACGACTTCTGCAGAGTGTAAAACTAATCGATTAGCCGTGCTCACAGTCAAGAGCGGCCTGGACCGTCACATGATAATTGAACTTGAAGATGGACTTAAATCGTGTTCTCTGGTTATGCCTGCCATATGCTTATGGCGTATTTCTTATCTTATGCTTAATTGTGGGTTGGTATAAACTTATACTTTATTAGTAATCAGGTGCTAATAGAACTTGACCAACTAAAATTACTTAAATGCTTATAGCCCAGTCCACTACAAAGCCTTTGCATACATTCTTTTCCCCACACTTGCTGAGTACGACAAGTGCTCACCTTTGCTATAAACATTGTTGCTGAGAAAGAGGAAGCTGCTATGAAGATGTTGTTGGTGCTAGGCGTACGCAACTCCTAGTCGACTGCCTGTGATGTTTGGAGCCTTCGTTTCTAGGATTAAGCGTAAATCTCTGATAATCTTTCTTTTTCTTATGTGATACTGTTTCTGTATGCACTTATATATCACTATGTGCATGAAACTTGATCCTGGCATGCATATAGGTATTCACTTGGTTTCCTTCGGAAAATCGGGTGTGACACGCGGACGGCGCACCGGATCCTGGTGCGGTCGTTTGCGGCTAAATGCGGTACAGGCGCACGTGTTGCTCGGCCCTGGGTGGCCAGCCGCACGGGATTTGCCCGGGTCTTCTATGGCCACGACCACGCGTGGCCCAGCGTGCGAGCCTAAAACCCCCTGGGTTTTGGAACGCCCCAGGGGTGCTCGACGGTTTGCCCCAAAGAAAGGTGACTCGGCCGCATCTCGCTGGCGGCGAGGTTTCTCGATGGTAACCCGTCCCGCCTCTCAACATGATAGACACGGATCCACAACGCACCTAGACAAATAAAGAAACGGCCTTTGGCCGGACGACGACGCGCGACGGCGAGGTGGCGTGGCGCGACGCCTCGGCACAGGTCGGGCGGCTTGTGCGGCGGCTGTGTTCGCACGGGCGGGAGCGCGTGAGGACGCCCCTAGATGCGCGGTGCGTGCGCGAGAGACACGAGTGGGCCAACGCTCTATGGTTGGGGCTTTCATCCCCGCCCGGTCGCGCACGGCGGGTCGACCATGGCGGAGCACGGTCGGCATCATAGAGGCGGGAAGGAGCAAAGCGCTCATAGCCGACGGCGTTCAAAGACGCGCACTAGGTCGGCGACGAGAACACGTGAGGGCTCCTAAAGGCCCTGCCTTTACCCTGCGCGCGCATGCGCCAAGGCAACCGCGCGGCAAAGGCCGCGGCGGCGCGGCGAGCAGGTCGACGGGCTCAGTGCAAGGGGCAAACGGAGCCAAAGGCCCGACCTTGCCTCTCACACAGCATGCACGTGTGCGTGGGTGCACAGGCACGCGGGTGAGCGCTAGAGCGTGCGCGTGCGCATGCCGGTGTCACGGCCACGGCGGCGACCGAGATAGCGACGGCGACACAGCGGCTCGGACCGCTAACGCGCGACAGGAACAAGGGAGGAAAACCAACGAGGCTACGTGCGCGGCGACGACGGCAGCAACAGCTGCAAGAAACTTTCCCAGCCTGGCTCAATGGCCGACATCACCACTAATGTACGCGGTGGCACGGTGGCGGACACGGCGTTCCCCCTCGGCTCGAAGGCCGGGGCATCCACAGATGAGTGGGGAAGGATAGTCCTCACCTTGGTGGCTCCTGGCCGAAGTGAAGGCGTCGGTGAAGAGGAGAGGTGAGGCTCGTCGGCGCGGAAGAAGACGACAGCGGGGCGCAGGGGATGCAGAAGACGGTGGTGTGTGCGGCGACCCGGTCCGGCTCCTCCTTCCCGAACAGCTCCGGCTCGGCGAAGACGGTGCGCTCCCTCGGCCGGATCCCCGCCTCCTTCACCTCCTCCCCACCCTTGACGTCACCGGCGGCGCAGACAGGGAGCAAACTCCCGGTTGGCTAGGGTTCGCGGGCGCGGCTCCCACGGCTGCTCTTATAGCAGGTGGTAGGTAGGGCGGACGGCGTGATGCGCCTCGGGATGCGTGGAGGCATCCGGCAGCGGCGGGCTTGGCCGCACAGCCAGCCTTTCCACGACGGTGGCGCGGGCTGTGAGAGGAGAAGAGGAAAAGGGGAGAAAGGAGGAAGAAGAAAGGGATGAGGTGGCGGCTTGACAAGTGGGGCCCGCTCGTCAGCGACTCGCGTGCGGGTTAAGGTGGCAGGCAGGGCGACGGCCGGTTGGTGGGCCGCGCATGGGCCAAAAGGTGTGACGGGCCGATCTTGAGGTTGCCGGCCCAAGCTGGGTGTGAAAGTTTTTCCTATTTTCCCAAACTTACACCCTAATCAAGCTAGAATTCAAATTTGAATTTAATTCAAATTTGAATTCACCCGAATAAATCCAAATAAAATCCAAATGAAAATCCAACTTCTCACACTAGCATTTTATGCATCCTAAAATTATAGTTTGACTTGAAGTAAAAACTAGGATTTTAGGGAAGGGAAAAAGAATACATCCTTAATGGTTTCATAAGCACACAATTTCATAGCAAGTTTTTGAAATCCCATATTTTACATACAAACGAATTCAAGGATGTTACACTTCTCCTCTACATCGCAGCATATGCATTCCAAAAGAGGCTTCATCATTGTTGTCGACATGGACGAAACCACGAATCTGTGGTTGCTTCTTTCCTGGTGTCTTCCATTCTCAATGCAATGTGGATTTGATCTGACCGCGCTAGTGTGGTTTTACTCTTGCATGCGCTCTTGTGGTCACTCAACTTTCTCTCTAGCTACTGATGAAGAAACAAATGTGCGAATGAACTATATATATAGGGTGTTAGTCATGGAGTGAAGCATGCCCTCCGAGGAGTTTGTAGTACATACATATTCATGTCAATTTACTGCAGGAACAACTATAAATCAGGCCTCAGTTATGCCATGTAGTCAATTTCGAGTACGATTTGATTCACATGAGACATTCATCCATTTACATGTACAAAAACAGAGGTACCATTACCTGGTGCCTCGCAGGCCTACACAGGGGAAATATATAGAGATTTATAGTTTTAGTTGCCTTACTACAACACCTGACATAGAACTCTTCCTTCATTTCTACTGCTATTATTTGCTCGACCCGTCTAGCACTCTGGCTCACTTCGCTGGTGGTTGGTGCAAAGCATGAAGCGCAAAGACAGATGCAATATGATGCTGGTAGCATATATGTAATGCTCCAGGTTAAAGTCCTACTTCCTCCGTTCCAAACTATAAGCTGTTTTAGCTCTATTAGATTCATTCATAGATGATGTTATGCATTTCGATATACATTATGTCTAAATGCATAATAATATCTATGATCTAGAAAACCAATAACAACTTATAATTCGGAACGGAGGGAGTATTTATTTATATGCACGATGATGGTTGGTGGACTATTACTTCTTTGTTACACTTCACTACTTTTTTTCTGCACATTCTGCTTCCATGCTGCAGGACATCGATCTCGATATGATTGCTGAACCCATTCTTTCGAGTTCTGTAACTTCTGTTCGTTGACAGATCATAATCCAATCATCTGAAAATCTTGTTTCCATTGGTGCAACATATTTAGATAGTGTTTGGTGTGTAAAGAAAAGTGATGAGATCTAGGTTTGAGTGCTAGATTCGCATGTGCAACAGAGCTTTACGTTCTTGCGGTCCCAACGGGAGGCACAATAAATAAGTTTTTTACGGTACACAATACAACTTGTATGTAACAGAAAAAGACATATATGTAAGGATATGACGGTTGAGATTAATTCTATACGACTAGTTTTTTTAGATGTCGTAGTATTCAAAGGTTGTATGAGTAGTATAAGGGTATTATAGATAATGTAAAATGATATTGTTGTATATAGGAAATGAAATATATGAAATATTTTAGATAGTATAAGGAGGCATCGGGAATTTTTTTTGTCCAAATAATATATATCTATAAAATTAATATTTTACCCATAGAGAAAAATGATAATACGTCCGTACGATCATTGAGTCGTATTGTGTACCGTAAAAAACCTCATAATGAAAGCCTGATGAAGACTCTTGCATGGTTTTTCCAGGCTACAACTAGAAGCAGAACTTTGAGCAGTACTCAATCTGCTCAGCATGAGAAAACACCCATTAAGAATATCCACCATCCCAACTCTGCACAATGATGAGGGCCTATGGATTAAAAAAAATGCCTGCAGAGGCACATTATTCCACAGAGTAAGAAAACAGTTTCCTTTTAACACTTTTTATGCCTCGACATCAGGGTGGATTGAAACACTACTTTTTGAACACTTTTTATGCCTCGACATCAGGGTGGATTGAAACACTATTTTCTTTTATATATGCATGATCGATGATGGTTGGCGTGCTTTTTTGTGTTTTTTTTCAAGAAATTCAGGGTGGGGGGGGGGGGGGGGGATCCCACCTACTGCGTTAATCTCGAAAAGTGATCAAGGATCACAAGAGTTACAGGGGGAGAGCTTTTGTGAACACGGACGACGTGCGTGTTTAGCTCGAGGACATGAGCTTGCCACACTGAAAGCTGTTGTTTGAGCAGCAGCGCGGGTGATGCCCAGTGCATCCCAAAGTAGAGTACCAGGCTGCATTCATACAAGAGGTGCTCCGCAGTCCCGATAACCTCGCACCCTTGGGGGCATTTGCTTCGTCAGCTTTCTTTGTTGCACATAAAGTTGCCATTTTCTACTCTCTAAGCACACATACAACTGAAAGAACTTCTGTTTGGTCAGTAGAGATTAGTTGGATTACGTACTATGCAAAAATGCTCAAAAGCCTTAGCTACGGTTCTCGCCTTCTCGGTAACACTGGTAGTCTGAAATCATAGCACATGTTCTCCTCCCAGATATGTTTGTATTGTGACTAGCAGAGCAAGAGAGGAACGCAGAAGAATGTATTAGGCTTGTCGATATATATGATTGCTGAACCCATTCTTTTGAGCTCTGTAACTTCTGTTCGTTCACAGGTAATCCCATCGTCTGAAAATCTTGTTTCGACTGGTGCAACATATGTAGGTTCTCTTGTGTAAACGAAAAAGATGGAAGTTAGGTTTGAGTGGTCGATTTGCATGGGCAGCGGAACTTGACATTCTTGCGGGCATGGCCCCGATGGGAAACCTCAAAATGTCATCAAAGAGAACTCAATAAGCAACTCTGTCTATAGAACCACGGCCTCCGAGAACCTTCTGCAGTAGCCTATTTACCTGGTGCCTCACATTTTTACAATGGTAGCTTCAGTATGCTTCCCGTGCACTTTCTATCAAAAATGCCTTGATGGTAGGTGCAAGCTGAGGTGTGCTCTGTACAAGGAAGAGGTAAAATGAAGTGTTTGCAAACTAACACTTTTTTATCAAATGCTGGTACCAGATATATAATGCTATAGTTCCAAGTACTATTCAAGCACATGATGTGATGGTTGGTGAACAATTTTTTGCAACTTTGTTCTGCTTTTCATATAATTTAAAAAAATCGATTTTTCAGCATTCACGCTGCATTAGTGATCAATATAATCTTCCGGTCTGCAGGGACATATATGTCTAACAAACTGCAACTTGATTTGTATCCATCTAACGATCTTTTCTTCTGCCCTCTTGTGTGCACACAAATAAAGCAAGCCATTTGCACTAGCTGGTGCTTGATAACTGAACGTACTTGCGAGCATAGGAAACAAGCTCAGGGAAATTGTTGATCGACAACGGCGGTGTTACAACACACATGCATGCAATCTGCATCTATGGGTGTATGCGTGCAATAGCCTGCTTTGCTCACCTGCTGTTGTTGAATCCATCCTAAACCCTAAACCCTCAAATGTAGTTTCTAATGATTATAGGTTTATAACCACAAATAAAATAATATAAGAGAAATTAGTGGTCAAAGTATAGTTTGAAAGACCGTGTCGTGTCTGCTCGCGCCTTATAAACGAGAAAGGAGTGAGTATGTTTCTCTATATATGCCCTTTGGAATATGTTATATAGTCTTACCCCTCTTTAAAATTTTTTCCTTACCTGTGTTAACTAGAACACTTCTTTCGTGACACGGGAAATGGCTCGTCAAGGAATTGAGATTCTTCGTAAGCACCACGGTGAGATCTACCGGTGGATGGAGAGGGCTTTTCTCGAGCTCGGAGTCCCCCCCTACCCACGTGACTTACCGCGCGGAGTACGTGCCAGCACCGCGGTTCTGCTGGTGCCATGCACAGTTACAGTCCTACCTCACCCGGCGCTGCCTGGCTTCAAAGAGAAGTCAGCTATGGCATCGCGATGACTATACACACCGCCTTGGACCTCGCCTATCGATTGCCTACCCCGTTGCCAAGAACTTGAGAGAGAGAGCCGTACATTGCAGCATACGCATTCCAAAACAACCCAAAACAGACCTCATCGATCCTAGCCACATCAACCGTACACGTGAGTTCGCGGTAGCTTCTTTCCTGGTGCCTTCCATTCTCAATGCAATATGGATTTGATCTGACCTATAGCTAGTGTGGTTTTTCTTGCATGCCCTCTTGTGCTCACTCATCTTTCTCTTCTTATCTATCCAGGTACTGAAGATGGACACTGCAAAGCAAATGTGTGAATGGACTATATGTATAGGGTAGTAGTCATGCATATATATGGAGTTAAACAATTATCCAAGAATTATTACTTTTGTAATAACAGAAAGGTTGAAGTCCATTCACAATGTGATTGTTAGGTGATGACGGTGTGCTTTCGCCTTGAATTCAGTCTCAAACTTTAAGACTATGTCACTTTAATTACTTAACATATTGCTAGGACGATCGAATAGCTTCAGTACCAAATTGATGGGTGGCAATCTCATCCATTTTAATTATGAACTTGATCTACTTTTGCTCGTGGCCTTACTTTCACTACAACTATTATAATAACAAATTAAATCATATGTAACTCTCTGAAAAGATGCAGAATTGACCTCCATTAAAAATTTGTACATTTACAGAACTCAAAGCGCTATTTATTAACTGCTTTCCATGGGACAATATTAGTTTTAGAATCGTCAGAAGCTGATTTTTCAGAAGGGAAATTTTTTCTCAGAACCATGATTCTGAGAATTAAATATACAGCTAATTAATCTCACAAGGAATTAAATGATATGGTTGTTAGGGCAATCAAAATAGCATAATAACAAACTTAATAGCATACCTACTCTCTCTGAAAATATGAAAACTGAACTCCATTAACATGTACATTTACAATTACAAAATTCAAATCGCCATTTAATTTATTATTGCATCCTCTGGGACAAGATTAGTTTCAGAATCGTTGGGGTCTGAATTCTGCAGAAGGGAGAAATAAGATGGTTCTAAATGGTGTAATTTGATGGCTCTAAGTAGTATTAAATAGTGTATAGCTAATCTCTCAAAGGGATCAAATGCTATGCTATGCGTGTGAGCGTGTCATTATTGCTTATAGTAGGTCGGTGTTTTACCCTTATCTAAAACCATTGCATTTACCAAAAACAGACTTACCATGAGAGCATGAGAAGGGCACGTTGACCGTGTGATTGCTGATCCCCAAGTTTGCTGGGGAATTAGGATGATTTGTTCCCTCTCTGTACAGCAAAGTTCTCTGACGGGCCATGTATATGAAGGCTTCCTTGCTGATTCACCGTTATCCGAAATGAGCTTTTTACGGTAGACCCATATCACTCTATACCACTGTTTAAAATGGACTGATATGAAAGGATCCGACGGTCGAGATTAATTGTATACCACTGAAACTTACACTTGTGGTATAGGTGGTATAGAAGGGTGGTATAGGGGTATTATTGAAAGTTTTATTTTAGTGGCATTAATGAAATATATGATTTTCTCTAATCCTCTCTTCCTTTTCTCGATTTCCTTTACTCCTCTCTCGTCCCGGCGGCACCGCCGGCAGCGGCGCACGCGGCACAGTGTTGGGAACCTCGCGCCACCAGCAACCAACTGCGGAACGGCGTGGGCGCAGGGGTCATCGCGCGACCACAACCAACTGCGGGTCGGCGCGGTTGCAGGGATCCCTCGCGACACCTACGGCCAAGCGCGGGGCAGAGCGGGTACCTGGTACTCGAAGACTTGGGATACCAAGGACCTCGAACTGAAGCTGATCATCCTGTTCCCGGAGACGCGCTGCCGCAGTCCATGTTGATAATGCGACCATGGATCTTACGGGTAAAGGGAAGCAGCAGTTCATGTAGATAATGCCACGGCTGAAGAAAGCATTGAAAAGTTGAAACCTAGAATGGAACATCGGAGGCAATATGGATATGATGTGTAATTTATTGAGAGCTACCTTTGCAATTGAAGTGGCATTAGTGCAGGCTGCTATGACAAAAATCAATGTGTAATTTATTCTGAGTTACTTCTCGTGTATGTGTTTTTAGTTACTCATGTAATTTATATTTGGACAACTTGTGAATAAGTAAAGTTAATGGTCATTCTTTGGATAACTTTATTTTTTGATTTTTCAAGTTTAGCTACTCAAAGTTTCAATTTCATGTAATGGAGTATCAATTTCAGTTTGAGGTTTAATTAAATGGTCATATTTCAATCTAACAGTCAAGTTTCAGTCTAATAATTTTATGATTGAGAAAGTTTATGGTCAGTCATGATCGACATGTATATTTATCTTATTCTGTAAAAACTTATTTGACCTTTCCTTAAAAAATATACAACACTGACATAGTTCAGATCAAATTCAAAATTGTCAGATCAACAAGGACAGGACTAGGAGTACATGGCAAACTAAAGCTTTCAGATTTGAGAACTCAAATCTTTCATATTTTAGTTCATGGCAAACTCGCGAATAACTAGAACGGATAATTACAAGCACTTTGTTCAGCGCTGCCTTGCAGGAGTACATGTCACCGGTCCATCTCTGTTGACTTTCTGTACATAGGCAAGAAATCGCATTACTGTTGTGTGTCTAGCTGTCCATTAGAGTGAACCTCTCCATCAGTCAAACATGAAACATTTGTAGTAAATACTTCTGTCTTCTCCAGGTTGTTGATGCAATTTTGCAAGCTGTGGTCTATAATCCAGCTTTGCAAGCACTTCGAGTTACTCTGAAGACGGCTGAGACTATGCTCTCGGCTTTGCAAGCTCTCATCAGATTATGTAGCAGAACATTGCAGAAGTCATCAGCAGAGGGTCACTAAGAACCTGGTGACAGGAATGAAACTTGCTTAACAGATTGGCTGGATTGAACAAGAAGGGGATGTGGTGGCAGTACCATCAGTAGCAGGCTAGGCAGCAAGTTGAGCTCGAGGCCATGGAAGAATCCCGAGGTCTGCACTTCCACCTGAGGACGGGACTCAACCGGATGCCGACGCAGGGTATAAGAAGGATGAGAAGGGCACGTTCACATGTACCATGAGGATGAGAAGGGCACGTTCACATGTACAAAATTTGCTGCTCCTTAGTGATCATGCAGTATTTCTGCCTTTGCCTTTAAAGAAAAAATAAAAGAATAGAATGTGTGGGCGCTCCGATCCAAGGTCGTCAGCATGTGTAGTTTGCATGGTGATCGAGGCACATAGAGAAATGGATGATGTGGGCCGCGCTGGAGATCATATGATGAGATTCAATTGAGCATTACCGACAGTTATCTCCCCAAAAAGAAATGTTGCCAGCCACAGCCAGTTCCCCGTCCGGACACTGCGAGCCACCAGCAGAGTGTCAGCAGCTACACAGCTGCTATAATCCACCACAAACTAGTAATGTTTGGTGACAGAATCCGCCCCGGACTACTAGGTTTATTCTTGGAGCGAACAACAGCGATAGTCAGACGACAAATCTAGCGGCACAACCACCTCCAACAAATAGTGCTCTGAGGTTATGTGATTTGGAGCTAGTAACTCTGTTTGCTCCACTAGTCTAGCGTTATCAACAAACTCTTCATCAGTACATTGCAGCATATGAATTCCAAAAGAGGCTTCATCATTGTCGTCCACATGGTGTGGAATTCAAATAGGTGCTAGCTTCTTACCTGGTGCCTACCATTCTCAATGCAATATGGATTTCATTCATCTCACCTACCTAGCTAGTGTGCTTTTACTCTGCATGTCCTCTTGTGCTCACTCATCTTCCTCTTCTGATCTCTCCGTTTACTGATGATGGACACTGCAAAGCAACTATGTGAAGGAAGTATATATATAGGGTAGTAGTCATGGAGTAAAGCAGTGACTCCAAGAATTATAGAACTGGTCGCTGATTTTTTTCAATAAGGGATTACAAAATCTGGCCTCTACATCCAGGGATGTACACAGTTAATTATTACAAACCGTTCTTGGTGATAAGTAAGCAAACCAAAGTCTTTAAAAGATAAACGGACTAAAGCAAACGATATAAGTGCTTCCACCCTCTATTTGATATCTCTAAAGCAATAATCGCTAATTTCTTGCTCATCAAGGTGAGGGCGTCCTTGGCTTGCTCATCACGCTGTAGTTGGGCCCAAGAACGTAGCTAGTATGCTCCCTTGAAAATAATCTACATAATATATAGAGTTAGTTTTCATTTTCTTAAATATTACATCATTCCGGCAGCGCCAGATAGCCCAACACAACGCAGAGGTACCCACCCAGATCAAACCTTTCATCTTTTTAGGTTGATTATTCAGCCATGTACCAAACAAATGGCTGATAGACCTAGGTTGGTTCAGATTAGTAGAGAAAAGGATGATTCTCCAAATCGTTTTAGTAAACGTACAATCAAGGAAGAGGTGTTGGATAGTCTCATTCCTATTGCAGCTGATACATTTCTTACTACCTTTCCAATTTTTTCTAGCCAGATTATCTTTGGTTAGAACAACCTCCCTTTGCAGAAACTAGAGAAAATTTTTTATTTTTAGTCGAATCCTCATCTTCCAGATCTTCCTATGATGAAAAGGTGGTTGTGTATCAATAAGATGGTGATACAAAGACCGGACGATATATAAGCCGAATCTGCTTAGGCTCCATTTAAAATAATCTAAGCTGTCAGTCAGTTCTACATGTGAGATCTGTGCCACTAAACTAAGCCAATTTCTAAGTTTGTTCTCCACCAAAGCCCTTCTGAAAGAGATATTAAGAGGGCTTGTGGCCATTATTTTGGATACAATTGCGTGTGGATCCCTCACTATATTATATAAGTTTGGATATTGAACTTTGAGAGGCTTGTCTCCTACCCAAGTATCGTCCCAGAACCTCACATTGGTCCCATCTTTGATTTCGAAAGAACCTTTAGCCAACACCTCATCTTTCATATGCATGAGGCCTCTCCAAAAATGAGAATCATAAGGTTTGTCTGCCACTTGTGTTAAAGATTTTGATGTTAAGTATTTGTTCCGAAGCAACGTTTGCCACATACCATCTGTCTTTAGTAAATTAACTAACCAATTGGCGAGAAGGCATTTATTTTGTAGCTGCAAATCAAGGATACCCAAACCACCTTGTTCCTTAGGACGACATAAGATGTCCCATTTGGCATGTCTGTATTTATGTTTCTGTGAAGATCCTTGCCAAAAAATCTTGATATAAAATGATCCAAGTTTTTAAGAACCTCTTTCGGTATTTCGAAGAAGGACATCATAAACATGGGTAGGCTACTTAAGATTGAGTTGAGTAAGACAAGTTTCCCCCGTAAGATAGGTATTTTGCCTTCCAGCAAGAAATTTTTTGTTCAAAGCGTTCTTCAACCTTTTTCCATTCAGAATTCAAGAGTTTTCTATGGTGCATTGGGATCCCAAAGTATCTCAAAGGGTATTCCCCTGTATTACAACCAAAGAGAGAAGTATAGAATTCCTCCATCTCTTTAGCTGCCCCATAGCAAAAATCTCACTCTTATGGAAATTTATCTTAAGCCCAGATAATTGTTCGAAAGCTCATAGAAAAAGTTTTAGATTCTTTGCTTGCTTAGGATCATGGTCAATGAAGATAATGGTCTGCATATTGTAGGATTAACAAACTATCATCAACGAGATGTGGAAGGACTCCTCTTATTTGACCATCGGCTTTTTCTCTATTAATAAGAAGAGCTAGCATGTCGGCAATGATGTTGAATAAGATTGGTGATATAGGATCGCCCTGTCTGAGTCCTCGTTTGGTCTGGAAGTAGGAGCCAATTTCATCATTTATTTAAATCCCACACTTCCACAAGTGACCATACTTTGAATCCACCTACACCATTTAGGTGAGAAGCCTTTCATACGAAGGGTTTGTTGTAGGAAAGATCATTTAACCTTGTCATATGCCTTTTCAAAATCAATTTTGAAAATGACACCATCCCTTTTCATAGTATGTAGCTCATGAATAGTTTCGTGTAGTATAACTACTCCTTCCATGATGTTCCTACCAGGCATGAAGGCGGATTGTGTTGGGCTCACCACCTTCTTGGCTACAATATGAAGCCTATTTGTTCCCACTTTAGTGAAGATTTTGAATCTAACATTGAGGAAACAAATTTGTCTATATTGCTGGATTTTGGTCGCATTATGAATCTTAGGAATTAACGTAATGAATCCAAAGTTCAGACTGTACAGATCTAGAGCCTCCCTATGCAGATCAGCAAAGAGAGGTAGAAGATCCTCTTTGATGATCCCAGA
Source organism: Cenchrus americanus (assembly GCA_947561735.1). NCBI lineage: Eukaryota > Viridiplantae > Streptophyta > Magnoliopsida > Poales > Poaceae > Cenchrus > Cenchrus americanus. The sequence continues at coordinate 280,932,657 of OX387239.1, read as the reverse complement.
AGACCTGATAAAATTCCGCAGGAAATCCATTAGGCCTGGAGCTTTATTATGCTCCATTTGGAAGACTACGTTTCTCACTTCAGATTCAGTGCATGGGCCAATGAGAAATTCATTTTCCTCATGTGATATATGTGGGATATCCATGATTTGATCTTCCAAAAGGGATGTTCTCTATTGAAACATTTTATTCACGCTTCCTCATAACACCGCATGCTCTCTTTCTCTTCTATGGTCTGCCGCTCCTGAGAATGTAGATCAAGGTGTGGTGGACATGAACAGGACGACCAGGGTATATATATTGAGGCCTCATTAATTTAATTTTTGTGTAGCATAGGTCGAGGACATAGTTGGAACCATTCAAATTCTGCACCATTCCTTCTAGAAACATTATCATTTCTTGGCTAAAAAAACTCATCCATTATAATTCAATATAATTCCACACCTACCAAATTGTTAGCACAATTCATTGCTCAGCCTTTTCATGCGCGTATCCATGTGTGTGTATATGACTATGTACATGAGATCCATAGTATAGGCAATACCTTGTAGTCCAATGGTAGGAAGGTCCAGTGGGACGCTACCCACCAGGGTTCAAATCCTGGTGCTCGCACTTTTTCCTGGATTTATTCCGGGATTTTCCAGCGTTATGCGCTAAGTGGTAAGCGACGTACGTTCCCGTCGACGACGAGACGCCAGTGGTGACTTCGAGAATCTCCAGATTTGCCAGTGCTCAGTCCTTCGAAGGTGCTCATAGGGTTAGGGTTTGCGTACGTGTACTCATAGGGGTGAGTGTGTACGTGTTATGAACGTGTGCGTTGCACTGTGCGAATCTCAAAAAAAAAATACCTCAGCCATGTGGTTAGATGTTAGTCTGTTATTCTTTCCTAGAAGTGTCCAATTAGGATTGAAGGGTATCAGGAATTCAGGAGGCGCCACAAAAATGAGTACCTGCTGCGGTGGCACACAACGCCACGGGTTCGCTGCTATGCTCTCCAGCAGTTCCTCCTTGATGAGATGAAGCGTGTGTGCACAAAAATGTTGAGATCTCATTAGGCAACACTTCGTCTGCAGGTTCATCAAACGAAGAAGTCTCATGCACAGTAGCATGCCTTGGCGCTCCGTCCCATGGAAGGTCAAAGAGGTGGTACTCGCATCTCTGTGACAACAACTATGAGGGTGTTTGGATCCCACGTGGCTAGATAATAGAGACTAAATTTAGTCACCTTTAGTCACTTAACCTCCAAACACCCCTGACTAAAGGGTAACTAAAACTAGTTTAGTGCCTAGTCACCCATACCCCAACTTTTGCTGACTGAAATCCCTCCTCTCTCTCTTCTAATTAATTTCGTTTACTATGGGCCTGCATCCCACCAGTTCGGCCTCCCACCCGTGAGGTCTCGCGGCAGGGCAAGGCGCAGGCGACGCTGCCACATCCCTCGGCCCCATCCGTTCCACCGCCGCGCCGCTCCCGCACCTCCCCCTTCTACATCGCACGAGAAGGTCCAACGCCGCCCCATCTCGATCCCTTCGGCCTCGACGAGCAGGTCCAGCACCACCCCACCGACCCCAGCCACGCCGGCAACCATGGACGATGACGGCCATGAACTCCCCTTCGATTTCTTCTCACAGACAGCGTCTTTCGGTGCTGCGGTGACCCTCATCAATAGGGACAGGTGGGTGTAACACCCAAAAATTCCATCACTTAAAAATGCTAGCAACAATTAGAATTTTATTTCTAAGGGTTAATAAATTTGAATAATTAAATTTGCCTTTAATATATATGCAATAATAATTAATTAATCTAGAGAAACCAAGTGTTTGTGCATCATGTTGAATGCATGGGTTTTGATTGATTGTGTGGTCAAAAGTTTGTTTAAAAAAATTTTGAAAAGGTTTTGAGTAAAAGTTTCAAAAGGAAATAAAAGAAAAGGAAAAAAACAAAACTGATCAAGACCCTCACCCAACCCTCTTTCTAGCCCACCTAGCCCAGCCTGTCTTTTTTCTTTTTTTCCTTTTTGCCGCGCGGCCCAAAACCCAGCAGCCGGCCCACTTCACTCCAGCCGGCCCGCTTTCCCTCATGCGCCACTGACAGGTGGGGCCCACCTGTCAGGGCCATCTTCAAGCTCCAGGCGCCGCCCCACCTCCTCCCCCCGGCCGTGCCGCCGCCCGTTGCCCGCGCCCCCTCGCCTCCCCGCGCCGCCTCCCCTTCCCTCCCGGTGCGCGGAGCACCCAACCGTCACCGCCCCAAGCCATCCCCGCCCCTTCTTCTCTGCGAAACGGCCGCGCACCGAGCCACCGGCCTTAATGGCGGCCGCGCGTGCCCGCCGCCCACCGCCTTGCCCGCGCCTCCTCCCCTCCCCTCTCCACCTATAAAAGCCGCCCCCGAGCACCTCTCCACCTCGCACCGCTCACTCGAGCTCTTCTCCTCCTCTACACCGCCGCCCCCAAGGAAGCCCGCCGGAGCGAGGAGTACACCGGCCGCACCTCGTCGCCGAACCACCGCACCGCCGCCTCTTCTTCCCCTTCGAGCGGCTCGGTGAAACCCCCCCCTCTCCTCTTTATTTTGGTGTCTTCACCCCGTTGATTAGTGCACCGTAGCTCGGTTTTGGCATCTCCGGCGAGCCGGCCGGCGAGCCGCCGCCGCCGGACAGCAGCGCCACCGCCGCCTGTAGCCAGCCCACCGCCGCTCTTTAGCTGCAGCGATCCGCAGCCCTTAGATCAAGTCTAACGGCCCAGATCTAATTCAGCCACCGGTCAACAGAGTGCATACCAGTCAATTCTAGGGTTGCGCCGGCAAATATTCTAAAGAGCCCCTGTCCTTTTTACAAATTGCATGCCGATCCTTCCACCATAAAGAACTCATACAAGTTGGTCCTGATTTTTATGGTTAAGCCCCTAGCCTTTCAAAAATGATTCACCCGCAGTCCAAGGCTCACATTTTTGCACCATAGTCCTCTAATTTATACCTATAATTATGTTTTAGCCCCTGGATTTTTTATGGAAAACCCCCTAAGGATCATTTTCTTTTACAAAATAGTCCCTAGAATTTGTTTTAATCATAACTTTTTCGTCCTAGCTCCGATTTAGGCGTTTTTGGTGTCCATGCGATCGTCTCAACAAGCACGTTAGTTTTAGAAGCTTGTATTAGACTTCTAGCAATGTTTGATGTACTGTTTTATTTATTGCTTGTTTCCTCTTGTTTGATCGTAGAGGACGTGCCGTTCGAGGTCGGGCAGGAGCCATCTTTTGAAGAGGTTGAGCCCCAGTTTTTAGAAGAAGGAGGCAAGTGGATTTCCCCCCTGCATACTCTTTTTGTACTAATAGCATGCATATTATCACACTTTAAATTTTAATCGTTATGCATAAATTTTGATGGGAAATGCCTATTAAGGAAATGACTAGATTTTAATCCTTATACCTTGCATACCTTGTTTTAAATAAATGTTTGGGTAGATAAATGCTTAGATGCTATACTTTGGGAATGGAAGTTAACTTTTAAAATGTTGGATTTAAATGGAATTGGTGTTTATGATAATTCAAGAGCATATAAATTAAAACATGGAGAACCACCCAGGAAAACAGTGCAACCACAGTCCATATGGCTCTGGCTTAGCAAATTAATTAGGAGTGTAAATTATCTAATAGCCCTTGTCCGGAAGGAACACAGGGGGCTCCGGGTTGCAGGGGTATAGCCCGGTCCTTTTGGGGTAGTAGCCTTTGCTAAGGTGCTGACCACTAGGGAGGGTTATGGTCCGCCCTGAGTCAGAATCGTCGTGGGATATTGGTGTTTTGCACGCCTTTGTAAAGGCTTCGTAGTGAACCCCTTGCCACTCACCTCGGAAGTGTTTAAGGGCTTTGCAAACCCGGGCAGGATGGGGAACACGAACTGTGGGTAAAGTGTACAACCTCTGCAGAGTGAAAACTAATCGATCAGCCGTGCTCACGGTCAAGAGAGGCTTGGACCCTCACATGATAGTTAAACTAGAAAAAGATTTCAAATTGTGGTTTACTTATGATTTGGAGGAATAGTCTTGAAAAAGCTAAGTTTTGGGTTGGTATACACTTACACTTAGTAAATAGGTGCTTGCTAATAAAATTGGACCAACTTAAAATGCTTACCGCTGAAAACCCTAGCCTACCCTTGATAGCTTTGCATTTTCCCCCACGGGCTGAGTACCAACCATAAGTGTACTCACCCTTGCCATATGTGTTCAGAGGAGGATGCTGGAGCAGAGTTCTTCGACGAGTTCGATGGATTCTGAGGCTCACGTTACCCCCAGTCAGGAGCTTGTGAAGTTGGAGACGGTGTTTCATCGTCTAGCTATCGATGTTCGTATTAAGACCTTCGAGTCTATCGATGAGTGTAATAAGTTAATAAACCTCTCTATGTAAGTTTTGAGCATTGTACTATGATATTACACTCAATTGTCTATCATATGTGTGAAATTGTGATTATGGCACACGTATGAGATGCATTCGGTTTTCTTCGGAAAACGGGTGTGACAGAGTGGTATCAGAGCAATGCTGACTGTAGGACGCAGCCTTAGATAGAAATGGTCGAAATAAGGACATTATCTAGAAAGACATTTCAGCTCTCTCATTCAAAAAAAATCCCCTAAATACACCTAAAAATCTATCTTATTTGCTTTTGTTAAAACCTTGTCCCCTTTATTGTTTTATTCTGCTCTGAGTTCAGTTTTCTTTTCATAGATGGCCAGGACTCAGCCGTTCGGAGCGCAGCTGCCCCCTCCTGTCCAGCCTGAGGAGGAACCGGAGGACCCGTACTTCTTCGTTGAGGCTGAGGATGGAGCGATCCTGGAGGTGTACTCTGATGGAGAGCTGGGATCTCGCGAGCTCTGCCTTCCCCGCCAGCGGTAGAGGTGCCGCCACCAGCTGCCCCTGCCTCACCAGCAGCTCCTGTCGCTCTTGAGGATCCTGCACCAGTTGCCGCGGAAGGAGATCCAAACGACTCTAGCGACGACACCGAGGATAGTGAGGCGACAGAGGATGACAACGAGGAGAGGGACGACGCTTACTACGAGGGACCTCGCGAGGGAGACCCGTACTGCATCATGCACTCGTCCGAGGTGGCACTTGGCTACTTCCCTTGGTTGCTGCGGAACACTCTACTGGAGCTGGGGAACACCGTGTACCCCATGTACGTCACCCACAGCTGGAACGAACCGCCACTAGGCACCTACTACATGACCAGGGTCCACATCAGGGTGCGCAACCATGCGGAGGAGGTTATATCTCGCGCACGACCCATGATTCTACTACACCTCACTCTACCTACCAGGCATCTGTCAGCAATGCCGCCAGGAGGGCCTTGTTCTCTCTTCGTTTCAGGCATGACCAGGAGTTGAGCCTCAGCGACTACCACCACATCCCTCGTCGTACCAGTGGCACTGAGCAGACGGTGGTACCACTGACCGGCTCCGAGGACCCACGCCTCCACACTCTTGCCCAGGTCACGGCAGCGCTCAACACTGACCTGGAGGGTGCTACGTCCGAGCTGGAGCAGACCCACGGTGAGCTGAAGGACGCTTACGCCAAGATTGCGCAGCTGGAGGCCGAGCGTGACGGTAGGGAGCCACCCGTTCGGCCCCGACGAGACCCCTTTCCCCGCGGAGTCACCACCCCGCAAGAGGCTTCGTTACGGCTCTTCGTCCGCTACCACGGTCTTCTGGGTTAGGATGCCACCTTGTGTTGAGATCGTTAGACCCGTCCCTGCGAGGACGTAATCGATGTAATAATGCTTGTTGGTTGAAAACATGGTTGATTTGGGTCTTTGCTTGACTGAAATGCTTTGTGGTGTGATGGCCGCATATGCATTAATAAAATAATTAAGTTTAAATTTAATCTTAGCCCCTTTCTCTCTTACTCATGTTTATCGATACTGCTCTTATCTGAAATGACTTTCTCTAACAATCAGATGGTAAACACCAGGTCCGGAGGTGGACAGGACGTACCGCCCGTGATACGTGCTCACATCGCCAATCAGCAAAATCCCGCCCCGCCTCCACCTCAGGGATTAGCAATGGATCCAACCATGCGGCGCTTCTTCACGGCACGGATGCGGTTGATTCGGGATCTTACGCCACATCCCGAGAACTCCGCAGGCACGGCAAAACAATCCGCCACCACAAGGACCTCCACCACCTCCACCAGTCAACAAACACAGAGAGTTTATGAGCCACCATCCACCTACCTACTCCCACTCAGTGGATCCCCTTGACGCCGATGATTGGCTCAAGACTATCAATAAGAAGCTAAACATCACTCAGTGCAATGACCGAGAGAAAGTCCTGTACGCCTCAGGACGCTTAGAGGGTGCTGCAGCCGATTGGTGGGATGCCTACACTGTAGCACGTGCCGCTGCTGACACTATCACCTGGCAGGAGTTCCAGGAAGCTTTCCGTACTCACCACATCCCGTCTGGAATAATAAAATTGAAGCAGAAAGAGTTTCTCGCTCTGAAGCAAGGCAGCATGTCCGTCAGCGAGTATCGGGACAAGTTCACACAACTGTCTCGGTATGCTCCGGATGAAGTGGATACTGACCCGAAGAGGCATGAACGATTTCTGGATGGTCTCATAGGGCCACTAAACTATCAGCTCCAGAGCCACACTTTCCCCAACTTCCAGACCCTATTAGACAAGGCTATCGGTCTTGAAAGCAAGCGTAGAGAACTTGGAGACCAAAAACGCAAGTTCCAAAACCAAGGGCAGTCTAGCAGCAACACACGTCCCCGCTACAATGCACCACGAAATCCTCGGTTCCGCTCGGGGAGGATATAGTGGAAATTTTCGCGAGAACCGGTCATTCCGGCGTTCGGCTCGGCGGCCCCGAGCGCTTCCATCGGCGGACTCCTCGTGCCCCAATTCAGCAGCAGAGTCGCCCGAACAATGCCCCAGGTGCTCCAGTAAGAAACACCGCACCAGTTCAACCTAGTGGATGCTTCAAGTGCGGAGAGTTAGGGCATTATGCCAATAACTGTCCCAAGCGTGGAATGCAAACTCCACAGAAGGGCAATGGTCGAAGCCCGGGCGACCATCCTCTCGAGTTCGCACCGGGAATTCTACTCCTCGGGCGCGAGCTCAACAAAACTTTGTGCATGGGAAAGTAAACCACGTGACGATTGAGCGAGGCACGGGGAAGCTCCCGAGGTCGTGCTTGGTACGTTCCTTGTCAATTCGAACCCGCATCCGTTTTATTCGATTCCGGAGCATCACATTCATTTGTTACCAATCAATTTGTGGAAAAATATAGCTTGCCCATGAGTCTTATGAAGACACCATTACTAGTTAGCTCCCCGGGCGGTGAAATGAAAGCCAGACACATGTCCACGGGTGAACCTTAAACTTAATGAGATAGAATTTCTAGCCGACCTAGTAGTTTTAAAATCCTGGGGAATAGATTTAATACTTGGAATGGATTGGTTGCGCAAGCATGACGGGGTGATTCATTGTCGCAAGAGATCAGTGGTTTTAACTAGCCCACAAGGAAACAGAATTGAGTTCAAAGTGGATAACTCATCCGAAGAACAAGGAACAGTGAATTCAGCAAAGGGCAAATCCTTAGAAGAAATCAAAGTTGTGAACGAGTATCCCGACGTATTTCCAGATGAGTTACCAGGTATGCCGCCTGACCGCGACATTGAATTCAGCATTGAACTTTTACCTGGTACTGCTCCTATTTATAAAAGACCATATGGAATGAATGTTAAGGATTTGGCCGAATTAAAGAAACAAATAGATGAGTTTCTTAGTAAAGGTTACATTCGACCCAGTTCGTCACCCTGGGGGTCTCCCATTCTCTTTGTTGATAAGAAAGATGGTACTAGAAGAATGTGCATAGATTATCGTCCCCTTAACGATGTTACCATCAAGAATAAATACCCCTTACCCAGGATTGGAGATTTGTTCGATCAGATGAAAGGTGCTAAAATATTCTCCAAGATTGATCTACGATCCGGGTACCATCAACTGAAAATCCGATTAGAGGACATTCCCAAAACTGCTTTTACATCTAGATATGGCTTATACGAGTTCACGGTTATGCCTGTTGACGGTGTATTTTGGTGCACCTAGCATGTTCATTACACTTTGGTTTGGATTTGATTATGGAACTAACCCGCCACTAGGCACACTAATCATATGACAAGTTCATCTTTGTGCATGCATTTGGAAGTGTTGTGTTTATGTAGGAAATCATGGACATAAAAGGACGGATTCGCAATAAGTTCAAAGGAGCATTCATGGAGTCTTGTTCGTGTTCATGAGCTCGCTGAAATCACTTCCAATGGTGGCGAGGACCGAAGTGCTACGAGGAACACCCCCGGGGATTGAAGCGTAAAAGATCAAACTTCATGCAAAGAGAGCCTCCATCTTGATCGCGAGGATAACGGCGTCAAAATCATGCAAGTGGAGGGGGCAAAGTAGATAAGTGCACGAGGACCCACGGAGCAAAAAGGGCGACCGAACCGGCCGAAACCGGGCACCGGCCGGCCGGCCCGGGCGGGCCGGCCCGGCCCACTTCGGGCACCGGTTCGGTCCCGTCTTCCTTGCCCTCGAAGGATCTTCGACCCTAAAACCCCCGACGCGCCGCCAACACGGAGGAGAGGAATTATTCGCACCGAAGGCCATCCACAAGCTAGAGAGAGAGGAGGAGGATCTGCGGCGGGAGATCAACCACCTCGAAGGAAGCACCCTCTCGTGGAGAAGAAGGAAGACACCGGCGGAAGGGAAACCATGATCAACGGTGCCATGATCAGCACCTTGATGGGGTAATCTTCTCATTCGTCCATGGGTTGTAATCGATCTTGAGATGTAATCGCACTTTGTCGGTTTATCTATCTATCATCTTGTGTTGAATATACTTTCATGCTTAAGGTTCGCTACCATACCGTAAAGGAAGTAAGGCCTCAATGCTTCCTTGGATCCATTCAATACGCCGTGGCCATCAAAGGTCTAGTCATGAATACCTTCGCGTAGTGACAGTACGAGAGGAGGGAAAGGGCGAAACCGTGGTCACAACCCCGATAGATTAGATTGGTTTTTCATGTCTTTAAGCGATTGCATGCTCTAGTATCGTAGACCCGTGGGCGAGTGTCTTCTATCTTGATCGTTTATCATTCTCTCTAGTGAGTTTAGTTGTTTTTCTAGTATAATATAGTTAGGGTTTTAGTAGCTAGTGTGTCGTTGTTGATCGAACGCTTGTAATCCCCTTGCTCCACGGATTGACAAGAACCTTGGTAATCCCGTGGTGAAAAAGGTGTGGGGTCCGTACGCTTGCGGATCGTAGAGGGATACGTCTTTTATCCGTCAACAAGCCCCTTTTTCTGGCGCCGTTGCCGGGGAGCAAGTTAGTTTACATCGTTTGATTTGCACCTAACTTAGTTTTATATTTTAGTTTATCTTTTGTTTGCTTTATCTAACATATATTATCAGAAAAACACTTGTTTCTTTTTTGTTTTTGTTTTTATCTTATTGTCTAGATGGAGTTCGTTAATCAACCCGTGGAAGAACCGGAGAAATCATTAAGGGATTACGCTAGCCCTCGATGTGAAGACATAAAGGTACAAGAGTCGGATTCGAAGCTCGAAGCGACCAAGTATGAAATTAAATCCAAGATCATCAAGATGGTGGCGGAAAACCCATTTGAAGGGATGGTTACGGAGAACCCATATAGACACATAAGGGATTTCACGACAATATGCAACATGGTGCGTCAAGAAGGAGTTCCCGATGAATGGTTCAAATGGAATCTCTTTCCCTACTCACTTGCCGGCAAAGCAAAGACATGGTATTCGGTTGCGTCCTTTGAAGTTGAAGGCAATTGGAACAAGTTGACAAAGAAGTTTTGCGAGAAGTTCTTTCCAATTAGCAAGGTTCAACATCTAAGGAGGCAAGTGATCACTTTCATGCAAGGAGAAGAGGAAGGGATAGACCAAGCACTGGGATAGGTTTAATGAATTAATCGAACAAGGACCAAAACTCGGCTTCACCGGTGACGTACTCTTGCATACATTTTTCTTTTCCCTAACCCCTAGTTGCATGCGACACGTCGAAATGTGTGCAGGTGGGGATCTCATGGAGAAAACACTCACGGAAGCCGCCCAACTTCTACAAAAAGTTAGTAAAGCGGCTGCCATGCGAAGAGATTGGGAAACAAGACTTGCGGAAGAGCCGGAATTCAATTCAAGGAAGAAAAAGCTTGCTGAATTTTCTAAAGAGGCAACTCCGGAAGTCACAAAAGAGGAGCCGATCATGGAAAAGCTTGAACAAGAACACACCAAGTCAAGAACTACACCAAACGTCGACTTCGCCGCACCAAATGAGACGAACAAGAGAAGCATGTCAAGCGCGAAGCCACTGAGGGAGTTCGAGCCAATGGATTGGGTTCCTATTGATTACGGAGAAGTATTCGACAAGAGAAGACCGTTCCCTAATCAAAAGGGAATGGCAAGAGCATTGGAAGTGGATTTCCCACCGGAGAAGAAAGCTGAAAATTCATACGACCCCGAAACCACCGGTGAGATTTTTGAAAAGCTCTTTGGAGATGACGTGGTGGATCCGGAACATATTGCCGAGGTGAAGAGGATCATGGGGATCAAGCCCGAAGCATCACCATACGCTCGCCTTGCTGAAATTTATTCGATCGGATCCGAAGAAGAAGAGAAGATGACGCCGCACTTGAGTTGCGAGATCAACGGAGTTCAATGCAAAGCCTTATGCGACATCGGAGCCCGAGTAAGTGTTCTATCTTCTAAAATTTACGATAAAGTTCAATGCCACAACCTAGACTTAGCTCCAACATCAACGAAATTAATTATGGGAGATGGTAGAACTATCAAACCTCTAGGTATTGCTTGCAACATGAAAGTAAAAATTTCTAGAAACTATATACCAACCGATTTCTTTGTTATTGATGCTTACCATAGTAATTCTGATCATATAATCTTAGGTAGGCCTTTTCTTAAGTTGGTTGATGCCGTGTTAGATGCCGGAGAAGGCAAAGTAACAATGAACCTTAATGGAACAAAGTACACATATAACTTTCTTCGTGCTTCTAAACACCTTACACCTTTTCCTCCCGAAGATGAAGAAGTAGAAGAGATAGATAGTCTTTGTTTTGTTGAAACCCTTAGAGACCCGCTGCAAAGAGCGATGGAAAATCAAATTAGTAATCAACAAGATGAAGAACTAGAAGAAGCAACAAAAGGCTTAGAGCCGCATGATGGTAGTGTGGAGGAAGAGAAGTTCGAAGACATAGGGGAAATCAAACCCGAGGAGCCACAAGTGCCCGAGGTAGACCTTAAACCTTTGCCCAAGGGATTAAAATATGAATTTTTGGGCCCAGACAAAACTTATCCAGTCATTGTGAGCGACGAGTTGAGCCCCGAAGAAAATGAAGCGTTGCTGATTTTATTAAAAAAACATAGGAAGGTGATTGGATATTCAATTAATGATCTCAAAGGTATTAGCCCAGCCTTTTGCACCCATCGTATACCAATGGAAGACCAATGTAAGCCTGTAGTGGACCACCAAAGGAGGCTAACCCATGCCATGCGAGAGGTAGTAAAGAAAGAGGTTATCAAGTTACTTGATGCTGGAATCATCTACCCGGTTCCGCATAGCGAATGGGTGAGCCCGGTACATTGTGTGCCGAAGAAAGGAGGTTTAACCGTGGTGAAGAATGAGAAGAACGAGTTGATACCGCAAAGAACCGTGACCGGGTGGCGGATGTGTATCGATTATCGTAAGCTTAACAAAGCGACGAAGAAAGATCACTTCCCCCTACCGTTCATAGACGAGATGCTCGAGAGGTTAGCAAACCACGCTTATTTTTGCTTTCTCGATGGATACTCGGGGTTCATGCAAATTCCTATTCACCGGAAGATCAACATAAGACAACGTTTACGTGTCCTTATGGAACGTTTGCATATAGGAGGATGCCCTTCGGCCTATGCAACGCTCCGGCCTCTTTTCAACGTTGCATGATGGCCGTGTTTTCGGAATTCATCGAAGAAATTGTTGAAGTGTTTATGGATGATTTTTCCGTTTACGGGAAGACGTTCATGGATTGCTTAGCAAACTTAGAAAAGGTCCTTACAAGGTGTGCGGAGGTAGATTTGGTTTTAAATTGGGAAAAATGCCACTTCATGGTTAAGCAAGGCATAGTGCTCGGACATGTTATATCCGAGCGAGGAATTGAAGTGGACAAGGCTAAGGTAGAGACGGTTGAGCAACTCCCACCTCCTACGGATGTTAAGTCCTTAAGGAGCTTTCTAGGCCATGCCGGATTCTATAGAAGATTTATAAAGGACTTCTCGAAGATCACTAAGCCTTTAACGCACCTTCTTCAAAAGGATGTGGCTTTCGACTTTGATGAGAAGTGTCTAGCGGCATTCCGGACCTTGAAAAATGCATGGGTGAGTGCTCCCATCATCCAACCTCCGGATTGGAGCCAACCTTTCGAGATCATGTGTGACGCAAGTGACTACGCCGTAGGCGCGGTCTTGGGACAAAGAAAGGAAGGCCGAGTTCACGCCGTTTACTACGCTAGCAAAACTCTTAGTGGGGCACAATTAAATTACGCCACTACGGAAAAAGAGTTGCTAGCGGTAGTATTCGCTTTCGAAAAATTCAGATCTTACATCGTGAACTCGAAAGTCATTGTTTACACCGATCACGCAGCTATCAAGTATCTCTTGGCTAAGAAGGAAGCTAAACCACGCTTAATTCGTTGGTCCTTCTTCTCCAAGAGTTTGATGTTGAAATTCGTGATAAAAAGGGGGTGGAGAATGTTGTGGCCGATCATTTGTCTAGGATGAATCTTGGACAAGATGATAAAGAGCCCTTAGAAGATAAGATGAGAGATGACCACCTCTATAGAGTGCTTGATAAAGATACTTGGATGATCGACATCATTCGAGCAATTCGAAAGATGCCCCTTGATCATCTAGACAAAAACACTCAAAGGAAGATAATCTCTGAAAGTAAGAAATATTTTTGGGATGCACCATACCTCTTCAAACTTGGCAATGATGGAGTGATGAGAAGATGTGTGCCAAGAGAAGAGAGGGTTGAGATTCTAAGGAAGTGCCACTCGGCGGAGTACGGTGGACACTATAGCCATTTTCGAACCAAAGCAAAAGTATGGTCGAGCGGATTCTATTGGCCGGAGATGCATGAAGATACTAAAAGATATGTTGCGTCATGCCCCGAATGTCAAAGAACCGGAAACATCTCTCAAAGAAATTCTATGCCTTTGAAATACAACTTGCAAATCGACATATTCGATGTATGGGGCATAGACTTCATGGGGCCTTTTAAAAACTCATTTGGATTTGAGTATATACTTGTTATGGTTGATTATGTATCCAAGTGGGTAGAGGCTATACCATGTCGTAAAGCTTCCACGGAGGAGTCCATCACTATGATCAAGAACGTGATTTTTCCCCGTTTCGGTACACCGAGAATCTTTATAAGTGATGGAGGAACTCATTTCACCGGGAAGAACTTCAAAAGGTGCTTGTCCAAGTTGGGAATTGAGCATAGGGTCTCCACGGCCTATCACCCACAAACCAACGGACAAGCGGAGACGTCAAATAGGCAATTAAAAAGCATACTTAACAAGACCATAGAGAAGGGAGGCAAGGATTGGTCAAAGAAATTAGACGGAGCTTTATGGGCTTATCGAACGGCGTTTAAAACACCGATAGGTATGACCCCTTATCAATTCGTCTATGGAAAAGCTTGCCACCTTCCGGTTGAGTTGGAACATAAAGCCTATTGGGCGATTAAAGAGATGAACCTTGATCTCGATGCCGCGGTGGTGAAACGAAGGATTCAAATAAGCGAGCTAGAGGAGTTGAGGTTGAAAGCTTATGAAAACGCAAGCATATACAAAGAGAGAATCAAAAGGTGGTATGATAAAAGATTGAAGAAAAAAAGAATTTAAAGAAGGAGATAAGGTCCTCCTCTACAATTCGAGGTTTAAAACCTTCGGAAAGGGGAAATTGCAAAGCAAGTGGGACGGACCTTATGTTGTGCATTCGGTGTTCTCCAACGGAGCGGTAACCATTATGGATATAAACGGCGATCAATTTGTGGTGAATGGACAGCGGCTTAAGGTTTACTACGAACCCGATGTCGTGCCCATTCATCATGTTGACGTCTTTACCATGGAGGAAGAGCCCGAACGTCCCGCCTAGGACGAAAAACAAGGCATCAACTTCTGTAAATAATTTTTCTTTTAGCTTTCTGGAGTTTTTCGCGAAGATTTACTGGGCCAACTTTTTCCCATGGGCTGAGGAAGAAAAAAATAGGGCGGTGTGCAAAAACCGGGACCGGCCCGGCCCCCGAGGCAGGGTGGGCCGGCCGGCCCAGGCGGACCGGCCCAGGGGTGGCCCGACGCCCGATGACCCCGAATTTCGCCCGAACTGCTCCTTTTTGACTTCCTTGTTTGGTCGGAAAATTTTAAGGGAAGTGTAAAAAAGGAAAATAAGGTTCCCAGGCTTTTTCTCTCAGGACTATATATTTGGCCGAATTGGGAGCTCGAGAATCAAACCTTTCAAGCAATGTGTTGCACCCTTGTAGCAGCCATTGAGCCTCCAAAAAGCTTAGAGTTGAAGCAAGAAGCCAAGAAGCCATCGATGGAGGAGGCGATGCGATGCGAGCTCAAGCTACCCGTCAAGAGGACCGCACGTATCCGTTGCGGAGGACGTGTCCCGACCGGAGCTCTTGCATCTCGCAACCCCGTCAAAGGAGAGAAGGTCCCTACACCCGTGCGAAGGTCGGCACGCCTCCAAGGCATCAAGCGCAAGGATTACAAGGAGGTGTCGCCGGAGCCTAAGGATTATGGGGATAGCGACTTCTCCGACGATCGTAGCCCGAGCTCGTGGGCGGCCGCCGGTAGAGATGATGATGATTGGGATGAGCATCCTTATGAAAGGACTCCCGAAGGCCCCAACGGCAACGACAATGGCGGTGGCGAAGGCAACAACAATGGAGGTGGCGACGACGGTGGTGACAACGGTGGAGATTATGGCGATGACGACCCCTTCGGATTGCATCCGGTGTGCTGTCGAGTTTGCCATCAATCCATCGCGGCTCTCTACGCGTCGGCCGACGAATGTCTTCAAACCATGGAAGCGATGAAGCAGCGTATGGAGGACTTGGAGCGCGTAGTTGAAGATGACTACAAGTTCCTTAACCGCAACGTGCGCAAGCTTTTCGGCATGGTTGGAAACATGAGAGGCAAATGGTGCAAAGCTTGCTTGAAGTACCACTAGATCTAGTTTTCCCCATAGGATTTTTGTAAGATACGACGAGGACGTCGTATGTTTTAAGTGTGGGGGAGAGCTAGCTCGCTAGCCTTAGCTTTTGAACTTCAAGTTTAGGTTCGGTTTAATCTTCGTGTGAGAGTCTTAGTGTTTTTAATGAGTCTTTAGTTTTCGAGTCTGTTTTTAAATTTTTGCAAGTGTCTTAAATTAGTGTTGAGTCAAGAAAACCAAATAAAAAGAGTCTTTATATATATCTTTGTGTTTTATGTATTGTTTATCTTTATTTACTTGTTTGCTTAATCTTCGATTCTTGATATATGAACACAAGTATATGGTTTGAAAACGTTTACCGTGGTGCTTAGTGGAATCGCTACTACTTAAAGTACCCATACCGCACTTCGATCTTGAGCTTCACATGCTAGTTGTGCTATGTTCGATGCTAAAAATTGGAGGATTTCAGTTCTGAAAATCATTTTAAAACCCATGTAATAAAGGTTAGCAAAACCTCTTTTTCCAAGTTGAGAGTAAGAAAAAATTCCTATCCAAAGCCAAGTTTATTTTTTTCGCTCCACCATAAGTGTGATCAGCATAATGAGTTAGGCTAGGACCCTTCTCTCTTGGTGAGTTTTAATTTCAAGCAATGATCATGTCCTTGTGCTTATCTTTTGTTGCTAGCCTCGTCATATATTCAGTCCATGACTTTCACAACGAAAGTCATGAATATCACTGGATTCCATACCCAACCCTATACATCTCTTTTGTACATCGTATTCCTTGAACACAACCTATTTTCAAAGTTTCGTCTCGTCTCTAGCATGATTTATTTAAAAATTTCAGATTGTATGCATGTGAGGAAAGAGGGAATTGAAAGCTTTGAAAAGTTGTCAAGAGAGAGAAAAATAAAGAGAAAAAGTATGTGTATGGAAAAGAAAGAAAGAAAGAAAGAAAAATCATATGTGAATGAAAGAAGAAAAAGAAAAAAAAGAAGAGAAAGATGAGTTAGCAATGAAGATATGAGAGGGATGGATCAAGTGAAGAAAAGAAAAAATAGTGTAAGGAAGGATGTCACGTTGATTGTGAGACGAAACTTTTACTCTTTTTCCAACCATGTGCAATCCGACAACGAGGACATCATTGGTGCCTTGAAGTCACAATTTTCTTTTGCCCTTGCACATGTCCACCATTCTAAATCTTCTCATCCTTGATATCTCTACATATGGTTAATTCTCATGATCATTGGCTTTGAAAGGTAGACAACCATTAGAGGAAGTTCTTAGTTTGACAATACTTGTGTTGATTACGCTAGCCCTACCTACAGCTCCACTTTTACATGATATATGAGAGATTAATGGGAGGTGAGAGTTTTATAAAATTTGGTTAGGATAGCCACTTCATATGAGTGACTTGAGAGAGCTTGGAGAAAGGTTTTTGTCTAATACTTGTTGCAGGAATTTTTGTTTTGAAAATCATAAAAACCCTCCGATGGAAGCAAAGAAGTAAGTATGGCTGAAATTGAAGACTCCGAGTGAAGAGTTTGAGTTGTGGGGTAAATCTTGACGTGGTAAAAATTCTAAACACCCATGTTTATGTTTGATTACCATTACTTTGTGTTTGTGTATTAAAGATGAAAGGACTGACTAACTTGTGAAGAAGGATAAGTGGTACACGATTACACTCCTTGGACGAAGTTCTTTTACGAGTACTTGCTCGAGGACGAGCAAGAGCTAAGTGTGGGGGAGATGTTGACGGTGTATTTTGGTGAACCTAGCATGTTCATTACACTTTGGTTTGGATTTGATTATGGAACTAACCCGCCACTAGGCACACTAATCATATGACAAGTTCATCTTTGTGTATGCATTTGGAAGTGTTGTGTTTATGTAGGAAATCATGGACATAAAGGACGGATTCGCAATAAGTTCAAAGGAGCATTCATGGAGTCTTGTTCGTGTTCATGAGCTCGCTGAAATCACTTCCAATGGTGGCGAGGACCGAAGTGCTACGAGGAACACCCCCGGGGATTGAAGCGTAAAAGATCAAACTTCATGCAAAGAGAGCCTCCATCTTGATCGCGAGGATAACAGCGTCAAAATCATGCAAGTGGAGGGGGCAAAGTAGATAAGTGCACGAGGACCCACGGAGCAAAAAGGGCGACCGAACCGGGCCGAAACGGGCACGGGCCGGCCGGCCCCGGCGGGCGGCCCGGCCCACTTCGGGCACCGGTTCGGTCCCGTCTTCCTTGCCCTCGAAGGATCTTCGACCCTAAAACCCCCGACGCGCCGCCAACACGAGAGGAGAGGAATTATTCGCACCGAAGGCCATCCACAAGCTAGAGAGAGAGGAGGAGGATCTCCGGCGGGAGATCAACCACCTCGAAGGAAGCACCCTCTCGTGGAGAAGAAGGAAGACACGGCGGAAGGGAAACCATGATCAACGGTGCCATGATCAGCACCTTGATGGGGTAATCTTCTCATTCGTCCATGGGTTGTAATCGATCTTGAGATGTAATCGCACTTTGTCGGTTTATCTATCTATCATCTTGTGTTGAATATACTTTCATGCTTAAGGTTCGCTACCATACCGTAAAGGAAGTAAGGCCTCAATGCTTCCTTGGATCCATTCAATACGCCGTGGCCATCAAAGGTCTAGTCATGAATACCTTCGCGTAGTGACAGTACGAGAGGAGGGAAAGGGCGAAACCGTGGTCACAACCCCGATAGATTAGATTGGTTTTTTATGTCTTTAAGCGATTGCATGCTCTAGTATCGTAGACCCGTGGGCGAGTGTCTTCTATCTTGATCGTTTATCATTCTTTCTAGTGAGTTTAGTTGTTTTTCTAGTATAATATAGTTAGGGTTTTAGTAGCTAGTGTGTCATTGTTGATCGAACGCTTGTAATCCCCTTGCTCCGCGGATTGACAAGAACCTTGGTAATCCCGTGGTGAAAAAGGTGTGGGGTCCGTACGCTTGCGGATCGTAGAGGGATACGTCTTTTATCCGTCAACAATGCCCTTTGGATTGACAAATGCACCAGCATACTTCATGTATCTGATGAATAAAGTATTCATGGAGTACCTTGATAGGTTTGTGGTAGTTTTCATCGATGACATTCTGGTGTTCTCCCAAAATGAAGAAGAGCATGAAGAACACCTGAGACTCGTCTTTGCGAAACTACGAGAACATCGGTTATATGCCAAATTTAGCAAATGTGATTTTTGGCTAAAGGAAGTTTCCTTCCTTGGGCATATTATCACGAGAGGGTGGAATAGCAAGAGACCCAAGTAAGGTGAAGGTCTGTCTTGGATTGGAATCCGCCTAAGAATGTGGCTGAGATCAGAAGTTTCCTTGGGTTGGCAGGTTATTACCGTCGATTCATCGAAGGATTCTCGAAGATTGTAAAACCTCTCACCTCATTGTTAGAAAAAGGAAAGGAATTTAAGTGGGATGCCAAGTGCGAGGATAGTTTTGAGGAACTAAAGAAGAGATTAACCACAGCTCCTGTACTAATAATGCCAGATATTCACAAGGGCTTTGATGTGTATTGTGACGCTTCACTTCAAGGTCTTGGCTGTGTACTGATGCAAGAGGGAAAAGTAATTGCTTATGCTTCTAGGCAATTGAGAAAACATGAGCAGAATTACCCCACTCACGATTTGGAGTTGGCTTCCATTGTGCATGCTCTAAAAATTTGGAGGCAATATATGATCGGAAATAGGTGTCGCATCTTCACTGACCATAAGAGCTTGAAGTACATCTTCACCCAGAAGGATCTAAATCTCAGACAGCGTAGATGGTTGGAATTAATCAAAGACTATGATGCGGACATTCGGTATCACCCCGGCAAGGCAAACGTTGTGGCGGATGCCTTGAGTCGGAAAAGTCGAGCAAACACACCGATAGCTCATGTGATGCCTCAAGAGTTGTGTTGGGAGATGGCACGTCTCAATCTGGGAATTGTCACCCAGAGTGAAGCTATGACGTTGGAAGTAGAATCTACACTTGAACAAGAAATCAGGAAGGGTCAAATGACAGATGAGAAGATTAAGGAGTATGGACGGTTGATTGATGCTGGCAAGGTTCCAGATTTCAAAAGGGATGACCAAGGAACTATTTGGTTCAGGAATAGAATCTGTGTGCCCGAAATTGATCATCTTCGAGAGACTATACTTAAAGAGGCACATGACTCTGCCTATTCAATTCATCCCGGAAGCACCAAGATGTATCAAGATTTGAAGCAGAAATATTGGTGGTATGGAATGAAAAAGGATGTTGCTGCTTATGTAGCTCTATGTGACATATGCCAGAAAGTAAAAGCAGAATACCAGAGACCGGCAGGTTTGCTTCAACCATTGAAAGTACCCGAGTGGAAATGGGAAGAAATAGGCATGGATTTTATTGTGGGATTGCCACGTACCCGTGATGGATATGACTCCATATGGGTCATTGTGGATAGGTTAACCAAGGTTGCTCATTTTATACCTGTCAAAACTACTTACACCGGAGCCAAGCTGGCAGAACTGTATATGTCCAGAATTGTATGCTTACATGGAGTTCCAAAGAGGATAGTATCTGACCGTGGGACATAGTTTACATCACGTTTCTGGGGAAATCTACATGAATCAATGGATACAAAGCTTAACTTTAGTTCTGCGTATCATCCACAAACAGATGGTCAAACCGAAAGGACAAATCAAATCCTAGAGGATATGCTTAGGGCATGTGCCTTAAAGCATGGAGGTAGCTGGGATAAAAGTTTGCCATACGCAGAGTTTGCCTACAATAACAGCTACCAAACCAGCCTTAAGATGGCTCCTTTTGAAGCCTTATACGGGAGAAAATGCAGAACACCATTGTACTGGAATCAAACAGGGGAGAGTCAACTTTTTGGACCAGACATCATAAAAGAAGCTGAAAGACAAGTTGAGATAATTCGGGAAAATCTCAAGACTGCTCAGTCACGACAAAAGAGTTACGCTGATCCCAAAAGGAGAGAAGTTGTGTTTGAAGTAGGAGATTATGTGTATCTCAAAGTATCACCCATTAGAGGTCTACGAAGATTCAAGATTAGAGGGAAGTTGTCACCACGATTCATTGGACCTTTTAAGATCTTAGAAAGAAAGGGAGAAGTTGCCTATAAATTAGAACTCCCAGCTCGACTGTCAGATGTACATGATGTGTTTCATGTATCTCAGCTCAAGAAGTGTTCAAGTGAGACTAAAGTAGACCACCTACCTTTGGAAGATCTTGATGTGAAGGATGATCTAACCTATAAAGAACACCCTATCAATATTCTAGACACATCACCAAGAATTACCCGAAGCAAAGTCATTAAAATGTGCAAAGTCCAATGGAGTCACCACTCAGAGGAAGAAGCTACTTGGGAAAGAGAAGATGAGCTTATGGCAGAATTTCCTCAGCTGTTTCCCAATCTTCCTGAATCTCGAGGACGAGATTCTCTTTAAGGGGGTAGGGTTTGTAACACCCAAAAATTCCATCACTTAAAAATGCTAGCAACAATTAGAATTTTATTTCTAAGGGTTAATAAATTTGAATAATTAAATTTTCCTTTAATATATATGAAATAATAATTAATTAATCTAGAGAAACCAAGTGTTTGTGCATCATGTTGAATGCATGGGTTTTGATTGATTGTGTGGTCAAAAGTTTGTTTAAAAAATTTTGAAAAGGTTTTGAGTAAAAGTTTGAAAAGGAAATAAAAGAAAAGGAAAAAACAAAACAGATCAAGACCCTCACCCAACCCTCTTTCCAGCCCACCTAGCCCAGCCTGTCTTTTTTCTTTTTTCCTTTTTGCCGCGCGGCCCAAAACCCAGCAGCCGGCCCACTTCACTCCAGCCGGCCCGCTTTCCCTCACGCGCCGCTGACAGGTGGGGCCCACCTGTCAAGGCCATCTTCAAGCTCCAGGCGCCGCCCCACCTCCCTGGCCGCGCCGGCCGCCCGTTGCCCCGCGCCCCCTCGCCTCCCCGCGCCGCCTCCCCCTTCCCTCCGGTGCGCGGAGCACCCAACCGTCACCACCCCAAGCCATCCCCGCCCCTTCCTCTCTCTCGAAACGGCCGCGCACCGAGCCACCGGCCTTAATGGCGGCCGCCGGCGTGCCCGCCGCCCACCGCCTTGCCTGCGCCTCCTCCCCTCCCCTCTCCACCTATAAAAGCCGCCCCCGAGCACCTCTCCACCTCGCACCGCTCACTCGAGCTCTTCTCCTCCTCTAGACCGCCGCCCCAAGGAAGCCCGCCGGAGCAGGAGTACACCGGCTGCACCTCGTCGCCGAACCACTCCACCGCCACCTCTTCTTCCCCTTCGAGCAGCTCGGTGAAACCCCCTGCCTCTCCTCTTTATTTTGGTGTCTTCACCCTGTTGATTAGTGCACCGTAGCTCGGTTTTGGCATCTCCGGCGAGCCGGCCGCCGAGCCGCCGGACGACGCCGCCGCCGCCGCCTGTAGCCAGCCCGCCGCCGCTCTTTAGCTGCAGCGATCCGCAGCCCTTAGATCAAGTCCAACGGCCGAGATCTAATTCAGCCACCGGTCAACAGAGTGCATACCGGTCAATTCTAGGGTTGCGCCGGCAAATATTCTAAAGAGCCCCTGTCCTTTTTACAAATTGCATGCCGATCCTTCCACCATAAAGAACTCATACAAGTTGGTCCTGATTTTTATGGTTAAGCCCCTAGCCTTTCAAAAATGATTCACCCGCAGTCCAAGGCTCACATTTTTGCACCAAAGTCCTCTAATTTATACCTATAATTATGTTTTAGCCCCTGGATTTTTTATGGAAAACCCCTAAGGATCATTTTCTTTTACAAAATAGTCCCTAGAATTTGTTTTAATCATAACTTTTCTGTCCTAGCTCCGATTTAGGCGTTTTTGGTGTCCACGCGATCGTCTCAACAAGCACGTTAGTTTTAGAAGCTTGTATTAGACTTTTAGCAATGTTTGATGTACTGTTTTATTTATTGCTTGTTTCCTCTTGTTTGATCGTAGAGGACATGTCGTTCGAGGTCGGGCGGGAGCCATCTTTTGAAGAGGTTGAGCCCCGAGTTTTAGAAGAAGGAGGCAAGTGGATTTCCCCCCCCGCATACTCTTTTTGTCCTAATAACATGCATATTATCACACTTTAAATTTTAATCGTTATGCATAAATTTTGATGGGAAATGCCTATTAAGGAAATGACTAGATTTTAATCCTTATACCTTGCATACCTTGTTTTAAATAAATGTTTGGGTAGATAAATGCTTAGATGCTATACTTTGGGAATGGAAGTTAACTTTTAAAATGTTGGATTTAAATGGAATTGGTGTTTATGAGAATTCAAGAGCATATAAATTAAAACATGGAGAACCACCCAGGAAAACAGTGCAACCACAGTCCATATGGCTCTGGCTTTGCCAATTAATTAGGAGTGTAAATTATCTAATAGCCCTTGTCCGGAAGGAATACAGGGGGCTCCGAGTTGCAGGGGTATAGCCCGGTCCTTTTGGGGTAGTAGCCTTTGCTAAGGTGCTGACCACTAGGGAGGGTTATGGTCCGCCCCGAGTCAGAATCGTCGTGGGATATTGGTGTTTTGCATGCCTTTGTAAAGGATTCGTAGTGAACCCCTTGCCACTCACCTCGGAAGTGTTTAAGGGCTTTGCAAACCCGGGCAGGATGGGGAACACGAACTGTGGGTAAAGTGTACAACCTCTGCAGAGTGAAAACTAATCGATCAGCCGTTCTCACGGTCAAGAGCGGCTTGGACCCTCACATGATAGTTAAACTAGAAATGGATTTCAAATTGTGGTTTACTTATGATTTGGAGGAATAGTCTTGAAAAAGCTAAGTTTTGGGTTGGTATACACTTACACTTAGTAAATAGGTGCTTGCTAATAAAATTGGACCAACTTAAAATGCTTACCGCTGAAAACCCTAGCCTACCCTTGATAGCTTTGCATTTTCCCCCATGGGCTGAGTACCAACCATAAGTGTACTCACCCTTGCCATATGTGTTCAGAGGAGGATGCTGGAGCAGAGTTCTTCGACGAGTTCGATGGATTCTGAGGCTCGCGTTACCCCCAGTCAGGAGCTTGTGAAGTTGGAGACGGTGTTTCATCGTCTAGCTATCGATGTTCGTATTAAGACCTTCGAGTCTATCGATGAGTGTAATAAGTTAATAAACCTCTCTATGTACGTTTTGAGCATTGTACTATGATATTACACTCAATTGTCTATCATATGTGTGAAATTGTGATTATGGCACACGTATGAGATGCATTCAGTTTTCTTCGGAAAACGGGTGTGACAGTGGGGGTGACGCCCCCTCGTCTCTGGGGATCCGCCGGCCGCGGCTCGGTGGCCGGGGGTCTCGGCTGAGGCTCGGTGGAAAGGGGTCTCGT
This sequence comes from Cenchrus americanus, assembly GCA_947561735.1. Classification (NCBI taxonomy): domain Eukaryota; kingdom Viridiplantae; phylum Streptophyta; class Magnoliopsida; order Poales; family Poaceae; genus Cenchrus; species Cenchrus americanus. Next base: position 280,908,983 of record OX387239.1, on the reverse strand, counting down.
CCGCGGCTGTAAGGAATCGGATGCTCGTTAGCCTAAGAGGGGGAGGGGGTGAATTAGGCAACTAAAAACCTTAACCTATGGCTTCACTAAATTGGCACAAAGATAAACTAGAACATACTATATAGATGTGCACCTAGGGTTGTTCTAGTGTGAAACTCCCATCCCAAAACAAGGTTTGCAACCTATAGCCAATCCTAGCATGATACTACTCTAGGAAAGTAAAGGAAAGCAAAGATTGCAATAGAGTAAATGCGGAAACGTAAAGGGGATGAGAGGAAGCAAACTCTTGACACACGATTTATCTCGTGGTATCGGTAGGCACTAAGCCACCCCTAGTCCACGTTGTTGAAGCACTCACACAAGAGTATTGCTTCTCGGTCACCAAGTCTCTCCCAAGAGCACCACATGACTTGCCACAAAGGCTCACCACTTAGGCACTCGCCAAGCTCCCTTGGTCACCTTGATGCCGCCTCCACTAAGGAGCTTCTCCACCAAGGAAGGGGCTCTCCACGTCCCTCGCACGAAGTGTCCTCGCCGCTCCACACCAAGCCGGAGGGTCGATGACGATTGCTGGTGAGCCACTTAGGCCCCAAGGCTTCCGGCGAAACTTGTACAACTTGATTGACTCAAGAATCACCTCACAAGGTGGCACAACCTTGCACTCACTCAGCTCTAAGCTAAGCCTAGCACTAAGCACATACACCAAGCATATGCAAGTCTAAGGATGAGCAATTAAGCACTTAGATTGATTGGATATGATCTTCAATGTGTATTGGACTCTTCTGCACTTCCACACAATCCAGCCGCCTCAAATGGGTGAGTGGAGGGGGTATAAATAGCCCAAGGCATCAAACTAGCCGTTGGCTAAAAGCTGCTGAAAAAGGTACCGTCGGATGATCCGACGCTATGCTTTTCCAGGGCGTCGGTTCATTTGGTGCCCCCTCCCACGTCACATAGCCGTTGAGGTTCTCTGACACAACTGCTCCGACGCTATGCACCGACGCTTCGTCGGATCATCCGGTGCTGAAGACCTCGCGTCCAAGTCGCCTTTGTTAGCTTCCAACTGACCGTCGGATAGACCGACGCTTCACCTTGACCAATGCGTTGGATCATCCGGTGCTGAAGGCTTCGTCTTGGCGCGTCTCTGTATGAATACAAACTGAGCGTCGGATAGACTGACGGTGTCCCCACTCAGACCGTCGGATCATACGGTGCTACTGTCTTCGCTGCTCTTCCTCTGCAACTCGTCTGACGCTACTAGGAAATGGACCGTCGGTTCATCCGATGGTACCTAGGGTTTCGCCTTGTGTACCAACTCGTCCGACGATTGCACCGACGCTTATAATTTAGGGACCGTCGGTTCATCCGACGGTGTCTTTTCTTTTCCTTTTCTTGCTCGGTTTTGACCCTTGTTTTTCTCATTTTGGAATGTGGTTTTCTTGCATCCTTGGGACCTAGAAATGTCTACAAAGACATGCTAAAACAATAAGGTTAGTCCCAATGATCATGTTGTCATGAATCACCAAAATCAAACTCGAACTAATGGCATATGAGGCCATGTTCGCTTCAATCTCCCCCTTTTTGGTGATTTATGACAACACAACCAAAGCAAGCATAAATTTGCAAGAATTGACAGAATTAGAACCACTTACACTTGCTTGGATGCTTACCATCATCCAAAACTCCCCCTAGATCAAACTTCCCCCTTTTTGATCTTATGTTCACATTCTCCCCATTTGGTCTCATATCCTTGAAACCACTAGCTTGCTTAAACCACTAGCTTGCTTTGGTCTCACATTCTGCCCCTTTGGAATAAAATCTCCAAAAAGTCCCAAAGCAAAAGGGTCCAAGGAAACTAGAAAGACCTAGCAAACATAGCTCAAAGGAGAGATATTAAATGCAAGGGATAAAGCCGCATGAACTATGATCCTTATGTATGATATCAATGAAGATACCACATGTGAGAATAACTAAGGTGGATCACAAGCTCATGAGACTAGCATGATACACACTAAGCTCCCCCTAAGAGTGTGCACAAAAAGGATACCACTTGTAAATCAAGGGTAGTGAGAAACAAGTGCACAACTACAAACTTGTAAAACAAGGAAGCTTAGAGCATGTCATGCAAGGAGGTCGCTTAAAGAACAAGAGATAAAACAAATGGGTTCTTGTTACATTACCACTTGTAGATATCACTTGTAGTCTTTTGATCATTGCATACCTCCGGGGGATGATCCTCTCTACCTTGTTGGCACCACATTGAGATGAGCCACTTGGAAATGATATCACTAGGTGACACCACTTGAAAGAAGCTTGCATAGAAGACACTTGGGGTACCACAAGGATTAGGAATGTATGAGTGCATTGCCTCTGGATTTATATAGTGACATAAGCTCGCAAGGACATGACTCTGTTAACACCAAAATTTGGTACAGGAGGGAGTCTGATTTGTGGGCCTAGCTTGGTAAAAAAATCCCGTCCAGAGAAGGAAGGTTTCTTCAAAAAGATTCGGCAGAGATGCTCGCAGTCGGCAGTTTTGCTTCCGTTTGGCAAGGGAACTGTATGCGCTGATTTTGTGGGATCGCATGGTGACGTGGCCTGAGCGGAAGGGACGAATGGATGGATAAGCATTCGCATTTGGGCGTTAATTTAGGTATCAAATATTGTGCTCGTAGTCCACCAGGAGTCATGCCACAACAGGGTATAAATATGAACCCTGGATGTATGTAATTGTAATCGAAACATTCTCATAACAAACCGGCTTTACGCCAAACTCTTGAGTCCTTTAGTCGTGTCGTCGAGTTCTTCGAGAGGGTTCATTGATCCGTCGACCTCCGTAAGTACCGGCAACCTTGTATCATGTCTAGTATCATGCGGTGGATTTAGATCGTGATGCAAGTAGTCTTGTTACCATGCTTAGTATCATGCGGTGGATTTAAGCTTGGTTCAAGAGGGTTTCTTGTTAGGTCATGAGCCATGCGGTGGGCTAAGATCTAGCTTGGAGCTAGTTATCGGCTCTATTAGATTTTGGCAAGATCAAATAGATTCATTAAGTTACCACGTGTTCCTTTGAGTTTTTACTTTATGTTTAAATTCATGTAACACTCCTTTGCCCAATTTAGATTGATTTGGATCGGATTTATCTTGTTTGGTGATCTTTGCACTGCACGCTTGTATCTTGGCTCAATAAGGCACGTGGGTCACGTGTTTCCCAAACAGCTGAAACCGAACCAATCTAGGTTGTTACGTGTTGCGGGTTCAAGCTTGTTAATCATGTGTAAGTCTTGACAGAACCGTGTATCATGCAGTAGATGCAGGTTTTTGGGTTGTCTTAGAGCTAATCATCCGGTGGATTAGATTTTTAATTCAATCTGATAGGTTTATCATCTTTGGAAATGTTTGTTCCTTCTCCATGGACTCCGATTCGGCTATTCAGCCGTATTCGGTTATGCTTTCACGAGTAAAACGTGTTTATAAGTTATGTTTTAAACAACGTGTGCTTTTAGCTTTCCATATTTAGATTGTATCATGCGGTGGATAGATCTATCTGTGGTTGGTGGTGTGACTTCAAACAAGTTGTATCATGCGGTGGATAAACCGATTTGGTCTCATGCTTGACGGGTTTTGAAGTACCTAGACATGCGGTAGACTAGTGCTTTGGGCCTATGCATGCTTGTTCATTACATGTTTGTAATCATGCTTTGCTTCATTTATTTTTTATCGTTATTTAATCTCGAGGATTGGTCATGATCTTGTGCGCGTGCAATTTTGTCCAAATAAAGACCGATCTATCGTTATGCTTGCGTCATCCATTCGGCTATGTTCTATTTTACGCTTTAAAGCCCCCGAATGGTTTCTAATTTGCTGGCAGATAGCTTCTCATAGCTATATGTCATCTTATATGGCTTTCTAGCCATAAATATGGAACTGTTTGGTACTACCTGGCAAGTTCCAAGCTTTGGTATTTAACTACTCTATCTTTTGTTAATTTTCAGAGAAAATTGATTGGCACGCTTTGGAATCTGCTCGTGTGTGAAGCTAGCTTGTTCGGCTTGCTGTGTGCTTGGCGCAGGGTGCGGATTTTGCGTCAACACACTTTTTGGCACGCTCGGTGGGACAATTATAGCTGAAATCAAGATGCTTGAGATCAGCAACGTTATGGACGTCACCGTTGATGACCTTTCTCCAGAGCAACTACAACTGCTGAAAGACGCTACAGACCAATTCCAGATGAAGTGCTTGATGTCGTTCAAGAAGAATAGAAGTGGCGTTCCATACCTTAAAACTGAAATGCCCAGGGTTCTGCTGTCAGGAGAGACTGACGCCACATCTTTTCAAGAGAAGGAAGAGGCTCTACAGGCGTTTAGGGATGATGCAGAAGCTATGTTGGGTAGGCATCATAAGGCTTTCCTGAGCATGTTCAAGCAGATGATGGTAGGCGTGTTCGGCCCAGGCATGGAACAGGTGTTTAGTCGAGTATCCCCTCACGCATATTCTGCAGAAGTCGGGGAAACCAGTTCTGCTCAACCAACAGGAGCTCAACCACCACTGCAGAGCCAACCGACCCAGCCTCCTCCACAAAGCGTTGGGGGGCAGCCGATCCAGCCTCTCCACAAAGCGTTGGGAGTCAGCCGATGCAACCTTCTCTGCGGAGCATGGGGGGCCAGCCAGTCCAGTCACCTTTACAAAAAGGTCAACCAGTTCAGCAGCCCAACCCATATCAGCCTACATATGGGGATCTGGCATTCGTTTCGTCTGGAGTGCCGCCCAATTCCACTTACAAGATAGCTCCGGCCAATAACAGGTTGCAAAAGAACATGTACGGTGGAGGTTACCATGAGATCATGGATTATGGTGCTATCGACGCTCTCCCGAATCCTGGGTACGGCACAGCTGCAGGAGTGCAGGAACATGATATTCTGGTTCAGAAGATGGCCGATCTGATGCAAAATCAATTCGGCCTCAAGCCTAAACTGCAAGGACCAGCTTACACGCCTCCCTTCCCGGAATGGTACTACAGAGTGATCCTGCCGCCAAGGGTGAAGCCTCCTACAGAGTTTACGAAGTTCTCTGGGCAGGACGATACGAGTACGGTGGAGCACATTGCTCGTTATTTGATGCAGCTTGGAGAGGCCTCAGTTGATGAGGTGTTCAGGGTTAGATATTTCCTCTGTCATTAACGGGCCCGGCGTTCCAATGGTTTACTTCTTTGCCTCCCCAGTCAGTTGGCACATGGAGGGAGCTGGAGCAAAAGTTCCACACCCATTACTTCAGTGGTAGCACAGAGAAGAAGCTGATCAGCTGATCGACCTGACCACCTTAAAGCAGAGGCACAATGAGACGCCTCTGGAGTTCCTCAGGAGATTCAAGGAAGTCAAGGGCATGTGCTTCTCTTTGACTCTACCGGATGATCAGCTGGCTGATATGGCCGTTGCAGGAATGTTGCCGGTTGTACGAGAGAAGTTGTTTGGCATGGAATTTGACAATCTAGGTCAATTGTCTCAGAAACTGTCATTAATGAGCAACCAAGCCTATGGGTTCAAGAAGGACACCAGATTTGCCAAGCACAACGACATAGCTGACATCTACAATCAGTTCCTCGAGAGGGCCGACCAGATGGGAGATTCTGATGATGATGAGGAAGTGGCCGCCGCTAAGATCATGTGGGGCAAGGAACCTTTGACTATGAACTAGCGGTGGATCAAGCAAACCAAAGGCACATATGACTTCGACGTCACCAAAGCTGACAAGCTGTTTGAGTTCTTGGTAAAAGAAGGCCGAATCAAGCTGCCTGAAGGGCATTCTATGCTTCGGCCCGATGGGGTTAAAGAGAAACGATACTGCGGCTTCCATGATAGAAACTCTCACTCCATCAATGACTGCAGGGTCTTCAGGATGAGGATCCAAAAGGCTATCCAGGAAGGGCACTTGAAATTTGACAATAAGATGAAACTGGATGGCCATCCTTTCCCTCAAAATATGATTGGCTTTTCTATCAATATGGTGACTGCTGAGGAGAAGGGGAAGGTCAAGGTCCTGACGTCAGCTAGAGCAAAACAAGGTGGGGCGGTGGATCCAGCGCGACAAGTGACGTTGGAACAGGTCCACGGAGAAGCCCCTCGTGTCCTCAAGAGCCATGTTGAAGTTGGGGACTCATCCAGGGCTAAGCCCAGGGTCACCACGCGCATCCTCCTCAACAAATGGTAGCGTCAGCAGGAGAAAGAATGCTACCAGAGGCGAAGACACGAGGAGGAGAGGCGCAGGTTCGAGGAAGAAGCGCGCAGGAAAGAACTGGAACAGTATACGCGGGAACAGGAGCGTGCACATTGGGGATGCGCATTCTTCAGACACTGCTGGAACGAGGGCTTAAAGCTTCCCACATTGAGAAACTGCCCTGAGTGCAGTGATCGATATTCTGAATATAGGCAGGAGACTGTCAATCGCCGATCCGTCCATGAGAGAATTGGAAGGATCCATCCTAGTGACGATCGGCGTCAAAAAATAATTGAGGTCATTGATCACCCCAGGAAAAGGCAAGCTGACCAGAGGTGGGCTGATCAAGAAGAAGAGGAACACGAGTACATCTGGCAGGAAGGACAGTGGTGCCCGCCTGGCTTGAGGAAAAGCCAAAAGAGAAGGGTTCAGCGCTTGAGGAACCGGGAATTGAAGCAGGCGGGGATCCAGAGAAAACAAATGTGGTGCCCAAAAGACAAGCCTGAAGGATCGGGTCGTTCGGCTCCAGCATGCATGGTGTACTTTTTGCCGAATGAGTTCATGGCTCCCGCTAACCAAGTTGTGCAGGAGGAAACGTCTCTGGATATCAATGATGATGAACAGCTTGGAGGATTAATGGCGCAATTGGTATTAGCCAAGCAGGCCACCTTTGACAAACCGGCCAAGAATCGACACATGAGGCCGTTGTACTTAAAGGGATACGTCAATGGCAAGCCATTGACCAAGATGTTTGTTGATGGCGGGGCTGCGGTCAATGTGATGCCGTATACTACATTCATGAAGCTTGGCATGGGCCCCGGGGATTTGACACCAACGAGCATAATTCTGAATGATTTTGCTGGAAATCCTTCATATACCAAGGGTTGCGTGCACGTGGACTTGATGATTGGGTCCAATACATTGCTCACGACTTTCTTTGTCATCGAAGGCAAAGGAGTCTATAGCTTGCTGCTTGGGCGGGACTGGATCCATGCCAACTGCTGCATCCCATCTACCATGCATCAACAGCTCGTTCAGTGGGTAGATGACGATATTGAAGTGGTCCAAGCAGATGATTCAGTGAGCGTTGCAAGCGTTGAACCGGCTTTCTGGGAATATCAAGGCATCGATTGTTTCTCAGGAAAAGACTGGGTGAAGGTCCTGTTGAACCTGTCAGCAGTGATCAACAGCCGATTCAAGCAGTCGGCTCTTATAGTAATTTTTAATGGACAATCCAGTTGATGGGACTGATGGAAAGTTAAGGCGAGGATTCATGTCGGCTGACAAACTGGAGGAAGTTGATATTGGAAACGGTGACAAACCAAGGCCGACATTTATCAGCGCTAACTTGGAATCAGGTTTCAGAGAAGAGTTAATCAAGCTGTTAAAAGAATATAAAGATTGCTTCGCTTGGGATTATTCGGAGATGCCTGGTTTGGATCGTTCCATTGTTGAGCATCGGTTGCCAATCAAGCCTGGTTTTAGGCCCTATAAGCAACCTCCCCAAAAAATCTACAAAGACGAAGTGTTGGCTGATGTGAAGAAGGAAATTGAGAGACTACTTGATGCAAACTTCATTCGGCCGTGCAGGTTTGCGGAGTGGATCTCTAACATCGTCCCTGTCTACAAGAAAAATGGGAAGATGAGGGTTTGTATAGATTTCAGAGATTTGAACAGAGCTACTCCTATGGATGGATACCCGATGCCTGTTGCTGATTTGCTGATTGACGCTGCTGCTGGACATAAGGTTATCAGTTTCATGGATGGTAATGCAGGGTACAACCAAATTTTCATGGCAATAGAGGATATATCGAAGACAGCCTTCAGATGTCCTAGTCATATAGGCCTGTTTGAGTGGATAGTCATGACATTTGGGTTGAAAAATGCCGGTGCAACCTATCAACGAGCCATGAATTATATCTTTCGTGAGTTGATCGGCAAAGTTGTTGAGATTTACATTGATGATGTCATGATCAAATCTTTGAGTCATGACTCACACTTGGAGGATGTAAAGAGAACTATGGAGTGCACCCGAAAACATGGATTGAAGATGAATCCAAACAAGTGCGCTTTTGGAGTATCACCTGGAGAATTCTTGGGATTTCTGGTACACGAAGGGGGGATTGAGGTTGGCAAGAAAAGCATGAAAATATCGATGAAGTTGCCCCTCCAACCAATCTCAAGGAATTGCAATCACTGCTTGGCAAGATCAATTTTGTGAGAAGGTTCATTTCAAATCTGTCGCAAAAGGTATTGCCCTTTTTTCCATTGTTGAAGCTCAAGAGGGACCAGAAGTTCATATGGGGTGACGAACAACAAAAGGCTTTTGATGAAATCAAGCAATATATGAAGGAACCACCGGTGCTGGTACCTTCGCAGTTGAAGAAGCCTTTCAAGTTGTACGTGGCGGCCGATACCCAAACCATTGGATCGGCCCTTATACAAGAATTTGAAGGAAAGGAGCGGGTAGTAGCGTACCTTAGCCGAAAATTACTTGATCCTGAGACCAGGTATTCGGCTGCAGAGAAGCTGTGCTTATGTGTGTACTACTCGTGTACAAAGTTTCGGCACTACTTGTTGAATGCCGAATGCGTTGTATACTCCAAGTTTGATGTAATAAAACATATGTTATCTATGCCTATTTTGAATGGAAGGATTGGCAAGTGGATCTTAGCGTTATCTGAGTTTGAGTTGAAGTTTGAATCAGCAAAAGCCATAAAAGGTCAGATTATTGCCGATTTTATAACTGAGCATCGTGATCCATCGATTGATTTGCTTGAAATTACTCCTGGGCTTTGTTCTTTGATGGATCATCATGTGGTAAAGGTGGGGGAGTAGGGATCTTATTGATTTCACCCAGAGGTGAGATGTTTGAGTTTGCCATCCCTATTCAGCCCACTGTTACAAAGAATCAAGCTGAGTACGAGGCATTACTTAGGGGGCTTCAATATTTGAGAGAGGCCGGGGCTGTTTCAGTTGAGATTTATGGAGATTCAGAGCTGGTTATAAAACAATTGAACGACCAATATGAGTGCAAAATTGATGCCCTGAGGAATTACTACGAGGAATGCAGAGAAATATTAAAGAGTTTTCAGTTAGTAATTCTACAGCATATTCCTAGAGAACACAATGAAGAGGCAAACAGGTTGGCTCAAAGTGCTTCAGGATATAGAGAAAATCAAGAAGCATTTGCCATGGAGGTGTGTGCTTTGGGAGGGGATCTCGCAGAAGATGATTGGAGAAAGGAAATTGTTGATTATCTGGAAGATCCATCCCGAAAAGTTTCTAGGAAGCTCAGGTACAAAGCCATAAAATTTGTTCTTCTGGATGGAAGTCTATTCTACAAATCATTGGAGGGGTGTTGTTGCGATGCCTGGGTCCAGAAGAAGCAAAGAAAATGATGAGCGAGGTGCATGATGGGATATGTGGAGCACATCAATCGGCCTATCGTATGAAATGGGTTATTAGGCAAGCTGGATGTTTTTGGCCGACGATGTTGGAGGATTGCTTTGAGTATTACAAGGGATGTCAAGACTGTCAGAAGTTTGGAAATATTCAAAGGGTTCCAGCGTCAGCACTGAATCCCATTATCAAGCCATGGCCATTCAGAGGCTGGGGTATAGACTTGATTGGCCAGATTAACCCACCATCTAGCAAGGGGCATAAATTTGTGCTTTTAGCAACAGATTACTTCACAAAATGGGTCGAGGCAATTCCACTGAAGAAAGTAACATCAGAGAACATGGTTGAGTTTGTTAAGGAGCACATCATCTATAGGTTTGGAATTCCTCAAACAATCACAACTGATCAAGGAGCCCAGTTTGTGTCCTTGGAGTTCAGGGAGTTTGCCGAAAGCATGGGGCTCAAATTGTTTAATTCTTCTCCCTATTATGCCCAAGCTAATGGTCAGGCAGAGGCTTCTAACAAGATCATGATCAAACTTATACAAAAGAAGATCGACCAGAAGCCAAAGAGGTGGCATTCGGTACTCAATGAAGCTTTATGGGCTTACCGAATGGCTCCTCATGGAGCTACGAAGACTTCTCCTTATGAATTGGTTTATGGGCACCATGTTGTTTTGCCTTGGGAAATGCAATCAGATTCTAGGAGAGTGGTTTTACAAAAAGACTTAAGCTCCAAAGATTATAGTGGCTTAATGATGGATGAATAAGAAGACTTGCATATGATCCGTCTTAGAGCCTTGGAACATCGAAAAGAACAAGCTGCGAGTTGCTAAATATTACAACAAGAAAGTAAAGGTCAGGCAATTTGCAGAAGGATATTTGGTTTGGAAAGCATTACTGCCGATTGGAACCAAATACAGTGCATTCAGCAAATGGTCCCCGAACTGGGAAGGGCCTTTTTGAGTGGTCAGATGTGTGCCTAGTAACGCTTACATGTTAAAAACTTTACTAGGGGAAGAATTTTCTGCTGCAATAAACGGAAGATATTTGAAGAAATATTATCCTAGTATTGAAGTTGACCGTTGATCATAAGCACCAAGATTACAAGCATTTGACACAGAGATAGCCGGCGTTCGAGAAAGAAGCCTCCTTTCGAACAAAAAATCCTAAACAGGGGAAATGGCCAATACTAAGATGTATTGCCCTTAGCACAAAACTACATGACATTACAGATGCTTCTTGCAGGTTTTTTATTTGACAGTTCAGCTGCTCAAGATTACAAGGGGGAGGGAAGTAGAAGGCCTGGCGAAAGAAGCGAAAGTATGCTACAATCCTTTTTTCTTTGCTTCTTCAGCTCCTCCCTCTTCAATTGTTCCAGGACCACCGTGATGGCAACTTGGAAGCTTTGGGGATGACCATGGCTCGCAGCCTCCATCAGGCTGTCCCAAGCAGCTTTCAGGTTACTGTACCTGTCGGAAACATCTGAGACAGAAGAACAGTTGTTAGAGACAAAGATCTGAGCGCAAGCATGGAGTCAAAATAAAGATGGAAGTTTTACCTCCTACCAACGCCTCCAAGGCCATGCGACGTTCGCGTTCGGCCTGGCAACGAGCGGTGATGTCTCGGAGATCATGCTCCAGATGCTGAACACGGCGGCGCAACTGGTGGTTGATCCTCTGTTCTGGCGTGGCGTCCTCTGCTTCGAGGGAGGAGTCAGAGGAGATGTACTCAGGCGTTTCTTCGGTCCCAAAGATTTCTTCAGGAAGCAAATCAAGGCTGGAGAAAACAAAGAGGGGGTAAAACATGAGATTACACATGAGAGCAAGAAGCAGGTTAAAAGAAAACTCACTCTCGAATGGTGCGCTTCCTTGGGGTGCTGTCCTCCTTGATGGGTTGCTTGCCTTTGTCCATGGCCTTGGGGTTTTCTCTTCTGGAGCAGGGGAGAAAATGTGAAGTGATAGATGAGTGTGCGAGTGGATTTGCAGGGCATCCCAGGGGGCTACTTTATTGACTGAGAGAGCGTATTGGGAGTGATGATTGATTGGCGTACGTTATTGGAATACCAAGCGGCAGGGTTTTTTCTCCCGAATGCGAGGGGTTTTCATTGAACAGTGCTTACGGATTCCTGAATTGAGGATTTTCTGCGGATTTTGTGCCAAGGGTCACTTGTTTTGGCACATTCGGCTTAAGCAAAGTTCCCGAATGCATGTAAGAAGAATAAGGCTCGCAGTTGCAAACACGAAGGAATCATCACAATACAAGCATGGAAATTGAAGTTCTTTATTTATTGCCGAAGATCAAACATCCCTAGTACAATCTAATTGAAAAGCCTGTTTAGCACAGACTGGGGATGAGTGAGGTCGGCAATGGCGTCGCCGTGGCCATCGAGGCGCTCCAGGATGACCTCGATCTTGTCGATGTCCTCTGATGCGCTGCCCTGAAAGCCGCGCGGTTGGATGGAGTAGTCGACGCCGGTATGCGTCGCCATGGCGGCCAAGCCTAGGGTGGTGCCCAGGCGGATGCCGTGAGTAGCCACCTCGTCCACGCGGTTTTCCACCGCGGCAAGGCGCTCCGCCGGCGTGTCTCCACGGGCGTTCACCTTGTCAGCCAATTGCTCCACCAGCATTTTCAGCTGGTCAAGCTCGGTGTCACGGGCTGAAAAGTTGCAAAACAATGGCGGTTAGTATTCAAAAGCCGAATTGGATTGGGGGGCAATCTAAGGGATATACTGTCGATGGTTGCCAGCAACTGTTTGCGCTGGTCCTCCCACTCGATTTCGGTGATGCAGGCCTTCTTGGAGACTTCTCCCAGCTCACGCCGGGACTCGTCGCGCTCCGCCTTGAAGCGAAGGGCGTCTTCCTCCCCGTAGGGCAGCGGGGAGTAGCTGTTCGACTCCAAGGACTCGCCCGGCAGGGCCGGGTTCATGGCCGCCGCAGGGGACGGGTTCCATTGAATGAGCCTAAAACTGAGACGATCGTCAGAAACAGAGGCAAATCTAAGACAAATCATGAAGAAAGTTGGCGATCACTGCCTCCGACGCGCGCCGGCGCGGCTTCCTTCTGCCTCGTCGGCGGCGCGGCGCCTGTTGTTGCTACCCGCCATGGTTCTTGGGGCTGCGCTGGTGATTGGAAAAGAAAGCTTGAGTTGGCAAAGATTTGAAGGCTAAAGGCTTGGTAAAGAGCTGGGGGCACCTATGGTTTTATTTATAGGACTGGTGAAAGGATCGTGGCCTTAGATCGTGGTGCGTATCCCGAGAAACTTGGAAGGTGGAGAGGTTTCCTTAACCGATTTGCCGTCGGGTCATTTGGAATTCAAAGCTGAGTTATATTCGGTTGACTGGCTCGGCTGAGTTGCGGTCGGAATGCTGTTCGGGTGTAGTACTGTTTGACCGTTAGTTACCGAATGGATCGTTCAGAGATGCAGAGAAAAGGAAAATGAAATTTGTAAAAGGCAAATGTTACAAGAACGGTTGATTCGGTTACACCTTGCTCAGTACAACTAAATGTTCAAGTACTTTGCAATTACATTAGAGGCATTTGATATTGCCTGGTTAATGTTCTTCATCCGTTCCTAATAATCTTTCTGAGTGTTGGACAGGACGGTGAGCTCTGCCTCGCACTGATTTGCTTCAGTTATGGCCGATGATGTTTCCTCTTGGGTTTTTTCTATCAGTCCAGGGAGCTCAGCTATCTTCTTTTCGTCAGCTTCTATTTCAGCTGACAAATTCTTCAGCTCTGTTTCCAGTGCAGTCTTTCTGGCAATTTTCAATTCGCGAGCAGATTGCAGATTGGTCAACATTTCATTGTGACTCTCGGTTTGGGTTTGTGCTCCCTTCGCAGCTTGTTCAGCTTTGGCTTTCTTTTGCTCAACGGCTGGTCGGGTAGATTGACTCTTCAAGGCTCGCCTTATTGCCACATAATGGATGTCCAGACCAGAGATGGGCTCCAGTGAAGCCTTGACGTCTTCAGGGAGCTTTTGACTGATGGGTTCAAGCATTTCCTCGAAATGATCAACATCTCTAATTTGATCTCGAGCATCCTTTTGCAGCCAGGCAAAGATTTCTTTAAGCCTTGCCTGAATTCCCTCTGGTAAAGCCTGATTTTGAGTTCCTCCATCTCCTGTTTTGGCAGCTGGATCATTCACCACTAATGAGCTTGATGATGATGGAGTTTGATCCTGAAAAAGAAAGATTGCTGGGTTAGGAATGGTTTGTTAAAAGAAGGTAACAGAGTTGGGTGCATGCGCTTGCCTCATGCCTGATTCCCTGAACTGGGGCAAGGCCTTGTTCAGGTTCAGGGGGAATTTCTCAGGCCACTGGTGGAAGAGGTGTTTGAGGAGCTCTTGGTAAAGTTGAAACTTCTACTTGAGGGGAGGCTAGTGCAGTCTCTGGCAAATTTGAAGCTTCTAGCTGAGGTGAAGGTGGATTTACCTCTGTTAAGACTGGAATTTCTGCTTGGCCAAGGGGAGATTGAACCCTTAAAGGGCTTGAAGCTTCTAGTTGAATTAATGGGTTCATCTCTGGTGAAGCTGGCACTTCTGTTTGAGAAGGGGGTGACTGGGTCGTTGATGAAGATAAGGTCTCCACTTGAGCAAAAGATGGTTCAGCCCTTGGTGAACTTGCATGCTGAGGGGGAGAGGTTTCCACAGGATGATTCACCAATATTTCTTCTGCAAATGCCAGATGAAGGGTAAATGCCAGTGTGGGTAATGATCTTTGAATGAAAAGGAAGGTAATAAAAGTCATACCAATAGATGAAGCATTGGCAGG